>CM073535.1:16590105-17995210 GCA_037074615.1 Leucaena leucocephala | reverse complement strand
ACGTGAACTAAATGTCTATAAAATTTCATACATTTATTCCATTATTTACTATTTTTCATTACATCATGACCATCACTGGTTACATTGGTCATATAGCAACATTACACTTAACAATTCCTCACATAAGACATATACTATCCAATTCCTAGCTTTTCTTCATGCTTCATCATCATCTTCTATCATACATAAACCTGTGGGATTGGAATTACATGGAAAGGGATGAGATTTCTGGGGAAATCTCAGTAGCAAACATTACTAAACAATGCATGCATTAATGTAACTACTTGTGCTTGCTTGTGAAAGTGTTATCATTGTGTAATGTGCATGCTTTCATGTAACATATGAAATAAAATTGGCCAAAGTAATCATAGAAATAGAGCTTCATACATAAACACATTTGCAACACAATTCACCAAAGCTATAGCACAATCAAGCATAACATTGAATGCATACAAGTTTAGGATAAGTTTACTACCTTGAGCACTTGACTTTCTTTCTCCTTATCTTGCTTCTTTCTTCTCACTTTTCTTGAAAATGTGGCTGCCTCTCTGGGAGCATACCAATCAATTCCTAACATCACACAATCATTCATTCATCACAATCTAACTTCCTTGAGCATTAAACTTACTTTAACTAACATAACTTCTTCTTGAACATTAAGCCCATTAACTTTCCTTAATCTTAACTAATGGACTTGGTCTTTGAATCAATCGATGTCTTGACTTTACCCTACACAATTTCATCTTTTGAATCCATTTATGAGCTTAGAATCATGAAATTCCAGCTCCTTCATCACATGCTGTACAGAACCAAAACTGCACTCAATTCTTTCAAAAATTCTCATTTTGATTCCAATGCTTCCCATACTTGTTTCTCTACTTTATCCCACACAATTTTTCATTTTAAAACCATTGGAAGCATCAAAATCATGAAATTTCAATCACTGTTCATGCGTGTAACAGTAATAGAGAAGGGTTTTAAAAACTATAACCTTGGAATTTCAATGCTTTCAAGGTTCAAAACCTTTCCAATCCTACACAAAATCATCATCTAAATTCAATGGAAGCATTAAATCATTGAAATTCGATTTTATTCCTCATGAACAGTGCATACCAAACACGGCACACCATGGAAAGTCAAGAATATTAACTCGATTCAACAACCAATCTCTTAACTAGCTTGTTTAAGCTTCAATCATACACTTCTAACTTTAATTTCTTCTTTTCCCTTTCATCTAAGGCTTTTGGGCAGCTCAACCCCTTAGATAAAACTCAACTTTTCTCCCATGAAAACCCTAAGTTCAAGCTCCCAAATCAAAGGAAAATAAGCTAGGAGAGATTGCTTACCTTTAATCTCTAGCTTGCTTGAACTTTGGTAGCTTGAATCTTCTTTGTCTTGGCTTGAGTTTTCATTTTGCAAGAGTTTACCCAAGGGTCCATGAAGCCACAGTTTTTCTGCATAATTGAGGGGGTATTTATAGCCAAAATCCATGGAAAATGAATGCCCAAGATTGATTTGGTTACTATTTGATCTAAAGGCTCACATTTAATATTGAATTTAACTTTTTCTAAAAAGAATAATTATGACATCATGTGGGACAGCTCAAGGGACACCTCATGGGGGTATGTGGCGTGCTCACCATGCCAGGAGGCTTCTGGAAAAATTCTAGTCGAATTCGGTACTGATCGGAGTAGTTTCACAACAACCGGACTATTTTCTGTTCCTAATTTTTTATAATATTCTAGGATATATATTCTATCCTGGAAATCAATGTCTAGGCTTCTCATACCCTTTACATGGTTATACTGAATATTTATCTACCATCCATCCCTTGGGAAATGACCAAAATACCCTTGGTGTCCTTTCTTACACTATATTGACCCTATGGGTAAAATCGTCTTTTTACCCCTTTTGTACTGCCTTAGGGCCTATATTGGCTTTAACTAATCACATTTATACTATATGCCATGTTTTTAGCCTATCCCAAATGACCAAAAAGCCTTCCATCCATCACTGGAACAATATGGGCATCCATGGGCATTTTCGTAATTGTGCACTTTTTCTGAACACTGACCCCTTCTGCTGATGAACCGGTACCCTGGGTTTAGGCCCTCCTTGTCATCATCATAGGCCCATATATGAGGTCATCTGATCTCATTCTATCCAGGCTCACATATCGATAAGTTCCATTATTGGATCACGGGTGTTATCAAACTCCCGTCAAAATTTACTATTATGGGAATAACTTTTTATACAAAACTTCTTCCAGAGTTCTGTCAGATCCAGGACATCTGACACTGTAGGATACACTTTCCTGTAATCCGCCCACTTATATCTGAAATCCATCAAATCTGATAATATTTTAGATAACTTTTAGACTATCAGATAAATATCTGCTGTCTGGAGCCCTAATAAAATTTATGTATCATGCCAGATTAACCAGCGTAACTTCCTCTATTTACTGATGGAATATGGGACTGAAAAACTTCTGGGTAGTTCTAACCCTTTTCGGGCTGACCTTTCCATAATTACAATTTTGCCCTTGAACTTTTTACTTAATTATATTTAAGTCCCTTAACTTTTGAAAATTACCACTTTTGGCCCAACTTTTATTTCTACTTTAATTTTTGGTCTTTAACCTTTTCTACTTTTCATTTTAGTCCTTCTCTTACTTAAAGAATCATCTAACCTTTATCATTTCTTCTGTTCTTCATCATAATCCTTTCCAAACCTTTTTTCACTATCAGTAGTATACCGATAGAAAATAACTAGGATATGACATTTATACCCCTTAAAATAAATTTCGTCCTCAAAATTTACTCAACACCTTAGTCAAGAATCTTGGATTGATATCCTTGTCTTCTTTTCGCCTAAGGATTGGTTATCTACCTTTTATCTTCTATCTTGAAATTTTAACGAAATACTTTTCATGTCCGCAGATCTTCATATCTTCATTATGACCATTCTTCTGCTCTGAATCAACTCAATCAGAGTTGAACTCCAGTTCATTTTATTACTTGTTATGCATCTATCTACATATGGACTTCTCACCATATTAGCCTTGTGAGTAGTGTCCATTTCTTTCATATCAAACTCTCTCATATACTACTATATTCTAGAGTTTTTGTTAATGACTCATCATACTTCTTAGTGCAATCACTTCTTTCTCATCTGAGTATTTAGCGGAATTCTCTGAACATCCGTAAAACTTTATCTCTCATTCTCATATCATCATACATTTTTATCATATTTACTAACTCATCATAATATAGAGAGAGGACTTATATCATTATTCTTTCTTTCATTGCTCTACTGCTAAACAGGAGAACATAAGAGTATATAGGAGCATATAGGAGCACATACTCTAACACACATAATGCCTGACCAACATATTGTAGGACTGCGTACCTGCTCATGAATGCAAAACTCTAACATCGGAGCTCAAGCATTCCTTCTCTTAATATGCACAGCTTTAACACTAAGAGCTTGCACAACTCTAACACATAGAGCTTGCACTGCTCTAACATTCAAAGCTTTAGCATATTTTATAAACATAATATAATGCTTGGAATTTTATGCAAGGAGTGAAAGCTCTCATTTGCTCTTTCACATGTAGCTTAACATTCAAACATCTTATCCGTTTTAAAAAGGAAGCCTCTCTATCTGTTTACAAGGCTAGCCATAACGCCACTTTATATCGTACTTCTCATTACATACTTCTCATATCATATCTTATTTCGTATCTTTCTATCATTTTACATAACTTTGTGCACATATGCCAATTTCTATGGCATTTACACCTTTTTCTATCACTTCCCAGGAGGTAACCCATCATTGGACTACCTTTGCCTGAGCATGCTTAACTAAAGTACGCAGATAAAAATCTAAAGCACTGGTACTAATAGGCTCCAACCCTGGTACTTTACCATCTTAGACCCATCTTATACTATCTCTCTTAGGTCTATCTGGCCTTCTAATCTCTTTATCCTCATCTAGAGGATCTATTTATCTTTCATTTTTATTTTTTGTAATCTCATCATAATGATCTCTTTATTCTCGTTGGACCCTTTCTTATATCTTATGAAATATTCTAAAAAATCCTTGGGACTCAGGATTAACAATTTTAACTCTAATCACTTAGTTCCTATTATGTGTAAGAAGATTCTGAGTTTAGTCCCTGATAGTAATAAGGCTATCTGACTAACATAATGGGTACTCTCTCTGTTATGAGCTAACCAACTTGTGAAGCTTCTATACCTTAACTTTATCCTTGGTATTCATCCTTCCAAAGACATACTGTTCTAATGGCTCAATACTTTCTTTCTCTGGGCTAGGTCTGCTGTGACCCTCAGGATCTACTGCGATCAACCGTAAGCCTCTTCAGGATCTAACTGTGACCTTAGAATTCTATTCTCTAGGAGCCATACTAGGATCTAATTATAATCCTCTAGAATCTACTGTGATTCTGTTGTACTATATTTTTATCTCTGGAAGATCTAAACCAGCGGACAAAGTTACGAGGTTAGTTATTTCCATATAGTTGTTAACTCTACAGATAATTCCCCAAAAATGATCATAGAAGCCAATATTACCTGTCAAGACTTTACTCATTTCCTTTATCACAGGAATTTCTCATATCATCCTCATCTTTTATAACTTTATTACATTTAACATTATAGGGGGCTACACAAGCTTTACCATGCACATATCTGTCATCATCTATTCATCTCGTCAGAGGGACTTTACTCTATCTGAGTTATATTAGCCCATCTCTTGGCTTTATTTCAAAAGCAATCCTTCTCTATCATAAGAGAAATCTAACTCTATTGCAAAAATATTAACTCATTATTTAAAAACTGCTCTTTCTTATAGCCGCATCATTCTTCATAACTGCATCTTATTCCTTTTCATATTCATAGCACATCATTTATGTATCTTACCCCTACTAAAGGGATATATCATGGGTATCATAATCATTTATCTGTAGACTCACTATTAATCCTCATCTTTAATCTCATTCTCTATTCCATTGACTACCATTGTCTGATCATAAATTCTCTTTCCATTCTTTGAGAATCAAGTAGCTAACTTTCTAGTTTAGCACTTTGTTATTGCTTCATCCTTGCTAAGTTGAATTATTTAATTGCATGTTATAGGGCATGGAAGCAGCGTAACTTTCTCATATGGTATACTTTACCCAGTAAGTATTGCGTAAGGGAGTATTCATTTATCATAGCATACTCAACATCCATAATATGCTAGGAGATGCAATCATTTAAGCATTCTCTAATATGCGTGTCATCATATGACAACTGCAATGAGATGCAACTTCTCGTCATAACTTATGGCAACATAAGCCATATCATCATTATATAGTTTGCTTAACCATCCCTTATACTCACATTGCAGTTAAATAATTAACTAGGTAACCTTTAAGCATTCTGTCCCTTTAACACCTCATCCTTTATTCAGGTACCTAAGTCATTTACTTGTTTCACTTAGGCTACCATATCACCCTCTTACTAGGGTATAGAGTCAATAGGGCAAACTTTCTTGACTAGTTTAGGAACTTGAGAATTGTTCTCAAGTAGGAAAGAAAGGCACATGTCCTAGATCAACCCATTCCTGAGGAGCCAGCGGCCAATGCTCCTAGAGCTCAGAGAGATACTTACACGAAGCATAAGGAAGACTCTATTGATGTGGGATGCTTGATGCTAGCCATCATGGTTCCAGAGTTCCAAAGAGATCTGGAACACATGGAGGCTTATGAGATGATTGTGCATCTCAAGGAAATATTCCAGCAACAGGCAAGGCAATAGAGGTATGAGACCACTAAGGCCTTACATTCCTGTAAGATGGCTGAAGGTGCATCAGTCAGTACTCATGTCTTAAATATGAAAGGGTACATTGATCACCTTGAAAGGCTTGGATTTCCCATGAGCCAGGAGTTAGTTACGGATTTGATCTTGAACTCACTCCTAGAAAGATATGACCAGTTTATCATGAACTATAACATGAACAACATGGAGAAATCTATTTCTGAATTGCATGGGATGCTTAAAACTGCTGAGCTGAGTCTTAAGAAGAAGCCAAGTACTGTTTTGATGGTTCAGAAAGGAAAGGGTATGAAAAATAAAGGTAAAGGCAAGGGGAATGGTCATGGCTCATCAGGTAAGACCAAAGAGTCAGGCAAGCCCAAAACCAAGCCTACACCAAAGAAGGCAAAGCCTCCAAAGGAAGGAGTCTGCTTCTTCTGCAATGAACCTGGTCATTGGAAGAGGAATTGCAAACTCTACCTCGAAGATCTGAAAAAGAATAAGAAGGATAGCGGGGCTATCGCTTCAGGTATTTATGTTATAGACATTCATCTTTCTACTTTCACCTCATGGGTATTAGATACTGCATGTGGTTCTCACATTTGTACAAATGTGCATGGACTAAAGGATAGTAGGAAGCTGAAAAAGGGTGAGGTTGACCTACGAGTTGGAAACAGAGCAAGGGTTGCTGTGTTAGTTGTAGGCACTTATGAATTAGTTCTTCCCACTGGGCTTTTGTTAGTTTTGAACAATTGCTATTATGTTCCTACTTTAAGTAGTAACATTATTTCACTTTCTTATTTGGATAATGAAGGTTTCACTTCCATTACTGGGAATAGTAGATGTTTTATTTATCGTAATGATGTTTTCTATGCTCATGGTGATTTGCATGTTGATCATTACATATTAAATTTGGAACATCTTAATCATGGAAATATCTATAACATAACCGCCAAAAAGGTCAAACCAAATAATTTGAATCCCACATACCTCTGGCACTGTTGTCTGGGCCACATAAATGAGAAACGCATTTTCAAACTCCATCAAGATGGATTTCTAAACTCATTTGATTTTGAATCATATGACACTTGCGAGTCTTGCTTGTTAGGAAAGATGACAAAGTCACCTTTCACTGGGCACAGTGAGAGGGCCACTAATTTATTAGGCCTCAAACATACAGATGTGTGTGGACCGATTAACACAAATGCCAGAGGAGGTTATTCGTACTTCATAACATTCATAGATGATTTTAGCAGATATGGGTATATATATCTGATAAAACATAAATCTGAATCTTTTGAAAAGTTCAAAATATCTCAAAATGAAGCACAAAACCAGCTTGGCAAAATAATTAAAGCCCTTCGATCTGATCGGGGTGGTGAATATTTGAGCCAAGAGTTAATAGATCATCTTAGAAGTTGTGGGATAGTCTCACAATTGACTCCTCCAGGGATACCACAATGGAATGGCGTTTCTGAACGGAGGAATCGAACACTATTAGATATGGTTCGATCCATGATGAGTCGAACAGATCTTCCGCCCTCCTTTTAGGGTCATGCCCTAGAGACAGCTGTGTTCACACTCAATCATATTCCATCTAAGGCAATTGAAAAGACTCCGTATGAGATATGGATTGGGAGGACGCCTAGTTTGTCTTTCCTCAAGATTTAGGGATGCGAGGTCTATGTTAAGCAACAAGCCTCAAACAAATTAGCGCTCAAATCCTCAAGGTTCCTTTTTGTGGGATATCCTAAGGAAACTAAGGGATATTACGTCTACAACCCTGCTGATAACAAAGTGTTTGTTGTCAGAAATGGTATCTTTCTCGAACGAGAATTTATCTCTAAAAGAACCAGTGGGAGTAAGGTACACCTCAAAGAAGTTCGAGAGCCACAAGACACCATAGAACTACAGATGGAAAATAGAGAAGACTCACAAGTTGTTGAGACTCCTCAAGTCACGTAAGGTCCATGGAAGTCTAATAGGACACGACTTCAGCCTCAAAGATATGGATTTCTAATTTCTGATAGTCGTGATATGCTGCTCATTGAGCATAATGAGCCAACTACCTATCGAGAAGCTATAGTGGGACCAAACTCTAAAATATGGCTTAATGCCATGAAGTCTAAGATGTAATCCATGTACGACGATAAGGTTTGGACCTTAGTTGACCCGCCTAAAGGTGTAAAAACTGTCGGGTGCAAGTGGGTTTTTAAGGAGAAAACTGACATGGATGGCAATGTAAATGTCTTTAAGGCATGACTGGTTGCAAAAGGATTTACTCAAACTCATGGTGTGAACTATAATGAGACCTTTTTCCCAGTTGCAATGGACAAATCAATCAGAATCCTCTTTGCCATAGCAGCATATTATGACTATGAAATATGGCAGATGGACGTCAAGACAGCCTTCCTTAATGGAAAGCTCCTTGAGGATGTGTACATGACACAACCTGAAGGGTTTGTGCGTTTCGATGACTCTGGTAAAGTGTGAAAGCTTCAAAGGTCCATTTATGGGCTGAAGCAAGCCTCTCAGAGTTAGAATCATTGTTTTGATGAACTAGTCAAAGAGTTTGGATTTCTTCAAAACATTGATGAACCTTGTGTGTACAAGAAGGTTAGTGGGAGCACAGCTGTGTTTTTGATACTCTATGTCGATGACATCGTACTTATTGGGAATGACATTCCTACCTTGCAGATTGTCAAGTCTTGGTTAGGAAAATCTTTCTCGATGAAAGACTTGGGTGAAGCCACCTACATCCTAGGAATCAGGATCTATAGAGATAGATCTAAAAGACTTCTAGGACTCAGTATGCACGAATCAAAGAGGGGTTTCAAACCCATGTCTCATGGTAGTCACCTCAGTAAAGATCTGTGTCCTAGTACATCTGATCAACGAGGTCGCATGAGTAAAGTTCCATATGCCTCGGCCATAGGATCTATCATGTACGCCATGTTATGTACTCGAGCGGATGTCTCGTTTGCCTTAAGTATGACTAGCATATATCAACAGGACCCTGGTAAGGGCCATTGGACTGCTGTCAAGAATATCCTTAAGTACTTAAGAAGGACTAAGGACTTATTCTTGGTCTATGGTGGATTGGATGACGAACTCTGTGTAACTGGTTACATACATGCAAGTTTTCAAACTGATCAGGACGACCAAAAATCACAGTTTGGATATATTTTCCCCCTCAATAATGGAGAAGTAAGCTGGAAGAGCTCTAAGAAGGGCACTGTAGCAGATTCTGCAATAGAAGCTGAGTATATAACAGCATCTGATGCAGCTAAGGAAGCCGTTTGGATCAGGAAGTTCATCACGAAATTAGGGGTGATACCTACCATCTCATATCCAATAACTTTGCTCTGTGACAATAGCGGTGCCATTGCACTGGCCAAAGAGCCTAGGTCACATCAAAGGACCAAGCATATACTAAGGCGATTTCATCTCATCAGAGAAATCAACGATAGAGGTGATATAAAAAAATATGCAAAGTAGCAGGAGAAGATAATGTTGCTGATCCTCTAACAAAGCCACTTGTGCAGGCAAAGCATGAGCGTCATGTTAGGTCAATGGGAATTAGTCAAATTAATGATTGTACCTAGTGCAAGTGGGAGGTTGTTGGAAATTGTGCCCTAGGGGCCAATCATTGTCTAATGAACATTATTAATTTATGAATTTATTAATTGTGCTATCATATTATTTGCATGTTTACTGTGATGACCATCCTTGGATAATTCATGATCTTATCCTAAATTTCCCTGGTCGGTCATCTATGCGGGGAGCAGAGATGAAATAAGACCAGTATGATTTTGAAGATGTATAGAGATATAAATCAAAGTCATAGGCACATGTAAGAGTACAAGGTGTTGGACTGACCTGTTATGAGATAGCTGCATGGGTTATGTCATAAGCTTCTCTCATATACAAACCATGTCACTATGCCCTTTGACCTGAGATCATCATGGATTCCTACATGACAAACGCTCAGCTTTGACCTAGTCAAAAGTCACTTTTGATCGAGTGATCATAAAGACTATGTTCGGGCTTAGTGGTTTTTCATACGGAGGAATGTGAATGGTCAAGATGGAATTTATCCCTCACATACGTAGAGAGATATTACTGGGCCCCTCGATGAGTGAGCCTGAGAAATGTATGGCCATACTATAATAGAAAGGTAGTTCCATTTCTATAGTCAGACTACTCAGGGATTGAGAAAGCAACGGTCAGGAATAGGAGTATGACATTATCCATGCCTCATCCATGACCAAAATATCGCGTGACAGAAGGGACATGATATGGTTGTATAAAAGGTTACATTGTTTAACGATCCTCATATGATTTGGGTAGTCATTATGTCTTGCTAGAGACCGCTTGCGACTTGTGGGCCAGTATAACAAATGGCCCGCTGCCAACTTCATATGGGCCTACAGGGTCGCACACAAAATAGCCCAACACGAGCTATGATGTCCAGATTCATTGAATCTAAGACATGTCCAGATTCAATGAATGATCCAGGGTGGATGTATATATTTATTTATATTTATATTCGTATATATATATAAATTCATATATATACATTATATATAAGAGATATATAAGATTTAATTTATAAGGATAAATTAAATCTCTATCACGTTTGAATTTGAAATTCAAATTGATAGGATATCTCATATAAGAGATATTTATAAGATTTAATTTATAAGGATAAATTAAATCTCTATCACGTTTAAATTTGAAATTCAAATTGATAGGATATCTTATATAAGAGATATTTATAAGATTTAATTTATAAGGATAAATTAAATCTCTATCACGTTTGAATTTGAAATTCAAATTGATAGGATATCTTAAATTTGATTTATGAGAATAAATCAAATATAGTTCAGTCTTATCTTTATTTTAAGTCAAATAAATAGGTGAATTAAAGCTGTGGGACAGATTTAATATAAATATTATTTATTTAATTAGTTTCTTATCAAATTATACAATATATGATATTGTATTAATTTTGGAATTAATATAAGATTAACTCTAAAATCCAATTCAGTAGAGGAAAACGCATAGCATCCTATATATCTGATTTTGGGAGCTACATTTTAAAATATATAGAACACAGAAAGGCCGAAGGGGAATTTGCAAAAAGGTTTGCAGATAAAAAACTGCCAAAATAGAGACGGAGAATTCTTGAGAAAGCCATGGAGGGACAGAAGACGCTAGCACGTCGTTCGTGGTTGGAACGCTGTTCGTGTGGATACCAGTAGAGGAAGTCAACCTGAGTCATCGACTTCTTGTGATCAGAAAGGGAGCACGAGCTGCAGAGAGAAGCTGTGAACGTCGTGACCAGAAGCTGTGGAAGTCGCTGAGGAACACTGAGGGTAATGCTTCTTCCCACTTGACTTAAACACATACGGTAGATCCTGGCAAGGAATGGAAAAAATTTTAAGTTAATTTCCACTACATGTCTTCCAATTCCTTACATAGGGAATATTTAATTAGTTCCCCAGTAATGATGTCATTGAAAGAATGCCCATCAAAGTTTTGTCATGATCCCGACATTTCAAAATGAAGATTGAACCTAATAATGTAGTATAAGGCATAACCCTATCATTATTCTCAAGGAGCCTTAAAGTGGAATCCTAACAATTGGATAACAATTTTATTGAAATCCTGAGTAAAAACATGGGTTCTTGGTTTAGTTCAAACACTGGTGTAATAGAAGTAAAGTCTAGTAAAAGTAACTATTTTTTTTGAATTTTTGATTAATGTGAAAATGGTTTAGATTGTAAAAGAAATATGATAGGAAATGCTCTTGATGATAAAAATATAGCTATGCTTGCTCTTGATGTGGAATGAGAGTAATGAATTCACTAAGTCTTATATAAAACCTCAATCAATCGATCAAGTCCAGTTCATTACTAAGTTCAAACTCCCTTTTATCAAAGCTAAATTAAAACCCTTCAATGAACTGTTGAACACCACTTAGTGTGTAAATTGAGTTGGATAATGCAAAAACCAACTGTTAACTACTAATCGATAGATAAATACTTTAATCAATTGAATTAATTACTAATAATCGCTTATAATAACTAACTAACTAGAAATCAAAATGATATATATATGCAAATCGATAATCACATCATCCAAATCAATTACAAGTATCTAATATCAGAATAATCAATTGATATTCAATCCTCAAACATATTATGAAATCCTTAAATCTAGAAATCCTAAAACATGCAATGCAAGCAGACTAAGACATACTAACCCCCCATTATAGTTCATGAGCTTAAGTTAAGTTATCCATCACTAAGAGGCTAAAAATTTAGCCTCTCATAGTTGTTATTGTGTTGTAATCATTGTCTAGAAGTGATGCCATGAGATATAGAAAAATGATGGAAAGGTAAGGATAAAGATGGTAGAAAAGAATTAATCAGTGTAGAAATGAAAAAGTAAGTCAAAAGATCAAGAAAAGTGAAGGATTTGATTGATGGCTTTTGAGAGGATGTTGAGAGAGTGATAGCAACTTCAACTTGGCCAAATCTGGCAAATAGCCAGACCCACTTCGTCTTGTTACTACCTTTTTCCTTAATTGCAGAGTAACCTAAATGAAAATGTATGGCTTTATTAACTGGCTATTCTAGTTGTGACTAGATCCACATTTATATCTCAACCGGAGAACATAGAGAACCTCCCAAAATAAAATAAGGTCACGACCAGTGGCCTTTAAGGTTTAACTTAACACCACAGAAGCTTACTTTCACAATTCAGGTCATCTTTGTCTTGTGATTTATTCTCTACTTCACATTGGGTCCTTGAATCTCTTTTAAAACACCTGTATATCAAAATCAAAGTTCATTGTAAAGGCCAAGCTACTTGAAGAACAAAATATACTTATTTGGGAAGAGTTAATTGACTATTTTACCCTTTAATAAGCACATTGTTATGCCCAATTATGTATTACCACAAAAGTACAATTATAGGCATAAAATGAATGATAAAAGTGTCACAAACCCCTTGAAAATATTAAAGAAACCATATACAATTTGTATCTTATAAGGTATTTATCTGGATATAATTATTTGAGCCATGAGAAGGCCTAAATATGTACATAAAAATAGGGAATAAATATTTAAGAGACTAAAGAAATTTATAAAATTAGTCTCATTACCAAAAGGTTAGCAGTATGAACTACAGAAATACTGGAATCTCAGAATGTCAGTAAATGATATTTTACTGGAAATTGAAAAAGAAATAATTAGAGGAAGAGTTATGGGCCAAAAAAATTTATAAAATTTCCATAATTGAAGAAAGATTATAGAGTAGACAGAAGAATTTTCTGAGCTCCAGAAGGCCATAAAAAAGCCAAATAAATTAGAGTCGCGTAGATTAGAAGGAACTTAAACAAGTTAGATCCAAGGGCCAAGATTTGATCTTCTTATCCTTTCCTTAAGATGGTACCACATGGCCTAGATTATGTCATTAGAATGATGTAAGCAAAGGAAAAGATTATGTAGGTAAGATAGGTTGTTAAATATTGGCCATTGGTTGAAAAATGCATTCTTAGCCATCTTTTACAAGATGTAATCTTTCAATTTTTTCTATAAATACCCCCATTGGTAGTAGCTTGGCATACATTAGGCACCCATGAGGAAACTCTTGCAAAATGAATTCTCAAGCCAAGATCATGTAGTCTAAAGGCTAATTGATCAAGTATACAAGGTAGCATTTCTTTATAAGTCCTTAATCGTATAGTTAGGAGGATTAATTACTATATTAAATGATTAGAAATCATGTTACTCTTCTGTACATGCTGTTGGACAAAATATGGAATGATAAGGGAAGGATGAATTTGATGTTAGAAATAAGTAAAACAAGTTGCAATAGATATGATTCAAGTTGTTCTATCTTGTAGTTGATTGAATTGAATGATTTATTTTGCCACATCCCAATTATTCCTTGTCTAAATAAGACTGATAGAGGAGGTTAGGTAGGGATTGTGATGTTAATTGGAAGGAACCATAAGGTTATAAAGGGTTAACAAAAAGATAAGAAATATAAATGTTATAAATTGTAAGGGACTAAAATGGAAAGTTAAAAACTATTAAGGAAGTAAAAAATGCAAAGGGACCTAATTGCTAAGTTTAAAGGTTTCCAGAGAAAAATTGTAATTATAAGAAAATTGAGCTGAAAGTAGTCAAAAACTGTCAGGAAGCTTTAGAGTCCCATATTTCGCTATGAGATAGAGAAAAATATTTTGGTCGATTCAACGAGACATATAATTTTGATTTGAGGTCCTGAAGAATTGATATTAATTTTTTAAGCTCCAAAAAAATATCTGGAATTTTTACTAGACTTTTTGGACCTCAGAATTGGATGAACTAGCATAAGAAATTATTTTTATAATTATAAGAATTTATAAAATTGATAGAATCCTTAAGAAAGCCCTATAGAATTTAAGGTGAATTAGGGCACCATGTAAAGGCTAAAGGGGAGATTTTTTAGAATTTAGGCTAATTGAGGACTTGGGCTTGAATCAAGGCCTAAGATGGCATCCCAAGAGATCCAAAAATGTTCTCTAATAGTCCTTGAGAGCCCAGAACATAAAAGTAATATTTTGACAATTTTTATAAAGCATAGTTACCCGGTTACAGTTATACCTAGGGAATTAATAGATAAAGGGATTTTTATCAGTAATCTTTTAACAGTGTTCCTATGACAAGAAATACCATTGGAACACATGAAAATTATTGGACTGAATGATGGTCTAATAATTTAGCAAAATCTCTTAATACAATACAAGATTGGTAAGAATTGGACTGAATGACTTTGGATTAATCCAAGGGCTTCTAGAAGCATATGAGGTGGCACCATGAGGTGTTCTTATGGGACCCACCAAGATTCCACATGTCTTCATTTTAAAGATCAATAAGTTTAAATCATTCATTAATAATAAAATAATGCAAAGAAAGAAGGTAAAGCATGATTAAGGATTAAAGCAACCAATCAAGAACCAGATTAAGGGGCTATAATAATTAGCAAATACTAGGGCAAAATTAGTCCTGGGAACCCTAAAATTTGGCTATAAATACTCCTTCTTCTTGTAAAAGTATTGGCACTAAAGAACACAAGGGTAAACTCTTGCCATTTGCAAACTTAGCCAAACCAACAGCAATCCAAGGCACCTAGGGTTCAAGCTAGCTAGGAATTAAGGAAAGTAATCTATCATAGCTTATATTGGTTCAATTTAGGAGCTTGAATCTAGGATTTTAATTGTTAGATTTTGAGATATTCCCTTTCGTATGCTGCTGGCCAAAACTTCAAAGAAAAGGGGAAAGAAAAACAAAGTTAGGACTAGGTAATCTTGACCTAAACAAGCTTAGATTATGAAAACATCCCCATTTACATACATCTTAGGGACTAAATGGTAGCATCTGGAACCACTTTTAAGGCTATTGAAGTCAAATTACACAATCTGGAATTTTACTCTCTCGAGTACTATTCACTGTGTCAATTCGAGATGAGTGACTTGACTTCGAAAAATCATAACCAATTCTAAAAAAATTGAAACGAAGTGGTTCAAATTGCTACATGAATCTAACATAAAACTCTTTTAGGTAAAAAATAACTCGTTGAAGACGCCTTGACCAGGTCAATGTCAGTAAACATCCAAACTTTACTGTTCATCCTGCATTTTTCCCTGATTTTAGCATTTTGGTCCCAACTTTATACTCTCTAATTGCTAGCGTCTCTCCATGATTCTTCAATCCTTCCTCATCATAAACCTGTGGGATTGGGATTTCATGGAAGGGGTGAGATTTCTAGGGAAATCGCAGTAGCAAACAAAAACCATACAATGTATGCAACTATATGCTTGATGTTACTATGTGTGTACTTAATGATCATGCTTGCATAATGATAACATACATGCTTCCATGTTACTTAATTATAACATATGGCCATAGCATAAAAAGAAACAGAGCATTACTTAATCATGCATGCTTCACATTATCAAAGTAAGTGAACATCACATAAAACATTCAAGCAGTATAAGCATACAAGTAGGTAAGTTTACTACCTGGCATGTAGCCTTTCCTTCCAACTCTTAGCCTTATCTCTAAGGTCCATTCTTTCCACAGGTCATAGCCTATACATAGAATAATAATATCTTTATTATTATCCAGTATAGCTTTACTTAATCTCATGCTTATCTTGAGGTAATATCCTTAGTTCGACATTCCCCCAACTTTATTTCTATCTATAGCTACCTTTATTAATAGAGATATTTGACTATTCTAACTATTAAGAGCAATCCTCTACTTTATTAGAGTAGGGACTATATAACTTACTTACCTTATTCCTAAGCTCTGCCAAGTGCCTAAGCTCCTTGGACTGCTCCTGGCTCTGCTTCCTTTCTCTTCCTTCCTTTCTTTCTCTCTTTCCCTTTTCTCTCTTCTTTCTCCCCTTTATGCCATGCTTGTCTATGGCATTCATTGAGAGAGGGGTGGCCTATTTATAGGTGAGTGGAGGTGGAATGAATGGCTTAGATCGAATTGTGATGAATGGCCCAAATCGCTTAGCTTCCTTAAGAAGCTTCGCTTGCATCATCACAATGACATCACCCTCCTTAATGACTAACCATCATGAAATCATTCAAGGACACCTCAGGGAATATGTGGTGCAATTGCTGGAGCCCTTGGGACACCTCACCAGCTAACTCAGCCTTTCTAGAGAATTCCAGAGTCTTTTCCTGGAATGAACAGTCGAGATTGTGCCACATGTCCCTTTTGCTTTTTCTCCTTTTTCTAAACTCATGACATATGTCCTTAACTTTTTTTCTTTTCCTATAATCATGCAATGTGGCACCTTGTAGGTCCCTTTTATGCCACCTCATTATTCCAGATCACTTTCCCTAGTTCTATCTTTGACTGGGTCACTTTACTTTATTGAAAAGCACTAAAATATTATTTTAATGCCTCTCAAACTCCTATAACTACTGGGCCTACGCTTTTCGACTTTTAAATGTCATCTTGGGTTTCTAACTAAGCCCAACCACTCTGGTGGCTCTGTTCTCAAGAAACACCTCTTACTTTTTCGTTATGCCTACATGGACTTTCACTATTTACGTTTTAGTCCCTAAATTTTCACTTTCTTGCATTTTAGTCCCTGAATATCATATGTATACTTTTGGAACTCCTGCATAATAGGGTCTAGTAGCCTACCTTTTTTAGGCTACATACTAGGCATCCAGGCCTAAAAATTGGGACGTGACAGTTATATCTTGAATTAATTAAGGGGAAAGAAAAACAAAAAATGGAAATGGGAGAATGTTTTTGATGATTTTGATGCTTCCATTGAATCTAGCAAGCAAAATTGTGAAGGGTTAGACTATGGAACAAGATTGGAAAGCATTAAAATCAAAAGTTATTTTTTTTGACAATTTTCTTGAGCTAATAGGCCACTGTCCAGATTTTTTAGGGAGGAGTTGGAATTTTCAAATTCTAATTCCATATTTGGATTCCTTGGGTAAAAGTATGTTGGAAATAGTCAAGGCACAAATTAATTCAAAGGGTAAGGTAATTAACCAAAAATAGAAAAAGTTAAGTGCTTATTGGGTTAAGAATACAACTAAGTTTGGAACTTGACTAAATTGGATTGTAATGTGTGCATTATTATATTATGATTAGGTTTTGATATTTGTGGAAGAGAGGATTACAAGGCAAGAGGTAAAAGTGTAAAAAAAAGCTACCCAACAGGTAGTGAACATACCTATTTTGTATACTTGATTGTTTGAGTGTTCAATGTGTTGTTTGCTTGGCTTGATTATGTGAAATATGTATGATTGATTGAAGCTCTATTTATTTTATGATATGTCTATATGTTGTAAGTAAGAGACATTGAAGCATGCAATTATATCATTATGCTAGCATGATCAATGTAAGCGCACAAGTTATCACCAATCATTATTTTGTATATATTGTATGGTATTGTTTACTACTGAGATTTGGCTTCATCTCCTCTCACCCTTTTCCCATGTCACATAAATCACAGCAAGACCCTCCCATGGAGAGACGAAGCCAATTGAAGATGATTTGGTATTTGGATGGATTGTTGTTTATATTACTTTTGTTGAAACTTGTAATATGTAAACATGCACTATGTTCAGTTTATGGTAGCAACCTTGTAGCTGCTTAGAAAAATAGTTAACATTCTAATAAATGTATGATATTTAGTATATTAATAATAGACATGTTAAGCTTCATTTTGACATATAGTACGCCTAATTTGGACATATTTAGACTGAGAAATAATTTTTTTGAAGCCAGTGGACCAAATGTAGAATTAAGGAAAACTAACCAAATGAATAGTAATTTTTGACATTCGAACAGTATTGATTAGATAATAATTTGGCCAAATTATATTTTTCCTTGAAAAGGTATGAGTTAGCTTCGCGTAGCAACTTGAACTACTTCAATTAGATTTTTTTATAATTAATTATAATTTTTTTTAAATTGGGTTGCATTTGGAATTTATCAAATAAATAGTAACTCATGAGTAAAAATTCTGGATTGTGTAATTTGACTTTAATGACCTTCTAGTGGTTCTAGATGCTACCGTTTGGTTCTTGAGGTGTGTGAGAATGAGGTGTTACATGGTTGCTATGGGGTATGCCATGACTATGCTATATTTAGTACCCATAGAATGTGATTTTGATGATTTTAAGACTTCCAATCGATTTAGAAAGAAAAACTATGTGGAACTAAGTTGAAGAAGTGAAGTTAGAAGTATTGGAATGAAAAGTGGCATTTAGCCCCCAAGACATGCTACCTTTCATCCAAGTATAGATCATGGGGAAGGAGAGTGAGCTTGATAAATCCAAGCTCATATTTGGAATTATCATATAAAATTGTGTAGGACTGGCCTATGAGAATAATTTTTAGAAAGCTAGAACATTAATCCTAAAATCAAGAGAAAGAGGTTATGTTAAGAGAGCGAGTCTTGATTATATGTTAGTCCTAATGTCTTGTATGATCAATATGGATGTGTTTAGGATATTGAGACATCCAAGAGGATAATTTGATGAAGTTGACTGAAAGCCCAATGGTTAGGAAGCCTAGGGAAGAAGTTCAAGGATAAAGAGAAAAGCTTATGTACAAGGTAGTGGACTGGCACCTCTGTGTGATTGATGTGATATGCTTATGTGTTAAGATGTTTGATTTGATTAAATGATGTTGTGACATGATAAATGTTTTTGAAAATGGTTCTTATAACATGCTTTCCATTGCCATGCATTTTATACAAAGCATAAATCATTATGGTATGTCACTAACTGAAGTAAGTTTAAGTAAAATAACTTATCATGCATTAGCATCCATCTTGACATAAATGTGGTAATGTTTGCTACTGAGATTTTCCAAAATCTCAATCTCCCTTAACCAACCAATATAGGTTAATCAATATCAGAAGATGTATGCAAGAAGAAGAGCTAATGGAAGGAGAAAAGTAAACAATTCAATGTTATATCATAAGTTATGTGATTTTTCAATTATGTAATGTTGTTTAATATGCCAATTTATGTAATGGAATTGTATAGAATAATTATAAACTGTTTACATGATATATATATAATGAATGGGAAACTAAGACACTAGAATAATTAATGAGTATTAAAGAAAGAAGTTAGAAAGGTAAAAACGTAGGTCATAGAGTAGCAAATTTCGAACTCTATTTTCACCTAAGAAATGAACAAATTAAACCAAAAAATTTTGTGACCATGAAGTACACATCCCAATATTTAAAAGCATAAGTAGTTTGTCTTAATTGGATATGTACCAAGAGAATTTCCCAATTTAAGGCTCAAAATCTAGAAGTTCTAGAAATGACTATATAAATATTAAACTTTAATGAATTAACTATATTGAATGGTTAATTAAATGTCCAAATTTATATTTTTTCCTTGAAGAGAAAAGAAAGAGATTCAAGTAAAAAGTTGGAGCACCTCCATATGATATTTTTATAATTAATTATGATTGTTTGAAGTTGGATTGTCAAATATGGAAAATGAATAATAAACAATACCTGAGGACTAATTTGCAAACTTTTAAATTTTGGGCCAAAGTAATTGTTTCACTAATCAAATACGCTTCCGAACGTGTACTCTAAGGGGTAAAAGTGATGACATTACACCTACAGCCTGAAGGACTTTCGTGTCCCTGGTCTCACTATAATCCCTAACTAAGTTAGCTACTTTCTCTCAGCAAACCGAGGAAGTGTATGACTTACATCTCTAGGCCATTAATACTTTTAGGTTCCTCTATCTCAAGGATCACTAGTAGTTCAAAAGCTATCTCTTACTTTCCTTTAAGCCTTAACTAATTGAGAATTCAATCTTCATCTCTTATTGATACTTAGTGTTCATTTTCCCTAGAGAATTTACCTCTAATCCATAACCTTAGTTGGACTATGAATAAGTAACCCATCACTAACTTTGACTTAGACAAGGCCTTATCTAATCCTCTGTGTACCCTATATCCTAAGCAGAGTATTCCTATCCTATTACAGAACCTCTATCCTATGGCAGAACCTATGTTCTGATACCAAAATTGAAACATCCTTACTTTTATCCTTTAGAGTATGTGTTTAGAAGTGATTAGGCTTCACTTAGGCCCAAAAATTTAAAATTTAAAATCGAGCATCGGGTACTGTAAATTGTTCATTTTTTATATTTGGTAGTCCAACTTAAAAAAAAATCATAATTAATTCTACAAAAATTGTATAGAGGTTGTTCAAGTCTCTATTTAAATATCTTTCAATGCTCGTTAAGGGAAAAATTATAAACTTGAAGTTTTACTTGACCAGTCAATACGGTTAAGTCATTAATTAATACTTTTCATATGGTCATTTTTTAAACTTCCATATTTTGATACTTAAATTTTTAAATTTATTTCGCTTAGCAAACATCCAATTAAAGAAAACTATCCATTCTTTAAAAGCATGGGACATGTACTACTTGGTCACCAAATTTCATAGACAAATTTGTCCATTTACTTGGAAAAATGGAGTTAGAATCTTATTGCTCTAGGACATATGAATTTGGTCTAATAACATCTTTCTTTAATTCTATTTAATTATTCTAGCATGCTTGAAACATCCTCTTGGTTTCTCATACATTTATATACATCATGTAAACATGCCATAATTATTTTATACAATTCTATTATATAAATTGGCATATTATAGAATATTTACATAAATGAATAATCAAGCATTACATGCTAGAACATATATACAATTCTCTACTTTTCTTCTTCCATTCATTTGCTCTTATTCATGCAAGCTTCTCCATGCTCAATTATCTATTATGGTTGATTTAGGGAGGTTGAGTTTCTAGAGAATCTCAATAGTAAACTTCACCATTATGGGGGTTGTTGAGTTGGATTATGGTAGTACTTGAGGCACTATCAGAAGTCATATTTATTAGCATAAGTAAAATCAACTAAAAATCACTTCAAAGACCTATAACAGAGCCCAATACATTTCACTAACTAGGTTGTCGAAACTAATTTAGTGTCAATAACCTAATACCCAAATATAATCAGACTAATATACCTAGCCTAATGCATTGCATTAACTAACAATCAACAAACGTATAAACTTGGACATAACCACCCAAAAAATAACTTCTAAAACACTAAGAATATACAAAAACAACAAGAGCCCACACACAAATGAGAAAAAAGAGAAATACTAACTCACCAGAATGGGGATGAACAAAATAAAGTGCAAGTAGTTCTTTAAGGTTTGGGAAGAGAGCACGTAATGCAAAAGCAAACTACCAACCTAGTGAAGACTGAAAACCATAAACACGAAAACTATAAACTAAGGAGCAAAATAAACACACCGACGATGTCACATCCTTACTTTTAACCTCAATTATACTCCATTAGAAGTGATTGGAACCAATTACATGATCATTTTCTTTGAAAATATCCATTTCCAAAAGATTTGCTCTCAGGTACTGTTCACGGTTACTGTTCATTTGGTAATTCTAGAACATGTACCCTACTTTGAAAATTCATAATTAATTGTAGAAAAATCAAAATAATGTGGTTCCAATTTATAATAAAATCTATTTCATAAATATTTGATGGGAAAATATGAAAATGAGGTTTTCTAGTCCAAATGAAATCAGTTTATTGGTTAAAAATCACTGTTCATTTGGTAAAAATCTGGAAGTTCTAGTTTCTTTGCTTAAATTCAAAAATTCATTTCTCTTTGGTTACTTATCCAAATGATCTGTGTTACATATGGATTTGCATCTCTATACGTTCTCTTTAAGCTCATAAAATTTCATAGAAAAACTGGTTCATTTGGTATATGAAATCATTGCGTGAATGTCACTGCCTCTCAGCACTCATTTTTCTCAATTCCAGATCTTACTTCCAACTTTGGAAAATCAGAACAATTCGGATACTTATCTAAATGAGGCGTTATTGGTGTTCATCTAAATCTCTGTATCTTAAATTTTATCATGCCAAATTTCAAACTAAAACTCACTGATTTAGGCATCATAATCTTCATCACATCACCACTACCTCAGAACAGGTTTATGAAAACATACACCATGCATACTAGCATATCATCCCATAGTGTCATGTAAGTCATATAACTTATTATGCAAACTTATTCATCAACATTTACTCTTTTACCTTGAGAGGATCTAGTAGCTAAAACATAGTTAAGCATGTGGAAGGAATGAGATTTCATGGAAATCCCAATAGCAAGTTACACAAACTATATTATCATGCATGAATAATTGGATGCTTAACATGTTATCATGAGATGGGAGATACTTCATAATGGTACATAAGCAAACTCTAACATGCATATTGTCATGACATAACTTGCAAGGAGTTGCAATCATTCATACTTCATCATAACATGATGACATAAGCTCAAGCTCAACTAAACACTATAATCAACAAGCAAGCAAAACAATTAAACAAACATGAGTTATAATTAGGTATCCTTGCTACCTCTTAGCTATCTTGGTCAAGACCTTCTTGAAGTGCTTTCCTTCATTCACAAATGTCAAAACCTAGCCATTACAACATAATATCAAGTTACAACTCAACTTGAAACCAAATCCAAGACTAGGTTTTCACTAGCTCCCTTTCTTTCTCTAATTTATGTTTCCTACTTCCACCTTTCCAAAATAAATTCTCATGGTTCATTTCCACATAATTTTTCATGTAGAATCCAAATATGAAATCAGAATTTCCAAAATCAAAACATACCAATTGCTACAGTACCAAACCGAAATGGATGTCCCTTTTTCCAAAAATTCACATTTTGATTCCAATGCTTCCAATACTTGTTCTCCTACTTTATCCCCACACAATTTTCCATTTTAAACTCATTGGAAGCATCAAAATCATGAAATTCCATCATATGAACAGTATCACGTACAGTACCAGCAAGAACACAAAACCCTAAATCCAAACATACTTGAATTCCCAAGCTTATACCACTTGATTCTAGCTTGTTTAAGCTTATCTAAGCTATCCATAACATCAAACTCATATTTTAACCACATATGAGCAGCACTTCCAGCAGCAACCATAAGAGAAATATAGCATGAAAACCCCTTAAAACCATGTGCTAACATGCTAAAACAAAGCTCAAAATCAAGGGAGATGATTACCTTGCTTGTTATTTCACTTTGGTTGCTTCTTTCTTGGTTGAATGGAAATTTTTCAAGAGTTTACCTATGGTTCACCATGCATGCCAAAGTGATCTGAATAGGGGGTATTTATAGAGAAATTTGGGTTGAAATGGATGGCCAAGATTGATTTGGTTACTATTTGATCTGAAGGCTCACATTTAATCTTGGATTTAACTTTTTCTAAAAATAATAATTATGACATCATGTGGGACAACTCATGGGACACCTAAGAGGGTTAGGCGGCGTGCTGCCCATGTAAAGGTTCTGGAAAAATTCCAGTCCAATCCGGTACCGATTGGAGCAGTTTCACAACAATCGGACTATTTTCTGTTCTGATTTTTTTTATAATATACCAAGATATGTATTATGTCCTAGAAATCAATATCTAGGCTTATCATACCATTGAAAATGATATACTGAATATTTATCTACCTTTTATCCCTTGGGAAATGACCAAAATACCCTTGGTATCCTTTCCTGCACTGTACTAATCCTAAGGGCAAAATCGTCATTTCACACCTCTTTATACTGCCTTAGGGTGTATATGGGCTCTAAATAATCCTCTTTATACTATATGACACATTTTTAGCCTGTCTAGAGTGACCAAAATGACCTCCATCCACTACTGGTACGGTATGGGCGTCTAGAGGCATTTTCATAATTTCGCACTTTTCCTGGACTGCTCTGGTCTCTGGCCTACTTAACTGTCCAGTCACCTTAATGGGCTCATGATGGCGCTATTTGGGCCTTATTATGGGCTTATTGCTTGTATTGCCTTTATGACCTAATTTACAATACAACTCTCCTGATCCTATTTATCGAGTATTTTATTTCATTGTAAAATCCTGTATGGTTTCTATAGGATTCCTTTTCTGACTCTCTCAATTTTATAAATTCATAGATTAAATATATGAATTTTCTATAAGGTCTCATCTAATTCTGAGATATGAAAAATACTGTAATAATTCCTTCTGACTTCAAAAATTTATATCAATTAATCGAGATTTCAAATCAAAATTTTGTGTTTCGTTAAACTGACCGGAATATTTTTGTCTCTCTACTGGTAAAATTTGGGTCTGATATGATTCTGAGCATTTTTGGCCTGTTTTGGCTCAACTTTTCCCTATTTACATTTAGGTCCCTTAACTTTTGAATAATTGCACTTTAGTCCTTGAACTTTTCATTAATCACATTTAGGTCCCTCTTTTTATTTCTACTTCAACTTTTTGTCTTCAAACTTTTGAATTTGCATTTTGGTCCCTATTCTTTCCTTAGTTATTAATCCTTCCCTTTCTTTTCGCAATCTGATACAGTTTATTCCAAGAATCTTATATCCATTATAGATAAACTGTACAGGTACATCAGGTCAGAAAATTGGGGATATGACAGACGACGATAGCCAAAAACCCAACTACAGAGAGCACATGATGTGATGGTAGTCTTACAATAAAATGGTGGTCTAAGGTGTGGTGAGAGTGCATGTGTGAATGCAGAGAGTTATGTTGGAAATGAATAAAGATTTTGAATACTGCTAGGTTTTAAAAATAGCAGTAACATGACAGTTCCAAAATAAAAATCGTTAACTAATAATTTAGTTAACTATTCCTCAAAAGGAACCGTTCATAAAAATGTCCTAAAATGGTTTTAACATAGCATAGTAGTTACGTTTCCATATGCGCAATTGTTAACTAATAGTTTAGTTAATCATTCCTTTAAAGGAATTATGAAGTTTTATACATATTTTTCTAATAAAAAGAACTTTACAATCTTTATTAATAACCATGAAGTATTGTACATAGTTTTTTAATGCCACATCACAAATGAACATAGACATTATAGAAAAATAAATAGCACAATAGAAAATGAAAACACAAACAAACACAAGGAATGAACAGAGAACACAAAAATAATTAAAAACTTAATCTTCCACATCATAATCCTAATCACTAGAGGAAGTAGCAAAAGCATATGAGGAGAGATTTTATTGGATCTCATGGTGATCAAGAAGAAGGTTCACCTTCTTGTTCATAATGTAGTAGTAGTTGTTAAACTTCATCACTCCAAGCTAGCGAGCCTATCATTTGATATGTTTCTAAAATATCCTAGTTTTACCTCTCAACATACATGTTTAGAATCGAGTAGATGCTAACAAGCTTTACTTAGACCCAGAAATTAAAACTTTGCAAAGTAGTCATCGAGTATTGTTCATTGTACATTTTTCCAAATTAGGCAGTCCAAATTTCAAAAACTATAACTAATTCTACACAAATCGTATAAATGTGATTCTAAATTCTAAAAAAAGATATTCCATTTATATTTAAGTGGAAAATATAGATATTGAGCTTTACTGGACAAATCAATGTAGTTAATGCATTAGATATTACTATTCATATGGTTATTTATGGAACTTCCAGATTCTTAGCCTCACATTTTAAAATTCATTTCTCTTAATGTACACATCCATTACAAGCTTACTACTATGAATTTAAACCTTAGGATCTTTATTTCTTACATGCCAAATTTCATAATTTAAATCACTCATTTTCTAGTTCAAACAGTAGCTAAAAGCTCACTGCTTCAGGACTTGCGTTTTTATCCTTGCCACTTCCTTTCATAATTAATTATTTAATTCCAGTATGCATAGCTCATCATCAAACTTTCTCATATTCATTTAGACATGTCTATAATATCATATACAACTTTATTACATAAATATAAATGCACAACATTTATTACATAATTATTCATTGAAAAGAGAAAACTAGCTTTTCTTTGTAAAGCACAAATCAACATTTATTTTTTCTATTTCATTTGCTCTTTTTCATGCAAGCTTCTCCATGTGCAATTACCTATTATGGTGTTGAAAATTGTGCCCTAGGGGCCAATCATTGTCTTATGAACATTGTTGATTTATGAATTTATTAATTGTGTTATCATATTATTTGCATGTTTACTGTGATGACCATCCTTGGATAACTCATGATCTTATCCTAAATGTCCCTAGTCGGTCATCTATGCGGGAGCAGATATGAAATAAGACCAGTATGACTTTGAAGATGTATAGAGATATAAATCAAAGTTATAGGCATATGTAAGAGTATAAGGTGTTGAACCTACCCGCTATGAGAGAGCTGCATGGGTTAAGTCATAAGCTTCTCTCATATACAAACCATGTCACTATGCCCTTTGACTTGAAATCATCATGGATTCCTACATGACAAACGCTCAGCTTTGACCTAGTCAAAAGTCACTTTTGACAGAGTGATCATAAAGACTATGTTCGGACTTAGTGGTTCTCCGTGTGGAAGAATGTGAATGGTCCAGATGGAATTTATCCCTCATATTCATAAAGAGATATTATTGGGCCCCTCGATAAGTGAGTCTGAAAAATATATGGCCATACTCGATGAGTGAGTCTGAGAAATATATGGCCATTTCTATAGTCAGACTACTCAGGGATCGAAAAAGTAACGGTCAGGAATAGGAGGATGACATTCTCCATGCCTCATCCATGACCAAAATATCGTGTGACAAAAGGGACATGATATGGTTGTATAAAAGGTTACATCGTTCATCGATCCTCGTATGATTTGGGTAGTCGTGATGTCTTGCTAGAGACCACTTGTGACTTGTGAGTCAGTATAGTAAATAGCCCACTGCCAACTTCATATGGGCCTAGAGGGTCACACACAAAATAGCCCAACACGAGCTATGATATCCAGATTCATTGAATTTAAGACATGTCCAAATTCAATAAATGATCCAGGGTGGATGTATATATTATTTATATTTATATTCGTATATATATAAATTCGTATATATATATTATATATAAGAGATATTTATAAGATTTAATTTATAAGGATAAATTAAATCTCTATCACGTTTGAATTTGAAATTCAAATTGATATGATATCTCATATAAGAGATATTTACAAGATTTAATTTATAAGGATAAAATTAAATCTCTATCACGTTTAAATTTAAAATTCAAATTGATATGATATCTCAAATTTGATTTATGAGAATAAATCAAATGTAATTATGTCTTATCTTTATTTTAAATTAAATAAATGGGTGATTAAATATGTGGGACAGATTTAATACAAACACTATTTATTTAATTAGTTTCTTATCAAATTATACAATATATGATATTGTATTAATTTTATAATTAATATAAGATTAATTCCAAAAAATCCAAGTCTGTGGTAACACGCATAGCATCTGATATATCTAATATTTAGGAACTACGGTTGGGACAGAAAAAAAGGGTGAATGGGAATTCGCAAAAAGGTTTGCAGATAAGAAACTGTCAAAATAGAGACGGAAATGACGAATTCTTGAGTAAGACCTGGAGAGACAGGAGGCGCTAGCACGTCGTTCGTGGTTTGAATGCTGTTCGTGTGGATACCAGTAGAGAAAACTGACCTGAGTCGTCAACTTCTTGCGATCGAAAAGAGATCACGAGCTGCGAAGAGAAGCTGTGGACGTTGTAACCAGAAGCTGAGAAAGTCGCGACTGAATACTGAGGGTAATACTTCTTTTGACTTGACTTAAACACATACGGTAGATCCTGGCAAGGAATGGAAAAATTTTGAAGTTAATTTCTGCTGCGTGTCTTCCAATTCCTAACAGTGGTATCAGAGCCATGCCATTTTGTATTTAAGTTAGGCTTGATTGTTGATTCATATGATATGTGTTAGTCATAGCTGATCATATAATATGCGTTTTGTGTGTGACATATAAGGAATCCATTTTATGTATGACATATAAGGAATCTAAAAGGGAATTGAAATCGGTGGTCCATGCGTTTTGATTTGATCAATTAATATCGATGGGGTTTAAGAAAAATGAATTCAAATTCGTTATTATTTATGAAACAAAAAAAAATCTCAGGCCGCTGCCCCAGACCCCGCCCGCTAACCGGCTAGCGGGACCGCCATGGCTACCTGTTCATAGCGCAATATTACCGTAACATATACTGTTTTATGAATGTTTTAGTTTTGAAATATTAATTGCCTTTCAATTAAATCTGAATATTGATTCTTGAATGTTTGGGTATGGTAACAATATGCTCTAGATTGCAAGTGTTGTAATTTTTAAATACGGCCTGCATGTCGTGCCTTCCTCTATATTTTCTTAATATACATTCTCTTCTTATCTCACTCCCCTCGAATGTTAAAAGAGGTTTCTATATGTAATTTCCCTTTTCTTACTAGAGAGCTCCTCTCATTGGCTTGAGTGGACTTAGGATGGGTGAGCCATATTGTATCACGTTTAAATTATGGATCTTATGATTATATCAGCACATTCATATTACTTGTATGAGATACAAACTGAGAAACATGCATTCTTATAAACCAGATAGTTAAATTAAGCCCTCTAAATGAAATCTTAAGTCATAATGCCATCAATTTATGAACACTTGTCAAAACCTCAATCGCTCAATTGTAGACTCCGCCTAAGTGGGTGCATTTGAGTTATCTTGGGGAGATAACCAAGAGTAATGGTGCTACTCTCACATTTTTATTATTGTTTGACTTAATTAAGATTAACAAAACAGTTTTCGGTCTCAAGGCATTAGATGGGATTAAAACATGCCAGATCATATGATGATAGAATCCCATGAACATCTAAGAGTTACATTTAATGTAATTGGTAAAGATGTTACCTACCTAAATAACTTAATTTAAGCGTCCTGCCAAAGCAGACTTAAGTTTGAGCCAAATATGGATCTTAGCCCACTAACTATTGCATTGAGGGTTGTTTATTTAGTGGGAGAATGCTAATTCAATTGCATATTTTAATTGTAAAATCATGACGACTAGTAATACTGCTACATTATCATTGTGATCTATCCTTGAGAAGAACAAACTCAATGGGACAAACTTTCTTGACTGGTTTAGGAACTTGAGAATTGTTCTCAAGCAGGAAAGAAAGGCACATGTCCTAGATCAACCCATTCCTGAGGAGCCAGCAGCCAATACTCCTAGAGCTCAGAGAGATGCTTACACGAAACATAAGGAAGACTCTGTCAATGTGGGATGCTTGATGCTAGCCACCATGGTTCTGGAGCTCCAAAGAGATCTAGAACACATGGAGGCTTATGAGATGATTGTGCATCTCAAGGAAATATTCTAGCAATAGGCAAGGCAAGAGAGGTATGAGACCACTAAGGCCTTATATTCCTGCAAGATGGCTAATGGTGCATCAGTCAGTACTCATGTCTTAAAGATGAAAGGGTACATTGATCACCTTGAGAGGCTTGGATTTCCCATGAGCTAGGAGTTAGCTACGGATTTGGTCTTGAACTCACTCCCGAAAAGTTATGACCAATTTATCATGAACTACAACATGAAAAACATGGAGAAATCTATTTCTCATCTGCATGGGATACTTAAAACTGCTGAGCCGAGTCTTAAGAAGAAGCCCAGTACTATTTTAATGGTTCAGAAAGGAAAGGGTATGAAAAAGAAAGGCAAATGCAAGGGGAAGGGTCATGGCTCATCAGGTAAGACTAAAGAGTCAAGCAAGCCCGAAACCAAGCCTGCACCAAAGAAGGCAAAGCCTCTGAAGGAAGGAGTCTGCTTCTTCTGCAATGAACCTGGTCATTGGAAGAGGAATTGTAAACTCTACCTTAAAGATCAAAAAAGGAACAAGAAGAATAGCGGGGCTATCGCTTCAGGTATTTATGTTATAGATATTCATGTTTTTACTTACAGCACATGGGTATTAGATACTGCATGTGGTTCTCATATTTGTACAAATGTGCAGGGACTAAAGGACAATAGGAAGCTAAAAAAGGGCGAAGTTGACCTACGAGTTCGAAATAGAGCAAGGGTTGTTGCGTTAGTTATAGGCACTTATGAATTAGTTCTGCCCACTAGGCTTTTATTAGTTTTAAACAATTGCTATTATGTTCCTGCTTTAAGTAGTAACATAATTTCACTTTCTTATTTAGATAAGGAAGGTTTCACTTCCATTGCTGGGAATAGTAGATGTTCTATTTATCATAATGATGTTTTCTATGCTCATGGTGATTTGCATGTTGATCATTACATATTAAATTTGGAATAACCCAATCATGGAAATATCTATAACATAACCTCCAAAAGGGTCAAACCAAACGATTTGTATCCAAAATACCTCTTGCATTGTCGTCTGGGCCACATAAATGAGAAACGCATTTCCAAACTCCATCAAGATGGATTTCTCAACTCATTTGATTTTGAATCATATGACACTTGCGAGTCTTGCTTGTTAGGAAAGATGATAAAGTCACCTTTCACTGGGCACAGTGAGAGGGCCACTGATTTATTGGGCCTCATACATACAGATGTGTGTGGATCGATAAACAGAAATGCTAGAGGAGGTTATTCGTACTTCATAACATTCATAGATGATTTTAGCAGATATGGGTATATCTATCTGATAAAGCATAAATCTAAATCTTTTGAAATGTTCAAAATATTTCAAAATGAAGTACAAAACCATCTTAGCAAAACAATTAAAGCCCTTCGATCTGATCAGGGTAGTGAATATTTGAGCCAACAATTCATTGATCATCTTAGGAGTTGTGGGATAGTCTCACAATTGACTCCTCCAGGGACACCACAATGGAATGGCATTTCTGAATGGAGGAATCGAACACTATTAGATATGGTTTGATCTATGATGAGTCAAACAGATCTTCCACCCTCTTTTTGGGGCCATACCCTAGACACAGCTGTGTTCACACTTAATCGTGTTCCATCTAAAGAAATTGAAAAGACTCTGTATGAGATATGGACTGGGAGGACACTTAGTTTGTCTTTCCTCAAGATTTGACGATGCGAGGTCTATGTTAAGCAACAAGCCTCAGACAAATTAACGCCCAAATCCTCAAAGTACCTTTTTGTGGGATATCCTAAGATAACCAAGGGATACTATGTCTATAACCCTACTGATAACAAAGTGTTTGTTGTCAGAAATGGTATCTTTCTCGAACGAGAATTTATCTCTAAAAGAACCAGTGGGAGAAAGGTACACCTCGAAGAAGTTTGAGAGCCACAAGACACCACAAAACTGTAGATGAAAAATAAAAAAGACTCACAACAAGTTGTTGAGACTTCTCAAGTCACGCAAGGTCCACATAAATCTAATAGGACACGACTTCAGCCTCAGAGATATGGATTTCTGATTTCTGACAGTCATGATGTGTTGCTCATTGAGCATAATGAGCCGACTACCTATCGAGAAGCTATAGTGGGACCAAACTCTGAAAAATGGCTTAATGCCATGAAGTCTGAGATGCAATCCATGTACGATAATCAGGTTTGGACCTTAGTCGGCCCACCTGAAGGTGCAAAAACTGTCGGGTGCAAGTGGGTTTTTAAGGAGAAAACTGACATGGATGGCAATGTAAATGTCTTCAAGGCACGACTGGTTGCAAAAGGATTTACTCAAACTCATGGTGTGGACTATGATGAGACCTTTTTCCCAGTTGCAATGGCCAAATCAATCAACATCCTCTTTGCCATAGCAGCATATTATGACTATGAAATATGGCAGATGGACGTCAAGACAACCTTCCTTAATGGAAAGCTCCTTGAGGATGTGTACATGACACAACCTGAAAGGGTGTATGCGTTTTGAGGACTCTGGTAAAGTGTGCAAGCTTCAAATGTCCATTTATGGACTGAAGCAAGCCTCTCGGAGTTGGAATAATCATTTTGATAAAGTAGTCAAAGAGTTTGGATTTCTTCAAAACATTGATGAACCTTGTGTGTACAAGAAGGTTAGTGGGAGTACAGTTGTGTTTTTGGTACTCTATGTCGATGACATCCTACTTACTGGAAATGACATTCCTACCTTGTAGATTGTCAAGTCTTAGTTAGGAAAGTCTTTCTCGATGAAAGACTTGGGTGAAGCCACCTACATCCTAGGAATCAGGATCTATAGAGATAGATCTAAAAGACTTCTAGGACTCAATCAGAGTACATACATAGACAAAATACTGCATAGGTTCAGTATGCACGAATCAAAGAGGGGTTTCATACCCATGTCTCATTGTATTCACCTCAGCAAAGATTTGTGTCCTAGTACATCTGATCAACGAGGTCGCATGAGTAAAGTTCTATATGCCTCGGCCATAGGATCTATCATGTACGCCATGTTATGTACTCGACCGGATGTCTTGTTTGCCTTAAGTATGACTAGCACATATCAACACGACCCTGGTGAGGGCCATTGCACTACTGTCAAGAATATCCTTAAGTACTTAAGAAGGACTAAGGACTTGTTTTTGGTTTATGGTGGATTGGATGATGAACTCTGTGCAACTGGTTACACAAATGCGAGTTTCTAAACTGACCAGGATGACCAAAACTCATAGTCTGGATATATATTCCTCCTTAATAATAGAGCAGTAAGCTGGAAGAGCTCTAAGCAAGGCACTGTAGCAGATTCTATAATGGAAGTTGAGTATATAGCTGCATATGATGCAGCTAAGGAAGCCGTTTGGATCAGGAAGTTCATCATGGAACTAGGGGTGATACCTACAATCTCAGATCCAATAACTTTGCTCTGTGACAATAGCGGTGCTATTGCACAGGCCAAAGAGCCTAGGTCAGATCAAAGGACCAAGCATATACTCAGGCGATTTCATCTCATCAGAGAAATCAACGATAGAGGTGATATAAAAATATGCAAAGTAGCAGGAGAAGATAATGTTGCTGATCCACAAAGCCACTTGTGCAAGCAAAGCATGAGCGTCATGTTAGGTCAATGGGAATTAGTCAAATTAATGATTATACCTAGTGCAAGTGGGTGGTTATTGGAAATCGTGCCCTAGGGGCCAATCATTGTCTTATGAACATTGTTGATTTATGAATTTATTAATTGTGGTATCATATTATTTGCATGTTTACTGTGATGACCATCCTTAGATAACTCATGATCTTATCCTAAATGTCCCTGGTCGGTCATCTATGCGAGAGCAGAGATGAAATAAGACCATTATGACTTTGAAGATGTATAGAGATATAAATCAAAGTCATAGGCACAAGTAAGAGTACAAGGTGTTGGACCGACCCACTATGAGAGAGCCGCATGGGTTAAGTCATAAGCTTCTCTCATATACAAACCATGTCACTATGCCCTTTGACCTGAGATCATCATGGATTCCTACATGACAAACGCTTAGCTTTGACCTAGTCAAAAGTCACTTTTGACCGAGTGATCATAAAGACTATGTTTGGGCTTAGTGGTTTTCCGTGTGGAGGAATGTGAATGGTCCAGATGGAATTTATCCCTCACATTTGTAGAGAGATATTACTGGGCCCCTCGATAAGTGAGTCTGAGAAATGTATGGCCATACTGTAATAGAAAGGTAGTTCTATTTCTATAGTCAGACTACTTAGGGATCAAGAAAGTGACGGTCAGGAATAGGAGGATGACATTCTCCATGCCTCATCCATGACCAAAATATCGTGTGACAAAAGGGAAATTATATGGTTGTATAAAATGTTACATCGTTCATCGATCCTCATATGATTTGGGTAGTCGTGATGTCTTGCTAGAGACCACTTGCGACTTGTGAGTCAGTATAGTAAATGGCCCACTACCAACTTCATATGGGCCTACAGGATCGCACACAAAATAGCCTAACACGAGCTATAATGTCCAGATTCGTTGAATCTAAGACATGTCCAGATTCAATGAATGATCCAGGGTGGATGTATATATTTATTTATATTTATATTCGTATATAAATTCGTATATATATATTATATATAAGAGATATTTACAAGATTTAATTTATAAGGATAAATTAAATCTCTATCACGTTTGAATTTGAAATTCAAATTGATATGATATCTCATATAAGAGATATTTACAAGATTTAATTTATAAGGATAAAATTAAATCTCTATCACGTTTGAATTTAAAATTCAAATTGATATGATATCTCAAATTTGATTTATGAGAATAAATCAAATGTAATTCCTTCTTATCTTTATTTTAAATTAAATAAATAGGTGAATTAAATATGTGGGACAGATTTAATATAAACACTATTTAATTAGTTTCTTATCAAATTATACAATATATGATATTGTATTAATTTCATAATTAATATAAGATTAATTCGAAAAAATCCAAGTCTGTGGTAACACGCATAGCATCCGATATATCTAATATTTAGGAGCTACGGTTGGGACAGAAAAAAGGGTGAACGGGAATCCGCAAAAAGGTTTGCAGATAAGAAACTGTCGAAATAGAGATGGAGAGGACGAATTCTTGAGTAAGCCCTGGAGGGACAGGAGGCGCTAGCACGTCGTTCGTGATTGGAATGCTGTTCATGTGGATTGGTTGTAGAGGAAGCCAACCTGAGTCATCGACTTCTTGCGATCAAAAAGAGATCACGAGCCGCGGAGAGAAGCTATGGACGTCGCAACCAGAAGCTGAGAAAGTCGCGACTGAATACTGAGGGTAATACTTCTTTTCACTTGACTAAAACACATACGGTAGATCTTGGTAGGGAATGGAAAATTTTTTAAGTTAATTTCTGCTGCGTGTCTTCCAATTGCTAACATATGGTTGGTTAGGGGAGGGGTGAGATTATGGGAAATCTCATTAGCAAACTTTTCCAATCAATACATGCAAGATAGATGCAAGTGTATGACATGTTTCTATTAACTTTCCCCTGCTTCTAATGACATGTTATGATGCTCAATGCTTCTTATTATCATGGCTAGCCATAGAACACATCAACACCCAAGCATATACACCAAGCACACAAGAAGGGTAAGTTCACTACCTTATAGCTTTATCCTTTTCTTCTTGCTCCCTTTGCCATAAAAAAATCAATGGTTACTTGCTCAATCTCTTTAACTTATCCTATTTAACATCTTATAGACCTAAACACAATTACATTTGTATACAACTCATTAGAGCCATTACTTTAGCAATGTACACTAACTTGTTTAAAGCCCTAACTCTTAACTCTAGGGGCTAGTGTTCTTGCTTTGTAAAAATTGTTTCCTTAGGACAATCCTACACAATTTTACCCATAGAATCCAAATATGAAGTTGGATTATGAAATTCATACTCCTCCTATTCAAATAAGACAGTGGACAATAGGTGCCCTTTCTTGGTGCCAAAATTCTACTTTTGATTCCAATGCTTTCAACTTATCTTTAACAACTTAGTTCCACATATTTTTTCATGTAAAACCCATTGGAAACCTTACAATAATCAAATCACATCCTATGCCCAAGAAGTAGTGAAGGCTGTTGAACTCCTCTAGTAACGAAATCATGAAATTCAATCAACTGCAAACTAGAACTACTTGAATCAAGTCTATTACAACTGGTTTCACCTATATTTAATATCAAATTCTTCCTTTCCTTACTCAAACAGATTTTGGCCAGCATGTATAGGAGAAGGATAAAATTATTTCTAACCATTTAAACTAACAATTAATCCTCCTAACTACAAGATTAAGGACTTAGGAGAATATCTTACATTTAATACTTGATCAATTGGACACTTGGATTGTATTATCTAGCTTGAGAGAAAATTTTGCAAGAGTTTCACCTTGGTTCTTCATGCTTGACTAGTACTTGCTCATGTGGGTATTTATAGAGAAATTTTTGGAGTGTAGGGACAATTATACCCCTCAAAGTCCTAATATTTTCAAAGTCTTAATCTTGTTTCCTATTGGTCCATACTTTAATTAACTTTTCTTAACCGTAATTAGAAACATTCTCCTTGTGACACTTGGCATAATGTTGGTGCAGAAAAACCTTCAAGGGTGTTTTGGGAAAACCCTATCTAATCTTGTACTGCACTAGTGAATTTTCTCACAAATTAGACTATTTTTTTACTTTATAATTCACTAGGATTCATTTCATATAATTTGTTAGGATTTCCTCTTCTTGATCCTTAACTCTTGTAACCTCTTGAGACTGATATAGAATTCTACAAATAGTTTTCTTTGAAAATTCCCAAAATATCCTTCTCTTCAGCATATTCCTTAAATATTCTTTTTGATTTTTCTTACCTCGCATTTGTTTAGCCTATTTAACACAACATAGAGCTCGAAAAAAATATTCTATCTACTCCATAGACTACCTCTAATTAGTAAGCCCTACTTTTAAAGTTGTCCACAAAATGCCTCATAGGAGCATATATGGACTTAAAATATTCTTGGAGCTATTCTACTGGCTTTTTGGGGTTGAGAATAAATTTATAAAATTTTACAATCTCTTAACTCTTACCCTAATTTTTATGTATGGTTTTTAGCCCTCTCCTCATTGCTCAAATAATCATATCCATATAATACCTTAAATTAAGCCATTATACTCAAAATTCTGTTAAAGTTATTTTAGGGGTATTTTGGTCATTTACACTCATAAATAGGCCTCTATGCCTCATTTCCCATTTTCTGGAATTTTCTAGAATTTTGTGTTTTATATATTCATAGTTACCCCTTTTAACCTGAAACTACTTGAAATTATGATTTTGCCACTACTTAGGCTTAACCTCATAAACCATCACTTTGAGGCAAAGGCCTCAACCTTAGGACTGTTATCAAATTAGTCTTAACATTGAGACTTCTTGAGTCCTCACCTTTATTTATATATTTGCCCCAGGAACTTTCTCTATTTGCACTTAGTCCCTATACTTTCTTTATTTGCAATTTAATCCCTGAAAACCCCTTGGATATTTTTGGGACTTCTCTTCAAAGGGACTTGGTAGCCTACCTATTTATGGCCACTTTATGGGCTTCAAGGCCTAAAAATTGGGATGTGACAATTTTGCCCCTTTTAAAAAAAATTTCCTCAAAATTTCATGGTTAAACCTCTACTCATACACTTACTAAGAGGTTAGTTATTGAGAATTCATTATTGGGTTACTTTTGCCTTAACATGCTTAACTGAAAAGTGATGATAAGAACTTGAAGCACTAATCATGATAGGATTGGACCCTGGTACTTTACTGCTTATACCTTTCTCGTACTATCTCTTTCTGGTCTTTTCTACTTATATTCTAATCTCCCACCTCATCTATAGGGATCTGCTAGTGAATACTTAGTTTGTTTTCATATCACATAGGGTTCTTTTGTATCTAAGGCTAGCTTAACTATTTCTTGTCTAAGACCTGAGCTCTAACTATTCTAACTTTGGCTTTCCTTTATTAATTAGAAGATAAATTGAGTTTAGCTTAATTATTGATAAGGTTATCTAGAAGAAAGTCATGGGTACTATTTCTATATTACTTAACCAACTTAAGAGGTCTCTTCTTCTTGTCCTTAGTCATTGTCTTCCCAAAGAGATATTGTACTTACTCTTGTGGCTTAGTAACATTCCTTAAGCTAGGTCTATTGTTAACTCAGAATCTATAGCAATCTACAGTAAGCCTCTTTAGGGTATGACTTAGGAATTTTATCTCTTTATGAGCCATGCTAGGATCGAAATGTGATCTTAAGTCTCCTCATTCAATTTACTATGATCTCTCACTAACCCATGTAAGGATCTACCTAGATCCTTTGGAATTTATGATGATTCTATTATACTGTATCTAGATCTATAGGAAACTTCGAACCAAATGATTAAGTTGCCTCTACTTAGTTGGTAACTTATTGATAACTCCCAAAGACTATTCCTATAAACCAATATCGTTCTCTTAGGCTTCATCAATTCTCTAGGCCACTTATCTATCTCTTTAGGGGCCTTACACAATTTGCCTTAGGAGGTCTCTGACCCTCTAGCTACTTTTATTGTCTCTAACTATTATGTATGTTATATGGAGATAACTTATGTAACTGTTCTTACTTATTGCTATATTTGTAGCATGTCATTCATACATCTTATCCTTACAAAATGGAGCCTATATTTCTGTCTACAATTGATTCTAGAAGTTATAGGGAGATAACTTATAAGATTATCTTTTTCCTACTTTAGTACTCTACTAAGTTTAGGGACATTTAAACCTAGCTCTGTTCTTGTCCAGTTATGCTTTTATTAGGGTAAAGTCAACTTTGCTTGTCTTGCCTCCATTCCTACTTACTTTTGTCAATAGAGGACATGTCACTTCTCGAAATCAACGTCAAATCCATCTCGACTGCATCCTTTTCACACTTAGATAGGGTATCTTGCTCCATTTAGAGCAATATCAATTCTAACTCAGAGGAATAGTTCTCAATTTCTTTAGGAAATGCTTAATGGCTAGAATTCTCACACATTGTATCCCTACTCAAGGGCCTCTAAACCTAACCATAGTGATTGGGTATCTTATAACATTATCATGAACATTCTTATCTCTTTATGCTAGTTCCTTGTATCTATATGTCTCATTCTCTATCTCTCTATCATCTCTCTATCTTGATCCCTAATAATTCCCTGAGGTTATCCATCTTGAGTTTCCTATCTTCAAGATCCTATTAAACTATTCAGGAATCTAGGATAGCTACTATATTATAATGTCCTATCCTTAACAAGGCTGCATTAATTCATCTAGCATATGTTTCCACTATACCCTCCTACTATGATACAAATTCATTATTATTCATTCAACTAATATTCATCTCCCATGTATGCTTCTTCTTGTAGTAATCCTTTACTACCTTGACTAGTGGAATATGCTTGTTCCTTAGTTGTTTGAGCTTTCGATAAATGATTCGTTCTAGTTTGACCTCATAAGATGACATGAGTTGGGTCTAGATAGTACTTCTTTAGTTTCTTTAGTTGGGAGACATGGAAAACATCATGTATCTTACTCAAATTTGGGGGAAGGCTAACTTATAAGCTATTAGTCTAGCTTTTGAAAGAATTTGAAAGGTCTTATGTACTTTAAATTTAGCTTTTTGGTCTTTAGGGATCGACCAACTCCTATGGTTAGAGATACCTTGAGGAGTACATGGTATCCAACTTTTAACTTTAACAATATCTTTCTAGTATTTGTGTAACTCTTTTATCTACTTTGAGCCATTAGAAGTCTCTATTTGATCATTTCTATCTGCTTGGAGGTCTGATCCACTATAACAAGACCATAAATTCTTTTTTCACTAAGCTTTATCAAGCATAAAGGTGATCTTCACTTCCTTCCACGTAGAGCTTCAAAGGGGGCTATATGAATACTGGAATGGTAACTATCCTACACTAATAAAAAAAAGGCTTTTAACGGTGGTTAAAATTGACATTTCACTGTAGTTTTACGAGCGGCATGAATTGTACCGCTGTTGTAACTCTAAATTTTAACTGCTATTTCAAAAATGTCATTAAATAGTATACTTATAACGGTGATTTTGATATTAAAATTGATGTTATAGTGTAATACATTCACAGTGGTTATATCACTAGCCGCTATTAATTTATAATTTTCCCATGGTTATTAGTAGTCATTATTTTATTTAGAAGCTTGATACGGCAGTTTTCCTTAAAATTGTCGTGGAAAGATTTTTTTGAATCATTTCTTTTATTTATCATTTTATGCTACCTTGCATTTAGTATGTCAAGTCAAACCAATTAATTCCATGCATCAAAGTATGAATTTAGCAATCCTAAAATCCAAATGGTCATACAATCATCCAAAATATAAACTTTCAATGAACCTATATATCAGTATATCATATATAAAAGAAGGAAATGGTTGAAGATGAATCCTAAACAAGTTAAAAGACAATTACATGCATCAAAATATTAACAAAAAATGTACTTTGTCATATTTACAAAACAATATATAAGTAAATGTAAGCAATCAAACTGACATTTATTGCAATAGAATAAACTAATTTCCTACTAGTTTGTATCCACCCAAATTCCTTCAAAATGAGCATCACTAACATCATATTCATTATCTTCCAAATCAAACTCTATTGTTGTTATAGGTCGAGCGTTATGAAAGGCGGGGTTTTATCGAGGTTAAACTCTAAGTCACTATCATCACCAATCACTTGCCTTTTACCTGGAGCACAATAGAAATATCTTTATTTGCAGGATCGGTGACATAAAACACTTGAATTGCTTTACTTGCTAAGATGAGTGGGTCATCTAGGTATCCAACTCTCAGAAAATTGACCGAAATAAATCTAAATTTCTCACCTAGTTAGACAACATTACTATTAACCTACTTACATTTAAAGACTGACACTTTAAACCTGGAGTAACTAACCTCCCATATCTCTTCAATCACTCTATAATATGGCATGGATGCCAATGTTGGCCTTTTATCTTTTAAACTATCAAAATGCATTGCTTTGGCCACAACCATAATGTCACTGCTCTACATTGTACTTTTGTCATCTTAGGCTTTTTTTTTGTAAAAAGAGTAGCCATTTAAGTCATATCCTTCCCAACACACAACCTTAAAATGAGGCCCTACAGCTAGCCTTTGTATTGTCTCAGAAAGATTGTTATCCTTTAACACTTCTTGCTTGAACTATTATGCAAATTGTACTCATTAGCTAGTTACATATCACTCTTTCTTGGGTTCATGTTCCTAAGCCTATTCTTGTGAGCATCCAAGTATGGCAGAACTTCATGTTTATTTTTCAAAATAAAAGATGTGCTTACATCACCAATTTGCTAGACATGCACTTCATTCTGGCCCCACAAGTTCCCCTACTTTTTCTCCCCTAGTCATGTCAAGATTGAGGAAGTCCAATTGTCTTTACCCTAGACAAAACTCAACAGCCTCTTTAGCTGTATACCTCTCGACAAACTAGAATCAGTCCAACCATTTCTTGTTTTAAAATTCATCAATCGTAACACAAATTTTAACCTTGTGTACTCATCTTTACTCCTAAAGTATAATGGTGTCTTGTCATCATTTAACAAACTTTCATGTATAGGAGAGTACTTTGGAGATGATTTGTGAAACATCCTACTTTTAGCATCTCAGAGTATGTATTCAAAAGCATATTTGATTAGCGGAAGTATTACATTATCCCAAAAATTAAAATTTTAAAACTTACTTATCGGGTATTGTTCACTTTGTGATTTCCAGATTTACAGTCCCACTTTAAACATTAATGACTAAATGTAGAAAATCATATAGAGGTGATCCAAATTTCTAATTGAATCTCTTCCATAGCTCTTTAAGGAAAAAATATAAAACTAGACATTTACCTTACGAATTGATACAGTTAAATTGTTAATTTACTATTCATATGGCAAATTCTGAAATTTTCAGATTCTGTCTATTAACTTTAGAAATTCATTTATCTTGATATACACATCCAAATGAGGGGTATTACATATACATTTAAATATCTGAATGTTTACTATGTGCTCATAAAACTTCATGGATTAATTCCTTCATTTACTAGGTCAAACTGAAGCCACAACAAAATTGCTTCAAGACCTACGTTTTCACCATTTCAGTTTCCTTTCTTTCACTTTCAATAATTGCTTTAGCATGCATAAACCATCTATTTTTCCTTTCATGCATTCATATACATCATGAGGTTATTCCATAATTCTTTTATACATTTTCTTTAAATATAATGGATATTACATAACATTACATAAAAGACTAACATACATGCATGCCATCACTTGTCTATTCTTCCTCTTACATTCCTTAGTTCATGTACCAAACATGATTCTTCCATCATGAATAACCTATTATGGTTGGTTATGGGAGGGTGAGATTCTAGGGAATCTCAGTAGCAAACATTACCACTTAAATATGCAAGATGGATGCTAATGCATGATATGTAATTTCATTAACCTTTCTTTAACTAGTGACATGCCATCATGCGATATACTTTTGCATAAAAGTGTATGGCCATGGGAAACATGTTATTCATAACATATTCAACATCATTTATCATGTCACAATATCATTCAATAATCATACACATGTCAGCACATAAGCATACCATATCAAGTATATAAAGAGGTAAGTCTACTACCTTGCCCTTAAGCTTTCCTCTTGATCTTTTGCACTTGCTCCCTAACTTTCCAACCATGAAGCCTTTCAGTCAATCACTTCCCAACATCTTCTTGGATGTTTCAAGGTCCTAAACACATTCATATTCATCATATAATTCATTAGGACCATGAACTCCAACAATGTTCAAGACTATCCTTGATAAATTCTTAACTCTTTACTAATATAACTTTCACTAATCTTCACTAACTAACTTGGCCTTTACACCAATTGATGTCTTGAGTTTACCCTACACAATTTCATATTTTGAATTCATTAATGAGCTTAAAATCATGAAATTCTAACTCCTATGCACTGTTCAGTATAGAATTGCATAACACCCTTTTTTCTTTAAAAAATTCTCATTCTGATTCTAATGCTTCCCATACTTGTTTCTCCACTTTATCCCATACAAATTTTCATTTTAAAATCATTTAAAGTATCAAAATCATGAAATTTCAATCACTATTTTCAATCAATGTTCATGCGAGTGAACAGTAACAGAGAAGAACTTGAAAAATTACAACTTGGAATGCCAAGGCTTCTAAGGTTCAAAAACTATCTAATCCTACACAAATTCATCATATAAATTCAATGGAAGCATTATATCATTGAAATTACATCTCCTTCCATCATGAATAGTGTAGACCAAAATGGTTCAACCATTGCAAAGTCAAGAATATCAACTTGATTCAACAACAAATCACTTAACTAGCTTGTTTAAGCTTCAATCATATAACTCTAACTTTAATTTCTTCTTTCTTCTTTCATCTAAGGATTTTGGACAGCACAATACCTTAGGGAAAACTCAACTTTCTTCCATGAAAATCCTAAGGGTACCTTGAATCTTTAGATTGCTTGAACTTTGGTACCTTGAATATTCTTTGTCTTGGCTTGATTTTTCATTTTACAAGAGTTTCCCCAAGGGTTGTCATGCCACAACTTGCTGCAATTTGGTGGGGGTATTTATAAAAAATCTTGGTGGAAATGGAAGGTTAAGATTATTTTGGTTACTATTTGATCTAATGGACCATAATCCACCTTTATTAAGCTTGCCCTAGAAGCCTCACTAATAAAACCATGCATGACCTCATTTAGGTTGTGTTTGGCTGAAGAAAAGGAGAATACTGATAGGAAAAAATCTAGTCTAGTCTGGTACTTATTTGAGCAGTTTCTTAAAAACCAGACTATTTTATGTTCCTAATTTTATAATATTCCAAAATATGTATTCTATCATAAAAATTAGTGTCTAGGTTTTTCCTACCATTGACATTATTAGATTGAGTATTTATCTGCCAACCATCCCTTGAGAAATGACCAAAGCACCCTTATTGCACTTTTTTGCACTATATTAACCCTAAGGGCATAATTGTCATTTTACACATCTTTATACTACCTCTGAGTATATACTGGCTTTAACTAATCACCCCTATACTTGCCTGGACATTTTTGACATATCCAGAATGACCAAAAAGCCCTCCATCCATGTCTAGTATAATCTGGCTACAAATGGGCATTTTCGTAATTTCACACTTTTCCTTTGTTATTGTGGACTCTAGCCCCCTTAACTATCCAACCACCTTACTGGCCTCTAGGATGCCATTTTGGGCCTTGATATGTGTCCATTGCCTTTATGGCATAAATCCTGAGAAACCTCTCCTAAAGGTATTTATCGGGTATTTTATTACACTGTAAATTTCCTTAAATATTCTACACGATTCCTTTTCTGACTTTATCAATTTTATAAATTCTCATATTAATTATAGGAAGTTCTTGTAAAGTTTCATCTAATTCTGATGTCTGAAAAATACTGTAATAATTTTTTCTAACTTCAAGAGTTCATATCAATTAATCGGGACCTCAAATTTAAATTATGTATTACGTTAAATTGATCAGAATAATTTTCTCTACTTACTGGTAAAATTTGGGACTAATTTGATTGTAGGCATTTTTGGGCCTTTTCTAGCTCAACTTTCTCATAATTACATTTTTGCCCTTGAACTTTTGATAAATTACATTTAGTCCCTTAACTTTTGGTAATTACACTTTTTGGCCCAACTTTTATTTCTACCTTTAGTTTTGGCCTTAAACAATTTCTAAATTTTATTTAGGTCCTTAAACTTTTAAAAATTACACTTTAGGCCCTCAACTTTTCATAATTACACTTAATGAGCCAAAGTTTATTTCTACTTTCGTTTTCCACCATAGAACTTTTAAACTTTTCAATTTAGTCCCTTTCTTCCTTCAAGACTCATTTGGCCTTTATTATTCCTTCTTATCATCGTCACACTCCTTTCCAAACTTCTTTCCTCTATTAGCATTATACAGATAGGGAAAAATTAGGATATGACATTTCTACCCCCTTAAAATAAATTTTATCCTCGAAATTTACTTGGTACCTTAGTCAACAATCTTGGATAGATGTTCTTTTCTCACTTTATGCCTAGGATTGGGGTATCTCTCTTATCTTCTATCTTGACATCTTAGCAGAGTACTTTTCATATCCGCAAATCTTTATATCTTTGCTATGATCATTCTTCTGTTCTGAATCAACTGAATCAGAGTTGAACTCTTCTTCATTCTATTATTGGCTTATTTGCTATGCATCTATTTGCATATGGACTTCTCACCATACAAGACTTGTGAGTAGTGTCCATTTCTTTCATATCAAATTCTCTCGAATACTGCTATATTCTGGAGTTTCTGTTAACTACTCATTATACTTCTTAGTGAAATCACTTAGTATTCTTCTGAGTATCTAGCGAAATTCTCTAAAAATCCACAAAACTTCATCTCTCATTTTCATACCATTGTACTTCTTTTCTTCTTATCATCTTTAATAACTCATCATAATACAGAGAGAGAACTTATGTCATTATTCTTTCTTTCTTTACTTTAATGCTAAGCAGGAGCACATAGGATCACATACTCTAACATGCATAATGACTGACCAACATGTTGCAGGACTACATGCCTGCCCATGAATGCAAAGCTCTAACACTAGAGCTCAAGCATTCCTTTTCTAAGTATGCACAACTCTAACACTCAGACCTTACTCAATTATATCACATGGAGCTTGCACTGCTATAACATTTAGAGCTTTAGAATATTTTACAAACATAACATAATGCTTGGCATTTTATGCAAGGAGTGAAAGCTTTCATTTGTTATTTCATCTATAACATAACATTTAAACACCTTATCCATTTCAAAAGGGAGCCTCTCTATCTGTTTACAAAGCTAGATATAAAGCCACTTCGTTATACTTCTTGATACATATTTCTCATAATGTATCTCATTACGTACTTTTCATGTCATATCACGGCTTATCTGGCCAAATCTGGCTATATCATGGCTTATCTTGCCTTGTCATAACGTATTCTGAAATACCATAAGTTGAACATTCTCTTTAACTTATAACTTTGCTAGCTTTTAAAAAATCTCTTCTAAATATTTCCTTTTAAATCTATTTCATTTGGACTTGACATAAGGGTTATAGTCTCTTACCATTCATAACCATTTCTAACTTTTCATAGCTCTTTCTATTATTTTACATAACTCTATACATATATGCCAAACTTCTGTGGTATTTACACCCTTTTTATCACTTCCCAGGGGGTCACCCATCATTGGGTTACTATTGCCTGAGCACGCTTAATTGGAAAATGCAGATAAAAATATGAAGCAATGGTGCTAACAGGCTCTACCCTGGTATTTTACTATCTTAGACCTTTCTTATACTATCTCTCTTGGGTCTATCTAGCCTTCTAATCTCTTTATCTTCATCTGGAAGATATATATGTTTCTCATTCTTATTATCTGTAATCTCATCTTAGGGATCTCTTTATTCTTATTTGACCCTTTCTCATATCTTATGAAATATTCTCATAAATCCTTGGTACGCAAGATTAATAACTTTAACTTTGATCACTTAGTTCCTGTTGAGTGTAAGAAGATTCTAAGTTCAGTCCCTAATAGTAATAAGGCTATCTAAAATTAACATCATGGGTACTCATTCTGTTATGAGTTAACCAACTTGTGAAGCTTCTAAACCTTAACCTTTTTCTTGGTATTTGTCCTTCCAAAGAAACTGATACCAAATTGTAAAATCCCTCCTCTAATATAATTAATATTACTTACTTACACTCATTTTTGTATATGATATAAATAAAATAATATTGAAATAAATTTACTTTATTTCAAAGAAGTTATCCATGGTAGAAAAGAGTTTACCCAAATTTAAAAGCAACCTACCATGGTTATAAAAGGCTTTTCTTAATTGATAATTAATACTGTAGAACACCACCAATCTAATACTAACATGGTTAACAAGGTTTAACATATTTTGAAGATGATATCCATGATAGAAAAGAGTGAAACCCATGAAATTGTACTATCATGGATATAAAAACTCTACGTAAATTTTCGCATGTAAAACCATGTTAGAAAGAATTCAACCCCACTAACATGGTTAAAGGATCAATGCCTCTATTTAACTCGATGATATCCATGATAGAAAAGAGTGAAACTTATAAAATTGCACTATCATGGATATAAAAACTTTACATAATATAATAAATCGCCTCTGGAGGTTTATCATGTCACATGCATAATCCTAAAAGGCTCGAGCCTCCTACCAGCACACCTTATTCAATACGATAATAAAATAGCAAATCATCAGAGTATAAAGAAAAGTATGAATAAAAATAGGCCCTATTGTGGCAATATACATCTACTCAACATATAAATATAAGGGAGGATGTTGTACAGTTCAACTAGAACAACTATGCCTCTGACGCCTTCCCGTTCGAATCAGCAATTTAACTAACTCTTGAAAAATGTTAATAAAAATAGGGTGAGATAAAAGCCTCAGTAACCATCAATTCTACTCATCATGCATACTAATATGTGCTCGTGAGGTGTCAAGTGGGATAGTTTATTAAATACAACATATAGAAAATAACATATCATTATATTATAATCAAATGGATCAACCACCCAAGTTCCTCCCATCAATCCAACTAAACCGCCTTATTTCCGTCGACTGAACCCATGGGCTAGTAATAACTACCATATGACTGGCCACCTAAAAAGCTAACCGGTCAAGTAATATAGACTGGCCAAAATCTACAGAGCACGTGACCGGACCATGGGTTCATTCCCCCTCGGTAAACAGGTGGGGGTGTCGCAACCCCTCAGTAAACAGGTGGGGCAAGTCCCTCGATAAACAGGTGGGACAAAAGCTAACCATCTAGCTTCAATGGAGGCTATACCATGTGGTAAAAATATAACTCCCTCATCACCAATCCCTAATGCATAATTCTCAAGATAATAGTACTAATAAACAATCTCAAACTTGATAATCAATAACATAAATAAGTTTCATAATAAAATCTTTCTCAAAATAATAATTTTCTTCAACGACAATTACAAGATATAACAAGTTTCTGTTCTCAATTCAATTTTCTAAATTAAACTGCACGTCCCACAAGACTATTATTTTACAAAACTATCAATAATAATTCTGCAATATAATCATGTAAATACTAGCATATTTATATACATATATATATCAAAGCACTCACAAACATCACACTAGCAGACACAATGAGTGGAAAGTGGTTACCTTTTATCAAAACAAGGAATAATTACCATAAGTCAAGTGGCCCTGTTTATAATAATATCAATCACAACAACCTAGTGCTTTACTATGAATTACTCCATAACTCTAAAGACAGTCTACAAAATTGTCACACAAGAACTATCACTATAGTATGTAATATTCCTCTAAAAATTATTCTAACGCTACTCTAAAATTGTATATCTTATCCCTAAAGACATGAATCTTTTTTTTTTACATTTATTTATAATTTAATTAGTTTAATACAATAATAATTTAAATTGAAGTCAAGAAACCTTTCGAAAGTTCCCACATGAACACGTGCATATTGAAGAAGAAAGGTAGGTAAATGCGTAAAGGTTGCTTCTCCTTGTTTGTAACTTTTTAATTTTAAAATATTCATTTTATATTGTTTTTATTTGGTTTCATTTGTCAGGTAGTGATTTCCAAAAGTGGTCTAGGCACCTAAATCAATATATATGCGTATATGTATATGGGTTTCATGATGATAAGACAAGGACAATTGGTGAAGCATGTACCCACGCACATATATATTGCAAGTAAAAGTCTGTAAAGGAAATAGAGAGAAGAATGATATTTGGGAAAAGCATTTCTATTGGATGGTTTCTTTAGGGAGCACGTGGGAACCTAGCTTATAGGCATATATATTATATATATAACTCAAGAGCTTGAAATAACTATTCATCTAACTTAGGATGCCACGTTACCCTCTTATTAGGGGATAGACTCAACCCTTCATTACTCTTTCTTACATAGGGAATAGGGGAGTCACTTTATCTTTGAAACTATGACTACCTTTCTTTCTTTAAACACCATAAACTTCTTTTCTTATTTTGCATACACCTACCGCTCTATTGAACTTCTATAATTACCTGACAAAAGCTCTTTCTTTATAACACGAAATTCAATCCGTGAACTGACTCCTCAGTCATTCGACTCTCACGGTTCATGTGGATGAACTCAGCTAAGTATTCAACAAAGGGTTTCTCTTTCTCTGCTTTAACCCTTAGCCTTACACTCATCTCTATCTAATTGAGAGGAATACCTTTAGTAAACTATTCGACAAAAACTTCTCAGGTGATCGGATCAATCTCCATCTCATATGGAGTAACTTTTGTATCTACCTACTATTTCTTAACTTTGTATGTTTATCAGTCTCAGTCTGCTCTTGACTAGACTATGATTCTTTTCTGGTCTGTCTCTAGATCCTAACTAATTTAGGCCATATGGATCTCATTCATCATCTAGCACTATTACTTCTGTTCTCTAGGGTGCTCTGCCCTAGGTGTGCTCAGTTACATTCTCTTCATTATGGGATCCCTCTGTTTTAGGAACATGAACTTTCTATCTATTAGCCATCACATTTTTAACATTAAGCCACACACTAGGCTCATTTCTAGGCAAGTCTTAATATGAATTTAATTCTTTTGTTCAAGAAATACTACTGAATACATTCTTTTGTAATGTAGATCTAGTCCTGATGGTCACATGGAGGATCTATTTCTGAACATATTCTTAAACTGATCTTCTGTATCTCAGTATCTCGTACTATTTGGCTTTCCTGCCTCATGTGCTAAACCTCTACTTGATAAACTCAGTGAGGTTGGCATCTTTATTCTTGTCATTAGGTCTCTGTGTTCTTAAGTCACGACCATAGGTCATCTTCTATCCCGACTTGATATGCTTATGCATTAGTTGTGTCCTATGCCTTGGACTCATAATGACTTGTCATAGCTTTTTCTAAATATTTACTTATAATATTATTGACTTTGTTGAATTTAAGTCAATTGAAACTATTCATATCTATATATCATATTCACATTAAATTGGGAACATGAATATGTTCACCCAACTATCATTTCATTATCTCACATCAAAACTTATATTTCATATCACCTTAATATTTGTACCTACAATACATACATGTCTATTACATATTCAGGGTACATCATAATTGTCACACATTTACGTATTTGCTTAACACTATTTACAAATTTATATTACCCCTTGTCTCTTTTTACATTCTTTTCTAGAGAATCATCAACTGCACATACTTCTGCATACAGAAGTGCCACTATTGTATATCAGTTGGCAGATCACTTGCCACTATTGTATATCAGGTAGTATCTGACTTACTACCATCTCATGATAGCCTATTATAGTGGAAACCTAATTTAGGTCAATGCCCTCTATTGTATATCTATCTATCATCCCTACTACAACATTGAAGAACTGTAGATAAATGGATTGTTCTTGATCTCTACTTTTGTCCATCCCTTAACCTAGATTGAGTAATCACTCTCCACAACTTTCTTAAGACTGATATAGTCAACATTATCTATCTTTAACAAAGAAGGATGAGGTTGTCTAGGACCAGGAACATTACACTGATCTTTCTCTATAAAGTCACATATTTCTTGGCTTTGAGAATAGGAAGGAACTGTCATAGACTCTGACTGGATCTCTGGATTAAGGGACTAATGTATATTCTCAAAGCAAATCTAGCCTTAAACTCTAGGGGAGAAGGAATAATATATGGTCTACGCATAATCCAGTACTAGTATTTAGATTCCTTAGCCATAATTTGTCCTCTCATCGGAGGAATTGAACTCACATTAAGGTTAGAGGGCACTCCCATATACTCATGTTATATCTCTTTCTGCTAATCCTCAAGAAATTTTGGAGGCTATTGATCTTTAGCTTACATCTCCAAGATCCTATTTATCAATTCAAGAATCTGAGATAGCTTATCATGTCAGGCCATTTCACCTTAACTAGGCTATATTCATTCTATCATAACATCTCTCATCGCCTGTAAGACTTCTGTGTCCCTAGCCTGAAGGACTTTTGTGTCCTTGGCCTCATTATAATCTAACTATAATCCATAACTGAGTTGGCTATTTTCTTTCAGCTAATTGAGGAAAGGTCTGGCTCACATCTCTATGCCATTCATACTTTTAAGTTTTCCCTTATCCACCTGTATTACTAATAGGCGAGAAGCTATCTCTTATTAAGCCTCAATGTTCCATTTCCCTAGAGCATTTATCACCAATCCATAACCATAATTGGACTATGAACAAGTAAACCATTACTAACCTCAACATCAATTGGGCCTTAGGTAAACGCTACATACTCTATTTCCTAATTAGAGCAAGTTTATCTTGCACCAAAAACTCTGTTCTGTGCTAAAACTTTATTCTGTACCAATGCCATAAACTTTTTTTTTGATACCAAAATGAAACATCCTACTTTTACCATCTTAGAGTATGTATTCAGAAGCATAATTGATTAGTGGAAGCATTACATTAGCCCAAAAATTAAAATTTTAAAACTTACTTATCGGGTACTGTTCACTTGGTGATTTCTAGATTTATAGTCCAATTTGAAAAATTCATAACTAAAGGTAGAAAAGTTGTATGGAGGTGATCCAAATTTATAACTGAAGCTATTTCATAGCTATTTAAGGGAACAATATAAATCTGGACATTTACCTTACCAATTGATATAGTTAAATCGTTATTTTTTATTGTTCATTTGGCAAATTCTGGAATTTCCAGATTCTGTCACTTATATTTAGAAATTTATTTCTCTTGATATACACATCCAAATGAGGCGTATTACATATTTATTTAGAGATATGAATGTGTACTATATGCTCATAAAATTTAGTGGGTCAATTCCTTGATTTACTAGGACAAACTAAAGCTACAACAAAACTACTTTAGGACCTACGTTTTCACCATTTCAGTTTCCTTTCTTTCACTTTCAATAATTGTTTCAGCATGCATAAACCATCTCGTTTTCCTTTCATGCATTCATATACATCATGAGGTTATGCCATAATTCTTTCATACATTTTGTTTACATATAATCGATATTACATAACATTACATAAAAGACTAACATACATGCATGCCATCATTTGTCTATTCTTCCTCTTCCATTCCTTAGCTCATGTACCAAACATGATTCTTCCATCATGAATAACCTATTATGGTTGGCTATGGGAGGGTGAGATTCTAGGGAATCTCAGTAGCAAACATTACCACTTAAATATGCAAGATAGATGCTAATGCATGATATGTAATGTCATTAACCTTTCTTTAATAAATGACATGCCATCATGCTATATACTTTTGTATAAAAGTGCATGGCCATGGGAAACATGTTATTCATAACATATTCAACATCATTTATTATTTCACAACATCATTCAATAATCATATACATATCAACATATAAGCATACCACATCAAGCATATAAAGAGGTAAGTCTACTATCTTGCATTTAAACTTTCCTCTTGATCTTTTGCACTTGGTCCCTAGCTTTCCAACCATAAAGCCTTTCGGTCAATCACTTCCCAACATCTTCTTGGATGTTTCAAGGTCATAAACACGTTCATATTCATCACATAATTCATTAGGACCATGAACTCCAACAATGTTAAAGACTATCATTGATAACTTTTTAACTCTTTACTAACATAACTTTTACTAATCTTCACAAACTAACTTAGCCTTTGAACCAATTGATGTCTTGACTTTACCCAACACAATTTCATGTTTTGAATCCATTTATGAGTTTAAAATCATGAAATTCCAGCTCTTATGCAATGTTCTGTATAGAATTGCATAACACCCTCTTTTCTTTCAAAAATTCTCATTTTGATTGTAATGCTTCCCGTACGTGTTTCTCCAGTTTACCCCACACAACTTTTCATTTTAGAACTACTGGAAGCATCAAAATTATTAAATTTGAATCACTATTCAAGTGAGTGAACAGTAATAGAGGAGAACTTGAAAAGTTACAACTTGCAATTCCAATGCTTCCAAGGTTTAAAACCTATCCAATCCTACACAAATTCATCATATAAAGTCAATGGAAGCATTAGATTATTAAAATTACATCTCCTTCCATCATGAACAATGCAGAACAAAATGGTTTAACCATGACAAAGTCAAGAATATCAACTTGATTCAACAACCAATCACTTAACTAGCTTGTTTAAGCTTCAAACTTATAACTCTAACTTTAATTTCTTCTTTCTCCTTTAATCTAAGTTTTTGGACAGCACAACACCTTAGGGAAAACTCAACTTTCTTCCATAAAAACCCTAAGTTCAAGCTCCCAAATCAAAGGAAAATAAGCTAGGATAGATTGCTTACCTTTAATCTCTAGATTGCTTGAACTTTAGTACCTTGAATCTTATTTGTCTTGGCTAGAGTTTTCATTTTTCAAGAGTTTCCCTAAGGGTTGTTGTGCCACAGCTTGCTGCAGATTTCGTGGGCGTATTTATAAAATATATTGGTGGAAATGGAAGGCTAAGATTAGTTTGGTTATTATTTGATCTAATGGTCCATAATCCACCTTCCATTAAGCTTGCCCTAGAAGCCTCACTAATGACACCATGCATGACCTGATTTAGGGCTGTGTTTGGCTGAAGAAAAGGAGAAATACTGATAGAAAACATTTCAGTCTAGTCTGGTACTTATTTGAGCAGTTTTCCAAAAACCAGACTGTTTTATGTTTATAATTTTATAATATTCCAGAATATGTATTCTGTCATAAAAACCAGTGTCTAGGTTTTTCCTACCATTGACATTATTCGACTGAGTATTTATCTGCCAACCATCCCTTGAGAAATTACCAAAGCACCCTTATTGCACTATATTAACCCTAAGGGCATAATTGTCATTTCACACCTCTTTATACTACCTCTGAGTATATACTGGCTCTAACTAATCACCCCTGTACTTGCCTGGATATTTTTGACCTTCCTAGAATGACCAAAATGCCCTCCATCCATGTCTGGTATAATCTGGCTACATAAGGGCATTTTTGTAATTTCACACTTTTTTGGGGTTGCTTTGAACTCTATCCTACTTAACTGTCCAACCACCTTACTAGGCCTTTGGGATGCCATTTTAGGCCTTGATATTCATCCATTGCCTTTATAGAACAAATCCCGAGAAACCTCTCCTAAAGGTATTTATCGAGTATTTTATTACACTGTAAATTCCCTTAAATATTCTACAGGATTCTTTTTCTGACTCTGTCAATTTTATAAATTCTCATATTAATTATAGGAATTTCTTGTAAAGTTTCATTTTATTTTGATATCCAAAAAATACTACAATAATTTTTCTAACTTCAGGAATTCATATTAATTAATCGAGACCTCAAATCAAAATTATGCATTGCATTAAATTGATCAGAATAATTTTTTCTACTTACTGGTAAAATTTGGGACTAATCTGATTCTAGACATTTTTGGGCCTTTTCCTGCTCAACTTTCTCATAATTACATTTTTGCCCGTGAACTTTTGATAAATTACATTTAGTCCCTTAACTTTTGGTAATTACACTTTTTGGCCCAACTTTTATCTCTACCTTTAGTTTTCGCCTTAAACCTTTTCTAAATTTCATTTAGATCATTGAACATTTGAAAATTACACTTTAGGCCCTCAACTTTTCATAATTACACTTAATTACCTAAAGTTTATTTCTACTTTCATTTTCCACCATAGAACTTTTAAACTTTTCAATTTAGTCCCTCTCTTCCTTCAAGACTCATTTGGCCTTTATTATTCTTTCTGATCATCGTCACAATCCTTTCCAAACCTTTTTCCTCTATCAGCATTATACATATAGGAAAAAATTAGGATATGACAATTTGGCTCCAATATCATGAAATATATATGGAATTCTATCCATAAAGTTATCGTTTACAACTTTCTCATGCAAAAGAATCCTCCTAATCTCATCGTACCAAATCTAATTTGTTTATCTTAAATTGATCCCATCACATACAAGATGCTCTCTTATATCAGGAATAGACAATCTGTTATAGTTGAAATAGTTGACACAAGGACAAAACAACAACCTATCTCTTTTCTTCAAAGCATTCCTCAAAGTAAATTCAAGAAACCTTTCTACCATAACTTCATATTCCTTAGTAGTTCTCGTAGTTTTCATCCAACTATAGTCCATTATTCCCTTAAATGTAAACAATCCAAATAGTAACCAAATATATCAAGTAGTAAATAAATAGGAACCAACATTTTTTATAAGCCAATTAACAAACAAATAAAATAACAGAACAATTGACAAAAATGCAAACAGATTGAAAAAATTTGAAACATGTACCCATAAACAAATAGGAACCAATGTAAGAAACCAAAGCTACAAAGATCAGGCCTTCAATACAAGGATGATAGCCCATAAGATGTATTATAACTTATAAATAACAAATATCTAAAACAAAAAGAAAAATGAGCAAATAACGAAACGAAGTTAAACAGTGACTTATGGCACTGACGATAGAGATGATGGAGATAGGCACCAAAATAGGAGGAAAATGTTGGCAAATGATGTTTGTGCAAGTATGGCATTATTTGGCAGAGCAATAGAACCCACAAGACTATGAAAAAGTGAAATTGAAAATGTACTCCGTGTGACATTATAGAGATTTTACACTAAACCGCTAAAATAGAACCCACAAGTATGACATTACAAAGATTTTACACTAAACCGCTATAAAATTGACTTTTAACAATCGTTTTATACAAAACTGCCATTATAGTTTTACAAATGCAACTTATTTACATATATGTCACTGCCTTTTTTTGACAGTGTTTTTTCCTTTAACTGTCATGTTAATTGTTTTTCCTTATAGTGCTGATGGTAGGTACATATACCAGTTTCCACTAAAATATAATACACAGGCTCACAGCATATCCTCCAAGTCTAAATAGTTCTTTTTGTCTATCCATTTGTCTGAGGATGGTAAGCTGTACTAAATTTGAGAGTAATGTCCATTTCTTCCTAGACATATCTATAGAATTTAGAAGTAAATCTAGGATCTCTATCTAAAATGATATTGCTTGGGACACCATGTAGCCTTACGATCTCTTGATGTAATGTTTTGCTAACTTCTTAGGAGGATCTTTGACATTGACTATGAGAAAATGAGTTGACTTGGTTAAGTGATCTACTATAACCCATATTGTATCGTGTTTAGTGTAAGTAGTAGCCCTATAATAAAATTCATGGAAATGCTTTCCTATTTCCATTCAAAAATTTCTAGAGGTTGTAGATTGCCTGCAGGCTTCTGATATTCTACTTTCACCTTTTGACACATGAGACATTTGGTTACAAGGAGGTATTCTCTTTCTTCATTCTAAGCCACTAAAAGAGTCTTCTAATGTCATGTTACATCTTGTTCATACTTGGGTGAAGAATGGCTTCGTCTAGAATCTTCTTTAAGATCAGCTGCTTGTGAGACATATGTTCTTTCTTTAAACTTCAACAGTCTCCCTGAGAAATCTCGTAGTTTCGAATTTCTCCTTTTAGTAACTTTACCTTAAAAATTTCAGCCAACCAATCTTGTTGTTGTGCTTCTCTAATCTTGCAGCAAAGCTATAAATTGCACTTTACTACCTTTGCTCTTAATTAGCTACATTTGGTATAAAGGACTCCAGTCTCTAAAATCCTCTATCAACTTCTGCTCTTTCATAATTAAGAATGCCACCTGTATTACCTTTATACTTAGGACATTGGCTACTACATTTGCCTTACTGGGATGGTATTTTATATGGAAATCATAATCCTTGAGTAGTTCCATCCATCTATGTTGCCGTATATTCAACTCTTTCTGATCGTGTAAGTACTTGAGACTCTTGTGGTTACAACATCGCTCTATGGTTGCACCATATATATAGTGTAAAACCTTACTTTCCTATGCCTTAGGAACCAAATAGTAGCATTTAGAACCACTTATAAGGTCATTGAAATCAAATTCCACAATTAGGAATTTTACTGTTATCAGGTTACTATCACTGAGCAAATTTTAGATAGGTGATCTAACTTTGATAAATCATGACTAATTCTAGAAAAAAACAAACAAAGGAGTTCAAGTTGCTATGTGAAGCTTAATCAACTCTCTTCAAGGGAAAAATATTAGTTTCGTAAAATTTCTAGCCAAATAATACAGTTAATTCGTTAATTTTTATTGTTTATTTGGTCAGTTTTACCTGATTCCATATGTGGTCCATTGAGTTTAGAAATTTATTTCTCAGCACACAGATAACAAAACAAGGTGCTCAATATACTAAATCAAAGCTTAACATATCTACTATTTTTGTACAAACTATTGTACATTTATCATTTTCTATTTACTAGGAAAAGTGTCTACTATTAATAATGTAGCTTTTACATATTTCAACAAGCAAAGTGTTTATAATACAAGTTATATAACAACATGCTATAACCATACTAACTCATCTTCAATTGGCACTATCTCCATCCTGTGTAGGGCTTTCTTCAATTGGTGTAATATACAACCACAAACGTTTAACAATGCATGCTTAACTACTTGACTTGTTACCATGTTATGGGAGCTTAGTTGTTATATTAGCTACTGCATTATGATGCAATCCACTTTAACCTTATGTCATGACCTTTATATGCAAGCAAATCAGCCATTGCATCAATAATAATAAAACCAATCAAAGCATATTAGCTCCCAAGTAACAAACATAACAATCAGGCAATAAACAACAGAGTTAAAGTTTGGGTCAATATTCTTGTGACCTCTTTATTGCTTTTCCTTAGTCTTTCCTTCTTTCCTTGTAGGCCTCTTTATCACAAATATCAAATCCTAATCATAGCATAATAATACATACATCACAAACAATTCAATCAAGTTTTAGACTTAGTTTAATTCCTAAATCGACAAGCCCCCTAACTTTCTCTATATTTGGTTAATGGTCTTGCCCTTTCAATTAATTTGTGCATTGACTATTTTCCACACATTTTTTCCCAAGGAATCCAATTATGGAATTAGAATTGGAAAATTCCAACTACTTCCTAGAATCTAGATAGAGGCTGAGAGGCGTAAGGATTTTTTCTAAAAATTTCACTTTTGATTTTATTGCTTCTAACTCTTGTTCCTTAGTCTAACACTACACAAATTCCCTTTTGGACTCAATAGAAGCACCAAAGTCATCAAAGCTCTTCTATCCTACCCAGTTTTAGATAGCCAAGAGGCCTCATTGTGTGGAAGTCAAAGATTGCACAATTAAGTCAAGGTATGAACATCAATCTAAGCTTGTATAGGTCTCTATTACATAGTCCTAACTTTGTTTTACCCTACCCCCTTTATCACACATTTTTTGCTAGAAAGGTACCAAGAGCATTTCTCACATTTTTCTTCCATTGAAATCCTAGGTCAAGCTCCTATATTAAAGTAATATAAGTTAGGATCATTTACTTACCTTGATTTTTAGCTAGCTTGATCACCTACACCCTTGGTTCTTACCTTTTCCCTAGTGTTTGCGTGGAATTTGTGTAGAGTTTTGCCATATCCTAATTTTTCCCTATTCGTATAGTACTAGTAGTGGAAAAAGGTTTAGAAAAGATTATGACAAATATCACAAGAAAAGATAAAGGTTAGATGAGTCTTGAAGAAAGAGAAGGACTAAAACGCAAAGTAGAAAAGGTTAAAGGTAAAAAATCAAAGTAGAAACAAAAGTTGGGCCCTTAAATGTAATTTTTAAAAGTTAAGGGACTTAAATGCAAATAGCTAAAAGTTTAGGGTCCAAAGTGCAATTATTCAAAAGTTCAGGGACCTAAATGTAAATATGAGCAAGTTGAGCCAAAACAGGCCAAAAATATCCAGAATCGGATTAGACTCAAATTTTACCAGTAGATAGACAAAATTATTCCGGTCAGTTTAACGTCAACCAGAATTTTGATTTGAGGTCTTGATTAATTGATATAAATTTTTAAAGTTAGAAGAATTATTATAGTATTTTTTAGACATCAGAATCAAATGAAACTTTACTGAAAATTCCCATATTTAATGTAATAATTTATAAAATTAACAGAGTCAAAAAATGAATCATGTAGAATCCTTATGGGATTTTACGGTGAAATAAAATACCCGATAAATATGATCGGGAGAGTTATCATGGGAATTATGCCATAAAGGCAATAAGTCCATAGAAAGGCGCAAAATGGTGCCATCATGAGCTCAGTATGGTGACTGGACAGTTAAGTGGGCCAGAGTCCAGAGTAGTCCAGGAAGAGTGCGAAATTACGAAAATGCTCCTGGATGCCCATATTGTGCCAGTGATAGATGGAAGGCATTGTGGTCATTCTGGATAGGCCACAAACATGTCATACAGTATAAATATGATTATTTAGAGCAGTATATGATATGAGGCAGTGCAAAGATGGGTAAAATGATGATTATGCCCTTAGGGTTAGTACAATGCAATAAAGGACACCAAGGGTATTTTGGTAATTTTTCAAGGGATGGATGGCAGATAAATATTCAGCATATCATTGTCAATGGTATGAGAAGCCTAGAAATTGATTTCCAGGACATAATACATAACCTGGTATATTATAAAATATTATGAACAGAAAATAGTCCGGTTACTGTGAAACTGCTCCAATCGATTCTGGATTGGACTGGAATTTTTCTAGAAGGTTCCCCTATTAGAATTTCACCACCTAACCCCCATGAGGTATCCCTTGAGCTGTCCCACATGATGTCATAATTATTATTTTTGGAAAAAGTTAAATCCAAGATTAAATGTGAGCTATTAGATCAAATAGTGTACAAACTAATATTGGCCATTGATTTCCACCAAGATTTTTCTATAAATACCCCCTCATTTCTGCATCCAAAATGTGGCCTTGTGATACCTTGGGGAAACTCTTGCAAAATGAAAACTCAAGCCAAGACAAGGAAGATTCAAGGTACCAAAGTTCAAGCAAGCTAGAGATTAAAGGTAAACAATCTCCCCTAGCTTATTTTCCTTCAATTTGGGAGCTTGAACTTAGGGTTTTCATGGGGGGAAGTTGAGTTTTCTATAAGTGGTGGTGCTTCCCAAAGACCTTAGATGACAGGAGAAAGAAGAAATTAAAGTTAGAAACATATGATTGAAGCTTAAACAAGCTAGTTAAGCGATTGGTTGTTGAATCAAGTTGATACTCTTGACTTTGCCATGGTGTACCCTATTTGATCTGCACTGTTCATGAGAGAAGGAAATGGAATTTCAATGATTTAATGCTTCCATTGAATTTATATGATGATTTTGTGTAGGATTGAAAAGGTTTTGAACCTTGGAAACATTAAAATCTCAAGGTTGTAGTTTTTGAAATTCTTCACTGTTACTGTTCACTTGCATGAACAGTGATTTGAATTTCATAATTTTGATGCTTCCAATGGTTTTAAAATGAAAAGTTGTGTGGGATAAAGCAGAGAAACAAGTATGGGAAGCATTATAAATAAAATGAGATTTTTTTGAAAGAATTGGTATGCATATGTTTAGTTCTATACAGTAGGCCATGAAGGAGCTGGAATTTCATGATTCTAAGCTCATAGATGGATTAAAAAGATAAAATTGTGTAGGATAAAGTGAAGATATCAATTGGTTCAAGAGCCAAGTGGATTAGTGAAGATTAAAGAAAGTTATGATAATAAAGAGTGTAACAAGGTTAGCCTTGAATTGGTTGGAGTTCATGAGTCCTAATGAATTATGTGATGAATATGAATGTGTCTAGAACCTTGAAATATCCAAGAAGAGATTGGGAAGTGGTTGACATAAAGGCTTCATGGTTGAAAAGCTAGGGAGCAAGTGCAAAAGATCAAGAGAAAAGCTTAAGTGCAAGGTAGTGAACTTATCTCTTTATGTGCTTGATGTGGTATGCTTATGTGTTGACATGTATGTGATATTTGAATGATGTTATTGAAATGAATTGGAAGAAACGCAGCGGAAATTAATTTAAAAATTTTTCCATTCCTTGCCAGGATCTACCGTATGTGTTTAAGTCAAGTGGGAAGAAGCATTACCCTTAGTGTGCCTCAGCGACTTCCACAGCTTTTGGTCACGACGTTCATAACTTATTTCCACAGCTCGTGCTCCCTTTCCGATCACAAGAAGTCAACGAATCAGGTCAGCTTCCTCTACTGGTATCCACACGAACAGCGTTCTAACCATGAACGACGTGCTAGAGTCTCTTGTCCCTCCAGGGCTTTCTCAAAAGTTCGTCCTCTCCGTCTCTATTTCGACAGTTTCTTATCTGCAAACCCTTTGCTCAGTCCCCTTTGGCCTTTCTGTGTTCTATGTATATCTCTATGCAAAACGTAGCTCCTAATATCAGATATATAGGATGCTCTGCGTTTTCTTCTACCGAATTGGATTTTAGGAGTTAATCTTATATTAATTCTGAAATTAATACAATATCATATATTGTATAATTTGATAAGAAACTAATTAAATAAATAATATTAAATCCATCCCATAGATTTAATTCACCTATTTATTTAACTTAAAATAAAGCTAAGACTGAAATGTATTTGATTTATTCTCATAAATCAAATTTGAGATATCATATCAATTTGAATTTCAAATTCAAATGTGATAGAGATTTAATTTATCCTTATAAATTAAATCTTATAAATATCTCTTATATGGGATATCCTATCAATTTGAATTTCAAATTCAATCGTGATAGAGATTTAATTTATCCTTATAAATTAAATCTTATAAATATCTCTTATATGAGATATCCTATCAAATTGAATTTCAAATTCAAACGTGATAGAGATTTAATTTATCCTTATAAATTAAATCTCATATATCTCTTATATATAATATATATATACGAATTTATATATATATATACGAATATAAATATAAATAAATATATATACATCTATCCTGGATCATTCATTGAATCTGGACATCATAGCTCGTATTGGGCTATTTTGTGTGCGACCCTGTAGGCCCATATGAAGTTGCCAGTGGGCCATTTGTTATACTAGCCCACAAGTCACAAGTGGTCTCTAGCAAGACATAATGACTACCCAAATCATATAAGGATCGTTAAACGATGTAACCTTTCATACAACCATATCATGTCCCTTCTGTCACGCGATATTTTGGTCATAGTTGAGGCATGGATAATGTCATCCTCCTATTCCTGACTGTTACTTTCTCAATCCCTGAGCAGTCTAACTATAGAAATGTAACTACCTTTCCATTACAGTATGGCCATATATTTCTCAGACTCACTCATCGAGGGACCCAGTAATATCTCTCTACGAATGTGAGGGACAAATTCCATCTTGACCATTCACATTCCTCCGCATGAAAAACCACTAAACCCGAACATAGTCTTTATGATCACTCGGTCAAAAGTGACTTTTGACTAGGTCAAAGCTGAGCGTTTGTCATGTAGGAATCCATGATGATCTCAGGTCAAAGGGCATATTGACATGGTTTGTATATGAGAGAAGCTTATGACGTTACCCATGCAGTTCTCTGATAGCGGGTCAGTCCAACACCTTGTACTCTTACATGTGCCTACGACTTTGATTTATATCTCTATACATCTTCAAAGTCATATTGGTCTTATTTTATCTGTGCTCCTGCATAGATAACTGACCAGGGATATTTAGGATAAGATCATGAATTATCCAAGGATGGTCATCACAATAAACATGCAAATAATATGATAACACAATTAATAAATTCATAAATCAATAATGTTCATAAGACAATGATTGGCCCCTAGGGCACAATTTCCAACAGTTGTGACATGGTAAATGATATTGAATGTATTGTGAAGAACATGTTTCCATGGCCATGCACTTTATGTAAAAGTATATAGCATGATGACGTGTCACTAATCAAAGAAAGTTTAATGAAATTACATATCATGCATTAGCACCTATCTTGCATATTGGATTGGTAATGTTTGCTATTGAGATTTCCTAGAATCTCACTCTTCCATAAACAACCAATTTAGGTCAAGCATGATGGAAAATGTATGCACAGAGAAGAGCTAAAGAATGGAAGAAAGGAATGAAAGTAATTGAGATCCTAGCATATGCTTTGGATTATCTATGTATGTAAATGCCCTATAAGGTACCCATCTTGGTGTTGAAACTATTTTTAATACTTATGCCATATGTACATGATGTATATGAATATTGAGAAGCGTATTTGATGGCTTATGCATGCTGGAACAATTATTAAAAGTAAAAGAAAGGAAACTGAAATGGTAAAAATGTAGGTCCTGAAGCAGTTTTGTTGTGGCTTCAATTTGACCTTGAAAATGAAGGAATTATCTTATGAAATTTTACAAGTGTGCAGTACACATCCATATCTTTAAGTTCATAGGTAGAACATTTCATTTGGATGTGTATATCAAGAGAAATGAATTTCCAAAGTAATGGGACCAGAATTTGTTTCCAGAGTTTTTGACCAAATAAACAGTAAACTTTAATGAATAAACTGTATTAATTGGCTAATCATTTGGTCTGGAAATTATTTTTCCCTTAAATTTAAAGATGTTATCTTCAGGTATCTTTTTGAACCACTTTATTTCTATTTTTTATAATTAATTATGATTTTTTGAAATTTGTTGCGTAATATGGAATACCATATGAGTAGTAACTCGAGAAAGAGTAAAATTCCATATTTGGCTAATAGACTTCCAAGGTCTTGTAAGTAGTTCTAAATGCTACTGAATGGTCCATAAGATGTATGAAAGTAAGGATGTTGCAAGTTTCTCTTCTACTCCTGGCTGCAAGAAATTCTCAAGTGTGTGTGGGGGTATTTATAGCAAAAAGTTAGGGTTGGAGGGACTAATTTGTCCCTAAAGTTTCTAGTTATTACAACTCCTTAATCTACCTCTTGATTAGTAAACTTTATTAACATTATTTTATTCTTAATGTGTGGTTTATAATTCCTCCTCCTTGAGTTCATGACATGTTACACCATGTGTGGGTCCTACAAGGACACCTCACATGGTGACTCACACCTTCTGGAAGCTCTTAGAAGCTTTCTACAAAGTTTTGTCCAATTCTGACCAATCTTGTACTGTATTGAGGGATTTTCCTAAATTATTAGACCATCTTTTAGTCCAATAATTTTCATGTTTTCTAATGGTATTATTTTTCAATATTCCCCTGACTAAAAGAATACTGTTAAAAATCCCTTTATTAGATCAATTTCCTAGCTATAATTGTAATCGGTAACTATACCTTTCCTAAAAATTACTAAAATATTATTTTATTTTATTAATAGTATTTTGGACCTCTTGGGATGCCATTTGGGTGTTGGTTCAGGCCCAACTCATCTGTTGGCCCAAATTCCAAGAAAACTCCCCTAAAGTCTCTACCAAGTGCCTTAATTCACATTAAATTCCATTATAAATTCCATATTGCTCCTTTAGAGGTTCTGTCACTTTCATAAATAATTATAATTATTAAAATAATTCCTCTAAAATTTTATCTAATTCTCTATCTCCTAGTGAAATATGGGACTCTAATACTTTTGGGTAGTTTTTGGTCACTTTTGGCTCAATTTTCACAAAATTACACTTTTGCTCTTGGAAACTTTTAAACTTTGGACCAAGTCCCTTTGTTCCCTTAATACTTTTTAACTTTGCAATTAAGTCCCTCTCTTTTATATTTACTTTATATTTACCAACTTAACATGTTCTCATAACTTAAACCTACTATAACTGTTACCTTTTCTTTTGAGGAATGTCATAATCCCCTTATAATCTCTTTCTTCCTCTGTAGCCTTATGCAGATAGGGAAAATTTGGGATGTGACAGATAGTGTCTCTATATCTTAAGAGTGTATACTATCGCTATAAGCTCCATGTTGTGGATCACATAATTCTTCTCAGGAGATTTTGTCTATCGTGAGGCATAAGCTACTACTCAACCTTACTGTGAAACATCCTTACTTTCATACGTCTTAGGGACCATTTAGTAGAATTTAAAACCACTTACAAGACTTTGGAAGTCCATTAGCTAAATCTACAATTTTACTCTTCTTGAGTTACTGTTCATATGGTATTTCCAGATTAGGCGACAAACTTCAAACATGCATAATTAATTCTAGAAAATTGAAATAAAGTGGTTCAAAAAGTTACATGAAGATAACATCTTGAAATTTAAGGGAAAAATAATATCCAAACCAAATACTTAGTCAATTAATATAGTTTAATCATCAAAATTACTGTTTATTTGGTCAAACATTCTAAAACAGATTCTGGTCCCTTATTTTAGAAAATTTAGTCTCTTGGTACAGACATCAAAATAAGGTGTTCTTAAGTGTCAAAATGAAGCTTGACATGTTAACTAAATGTCTATAAAATTTCATACATTTATCTCATCATTTACTATTTTTCATTACATTATGAGCATTGTGGCTCAAAAATGTCATATAACATCATTACTTGCAACAATTGATACATTCATCATATAACATTTACACTATCCAATCCCTAACTTCTCTTCATTCTTCTTCAACCTCTTTCATCATTAATAAACCTGTGGGATTAGGATTACATGAAGGGGTGAGATTTATAGAAAAATCTTAGTAGCAAACGGCAATAAACAATGCATGCATTAATGTAAATATTTGTGCTTTCTTGTGAAGGTGTTAACATTGTGTAATGTGCATGCTTCCATGTAACATATGAAATACAATTGGCCAAAGTAATCATAGAAACAGAGCTTCAATTATATACACAAGCAACACAATTCAACATAGCCATAGCAAAACCAAGTATAACATTCAATACATACAAGTTTAGGGTCAGTTTACTACCTCACTTGCTTGATTTCTTTCACTTTAACCTTGCCTCTTTCTTCTTACTTCTCTTTGATGTGTGGGTGCCTCCTTGGAGTCCACAATCAAATCCTAACATCACATAATCATTCATCCATTACAATCTAACTTTCTCTTGAACATTGAGTTCATTTAACTGCATTAACTTTCCTTAATCTTAATTAATGGACTTGGCCTTTGAATCAATTGATGTCTTGACTTTACCCTACACAATTTCATCTTTTGAATCCATTTATGAGCTTAGAATCATGAAATTTCAGCTCCTATGCATTGTTCTAGACAGATTTGTAAAACATGCATAATTCTTCTAAAATGTCTCATATTGATTCCAATGCTTCCCATACAACTTTTCATTTTAAAACCATTAGAAACATCAAAATCATGAAATTCCAATCACTGTTCATATGAGTGAATAGTAATAGAGAAGAACTTCAAAAACTACAACTTGAAATTACAATGCTTTCAAGGTTCAAAACCTATCCAATCCTACACAAAATCTTCATATGAATTCAATAGAAGCATTAGATCATTGAAATTCCATCTCCTTCTATCATGAACAGTGCAGACCAAAATGGTTCAACTATGGCAAAGTCAAGAATATCAACTTGATTCAACAACCAATCACCTAACTAGCTTGTTTAAGCTTCAATCATATGTCTCTAACTTTAATTTTTTCTTTCTCCTTTCATCTAAGGTTTTGGGCAGCATATACACCATAGAGAAAACTCAACTTTCTTCCATGAAAACCCTAAGTTCAAACTACCAAATCAAAGGAAAATAAGCTAGGATAGATTGCTTAACTTTAATCTCTAGCTTACTTGAACTTTGGACCTTGGATTCTTCTTTGTTTTGGCTTGAGTTTTCATTTTGCAAGGGGTTCCCCAAGGGTTCTCCTTCATGGCTTTTAGCAGAAAATCGGGGGTATTTATAGAAAAATCTTATGGAAAATGAACGGCCAAGATCACTTTGTGCACTATTTGATCTAATGGCTCAAAATTGCTATTACATCAAACTTCCCCACCAAGTCAACTTGAGATAAGTTCACATGACAAAAATCTTCTCTTCCCCTTGCCTTGGATGCCATGTGTGAGGTATTGTGAGTCCTACCATGTGCAAACCTTAATTCTCACTTTATTCCTTTTTCTTTTCTTTTTCAAAAATTCATAAATTATTCATTGTTGAACTTGCGCTCCAAGACAACTTTTGGGACTTATTGGGCTGCCCTAGGATGAAATATTAGGCTTCACTATGCCTTCCTTGGGTCCAATAGCTAATTAGCATAAATCCCAAGGCACTTTCCTTATATCGATATCCTTAAAATATCCTGATTTTGAAATAAATGCTAAACACCTCTTTTAATGGTTCTAACATTTTTGGAAATTCATTCTAATATAAAATAAATCCCTTGCAAAGCCTCATAAGTTTTTGAGACCCAGAAGTCTAGATAAAAATTCCCTATATTTCCTCAAGACCCTTTATCGGTGTCTAATTTCACTTTAATTTCTAAAAGGGCATTATCGTCTTTTTACACATCATCAGAGTATTCCCTGAATGTGGTCAACTATTTTGGGAACTCTCCTTGACTTTATAACTTTAGTCAAATGAACAAAATATCCTTCATTTATCTCTGGCTCATTGACACAACCTAATGGCATACTCAGTGGCATTTTTATAATTTTATATTTTTCTCGGTCTTTATTAGCCTTGGCCCACATACTTGTCTAAAAATATTATGAGGCCTATAAGACACCATTTGGGCCTTCTACATGGTCCACTGCCTTCATGGGTTTAACTTCGGAGAAATTCCCCTAAAACGTATTTATTAGGTGTTTCAATCTACTATAAATTCTATAATAAATTCTACATAACTCCTTTTTGAGCTCTATTAGTTTCATAAATTCTCATATTAATTATAAGAATTTAGTACCAAATTTCATCTGATTATGAGGTTTAGAGGATACTGTATTAAATTTTCTTTCTTCCAAAATTAATTTAAATTTTTTAGGACCTCAAATGAAAATTCTGTATTGCGTCAAACTTATCAGAATAATTTTCTCTATTTATTGGAAAAATTTGGGACTAATCTAATTCTGGGCATTTTTGGGCCTTTTCTAGCTCAACTTTCAATAATTACCATTTTGCCCTTGAACTTTTAAAAATTACACTTTAGGCCCTCAACTTTTCATAATTATACTTAATGGCCAAACATTTATTTCTGCTTTCATTTTTGTACCATAGAAAATTTAGACTTTTCAATTTAGTCCCTCATCTTTATACATTTGTCTAATCATTATTTTTCCTTTCTATTCATCATCACAATTCTTTTCAAACCTCTTTCCACTATCAGTATTATACATATAAGGAAAAATTAGGATGTAACATACTGCATAAGCACACACTCTAATCCTTATTACTAGCATCTATGTAGACCACATAGGCATGTATAGGATCAAGGATTATCTACATGAAAGTAGTGATGATATGTCTCTTCAGCTCCTAGAAACTAGCCTTATACTTCTCGTCCTACAAAAATGACTTGTCCTTCCTAGTGAGCTTTGTAAGTGGAAGGGCAATTCAAGAAAAGTCCCTAATAAATCTTCTTTAATACTTTGCAAGTCTAGGGAAACTTTTGATATGTGTCACTATCTTTAGTCATCCCCAACTCAAGATTGCCTCTATCTTGCTAGAGTCAATAGCTACTCCCTCTTAGGATATGACCGATAAATCGAACTTCTCACAACCAAAAATCACATTTACTAGGCTTTGAATACAACTGCTTCTCTTTGAGGGTATGCAAGACAATTCTAAAATGCTTCTCATGTTCTTCTTTAGACTTAGAGAACACTAAAATGTCATCTATAAAGACTATAACAAACTGATCGAAGTAAGGTATAATAATTATTTTCAAGTAGTCCATGAATAGAAAGTGCATTTGTCAATCTACACGACATTATTTGACTCTCAATCATTACACTTTCTTGGATGGGAGAGTCTCTTATTTTTTGATTAGTGGCTACCTTTCTCTTTTTGATCTATCCTGGTCTTACTTAACTTTATTTCACCAAAGCATCACCCGCCGCCTAAAGAACTTCTATGTCCTAGTCTTATTACGATCCCTAACTAAGTTAACTACTTTCTTTTAGCTAATTGAGGAAGGTTCTAGCTCACATCTCTAATCCATTGATACTTTTAGGTTCCCCTATCCCCAGGGATCACTAATATATGGGAAGCTATCTCTAACTTTTTTTAACCTCAACTAACTAATGACTCAAACTCTATCTCTTATTGATCCTCAATATTAATTTTCCCTAGAGCATTCACCTCTAATCTATAGACTTAGTTGGACCATGAACAAGTAACACGCTATTGACTTTAACATAGACCGGGCTTTATTTAATCTCCTTTGTACCCAGTATATTGAGCAGAGAGTTCCTATCATGTGCCAAAACCTCTACTCTGATACCAAAATTGAAATATCTTACTTTTACCTCTCATAATATACATTTGGAAGCAAATAGATGGATGAAAGTTTTACTTTGACCCAAAAATTAAAACTTTACAAATTGGTCATTGGGCATTGTTCATGTTCATTTTTCCATATTATGCAGTCCAAATTTCAAAAATCATAAATAATTTTACAAAAATCATATAAAGGTACTTCCAAATTCCAATCAAAGATATTTCATTGCTTTTTAAGGTAAAAATACAAATATTGAGTTTTACTGGACAAATCAATACAATTAGTTCGATAACTATTACTATTTATATGGCCATTTCTAGAGCTTCTAGATTCTAATCCTCAAATTTGAAAATTTAGTTCTCTTAATGTATACATCCATTATAAGAGTATTACCTATACATTTAAATATGAGGATCTGTATTTCATGCATGCTAAATTTCATAATTTAATTCATTCATTTGCTAGATCAAATTAGAGTTGAAATCTCACTACTCCATCTCCTATGTTTTTATCCTTGCCACTTCCATTCATAATTTCTTATTTAATTCTATAATGCATAGATAATTATCAAACTTTCTCATATTCATTTAGAAATGTCTATAATATCATATAAAACTTTATTACTTATACAGACAAGCACAATATTTATTACATAATTATTCATTGAATAGAGAAAACTAGCTTTGTTTTGTTAATGCACAAACCAATATTTCATTTCTTCTAACTCATTTGCGCTTCTTCATGCAAGATTATCCATTCTCAATTACCTATTATGGTTTGTTAAGGGAGAGGTGATATTATGGAGAATCTCAGTAGCAAACATTACCAATCAATGCATGCAAGATGGATGTAAGTGTATGACATGCTTCTCTTATATAAATTTCTCATGCTTCTAATGACATCTTATCATGCTCAATTCTTCATACTTCATGTATAGCATTGGATACTGATAAGGGTAGATCATATCACATTCATATACCTCACATATCATCATCTCATAGTATAAAACACATAAATACATAAGCATATACATCAAGCACACAAGAAGGGTAAGTTCACTGCCTTATAGCTTTATACTTTTCTACTTGCTCCCTTTGCCTTTAATCAATCAATGGTTGTTTGCTCAACCTTTTTAACTTATCCTCTTTAACATCTCATGGACCTAGACACAATTATATTGTGTATAAAACTAATTCGAGTCATTACTTTAGTAATATATACTAACTTTTTTAAAACCCTTAACTCTTGGTGTTAGTGTTATAGCTTTGTAAAAATTATTTTCTTATGCCAATCCTACATAATTTTGCCTAAGGAATATAATATGAACTTGGAATTATGAAATTCATACTTCTCCTATTCAAACTGGACAGTGTCTTATAGGTGCCTTTCCTTCATTCCAAAATTATACTTTTGATTCCAATGCTTTAAACTTCACTTACTCAACTTAGTTACATATAATTTTTCATGTAGAAGCCCATTGGAACCCTTAGAATCATCAAAATTACATAGCATCATAGTGCTCATAACATGCTTTACTAATAAAGTCCCAAGAAGATGATGTGGTTGTTAAGGCACCCCTGATGTTATAAGCGAACCTATCGAAAATCCTTCTAATGTGCAAGAAGAGATCCTCCTAGAAGAAATTCCATTAGGATATCTTAGGGTAATGCGATGTCTTCTTACTGTCCTACCACTTGATAGCTCACCAAAAAGGAACACCATATTCCACACATTTGTAAAGTATAGTGAGAAGTCATGCGAGCTATTCATTTGATAGTGGAAGTAAAAGAAATGTGATTTGTAGTCACCATTTTCTCACCTTGGACTTAAGATAGAGTCCTGCATTAAAATTTTTTGTGTCACTTAGGTCAATAACATGTCTCTAACAACAACTCAATAGTGCTATATTCCTCTTTGCTTGGGCAACTATCAAGAAGTCCTCTGTGTTGTCATTCCCATGGATGTCTCTTAGATCCTATTAGGATGCCCTTGGCTCTGTGATCATGATGTCACTATCTATGGTGGGAAAACACCCATATGTTTAAGCACAAAGGCAAAACCATCTTGTTGTGCCTTGTTAAACCTAAGCCTAAGGGAAAGAGTTATACCAACATGATATGATCCACTGTAAGTTCTTTAGACTTTACCTCTTGACAAAGAACCAATTTGTGCACGAAAGTAAGGAGGTTAACATTATGATAGTTGTTGTATATAAGATTGTTACCTCACATGTCATATCCCAATTTTTAGGCCTAGAAGCCCAGTATATAGCCTGAAAAAGGGATACTACCAGACCCTATTGAGCAGAGGTCTCAGTAAATAGAGAAAATTATGATGATCAGTTTGATGCAACACAGAGTTCTGATATGAGGTCTCGAGAGATTTATATTAATTTTTAAAGAAAAGGAAAATTAGTACGATATGCTCTAGACTTCATAATCAGATGAAATATGGCAGTAAATTTCTATAATTAATATAAGAATTTCTAAAACTGACAGAGCCCAAAAAGGAGTTTTGTAGAATTTACTACAGAATTTACAGTGGATTAAAAGACCCGATAAATAGGTTTCGGGGGAATTTCTCAGGAATTGAGCCCATGAAGATAGTGGATCATACAAAGGGTCCAGAATGGGACCTTATATGCCCAATGATATTTTCAGATAAGTATGTGGGCTAGGACTAATAAAGACTGAGAAAAATAAAGAATTACGAAAATGCCACTGTAGGTATGCCACTATGTTGTGTCATTAAGTCAGAGTCAGACGAATGGCGTTATAATCATTTGACTAAGGTTAGACAGTTAAGAAAGGGTATCTAGATAGTTGACCAGGGTCAAGAGATACTCTGGTAAGGTATGAAAAGACAATAGTGCCCCTAGAAGTACTAAAGAGGTAGTAAGGGCATTTTGGTAATTTACTAAGGATGTTCCTTGGGAACTGAGCCACCAGAGTGCTTGGGCTTGGTTAGAAACCCAAGATGATATTTAAAGGCCCAAAAACGTAGCCCAAGAGTAATGTGGGCCCAAGAGGCATTAAAATAATGTTTTACTACTTTTTCAATAAAGTAAAGTGACCCGGTCCAAGATAGAACTGGGTAAAGTGATCTGGAATCATGAGAGGACATAAATGGGGACCACAATGTGCCACATGGCATGATTACAGTAAAAGAGGAAAAGCAAAGAACACATGGCATGATTAGAGAAAAAGGAGAAAAAGCAAGAGGACACGTGGCACGATCTCGGCCGTCCATTCAGGGAAAAGACTCTGGAACTCTCTGGAAAGGCTGAGTCAGCTGGTGAGGTATCCCAAGGGCCCCACATTTCGCCACATATACCCCTTAGGTGTCCCTTGAGGTGTCCTAGATGATGTCATGAGTGGTGAGTAATCAGGGAGGGTGATGTCATCGTGATGATGCAGGCAAAGCTTCTTGAGGAAGCAAGCAATCTGAGCCATTCATTATGAATCAATCTGGGCCATTCATTCCACCTCCTCTCACCTATAAATAGGCCACTCCCCTCCCATTCCAAGGCACACCACGTCCTAGCAAGGAAAAGGAAGAGAAAGAAGAGAGAAAGAGAGAAGGAAAGAAAGGAAAGAAAGAAAGGAAGGAGTTCTGGTGGAGCCAGGAGCAGTATGAAGAGCCGAGGGACTGGGCAAAGCTTAGTAATGAGGTAAGAAAGTTATCTAGTCCATGCTCTAATAAAGTATAGGATTGCTCTTAGTGGTTAGAATAGAGAAATATCTCTATTAATAAAGGTAGCTAAAGGTAGAAAGAAAGACAGGGGAATGCCAGATTAAGGATATCACCCCTAGTTAATCATGAGTTAAGTAGAGCTATGCTGATAGAATAATAATAAAGATATTATTATGCTATGTATAGGCTCTGACCTATGGAAAGAATGAACCTTAGAGCAAAGGCTAAGAGCTAGAAGGAAAGCTACATGTCAGGTAGTGAACTAATCCTAAACTTGTATGCATTGATTATTATGCTTGATGTGCTATGGCTTTGTTGAATTGTGTTGCATATGTGTTTATGTATGAAGCTCTGTTTCTATGATTACTTTGGCCAATTGTATTTCATTTGTAACATGGAAGCATGCACATTAGACAATGTTAACACTTTCACAAGCAAGCACAAGTATTCACATTAATGCATGCATTGTTTAGTACTGTTTGCTACTGAGATTTCCCCAGAAATCTCACCCCTTCCATATCAATCCAATTACAGCAGGTCTTCTTAAGATGGAGGAGATAAAGATGCATGAAGATATGTTAATTGCTTAGCATGATTGATATGTGATTCATGTATGTATAATTGCTGGAAATTGTCACTATGAACAGTAACTCGTGATGGAGGCAGTGACATTTGAGCTGTAATTATAAATAGTAAATGATTGAATAAATGTATGATATTTTACCATTAAATAGTAGACATTCCAAGCTTCGATTTGATATATAGAACGTCTCATTTGGATGTCTACACATAAAGATATGATTTATCAAAGTTGGGACCAGAATGCTGGAATCAGGGACAAGACGCTGGATGAACAGTGATTTCGGAACGTTGACCAACGTTGACCTGGTCAAGGCGTGGTCAATGAATCATTTTTACCTGAAATATTATTATGTTAGCTTCGGGTAGCAATTTGAACCACTCCATTCTGAGTTTTATAGAATTAGTTATGATTTTTCGAAGTCAGGTCACTCCCCTGGAATTTACACAGTAAACAGTACTTGCTGGGAGTAAAATTCCAGATTGTATGATTTGACTTCAATGGCTCTAGAAGTGATTCCAAATGCTGCTGAATGGTCCCTAAGATGTAAGAAAAGGAGGATGTTATATCACCCATACTGGCACCAAATAATCTACTTAATAAAGTGCCTTGACTATTGGATCAGTTTAAGGACATTGACCCTAAGGAGCTACCCCTTGAGTTACCACCCATGAGGGATATTTAGCACGCTATTGACCTAGTCCCTAGGTTATAACTCCCTAAATTGCAACACTATAGGATGTACCCTAAGGATCAGGTAGAAATTAACTAGAAAGGTAATGGTTTATTGGAAAAGGGTTATATCTAATATAGCCTTAGCCCATATGATATCCCCGCCCTATTCATACTAAAGAAAGATGGTACTTAGAGAATATGTATAAATAGTAGAGCCATTAACAAGATAACCATTAAGTATAGGTTTTCTGTTCCTTGACTTGATGTTATGCTTGATCTTGTGTCAAGTTGTCACTTGTTTTCCAAAATTGACCTTTTTAGCGAGTATCACCAAATTTGAATTTAGCCTAAAGATGAGTGGAAAACTACATTCAAGATAATACTTTTATATTAATGGTTTGTTATGTCTTTTAGTCTCACAACGCCCCTAGTACCTTTATGTAAGTTATTACCCACCTCCTCTGAAGTTACTTGGGCAAATTTAATCGGTTGTCTACTTTAATGATGCCCTAATTTTTAGAAAGTCTGAAGATGAGTATTTAACATATCTTTGCCAAGTATTCCTTACCCTTAGGCAAGAGAAATTTTATGTCAATTTACCAAGTTCTCCTTTCACCAAAGGCAAGTTATTTTTCTTGGATTTGTCATTTCTAAAAAAGATTTATCTATTGACCCCTAGAAGGTCAAGTGATCCATGATAGGCCAGAGCCCAAATCCCTTCAAGAAGCATGTAGTTTTCATGGCCTATCATAATTTTATAAGCATTTCATTAAGGTCTTTAGTACCATTATGAGTCCTATCACATATTGCCTTAAGAAGGACAACTTTTATTCGGTCATAGTGGCATTATGGCCTTTCCAAACTATCAAGCAAAAGCTTTTAGACACGTAGTCTTAGCTCTGCCTAATTTTGCCAAGTGCTTTAAGATCACATGTGACACTCCAAAATAGGGATTAGTCGTGCCCTAAGTCAAGAAGGTCACCATATAGCCTTCTTTACTAAAAAGCTTAATGAAGCTAAGTAGAAGTACTATACTTATGATAAGGAGTTTTATACCCTGGTTAGATCTATAGAGCATTTGAAGTACTACCTTTTGCCCTAACAATTTGTGGCGTACTCTAACTATCAAGCTTTTAAGTTTCTAAATTCATAAATACATCTGAATCCAAGGCATGCAAAGTGGGTAGAGTTTCTTCAAGAATTCACCTTTGTTATCAAGCACCGTGCTAGAGATTCTTTAAGCCGTCGAATTAACCTCTTGTACACTATGAGTGTCAGCATTGTCGAATTTGATAGATTAAAGGATGATTATGCCACATGTCTGAACTTTAATATCATCTATCAAGAGGTTAACAATAGACTTCAACATTATTACATTGACTTTCTTATTAAAGATGGTTAACTTTTTTGTGGCACCAAGTTATGTATTCCACAAACATCCCTGAGATTCCTTATTTGGGAACTACACATAGGTTAGCTGGTCAATTTGGTCAAGAAAGACCATTACTCTAGAAGAGAATAGATTTTACTAGCCTTCTCTTAGACGTGATGTGGATTGGATTTTGTCCTAATGTTTCCATGTCAAACATCAAAGGCTAGGAAGAAAAATTATAGTTGTACACTCCCTGCCTATCTCTAGTGTACCATGGAAGGACCTTAGCATAGACTTTGTTATAGGATTACCCTAAATAATTAGATAACATTACTCTACCTTTATGGGTCATCGATAGGTTTACCAAGATGGATCACTTTATCTAGGGGTATAAATAGGTCAAGCCACCTATCAAGGGCATGTGTCCTGGCCTATTTAGAAAAATGCATAGGCTTAGGCCTTTTAGCCTATTATATTAAAAGGCTAGGCTTATGCTCCCTAAGAAGCATGTTAAGCTTAACAGATTGGCTTATTTAACATTAATATAATGTTAGTTATGGTAAAATTGTAATTTTCATTTCACCCCAAATTCCCTTATAACACTCACTCACTCTTTCTTATTTTTCATTCTGTCACTACTCCTCTTTCAACCATCACAAGTTCTTCTTCTTCCTCCTCTTCTTCTCGTTCCTCCTATTATTTTTCTTCCACTTTCAATTTAATCGAATCAAACTTGCTAACTTGATAATCAACTATCAACTAATTATAACAAAGTTTATACCTTTTAGATTACAGAATCTGTTCATAATAATCTATTGCACTAGATTAGAAAGTCTTCGGTTGATTTCGTAAAGGAACTTTAAATCAATTGATTTAGAAAGCCATTCTTTTTAATGTTTGAATATACTCCTGGAAATTACATTTATTGTAAAGACAATTTTTACCTAATGACTTTGTAATTTTTATGGATATATATTGGTTTTTACCAGTTAATCAAAGAGTATTGTTTGCCCTATTTTGTTTCTTTAGGATGTTTTTCCTTTATCTTCTCATAGCTTGTAAACCTTTTATTTTGTTTTGATAATTTTATAATTCTTATGGTGTGTTTAAGTTTTATTTTGGGGTTTACAAAGAAAAGGAGGCTAGGGTTTGAGATAGTTTGACATTTTGATAGTTCCTAGTTATAGGCATTGGGAAGCTTCTTTGCGTGCATGAGATAAATTATAAGTGATAATTTATGTTGTTCTTTTCATTTCCATCTCCTATTATCTCTTCTATCTTTGAGATTTTGTTGAGTTTAAATTAGTATTTCAAGTTGTATCACTAATCTTCTTATTTATTTCAAGCTTGACGGAGGTGAAATATGATTTACAAGGAAAAGAAAAATGAATAGTATAAATATGAATTGCTTGAGGTTTAGAGCAAGAACACTATGGAATTAGATTTGTCTTTTCTCTGTATTGTTTTGTCAATGACATTTTTTTGACTTTTAAGTTTCAAAAGTAATGAATTATTCTATATTTACATCGTTCAATGGGTTCAGTATTTTATGAACATTTTTATTTTGAGCATGTATTAAGTTCCAAAAATACAAGTATCTTAACAAGCTTCAGGCTAGGTCTAATCATTAAATATGCTAGGCTCAAGCTAAAAAGAAGGCTTGTGATAGGCCACAGGCCAAGCTCAAGCTATCTTGTTATAAGACAGGCTTAACCTATTAAGGGGTAAGCCTAGCTTGGTCTAGCTTGTTTCCACCATTAACTTCATCCCGTGTAGCAAGACCACTAATACCTCTCGCTTATCTATGCTCTTCTTTATGGAAATTGTGTGCTTGCATGGGTTACCAACTTCTATTGTGTATGATCGAGAAGTTAAATTTATTAGTTACTTTTAGAAGACACTTTGGAAACTTTCTAGCACCCAACTTAAATTCTCTTGTGCTTTCCATCCCCAAACTGATGATCAAACTAGGGTGATCAACTGTAATCTTAGAAACTTGCTTCAAAGTTTAGTTGGGGAAAACCAAGAATTGGATCTTATCTTGCCCACAGTTGAGTTCCCTTATAATAGCTCTACCAATCGGTCCACAGGTAAAAGCACCTATGAAATTTTTCAAGGTTTTGATCCAAAATAGCCTATTGATTTGGTCCTTCTCCCTTTGATAACCCGTACATGCAAATTTACATAATCCATAGCCAATTGCCTTCATGAATTACATGTTGAGATGAAGTTCAAATTAACATTTAGCAATAATCAATATAAATTATCAGTTGATGCTTATTGTCGTGCTCAAAATTTTAATGGTGATTATGTTATGGCCCACATTCACCCTAATCGTATCCTAAGAACTCATTCAAAAAGTTGCATGCCATGCCTTTGGCCTATTTCACATTTTTAAGAAACTTAGTCCTAATGCTTATATGCTTGAATTACCTCCTAACATATCTATTAGTCCAATATATAATGTAGATTATCTTGTTTCTTACTAATATACTTTTTAGCCTCCTTTGTTTAGTAATGATTCTACAGGTTCCCCGAAGCATAGCGCTCCTGTTCCACCATCTCCATAAGAGATTCATGCAAGTATGGATGAACAAATTGTCCTCACCTCTAATGGTCCTATTTGTCACTATTTTGTCCATTGGAATGGCTACTCCAATACAAATGCCACATGGATCACTAAAGAATATTTTTACCGAATCAATCCCACCTTGTTCGACTCTTACAAACCCTCTAACTCTCCTGAGGAGAGTTCTTTACAACAGGGGAAATGATGGGAATCAAAAAAAGGAAGAAAAAGATACTAGAGATTTGAAGACTATTTTGTTTAATGCTGAATTTGTCTTATCTATTTGAATTTTGAATCTTTATAATTTATTTGTAATCTCATTTAATTCTGAATTTTCATCGGTATTGTAATCTCATTAATTTTAAAATTCTAAAATACTCTCCTAGGGTTAGGTTGAGGTTTATAAATAGGACCTCAACACATTTGTTTTGTTATGTCTTGAATGATATTAAAAAAGAATTGTCTTTGCCTCCTTTCTAAATTTTTTTTCTGAATCCCTATCTTTCTCTATATTCTCCCTTTCCCCTTCCCCATTCTACAACATACTTCCTCCTCTTAGGGTATCAAGTTGTGGATTTAGATGCATTCGACATGTTTTTTCTTTAGAACCTTCATTAAGAGGAGCATGCTTAGTGTTTTGGTGGGCTCTATGTTTATTTTTAATTATGTACAGGAAATTTGAGATATTAAATTTACTTTTAAATGTATAAAAGCACAAATATATGCACTAAAATCCCTAGATATTGATCCAAACTTGCCCAAAAATAAGCTTATATATAGCATATCAAAATGTAGCTATTGAGTTTGGATTTTTAATAGCAAATCGTGCCTCAAAAAATGCTCCACATGCCTTCACACCCACCCACCATGTGTTTGGACTAAAAATTCTTAAAAATTTAAAAAAAATCAACATTTCCCACTCTTAGTTGTGAGACGTTGTTCTCTATGACATGCACTATACAGCCATTACTAGACACGTTGTCCCTCTCGATTGACCCCATGCACCTCTAACCCCTCTTTTTTCCCTATTTATAATTATAATATTTTGTGTTCCATGTCAGGCATGCCAAACCGTATGAGGCAAACTTAGCATTAAATACACAAAGAGAGATAGGTGTTTCAGCTCCAGAACAAGGTTTCTACCGAGCAAATCGAAACAATTTGTCAATAGTTCAAATATAAATAGTGTACCTTCAATATATTCTGAGCTAGTATAGCTGTATAGCGATTGCACACATTGTAAGAGATATTGTAATTGAAGTTATTACAGCACGTGGTTATAAAATTTGTCAATGACTTTGATGAAAAGAATAATTCTTTTGTACTTGGACTTTCTATAAGTTAATATTTGTCACGTATATATATAATATTACTCTATAAATAAAAAAGTATTTCGTATAAAATGATGCATATAGTGAATGATGGTTATTTATAATTGTTTTGTTTTTATATGTTAACGACGTCCTCATTTGACTTTTTTTTTAATTCTGGCAACACATGACAATAAAAGGACAAAAACAATGTAGAATGGATATAAGGACCTATTTGGTAAGAAGAATTAATTGTGATGGAAAGAAAATGAATAGGATGGAAATGAATGGAATGGAATAGAAAAATTCTAACTGCTAACATGTTTGGTATGATTGGAATAAAAAAAGGTTTGGTGAAAAAAATATATTTGGTATGAAAACAATGATAGCAAAAAAGTAGCAAAATATGCAAATAACCAATATTTCCCATGATGAATATTTATTATACTTTTTAAAAAAAGTAAAATAAATAATAAATAAATTATAATTTAAATAAATATGAATATTCAATATAAATAAGACCATTAAAATAATTAAATAAATAAAATGTAATAAATAAGTTTGAACAAAAGACTTAATTTGGTGGATTAGGCCCAGGTCCATAAGAAGTGAAGATGGAGGGAACAATTATATTTTTTAAAGGAGAAAAATGAGGGAGTGGAAAGTTACAAATATCCCACTCCTCCCATAAGTTACAGCCGAGAAAAGAATAAGTAGTGGGCAAAGGGAAATATGTTTTTGACTCTCGTTTTTCCATATAGCAGAAACAAAAGGAGTGTACCCTTTTTGCTCTCCTCCTCTGTTCTCCTTCTATTTCTCTGTTCATTGGTGCTCTTCATTTTTCTAGTAAATTTGCTGTGAAATGTATCAGAGTCCTTACAAGGTGCTCTGGTTGCATGTGGGTATCTTAGTAGAAAGGAAACCATCTCAGGTACGCCCACAACCTTAAGTGGTATCAGAGCCAGACTATATGCTTCCGTATGCTTCTCTGTGTTTTTTTAGTTTTATGGTTATGCACTATTCTGTTGCTTATTTCTATTTTAGAGTGTTTATTTGTGATAATATGCATAGAGAATGCATTCAAACCATAAACAGAAGTATTTTCAATGTAAACCATAACTAAGTACTTTCATTTTGAAATAGGGTCATTAGAAAATAGAGCATTTAGGCTTTGAAATTGATCCCATTGTGTAGAGCACGGAAAAATGAAGAAAAAGTCACCAAGAATGTCGAATTCGGACGTCAGATGTTGGATACCAATTGACTTGGCATTTGAACCAATTGATGTCTTAAACTTACCCTATACAAATTGACCTTCTAAATCTATTTATGAACTTAGAATTCCAAAATTCCATCAACTACACACTATTATGGATAGAATTGCATAACTCCTATTTTTCTTTCAAAATTTATCATTTTAATTCCAATGCTTCCAATACTTGTTTCTCTACTTTATGCCACACAACTTTTCATTTTAAAACCATTGGAAGCATCAAAATCATAACATTTCAATTATTGTTCATTCATATGAACAGTAATAGAGAAGACTTATAAATTCAATAAAAGTATTAGATCATTGAAATTTCATCTCCCTCTATCATGAACAGTGCAGACCAAAATGTCTCTTCCATGGAAAGTCAAGAATATCAAATTGATTCAATAACTAATTATCTAACTAGCTTGTTTACGCATTAATCACATAGCTCTAACTTTAATTTCTGCTTTCTCCTTTCATCTAGGTTTTGGACATCATATATACCCTAGGTAAAGCTCAACTTTCTTCCATAAAAATACTAAGTTCAAGCCCCCAAATTAAAGGAAAACAAGTTAGGATAGATTTCTTACCTTAATCCCTAACTATCTTGAACTTTAATGCTTTATATTCTTCTTTGTCTTGACTTACCTTTTCACTTGGGCAGTACCTCCCCAGGAACACCTTATGCCACAGTTTTGGGCAGCTTAAGGTGGGATATTTATAGATTTTAAGGCTTGGAAATGGATGGCCAATATCACTTTGTGCACTATTTTATCTAATGGCTCATGTTTGCTCTTGATCTTGGCTTGCCCTAGAAGCTAAAAGATGGCATCATCCATGACATCATAAAGGGACATGTTATATCCACATGTGATGAAATTCTAAGGGAAAGAAGCATCTGGAAAAATTTCAGTCTAATCCTGTCATATTCCCAATTTTCTTATCTAATGTATACGTACATTTTATCTGTAATGGATATGAGATACTGTATCAGATTGAGCTAGGAAAGAAAGGGATTAATAACTAAGGAAAGTTCAGGGAGCTAAACACAAATTAGAAAAGGTTGGAGGCAAAAAGTCAAAGTAGAAACAAAAGTTAGGCCAAAAGTGGTAATTATCAAAAGTTTATGGACTTAAATGTAATTAAGCAAAAAGTCAGGACCTAAATGTAATTATGAGAAAGTTGAACTGAAAAAGGCTAAAAATGCCCAAAATCATATTAGACCTAAATTTTACCAGTAGATAGACAAAATTATTCTGGTCAGTTTAACGCAACACATAATTTTGATTTAGTGTCCTGATTAATTGATATAAATTCCTGAAGTCAGAAGGAATTATTATAGTATTTTTTAGACCTCAGAATTAGATGGAAGCCTACAGTAAATTCCTATGTTTAATATAAGAATTTATAAAATTAACAGAGTCATAGAAGGAATCCTGTAGAATTCTTATGGGATTAGAGATTTTACAGTGGAATAAAGTACCCCATAAATATTGTCGGGAGATGTTTCTTTAGAATTGTGCCAAAAAGGTAATGAGCCCATACAAAGGCCCAAATGGTGCCACCATAGGCCCAATAAGGTGACTATACAGTTAGGTGAGCCAGAGTCCAAAGTAACCCAAGAAAAGTGTAAAATTACGAAAATACCCCTAAATGACCAGATTATACCAGTAATAGATAGAGGGAATTTTGGTCATTCTGGATAGGCTAGAAACATCCCATATAGTATAAATATGATTAGTTAGAGCCAGTATGTGCCCTGAGGCCGTATAAAGAGGTGTAAAATGATAATTATGCCCTTAGGGTTAATATAGTGCAAGAAATAACACTAAGGGTATTTTGGTCATTTTCCAAGGGATGGATAGAAGATAAATGCTCAGTCTAAAAATGTCAATAGTATAAGAAACCTAGACACTGGTTTCCAGGACATAATACATATCCTAGAATATTATAAAAATTAGGAACAGAAAACGGTCTAGTTTTTATGAAACTGCTCCGATCGGTACCGAATTAGACTAGAATTTTTTCTATTAGTATATTTACCTTTTTTTTTATCCAAACATGGCCTTGTATGATGTCATGCATGGTGTCAAGATGGTGGCTTCTAGGGCAAGCTTGTTTTAAGAATGAATATGGACTATTAAATCAAATAGTAACCAAATCAATCTTGGCCATCCATTTCCACCCAAATTTATCTATAAATACCCCCTCATTTAAGACCCCATTCAGCATGCTTGGGAACCATAGGAAAACTCTTACAAAATTTCCACTGAACTAAGAAAGAAGCACACAACTTGAAGCAACAAGCAAGGTAACTATCTCCCTTGTTCTTGAGCTTAATTTTAGTAAGTTAGCTCTTGATTTTAAGGGATTTTTGTGCCATATTTCCCTTGAGGTTGCTGCTGGAAGTTCTGTCCACATATGAAAAGAATATGAGTTTTATGTTATGGATAGTTTAGATAAGCTTAAACAAGCTAGAATCAAGTGGTATAAGCTTGGAAATTCAAGTATGCTTGTAGTTAGAAGTTTGTGTTCATGGTTGTTACTGTATGTGACACTGTTCATATGTTTATATTTTATGATTTTGATGCTTCCAATGAGTCTAAAATGGAAAATTGTGTGGGGATAAAGTAGGAGAACAAGTATTGGAAGCATTGGAATCAAAATGTGAATTTTAGAAAATCAAGGGTTTCACTTTGGTCAAGAGCAGCAGCTTGTGATATGTTTTGATTTTAGAAATTCTGGTTTTATATTTGGATTTTACATGAAAAATTATGTGGAAATGAACCATGAGAATTTATTTTGAAAAGATGGAAGTATGAAACATAAAATAAAGAAATAATGGAAGCTAGTGAAAACCTAGTCTTGAAATTGTATTCAAGTTGAGTTGTAACTTGATGTTACTTTGTAATGGCTAGGTTTTGACATTTGTGAAGGAAGGAAATCATATCACAAAGACTTTGACAAGGATAACTAAGAGGTAGCAAGAATACTTAACTATAGTTTCATGTATGCTTGATTGTATGTTTACTTGTTGATTATGGTGTTTGGTTGAGCTTGTGATTATGCCATCATGTTGATGATGAAGTATGAATGATTGCAACTTATATCATGACAATATGCATGTTAGATTTTGCTTATTTACCATTATGAAGTAGCTCCCATCTCATGATAACATGTTAAGCATTCAATTAATCATGCATGATATTATAGTTTGTATGACTTGCTATTGGGATTTCCATGAAATCTCATTCTTTCCATATGCATAACCATGTCATAGGTGCTAGAATCTCACAAGGAAAAAGGGTAAACATAGATAAATTAATTTTTATTATAAGTTATATTGGTTACTTGACACTATAGAAGGATGTGATGATGTGAATAGTGTAAGGAATTGGAAGACACGCAGCGGAAATAAACTTTAAAAATTTTCCATTCCTTGCCAGGATCTGCCGTATGTGTTTAAGTCAAGTGGAAAGAATCATTACCCTTAGTGTTGCTCAGCGAATTTCACAGCTTCTCTACGTGGGTGGTGATCTCTTTCTGATCGCAAGAAATCGACGGAGTGTTCCTCAGCGACCTTCACAGATTCTCTCAGCGGACGATGGTCTCTTTCCGATCACAAGAAGTCGACGCCTCAGGTCGGCTTCCTCTACTGGTATCCACACGAACAGCGTTCCAACCACGAACGACGTGCTAGCGTCTCCTGTCCCTCCAAGGCTTTCACAAGTCTCCGTCTCTATTTCGGCAGTTTCTTGTCTGCAAACCTTTTGCAGATTCCGTTCGGCCTTTTGTGTTCTGTGTTATTTTCAAACGTAGCTCCTCCAATCAGATATAGAGGATGCTATGCGTTTTTCCACTTGACCTAATTGGATTTTGGAGTTAATCTTATATTAATTCCGAATTGATACAATATCATATATTGTATAATTTTATAAGAAACTAATTAAATAAAATAATATTAAATCCGTCCCACAGATTTAATTACTTATTTATTTAACTTTAAATAAAGATGAGACTGAGTTATATTTGATTTATTCCCATAAATCAAATTTGAGATATCCTATCAATTTAAATTTCGAATTTCAAACGTGATAGAGATTTAATTTATCCTTATAAATTAAATCTTATAAATATCTCTTATATGAGATATCCTATCAATTTGAATTTCGAATTTCAAACGTGATAGAGATTTAATTTATCCTTATAAATTAAATCTTATAAATATCTCTTATATGAGATATCCTATCAATTTGAATTTCGAATTTCAAACGTGATAGAGATTTAATTTATCCTTATAAATTAAATCTTATAAATATCTCTTATATGAGATATCCTATCAATTTGAATTTCGAATTCAAACGTGATAGGGATTTAATTTATCCTTATAAATTAAATCTCATATATCTCATATATAATATATATATATATATATATATGAATTTATATATATACGAATATAAATAAATATATATACATTCACCTGGATCTTTCATTGAATCTGGACATGTCTTAGATTCAATGAATCTGGACATCATAGCTCGTGTTGGGCTATTTTGTGTGCGACCCTGTAGGCCCATATGAAGTTGGCAGTGGGCCATTTGCTATACTAGCCCACAAGTCGCAAGCGGTCTCTAGCAAGACATAACAACTACCCAAATCATATGAGGATCGATAAACGATGTAACCTTTTATACAACCATATCATGTCCCTTCTGTCACGCGATATTTTGGTCATGGATGAGGCATGGATAATGTCATCCTCCTATTCCCGACCGTTACTTTCTCGATCCCTGAGTAGTCTGACTATAGAAATGGAACTACCTTTCCATTACAGTATGGCCATACATTTCTCAGACTCACTCATCGAGGGGCCCAGTAATATCTCTCCACGAATGTGAGGGACAAATTCCATCTTGACCATTCACATTCCTCCGCATGAAAAACCACTAAGCCCGAACATAGTCTTTATGATCACTCGGTCAAAAGTGACTTTTGACTAGGTCAAAGCTGAGCGTTTTGTCATGTAGGAATCCATGATGATCTCAGGTCAAAGGGCATATTGACATGGTTTGTATATGAGAGAAGCTTATGACGTTACCCATGCAGTTCTCTCATAGCGGGTCGGTCCAACACCCTGTACTCTTACATGTGCTTATGACTTTGATTTATATCTCTATACATCTTCAAAGTCATACTGGTCTTATTTCATCTGTGCTCCCACATAGATGATCGACCAGGGACATTTAGGATAATATCATGAATTATCCAAGGATGGTCATCATAGTAAACATGCAAATAATATGATAACTCAATTAATAAATTCATAAATCAATAATGTTCATAAGACAATGATTGGCCCCTAGGGCACGATTTCCAACAACCTCCCACTTGCACTAGGTACAATCATTAATTTGACTAATTCCCATTGACCTAACATGACGCTCATGCTTTGCCTGCACAAGCGGCTTTGTTAGAGGATCAGCAACATTATCTTCTCCTGCTACTTTGCATATTTTTATATCACCTCTATCGTTGATTTCTCTGATGAGATGAAATCGCCTGAGTATATGCTTGGTCCTTTGATGTGACCTAGGCTCTTTGGCCTGTGCAATAGCACCGCTATTGTCACAGAGCAAAGTTATTGGATCTGAGATGGTAGGTATCACCCCTAGTTCTGTGATGAACTTCCTGATCCAAACGGCTTCCTTAGCTGCATCAGATGCTGCTATATACTCAGCTTCCGTTGCAGAATCTGCTACAGTGCCCTGCTTAGAGCTCTTCCAGCTTACTGCTCCATTATTGAGGAGGAATATGTATCCAGACTGCGATTTTTGGTCGTCCTGGTCAGTTTGGAAACTCGCATCTGTGTAACCAGTTACACAGAGCTCATCATCCAATCCACCATAGACCAAGAATAAGTCCTTAGTCCTTCTTAAGTACTTAAGGATATTCTTGACAGCAGTCCAATGGCCCTCACCAGGGTCCTGTTGGTATCTGCTAGTCATACTTAAGGCAAACGAGACATCCGGTCGAGTACATAACATGGCGTACATGATAGATCCTATGGCCGAGGCATATGGAACCTTACTCATGCGACCTCGCTGATCAGATGTACTAGGACACAGATCTTTGCTGAGGTGAGTACCATGAGACATGGGTATGAAACCCCTCTTTGATTCGTGCATACTGAACCTATGCAGTATTTTGTCTATGTATGTACTCTGACTGAGTCCTAGAAGTCTTTTAGATCTATCTCTATAGATCCTGATTCCTAGGATGTAGGTGGCTTCACCCAAGTCTTTCATCGAGAAAGACTTTCCTAACCAAGACTTGACAATCTGCAAGGTAGGAATGTCATTCCCAATAAGTAGGATGTCATCGACATAGAGTACCAAAAACACAACTGTGCTCCCACTAACCTTCTTGTACACACAAGGTTCATCAATGTTTTGAAGAAATCCAAACTCTTTGATTACTTCATCAAAACGATGATTCCAACTCCGAGAGGCTTGCTTTAGTCCATAAATGGACTTTTGAAGCTTGCACACTTTACCAGAGTCCTCGGAACGCACAAACCCTTCAGGTTGTGTCATGTACACATCCTCAAGGAGCTTTCCATTAAGGAAGGCTGTCTTGACGTCCATCTGCCATATTTCATAGTCATAATATGCTGCAATAGCAAAGAGGATTCTGATTGATTTGGCCATTGCTACTGGGGAAAAGGTCTCATCATAGTCCACACCATGAGTTTGAGTAAAACCTTTTGCAACCAGTCGTGCCTTGAAGACATTTACATTGCCATCCATGTCAGTTTTCTCTTTGAAAACCCACTTGCACCCGACGGTTTTTACACCTTCAGGCGGGTCGACTAAGGTCCAAACCTTATTGTCGTACATGGATTGCATCTCAGACTTCATGGCACTAAGCCATTTTTCGGAGTTTGGTCCCACTATAGCTTCTCGATAGGTAGTCGGCTCATTATGCTCAATGAGCAACACATCACGACTATCAGAAATCAGAAATCCATATCTCTGAGGCTGAAGTCGTGTCCTATTAGACTTTCGTGGACCTTGCGTGACTTGAGGAGTCTCAACAACTTGTTGTGAGTCTTCTCTATTTTCCATCTGCAGTTCTGTGGTGTCTTGTAGCTCTCGAACTTCTTCGAGTTGTACCTTACTCCCACTGGTTCTTTTAGAGATAAATTCTCGTTCAAGAAAGATACCATTTCTGACAACAAACACTTTGTTATCAGCAGGGTTGTAGACGTAATATCCCTTGGTTTCCTTAGGATATCCCACAAAAAGGCATTTTGAGGATTTGGGCGCTAATTTGTCTGAGGCTTGTTGCTTAACATAGACCTCGCATCCCCAAATCTTGAGGAAAGACAAACTAGGCGTCCTCCCAGTCCATATCTCATACGGAGTCTTTTCGATTGCCTTAGATGGAACACGATTGAGTGTGAACGCAGCTGTCTCTAGGGCATAGCCCCAAAAGGAGGGCGGAAGATCTGTTCGACTCATCATGGATCGAACCATATCTAATAGTGTTCGATTTCTCCGTTCAGAAACGCCATTCCATTGTGGTGTCCCTGGAGGAGTCAATTGTGAGAGTGTCCCACAATTCCTAAGATGATCTATGAACTCTTGGCTCAAATATTCACCACCCCGATCAGATCGAAGGGCTTTAATTGTTTTGCCAAGCTGGTTTTGTACTTCATTTTGAAATATCTTGAACTTTTCAAAAGATTCAGATTTATGTTTCATTAGATAGATGTACCCATATCTGCTGAAATCATCTATGAATGTTATAAAGTACGAATAACCTCCTCTGGCATTTGTGTTCATCGGTCCACACACATCTGTATGTATGAGGCCCAATAAATCAGTGGCCCTCTCACTGTGCCCAGTGAAAGGTGACTTTGTCATCTTTCCTAACAAGCAAGACTCGCAAGTGTCATATGATTCAAAATCAAATGAGTTTAGAAATCCATCTTGATGGAGTTTGGAAATGCGTTTCTCATTTATGTGGCCCAGACGACAGTGCCAGAGGTATGTGGGATTCAAATCGTTTGGTTTGACCCTTTTGGCGGTTATGTTATAGATATTTCCATGATTGGGTTGTTCCAAATTTAATATGTAATGATCAACATGCAAATCACCATGAGCATATAAAACATCATTACGATAAATAGAACATCTACTATTCCCAGCAATGGAAGTGAAACCTTCCTTATCCAAATAAGAAAGTGAAACAATGTTACTACTTAAAGCAGGAACATAATAGCAATTGTTCAAAACTAACAAAAGCCCAGTGGGCAGAACTAATTCATAAGTGCCTACAGCTAACGCAGCAACCCTTGCTCTGTTTCCAACTCGTAGGTCAACTTCACCCCTTTTCAGCTTCCTACTGTCCTTTAGTCCCTGCACATTCGTACAAATGTGAGAACCACATGCAGTATCTAATACCCATGAGGTGGAAGTAGAAAGATGAATGTCTATAACATAAATACCTGAAGCGATAGCCCCGCTATCCTTCTTGTTCTTTTTCAGATCTTCGAGGTAGAGTTTGCAATTCCTCTTCCAATGACCCGGTTCATTGCAGAAGAAGCAGACTCCTTCCTTCGGAGGCTTTGCCTTCTTTGGTGCAGGCTTGGTTTCGGGCTTGCCTGACTCTTTGGTCTTACCTGATGAGCCATGACCCTTCCCCTTGCCTTTGCCTTTCTTTTTCGTACCCTTTCCTTTCTGAACCATCAAAACACTACTGGGTTTCTTCTTAAGACTCGGCTCAGCAGTTTTAAGCATCCCATGCAGTTCAGAAATAGATTTCTCCATGTTGTTCATGTTGTAGTTCATAACAAACTGGTCATAACTTTCCGGGAGTGAGTTTAAGATCAAATCTGTAGCTAACTCCTGGCTCATGGGAAATCCAAGCCGTTCAAGGTGATCAATGTACCCTTTCATCTTTAAGACATGAGCACTGACTGATGCACCTTCAGCCATCTTGCAGGAATGTAAGGCCTTAGTGGTCTCATACCTCTCTTGCCTTGCCTGTTGCTGGAACATTTCCTTGAGATGCACAATCATCTCATAAGCCTCCATGTGTTCCAGATCTCTTTGGAGCTCCGGAACCATGGTGGCTAGCATCAAGCATCCCACATCGACAGAGTCTTCCTTATGCTTCATATAAGCATCTCTCTGAGCTCTGGGAGCATTGGCGGCTGGCTCCTCAGGAATGGGTTGATCTAGGACATGCGCCTTTCTTTCCTGCTTGAGAACAATTCTCAAGTTCCTAAACCAGTCAAGAAAGTTTGTCCCATTGAGTTTGTCCTTCTCAAGGACAGATCGCAGCGATAATGTAGCAGTATTACTAGTCGTCATGATTCTACAATTAAAATATGCAATGTAATTAGTAATCTCCCACTAAATAAACAACCCTCAATGCAATAGTTAGTGGGCTAAGATCCATATTTGGCTCAAACTTAAGTCCGCTTTGGCAGGACGCTTAGATTAAGTTATTTAGGTAGGTAACACCTTTACCAATTACATCAAATGTAACTCTTAGATATTCATGGGATCCTATCATCATATGATCTGGCATGTTCTAATCCCATCTAATGCCTTGAGATCCAAAACCGTTTTGTTAATCTCAATTAAGTCAAACAATAATGAACCTATGAGAGTAGCACCATTACTCTTTGCTTATCTCCCCAAGATAACTCAAAAGCACCCACTTTGGTGGAGTCCACAATTGAGCGATCAAGGTTTTGACAAGTGTTCATAAATTGACAGCATTATGACTTAAGATTTCTTTTAGAGGGCCTAATTTAAGTATCTGGTTTATAAAACGCATGTTTCTCAGTTCGTATCTCATACAAGTAATATGCATGTGCTGATCTAATCATAAGATGCATAATTCAAACGTGATACAATATGGCTCACCTATCCTAAGTCCCCTCAAGCCAATGAGAGGAGCTCTCTAGTAAGAAAAGAGAAATTACATATAGAAACCTCTTTTAACATTCGAGGGGAGTGAGATGAGAGGAGAAGGTACATGGAGAGTATATAGAGGAAGGCACGACACGCAGGCCGTATTTTTAAAAAATTACAACACTTGCAATCCAGAGCCATATTGTTCACCATACCCAAACATTCAAGAATCAATATTCAGATCTAATCGAAGGGCAAAAAACATTTACAAAGTAACATATGTTACGGTTATGTTGCGCTACGAACAGGTATAAATATCTCTTATATGAGATATCCTATCAATTTGAATTTCGAATTTCAAACATGATAGAGATTTAATTTATCCTTATAAATTAAATCTTATAAATATCTCTTATATGAGATATCCTACCAATTTGAATTTCGAATTTCAAACGTGATAGAGATTTAATTTATCCTTATAAATTAAATCTCATATATACATATAATGTATATATACGAATTTATATATATATACGAATATAAATATAAATAAATATATATACATCTATCCTGGATCATTCATTGAATCTGGACATGTCTTAGATTCAATGAATCTGGACATCATAGCTCGTGTTGGGCTATTTTGTGTGCGACCCTGTAGGCCCATATGAAGTTGGCAGTGGGCCATTTACTATACTAGCCCACAAGTGGCAAGCGGTCTCTAGCAAGATATAACGACTACCAAAATCATATGAGGATCGATAAACGATGTAACCTTTTATACAACCATATCATGTCCCTTCTGTCACGCGATATTTTGGTCATGGATGAGGCATGGATAATGTCATCCTCCTATTCCTGACCGTTACTTTCTCGATCCCTGAGTAGTCTGACTATAGAAATGGAACTACCTTTCCATTACAGTATGGCCATACATTTCTCATACTCACTCATCAAGGGGCCCAGTAATATCTCTCTACGAATGTGAGGGACAAATTCCATCTTGACCATTCACATTCCTCCGCATGAAAAACCACTAAGGCCGAACATAGTCTTTATGATCACTCGGTCAAAAGTGACTTTTGACTAGGTCAAAGCTGAGCGTTTTATCATGTAGGAATCCATGATGATCTCAGGTCAAAGGGCGTATTGACATGGTTTGTATATGAGAGAAGCTTATGACGTTACCCATGCAGTTCTCTCATAGCGGATTGGTCCAGCACCTTGTACTCTTACATGTGCTTATGACTTTGATTTATATCTCTATACATCTTCAAAGTCATACTGGTCTTATTTCATCTGTGCTCCCGCATAGATGATCGACCAGGGACATTTAGGATAATATCATGAATTATCCAATGATGATCATCATAGTAAACATGCAAATAATATGATAACTCAATTAATAAATTCATAAATCAATCATGTTCATAAGACAATGATTGGCCCCTAGGGCACAATTTCCAACATTATACTCTTTATTATCATAACTTTCTCTAATCTTCACTAATCCACTTAGCTCTTGAACCAATTGATGTCTTGACTTTACCCTACAGAATTTCATATTTTGAATCCATTTATGAGCTTAGAATAATGAAATTCTAGCTCTTTCATGGCTTTCTGTACAGAACCGAACACATGCACACATTTCTTTCAAAAATTCTCATTTTGATTCTAATGCTTCCCATACTTGTTTCTCCACTTTATCCCACACTAATTTTCATTTTAAAACCATTGAAAGCATCAAAATCATGAAATTCCAATCAATGTTCATGTGAGTAAACAGTAACCGTGAAGAATTTCAAGAACTACAATCTTGAGATTTTAATGTTTCCAAGGTTCAAAACCTTTCCAATCCTACACAAAATCATCTCATAAATTCAATGGAAGCATTAAATCATTGAAAATCTATTTTCTTCCCTCATGAACAGTGTAGACTGAATAGGTCACACCATAGCAAAGTCAAGAATATCAACTTGATTCAACCACCAATCACTTAACTAGCTTGTTTAAGCTCCAATCGTAAGTTTCAACTTTAATTTCTTCTTTCCCCTTTCATCTAAGGTTTTTGGGAAGCACCTCCCCTTAGAGAAAACTCAACTTTTCCCCCATGAAAACCCTAAGTTCAAGCTCCCAAATCAAAGAAAAATAAGCTATTGAGAGATTGCTTACCTTTAATCTCTAGCTTGCTTGAACTTTGGTACGTTGAATCTTCTTTATCTTGGCTTGAGCTTTCATTTTGCAAGAGTTTCCCCAAGGTTCATGAGGCCACAGTTTGGATACAGAATTGAGGGGGTATTTATAGAAAATTTCAAGAAAAATCAATGGCCAAGATTGATTTGGTTACTATTTGATCGAAGGGCTCACATTTAATCCTGGATTTAACTTTTTCCAAAAAGAATAATTATGACATCATGTGCGACAGCTCATGGGACACCTAATAGGGGTATGTGGCGTGATTCCCATATAAGGAAGCTTCTGGAAAAATTCCTGTAATATCCCAATTTTTAGATCTAGAAGCCCATTATATAGCCTAAAAAAGGGATATGACATGATGACACGCAAGTTAGAGTATGCTATGAATACTCCCTTCATGCAGTACATGTAAGGTAGAGTTTATCATGAAATGAGAAAGTTATGTTGCTCCCATACCATACGACATGCAATAAGAATATACCCAGAATGAGAGACAGTCTCAGTAAGTGAGACAATTATTATAGTATGATTGGGGTTACTCAGATATTTCTACAGACTTATGAATACAGTACTCAGGGCCATTTCTTATGTTAGGATTACAGCAAGTACCAAGAAGGTGGTAGCGTTATAACTCTATCAAAAGAAATGGTATATAGAAAAAGTAAGAGATAGCAGTAAAGAGATTGTTTTCATATCACTCTTCAGATAAGAGTTAGTTATGAAACAGATGGCTCTCAGATAGAGCAAGATTCATATGAGTTCAGATCACTCTTCATATAAGAGTTAGATATGATACAGATTGCTCGCAGTTAATGCATAGTTTAAAGAATTCACAGTTAGAGTACAGATAGAAATGAGAAGTTATGATGAGGCCATAGCAACATAATACAATGGCAGGTGGTTAGACCATAATTGGTAAGCCACAACAGAGTAAGAAAGATGAGAAGGAACTCCTGAGTAAGAGGGAAATAAGTAAAGTCTGGATAAATATATGGGCTACTAAATGTATTTTAAAATTTTTATTGAGTTATCAACAAGTGGAAGCAGTTAACCTTATAACTTAGTCTGTTGGATGAGATCTTTTAGAGATGATGATACAGTACAATAGAATCACAGAGGATTCTGGAGGGTCACAGTTAGATCCTAGCATGGCTAAAGGGTCACAGTTAGATCCTAATAGCTTCAGAGTCACAGTTAGATTCTGAAGAGGCTTACAGTTAATCGCAGTTAGATCCCAAGGTCGCAGTTAGACCTGGCCTAAAGAAAGTAAGGAGCCATGAAGAAATGAGAACAGTATAGTATCTCTCTAGAAAGATGAGTACCAAAGATGAAGTTAAGGGAAGGAGCTTTACGAGTTGATTAACTTATCTAGAGAACTTATTTATAGCCTATATTATATACAGACTGAAGTTAGTTTTCCTTAAACAAAGATAGAGTCCAAGTTCAAGTCTGAGTGCTTATATTCAAAAAGTTTTTTAGAAGTATGCCTGAGGAATAGAGAAGAGAACCCCATATGTTTTGAAAATAGAAAAGTATGAGTAGATAGATCCTTCAGATAAGGATCAAGAGATGAAGAGGCTAGTAAAGACCCAAAGAAAAGGGTCTAAGAGAGAGTAAAGATAGAATGCAGTTATATGAAAAAAGTGTAAATGCCATAAAAGTTTGGCATAGATACACAAAGTTATGAAAGATAGTAAGAGAAGTTAAGAAGAGCTAAAAAGTTAAGAAAATGTTATGAAATGAAAGGGACATTCTCCTCAGAAGAAACTATTCATTAAGGAATTAATAGAGGTTTGACCCTCAAATTTCGAGGACGAAATTTATTTTAAGGGAGGAGAAATGTCATATCCCAATTTTTAGGCCTAGAAGTCCAGTATATGCCTAAAAAAGGGATGATACTAGACCCTATTGAGCATAAATCTTAGTAAATAGAAAAATTATGCAGATCAGTTTAATGCAACACAAAGTTCTGCTATGAGGTCCTAAGAGATTTATATTCATTTCTAAAGAAAAGGAAAATTAATACGATATGCTCTAGACCTCAGAATCAGATGAAATATGGCAGTAAAATCCTATAATTAATATATGAATTTCTGAAACTGACAGAACCCAAAAAGGAGTTCTGTAGAATTTACTACAGAATTTATAGTTTATTAAAAGACCCGATAAATAGGTTTTAGGGGAATTTCTCGGGAATTGAGCCCATGAAGATAGTGGATCATACAGAGGGTCCAGAATGGAACCTTATAAGCCCAATGATATTTTTAGATAAGTATGTGGGCTAGGGCTAATAAAGACTGAGAAAAATGAAGAATTACGAAAATCCCATTGAAGGTATGACAATGTGTTGTGTCATTAAGTTAGAGTCAGACGAAGGGTATTATGATCATTTGACTAAGGTTAGACAATCAAGAAAGGGTATCTAGATAGTTGACCAGGGTCAAGAGGTATTCTGGTAAGGTATGGAAGGATAAGAGCCCCCTAGAAGTACTAAAGAGGTATTAAGGGCATTTTGGTAATTTACTAAGGATGTTTCTTGGGAATCGAGCCACCAGAGTATTTGGACTTGGTTAGAAACCCAAGATGACAATACAAGGCCCAAAAACGTAGCCCAAGAGTAATATGGGCCCAAGAGGCATCAAGATATTGTTTTAGTGCTTTTTCAATAAAGTAAAGTGACCCGGTCCAAGACAGAACTGGGTAAAGTGATCTGGAATCATGAGCGGACATAAATGGGGACCACAATGCACCACATGGTAAGATTACAATAAAAGAAGAAAAGCAAAGCACACATGGCATGATTAGAGAAAAAGGAGAAAAAGCAAGAGGACACATGGCATGATCTTGGCCGTCCATTCAGGGAAAAGACTCTGGAACTCTCTGGAAAGGTTGAGTCAGCTGGTGAGGTGTCCCAAGGGCCCTACCATTGCACCACATATACACCTGAGGTGTCCCTGAGGTGTCCTGGATGATGTCATTAGTGGTGAGTCATTAAGGAGGGTGATGTCATCGTGATGATGCAGGCAAAGCTTCTTGAGGAAGCAAGCAATATGAGCCATTCATCACGATTTGATCTGAGCCATCCATTCCACCTCCCTCCACCTATAAATAGACCCTTCCCCTCCCATTTCAAGGAACACCACGGATCTAGCAAGAAAAGGAAGAGAAAGAAGAGAGAAAGAGAGAAAGAGAGGAAGAAATAAAGAAAGAAAGGAAAGAAAGGAAAGAGTTTTGGTGGAGCCATAAGCAGTCTAAGGAGCTGAGGGACTAGGTAAAGTTTAGGAATGAGGTAAGAAAGTTATCTAGTCCCTACTCTAATAAAGTAGAGGATTGCTCTTAGTGGTTCGAATAGAGAAATATCTCTATTAATAAAGGTAGCTAAAGGTAGAGAGAAAGCCAGGGGAATATCGGAATACTTAGTTAAGCATGAGTTAAGTAGAGCTGTATTGGATAATAATAAAGATATTATTATGCTATGTATAGGCTCTAACATATGAAAAGAAGGGACCTTAGAGACAAGGATAGGAGCTGGAAGGAAAGGCTACACGCCAGGTAGTAAACTTACATACTTGTATGCTTATACTGCTTGGATGTTTTATGTGATATTTTCTTACCTTGATGATGTGAGGCATGTATGATTAACTAATGCTATGTTCCTTTTTATACTATGGCCATATGTTATAATTAAGTAACATGGAAGTATGTATGTTATCATGATGCAAGCATGATAATTAAGTACACACATAGTAACATCAAGCATATAGTTGCATACATTGTATGGTTACCGTTTGCTACTGAGATTTTCCCAGAACTCTCATCTCCTTCCATGTAATCCCAATCCCACAGGTATGTTTAAAGAGGACCGAAGAATCATAGAGAGGAGCTAGGGATTGGATAGTGCAGAGGTTATGCAAAGATGGGACCAAAGTGCTATAATTAGGGAAAAACGCATGATGAACAGTAAACTTCATACATTGACTGATGTGGACCTGGTCAAAGCATGGTCAACAAGTTATTTTTCTCTGAAAGATGATTACGTTAGCTTCATGTAGCAATTTGAACCACTTCATTTTGATTTGTCTAGAATTAGTTATGATTTTTTGAAGTCAGGTCACTCCGCTGGAATTTACACAGTGAACAGTGTTCGCTAGGAGTAAAATTTTAGATTGTATGATTTGACTTCAATGGCCCTAAAAATGGTTCTAAATGCTACTAAATGGTCCCTGAAATGTAAGAAAAGGAGGATGTTTCAATTCCAGTCCAATCTGGTACCGATCGGAGTAGTTTTATCAAAAACTGAACTGTTTTTTGTTCCTAATTTTTATAATATACTAGGATATGTATTGACCATAAGGTCATAATTGTCATTTCACCTCTCTTTACACTACCTCAGGGTATATATTAGCTCTAACTAATCATATTCATACTATGTCCCATATTTTTGGCCTGTCCAGAATGACCAAAATGATCTCTATCCATCACTGGTACAATCTAGGCATCCAAGGGCATTTTTATAATTTTGCACTTTTCCTGGACTGCTCTAGACCCTGGCCCACTTAACCGTCCAGTCATCATATTGGGCCTACTATGGTGCCATTTGGGCCTTGGTTTGGGCTCATTACCTTTATGCCCTTATGGTACAAATCCCAAGACATCTCTCCTGATCCTATTTATCGGGTATTCTATTCTACCATAAAATCCTGTAAGAATTCTACAGGATCCCTTTTTTGACTCTGTCAGTTTTATAAATTCATATATTAAATATAAGATTTTATGGTAAAGTTTCATCTGATTCTGATATCTAAAAAATACTGCAATAATTCCTTCTGACTTTAGGAATTTATATCAATTAATCGGGACCTCAAATCGAAATTCTGTGACTCCTTAAATTGACCAGACTCACTTTGTCTATTTACTGGTAAAATTTGAGTCTAATATGATTCTAGGCATTTTTTAGCCTTTTTTTGTTCAACTTTCTCATAATTACATTTAGGTCCATGACTTTCTGCTTCTTTACATTTGGGTCCCTAAACTTTTGAAAATTACCACTTTTGGCCCAACTTTTGTTTCTACTTTAACTTTTGGTCTTTAAACTTTTCTAATTTTCGTTTAGGTCCCTTTCTTTCTTGAAGACTCATTTAACCTTTATTATTTCTTATGATCTTCGTCATAATCCTTCCCAAACCTCTTTCCACTATCAATATTATATAGATAGGGAAAATTTAGGATATGACAAATATAGTGTGCGAACAAATGCATTTATGATCTATGATATAAGTAGAGTTTGTTCTAGTAACAGGCTCAAATAAAGATTATGATAATTATTTGAATCATACAAAGTAGAACTAAGAGCATTAATAGTCAAGAGATTGTATAAGCAATGCACTTAAGTGAAACAGTTCTATAAATATGAGCTTGTGTGAACAAAGCACTCTAGCTGATGCAGATATAAGATACATCATATAAATGAAGCTGTATAAACTAGCCACTTGAGTAGACAATGATAAGAGAGATACTTTGCAAAAGTGAAGTTGCACGAACAAACCACTCAAGCAAACAATGATAACATATACTTCACAAAAGTAAAAATGTGCAAACAAGCAACTTGAGCAAATATTGATACCTCACAAAGAAGAATTCTGAGAGTTGTGCTCTCGAACACATGGGAATTACGTTGTTCTCTTATGAGTTTTGGACCAATGTTGGAAACAAAGAACTTTCTTTGAAGAATTATCACTACTACAAAAAATACTTTTCACGGTCGCTATAAAAAAACACTGTAAAAAAATTGTAGTGTCATTTTCATGAATAAGTTTAATTTTAAAACACTTTTCACTGAGTTTTATTTTTTATGTCCTGCTATGAAAGATACTTTTAATGGCTATTTCTGATACAACGCCATTAAAAGTAGTCCACCAAAGTTTAAAAGAACTCGGTTGGAGTAAAAGTTATCATGGAGTTTGAAAAAAAGTCGTGATAAGTACTTTTAATGGCAATTTTTATAAAACCACCACAAAAAGCATTTAGGGATGACTTTTAATGTTGATTTTTTCATAAAACCGCCATTAAAAGTCCCCTAAAAATAAAAAAACTCTAACTCAATTTTAGTTTCACTTTCACTTTTTTATAGCCATTTATAGTCTCATTTCTCTGCCCCATCATGATAGACTTGGATGAAGGTCAATTTCATGTGTTTCCCCTACTTTTAGTGCCTATCTACATCGCTAACGTTATTCTCTATCGTGAAAGTCGTAAGTCACGGTTTAACTTCTTCATTTGCCTATTTTTCTTTTTTTTATTGTTTGTTGTTTATAAACTATAATAAATCAAATGGGCTATCATCCTTGTATTAAAGATTTTATTTTTGTAGTGTTGATTTGTTACGTTGGTTCCTATTTGTTTGTTGGTACATTTTTGTGATTTTTGAAATATAATACCAATGGATTTTTTTTATTGTTTATAGGCTTATTCAATACCTTGGTTCCTATTTGTTCAATACATTGCCAATTTTGTATAGTGCTTGTTTATTCATTAAGTCCTATTTGTTTAGTCATTACCTTTTGCTATTAATATATTGCTAATTTTTTATTGTGTTTGGTATTTTTGTGTTTTTTTTGTTTGAGCAATGTGAGTATTATTTTGGAAAGTTATAAATTAAATTATTTGGTTAAAAAGAAACTTGATTGGCAAGTTTGATGGATTTGGTTATCATTTGGGCTTGTTTATTATCATTGTGAATGAATTTGGGTGGATACCAACTAGTAAGAAATTAATTTATTGTGTGTAATAAATGTTTATTTGATTACTAAATTGCTTGCATGATTACTATTTATAATTCTTACAATTATTTATTGTTTTGTTAATAGGACATTAACGGTTTAGGTCAGCATAGTTCTAGTCAACAAGATTATGGTCAGCAACGCCAGAAAAGAGGCAAAGGCTTGACCTGTAACATCCCAAATTTTCCCTATCTGTAGAAGACTGATAGAGAAAAGAGGTTATGAAGGGATTGTGATGGTAATCAGAAGAAAAGATGATAATTAAGAAGAGTTTTAAGCCAAAGAAAGAGAAAATGTATAAAGCTTAAAGAAAAAGGGGTTAAATTGCAATTTAGTGAAATCTATGGACTAAATTTTAATTAATGAAGGTTTTAAGGACATAATGGTTATTTTAAAAAAGAAAGGGACAAAAGTGAAAACTCTAAAAATTCTATGGTGCAAAATCAAAGCAGACTTAACTTTAGGACATTAAGTGTAATTATAAAAAGTTACGGGCTTAAAGTGTAATTTTTCAAAAAAGTTTGAGGCAAAATAGTAACTATGAAAAAGTTGAGTTAGATATAGCCCAGAATTGCCCAGAAATATTTTAGTCCCAAATTTTATCATAAAATAGAGAAAATTATTCTGATCAGTTTAAGGCAACATGAAATTTTGATTTGAGGTCCCGATAAATTAATTTAAATTTCTGAAGTCTATAAATTATTATAGTATCTTATAGACCTCAAAATTAGATAAAATTTTACCATAAATTTATATAATTAAATTCCAAAAGACTAATTTGGTGATGTTTGAAAACACTATAACGTCCTTAGAGTTATTAAAGTAAATAAAGAAGAACCAAGGGCTTTTGGTAATTTGCCAAGGGATCAGTAAGTAAGTTTAAACCTAGTTCAAGAATGTCAATGATAGGAAAAATTTGGATACTAGATTTAAGATTAGAAAACATATTATGGAATCTTAAAAAATTGGGTTAAACCGGTATCAGATTGGATTGAAATTTTTTAGACCCTTCTCTCTCATAAGAAAACAACACATGGTGTATTAGGTGTCCCTTGATGATGTCATGGATGATGTCATCAAAATTTAGTAGGCAAGCCAACCTTCAAGATTGATTATGGACCATTGGATTAAATAGTACATAAAGAGATCTCCACCATTCATTCACCACCTTTCAAGTCTATAAATATCCCTCCCTTTCCTTCACTTTACGTCAAGATAGAGGAGACATGGGTAGGTGGTGCCCAAGTGAAAATCAAGCCCAGACAAGAGGAAATCCAAGGTACCTAAGTCAAGTTTGCTAAGAATTAAGGTAAATAATATATCCTAACTTATTTTCCTTTAATTCAAGAGCTTGATCTTGGGATTTTAATAGGACAAAAGTAAGAGATTCTCTATGTTATGCTCTTTCCATAACTATACAATATTGGGAAAAGAAGAAATTGGAGTTAGAGACATGAAATTAAGGCTTAGACAAGCTTAGATTGATGGTTATTACTTGAATTAATGTGTAGCTTCCATTTTCCTATTTTGTGAGACCTTTTGGTCTGTGCTAGAACAGTACCAAAGAAGTTAATTTTGATGATTTTGATGATTCTAATAAGTCCATAAGGCAAAATTGTATGGAATTGAGCCAAGGGACTAGAGTTGAAAATATTAAAATCAAAAGTGAGATTTTTGAAAAAGAACCCTTGTTACCATGTTCTATTCTTACCAGTACACCAAAGAGGAGTTACAAATTGTTAATTTTGACTTCGTATTTGGATTCCTTGGCCAAAATTATGTAGGATATGGTCAATGCACAATTTAATTCAAAGGATAAAGCAATTAACCAAAATTAAAGAAAGATAGAGTTATCGGTTTAGAAAGTTAAGACCAAGTTGGAAATAGATTATGATATGTATGTTATTATGTTATGTTAGGCTTGGATAGTTGTGATAAAGAGGATCACAAAGCAAAGGCAGTGATGGAAGGAAAAGAGTAAGGAAAATCAAGGAATAGAGATAGTGAACTCACTTAATTTGTATGCTTTACTTACTTGGAGTTTGTGTTTGATGCTTACTTTATTTATGTGAAGCATATATGATTGAGTTATGCTCTATTTCTTTTTTTTATGCTATGGACATATGTTATAATTTAAGGAACATGGAAGCATGTAGAGATATCATTATACAAGTATGATCATTAAGTACACACAATTTCCATTTAATACTGAAATTTTCCCCAAAATCTCCCCTCTGTGTCACCACCACAATAAGGATTTCACATGAGGAGGAAGATGAAGAGACATGCAGAAGAGATAGGAATTAGTTGTATGATGTATGTGCATATGTATGTAAAGATAGTTGATGAATTTTGTCACTATGACATAGTAACTCGTGAGGAAGTAGTGGCATGTGAGATGTAATTAAAAATATTAAACATTGGAATAAATGTATGAAATTTTATCAACATTTACTTAATATGTCAAACTTTGTTTTGACACCTAGAATACCTTATTCTGATGTCAATACAAATAGAACAATTTTTTAAAAGTTAGGAACAAATTTGTAAACCTTTCTATTTTCTGATCATGAGCTTTTATAAAATAAGAAAATATCTTTATCAAAAGGAGATAGTGTGAAAATCATATAGTTCAATGCTTTTGTAAACTCAATTTTTTTTATAATTTATTAAAGAGTTATTCGATAAATACTCTTATCAAATAGTCCTTTGATAAATGAGTATTTGAAAATTGAATAACTTCTTTAGAAAACATGTTTCATTGATTGAAGATCTTATTGATAAATACTCTTGTTCGATCAATTCTTCGATAAGTACAATTAAATGTTCTTTTCACAAAACTAAGTATTTACAAATCTTATCAAAGGCTTCTTTGATAAATTCCCTTATGGAATTGAGTTCGAATAATTTCAATATCATAACAATGACCTAGAATTTTCATAATCTAAATTTAGATTGATTTATCGAAGTCTTTATCAATAAGGAACCTTATCAAATATATCTTTGATAAATGCTTTTTAAAAACATATTTTTCTTCAAAAAGTCTTTCTCATTTATCGAATAAATGCCTTATCGATAAGTTTATAGATAAATACTTTTTATCAGTTAAGTTCAATTTAAGAAATCTTTTCTTAATTAATTATCATGATCAAACTATTGGAGTCTAATAGTTTGGACACTATTTTGTCAATGGTGAGAAGAGGCTACTTATAAGGTTTGATGTGTAAACTTACATTTTAATTAACTTGGTAATGAATGTACATTTTAATTAATACATCTAACTTTGTTTCATTTTCATAGGCTATGAATAAGAAGAATCAAGAAATAGCCAAGAAGAACATGTACGAGCATTACATGTCTCGGGGATTATAGTGTTGTAGAAAGCAAAATGATAGAAGAGCAATTGCAAGCTGTATAGTAAGATACTGCATTAGACCTTGCTGCATCCATCCAGCATATAGCTCATCAACAAAAGTAGAAGGTGGAAAGGGTAAAGAAGAGACAATACATCACTCCAAAGGTTGCTACTATTGCTAAGAGGATTGTAATTAATTAATTTAAATAGTAAGAATTTATATATTATTATGTGTTATTCAGTTATTTTAACTTGTTTACTTGTGTGTTATTGGATGCACTAGAGGAACAAGTAGCCCAGGGGTCTTTTTGTTCTTAAAATGAAATGGATAGATGCTAGAGATGAGCTATAAAAGGTTTAAGATGAACTTACTGCACAGTATCAAGTGGAATTACAAAGCATGGCTGAGGAGATGGATGCCAGACTCAACCAAACTATGGATTCCAGACAATAAGGCTATGGATGCCAGACTCAACCAAGTCATAATGATTATGGCCTTCCCTACTACAGTACAAGATTCAGAGGTAAAAATATTCACTTCTTTGCAAGGGACATTTAACATGTATTTTGTCTTGAGTAATTTCTTTCATATGTTTAGGGTTCTCCTATGGTGAGAAGTGGTAAGGGTAGCAATAAAAAGGAGAAGTTTATATCTCGACCATCTAATCCTAACCCTAACCCTAACTAAACTGAAGACAATGGGCAAGATGATGGTATCTTCATTATGATAAACAAAGAGACTACAACCTTTGTTGCTCATGCTATAGTATATCTAGCTGCCACAAAAATTCAATATAAGAGAATTTCACATGGCAGAGCGAAAGTGACTATACATGCTATAATAAAAGGTTTTGGCACTATGCCAATTCCTTACCCTACTGATGAGGTTCACATATTGGACGATACTTTAGGAAAATTTCTTTTATGGCCAAGATCTTTGATCAAACTGAGGAAGGGGTCACACTGGAATGGAAACCAAAGAATATGTTAGAGAAGCCAACATGGAGGAGGTGGCACAGAAAAAGGAGCCATAAAAGCCAAAGCTAAACATGGCAAAAATAGACAAGCTCCAACCTCTTCATCATAACATATCCTTGAGATATGACAATATGACAACTCTTCATACTTTGGAACATGATATGGAGGAAGCACTTAGTTTCACAATTTCACCAGGGATTTTGAGTACAAATAAGCCTTATAAATTCACCCTCGATAGGAATAACATAGTACAATTCCTAAATTTCTATATGCTGGATTATGCGGTCATATAGTTAGCATATTGTAAGTTATAAATTTATTTTAATACTTTATGTTTTATCATTCTTGCACTGACTCCTTTCTATTTTGAACAGTAACCACTTTTGCCATAAATTCCTGGACAAAGCAAAAGGAGACATATAGGGCTTCATGTGTCTGCAAAAGATTCAAGCAACAAGTAATGATAGGAGCTTGAGGATGATGTACATAGTCGATATCATGACCCAAATCAAGATGATGATATATTTTGCATCTTACATTAAAGGGTAAGTATACTCTTATACTTGGCACACACATATACATATTATAATAAAATCATATATACAATTGTTGATATTTTGTAGTGTGTATTGGACTCTGCTTCTCATTTCACCACAAGACAAATCGTTTTACTGGTTCGATTCAATGTTTGGATAGCCAAATCTTGAGACTATACCATCATCACATGAGTTTTTCATTATAGATATATTAAGTATAAAATTTAGTACGTAATATGATATCTTTTTTCCAATTGGTGGTAGGGCTATGCATGGCATCAATTTTGTTAGCACGACTATATTATCCAAGAGGGGATGAATTGATTGATATTAAAAAATTTAAAAACTTCAAATAAAACTCAAAGTAAGGTTTAGAAAGATATCACCGATTATTGAAAGACAACAAAAGCAAAGACATAAGAATTTACATATAGACATTTACACTAGTTCACCTAATCTACTTGGCCTACTTCTAGTCCCTAGAGATCTTCCTCTGAGTGTTTCACTATCTTCCAAGATTAGTTGGGCTCTTGGCACCTCAGTATATTCATGTGAGATTCCACTCACTCCCCTTACAACCTGTAAGGTATTAACCTATGAGAATCCTTCTTACTCCCCCTTACAACCCATAACGTATAACCCGTGAGAATCCTTTTCACTCCCCTATACAACCTGTAAGGTAATAATCCACTTAAGATACTCACTTTCTTAAGCAACTCAGAGAATTAATTGATACAAATATAACTCTCTCTTAGTCGAGATATTGTGATAAAAATATGCTCTGTACCAAAGAGGAGAAATAGTCATACAATTATATCAGTAATTGACATTGTTTATGATCATAATGCATCTCTTTTTTTCTCTTGGATCTTATTTCTTTCAACTCCCTCTCATCGTCAGCTTTGTATCTTTCGATTCTTCTTCTTTTATAAATGAGTTCTTCATATATCCATCGAAGTAGTCATTAGAAAATATATACATTATTGCTTACGTATCCATTTCACTTTTTATGATATTCATTGTTTGATCTTCTTTATGCCAAAAAAGATATGAAATAAGCTACACAAGAGACTTATAAACAATAATAGCATATAGCAATTATTTCCAAATGATTTAGATTGAAACATAAAATTCTATCAAAGTCTAGTATACAATTTTTTTTAGATATTTGTTTATCTTATCGAAGTATTTATCGATAAAGTCCCTTATTGAAAAGAACTTTGATAAATTATTGATAAATTGCATTAAAATAGTTTTAAATCTTATTGAGTAATTCTTTGATAACAGTGTTATCGAAAAGATCTTAGTAATTCTTAGATAACCAATGTTATCGAAAAGATCTTTGATAAATCATCACTGAATTCTATTCGAACATATCTTGAATTTATTGAATAGTTCTTTGATAAACATCCTTATTGAAGAGCTCTTTGAAAAATATTTTTTATAAAACATATGCTTTTAGACTTATCTATATGTTTCATAATACATTATTTATCAAAGTGTTATTTGATAGATAACCTTATTGAATAGTCTTATCGATAAATGCTGAAGAACATTCTTTTCAAACTCTTCTAACAGACTTTCAAACATTCTTTGATCTTTAAATCATATAATATATTTGGAAATAAGAGTTCATAAGATCATTTAGCAAATCAAAGCAAGTCATAAGCTTAGTAAAATCATTCAAAGAATCATACGTTAAATTTTTAGCAAATTCATAATATAAAATTTCTTCCTATTTATTGAAGTCCTTATTGAAAATGACCCTTATCGAAAAAGGACTTTGATAAATAACCTTATTGAATATATATTCGATAAATATCATATGCTCTCATATTTCAGAATATCCATTTTATCGAATAGCTTATTGATAAGAGCCAGAAAAGTAATGTCGTATTTAATCTCTCTTCTTTTCCTAAGATTTCTTAAAGCATTTTGAGAGATAGATAAGTCAAACAACTTAGTAACATGATAAGAAAGAAACCAATATCAAAATCATATATCAATTTAGTATTTTAGTGATTTAGATAAAACTGAAAATAGCTTATCAGCTTATCGATGAACAAATAAAGAACTAACTTCAACTCTTTCTTTCTAAGATTTTATAAAATTTGTAAACCAAATTTCCATAAATCATTTGAGAAAAGAGTTATTTATCAGACCAAAACAATAGCAAGTCATATGCAAAATTATTTATAAGTTCAGTGCTTTTGATAAAACATAAATTTTATCTATTTATTGAAGCTTTTATCAAGTAACTCTCTTGTTAATGAATACTTGGATAAATGCTTTAAAACACTGAGTCATTTGTCAAATTTATCAAAGGCTTTATCGATAAATCCATTTATCGAATAAGTCTTCAAAGAGAAATAGTTTTAAAACAAGCCTTAGAGTTTCTCAATTGTTTATTTATCGAAGAGCTAATCAACAAGCAAGCTTTTCAAATAGGTCTTCCATAAATATACTTTAGAAATCAATTCTTTTCATAAACTTTCTCTTCATTCATCAAAGGGCTTATCGAATAGACATATTATCGATAAGCTTATCGATAAATGTTGTTTATCTATTTTTGAAATATTTTTCTCTAGTGTCATCATCAAAAATTGGAGTCAAACATATCTCCCCTTTTGATAATGGCAAAACTTGATAGATGAACTGATAAAGGATAGAGCAATTAAAGAAATTTAAATAAGATAATATATCATAAAAGAATGATAGATGCAAAATAGCAAAGTCAAGTAAGAAGAAACATATTTGCATTAATTAATAGTCAGTATAAAATAGTAGACAATAAGGCAATTAAAGATCAAACAAAAAAACACAACTGCTATTTGTTCAAGTTCATCTTAATTCTCCCCCTTTTTGTTAATCATCAAGAATGGAGTCTTGGGAAGATTGAGGGTCAGTTTGATGTTCAACAACATATTTTGGTGAGGTTTTTTACAAGTTGGTTGAGAAGGCGAGTGAGGAGGATCAATGGAGGATTCTGGTAGTGGTGTTGGAGAAGGTGGCTTGATAGAATCTGAGGGAGGAACTTCCTCAGTGACTTGAGGAAGGATAGGCTAAGACGAAGAGATAGAGGGAATGGTTGTGTGTAATACCCTTACTTTTATAAATATTAGGGACCATTCATTAGCATTTAGAACCACTTACAAGACCTTAGAATTCCATTAGCTAAATCTGGAATTTTTCTCCTTCTCGAGTTACTGTTTATATGGTATTCCAGATTACGCAATGAACTTCAAAAAATCATAATTAATTCTAGAAAACTATAAATTAAGTGGTTCAAAAATATATGTGAAGATAACATCTTGAAATTTAAGAAAAAAATAATTTCTAGACCAAATGATTAGCCAATTAATACAGTTTATTCACCAAAGTTTACTGTTCATTTGATCAAAAATTCTGGAAACAGATTCTGGTCCCGTATTTTAGAAATTCATTTCTCTTTGTACAGACACCAAAATCAGGCGTTCCTGGTGTCAAAATGAAGCTTGACATGTCAGCTAAATGTATGTAAAATTTCATATATTTATTCTATCATTTACTATTCTTCATTACATCATGACCATCACTGCTTACATTAGTCATATAGCAACATTACACTTAACAATTCCTCACATAACACATATACTATCCAATCCCTAGCTTTTCTTCATGCTTCATCATCATCTTCTATCATACATAAACCTGTGGGATTGGGATTACATGGAAATGGATGAGATTTCTAGGGAAATCTCAGTAGCAAACATTACTAAACAATGCATGCATTAATGTAACTACTTGTGCTTGCTTGTGAAAGTGTTATCATTGTGTAATGTGCATGCTTCCATGTAACATATGAAATATAATTGGACAAAGTAATAATAGAAACAGAGCTTCATACATAAACACATTTGCAACATAATTCATCAAAGCCATAGCACAATCAAGCATAACATTCATAGCAAAATCAAGCATAACATACAAGTTTAGGATAAGTTTACTACCTTGCACTTGACTTTCTTTCTCCTTATCTTGCTTCTTTCTTCTCACTTTTCTTGAACATGTGGCTGCCTCTCTTGGTGCATACCAATCAATTTCTAACATCACATAATCATTCATCACAATCTAACTTCCTTGAGCATTAAACTGACTTTAACTAACATAACTTCTTCTTGGACATTAAGCCCATTAACTTTCCTTAATCTTAACTAATGGACTTGGTCTTTGAATCAATTGATATCTTGACTTTACCCTACACAATTTGATCTTTTGAATCCATTTATGAGCTTAGAGTCATGAAATTCCAGCTCCTTCATCACATGCTGTACAGAATTGAAACTGCACTCAATTCTTTCAAAAATTCTCATTTTGACTCCAATGCTTCCCATACTTGTTTCTCTACTTTATCCCACACAATTTTTCATTTTAAAACCATTGGAAGCATCAAAATCATAAAATTTTAATCACTGTTAATGCGTGTGAACAGTAATAGAGAAGGGTTTCAAAAACTATAACCTTAGAATTTCAATGCTTTCAAGGTTCAAAACCTTTCCAATCCTACACAAAATCATCATCTAAATTCAATGGAAGCATTAAATTATTTAAATTCCATTTTCTTCCTCATGAACAGTGCATACCAAACAGGCCACACCATGGTAAAGTCAAGAATATCAACTTGATTCAACAACCAATCTCTTAACTAGCTTGTTTAAGCTTCAATCATACACTTCTAACTTTAATTTCTTCTTTTTCCTTTCATCTAAGGTTTTTGGGCAGCACAACCCCTTAGATAAAACTCAAATTTTCTCCCATGAAAACCCTAAGTTCAAGCTCACAAATCAAAGGAAAATAAGCTAGGAGAGATTACTTACCTTTAATCTCTAGCTTGCTTGAACTTTGGTACCTTGAATCTTCTTTGTCTTGGCTTGAGCTTTCATTTTGCAAGAGTTTCCCCAAGGGTTCATGGCTCATGGTTTGCTGCAGAATTGAGGGGTACTTATAGAAAAATTCTATGGAAAATGAATGGCTAAGATCACTTTGTACACAATTTGATCTAATGGCTCATATTTGTTCTTACATCAAGCTTACTCTCCAAGCCAACTTGAGATAAATCCACATGACAAAAATCTTCTCCTCCCCCTTGTCTTGGACACCAAGTGTGTGGGTCCCACCATGTGCAAACTATAATTCTCACGTTATCCCTTTTTTTCTTTTCAAAAATTCAAAAATTATTCATTATTGGACTTCGCATCCAAGACAACTCTTGGGACTTATTGGGCTACCTTAGGACAAAATTTTGGGCTGCCATAGGCCTTCCTTGGGTCCAATAGCTAATTGGCACAAATCCCAAGGTACTTTCCTTATATCGATATTCTTAAAATATCTGGATTTTTTATAAATGCTAGACACCTCTTTTAATAGTTCTAACATTTTTAGAAATTCATTCTAATACCAAATGAATTCCCTGTAAAGTCTCATAAATTTCTAAGACCCATAAGTCCTGATAAAGATTCCCTATATTTCCTTTAACTCTTTATCGGTGTTCGATTTTACTTTAATTTTTCAAAGAGCATTATCATCTTTTCAAACATCATCAGAGTATTTATTGGCTCTAATTAATCATATTCATACTATGTGCCATATTGTTATCCTATCCCAGATGACCAAAATGCCCTCCATCCATCATTGGTATAATATGGGCATGTGGGGGCATTTTCATAATTTTACACTTTTTCTGGACACTGGCCCCTTCTGCTGATGAACTAGTACCCTGGGTTTTGGGTCCTCCTTGAAGTTATCATAGGCCCATATATGAGGTCATCTGGTCTCATTTCATCTAGGCTTATTTACTGATAAATTCTATTATCGGATCACGGGTGGCTTCAAACTCCCGTCAAAATTCACTGTTATAGGAATAACTTTTTGTACAGGACTTCTTCTGGGGTTCTGTCAGATTTATAACACCTGACAATATAGGGCACAATTTCCTGTAATTCCCCTACTTATATATGATGTCCATGGAATCTAATAAAAATTCAGATAACTTTTAGACTATCAGATAATTTTCTGTTGTCTGGAGACCTAATAAAATTTCTGTATCATGTCAGATTAACCAACGTAACTTCCTCTATTTACTGATGAAATGTGGGACTGAAAAACTTCTGGGCAGTTCTAACCTTTTCCAAGCTGACATTTCCATAATTACAATTTTGCTATTGAACTTTTTACTTAATTACATTTAAGTCCCTTAACTTTTGAAAATTATTACTTTTGGCCCAACTTTTGTTTTTACTTTAACTTTTGGCCTTTAGCCTTTTCTACTTTGCATTTTAATCCTTATCTTCCTTAAAGAATCATCTAACCTTTATCATTTCCTTTGTTCTTTGTCATAATCCTTTCCAAACCTTTTTCCACTATTAGTAGTATACCGATAGGAAAAAACCAGGATATGACATTGTGAAGCCAAAAGATTGAGAAGTAGATGAAGGAATATTGGTCATGGCCTGATATTCAGAAGAGATAGGAGGATTGGTTTGTACAATGGAAAAAGACTCAGACAACTGAATTGGAGTATAAGAAGTATGAGTGTAAGTGGCAAGAGGTTGGGTTTGATATCTAAGAGTGAATAGAGGGTTGTCTATGTTAAAGACAGTGTTAAAAGGATCCATTTTGTTCCTTAAATCCATGACTTATGTTCCTAGAATTCCAATAGTAGACCTCTAGGCTACAACAATCTCTTTAAGAGATTTAATTTATGTATTAGTAGCTTCATGCTCTTGAGCCATTTCTAGAACCAACTTGGTTTCTAGATCATCTCTAATATCATTCAGCATCTGTGCAATATTATGCACAGTGTTCTAACTTTCTTCTTGAATCTAGAGCTAGACCTTTTCCTTAAAACTCTTCAACTCTTGCTGGATAAGTGTATTCATAGTAGTTTGGCATGATGGTGCAGTAGGGACAGATGATGTAGTAAATAATTGAGCCTCTTCTTGAACTAGGTGATTCCCCTTCTTCTCTCCTCAAATAGCTAGTGAGAGAGATATTCTCATCATATGAATATGTTCTACCCCAAACTTTAGAACCTTCACTTCTTTCTCACCCTTCTCAAGATAGTTGATATTGTTGCAATGGACGACAAAGAATACTAGTTGAGAATAAGGAATTAGGGTGGATCTATTCTTTGAGAAGAAGAAGCTCCTCATTTTAGAATAAATCAGATCCCCAATATTTATCTTATGCTCACTAATAATTTTGGCCAGCTGTACATAGTCTTCTTGAGTGAGATAAGTGAAGCTTCCATACTTATTGAGTAAATATAGTGGATTATCCTATGATAATCACACATGTCCTTTGGTACAAACTTAAGATCACCCATCAAGCTATCACTAAGCATGAGAATCTTGTAAATATTCTTCAATGAAAAAACTGGCCCCTTATCATGTTTTGTGGTGTTAAGTAAGAAGTTAATCACATCTCCATCTAATATCATTTATCTACTTATCAACTCAGTAACTATATGCCTCCTTACTGGCTCGCCATACTCATTGTCTTCATCAAATATCTACATAAAATATTCAAACCACTTATTGACTAAAGCTCATATTAATTCCCAACCAATTTTCATAATACTTTATCAAGTTGGATAGATCTAGCAGATTCTTATCATTATACTTCATATAGTCTAGGTCTATATAGACTTTTGTAAATTCAGCCTTAAATTTCCCTTTGTCTATTCCAGGCCAACCTCATTTACTTTGGTCCTTGCCATTTTTGTGTAAGATAAATGAAGAACAGTGGTTGCTTAAAGAGGATAATTTGAAATTTTTGAGAGAGAAGTTGTTTTTGGAATGTTGGGGAAATTGTTAATGAGAGGTTTAATTAATGAGAATAAGGAATGGAAACAGGTTTGAGTTTCTGGGATAGAGAGAATGAGTATTTTTTTTAGGAAGAATTCGATGAACAAAATATTAACGGTCATATTTTCACTAAATCACATATAAATCTTCAAACAATGGTAAGAAAATTATCAAATAACTCTTCCATAAGGCTTCTTATTGAATAGTTGTTTAATAAATAACAACATTTTTCAATAAAAACACACAAGATTTTTTGAACAATTCTTAAATAAACAATCTTATCAAAGTATTATTTGATCAAAAGCATCCATTGTTTCCTCAAAATATTTAATTTATTGACTAGCTTTTCCATAAGTGTCCTTTTAGATAAGTTGTTCAATAAATTTTATATTTTTTCTAAATATTTTATCGAATAACATTTGGATAATTGTTCTTATCAAAGAATTTATCGATGAAAATAGCATAAAACACTGCACAAAATAAATTAATTTATTGATTAGCTTTTCAATAATAGCTTTTTTTGATAAGATGTTCAATAAATTATAGTTTCTAGCACTTCATAGATTCACATAATCTTTTGTCTTATTGAAGACATGCTCAATAAATGACTTTATTGAATAGGTTTTTAAAAAGATTCAGTTCATTGAGCATCAAAATAGTTTTACTTATATTTCATATTTATCGAAGTCTTTATCGATAATATCCTTTATCAATAACCTCTTCGATAAAGTCATGACCTTTTTTTTTTAGAAATTCATATGAAATTTTTAAGTCATGAACTTAAAAAACAATATCTTACTTTTAGTTAAAACATAATACATTAAAGGAAATTTTGATAAAATAAATAGATGCATATAGCATGAGAAAACATTATTATTAGAGTAGCTCAGATATAATTTTAATACAAAGAAAGGGTTTAGAAATGCTCATTTAGATTTGGAAGGTTGATAATTAGATCCATTAACTTCTTTGCCTTCCTCTCTTATTACGTTTGAGTATCTTTTGTATTGGCATGAATGATTATCGTCTTAATTTGTTGGCAATTGAACTTTATAGCTCAAGTGCTCCCATGTAACATATCTCAAACTTGATGTATTAGTGTAGTTCATTGAGATTTTCTTTATTCTACTATTATAGATACAAGTTTCTTTCTTCCTTGGAGAATAGTTAGTATGATCATATAGAGAATAATTTCCATGTATATGTAAGATTATGTAAAGATAACTCATCATCAAAACATATCAATTCTCAATGTATGCATATGAGTGTGTTTAGAATTAAGCTTGCAAAGTATGATGTACATTTAACTACAAAGTTCTTCCTTTGGAGTCTATCTTAAAGAAAATACACTTCCTTTTAACAAATTTAACTTCAATATGGTTTATAAAAAATATAGACCTATGAAGATTAATTTTATAAAGACATTGGAGGTCATCATATTAGAGAAGAATATTCTTGTGTGATCACAAATTGAACTAATGTGTTTGGAATTTTTCTGAGAGCAAAAGTCATACTAGAAAGGATATTAGCTAAAGGAGCATCACAAAGATTTGAAGAATTTGCTCATTTCTCAAAATATTTTTGAATAATGAACACATTTTACTCATTAGTCTAAATGACTAGAGTAACAAATTTATTGCAGTGAATAAACATTTTAAGCATAAGACTCTGAAGTTCTGAAATAATTGTTTTTCTAAATATATAAGTTCAAACTTCATAAAGGTGATTAATCTGTTAAACAGAAGAATATTTAAGTTGTTGAAGGATAAAGAGTTCAATCACATGATAGCACTAAGATGATGACTCTATCAACTAGATTTTAGAGTATTTTTTAAATTTCTATTCAAGTGTACTAATCTCCAATGAAGCCCACATGTTTCAGAAACAAATTTTCAAATCATTTGTATGCATTAATGAAATCAATATATTTGATGCATAAATTGAAAGTTACTTTTATCTTGGAAATCATGAATATGTACATTCAAAAATAGAAATCCATTTGAAAGTTAGAAAACATGTACACACAGTTCATTTTATAATCCACTAAGAAGTCTGAAAAACATATTTAGAAAAGTGAATATTTTGGATGCTAAAGGATGCAACAAGAGCAAGTATTCATTATTCTAATAAAAAATTCAATTAAACACAATAAAGAGGTAAGGATTAGATTTCACCATTTTCTTTCTTGTCCTTGTGATAGCTAGCTTGACTATGTGAATTGATGTTGATTTCATTTTAGCACCAAAATTGAAGCTTCATTGGTTTATCTTCATCAAGATTTGAATTATTTTTCTTTGTAACCACAAATGAACCTTTTAATTAGATTTGCTACAAAACAATTTGAACTAGTTTCCTTTTTTAGTATCCAACTTTGCTTGGATCCATCAGTAGTTAGTTTGTCAAAAATAATATAAAAGAACTTATATGCTCTAAGATATAACCAGTTTAAAACAATTGAGCATAATTATTTTATGCATATAGAAGATATTTTCATTTTTAGAAACATGTATACACAAAGGAATTGTGTCATTAAATATTACAATTCTAAAATGTTTATCAAATTGATTTTCAAATGAAAATAACATTTTTATGGTATTGCAATATTCATTCCTGGGCCCTCAAAATCAAAGAGTCAAGTGTCACGATTGACTCTGTCTTTTCCTAGTGAGGATTGCTCAAAAATGTATCACCTACTTTTAATATACCTAGTCTATTTAATGCAATGTAGGTAAGTGGGGATGACTTCTAATACATTTCTTTTGAGTATAGTCCCCAATGTATCTCTTCTGTGATGTTGAGATTTTAGATTTCTTGCTTTGGAGTCTTGCAATTTTCTTGGTGCTTCAAAAATCTAATTTCTCTTATTCTTATGAAAGTAGTTCAGGGGTACTCTGTGATAATCCATCAAGATGCGAGATACTCTTCTTCTTTGTCTCAATTGCTTTTCTTCGAGACCAGTCTTTGTTGCTCGAACAATAGGTGCACTAAGAGTCTTTTTTGTTAAACGAATTAGTAGCTCTCTTAGGAACTTCCTTCTTCTTTGGGTCAATATGTCCATTCTTAGAAATATCCTATAGGATAAGAGAAATGGGATGTTTTGGTACCCACTTATATTTGGGTCCTTCAGTGTTAGCATTGGACCTTACTTGTCCTCTAGGAATCCAAACCATATTTCTTACATTGGAGTTTCTTCTAAAATAATGTGTGAGAAATGTGACCTAATTTACCATAATAATTGCAAATAATAGTATGATACACTTTAGAAATATATTTGCATGTATTGGTCAAGTGGAAGCAAACTATGATTTATATGCATAATCTCTTTTTTCTTATTAGATTTTTAGTGATGTCCTTGAATTGTAAAACACTTTTACTTTTTGATATAGAATTAGTAATAGGTTGAAAAACAAGTTAATGCAATCTCTTAAAATCATTTTTCATAAATGTATTGAAAGAATTGGAATTGTTTGCCATATGTACATCTTGACCTTCTCGTAATGATTCTTTCTCATTTGATTCGTCAATGTTGAGCATTTCTATACACTCATTTTCCTCCTATTCATCTAATATTTCTCCTTCAATCTTAGGTATCAGTTGCTCACATGAACTGTCAGAATCATTTGCTTCAACAAAGTTGTTAGAAATATAGATAGAGTGAAGAGCTTTCAAAATATCTCTAGCATTAGAGCAAGATTTATTTTTTCTCATAATCAACTTGTGTTAAACCACTATACAAAATTTTCATTGCTCTAATGTTCAATAAATAAATTTTCTTTTCTTTTTTAGTCAAATCCTTTCTAATCTTGAAATCAAAATTATTTGTAAAAACATATCTCATAACAAATCAATAGTTTTCAAAAATACCATCATTTGAGCTTTCCAGAAACATAAATCAATAGTTTCCATAAAAGAGAATCGTATAATTAGAACCCTCAAATAGAGCCAAGATATTTGTAATTAGGATTGTTATATCTTTTAAACAAGTAACCTACTCTGATACTAAATGTTATAACGGTTATATCACCCAAGAGGGGGTGAAAAAGGTGACATTGAAACAAATTTGAAAACTTTAAAGAAAACTCAAAGATGAGGTTCAAAAAGATATCACTGATAGCAAAAAGACAATGGAAGTAAAGATGTAAGATGTTACACATGATGTTGCACACAGATGATTTATACTTTGTTCAGTCCAATGCACTTGGCCTACATCCAGTCCCCAGAGATCTTCTTCTAAGTGTTTCACTATCTTCCAATATTAGCTGGACTCTTGACACCTTAGTACATTAACGTGAGATTCTACTCACTCCCCCTTACAAGCTATAAGATATTAACATGTGAGAATCCCTCTCACTTCCCCTTACAAAAGGTATTAACTTGTGAGAATCCCTCTCACCCCCTTACCACCTGTAAGGTAATAATGCCCTTAAGATACTTACTCTCTTAAGCAACTCAGATTGATTGATACGAATATAATTCTCTCTTAGTAGAGATATTGTGATAAACACTTAAGAACAAACTTTCTAGGTTTCTCTCTCAATAATATAATATGCTCTGTACTAAAGAGGTGAAACATAGTGAAATAGGGATACAATTATATTAGTAACTAACACTATTTATGATAGTTATTCATCTATTCTCTTCTCTTGGATCTTATGTTTCTCAACTACCTCTTATCGTCAGCTTTTTATCTTCAGCTTCTTCGTTTTTACATGAGTTCTTCATATATCTGTTAAAGTAGCCATTAGAAAATATATATGTTACTGCTTACGTATGCATTTCACTTTTTATGATCTTCTTCGTTTGATCTTCTTTATGCCTAAAAATGATTTGAAATTGTTTCCAAATGATTTAGATTGAAACATCATATTCTATCAAATTTTGATTTAAATATCTTTTAACATATTTGTTTTCTTATCGAAGTATTTGTCGAAGAAGTCCCTTATCAAAAAGAACTTTGATAAATTATTGATAAATTGCATTGAAGCGGTTTTAAATCTTATTGAGCGATTCTTAAATAACTAGTCTTTTAGAAAAGATCTTTGATAAATCTTCTCTGAATTCCATTCAAACATATCTTAGATTTATCGAATAGTTTTTTGATAAACATCCTTATCGAAGAACTCTTTGAAAAATATTCTTTCCAAAACGTATGGTTTTAGACTTATTGATATATTTCATAATACATTATTTATCAAAGCGTTATTTGATATACAACCTTATTGAATAGTCTTATCGATAAATACTAAAGAACATTCTTTTAAAACTCTTCAAATAGACTTTCAAATATTTTTTGATCTTTAAACCATGTAATATATTTGGAAACAAGAGTATATCATATCATTTATCAAATCAAAGCAAGTCATAAGCTCATTAAAATCGTTCAAAGAATCATATGTTAAATTCTCAACAAATTCATAATCTAAAATTTTTTCCCATTTATTGATGTCCTTTTTGAAAAGGACCCTTATTAAAAGGGACTACAATAAATGACCTTATTGAATATCTATTTGATAAATATCATAAGTTCTCATATTTTAGAATATCCAATTTATCAAAGTGTTCTTCGATAAATTGGCTTATCGAATAACTTATTGATAAAAACTAGAAAAGTAGTGTCAGACGTATTTAATCTCTCTGTTATTTTTGCAAGTTTTTTAAAGCATTTTGATAAAACATAAATTTTCTCTATTTATCGAAGTATTTTTTGATAAATCCCCTTATCAAATAATACTTTGATAAATTGAGTCTTTAAAAACTTGACAGACTTCGTATTTATCAAAAAACTTATCGATGAATTAATAAGTTCTTTATTTGAAATACTTCATTTATCAAATATCTTATCGATAAACCTGTTTATCGAATACAACCTCGATAAATTATCTTCAGAAATATTTTAAAAGTTGTTTCTGTTTGAAGCTTTTATGGAGTAACTCTCTTATCAATTAATACTTGGATAAATGCTTTCACAAAATACATTGAGTCATTTTTCAATTTCATCAAAAGCTTTATCGACAAATCCATTTATCGAATAAGTCTCCAAAGAGAAATTATTTTAAAACAAGATTGAGAGTTTCTCAATAGTTGATTTATCTTAGGGCTTATAAGAAAGCAAGCTTATCAAATAGGTTTTTGATAAATATACTGTAGAAATCAATTCTTTTCATAAACTTTCTCTTCATTTATCAAAGGGCTAATCGAATAGACCTCTTATCGATAAGATTATCAATAAATGTTGTTTATCAACTCTTGAAATACTTTTCTCTATTGTCATCATCAAAACATTAGAGTTTAACAAATTTTTCAGAGCCAAAACACATGGAATTAATCATACATGGATTTTTCTTACAATAAATTGTTTTCAACTAATTAAGTTTCATTTTTTATAAATATATTAGGTATAAAGTAGTCCTTAATGTGCTCTATATTTTTTTATTTTGTTAGTACCATTATCAACCTGGCAGTGTTGAATGTGGATACTATATGATCTTCTATATTCACAAAATCATTGAGATAGAGTTCACGAAAAACTTACATGAGGTATGAAGATGACACGATTAATATTTAGTGATTCTTCAATTTATTTACATCTTCAATACTTACCTATTTCTTCTAATTTTCAGTCGTTCGATAACAACATGAGCTATGAAGATGACATAATTGACTCATTGAGGGATGATTTGGCAAGAACAAGACTTTTATGAATGCCTTGAAGATGAAGTACTTGTCATATTTTTTTAAAATATTTTGATAGTTTGTTAACTTGTTTGGAATTGATCATTCAACAATTTTCTTCTTATATATATGAATGAAGACCTATTTGGTTTATTGAAAGTATATTAATTTGGATTATTTTATTATCATTTGAAATTTTGTCTTGCTGACTTCATACTTTGCTACCTGAAAATTAGTTTTTTCTTGATTATACTAAATGTATGATGTCTAAACTGAAATTCAACCAAAAAAAAAACTTTTGACAGGGTTAAATTGGGAATCACCATGGAAAGATTAAAAAGAAAAAAAAACAAAAAAAAGCAAGCTTTCCACGATGGTTTTAAGGTTTAACCACAGTTGAAAGCTAACTATTAAGGTCAGTTTTTTAATTCCTTTAAAATATTGAGATATAATGGCAGTAGAATTCACACCATTCCTAAAACTATCATAAAATATCACTATTAACCATCATTAAATGCCTGTTTTTTAGTAGTATATATATCTCTCATTAATGTTTGAGTGAATGATGCACCCGAACAATGAATTTATATGCAGAACAAGTTTGAACAATAGAAGCGTAGTTAGAAAGCCTCGCATCAGTATATGTGAAAACATGATTATATAATATCTTATATTTGTGGACATGCTTATAATTATTTATCTCATGATGTTCAAGAAAGAAAATGTTGTGTTGTACGTTGGAGAATTAAATGTTCAAATGGATACTTCACCTACCAAAGTTACTGTGTATTAGAAACAATAATTGTATTCAGAATATTAAAGAACGTTAAAGTGAAGACTACAAGGAGAAGGTTGCTGAGTCTAACATATGGTCTAACGGATAGCTCTTCTTCAAGGACAAAAAAAGGTTTTTTTAGGGATACTGAGCTTATAACGTTTGTTGAGAAAGTTATATACTCCAAAAGTGCACTTAAATCAATTATATCATTGTGTTTAATTATTTATCAAAATCTACTCTATCAAGAGAGTTTTATTGTAAACACATTATTTCTTAAGTGAGACTATCTCAAGGTCAGTTGGACCTTGGTGACTGGTTGTAATCTTATAAGTTGTAAGGGAGAGTAAAAGGCTTTACAAGTGCTTAGAGTTAACTTGTGGAATTATATTGTAGTTCTCAAGTATCCGTGTTAAACTTGAGGGATATAGTATATTGAAATCTTATGAGGTACTTAGGATTGAATGTAGGTTAGAGGAGAGACTGAACAAATGTTAGATTGACTATTATGCATTTATCTTCCTTAATCTTTCATAGTGGAGATATATCTCTAACTTCATATTTTGTGCTCTAGTTATTTGTTTTTAAAATTTACTTTTAAGAACCCAATTTACCCCTATAAGGTATATTCTGCCACAAACGGTCATTTCACCCTCCCTCGCTTGACTGAAAAAACACTTTCTAACCCTCCTCATTTTTATCTTAGTTACAGTCCACTATTCACTCCCTCAAACTCATACCCGCCAGTCTGAACAAGATCTTTATTTTGATATATAATTTGCCTAATTTGGAGGGCAATTTTGGACCTATTTATGAATATTTAGTGTATTTTTTTAATATTTAAAAATTCTAAAAAATTGTGATAATTAATATTTTTTATTATTTAGGTGAAAATGACTTCATCTAACACTGAATCTCTGGGATATACCTTAAATGATGACATCACATTTTTAGATGATGTCAATAACCTAGAGGAGATCGTTCAAGAGGACCACGGGGGGAACCTGAAGAGGATCCAGAATAAGATCTTGATGAACTTTCTTAAGAAGACCTAGAGGAGTTGATGGAGGAAGTTTCGCAAGAGGAGCCAAAAGTAAAATATGATTTTGGACCGTTCTTGGAAACTTTATTCCTCATCAAACCACTTCCTCTACAGCATTTTATGGTATCTTTAGATTTAAACTCCAAGATGGTGCATACTCTTAACAGTGAATCTCAAGTTGAGGATGGAGAAGAAGTAAACCAACATCTAACCCCTACTTTGGCCATGAACATAGCTGAAAAAGATGTAGCCAAATTAACAAATATTAAAGACGTTAATGGCGTGATTGGTGATTACATTGAATGCATGACAGATAAGGAGAATACTGAATTCTACTTGAAAGTCATAATGGAATATATAAGAGCAACAAGAGTTAGAGGCAAGCCCAAACCAGGACACATGAGTAAGAAATATTGACTTAGAACAATAAAATTTGTATCTAACCTTAAAAAATCACCTCGTGAGCTTAAGAAGATGAGAAAAGCGATGTTAGAATATTGTAAAGCTCATATCAAATTATGTATATTTGTATTTTGATTTCCATTGCTTTACTTTGTTAAGGACATCATTTATTACTCTTTATTTGTAAAGACTTGTCATTGATTACATGCCTTATATGCAAGAAAAACATATTTCATTTCATTTCATTTGTTTATCTTAGTTGTGATCCATGTATACCTTTTTATAAGTGGGAGTTTTTTTTAGATGATGAGTATTCTACAAGCAATATTTGATGAGAATAGTGCTTATATTAATTTTGATAGGAAATGATGGCGTTGCTAGTGCTTGTGTGATGGGAGGTACAAACATATTCTCCTGATTATGGGTCTAGTAATATTATTATTTTATGATAAAACATGATAAAAAGTATGTGATATTGTATTCTTTACATGTGCTATATATATGTGTAAATTCACTTAAATGTTCTATGGTTCAATAAATTAATGTGGGAAGTGTTTGTCACATAACTGAAATTGAACAATGGTATCAAAGAACATTATTGTTGAATTGAACAATGGGGAAAAACTCAACAGGGACAACTAGGATACTTGGCACTGAAAGGTCCAATATATTCTAGAAGAATAGGATGCAATTGAGCCATTAATAATGGCCATGGTAGAGCCTGAGGCTAGAAATACGGCCTAGTACAGGAGAGACCAGGAAGCCTACCTATCCTGGAAAAAGAAGAATAGTATCACAAGAATCACACTGCTAAGTATAATGACTAATGATATGATGTGAGTTTGAAACACACAGAATAGCTCAAGCAATGTGGATTGCCTTAAATGATAAGTTTGGGGAAGTCTCCATGACTAAGCTTAGAAGGTTGACGATTAAATTCGATACCTATAAGCTAAAACCAAATAATCCTATGAGGCAACATCTATGAGAGATGTCCATAATGATTCGTGAACTGAAGGAGGCTGGACATAATCTATATGACAAACATCAAGTGCAGGCTGCCATCAGGTTGTTCCATGCCAGCTGGGAGCACATGAAAGTTAATCTGACCCATAATGAGAATATCATTACTTTCAATGATGTAGCTAAGCATTTGGAGCTAGAGGATGAATGTCTGGAGGCTTATAAGGCCACTAGACAAGCCTATTTGACTGAAGGTGTTGGTCCTTCACAATCAAAGCCTGAATTCAAAAAGGGCAAGAAATTTCAGAAAAATGGGAAAAAAGACAGTCCTCCACCCAAGAAGGGCAAGCAACAGTACAAGAAGAATAGGAAGAAATGAGGCAAGAAAAAGCTAGACCTAAAGAAGGTCAAATGCTTTGCCTGCCACAATATGGGACATTTCGCATGTGACTATTCTAAATAGGCTGAGAGCAGAAAGGTAATAGTGAATTAAGTGAATTCACATGTCTCATTTGTTTCTAGCACTATTTTTCTGACAGAACCTATTTCTTTTTCTTGGGTTATTGACTCAGGTTCCACATACCACGTAAGTCGAGATCAAGGATCTTTCGTAGAATACCGTCAGTTACCATTTCAAAGCAAGTGGCTTTTCGTTAGCAATAATACGAGGATCGAGGTTCAAGGCATTGGCACCTGCAAACTTGTTTTATGTGGTGGAAAGACCTTGATCCTGCATGATGTGCTTCATGCTCCTGACATCTGATAGAATTTAATTTCTATAATTTGCTTATTATACTGTGGGTTTAATGTAAACTTTCATGGTAAAGTTGCAGACATTTGTAGCAACTCAATATTTTATGGTTCAACTTTTCGATTTCAAAAGTTCTTTATTTTGGATCTTGCTAGTGATTTTAATGTTCATGATTGCTTTGCTATTACTTCGAATAATCCTGATATGAATATTTGGCATGCTAGACTAGGACATATTAATCAAAATAAAATGATTAAACTGGCTAAAAAGGCTTGTTGGGGGTGATCCCTAACATGGATATGTCGTTATGTGAAAGTTGTCTAGCTGGTAAGGCTACCAGGAAACCATTCGGTAAGGGAATACGAGCCGAAAACCCATTGTAATTAATCCATTATGATATTTTCGGTCTAATGAGTGTGAGGATGAGACACAGAGCTTGGTATTTTATTACCTTTATGAATGATTTTTCATGATATGGTCATGTATATTTGATTTCACATAAGTCCAAGGCACTAGAGTGCTTTAGATGATACATAAATGAAGTAGAGAATCAAATGGACAATAAAATCAAGGCATTACATACTGATCGAGGTCTTGAATACCTTTTTGATCAATTCAAATAGCTTTGTGAAGAAAAATGGATTATTCAGTAACTAACTATCCCTGGCACACCTTAATAGAATGGGGTTGCTGAAAAAAAAATAGAACCTTTCTAGACATGGTTAGGTCCATGATGGCTCAGGCAAACCTTCTAATTTCACATTAGGGTGATGCTTTATTGACGACAACCTTCATACTTAACCGTGTGCCCTTAAAGTCAATCGCTTCCACAACCTACGAGTTATAGACTAAACATCAGCCAGATCTAAGCATCCTTAGACCTTGGGGCTCAACGGCATATATCCATGACAATTCTCATAGACATGGGAAATTAGGTCCTAGAGGGAAGAAATGTATTTTTATAAGGTACTCTAAACCCTTAAAAGGATATGTATTCATAAGTGAAATTGAAGATGGAATAGTGACTGAAACAGAATCAAGAGATGCTGTGTTTATTGAGACAGAGTTTCCCAGTAGGGGAGATATTGACCGCACTGTATCTCTTTATGAGACTTAGGAATAGGACAATGCTGAATAAATTGACAGATTAGAATCCTCTAGATATGTCAATCTGAGTGAGAGCCAAGAATGGTCAACACAAAGACCGAGACAAATGAGAAAAGATAAGCAAGTTGCTCCTACCAGAAAGAGTAATAAGGAAAGTGTCAAAAAAGGCGCTTCCAAATAGAAGGCGAAGTACTCTTAGTTACTCCAAAAGGGGATGATGAACACCGCATTGCTCATGAGTCCTTAACAGGTCCTGCGAAGGAGGAATGGAAGAAAGCAATGAAAGAGGAAATTAACTTGATGATGAAAAATCAAGTTTGGGAATTGGTTGATCTGCCAAAAGGGCGTAAGCCATTGGGAACAAGTAGTTCTCAAAATCAAGAGAAAGGTGGATGGACCAATTGACAAATTCAAAGCTCGATTGGTTGCAAAAGGATATACACAACAGGAAATATATATTATGAGGATAATTTTTCACCTGTTGTACGCTTCAATTCAATAAGACTTATTCTGGTAATAGTAAATAGTTTAAACTTAGAGTTACATCAAATGGATGTAAAAACCGCATTCCTGAATGGTGATCTAGATGAAAAAATCTATATAGAACAACCAATAGGTTTCACTGAAAAAGGGTTTGAACACAAGAAGTGTAAACTCAACAGATCCATTTATGGATTAAAACAGTCATCCAGATAATGGTACTTAAAGTTTCATAAGGCGATTACCTCATATAACTTTCAGATGATAGAGGAAGACCACTGTGTCTACGTTAAGCGATTTGAGGATAACTTTGTGATATTATCCTTTTACGTAGATGATATACTCTTAGCCATAAATAGTCTTAACTCGGTGATAGCTATTAAAGAATGGCTTTCATTAAATTTTGAGATGAAAGATATGGGTAAAGCAGAATACATACTTGGAGTCAAGATTCGAAGGAATCGTTCCAAGAGAATCCTCACTCTTTAACAAGATAATTATATCAAGAAGATACTTGAGCAATTCAATATGAGTGAATGCAATCCCATGGATATCCCTGTGGCCACTGGAGTGGCCTTGAATTCTGACATGTGTCCCAAAATTGAATTAGATAAAAAGAAAATGGAAAGAGTTCCATATGCTAGTGACATTGGTAGCTTGATGTATGCAATGATATGTACAAGACCAGATATTTGTTATAATGTAAGGCTAGTTAGCAGATTCCAGTCCAACCCTAGTGAGAAACACTAGAAAGTAGTGAAAAGGGTCTTGAGATACTTAAAGGCTGGTTAGCAGATTCTAGTCCAACCCTAGTGAGAAACACTAGAAAGCAGTGAAAAGGGTCTTGAGATACTTAAAGGGCACAACTGACTATGCATTGTGTTATCAAGGAAGCGATCTACGCCTAATCGGATATTTCGATGTTGATGTAGGTGGTGATGAAGAAGCACGAAGATCGACTTTAGGATATACCTTCTTGCTTAACAACGGTGCCATATGTTAGAGTAGCAAGAAGATACGTGCGTTGCTTTACACTCTATGGAAGCTGAGTTTGTGGCATGCATTGCAGCAGCGCAAGAGGCTATTTGGCTGAAGAGATTTATCAAACACCTAGGATTTGGGAACAAGAGTACCAATCTGGTGTTGATACACTGTGACAATACTGCAGCTATAGCCTACACTAAAGACCCTAAGTATCACAGTAAGACCAAACACATTGATTAAAGTATAATTTTGTGAGGGATTATATAGTAAAGAAAATTGTAACTGGACAATACATTTCAACCAAATGTATAGTTGCAAACCCCCTCACCGCTCCAATAGGCAAAGAAACATTTGAGAAACATGTAAAAGTCATTAGCATACAAAAGATGTAAAGTTGCAGACTGTATGTAATATTTTTACTTTTTATTAATGATATCATGTCATTTATTATTACTTATATGTCTGGGTAAAAGTATACAATGTCTAGCATGTCATACAGGTTGAAAAGGGTAGCTCTCTCACACGAGCAACAGCCTTTGATGCTAGAGAAGCGTTCAAATATGAGACATGTGTTCACTAGTAAAGCAGCAAGAGTGCTGATACGGTAGAGAAGAAACACAATAAATGTTGCATTGGCTTAAAAAGTGCAGTGAGTCGAGATAAGATCCATGAGTAAGGGTATGGATCGAACAATGGATACCCACATCCATAAAACCTGTTGTCAGATAACAAATTCTTCAAAATTGACTTCATATTATGTGAATAGAATTGAAGAGTTTGGGTTTAGATACTATGAGTATCTAGACTTAAGTCTGTACGGTGTGATTGATAGAATCAAAATGACGTACACTCTTTAAGGATAAGAGGAACACTGTAACATGTGATCTATACCACATGTGCTAAAGAACGCAAATAGAAAACAAGTGAATCAATCCTTGCTTCATTGTTGTGTGAGTTCCAGAAAGGTATCATCCTTTAAAAAATGTCTTTTGACTTTAACAGTATTATGGAGATATGTTTCAGCGATTGCTACTTTAGTATATGTCCTATAGTCAAATTATATATGAACCAAAGGTATTATGCTAGGAAAACAATTGATTCATATCAAAATGATATATGGGTGAAAGAAAGATTGCCAGAATATACACATCCATGCTAGTGTCTGTGACCGGTCCCTTGTTCGATTATTTTGTTAATTTCATAAGTGTGGATACTATGAATAAGTGGAGGCTATATGAGTTAAATGCTGACCTAAGAGGGATTATATTAGCCATAAGAAAAGTGTATATGGGTAAATCTAGGACATTCAAGGCACTATAACTTATTCTGATCAAGTTGCACTAAAGGGTTACTTTTGTGCTGGTCTCTGTAAAAGGGATTTCTAGTACAAACACCCAAAAGGAGACGTCATGCCTACACGGTCATGACAAAGCACCTAGCATGAAAGAAGGAAGAGCATGAAATTGGAACCATGATATCTAATCCACCAAATGTGAGTGGGAGATGTTAGAAAGTGGGCTGATCCACCTTTGGTGGGTTAGACCCGAACCCCATATGAAAAGAAGTAGGAGTTACCTGCCGATTTTGAAGGAGGAGAACGTAGGGGAGTGAGGAGAGTTTTCAATAACCCACTTCCCCTCACTCATGCATATACATACGAGGCATAGAAGCAAAATAGAGGATGATGTGTGTTATGTATTTTCATTTTGCAAGTGTTCTGTCTTTCAAGTGCTGTGTCCGACACTCTGCTTCTGCTTTCTTTGGTGCATTTGCTGTGCAAATGTGACTGTGAGCCTTCTAAAGTACTCCAGTTTCATGTGGGTATTCAGTGAGTCAAATAAAGGATTCCAGGTACTCCCAAAACCCTTAACTTCCTTTACTCACTTAAACTAGTGATATCTTTCTAACTTCCTAACATGTGTTTTTTATTGTTTATTTTCTGAATTTATTTTAAACACTCAATTCACCCACCACTTAGGTGTATTCTGTCATAACCAATAATAATTTTGAATCCCTAAGAACATGATTGTGAATAAGTTTTTATGTACAATTACCAAATTACCCTTATTCATTAAAAACAAAAGTGAAGGATTTCTTTGCAAATGATGTGCCTCATTCTAAGCTCTAAAATAATTCTATGTTCTAACATATATAGATAGCAACACAGCCTAGGCTATATTCTCAATGCAGAGTTGATTTAAATTTAATTCCAAGTTTAGTTAGCCATGTAAAATATAAAATAGAAAGGGAAATTAATTGTTTATAATTTTTATAAAAGAAAAACAAAAATATAAAAGAAAGGAGAAAATGAATGACATAATGATGAATCTTCCATAAGACTGATCAGTGGCTATAACAGTTCAAAAGGATAGGAGCTATTTAATTACTAAGTCAAAATATCAAACCTAAATACTATTTAGGTATAGTTTTCTTGATTAATGAATATTCTCAAATTTTACCAAATAAACATCTTTCAAGAACCTATTAAGGATCTACTTAGCATAAAATTTATATTAAATATATAATTGTATCACTTTGTTTGGTTCAGGGGAAGGGACAAATTTAATGGAGGGAAGGGGAGGGGAGGGGAGGGGAGGATGATAACAACCAGAAAAAACAATTTTTAAGACCCCACTTTACGGCGATTATACAAAAACAAACTATAAAAAAGGTGGTGGTTTTTTTGTAAATAAATTATTGTTATAGAAAACTTTTAACAACACTTTTGTAAAGAAATTGCTGTGGAAAGATGTCCAAGCCAATAAAAAAACTCACTTAGACTAAAAACTTATCACGATGTTTAAAAAAAGCCGTGGTAAATACTCCATTAAAAGTTCTTTTCATGGTGGTTTTACAGAAAACTACCATAAAAAATCATCAAAAATTTAAAACAACCCCGTCGCCCTAATAGTTTCATTTTCACTTTTCATAACCGTTGTGATCCTCTTTGTGTGCCCCACCACCATAGACCTCAACGTAGTTGATTTTTCAGAAATTTCCTCTTATTTTTGGTGCCACCATTCACATCTTTTCCATCGTCGTTGTTCTGATGTTGATTTCTCGTAAGTCATTATTTTCCTTCATCTTTTTCTCATTTTTCTTACTTTTTCATTTGTTTGTTATTTTTAAACTGTAATAGATCATATGGGCTATGTTCCTTATGTTCAATACTTGATTTTTGTAGTGTTTCGATTGTTACATTGGTTCCTATTTGTATATGGGTGTTTTGTTGTGAATTTTGAGAAATAATATATTGTGATTAGAAATTTTTGTTGTTAATTGGCATGACTAGGTTAGTTATTTGTTATGGCTATCATTAAAACAATTATTAACATTGGTTGTGACATTATTTTTATGTTATATTGTTTCTCATTTTCGAGATACATCTATTTGGTATTTTTGTGTTATGTTTTGAGCAATGTAAATATTATTTAGGAAAGTTATAAACTTGGTTAAAAGTTTTGGTTAACAAACTTAATTGTCAAATTTGATGGATAACTGACCTTATTTAAGTTTCCATTTTGAACTCATAACTTTTACTTTAAAAAGAAATTTTTGGTGTTGTGGAATAGAGTGTGTTGAAATTGGTTTGTTTCTTTCTACTATTGTTGGTTTATTTACTTATATTATTATTTAGGATTGTTTATATTTAAGGGAAAACTCTACCAAATTTTTTATAAAATATAAAATGTATATTCCCTTTAATTTAACAACTGTGATAAATGATGATGAGAATAATGGATCATAGTTGGATGAAATCTAGGAGAACTACCAAGGTATATGAAGATGGGATTAAAAGGTTTCTTGAATTTGTTGAGAAGAATGCTTATAAGAAAAGTGATAGGTTGTACTTTTGTCCTTGTGTTAACTATTTAAACAGTAACCGATTGTGTATTCCTAATATAAGATAACATCTTATTTGTGATGGGATAAATTTAGGATACAAATTGTATTTGACATGGTAAAATTAGAAGGACTCCTTCGTGTGAAAATGATAAAGTTTTGAACAATAACTTTGGGGATAGAATTATAAATATATTTCGTAATATTGAATTTGAGTCCTTTCTACGGTTCTTTTCGGTATGTGAAAGTTTGCTAAGTGATGTTAAGATGCCATTGTACCCAGGGAGTAAAGATGAGTACAAAATGTTGAAATTTGTGTTGAGATTGATGAATTTGAAATCAAAAAATGGTTGGACTGATTCTAGTTTGACAAAATTGCTCGAGTAGTTGAATGATGTGTTTCCTATAGACAATACACTTCTAAAAGGAATGTACAAGGTGAAGAAAGTGTTGTCTCCGATAGGTTTATCCTATAAGAAGATACATGTGTGTGCCTTAATGACTACATACCATACAAAAATGAGAATGAAGGGCTGAATAAGTGCCATAAATATGGCACTTCAAGATAGAAAAAATGAAAAAAAGGCGGTGGTGATTGTGAAGAGATGACCAAAGGCTCTCCTTTGAAGGTGTTGTGGTATCTTCCAATAATATCACATTTTAAACATTTGTTTGCTGATGCCACATATGCAAATAACCTGAGGTAGCATTCTAATGGGAAAATAAACAATGGACAAAGAAATGAGTATGAAGGGCTGAATAAGTGCCATAAATGTGGCACTTCAAGATAAAAAGAAATTGAAAAAGGTGGTGGTGATTGTGAAGAGATGACCAAAAGCTCTCCTTTAAAGGTGTTGTGTTATCTTTCAATAATATCACATTTTAAACGTTTGTCTACTGAAACATCCTTACTTTTGTACATCTTAGGGACTATTCAGTAGCATTTAAAACCACTTACAAGAAGTTGGAAGTCCACTAGCTCAATTTTAAATTTTTCTCTTCTCGAGTTACTGTTCATATGGTATTCCAGATTAGGCGATGAACTTCAAAAAATCATAACTAATTCTAGAAAAATCAAAATGAAGTGGTTCAAAATTTTAAGTGAAGATAACATCTTGAAATTTAAGGAAAAAATAATTTTTAGACCAAATGCTTAGTTAATTAATACAGTTTATTCGTTAAATATTACTGTTTATTTGGTCAAAAATTCTAAAAACAGATTCTGGTCCCTTACTTTGGAAAATATGTTCTCTTTGTACAAATATCGAAATATGGTGTTCTTAGTGTCAAAATGAAGCTTGACATGTTAACTAAATTTCTGTCATATTTTATACATTTACTCTATCATTTACTACTTTTCATTACATCATAAACATTATTGTTCAACTTGTCATATAACATCATTACACATAACACTTCTTCACATAACGTTTACACTATCCAATCCCTAACTTCTCTTCATGCTTCTTCATCCTCTTTCATCATTCATGAACCTATTGGGATTTGGATTACATGGATGGGGTGATATTTCTAGGGAAATCTCAGAAGCAAATGGTATTAAACAATGCATGCATTAATATAAATACTTGTGCTTGCTGTGAAAGTGTTAACATTGTGTAATATGCATGCTTCCATGTAACATATGGAATACAATTGCCCAAAGTAATAATAGAAATAGAGTTTCAATCATATACACAAGTAACACAATTCAACATAGCCATAGCACAACCAAGCATAACATTCAATACATACAAGTTTAGGATTAGTTTACTACCTCATATACTTGACTTTTTTATTACTTTAACTTTGCTTTGGCTTTTTCTTCTTACTTCTCTTGGATGTTTGGCTTCCTCTTTGGAGTCCACAATTAAATCCTAACATCACATAATTATCCATCCATTACAATCTAACTTTCTCTTGAAAATTGAGCTCATTTAACTACACTAACTTTCTTAATCTTAACTAATGGACTTGGCATTTGAATCAATTGATGTCTTGACTTTACTCTACACAATTTCATCTTTTGAATCTATTTATGAGCTTAGAATCATGAAATTCCAGCTACTATGCACTGTTCTGGACAGATTTGAAAAACATGCATAATTCTTCCAAAAATTATCATTTTGATTCCAATGCTTCCAATACTTGTTTCTCTACTTTATCCCACACAACTTTTCATTTTAAAACCATTGGAAGTATCAAAATCATGAAATTATAATCACTATTCATGGGAGTGAATAGTGATAGAGAAGAACTTCAAAAACTACAACTTGGAATTCTAATGTTTCCAAGGTTCCAAACCTACCAATCCTACACAAAATCATCATATAAATTCAATGGAAGAATTAGATCATTGAAATTCCATCTTCTTCTATCATGAACAGTACATACCAAAATATATCTTTAATGGCTAAGTCAAGAATATCAACTTGATTGAACAACCAATCACCTAACTAGCTTGTGTAAGCTTCAATCACATAACTCTAACTTTAATTTCTTCTTTCTCCTTTCATCTAAAGTTTTGAACAGCACATACACCTTAGATAAAACTCAACTTTCTTCCATGCAAACCCTAAGTTCAAGCTCCCAGATCAAAGGAAAATAAGTTATCATAGATTGCTTACCTTTAATCTCTAGCTTGCTTGAACTTTGGACCTTAGATTCTTCTTTGTCTTGGCTTGAGTTGGCATTTGGGCAGCACCTCTCCAAGGGTTCTAAAGCCATGGTTTTGGAAAGAAAATATGGGGGTATTTATAGAAAATCTCATGAAAAATGAATGGCCAAGATCACTTTGTGCACTATTTGATCTAATGGCTCAAAATTGCTCTTACATCAAACTTGCCCACCAAGCCAGTTTGAGATAAGGTCACATGACAAAAATCAACTCTTCCCCTTTCCTTGTATGCCATGTGTAAAGTCCTTGTGGTCCCACCATGTGCAACCCTAATTTTTACTTTGTTTCTTTTTCTTTTCTTTTTCAAAAATTCATAAATGATTCATTATTGGACTTAGGCTTCAAGACAACTTTTGAGACTTATTGGGCTGCCCTATGCTTTCCTTAGGTCCAATAGCTAATTGGCACAAATCCCAATGCACTTTCCTTATATCGATGTCTATAAAATATCCTGATTTTGAAATAAATGCTAGACACCTCTTTTAATAGTTCTAACATTTTTAGAAATGCATTCTAATATAAAATAAATCCCCTGGAAAGTCTCATAATTTTGTAAGACCTATAAGTTTTGATAAAAATTCCCTATATTTCTTAAAGACCCTTTACCGGAGTCCGATTTCACTTGAATTTCTCAAAGGGTATTATCATCTTTTCACATATCATCAGAGTATTCCCTGACTATGGTCAATTATTCTGGAAACTCTTTTTGATTGTCTAACCTTAGTCATATGACCAAAATACCCTTCATTTATCTCTATCTCGTTGACACAATATAGTGGCATTTTCATAATTTTACATTTCTCTCGGTCTTTATTAGCCCTAACTGACATACTTATCTAAAAATATTATTGGTCCTATAAGGCACCATTTTGGGCCCTCTACATGATTCACTACCTTCATGTGCTCAACTCTTGAGAAATTTCCCCGAAACGTATTTATCGAGGTGTTTTAATCCACTGTAAATTCTATAATAAATTCTATAGAACTCCTTTTTGAGCTCTATTAGTTTTATAAATTCTTATATAATTATAAAAATTTATTTCCAAATTTTATCTAATTCTGAGGTCTAGAGGATACTGTATTAATTTTTCTTTATTCATAAATTAATATAATTTTTTCGGGACACCAAATCAAAATTCTGTATTGCGTTAAACTGATTAGAATAATTTGCTCTATTTTTTGGGAAAATTTGGGGCTAATTTGATTCTAGGCCTTTTTGGGCATTCTCCAGCTCAACTTCATTAACTACACTTAATAACCCAAAGCTTTTGTCTACTTTACACTTTGCACCATAAAACTTTTAGACTTTTTATTTTAGTCCCTCATCTTTATAACTTTGTCTAATCATTATTTTTTCTTTTTATCCCTCACCACCATCTGTATTATACAGATAGAGAAATAATAGGATATGACATTTACTAATGCTATAGTTACAAATAACCTGAGGTAGCATTCTAATGGGAAAATAAATAATGGATGTAACATCCTTACTTTCATACATCTTAGGGACCATTCAGTAGCATTTAGAATAACTTACAAGACCTTGGAAGTTCATTAGCTAAATCTGGAATTTTACTCTTTCTCGGGTTACTGTTCATATGGTATTCCAGATTATGCAATGAACTTCAAAAAAATCATAACTAATTCTAGAAAAATCAAAATAAAGTGGTTCAACAACCCCTTAGAGAAAACTTAACTTTTCTCCCATGACAACCCTAAGTTCAAGCTCCCAAATCAAAGGAAAATAAGTTAGGATAGATTGCTTACCTTTAATCTCTAGCTTGCTTGAACTTTAGAACCTTGAATCTTCTTTGTCTTGGCTTGAGTTTTCATTTTGCAAGAGTTTCCCCAAGGTATCACAAGGCCACGGTTTTGGGCAGAATGAGGGGGTATTTATAGCCAAAATCCAAGAAAAATGAATGGCCAATATTGATTTGGTTACTATTTGATCTAAAGGCCCATATTTAATCTTGGATTTTACTTTCTCATAAAAGAATAATTATGACATCATGTGGGACAGCTCAAGGGACACCTCAAGGGGTTAGGTGGCGTGCTCATAGTGTAAGGAAGCTTCTGGAAAAATTCTAGTCTAATCCGGTACCGATTGGAGCAGTTTCACAACAACCGGACTGTTTTATGTTTTGAATTTTTCTATAATATACCAGGATATGTATTCTATCCTGGAAATCAATGTCTAGGCTTCTCACACCCTTGACATGGTTATACTAAATATTTATCTGCCATCCATTCCTTGGGAAATAACCAAAATACCCTTGGTGTCATTTCTTACACTATATTGACCCTAAGGGCATAATCGTCATTTTACCCTTCTTTATACTGCCTTAGGGTGTATCTGGCCTCAACTAATCATATTTATACCATGTGCCATGTTTTTAGCCTATCCCAGGTGACCAAAATGCCCTTCATCCATCTCTGGTACAATCTGGGCATCTAGGGGCATTTTCATAATTTCACACTTTTTCTGGACACTGGCCCCTTCTACTGATGGACTGGTACCCTGGGTTTTGGACCCTTCTTAGCGTCATCATGGGCACATATATGAGGTCAACTAGTCTCATTTTATCTAGGCTCACATACCGATAAGTTCTATTATCGGATCACGGGTGTTATTAAACTCCCGTCAAAATTCACTGTTGTGGGAATAACTTTTTATACAGGACTTCTTCTGGGGTTCTGTCCAATTCATAACATCTGACATTGTAGGACACACTTTCCTATAATTCCCCCACTTATATCTGATGTCCATGGAATCTCATAAAAATTCAGATAACTTTTAGACTATCAGATAATTTTCTGCTGTCTAGAGCCCTAATAAAATTTCTGTATCATGCCAGATTAACCAGCGTAACTTCCTCTATTTACTAATGGAATATGGGACTGAAAAACTTCTGGGCAATTATAACCCTTTCCGGTTGATCTTTCTATAATTACAATTTTGCCCTTGAACTTTTTACTTAATTACATTTAAGTCCCTTAACTTTTGGAAATTACCACTTTTGGCCCAAATCTTATTTCTACTCTAACGTTTTGCCTTTAACCTTTTCTACTTTTCATTTTAGTCCTTCTCTTCCTTAAAGAATCATCTAACCTTTATTATTTCTTCTGATGTTTGTCATAATCCTTTCCAAACCTTTTTCCACTATCAGTACTATACGGATAGGGAAAAATTAGGATATGACATTTCTACCCCCCTTAAAATAAATTTCGTCCTTGAAATGTACTCAACATCTCAGTCAATGATTGGGGTATCTATCTCTTAAAAAAACATCTTAGCAGAGTACTTTTCATATCCGTAATTCTTCATATTTTTACTATGGTGATTCTTCTATTCTGAATCAACTCAATCAGAGTTGAACTCCAGTTCATTCTATTACTTATTGCTATACATCTATCTGCATATGGACTTCTCACCATACTAGACTTGTGAGTAGTGTCCACTTCTTTCATATCAAACTCCTTCGAATATTACCATATTCTGGAGTTTCTATTAACAACTCATCATACTTTTTAGTGCAATCACTTCTTTGTCATCTGAGTATCTAGCATAATTCTCTGAATATCCGCACACTTTAACTCTCATTCTCATATCATCATACATTCTTATCATCTTTAATAACTCATCATAATACAGAGAGGACTTATATCATTATTCTTTCTTTCATTACTCTATTACTAAATAGGAGCACATAAGAGCATATAGGAGCACATACTCTAACATGCATAATGCCTGGCTAGCATATTGCAGGACTGCATACCTGCCAATGAATGCAAAGCTCTAACATCAGAGCTCAAGCATTCCTTCTCTTAATATGCACAGCTTTAACACTGGAGCTTGCACAGCTCTAACACTCAGAGCTTGCGCTGCTCTAACATTCGGAGCTTTAGCATATTCTATAAACATCACATAATATAACGTAACATAAGGCCTATCATTCTATGCAAGGTGTGGAAGCTCTCAAAGCTCTCATTTGCTCTTTCACATGTAGCTCATCATTCAAACATCTTATCTCTTCCTGAACAGAAGCCTCTCTATCTGTTTACAAAGCTAGCTATAAAGCCACTTCATATTGTACTTCACAACACATATCTCTCATACGTATCTTATTACATACTTTTTATAACATATCTCATTCCGTATCTTTCATGTCATAAAATGGCATATCTGGCCAAATCTAGCTATGTCATAGTCTATATTTCAAATCCATTTCATTTGGACTTGACATATGGGTTATAGTCTCTTACCGTTCATAACCCTTTCTAGCTTTTCATAGCTCTTTCTATCATTTTACATAGTTATGCGCACATATGCCAAATTTCTATGGCATTCATACCTTTTCATCACTTCCTAGGAGGTCACCCATCATTGGACTACCCTTGCCTGAGCACACTTAACTGAAATGTGCAGATAAAAATCTAAAGCACTGGTGCTCACTAGCTCTGACCCTAGTACTTTACCATCTTAGACCCATCTTATACTATCTCTCTTGGGTCTATCTAGCCTTCTAATCTCTTTGTCCTCATCTGGAGGATCTACTTACTTTTATTTTTAGTCTTTGCAATCTCATCGTAAGGATCTCTTTATTCTCATTTGACCTTTTCTCATATCTTATAAAATATTCTCATAAATCCTTGGAACTCAGGATTAACAACTTTAACTTTGATCACTGAGTTCCTATTATGTGTAAGGAGATTCTGAGTTCAGTCCCTGATAGTAATAAGGCTATATGAAACTAGCATCATGGGTACTCTCTTTGTTACGAGTTAATCAACTTGTGAAGCTTCTATACCTTAACTTTTCCTTGGTATTCGTCCTTCCAAAGAAATACTGTACTTATGGCTCATTACTTTCTTGCTCTAGGCTTGGTCTACTGCAACCCTCAGGATCTACTGCGATCAACTGTAAGCCTTTCAGGATCTAACTACGACCCTGTGAGCCATACCAGGATCTAACTGCAATCCTCCTAAATTTACTGCGATTCCGTTGTACTGTATTCTTATCTTTGGAAGACCTCAAACAACGGACAAAGTTACAAGGTTGGTCACTTCCACATCGTTGTTAACTCCACAGATAATTCCCTAAAAATGATCACATAAGCCAATATTATCTATTAGGACTTGACTCATTCCCTCTATCACTCAGGAATTTCATATACCATTCTCATCTTTACAACTTTACTTTATCCATTACTGCAGAGAACTACACAGGCTCTATCATGCACATGTCCATCATCATCTATTCATACATCTTACCCCTACTGATGGGATATATCCTCAGTATCATAATCATTTATCTGCAGATTCACTATTAATTCTCATCTTTAATCTCATTGACTATCACTGTTTGATCATAATTTCTCTTTCTACTCTTTGGGACTTAACTAGCTAACTATCTCGTTTAGCCCTTTGTTGTTGCTTCCTCCTTACCAAGTTGAATTATTTAATTGCATGTCATAGGGCATGGGAGCAACATAACTTTCTCATCTGGTATACTCTACCCAGTACGTATTGCGTAAGGGGAGTATTCATTTATCATAGCATACTCAATCATGCATAATATGCAAGGAGATGCAATCATTTAAGCATCATCTAACATGCGTCTCCTCAAATGACAACTGTAAGGAGATGTAACTTCTCATCATATCTTATGGCAACATAAGTAATATCACTATCACATACATTTGCTCAACCATCCCATAAGTAATAGAACTGTAAGCCTTTGATCATAACTTTCTCATCATATCTACTCTACCCCGCATGTAATGTAAAGGGGAGTATTTATCCATCATAACATACTCAACATGCATAATATGCAAGGAGATGCAATCATTTAAGCAGTCTCTAACATGTGTGTCATCATATGACAACTGCAAGGAGATGCAACTTCTCATCATATCTTATGGCAACATAAACCATACCACTATCACATACAACTGCTCAACTATCCCTTATACTCACATTGCATACAAGACCTTGGAAGTTCATTAGCTAAATCTGGAATTTTACTCTTTCTCGGGTTACTGTTCATATGGTATTCCAGATTAAGCAACGAACTTTAAAAAATCATAACTAATTCTAGAAACTCAAAATGAAGTGGTTCAAAAAGATACATGAATATAACATCTTGAAATTTAAGGAAAAAATAATTTCCAGACTAAATGATTAGCCAATTAATACAGTTTATTCGCCAAAGTTTACTGTTCATTTGGTCAAAAATCCTGGAAACAGATTCTGGTCCCTTACTTTGGAAAATTAGTTCTCTTTGTACAGACATCCAAATAAAGTATTCTTGGTGTCAAAAAGAAGCTTGGCATGTCATCTAAATTTCTGTAAAATTTCATACACTTATTCCATTATTTACTATTTTTCATTACATCATGACCATCACTGCTTACATTGGTCATACAGCAACATTACACATTCACATAACATATATACTATCCAATCCCTAGCTTTTCTTCATGCTTCATCATCCTCTTTCATCATTCATAAACCTGTAGGATTGGGATTACATAGAAAGGGATGAGATTTTGGGGGAAATCTCAGTAGCAAACGGTATTAAACAATGCATGCATTAATGTAACTACTTGTGCTTGCTTGTGAAAGTGTTACTATTATGTCATGTGTATGCTTCTATGTTACATATGAAATACAATTAGACAAAGTAAATATATAAATAGAGCTTTATACATAAGCACATAGGCAACACAATTCAATCAAGCCATAGCACACTCAAGCATAACATTCAATGCATACAAGTTTAGGATAAGTTTGCTACCTTGAACACTTAACCTTCTTTCACCTTAACTTGCTTATTTCTTCTCTGAAAGGAATTGGAAGACACGCAGTAGAAATTAATTTTAAAATTTTTCCATCCCTTGCCAGGATCTACCGTATGTGTTTAAGTCAAGTGGGAAGAACCATTACCTTTAGTGTGCCTCAGCGACTTCCACAACTTTTGGTCACGATGTTCACAGCTTCTTTCTGCGGCTCATGCTCCCTTTCGATCGCAAGAAGTCGACGACTCAGGTTGGCTTCCTCTACTGGTATCCACATGAACAGCATTCTAACCACGAACGACGTGCTAGCGTATCTTGTCCCTCCAGGGCTTTCTCAAGAGTTCGTCCTCTCCGTCTCTATTTCGACAGTTTCTTATCTGCAAACCCTTTGCTCAGTCCCCTTCGGACTTTCTGTGTTCTATGTATATCTCTATGCAAAACATAGCCCCTAATATCAGATATATAGGATGCTCTGCGTTTTCTTCTACCGAATTGGATTTTAGGAGTTAATCTTATATTAATTCTGAAATTAATACAATATCATATATTGTATAATTTGATAAGAAACTAATTAAATAAATAATATTAAATTCGTCCCACAGATTTAATTCACCTATTTATTTAACTTAAAATAAAGCTAAGACTGAACTGTATTTGATTTATTCTCATAAATCAAATTTGAGATATCATATCAATTTGAATTTCAAATTCAAATGTGATAGAGATTGAATTTATCCTTATAAATTAAATCTTATAAATATCTCTTATATGAGATATCCTATCAATTTGAATTTCAAATTCAATCGTGATAGAGATTTAATTTATCATTATAAATTAAATCTTATAAATATCTCTTATATGAGATATCCTATCAATTTGAATTTCGAATTTCAAACGTGATAGAGATTTAATTTATCCTTATAAATTAAATCTCATAGATCTCTTATATATAATGTATATATACGAATTTATATATATATATATATGAATATAAATATAAATAAATATATATACATCTATCCTGGATCATTCATTTAATCTGGACATTTCTTAGATTCAATGAATCTGGACATCATAGCTCGTGTTAGGCTATTTTGTATGCGACCCTGTAGGCCCATATGAAGTTGGCAATGGGCCATTTGTTATACTAGCCCACAAGTCGCAAGCGGTCTCTAGCAAGACATAATGACTACCCAAATCATATGAGGATCGTTAAATGATGTAACCTTTTATACAATCATATCATGTCCCTTCTATCACGCGATATTTTGGTCATGGTTGAGGCATGGATAATGTCATCCTCCTATTCTTGACCATTACTTTCTCGATCCTTGAGTAGTCTGACTATAGAAATGGAACTACCTTTCCATTACAGTATGGCCATACATTTCTCAGACTCACTCATCGAGGGGCCCAGTAATATCTCTCTACGAATGTGAGGGACAAATTCCATCTTGACCATTCACATTCCTCCGCATGAAAAACCACTAAGCCTGAACATAGTCTTTATGATCACTCGGTCAAAAGTGACTTTTGACTAGGTCAAAGCTGAGCGTTTGTCATGTAGGAATCCATGATGATCTCAGGTCAAAGGGCGTATTGACATGGTTTGTATATGAGAGAAGCTTATGACGTTACCCATGCAGTTCTCTGATAGCGGGTCAGTCCAACACCTTGTACTCTTACATGTGCCTATGACTTTGATTTATATCTCTATACATCTTCAAATTCATACTGGTCTTATTTCATCTGTGCTCCTGCATAGATGCCTGACCAGGGACATTTAGGATAAGATCATGAATTATCCAAGGATGGTCATCACAATAAACATGCAAATAATATGATAATATAATTAATAAATTCATAAATCAATAATGTTCATAAGACAATGATTGGCCCCTAGGGCACGATTTCCAACACTTCTCACTTTCCTTGAACATGTGGCTGCCTCTCTTGGAGCATACCAATCAATTCCTAGCATCACATAATCATTCATCCATTACAATCTAACTTCCTTGAGTATTACACTCACTTTAACTAACATAACTTCTTCTTGAACATTAATCTCATTAACTTTCCTTAATCTTAACCAATGGACTTGGTCTTTGAATTAATTGATGTATTGACTTTACCCTACACAATTTCATCTTTTGAATCCATTTATGAGATTAGAATCATGAAATTCTAGCTCCTTCATCACATGCTGTACAGAACCGAAACTGCACTTAATTCTTTCAAAAATTCTCATTTTGATTCCAATGCTTCCCATACTTGTTTCTCTACTTTATCCCACACAACTTTTCATTTTAAAACCATTAGAAGCATGAAAATCATGAAATTCCAATCACAGTTCATGCGAGTGAACAGTAGTAGAGAAGGGTTTCAAAACCTATAATCTTGGAATTTCAATGCTTTCAAGGTTCAAAACCTTTCCAATCATACACAAAATCATCATCTAAATTCAATGGAAGCATTAAATCATTGAAATTACATTTCCTTCCCTCATGAATAGTGCAGACTGAACAGGTTCCATTAAGGCAAAGTCAAGAATATCAACTTGATTCAACAACTAATCTCTTAATTAGCTTGTTTAAGCTTCAATCATATGTTTCTAACTTTAATTTCTTCTTTCCCCTTTCATCTAAGGTTGTTGGGCAGCACAACCCCTTAGAGAAAACTCAAATTTTCTCCCATGAAAACCCTAAGTTCAAGCTCCCAAATCAAAGGAAAATAAGCTAGGATAGATTGCTTACCTTTAATCTCTAGCTTGCTTGAACTTTGGAACCTTGAATCTTCTTTGTCTTGGCTTGAGTTTTCATTTTGCAAGAGTTTCCCCAAAGTATCACAAGGCCACGGTTTTGGTCGGAATGAGGGCGTATTTATAGCTAAAATCTAAGAAAAATGAATGGCCAATATTGATTTGGTTACTATTTGATCTAAAGGCCCACATTTAATCTTGGATTTTACTTTCTCATAAAAGAATAATTATGACATCATGTGGAACAGCTCAAGGGACACCTTAAGGGGTTAGGTGGCATGCTCATAGTGTAAGGAATCTTCTGGAAAAATTCTAGTCTAATCCGATACCGATCAGAGTAGTTTCACAACAACCGGACTGTTTTCTGTTTTGAATTTTTCTATAATATACCAGGATATGTATTCTGTCCTGGAAATGAATGTCTAGGCTTCTTATACCCTTGACATGGTTATACTGAGTATTTATCTGTCATCCATTCATTGGAAAATGACCAAAATACTGTTGGTGTCCTTTCTTACACTATATTGACCCTAAGGGCATAATCGTCATTTTACCCCTCTTTATACTGCCTCAGGGTATATTTGGGCTCAAGTAATCATATTTATACCATGTAACACGTTTTTAGCCTATCCCAGGTAACCCAAATGCCCTTCATCCATCTCTGGTACAATCTGGCATCTAGGGGAATTTTCGTAATTTCACACATTTTCTAGACACTTGCCCCTTCTAGTGATGGACTGGTACCTTGGGTTTTGGGCCCTTCTTGGCATCATCATGGGACCATACATGAGGTCATCTAGTCTTATTTCATCTAGGCTCAAATACCGATAAGTTCCATTATCGGATCACCGGTGTTATTAAACTCCCGTCAAAATTCACTATTATGGGAATAACTTTTTATACAGGACTTCTTCCGGGGTTCTGTCCTATTCATAACATCTAACACTGTAGGGCATACTTTCCCGTAATTCCCCACTTATATTTGATGTCCATGGAATCTCATAAAAATTCAGATAACTTTTAGACTATCAAATAATTTTCTTTTGTCTAGAGCCCTAATAAAATTTCTGTATCATGCCAGATTAACCAGCGTAACTTCCTCTATTTACTGATGGAATATGGGACTAACAAACTTCAGGGCAGTTATAACCCTTTCCGGCTGATCTTTCTGTAATTACAATTTTGCCCTTTAACTTTTTACTTAATTACATTTAAGTCCCTTAACTTTTGTAAATTACCACTTTTGGCCCAAATCTTATTTCTACTCTAACTTTTTGCCTTTAACCTTTTCTACTTTTCATTTTAGTCATTCTCTTCCTTAAAGAATCATCTAACCTTTATTATTTCTTTTGATGTTCATCATAATCCTTTCCAAACCTCTTTCCACTATCAGTACTATATAGATAGGGAAAAATTAGGATATGATAATGAACAACTTAATCACCTAGCTTATTCTCCTCAATTGAAGACAATAAATAAACAATTTCCTAGATTTGGTTATGAACCTATAAACTTCACCCTGGGCTTTATACAGATGAAAGCAATTCGTATAGTAATCTCAATAGCATACATAGTGCTTAGCGAACTCTCCTTGTGATTTATAACCTACCTCCTTCATTGTATATGAAGTGAAAGTATATCATGTTGTCTTTGATGATCTTGAGGCCAAAACAATTGGGAAATGATATCAATGTGTACCTAGCACCTTTGATTGAGGATTTGAACAAACTGTGGAAGTAACATATTGATGTGTTTGATGCATATAAACAAGAGACATTCAAACTACATGCCATGACCTTTACCATGATAAATGCCTTCCTAACATATGGAAAATTTTCTAGTTATATTAAGGGGCATAAAGCATGTCCCATATGTGAGAAGGCACTAACTATATGCAACTTAAGCATGCCAAGTTTTATGGCAAATTTTAATATTTACTTAACCAAAATATAGCATTAAAGTGACTACCTCATATAAGCCTTACATATTATCATAAATATATACACAAACATCAATCTTGTAGGACTTAAAGTTTAATTTGGAAAGTTTGAATTGAGATTATAAACTTGTTATATTATGATATTGAAATTTGAAGAAAGTTATTATCTTGAGAAAAATCCTATTGTGATATTTATTGATATTATTGACTATCGATCTATTGAGATTTTGGTTAGTATGATTATTTTGAGGATTTTGTATATAGTAATTGGGGATTGATAATGATGGAGTTGTCTTGCTACCACATGGTATAACCTCCATTAGAGTTCAATGGTTAGCTTTTATCCCCCTAGTTTACCAAGGGACTTGTCCCAACAATTTACAGATGAGCTAGGACACCCCCACATGTTTACCAGGGGGAATGAACCCATGGTCTGACCTTGTGTTTTATGGATTTTGGCTAATCTGTAACATTTGACCGATTAACTTTCTGAGTGGCCAACCATATGGTAGTTCTCACTAGCCCATGAGTTTTGTCGGTGGGTATAAGGCAATTCAATTGGTTTGATGGGAGGAACTGGGTTAGTTTATCAATTTGATTATATTATGATTATGTATTATTTTCTATCTCGGGTATTTTGTTAACTGTCCCACTTGAGACCTCATGAGCACATGTTAGTATGCATGATGAGTATGATTGTTAGTTACTGAGGCTTTAGTCTCACCCCATGGTTATTTATATTGTTCAGGAGTTAGTTTAGTTGTTGGTTCTAGCAGGAAGGTACTGGAGACATAGTAGTGCTATTTGACCTGAATAGCACCTCCATTATATTTATGTGTGGAATAGATATAAATTACCACTGTAGGGCTTACTTTTGTTTATGCTTTGATAATTTACTATTTTGATGATCATACTAGATATTGTGTACCGGTAAAAGATCGAAGGTCTCTTAGGGTTATACATATGAATATGTGGATCCATAGCAACTATTTTTCTATATTTGTATTATTTAGTATTTTGTCTATATTATGGGCTTTGATGTTATTTACCCGGGTTCAACGCTTAGAGGTCCATTTCAAAAGTTTGAAACTGATAACTATAATAGTGTTGGAAGGGTAATTTAGCCTTTTCAATCATGTTTATTTGTTGATTAAGAAAAGTCTTTTATAACCATGGTAGTATTTATTTTGAATCTTTGTAAAGCTCTTTTCTACCATGGTTAACTCTTGAAATTAAGGAACTTCTTTATAAACATGGTTTGTTTATAGCCATTTAAGATAAAAAAATATGATTTCAAGTAGTTAATTATTGTTATTAGAATGAGAGTTTTTACAACTTGGTATCAATTTCAATGTTATTTCCTGATTGTGGCATTGCATATCTTGTATATTAGTGGAAATAAACATTATTCATATATACCTTTCTTATTAATCTGTGTTCTTATGTTTAATTCTTTGGTAGGTTGCATCCTTAGGTAGGGAGAGGATGGTATAAACTCGATCACAACATTGTGTGTCAGAGGTAGTAAACCTAACCATGATTGGCCTCAACCAGATTATAGAGCAATAATGGAATAGATGAAGGTATAGTGTTGGGTGCGATTGATGAGAGGTTTAAGAAGTTTGAAGAAAAGATGCTAGAAAAGTAATAATCAGGCTATAAGGGATCAGGCAACCATAATGAGGTAGAGAATGGTTTTGCAGGTGAGGGTCATGATAGAGAGCATAGACACATTAGCATGGAGGGGAAACATCAAGAGGAGTATTTTATCCTCCACTTTTGAATGACACCACTAAAGATGGAAAGAAGTGCATAAGCATATCCCTCCAAAGTTTAAAGGGGACTGGAGGCTTCAAAGGCGGAGAAGTGGATTAAGAGGATGGAGATGATATTCTCAGTAGTTACTCACATCTCACCACTAAAGTTTCTAGCGGTTATTACATATTTAGAGAATGAGAAAAGAGACTGGTGAAACAGTATGAAGCCCGCAAATACGTCACATGAGTTAGGAATATTTTAAGCAGATGTTCTATTATTATTTCTTTCATAAGGAACTACTTATGGAGAAACAATTCCATTTTTACTCCTTACAACATAATTATATGTATGAGGACCTATTTATCACTACGTTTATTGAAATTGTTAAGTATGTTATTTACCCATAAAAGGTGAATTACTTTATTTGGAAGGGACAACTATTGTTGTATTGTGGCAAGCCAAAGCTACAGTAGGCATTGGCTCTATATAAGCCTGAGTCATTTTAGGATATGTCCATCAAACTGAGAGTTATGGCTAGAAAGGCCCGAGAGGTAGACCTAGCAAAGAGGGTACAGGCTCTGGTTAGGGGGCACAATCATTTAGAACCTACTAAGGTTTAGGGAAGCGGAATCAATTCATTGCAAGGAGCTTGATAAAGAATAGGAGTTGTGGTTAAAAGAGACATGATCAGAGAAGGCAAGATCAGAAGGCCCCATTTCAAAAGGGCTATGGCCAAAAGAGCCAGTAGAGTAGGCCCTACAATTTAAATAGATGGTTTGATTTCTATGCCTAGTGTTAGCAGCCCATGTCAAAAGTATAGGTGATTGCATCATGGACAGTGTTAGGAGTGTTACAAGTGTCACAAACTGGGGTATATTGCCAAATTTTGCCCAAAGAATGGGCAACCTGCTCAGAGAACTAGATCTACCCAGTTAGGACATGTGTTTACGATGACCCAGGAGGAGGGCACAACATCTCCTAATTTGATTTAAGGAATTATCTTTCTTCCAGGCCATGAATTATATGCATTATTTGATGCTAGTGCTACTCATTCTTTTATATCTATTGATTGTGTTGGGAGATTATGATTTAAATGTGTTAACTCCTACTGTAGCTACTGTTATGACTGGCCTTGCATGTGTAAAACTTACATTAAGTTTGAGGAATAAGAGTCTTTGATTGATTTGATTTGCTTGCTCTTGAGGGGCATTGATATGATTATCGGCATGGATTGGTTGATAGCCAATAATGCCATTCTTGATTGTAAAAGGAAATTTGTGACTATTTTGATTAGTACTTGCTTGTAGAGATACCGAAGGGTCCCATATTATTGCCTACTGCATAAGTGGACAAAGATATTAGGAAAGAGTGTCAAGCATTCGTGGTTTTCTTCTTTGTTAATGTAGATGCGGAAGTGGGGATTTATCATATTAAGGTAGTTAATGAATACCCAAAAGTGTTTCTAGAGGAGGTGTTTGGTTTACCTCCAAAGCCTGAGGTTGAATCTTTATTTAGTTAGTTATGGGGTCATCTTAGATATTGAAGGCATCGTATAGAATGTGTCCATCTGAATTGGTAGAATTAAAGAAGCAGCTTAAGGAATTGCTTAGGAAGGGTTTCATTTGATTGAGTGTCTCACTATGAGAATCAACTGTTTTGTTTATAAAGAAAGATGGCAGTATGAGACTGTGCATTGACTATCGACAGTTGAATAAGGTAACAATAAAGAACAAGTACCTATTGCCTAGGATTGATGACTTGTTAGATCAGTTGGTAGGATTGTTTGTGTTTTCTAAGATTGATCTAAGGTCAGGGTACCATCAGGTGAGAGTTTGGGCTGAGGGCATTCCTAAGACTGCCTTTAGGACTCGATGTGGACATTAGAGTTCCTAGTTATGCCTTTTGGGTTGACAAATACTCCAGCTGTCTTTACGAATTACATAAATTGGATTTTCATATGTCATATCCTAATTTTCCCTATTTGTATAGTACTGATAGTGGAAAGAGGTTTGGAAAAGATTATAACAAAGATTAGAAGAAAAGATAAAGGTTAGATGAGTCTTGAGGGAAGAGGAGGACTAAAATGCAAAGTATAAAAGGTTAAAGGCAAAAAGTGAAAGTAGAAACAAAAGTTGACCCTTAAGTGTAATTTTCAAAAGTTAAGGGACTCAAATACAAATAGCCAAAAGTTCAGGGGCTTAAGTGCAATTATTCAAAAGTTCATGGACCTAAATATAATTATGAGAAAGTTGACCCGAAATAGGCCAAAAATGCCCAGAATTAGATCAGACCCAAATTTTACCAGTAGATAGACAAAAATATTTAGGTCAGTTTAACGCAACACATAATTTTGATTTGAGGTTTCGATTAATTGATATAAATTTTTGAAATTAGAAGAATTATTACAGTATTTGTTAGACATCAGAATCAGATGGAACTTTACTAAAAATTCCCATATTTAATATAAGAATTTATAAAATTGATAGAGTCAGAAAATGAATCCTGTAGAATCCTCACGGGATTTTATGGTGCAATAAAATACTCGATAAATAGGATCAGGAGAGTTGTCTTGGGAATTATGCCATAAAGGCAATAAGTCCATACAAAGGCCCAAATGGCACCATCATGAGCCCAATAAGGTAGTGAGGCAGTTATGTGGGCCAGAGTCCAAAGCAGTCTGGGAAAAGTGTAAAATTACAAAAATGCCCCTAGATACCCATATTATACCAGTGATAGATGTAGGGTATTTTGGTCATTCTAGACAGGTCAAAAATGTGTCATATAGTATAAATATGATTAGTCATAGCTAGTATATGCTCTGAGGTAGTACAAATAGGGGTAAAATGACAATTATGTCCTTAGGGTTAATATAGTGCAAGACAGTGAACCGAGGGCATTTCAGTTATTTTCCAAGGGATCTATAATTAAGTTATGGCCCAATACAATAATTTTAATAGTAGGGAGAATCTGGATACTGGATTTAAGGTTAGAAAGTATATTATGAAATTTTAGAAAAATTAGATGTAAAAAACAGTCCAGTTTTTGGGGAATCGGACTGAGCTGGTACCGGAATGGACTGGAATTTTTCCATAAGCTTCCCCCCATTAGAATTTTGCCACATAACCCCTTTGAGGTGTCCCTTGTCATGTCATGGATGATGTCACAATTACCCTTTTTGAAAAAGTTAAATTCAAGATTAAATATGGGCCTTTAGATCAAATAGTAACCAAATCAATCTTGGCCATTGATCTTCCATGGATTTTGGCTATAAATACCCCCTCATTCTGTCCAAAATCATGGCCTTGTGATACCTTGGGGAAATTCTTGCAAAATGAAAACTCAATCCAAGACAAAGAAGATTTAAGGTCCCAAAGTTCAAGCAAGCTAGAGATTAAAGGTAAGCAATCTATCCTAGCTTATTTTCCTTTGATTTGGGAGCTTGAACTTAGGGTTTTCATGGGAGAAAATTTTAGTTTTCTCTAAGGGGTTGTGCAGCCCAACAACCTTAGATGAAAGGGGAAAGAAGAAATTAAAGTTAGAAACATATGATTGAAGCTTCAAGAAGCTAATTAAGAGATTGATTGTTGAATCAAGTTGATATTCTTGACTTTGCCTTATTGGAACCTGTTCGGTCTGCACTGTTCATGAGGGAAGGAAATAGAATTTCAATGATTTAATGCTTCCATTGAATTTAGATGATGATTTTGTGTATGATTGGAAAGGTCTTGAACCTTGAAAGAATTGAAATTCCAAGATTATAGTTTTTGAAATCCTTCTCTGTTACTGTTGACTAGCATGAACAGTGATTGGAATTTCATGATTTTCATGCTTCCAATGGTTTTAAAATGAAAAGTTGTGTGGGATAAAGTAGAGAAACAAGTATGGGAAGCATTGGAATCAAAATGAGAATTTTTAAAAGAATTAAGTGCAGTTTCAGTTTTGTACAGCATGTGATGAAGGAGATGGAATTTCATGATTCTAAGCTCATAAATGGATTCAAAAGTTGAAATTGTGTAGGGTAAAGTCAAGGCATCAATTGATTCAAAGACCAAGTCCATTGGTTAAGATTAAGGAAAGTTAATGAGATTAATGTTCAAGAAGAAGTTATGTTAGTTAAAGTGAGTTTAATGCTCAAGGAAGTTAGATTGTAATGGATGAATGATTATATGATGTTAGGAAATGATTGGTATGCTCCAAGAGAGGCAGCCACATGTTCAAGGAAAGTGAGAAGAAAGAAGCAAGTTAAGGTGAAAGAAGGTCAAGTGTTCAAGGTAGTAAACTAATCCTAAACTTGTATGCATTGAATGTTATGCTTGATTGTGCTATGGCTTGATTCAATTGTGTTGCCTATGTGCTTATGTATGAAGCTCTGTTTATATGTTTACTTTGGCCAATTGTTTTTCATATGTAACATGGAAGCATGCACATGACACAATAGTAACACTTGCACAAGCAAGCACAAGTAGTGACATTAATGCATGCATTGTTTAGTACCATTTGCTACTGAGATTTTCCCCAAAATCTCATCCCTTTCCATGTAATCCCAATCCCACAGGTTTCTGAATGATGAAAGAGGATGATGAAGCAGGAAGAAAAGCTAGGGATTGGATAGTATATATGTTATGTGAATGTGTAATGTTGTTGTATGACCAATGTAAGCAGTGATGGTCATGATGTAATGAAAAATAGTAAATGATGGAATAAATATATGAAATTTTATAGACATTTAGATGACATTCCAAGCTTCCTTTTGACACCAAGAACACTTTATTTGGATGTTTGTACAAAGAGAACTAATTTCCCAAAGTAAGGGACCAGAATCTGTTTCCAGAGTTTTTGACCAAATGAACAGTAAATTTAATGAATAAACTGTATTAATTGGATAATCATTTGGTCTAGAAATTATGTTTCCTTAAAGTTCAAGATGTTATCTTCACGTAGCTTTTTGAACCACTTCATTTCAATTTGTCTAGAATTAATTATGATTTTTCAAAATTTGTTACGTAATCTGGAATACCATATGAACAGTAACCTAAGAAAGAGTAAAATTCTAGATTTGGCTAATGGACTTACAAGGTCTTGTAAGTGGTTCTAAATACTACTGAATGGTCCCTTAAATGTATAAAAGTAAGGATGTTACATTAGACCTTACTTATACATATTTATTGGGTTTTTTATCAGTGACGTATTGATATACTCTAGGAGTAAGGAGGAAAATTGAGAGCATCTTCATATTGTGTTATGAATTTGATGGATCATCAACTATATGCTAAACTATCAAAGTGTGAATTTTGGCTGAATGAAGTGAAATTCCTAGGTCATATAATCTCCGCTAAGGTAATAGTAGTGGACCCTGGTAAGGTTATTATTGAAGTGGGAGGCTCCTAAGTTGGTAACTAAAGTGAGAAGTTTTATGGGTCTAGTAGGTTATTACTGAAGATTCAATCAAAGTTTTTCTCAAATTGCTATGCCATTAACTAAGTTGACCAAGAAAGACAACCATTTGTTTGGAGTGAGAATGTAAGGCTACTTTTCAATAACTAAAGACTAAGTTGACCACAACTCCAGTACTAACTCTTCTTACCCCAGGTGTATCATATGTTTTATACACGGATGCTTCCTTTAAGGGTCTTGGCTGTGTTCTTATACAGAACAATAAGGTAGTGGCTTATGCTTTGAGGAGTTGAGACCGCATAAGGAGAATTATCCTACCCATAACTTAAAGTTTGCATTTGTAGTCTTTGCATTGAAGATTTGGGAGCATTACCTGTATGGATCTCAGTTTGCAGTGTTCATTGACTGTAAGAGTTTGAAATACTGGGTTTACTAGAAGGAGTTAAACAATAGGCAATGCCGATGGATGGAATTCTTGAAAGATTATGACTTTTATATTAAATATCACCTTGGGCAGGCTAATGTGGTTGTGGACACTTTAAGTAGAAAGTCGGTGCATGTGTTTAACATGATCTTGAATGAGAAACATTTTAGAAGTGTGACTATTGGAGATTTTGATGGATTGATTTTGAGATTTATGATTAAGTGTGACTATTAGAGATTTTGAATGAAAACAAGATTGAAAATTGGGGTTTTTATAAGATTTGAAGTTTGATGTTAAATAGGGATTTTAAAGGGTATAATAGAGTTGAGACAACATATGATTGTCATTGGAATGATAATTTGAAAAATAGAGGAATTGTTATTTCTTCTTTAGACTTAAAATGAGCAAATTTTGGGAATTTTTATTAAAGGAAAGTAGGAACTTTACCTATATATATTAAAAAATAATCACTCGAATAATTATATATATTAATTTGATATATTATTATGTAGATAAATATTAAACTATTCCCTCTGACTTTGAGCATAGGGTTGACATTGGTGGCATTTATCTTTGTGTGTGCTAATGTGATATTTCTGAGTGATTTGATATATATAAATCTATTGATGTTGATATGATTATATTGAGAAAAATTTATTGGTATTTTTATTGAAAATGTTCTTGTGTGACTTAAAGTTTAACTTGGAAACTTTGAATTGAGATCATAAACTTGTTATATTTTGATATTGGAATTTAGAGAAAGTTATTATCTTGAGAAAAACCATATTATGATATTTATTGATGTTATTGATTATTGAGCTATTCATATTTTGGTTAGTATGATTATCTATGTATATAGTGATTGGGGATTGGTGATGATGGAGTTGTCTTGCTATAGCCTTCATTTGATCTCGATGATTGGCTTTTGTCCCACCATTTTATCGAGGGACTTGCCCCAACAATTTATAGAGGGGCTGCGACACCCATACCTGTTTAACTAGGGGTTAATTAGAATGAGAGTGGTTAATTATTGTTATTAGAATGAGAGTTTTTATAGAACCACATTAAGACCTCTTAAAGTTGGAAAAGTGAATCTTCAAAATTTTTCTTCTCAGGTACTATTCATATGGTAAAATTCATATTTCTGACCCAATTTTAAAAATTCACAATTAATACTAGAAAAATAAAAATAAGGTGGTTCAAATTCTGACTCCAATCTCTCTCAATACACTTTAAGGAAAAATTATAAATCTAGACAATTAATTGACCAATCAATACACTTAATTGAAAATTACTCTTCATATGGTCATTCTTGAATATTCTAGATTCTAAATGTCAAATTAGAAACATTCATTCTCTTAATGTACACATCCAATTGAGGAAAACTACCCATGTATTTAAATCTTTGAATGTTTACTATATACTCATCAAATTTCATGGACAAATTCATTCATTTACTAGTTCAAATTAGAGATAGAAACTTACTGTTCCAAGATCTTGATATTTGGCTTATTTCCAGTTTTCCAGATTATAAACTCTGACTTTAAAAAATCATATTAAATCGTATACTTATGCAAATTAGATGATCTTGGTGTCCATTTAAACATAATTGTCTTAAATATAAACATGACAAATATCATATTAAAATTTTCCAAGCAACATAATAAAAATAGAGTCACAAGGCCACTATCTCACTTAATTTTACATATGCCATCATTCCAAATCTTTAAATACAAAATGTGGTATCATGTTTACAAAATATACCTAGTTGTCCACTTTTAAGACCTTTTCCTTTGGATGATTCAGCCCCTATAACAATGACAAATTTATGGAAGGAATGAAATTTCAAAGAAATCTCAATAGCAAGAGATATGCACTTCAACATTCACTAAGTTGAATTATTTAATCACATGTATATGATATGGTAGCAACATAACATTTGCATCAAGCATACTCTAACATGCATATTGTCATAACATATAGTGCAAGGAGATGGAACAACTAATCATATATCATGGCAACATAGCTGATAGCATCATTGCATAACAAGCTCTACCAACCATCATAAATACAATGCAATTAAATAATCAACATAATAAAATTTAAAGTGGGATCTCCTTACTACCTCTTGAAGAATCCTTGTTCTTTTCCTACAGTGTGGGAATTTTCCTTAGCAAATGTCAAAGCCTATACATTGCAAAGTAATGACATGTCACAATACAATCCATAAGCATAATTCTAAAGTGTACACTCTCTAAGTAACATTTTAATTCACTTTTAGAGCCTTTGGTTTAATCTATCTAAAATTAGTTCCCAATGTTCATTCCCATATAATTTTCCATGTGGAATTCAATTATGAATTAGAATTTTAAAATTCTAACTCCTTCCCCAAATCTACACAGGATTGTGAACCACTATAAAAAATCCAAAAGTTCCATGTTTTGATTTCAATGCTTTTAATGCTTGATTCTCTACTTAACCCACACAATTTTTCATTTTAAACACATTAAAAGCATCAAAATCAACCAATTCAATTTCCTTCCTATAGTTCTCAATAGTTGTAGTAAGCATGCCATACATAGAATTTCAAGAATATATTTATTCCATAAGCTTAAACCACTTAACTCTAATTTATTTCAACTTGGCTTAACTACTTATAACTTGGGATTCCTCTTTCCCTTTCAATTATGAATTTTTGCTAGCATACGCAAGGGAGACAAAATGTCATTTCAACCACCAAATTAAAAGATTAATCTTTCAACTATACAACCTAAAGCTTGGAGGAAGAATTTACCTTGTTTTCGTTGAAGTTTGAAAGATTGGAAGCTTGATTTTGGGTTGACTAAAAATTTTACAAGAGGTTCCACTGGTGCCAAATGATTTCCAGCCATAGAGCTAGGGATATTTATAGGCAACTTGAAAATTAAATCAATGGCCAAGATTAAATCTTACAAATCAAGGGTCTAGATTTAACCACCTAGCTTTCTTACATCACAACTCCTTCCCATGACATCATCCATATAGCATCATCATGCTTAGCTGGCACCATCTTATGGGAGAAGAGGCTTCTTGAAAAATCCTATCCAATCTTGTACCAACTTAATCAAATTTTCCAAAAACCAGAGTATTTTCTGAATCTAATTTTTGTGAGGCTTCATAATTTATTTTCTGACATTAGATACAGTGTCTATATTCTTCCTGCCTTTAATATTATTAGATTGGATAAGAATTTTATTACTTGACCTTGAAATGATCTAAATACCCTTCATTCACTTTTATAATACTAGGTGTATTTTTGTAATTTCATTTTCACTAAAGTATTTATTGCCCTTGGGTTCCCTATTCCTATAACCCTCTCTTCCCAGAGTTATTTCCTTTGTTGGATATTTGATCTAACAATACCTAAAAACTTGTTACTTTAAATTAATTACTTCAGAAATTCATATCAATTGATCAGGTTTCAAATCAAAATTATGACTCCAACCAAACGGATAAAACAAATTCCCTCTATCTTTTCTTGACTTCATATTTAGTACTTTTTTAGGTATACTTACTATTCACATTTGCATCCTTAGACTTTTCAAGAATGACGTTAATATCCTTTCATTACTCATAACTAAACTTAAGTCCCTTACCTTGTTTATATTTACTTTAACCCCTGGAACCTTTGTAATTTTTACTTTAGTCCATTTAAACTTTCTACGTAGGTACCTTTAACTTCTTACTTATGTCCTAAAGGACTTTCTCTCTTTATAATTTAGTCCTTCCTTTTTCTCTTTCTGGGTCTTAAGGGCTCGTCTATAGTCCTTAACTTTATTTACAACTTGTCCCTAGCAACTTTTACTATTTATAGTTTAGTTCATGCACTTCCTCTATTTATAGTTTAGTCCCTTAACACCCTCTGTATGTTTCTAGGACTTTTACTTAAAGGGGCCTAAAAATTGGGATGTTACAATTATCTCCTTCTTAAAAATAATTTTGTTCTCAAAATTTGAGGGTTGAACTTTGTCATATCCTAATTTTTTCCTATCCGTATAGTACTGATAGTGGAAAGAGGCTTGGAAAGGATTATGACAAAGATCAGAAGAAATAATAAATGTTAGATAAGTCTTAAAGAAAGAGAAGGACCTAAACAAAAATTGGAAAAGGATAAAGGCCAAAAGTTAAAGTAGAAATAAATGTTGGGCCACAAGTGGTAATTTTCAAATGTTTAGGGAACTAAATGTAGTTAAGCAAAAAGTCAGGGACATAAATGTAATTATGGAAAAATTCAGCCAGAAAAGGCTTAGAACTACCTATAAGTATTTCAGTCCCACATTCCATCAGTAAATAGAGGAAGTCATGCTGGGTAATCTGGCATGATATAGAAATTTTATTACGGCTCTAGACAGCATAAAATTATCTAATAGTCTAAAAGTTATCTGAATTTTTATCAGATTCTATGGACATCGGATATATATGGGGGAATTATAGAAAAGTGTTCCCTATAGTGTTAGATGTTATGAATCTGACAGAATCCCAGAAGAAGTCCTATATGAAAAGTTATTCCCATAATAGTGAATTTTAATGGGAGTTTAATAACACCCGTGATCCGATAATGGAACTTATCGGTATGTGAGCCTAGATGAAATGAGACTAGATGACCTCATATATGGGCCCATGATGATGCCAAGAAGAGCCCAAACCCCAGGGTACCAGTCCATCAGTAGAAGGGGCTAGTGTCCAGAAAAAGTGTGAAATTACAAAAATACCCCTAGATACCCAGATTGTACCAGTGATGGATGAAGGGCATTTTGGTCACATAGGATAGGCTAAAAATGTGGCACATGGTATAAATATGATTAGTTGAGCCCAGATACACCCTGAGGCAGTGTAAAGAGGGGTAAAATGATGATTATACCCTTAGGGTCAATATAGTGTAAGAAAGAATACCAACGGTATTTTGGTCATTTCCCAAGGAATGGATGGTAGATAAATACTCAGTATAACCATGTAAAGGGTATGAGAATCCTAGACATTGATTTCTAGGACATAATATATATCCTGGTATATTATAGAAAATTTCATAACAGAAAACAGTCCGGTTGTTGTGAAACTGCTCCGATTGGTACCGGATTAGACTGGAATTTTTTCAGAAGCTTCCTTACACTATGAGCACACCACCTAACCCCTTGAGGTGTCCCTTGATCTGTCCCACGTGATGTCATAATTATTCTTTTATGAAAAAGTAAAATCCAAGATTAAATGTGGGCCTTTAGATCAAATAGTAACCAAATCAATGTTGGCCATTCATTTTTCTTGGATTTTGGCTATAAATACCCCCTCATTCTGTCCAAAATTGTGGCCTTGTGATACCTTGGGGAAATTCTTGCAAAATGAAAACTCAAGCCAAGACAAAGAAGATTAAAGGTTCTAAAGTTCAAGCAAGCTAGAGATTAAAGGTAAGCAATCTATCCTAGCTTATTTTCCTTTGATTTGGGAGCTTGAACTTAGGGTTTTCATGGGAGAAAAGTTGAGTTTTCTCTAAGGGGTTGTGCTGCCCAACAACCTTAGATGAAAGGGGAAAGAAGAAATTAAAGTTAGAAACATATTATTGAAGCTTAAACAAGCTAATTAAGAGATTGGTTGTTGAATCAAGTTGATATTCTTGACTTTGCCTTAACCGAACCTGTTCGGTCTGCACTGTTCATGAGGGAAGGAAATGGAATTTCAATGATTTAATGCTTCCATTGAATTTAGATGATGATTTTGTGTATGATTGGAAAGGTCTTGAACCTTGAAAGCATTGAAATTCCAAGATTATAGTTTTTGAAATCCTTCTCTACTACTGTTCACTCGCATGAACAGTGATTGGAATTTCATGATTTTCATGCTTCAAATGGTTTTAAAATGAAAAGTTGTGTGGGATAAAGTAGAGAAACAAGTATGGGAAGCATTGGAATCAAAATGAGAATTTTTGAAAGAATTAAGTGCAGTTTTGGTTCTGTACATCATGTGATGAAGGAGCTGGAATTTCATGATTCTAAGCTCATAAATGGATTCAAAAGATGAAATTGTGTAGGGTAAAGTCAAGGCATCAATTGATTCAAAGACCAAGTCCATTGGTTAAGATTAAGGAAAGTTAATGAGATGAATGTTCAAGAAGAAGTTATGTTAGTTAAAGTGAGTTTAATGCTCAAGGAAGTTAGATTGTAATGGATGAATGATTATGTGATGTTAGGAATTGATTGGTATGCTCCAAGAGAGGCAGCCACATGTTCAAGGAAAGTGAGAAGAAAGAAGCAAGTTAAGGTGAAAGAAGGTCAAGCGTTCAAGGTAGTAACATGGAAGCTCTGTGTATGTGCTTACGTATGAAGCTCTGTTTATATGTTTACTTTGACCAAAATTGTATTTCATATGTAACATGGAAGCATGCACATGACACAATAGTAACACTTTCACAAGCAAGCACAAGTAGTTACATTAATGCATGCATTGTTTAGTACTGTTTACTACTGAGATTTCCCCCAAAATCTCATCCCTTTCCATGTAATCCCAATCCCACAGGTTTATGAATGATGAAAGAGGATGATGAAGCATGAATAAAAGCTAGGGATTGGATAGTATATATGTTATGTGAATGTGTAATGTTGTTGTATGACCAATGTAAGCAATGATGGTCATGATGTAATGAAAAATAGTAAATGATGGAATAAATGTATAAAATTTTACAGATATTTAGATGACATTCCAAGCTTCATTTGGTCACCAAGAATGCTTTATTTGGATGTATGTACAAAGAGAACTGATTTTCCAAAATAAGGGACCAGAATAAATGAACAGTAAACTCTAGCAAATAAACTGTATTAATTGGATAATCATTTGGTCCGGAAATTATTTTTTCCTTAAATTTCAAGATGTTATCTTCACGTAGATTTTTGAACCACTTCATTTTGATTTTTCTACAATTAGTTATGATTTTTCAAAGTTCGTTGCGTAATCTGGAATACCATATGAACAGTAACCCGAGAAAGTAAAATTCCAGATTTAGCTAATGAACTTCCAAGGTCTTGTAAGTGGTTCTAAATGCTACTGAATGGTCCCTAAGACGTATGAAAGTAAGGATGTTACAAAATTTTACTCATACCCTGACCAAGAGGTTACTTAGCCTTTATTCATCAAATAACCTCTTACTTTTCTTACATTTTCTGCTATCTCATTTAACTTTGTGGATAGCTTGGCAGAAATGAACCCTTTCTCATAACTTCCAAGGGGGTAGCATATTATTAGGCTATTCTTGCTTGAGCACGTTTAACTAAAAATTATTGATAAAAATCTAAAGCATTGGTGCTACAGGCTCAAACCCTACTACTTTACTATATTATACCCTTCTCATACTGTTTCTTTTAGGTCTTTACTGCTTATGCTCTCATCTCCAACCTCATTTATGGAAAATTTCTTATATTTAGCCTCATCTATAGGGAATTACCGTCGATGCTTAGTCATTTTCATATCACAAGAGGTTTTTCTCATATTTGGAGCTAACTTAATGCCTCTTGTTAAGGAATTATGGCTAACTCTTCTAACTCTAACTTTACTTTGTTAATTGGAAAAGAATTAAGCTCAACCTAACCATTGATAAGGTTATATAGAAAAAATCATGAGTACATACTATCTTTATATTAGTTACCCAACTTGAGAGGTATCTTCATTTGTTCATGGTCATCATCTTCCCAAGGAGATATTGTACCCTCAATCATATGGCTCATCAACTTTCCTTTGAACAAGAGGATTAAGTTGTCTTTTCTTAGTTGGTAACTTAATGTTAATTCCCTAAGACTATTCACATAAACTAATATCATTCTCTTAGGATATACCAATTCTCAATTCTCTAGGCCACATATCCATCTCTTTTCGTTTGTCTTAGGCCTCATCAAAACTTCAAACCAGATTGGCTTAGGCTATTGTTCCTTAAGAGTTCTCTTCCTCCTCCAGTTGTTCTCACCTCTAGTTGCTCTCATAGTCTTTAACGGCTCTTAACGTCTTTAGTTGATTTTAGAATGTACACAGAGAGAGGACTCTGTAACTACTCTTTTCTCTACTTTATGTCTTTAGTATGAGCATTACTCTAATATGCTTTAACATAAGAGTTGAAGCATTCATTTTCTTAATATGCACAGCTTTAAGCTTTAACATATCTTTCATAAATGTAGCATAATGCCTGGCATTCTAATGCAAGGAGTAAAAACTATCATATCCTCAATTTTCTTACTGATGTAATTGTACAGTTTATATGAAATAGACATGAGATTCTTGGAATAAATTGTATCAGATTGAGATAGGAAAGAAAGGGATTATTAACTAAGGAAAGTTTAGGGTGCTAAATGCAAATTAGAAAAAGGTTGATGGCAAAAAGTTAAAGTAGAAACAAAAGTTGGGTAAAAATGATAATTATCAAAAGTTTAGGGATCTAAATGTAAATAAGCAAAAAGTCAGGGTCCTAAATATAGTTATGAGAAAGTTGTACTGAAAAAGGCTAAAAAATGCTCAGAATCATATTAGACCCAAATTTTACCAGTAGATAGACAAAAATTTTCCGGTCAGTTTAACACGACACAGAATTTTGATTTGAGGACCCGATTAATTGATATAAATTCTTGAAGTCAGAAGAATTATTATAGTATTTTGTAGACCTCAGAATCAGATGAAACTTCATAGTAAATTCCTATATTTAATATAAGAATTTTTAAAATTGACAGTGTCAGAAGATGATTCCTGTAAAATTCTTACGGGACTTTACAGTGGAATAAAATACCTGATAAATATGGTCATAAGAGATTTATTGGGATTTGTGCCATAAAGGCAATGAGCCCATACCAAGGCCCAAATGGCGCCAACATAGGCCCAATAAGGTGAGTAGACAGTTGATTGGGCCAGAGTCCTGAGTAGTCCAGGAAAAGTGCGAAATTATGAAAATGACCTTGGATGACCATATTGTACCAGTAATAGGTGGAGGGCATTTTTGTCAATCTTGAAATTCTATAAACATCCCATATAGTATAAATATGATTAGTTAGAGCCAATATATGTCCTGAGGCAGTATAAAGAGGGGTAAAATGACAATTATGCCCTTAGGCTTAATATAGAGTAAGAAAGGACACCAACGGTATTTTGGTCATTTTCCAAGGGATGGATGGCATATAAATACTCAGTCCAACAATGGCAATGGTATGAAGAACCTAGAAACTAGTTTCTAGGACATAATATATATCTTGGAATATTATAAAAATTAGGAACAGAAAATAGTATGTGTTTGTGAAACTGCCCCAATGAGTACTGGAATGGACTAGAATTTTTTCTATCAGTATATTTAACTTTTTTCCAACCAAACATGCCCCTAAATGATGTCATGCATGGCTTCAAAAGGCATGGCTTCTAGGGCAAGCTTGTTCAAGAATGAATATGGACTATTAGAACAAATAGTAACCAAATCAATCTTGACAATCCATTTCCACCCAAATTTATCTATAAATACCCCCTAATTTCAGACCATATTTGGTATCCTTGAAAACCATAGGAAAACTCTTACAAAATTTCTATTCAACCAAGAAAGAAGCACACAACTTGAAGCAACAAGCAAGGTAATCATCTCCCTTGATCTTGAGCTTTATTTTAGCAAGCTAGCTCTTTATTTTAAGGGGTTTTTGTGCCATATTTCCCTTCTTGTTGCTGTTGGAAGTGCTATCCATATGTGGTTAGAATATGAGTTTTATGTTATGGATAGTTTAGATAAGCTTAAACAAGCTAGAATCAAGTGGTATAAGCTTGAAAATTCAAGTATGTTTGGAATTAGGGTTTTGTGTTCTTGGCTATTACTGTACATGACACTATTTATATATTGGAATTTCATGATTTTGATGCTTCCAATGAGTTTAAAATGGAAAATTGTGTGGGAATAAAGTAGAAGAACAAGTATTAGAAGCATAGGAATCAAAATGTGAATTTTTGAAAATAAGTGCATTCACTTTGGTCAAGGGCAACAACTTGTGGGATGTTTTGATTTTGGAAATTCTAGTTTCATATTTAGATTCTACATGAAAAAAATTGTGGAAATGAGCTATGATAATTTATTTTGGAAAGATGGAAGTATGAAACATAAAATAGAAAAGAAAAGGAAGTTAGTGAAAACCTAGTCTTGGATTTATTTTAAAGTTGAGTTGTAACTTGATATTATTTTGTAATGGCTAGGTTTTGACATTTGTGAAGGAAGAAAATCATCTCAAGAAGACCTTGACAAGGATAGCTAAGAGGTAGCAAGAACCTAACTATAGTTTCATGTTTGCTTGATTGTATGCTTGCTTGTTGATTACGATGTTTGGTTGAGCTTGAGATTTTGCCATCATGTTGATGATGAGATATGAATGATTGAAACTCCTTGGAAGTTATGTCAAGGAAATATGCATCTTAGAGTTTTCTTATGTACCATTAGGAAAGAAAGGGATTATTAACTAAGGAAAGTTCAGGGACCTAAACGCAAATTAGAAAAGGTTGAAGGCAAAAAGTTAAAGTAGAAACAAAAGTTAGGCCAAAAGTGGTAATTATCAAAAGTTTAGGGACCTAAATGTAAAGAAGTAAAAAGTTAGGCACCTAAATGTAATTATGAGAAAGTTGAACTGAAAAAGGTTTAAAAATTCCTAGAATCAAATTAAACCCAAATTTTACCAGTAGATAGACAAAAATTTACCAGTCAGTTTAACGCAACGCAGAATTTTGATTTGAGGTCTCGATTAATTGATATAAATTCCTGAAGTTAGAAGGAATTATTACAATATTTTTTAGACCTCATAATCAGATAAAACCTCATAGTAAATTCCTATATTTAATATAAGAATTTATAAAATTGACAGAGTCAGAAAATGATTCCTGTAGAATTCTTACGGGATTTTACAGTGGAATAAAGTACCCGATAAATATGGTTAGAAGAGATTCATTGGGATTTGTGCCATAAAGGTAATGAGCCCATACCAAGGCCCAAATGGTGCTACCATAAGCCTAATAAGGTGACTGGACAGTTAAGTGGGGCAGAGTCCAGATCAATCCAGGAAAAGTGTGAAATTACCAAAATGCCCCTAGATGACTATATTGCACCAGTGATGGATGGAGGGCATTTTGGTCATTCTGTACTTGCCAAAAATGTATAATATAGTATAAATATGATCAGTTAGAGCCAGTATATGCCCTGAGGCAGTACAAAGAAGGGTAAAATGACAATTATGCCCTTAGGGTTAATGTAATGTAAGAAAAGACACCAAGGGAATTTTGGTCATTTCCCAAGGGTTGGATGGCAGATAAATACTCAGTCTAACAATTTTAATGGTATAAGGAATCTAGACACTGGTTTCTAGGACAGAATACATATCCTGAAATATTATAAAAATTAGGAATAGAAAATAGTCTGGTTTTTGTGAAACTACTCTGATCGGTACTAGATTGGACTAAAATTTTTCCTATCAGTATATTTTCCTTTTTCCATCCAAACATGGCGTTGTGTTATGTCATGCATGGCATCAAAAGGCATGGCTTCTAGGGCAAGTTTGTTCAAGAATGGATATGGACCATTAGATCAAATAGTAACCAAATTAATCTTGGGCATCCATTTCCACCCAAACTTATCTATAAATACCCCCTCATTTCAGACCCTATTTGGCATGCTTGAGAACAATAGGGAAACTCTTGTAAAATTTCCATTCAATCCAGAAAGGAGCACACAACTTGAGGCAACAAGCAAGGTAATCATCTCCCTTGATCTTGAGCTTTATTCTAGCAAGGTAGCTCTTGATTTTAAGGGTTTTTTGCGCCATAATTCCTTTATGGTTACTGCTAGAAGTGCTTCCCATATATGGTTAGAATATTTGTTTTATGTTATAGATAGTTTAGACAAGCTTAAACAAGATAGAATCAAGTGGTATAAGCTTGAAAATTCAAGTATGTTTGGAATAAGGGTTTTGTGTTCTTGGCTGTTACTATACATGACACTATTTATATATTGGAATTTCATTATTTTGATGCTTCCAATGAGTTTAAAATGGAAAATTGTGTGGGGATAAAGTAGGAGAACAAGTATTGGAAGCATTGGAATCAAAATGTGAATTTTTGGAAAACAAGGGTTTGCTTTGGTCAAGGGCAGCAACTCATGGGATGTTTTGATTTTGTAAATTATAGTTTCATATTTTGATTCTAGATGAAAAATTGTGTGGAAATGAACTATGAGAATTTATTTTGGAAAGATGGAAGTATGAAACATAAAAGGGAGAAAGAAAGCGAGTTGGTGACAACCTAGTCTTGAATTTGGTTTCAAGTTGAGTTATAACTTGATATTACTTTGTAATGGCTAGGTTTTGACATTTGTGAAGGAAGGAAATCATCCCAAGAAGTCCTTGACAAGAATAGCTAAGAGGTAGCAAGAATACCTAACTATAGTTTAATGTTTGCTTAATTGTTTGCTTGCTTGTTGATTATAGTGTTTGGTTGAGCATGAGAATGTGTCATCATGTTGATAATGAGTTATGAATGATTGAAACTCCTTGCAAGTTATGACATGGGAATATGCATGTTAGAGTTTGCATATGTACCATTATGAAGTAGCTCCCATCTCATGATAACATGTTAAGCATTTAATCAATCATGCATGATATTATAGTTTGTATGCCTTGCTATTAGGATTTCTATGAAATCTCATTCTTTCCATATGCATAACCATGTCATAGGTGCTGGAACCTCACAAGGAAAAAGGGTAAACATAGATGGTTGAACTTGTATAACCAATTACATGAGTTACATGTCACTATGAAAGGATATGTTGGATATATGATGTATGATTATGTAATTGTGTTCTAAGGCTGTGATTGTGTGACGATGATTATGACTCCTTAATCAACGAATTTGACCTTGAAATATGTCATGATGATAGCTAAGATACAGAGCTTTAAATGGAAACTAATAACACCTCAATCGGTTAAGTATTCGATTTGTTCTGAGTTTTCTAAGTTGAAGTTAAAATCTAGAACTAAGAGAAAGTAAGCAACTGGAGGCAGTAATCTTTCGATGTGCATTTGGTATAGTAAATGAATGATTTTGTCTGTGAAATTTTGTGAGCTTAAAGAGCACATCTAGAGCTTTAAATCCATAGGTAACACGGTTCATTTGGACAGGTAATGAAAGAGAAATGATTTTTTCAAGTTAAGGCAAAGAAACTGAAACTTCCAGATTTTACCAAATGAGCAGTAGTTTTCAACGAATAAACTGATTTCATTAGGACAATGGAAGCTCAGTTTTACATTTTTTCTTCAAATTTTAATGAAATATATTTCATTATAAATTGGAACCAACCTATTTGAATTTTTCTACATTTAATTATGAATTTTTAAAATTTGGTACATGTTCTGGAATTACCAAATGAACAGTAACATGAACAGTCTCGAGAGCAATTCTTTTGAAAATGAATGTTTCTAAGGAAAAATACTATATAATTGGTTCCAATGACTTTCAAATGAGTATAATTGAGGTTAAAAATAAGGATACGAAATATTTCCCTTGAGGGTACTGCTGGAAGTGCTTTTCATGTGTGAGAAGAATATGAGTTTTATGTTATGGATAGTTTAGACAAGCTTAAACAAGCTAGAATCAAGTGGTATATGCTTGGAAATTCAAATATGCATGTAGTTAGGGTTTTTTGTTATTGTCTACTACTATATGAATCACTGTTCATATATTGGAATTTCATGATTTTAATGCTTCCAATGAGTTTAAAATGGAAAATTGTGTGGGGATAAAGTAGGAGAACAAGTATTGGAAGCAGTAGAATCAAAATGTGAAATTTTGGAAAATAAGGCTGTCACTTCGGTTCTGTACAGCAGCTAATGGTATGTTTCGATTTTGGAAATTCTGGTTTCATATTTGGATTCTACATGAAAAATTGTGTGGAAATGAACCATGAGAATTTATTTAAGAAAGATGCAAGCATGGAACATAAAATGGAAAAATAATGGAAGTTAGTGAAAACCTAGTATTGGAATTGTTTTCAAGTTGAGTTATAACTTGATGTTACTTTGTAATGGCTAGGTTTTGACATTTGTGAGGGAAGAAAACCATCTCAAGAGGACTTTGTCAAGGATAACTTAAGAGGTAGCAAGAATACCTAACTATGGTTTCATGTTTGTTTGATTGTATGCTTGCTTGTTAGTTATGATGTTTGGTTGAGCTTGAGATTATGCCATCATGTTGATGATGAAGTATGAATGATTGCAACTCCTTGCAACTAATGTCATGACAATATGCATGTTAGAGTTTGGTTATGTATTATTATGAAGTACCTCCCATCTCATGATAACATGTTAAGCATATAATTAATCATGCAAGATATTATAGTTTGTATGACTTGCTATTGAGATTTCCATGAAATCTCATTCTTTCCATATACATAACCATGTTATAGGTGCTGGAACATCTCAAGGAAGAAGGGTAAATATAGATGGTTGAACTTGTATAAAAAGTCATATTGGTTACTTGACACTATGGAAGGATATAATTGGATGCATAGTGTATGATCATGTGGTTGTATTATGAGGCCGTGGCTTTATGATGATGTTTATGATGACTTAATCAACGATTTTGAACTTAAAATTTGGCATGGTAATAGCTAAGATACATATATTTAAATGGACACTATGAATTCCTCAATTAGTTAAGTATTCGATTTACTATGATTTTTCTAATTGGAGATAAAATTTGAAATTGAGAAAAAGTGAACAACTGGAGGTAGAGTGACATTCCAACATTAATTTAATATAGTAAAGGAATGACTTTTTCTATGAAATTTTATGGTCTTAAAGAACACGTCTGGAGCTTTAAATCTATAGGTAACACAGTTCTTTTGGACAAGTAACAAAAGAGAAATGAATTTTTTAAGTTAACTTTCAAATTTACTAAATGAACAGTGTTTTTCAATGAATAAACTAATTTCATTGGGATAATGGAACCTTAGTTTTACATTTTTCTTCAAATTTAAATGAAAGATCTTTTATTAGAAATTATAACCACCTTATTTTGATTTTTCTACATTTAATTATGAATTTTCAAAGTTAGTTACATGTTCTGGATTATCAAATGAACAGTAACCATAAACAGTACCCGATAAGCAATCTTTTGAAAATGCATGTTTCTAAGGCAAAAGGTTATGTAATTGGTTCAAATGACTTTCAATTAAATATAATTGAGGTTGAAAATAAGGATACGACATTTTGGTATCAGTGCAAAGGATTCTAGCTTAAGAAATGCTCTGAATAGATTATTTATAGAATGATACATAATTGAACATCTCCATAATTGACATTTAGTTATTGTAGAACCAAGATGACTAAGCCTAAGACTATGTCAAAAACTATAGTGAATCAAGGAGATCCTCCTGCCCAAAGTGTTTAGTTTAGATAAGTCTGGGTTGAACTTATAGGAGGTCTTTATGGTAGAAAATGATCATGACTATGGGTTTCCTCCAATAATCCATGTTCCAGATTCTAGTGACTCAGAGTTGGATAGATTAGATAGTTCATTAGTGGGGTCTAATGAAATGGATAGTGCATCAGATGATGGTATATTAGAGGAACCTATACCAACTTCTCCTATTAATGCTATACCTCTAGAAGAAGTTAACCCTAGTGTAGAAGTGGATGCTGTCATATCCCTAATTTTCTTACCTGATGTAACTGTACAGTTTATTTGAAATGGACATAAGATTCTTAGAATAAACTGTATCATATTGAGAAAGAAAGATAAGGATTATTGCCTAAAGAAAACATAAGGACCTAAACGCAAAGTAGAAAAGGTTAAAGGCTAAAAGTTAAAATAGAAACAAGATTTGGGCCAAAAGGGACAATTTTTAAAAGTTTAGGGACCTAAATATAATTAAGCAAAAAGGCAGGGACCTAAATATAATTATGGAAAAGTTTAGCCACAAAAGGCTTGGAACTGCCTGGAAGTATTCCAGTCTCACATTTCATCAGTAAGTAGAGGAGGTGATGCTGGTCAATCTAGCATAATACAGAAATTTTATTAGGGTCCTAGATAGTAGATATTTATCCAATAGTTTAAAAGTTATCTAAAATTTTATCAGATCTCATGGACTTCAGGTATAAGTGGAAAAGTTACAGGAAGGTGTACCCCATGATATCAGATGTCATGAATCTGACAGACCTCCGGAAGGAGTTATGTAGGAAAAGTTATCCCCATATTAGTAAATTTTGACGGGAGTTTGAGAATACTCGTGATCCAATTGTGGAACTTAGCAGTAAGTAAGCCTCAATAGAATGAGCTCAGATGACCTCATACACAGGCCCATGATGACGCCAAGGAGGGCCCAAAATCCATGATACCCTTTTATCAGTAGAATGGGCCAGTCTCAAAGAAAAATGGGAAATTACAAAAATAGCCTTAGATGCCCATATTATACCAGTGATAGATGGAGGGCATTTTGGTAATTTTGGACAGGCTAAACACGTGGCATATAGTATAAATATAATTAGTTAGAGCTAGTATAGGCCCTGAGACAGCACAAAGAGGGGTAAAATAACAATTATGCCCTTATACTTACTATAGTACAAGAAATGACACCAAGGGTATTTTGGTCATTTTTCAAGGGTTGGACGGCAGATAAATACTCAGTCTAACAATGTCAATGGTATGAGGAACCTAGACATTGATTTTTAGGACAGAATACATATCCTGGGATATTATAAAAATTAGGAACAGAAAACAGTCCAGTTTTTGGGGAATCAGGCCAAGCCGATACCGGATTAGACTGAATTTTTTCTAGAAACTTCCTCCCTATGAGAATTATGCCACATACCCCATGAGGTGTCCCCTTGAGTTGTCCATTGTGATGTCATGAATGATGTCATAATTCTCCTTTTTGAAAAGGGTAAATCCAAGATTAAATGTGAGTCCTTAGATCAAATAGTGCACAAATCAATCTTGGCCTTCCATTTCCAACTAAGCTCATCTATCAATACCCCCACTTTCATCTCACTTTCAGCATACTTGAAGAACCATAGGGAACCTCTTACAAAATTTCCATTCAACCAAGAAGCACACAAAGTGAAGCAACAATCAAGGTAATCATCTCCCTTGATCTTGAACTTTGTTCTAGCAAATTATACAACATCCTTACTTTCATATGTCATAGGGACCATTTAGTAGCATTTAAAACCGTTTACAAGACCTTGGAAGTTCATTAGCTAAATCTGGAATTTTACTCTTTCTCGGGTTACTGTTCATATGATATTCCAGATTACGCAATGAACTTCAAAAAATCATAACTAATTCTAAAAAACTCAAAATAAAGTGGTTCAAAAATATAAGTGAATATAACATCTTTGAATTTAAGGGAAAAATAATTTTTAGACCAAATGATTAGCCAATTAATACAGTTTATTCGCCAAAGTTTATTGTTCATTTGGTCAAAAATTCTGAAAACAGATTCTGGTCCCTTATTTGGAAAATCAGTTCTCTTTGTACAGACATCCAAATAAAGTATTCTTTGTGTCAAAATGAATCTTCGCATGTTATCTAAATGTCTATAAAATTTCATGCATTTATTCTTTCATTTACTATTTTTCATTACATCATGACCATCACTGCTTACATTGGTCATACAGCAACATTACACATTCACATAACATATATACTATCCAATCCCTAGCTTTTCTTCATGCTTCATCATCCTCTTTCATCATTCATAAACTTGTGGGATTGAGATTACATGGAAAGGGATGAGATTTTGGGGGAAATCTTAGTAGCAAACGGTACTAAACAATGCATGCATTAATGTAACTACTTGTGCTTGCTTGTAAAAGTGTTACTATTGTGTCATGTGCATGCTTCCATGTTACATATGAAATACAATTGGCCAAAGTAAACATATAAACAGAGCTTCATACATAAGCACATAGGCAACACAATTCAATCAAGCCATAGAACAATCAAGCATAACATTCAATGCATACAAGTTTAAGATTAGTTTACTACCTTGAACACTTGACCTTCTTTCACCTTAACTTGCTTCTTTCTTCTCACTTTCCTTGAACATGTGGCTGCCTCTCTTGGAGCATACCAATCAATTCCTAACATCACATAATCATTCATCCATTACAATCTAACTTCCTTGAGCATTAAACTCACTTTAACTAACATAACTTCTTCTTGAACATTCATCTCATTAACTTTCCTTAATCTTAACCAATGGACTTGGTCTTTGAATCAATTGATGCCTTGACTTTACCCCACACAATTTCATCTTTTGAATCCATTTATGAGCTTAAAATCATGAAATTCCAGCTCCTTCATCACATGCTGTACAGAACTGAAACTGCACTTAATTCTTTCAAAAATTCTCATTTTGATTCCAATGCTTCCCATACTTGTTTCTCTACTTTATCCCACACAATTTTTCATTTTAAAACCATTTGAAGCATGAAAATCATGAAATTCCAATCACTGTTCATGCGAGTGAACAGTAGTAGAGAAGGATTTCAAAAACTACAATCTTGGAATTTCAATGCTTTTAAGGTTCAAAACCTTTCCAATCCTACACAAAATCATCATCGAACTTCAATGGAAGCATTAAATCATTAAAATTCCATTTCCTTCCCTCATGAAAAGTGCAGACCGAACAGGTTCCATTAAGGCAAAGTCGAGAATATCAACTTGATTCAACAACCAATCTCTCAATTAGCTTGTTTAAGCTTCAATCATATGTTTCTAACTTTAATTTCTTCTTTCTCCTTTCATCTAAGGTTGTTGGGAAGCACAAGCCCTTAGAGAAAACTCAACTTTTCTCCCATGAAAACCCTAAGTTCAAGCTCCCAAATCAAAGGAAAATAAGCTAGGATAGATTGCTTACCTTTAATCTCTAGCTTGCTTGAACTTTGGAACCTTGAATCTTCTTTGTCTTGGCTTGAGTTTTCATTTTGCAAGAGTTTCTCCAAGGTATCACAAGGCCACGGTTTTGGGCAGAATGAGGGGGTATTTATAGCCAAAATCCAAGAAAAATGAATGGCCAAGATTGATTTAGTTACTATTTGATCTAAAGGCCCACATTTAATCTTGGATTTTACTTTTTCATAAAAGAATAATTATGACATCATGTGGGACAGCTCAAGGGACACCTCAAGGGGTTAGGTGGAGTGCTCATAGTGTAAGGAAGTTTCTGGAAAAATTTTAGTCCAATCCGGTACCGATCGGAGCAGTTTCACAACAACCAGACTATTTTCTGTTTCAAATTTTTCTATAATATACCAGGATATGTATTCTATCCTGGAAATCAATGTCTAGGCTTCTCATACCCTTGACATGGTTTTACTAAATATTTATCTGCCATCCATTCCTTAGGAAATGACCAAAATACCCTTGGTGTCCTTTCTTACACTATATTGACCCTAAGGGTATAATCATCATTTTACCTCTCTTTATACTGCCCCAGGGTGTATCTGGGCTCAACTAATAATATTTATACCATGTGCCACATTTTTAGCCTATCCCAGGTGACCAAAATGCCCTTCATCCATCTCTGGTACAATCTGGGCATCCAGGGGCATTTTTGTAATTTCGCACTTTTTCTGGACACTGGCCCCTTCTACTAATGGACTGGTACCCTAGGTTCTGGGCCCTTCTTGGCGTCATCATGGGCCCATATATGAGGTCATCTAGTCTCATTTCATCTAGGCTCATATACCGATAAGTTCCATTATCAGATCACAGGTGTTATTAAACTTGTGTCAAAATTCACTGTGGTGGGAATAACTTTTTATACAGGACATCTTCCAGGGTTCTGTCAGATCTAGGACATCTGACACTATAGGGCACACTTTCCTATAATTCCCCTACTTATATCTGATGTCTATGGAATCTGATAAAAATTCAGATAACTTTTAGACTATCAGATAATTTTTTGTTGTCTAGAGCCCTAATAAAATTTTTGTATCATGCCAGATTAACCAGCATAACTTCCTCTATTTACTGATGGAATATGGGACAGAAAAAGTTCTAGGCAATTATAAGTTATAACCCTTTCTGGGCTGATCTTTCTATAATTATAATTTTGCCCTTGAACTTTTTACTTAATTATATTTAAGTCCCTTAACTTTTTGAAATTACCACTTTTGGCCCAAATCTTATTTCTACTTTTACTTTTTTCCTTTAACCTTTTCTACTTTTCATTTTAGTCCTTCTCTTCCTTAAAGAATCATCTAACCTTTATTATTTCTTCTGATGTTCATCATAATCCTTTCCAAGCCTTTTTCCACTAGTAGTACTATACAGATAGGAAAAATTAGGATATGACAAATTAGCTCATGGTTTTAAGGGGTTTTTATGCTATGTTTACCTTATGTTTGCTGCTAGAAATGCTGCTTATATATGGTTAAAATATGAGTTTTATATTATGGGTAGTTTAGATAAGCTTAAATAAGCTAGAATCAAGCGGTATAAGCTTGGAAATTCAAGTATGTTTGGAATTAGGGTTTTGTGTTCTTGCTTGTACTGTATGTGGCATTGTTCATATGTTGGAATTTCATGATTTTGATACTTCCAATGAGTTTAAAATGGAAAATTGTGTGGGGATAAAGTAGGAGATCAAGTATTGAAAGCATTGGAATCAAAATGTGAATTTTTGAAAAACAAGAGGGTTGCTTTGGTTTGGTACTGTAGCATGTGGTATGATTTTATTTTTGAAATTCTAGTTTCATATTTGGATTCTACATAAAAAATTATGTGGAAATGAACTATGAGAATTTATTTTGGAAAGATGGAAGGATGAAACATAAAAGGGAGAAAGAAAGCGAGTTAGTGACAACCTAGTCTTGAATTTGGTTTCAAGTTGAGTTGTAACTTGATATTACTTTGTAATGGCTAGGTTTTGATATTTGTTAAGGAAGGAAATCATTCCAAGAAGACCTTGACAAGGATAGCTAAGAGGTAGCAAAAATACCTAACTATAGTTTCATGTTTGCTTAATTGTTTGCTTGCTTGTTGATTATGGTGTTTGGTTGACCATGACAATGTGTCATCATGTTGTTGATGAGCTATGAATGATTGCAACTCCTTGCAAGTTATGTCATGACAATATGCATGTTAGAGTTTGCTTATGTACCATTATGAAGTAGCTCCCATCTCATGATAACATGTTAAGCATCTAATTAATCATAAATGATATTATGGTTTGTGTAACTTGCTATTGGGATTTCCATGAAATCTCATTCCTTCCATATGCATAACCATATTATAGGTTCTGGAACTTCACAAGGAAAAAAGGTAAACATATATTGATGATTTTGTATAATGAGTTACAATACTTACTTGACATTATGGAAGCATATGATGGCATGTATGGATGAATGTTGTATGATTCTATAATTTTGTTCTAAGGCTGTGGAGGTGTCATGATGATTAGGATGCCTTAATCAATGATTTTTAACTTGTAATTTGGTATGATAAGAGCTAAGATATAGATATTTAAACGAACACTAAGAACACCTCAATTGGTTAAGAATTCGAATTGTTATGATTTTTCTAAGTTGAAGTTAGAATCTGGAGTTGAGATAAAGTGAGTGTTCAGAGGCAGCGACATTCACATGGTGATTTCATATATCACATGAAGATGTTTTTCTATGAAATTTTATGAAATTAAATAAAACATCCAGAGCTTCAAATCCATAGGTAACACGGTTCATTTGGATAAGTAACCAAAGAGAAATGATTTTTTGAAGTTAAGGAAAAGAAACTGGAACTTATAGATTTTACCAAATGAACAGTGATTTCCAACGAATAAACTGACTTCATTTGGGCAAGAAAACCTTAGTTTCATATTTTTTCTTCAAATATCTATGAAATATATTCCATTACAAATTGGAACCACATTATTTCAATTTTTCTACAATTAAATATGAATTTTCAAAGTTGGGTACATGTTATGGAATTACAAAATGAACAATAAAAGTGAACAGTACCCTGGGAGCAATTCTTTTGGAAATGAATATTTCTAAAGTAAATGATCATGTAATTAGTTCCAATAACTTCGAATGGAGCATAATTGAGGTTGAAAGTAAGGATGTGACAGATGCAGCTCAGAGGGATGAAAGAGATATAGTATACCCTCAGATAGTACAGTTTGATGAAGGTCATTCCTATGTTATGGGTACCACAGAACCTACACCTAGACAGTCTGTTGGTGTAGACATTCTAGGTCCTAGCCAAGTACCAAACTAGGCTGATATCCCAGGTCCTAGTAGATCAAAGACACCAGTTATGGAGATACACCTGGACAACCACTAGATTATAGAGCTAATACTAGGAAGAAATATGAATGAGGAATGATTTGAGAAAGCTGTGGAGCTAGATAGGCAGTTATATGACCTAGGATGACAGTTGGTTAGGGAGGTAGAACAAGATTACAGAATTTACATGGACTATATAACTGGAGTATGGGAGGCTTATAAAGCCTTTAATCCAAATACTCTTACCCTTAGAGACTGGACTAACATTATGGATGATATCTTACCTCTTACTGCAATTTGGAGAGTGGGACTAGATTAGTATTTTGAGGAAGAACCCTATGAGAGCATCCCATATTGGATCTTTATGGTATAAGAGTTCATCATATTCATGTATAAGAAAGTGTAGTGTAAGGGTTATACTTATGAATGCTAATACTGTCTATGTACTTATGAATGATGATGTTGTTGTACATGTACCTATGTTATGTATGAAAAATCTGTGTAATGTTATTGAACTTATTGTATGCCATGTTTTGGATGAAATATAAGTTATGTTAATTACTATATTCCTCTCCTATTTAGATAGTAAAATAAAATGGTAAGAATGAGAAGGACTGTTCTTAAGGAGAACCACAAAACCCTGGGGATATTAATCAGCTAATTTTAGAGCGTTTAGAGTAGCAGCAAAAGATGATCAAGGAAATGCGAGCAGCTTAAGCGAGAAGCGACCAGGAGAGAGATGTTGCCATAGCAACAATAGTAGCAGAGGCTGTAGAAAATCTAAGGCATATAGAGTCTGCAGGCATAGCTGATACAAAACCAGAAATGGTGCAGTAGCTAATAGAGCCACCTAGATTGACTGGACAGGTGGTTGATTCCACTAGTATTCAGCAGTGGATGACCAAGTTCTATAGCACAGTCCTTAAACATTTGAGGGGACGTTTGATGTTCAAAAAGTGAAAGATTAGATTAGTCAGCTGGAGAAGATTTTCAAAGTGCTCGACTGTCCATTAGAAAGTAAAGCTCAGATGGCTATTTATTAGTTGGAAAGGGATGCAAACCGATGGTGGAAGAATACTGAACTACTGCTATAGGCTAGAAACATTCCTATTACGTGGGAAGTGTTTCTTGAGCAATTCTATGAGAAGTATTTTTTGCAATCAGTACGTGACGAACGAGAAGCTGAATTCCTTGTACTAAGGCAAAGAGAGAATAAACCTTTTGATGAATATCTGGCTAAATTTATTCATCTTTCCCAATACTCCACTTATCTTCGGCAAGTGGATGATGAGCCTTGTATGACAGAAAGAATGATTAGAGGGTTGAATGCTACTCTGAAGGAGAAGATGACTCCTCAGTAATATAGCCAGTTTAACAAAGCAGTAGAGGCATGTTGAATAATTGAAAATAGTCTTAATCATCGAATGTTAATGAAACCAGTGAGCAGAGGGAGTGTTGTTCCTGAAAGGACTAATCAAAGTCGAGATGTTGCCAGTGGTGGTTCCTATTATAGAAAGAGGAAGAGGTAGTGGCAAAATAGAAGGTATGCTCGAGGGAACTTTAGAGGCAATATAGGCAATAGAGACTCGAGATTCCAAGTATGTGACAAGTGTGGGAAGAATCATGGTGATAGGCCATGCTTGATGGGACAGAATGTCTGTTACACATGTGGGAAATCTAGACATTTTTCTAAGAATTGTCCTCAAGTAATGAATGATCAAAGGCCACAAACTTAAGGTCGAGTGTTTGCACTTACAAGGGAAGATGCTCAGAAGTCACCCGAGATGATACAAGGTACCATCTATCTCAATAATCACTCTGTGATTACTATGTTTGATTTGGGTGCAAGTCATTCCTTTGTTTCTTATGAATGTGCTAAATGTTTATGCCTTACAATTAGCAAGTTGCATTATGCCCTATGTGTGACAATCCCTATGAATGCTATAGTAGTTACATCGGATGTTTGCCTAAATAGTATTATTCGGTATGAGCATTGTTGCACTACTTTAGACCTAATATGTATGCCTTTCCACGAGATCGATATCATAATTGGACTGAACTGGTTATCTACCAATAATGTGATGCTGGACTGTAAGAATAAGACTCTAGTTCTTTGTCCAAAAGCCACAAACATGAATCCAGAAGTGAGATTGAATTTTATAACATAGGCTCAAGTAGATAAATATTTGCAAAAAGGATGTCAAAGATATATGGTCTTCTTTACTGTTCAAACAGAAGTAGAAGAAGGGATTGAGACAATTCCAGTAGTTAAGGAATTTCCTAAAGTTTTTCCAAAGGAGATTGAAAGATTACCCCCTAAACGAGAAGTAGAGTTTGCAATTGACATTGTACCTAGAGCTAGACCAATATCCAAAGCCCCATATCATATGGCTCCCAACAAGATGATTGAATTCAAGAAGCAGATTGAGGAGCTTTTAGATAAAGGTTTCATCTGACCAAGTGTTTCTTCTTAAGGTGCTCCAGTGTTATTTGTTAAGAAGAAGGAAGGTAGTCTAAGGCTATGCATTGATTATAGGGAGTTGAATAAGATCACAGTTAAGAATAAGTACCCTCTTCCCCGAATTGATGATCTATTAGACTAGCTGGTTGGAGCAAGTTTATTCTCTAACATTGATTTGAGATCAGGTTACCACCAACTCAGGATTAAAGCATATGACATTTCAAAGACTACTTTTAGAACTCGTTATGGTCATTTTGAATTTATAGTAATGCCCTTTGATCTGACGAATGCACCTACAAGTTTTATGGATTATATGAATATAATCTTTAGGCCTTATCTAGATCAATTTGTTGTGGTCTTCATTAGTGATATTCTAGTGGACTCTAAATCTACAGAAGAGCATGAAAAGCATTTGAGAATTGTTCTTAGTACTCTTAAAGAAAAATGACTCTATGCTAAGCTTAGTAAATGTGAGTTTTGGCTTCAAGAAGCCAAATTTCTCGGTCATGTCATATCCCATGAAGGGGTAGTTGTATATCCTAGCAAAGTTGAAGCAATATTGAGCTTGGAATGGCCAAGGACAATGATAGAGATTAGAAGTTTTTTGGGTTTAACAGGGTATTATAGAAGGGTTATTAAGGACCTTTCTCGAATTACTTTGCCATTAACCAAGTTATCCAGAAAGAATCAGCAGTTTAAGTGGGACAAGAAGTGCGAGGTCAATTTTTGAGAATTAAAATAGAGATTGAACATGACTCCCGTGCTGATTATTCCATACCCAACTCAGACCTATGTAGTCTATATTGATGCTAGTGAGTAGGGGTTGGGATATATATTAAAGCAGTAGGGTAAAGTAGCTTATGCTTCTTAGTAGTTGAAGTCACATGAAGAAAATTATCTTACTCATGATCTAAAGCTTGCAGCGGTAGTCTATGCTCTCAAGATCTGGAGACATTACCTGTATGGAGCTACCATAGAATTATACTATGAGCACAAAAGCCTAAAGTATTTGCAATATCATAAAGAATTGAATATGAGACAACGAAGATGGATGGAATTTTTGAAGGATTATGATTTTCAGATTAAATACCATCCAGGAAAAGCAAATGTGGTAGCTGATGTCTTAAGCAGAATGGTGGTGTAGGTGGCAAGTCTAATGATCAAAGAGTTGGAATTGATAGAAGATGTTTGGGATTGGAGTCCTTTATACCAGATAGAGATAGCAGAAAATCCTTATGGAGGAACGTAGGTTAGAGCTTTAATTGAAGATGAGATAAAAGAAGCTCAAACACATGATAAGTTCGCAATAATTTTTAAAGATAAGCTGGAAAGAAGGGAAACTAAAAATTTTGATATCTCCCAAGATGGATTACTACGATTTAAGGGAAGACCATATATTCCAAATGCAATGGAATTAAGAGAGAAGATTTTAGACGAGGCACATAAAAGCTGGTATACAGTACATCCAAGTATGACCAAGATGTATCATGATGTTAAAAGTTTATTTTGGTGGCCTGGATTAAAGAAGGATGTTGTGGCTTATGTGTCAAAATGCTTAACCTGTTAGAAAGTGAAAGTTAAGCACCAAAGGCCAACAGGAAAGTTACAACCACTAGATATACCTGAGTAGAAATGGGACAGTATTGCCATGGATTTTGTTGAAGGACTACCTATGGTTCTTAGTGGGAGTCATAGGTAGTCCTTCAACAAAGTCAGCTCATTTCCTAGCAATCAATAAGAAAGATTCTCTTGAGAAATTGGCATGTAAAAGAGATTGTTAGATTGCATGGTGTCCCAAGTAGTATTATATCTTATAGAGATTTTCAATTTACATCTAAGTTTTGGCGAGCTTTACATAAATAAATGGACACTACTCTCAGATTTAGTATAGCTTATCATCCTCAAATAGATGGTCAATCTGAGAGAACGATCTAGACATTAGAAGATATGTTGAGAGCATGTGTTTTGGATTTCAAAGGGAGTTGGGATGTCTATCTGCCATTGATAGAATTTGCATATAACAATAGCTATCAGGCTAGTATTCAGATGGCCCCATTTGAAGCACTTTATGCACGTAAATGTAGATCTCCCTTGTGCTAGTTGGAGTTGAGCGAAAGAAGGATGTTTGGTCCTAATATAGTAGATCAGACAGCAGAACAGATCGATAAGATTAGAAAAAGATTGTTGATGGCTCAAAGTAGACAGAAAAGTTATTTTGATGTTAGAAAGAAGTCATTGGAGTTTGAAGAAGGAGAACATGTGTTTCTCAAGTTAACTCCAGCTATAGGAGCCGAATGATCAATTAAGGTGAAAAAGTTGCATCCTAGATACATTGGGCCATTCCAGATCCTCATAAGAATAGGATTAGTGGCTTACAAGTTAGCTTTTCCTCCAAATCTCAGTAAGATACATGATGTATTCCATATTTCCTAGTTGAAGAAGTATGTTCCAGACCCATCACACGTGATTAAGTAAGATGATGTTGCACTGTGAGATGACCTAACTTACGAAGTTAGACTAGCACAAATTGTAGATCGAAAGGTCAGGCAATTGCAAAATAAACAAATTTCTTTAGTTAAAGTGGTCTGGAAGGGATTAACTGAGAATGAGGCTACGTGGGAAGCAGAGGAAAGGATAAAGGATGCATATCCTAAATTATTTCCTTAGTATGTATGAAATGTAAATTTTGAGGACAAAATTTATTTTAAGGGGAGAGAAATGTCATATCCTCAATCTCCTTATCTGATGTATATATACAGTATATGTAATAGACAGGAGGTTCTTGAAATAAACTGTATTAGATTGAGAAAGGAAAGAGAGGGACTGGTAACTAAGAAAAGTTCAGGGACCTAAGTAAAAATTAGAAAAGGTTAAAGGCAAAAAATAAAAGTAGAAATAAAAGTTAGGCAACAATGTGTAATTATCAAAAGTTTAGGGAACTAAATGTAATTAACCAAAAATTCTCAGACAAAAGTGTAATTATGAGAAAGTTGAACCGGAAAAGGCCCAAAAATAACCAAAATCAAATTAGTCCCAAATTTTACCAGTAGATAGACAAAATTATTCTGATCAGTTTAACGCAACACAGAATTTCGATTCGAGGTCCCGATTAATTGATATAAATTTATGAAGTTAGGAAGAATTATTACAGTATTTTTTAGACCTCAGAATTATATAAAACTTTATAGTAAATTCCTATATTTAATATAAGAGTTTATAAAATTGATAGAGTTAGAAAAGGAGTCCTATAGAATTCTTTCGGGAATTTACAGTGGAATAAAAATACTCGATAAATATTGTCGGGAGAGATTCCTTGGGATTTGTGCCATAAAGGTAATGGACCAATATTAAGGCTCAAATGTCATCCCAAGAGGCCCAATAAGGTGTTTGGATAGTTAAGTGGGCCAGAGTCCAGAGCAACACAGGAAAAGTATGAAATTACAAAAATACCCGTGTGTAACCATATTGTACCAGTGATGGATAGAGGGCATTTTGGTCATTATGGATAGGCTAAAAATGTCCAAGCTAGTATAAATATGATTAGTTAGAGCTAGTATATACCCTGATATAGTATAAAGAGGTGTGAAATGACAATTATGCCCTTAGGGTTAATATAATGCAAGAAAGTGAAACAAGGGTATTTTGGTCATTTCCCAAGGGATGGTTGGTAGATAAATACTTAGTCTAACAATTTCAATGGTAGGAAAAACCTAGACACTAGTTTTCATGATAGAATACATATTCTGGAATATTATAAAAATTAGGAATATAAAACAGTCTGGTTTTTGTGAAATTGCTCCGATCGATACTAGACTGGATTGAAATTTTTCCTATCAGTATATCTACCTTTTTTTAGCCAAACATGGCCCTAAATGATGTCATGCATGGCATCAAACTAAGGCTTCTAGGGAAAGCTTGATTTAAGGTGGAATATGGACCATTAAATCAAATAGTAACTAAACTAATCTTGGCCTTTCATTTTCACTCAAAATTTTCTATAAATACCCCCAAACTAGACTTGTGTGGCACCTTGTAGTACCTTAGGGAACCTCTAGCCAAATTTTCTTTGAGCAAGAAAGAAGCACACAACTTGGAGCAATAAGTAAGGTAATTAGCTCCCTTGTTCTTGGACTTTAATATAGCAAGTTAGCTCTTAGTTTTAAGGGTTTTTTGTGACATATTTCTCTTAAGGGTGCTGCTGGAAGTACTGTTCATATGTGACAAGAATATGGGCTTTATGTTATGGATAATTTAGACAAGCTTAAACCAGCTAGAATCAAGTGGTATATGCTTGGAAATTCAAGTATGTATGTAGTTAGGGTTTTGTCTTCTTAGCTGCTACTGTATGAATCACTATTAATATGTTGGAATTTCATGATTTTGATGCTTCCAATAAGTTTAAAATGGAAAATTGTGTGGGGATAAAGTAGGAGAACAAGTATTGGAAGCATTGGAATCAAAATGTGAATTTTTGGAAAATAAGGGTGTCACTTCAGTTCTGTACAGCAGCTAATGGTATGCTTTAATTTTGGAAATTTTGGTTTCATATTTGGATTCTACATGAAAATTTGTATGGAAATGAACCATGAGAATTTATTTTAAAAAAAAGTAGGATATGATAATTTACGCCCTTTCTTATAACTTCCTAGGGGTCACCCATCAATGGGCTACTTTTTCCTAAGCACGCTTAAATGAAAAATGCCAATAAAAATCTGAATCACTGGTGTTAATAGGCTCTAATCCTAGTACTTTACTATCTTAGACCCTTTTTATACTGTCTCTCTTGGGTCTGTCTAGCTCTTATACTCATTCTTTTTAGCCTCATCTTAGGGATCTCTCTATTCTTACTTGAACCCTTTTCATTTCTCATGAGATATTATTCTCCTATTTCTTAGGCATATTATTTACAGACTTAGAAATACATGGTACTCAGCACTGAAAACTTTAACTCTGATCACTTTATTTCTTTTTTTTGTAAGAAGATTATGAGTTCAGTCCATATTAATAATAAGGCTATATGAAATTAATATTGTGGGTATTCTCTCTGTTATGAGTTAACCAACTTGTGAGGCTAGGTGTACTATGACCCTCAGGATCTACTGCGATCAACTGTCAGCTTCTTAAGGATCTAGCTATGACCCTGGAATTCTATTCTCTGTGAGCCATGTTAGGATCAACCTATGATATTCCAGAATCTACTACAATTACGTTGTATTGTATCATCATTCTCTATAAGACCTAAACCAATAGACTAAGTTACAAGGTTAGCCATTTCCACTTAGTTTCTAAGTCGATAGATAATTTCCCAAGACTAATCATAGAAGCCAATATTATATGTTAAGACTTTACTCATTTCCTCTATCACTCAGGAATTTCTCATATATTCTTATCTTTCATAAATTTACTATATCTAGTACTATAGAGAGCTACAAAGGCTCTACTATGCATGTATATATCATAATTTTGCATATCATTTGGTGGATATGGCTTTATCATGAGCTGTACTATCCATTTTCTTAGCTCTGTCTTAAGAGTAATCTAGCTTCATCGCAAGAACAATCTAGCTTCATTGCAAGAACGTTAACTTTTATTACATATATGCTACTCCCTCCCTGAGCTATATTATCTTCCATAATTGCGCTCATTTCTTTCATGTTCATGGTACATCATTCATATATCTCATCCCTACTGAAGGGATATGTCCTGAGTACTATAATCATATATCTATAGGTTTGCTACTAATATTCGTCTCTAATATCATTTTCTATCTAACTGACTATCATTGTCTATCTTAGATTCTCATTCTAAACTTTAGGGATTAACTAGCTAACTATCTCGTTTATTACTTTTTTGTTGCTTTATCATTACCAAGTTAAATTATCTAATTGCATGTCGTATGGTATGGGAGCAACATAACTTTCTCATCATATATACTTTACCCTGTATGTAATGCAAAATGGGAGTATTCATTCATCATAGCATACTCTAACATGTGTTTCATTATATGACAACTGCAAGAAGATGTAACTATTCATCATAACTTATGGAAACATGAGTCATATTATCATCACATAATTTGCTCAACCATCCATCATACACATATTACAATTAAACAATTAACTAGGTAAACTTTAAAGCATTCTTTCCTTTGTCATATTATCTGCCAGATCCTGATCATCATTCAGGAACCTGAGATATTTACTTATCTAACTTAGGCTGCCATTTTACCCTCCTGCCATGGTATAGATTCAACCCTTCATTACTCTATCTAACTCTTGATCATTACTCTTTCTTAAATTGGGGAGTCTTTTTATCTTTTAACCTGTTGCTACATTTCTTTCTCTAAACATCATACATTTCCATTTCTAATCTTGTATACCTTTATTGCTCTAATGAACTTCTGCAACTACTTGAGAAAAATTCTTTCTTTGTAACACAGAATTCAATTCGTGAATTACTTCCTAGTCATTCAATTCTCACGGTTCATGTGGATAAACTTGGTTAAGTATTCATCAAAGGGTTTCTTTTTCTTTGCTTTAACCCTTAACCTCATGCTCATCTCTATCTAACTGAGAGGAATGCTTTTGGTAGGACTACTAATGAAAAACTTCTGAGGGAGCAGATCAATCTCCATCTTTATGGAGTACTTCTGTATCTCTTTACTATCTCTTAACTTTTTCTGTCTATATATCAGTCCCAGTTTGCTCTTCATAGGACTGTAGTTCCTTTCTGATCTTTTTCTTGATCCCGGTAAACTTAGGTCACATGGATCCATTCATCATCTAGTATTATTACTTTTGCTCCTTAAGGTGCTCTACCCTAAGTTTGTTAAGTTAATGTTTCTTCATGATGGAATTCCTTTGATTTGAAAACATTATTTAATTCTCTATCTATTAACCATCACGTCTCTAAATAAAATATTTCATAACATAAATTGACTCCTAGTTATCACGCAAAGGACCTACTTCTAAACCTCTTAAACTGATCTTTTGTATCTAAGTACCTTATACTGTTTGACTTTCTTGCATCTTGTGGTAAACCTCTAACTGATAAACTTTAGCGAGGTTGGCATCTCCATTCTCGTCATTGCCATAACACCAGGTCTCTGTGTATCCTAGTTGTGACCTGAGTATTGGCTAGTCATAACTCATTCTATGTGAACTCTAGTCGCAGCCATCTCAATCTACTCATCATGACTTGACAGCTCGGTGTCCTTCTATCATGGCAAAATATTTTCTCCTGTTTGACTTGAATTGCTCTGTGACTTTCTAACGCGGCCAATGGTCTTTACTCATCACGACCAAAATACCTCTTAATATTTATCATGCCCATGTCTTAATTCCTCACAACTTCACTTTTCTATAACTACTAGTCACAACTTAAACACCTTCACATCGCGTCTTGGACATGCTTTCTCTAAACATTCTCTTATAATATTCTTTATCTATTCTTTACTCAAGCAATGGCCAATTCTTATTCTTGACTTTGATGAACTTGAGTCATCTAAAACTCATCTATACCCATCTACCATAATTAAATTAAATATGGAACATATTGACATAGATGTTCAATCAACTATCATTTCATTATATCACATCCAAACTTCATGTTATCATAACATTTGTACATACATTACATACATATCAACTACATATATGAGGTATGTCGTAACTATTATACATCTATGTAATTACTTTACACTATTTACATATTTGCATTACCCCTCAACACAATTTAAATTCTCTTATAAGGGATAATGAATTGTAAGTACTTTTGTATACATAAATGCCACCCTTGTAAATCTATTGGCAGATCATTTGTCAAAAGCTCACTTAGCTCTACGTGCCATATAGGGGTATACGGTAATATATGTCTGATAACTATTTGATTCCAATCTTTTACCATGTAAACCTGATTCAAGTCAATGCCCTCTATTGTATATCTGTTTATCATCCTTACTATAGCATTGAGAAAATACAAGTAGAATAACTGCTCTTGATCTCTACTTATATCTACCCTTTGACTTAGATTGAGCAATTCACTCTCCACAGCTTTCTTAAGACTGATAAAGTCAACATTATTTTTCTTTAACAAAGAGGGTTAGGGTTAACTTGGACTAGGAACATCCAACTGATATTTGTCTATAAAGTCATATATTATTGATTTGTGAGAATAGGAAGGGACTATCATAGATGGTAGCTGGGTATATGATGGAAGAGTAATATTATCTAGTCTACATGTAACCTAGTACCAGTACTTAGCTTTCTCAGTTGTAATCTGTCCTCTTATCTAAGGAATATAACTTACATCAGGGTTAGAGGGCACTACAACTGTCATATCCTAATTTTTCCCTATCCGTATAGTACTAATAGTGGAAAGAGGTTTGGAAAGGATTATGACGAACATCAGAAGAAATAATATAGGTTAGATGATTCTTTAAGGAAGAGAAGGACTAAAATGAAAAGTAGAAAAGCTTAAAGGCAAAAAGTGAAGTAGAAACAAGATTTGGGCCAAAAGTGGTAATTTCTAAAAGTTCAGGGACTTAAATGTAATTAAGTAAAAAGTTCAAGGGCAAAATTGTAAAGGGTTATAACTGCCCAAAAGTTTTTCACTCCTATATTCCATCAATAAATAGAGGAAGTTACAATGGTTAATCTAGCATGATACATAAATTTTATTAGGGCTATAGACATCAGAAAATTATTTGATAGTCTAAAAGTTATCTGAATTTTTATCAAATTCCATGGACATTAGATATAAGTGGGAAAATTACAGGAAAGTGTGTCCTACAGTGTCAGATGTTATGAATTGGACAGAACCCCAAAAGAAGTCCTGTATAAAAAGTTATTCCCATAACAGTGAATTTTGACATGAGTTTAATAACACCCGTGATCCGATAATGGAACTTATCGGTATGTGAGCCTAGATGAAATGAGACTATGTGACCTCATATATGAGCCCATGATGACATGAAGAAGGGCCCAAAACCCAGGGTACTAGTCCATCAGTAGAAGGGGCCAGTGTCCAGAAAAATTGTGAAATTACGAATGCCCCTAGATGCCAAGATTGTACTAGAGATGGATGAAGGGCATTTTAGTCACCTGAGATAGGTTAAAAACGTGGAACATGGTATAAATATGATTAGTTGAGCCCAGATACACCCTGAGGCAGTATAAAGAGGGGTAAAATGACGATTATGCGGTCAATATAGTGTAAGAAAGGACACCAAGGGTATTTTGGTTATTCCTAAGGAATGGATGGCAGATAAATACTTAGTATAACCATGTCAAGGGTATGAGAAGCCTAGACATTGATTTCTAGGATAGAATACATATCCTAGAATATTATAGAAAAATTCAGAACAGAAAATAGTCGGTTGTTGTGAAACTGCTCCGATCAATAACAGATTGGACTGGAATTTTTCCAGAAGCTTCTTTACACTATAAGAACACCACCTAACTCCTTGAGGTTTCCCTTGAGCTGTCCCACATGATGTCATAATTATTCTTTTATGAAAAAGTTAAATCCAAGATTAAATGTGGGCCTTTAGATCAAATAGTAACCAAATCAATCTTGGCCATTCATTTTTCTTGGATTTTGGCTATAAATACCCCCTCATTCTGCCCAAAATCGTGGCCTTGTGATACCTTGGGGAAACTCTTGCAAAATGAAAACTCAAGCCAAGACAAAGAAGATTCAAGGTTCCAAAGTTCAAGCAAGCTAGAGATTAAAGGTAAGCAATCTATCCTAGCTTATTTTCCTTTGATTTGGGAGCTTAAACTTATGGTTTTCATGGGAGAAAAGTTGAGTTTTCTATAAGGGGTTGTGCTGCCCAACAACCTTAGATGAAAGGGGAAAGAAGAAATTAAAGTTAGAAACATATGATTGAAGCTTAAACAAGCTAATTAAGAGATTGGTTGTTGAATCAAGTTGGTATTCTTGACTTTGCCTTAATGGAACCTGTTCAGTATGCACTATTCATGAGGGAAGGAAATTGAATTTTAATGATTTAATGCTTCCATTGAATTTAGATGATGATTTTGTGTAGGATTGGAAAGGTTTTGAACCTTGAAAGCATTGAAATTCCAAGATTGTAGTTTTTGAAATCCTTCTCTGTTACTGTTCACTCGCATGAACAGTGATTGGAATTTCATGATTTTGATGCTTACAATGGTTTTAAAATGAAAAGTTGTGTGGGATAAAGTAGAGAAACAAGTATGGGAAGCATTGGAATCAAAATGAGAATTTTTGAAAGAATTAAGTTCAGTTTCGGTTCTGTACAGCATGTGGTGAAGGAGCTGGAATTTCATGATTCTAAGCTCATAAATGGATTCAAAAGATGAAATTGTGTAGGGTAAAGTCAAGACATCAATTCATTCAAAGACCAAGTCCATTGGTTAAGATTAAGGAAAGTTAATGAGATTAATGTTCAAGAAGAAGTTATGTTAGTTAAAGTGAGTTTAATGCTCAAGGAAGTTAGATTGTAATGGATGAATGATTATGTGATGCTAGGAATTGATTGGTATGCTCCAAGAGAGGCAGCCACATGTTCAAGGAAAGTGAGAAGAAAGAAGCAAGTTAAGGTGAAAGAAGGTCAAGTGTTCAAGGCAGTAAACTAATCCTAAACTTGTATGCATTGAATGTTATGCTTGAGTGTGCTATGGCTTGATTGAATTGTGTTTCCTATGTGCTTATGTATGAAGCTATATTTATATGTTTACTTTGGTCAATTGTATTTCATATGTAACATAGAAGCATACACATGACATAATAGTAACACTTTCACAAGCAAGCACAAGTAGTTACATTAATACATGCATTGTTTAATACCGTTTGCTACTGAGATTTCCCCCAAAATCTCACCCCTTTCCATGTAATCCCAATCCCACAGGTTTATGAATGATGAAAGAGTATGATGAAGCATGAAGAGAAGCTAGGGATTGGATAGTATATATGTTATGTGAATGTGTAATGTTGCTGTATGACCAATGTAAGCAGTGATGGTCATGATGTAATGAAAAATAGTAAATGATGGAATAAATGTATGAAATTTTATAGATATTTAGATGACATGCCAAGCTTATTTTTGAAACCAAGAATACTTTATTTGGATATCTGTACAAAGAGAACTGATTTTCCAAAATAAGGGACCAGAATTTGTTTCCAGGATTTTTGACCAAATGAACAGTAAACTTTGGCGAATAAACTGTATTAATTGGCTAATCATTTGGTCTAAAAATTATTTTTCCTTAAATTTCAAGATGTTATATTCATGTATCTTTTTGAACCACTTCATTTTGAGTTTCTAGAATTAGTTATGATTTTTTGAAATTCGTTGCGTAATCTGGAATACCATATGAACAGTAACCCGAGAAAGAGTAAAATTCCAGATTTAGCTAATGAACTTCCAATGTCTTGTAAGTGGTTCTAAATACTACTAAATGGTCTCTAAGACGTATGAAAGTAAGGATGTTACAACAACAAACTTATACTGTATAGAGTTACTAGATTCAACATCATTTGGTACATGCACCTTTGATAAACTCTTATTTGTATTGATTTTAGTATCTTTAAAGAGGATTTTATTATTGATTTTTCCCCATTTATCAATTTGTTGAGCAATTCATTAATAATATTAAAATTAGAACAGTTGGGAATTAATGGATACAATTTTAGGCATATATTGGAATATTATCTTATTAGACAAATAATTTGTGTCTTTTAAATTTCTATTTTAGGAAAATGCTCATTAATTACTAAGACAACTTGCTGCTGTGAGAATGAAACATAAATAATTATAATTGACAGTTAGACACAAGGATATTTAAGAATGTGCTTGAGGGAAGAAGTAAACAGATTAAGCATGTGTTGGAATTAAGGAACTAAAATAGAAGCAAGTGGGGATCACACATGTGATGTAATAGAAATCACATTGAGGTTAAAGCTAACATATTCATGCACATGCGTCATGCAGATGACACACCTTTGATCACATATTCATTCTAGCTATCATTCACTCCATTCAGACCATATCACTCATTCCACAGTTCTCCTATATAAATCATCATATGCCATCTGCAGGGGAACATATCATTTTCACGCAGCTTCTACTCTGATTCCATCTCCCACACATACTCCATCACTCTTATTCCACTCCACTTTACCCAGATCTGACTTCTCTCCATCTTAATTCTCTCTCTTTCCATCTACGACTTTTGTCGAATCCTTACTTTAATACTCTTATATGATCCATTAGTAGACTTTGGAACCACTTTAGGATCAATTAAAGTTAGAAACAAGAATATGGAATTTCTGTACATTCCTCTCGGGTACTGTTCATTTAGCATTTTTTAGAATTTTGCCCAACTTTAAAAATTTATATTTAAATATATAAAATTCCAAATGAGGTGCTTCTAATTCCCACTGAAAAGTGATTGTAGCGTTCCTAGTATATTCGTAAAAATATACTGTTCATATGGTAATTTTTCCAATTTTCCAGGATTCAACTCTTGACTTTGAAAAATGTCCATCAATTTGTTTCGTATTTGAATTGGGTGTACTTGATATCCACTTAAAGCATAGGATGTTAAATTTAAGCATGCTAAATTGTAGAGTTTAATTCATACAATATCATTCAAAACATGGTGGCAAGCTCACTGCCTCCAAACATAATTTAATTTACACAAAGTACTATTTGTTCCATATTTACATAACATAGGTTTATCTAACACAACCAAGCATGCTTCAAAAACCATCCATTGACTCTTTATCTCTTGAATGTTTAGCACCTAACATGGTTTAGTTTGAAATAGAGTGAGATTTCCAAAGAAATCCCAATAGCAACTCACACAACCTTTAACATCATCAAGCAATAATCATTTTCATATTTTGGCATTCTCTAACATGTATTTGTCATGACATCTTAGCAAGGAGATTACCACATCATGAAGTCCATCAAGCTTGCACATCATCACATAATATCATGATCAACCAAACATCATAAACAACAATACCAATAAATAATAGCAAGACAATGATAAAGCTAGAGTTGTTGCTACCTCTTGGAGATCCTTTTCTTTCCTTGTTGACCTGAAGTTCTTTAGTTGCACAAATGTCAAATCCTAATTAATGAACAACAATTTCATGTCATTACAACTTCTCCAACATAATTCAAACTTGAAAACCCTAACTACCCTTTCTTGAATTAAATAAGGGTTTTATTTCTCCCAAGCACTAACATTAACTATTGGGATCATATCCTACACAATTTTGGCTAAAGAATCCAATGGTGTGATCCAAATTTTGAAACTTCTTCATCTCCTATACTATCCATACGGACATAAACGAAAATTACAATCTAGGGTTTTCAAAAATTTCGACTTTGATGCTTAAGGCTTCCAATTAGGGTCTTCTTACTTTACCCTACACAAAATTGCATTTTGAACACATTGGAGGCCTTAAAATCATCATATCTTAACCCTATAATAGAGTGCACAAATCTGGACAGAAAGTTATTTCAAGAACAATTCCAAGATATTATTGATTTCATGAGCTTAAACATGTTACATCTTATCCTTTTCAACTTGTCTCTGATACTCTTATCATAACTTTCATCCTTTCCTAATTTGGACAGAATATCCCCTTAGAAATTCATGGTTCTCAACCCCTAAAAACCACAAATTAAACTTCCAAATAAATCACTAAAAGCTTGGAAGTATGCTTACCTTAGTACCCTTGAATTTTGGGAGGTTTGAAGCTTTGATCTTGGCTTGAGTTTTGAATTGTCAAGAGTTTCCCCTATGTAAAGAGGGTTGCACGAAATGGAGGTCTTGGGAGGGGGTATTTATATAACAAATTGAAGGGAATCAAGGGCTAGGATTCAATTCTTAAAAGTTTGATTCAATCATGACAACTTTTGAGTTGTCCTCTTCTTTTCCCTTCTCCCTTTCATTTGGTGCCAATTCATGGGTTCTTGGAGCTTCTTGGATTTTCTTGGAGCTTCTTGAGTTTTCTCCAATTTTTCTGGAATTAACTAGTACCGATTCGAGTGATTTTTGGGAAAATAAATTATTTAATAGAAAAATATTTTCTAGAATACTCTTTAACCCTATCTAGCCTATCTAAAATCATTATTGACCCTTCAAATATTTATCCCTATTTTCTTATATTTTTCTAAGGTCTTTTTATAGTCCGAATACTTAATTTTGCCGGATAACTCAAGCAAAACAATGATATGATAAAAATTCATATAGCGGTAGTTCTATCATTTCCCCTTTATAAAAATATCTTAGAACCTCATTTTCCATTTTATGGAATTTATTAGGATTTTTCTGAATATTTTTCAGAACTGCCATTTTTGGCCCAAAATTTCCCAAAATTACAATTTTACCCCTATTTTAGTTTAGACTCATACTGGCTTTTGGACTTTGATTTAGCCCAATATAACCCATCTAAATTCATTCTGAGCCTCTTGGTAAAATTTCATGGTCTTCAATTTAGATCTGATCCCTCAACGAATAAAATCCTAACTTTTAGAGCTTATAGACAAGCTACTAAAATTCCTTTAAAATTCTATTTAAGATTATCTTGACCTCTTTTGGGAGTATGGTCCTTTTTAAAATCTCCCATAATTCAAAAAATATCTTCTATCATAATCTTAAAGAATTCTGAAGTCCAATCAGTCTCCTAAAAATCCCAGGTAATTTTCCTAGACTTGCCAATTTTTTATCGATTAATTGGGACCTCAAATCAAAATTCTGATGTCTCTCATTCAAACCAAAATTTTGTGTTTTATCTCCCAATATTTTTAGATCTAAAATCTGGACTGGACTATTTTGGGCTAAAAGTAAAAATTTTGTAACTTTTCACAAATTACATTTAGGTCCCTTGAACTTTTCCATATTTACAGTTTAGTCCCTAAAATTTTTGTCTACTTTGTACTTTGGTCATAATACTTTCTAACTTTACGATTTGATCCTTATTCAGTTGATACTACTATTTACATTTCTCTAATAATTTCCTTAGCTAAAAACTTAGGGTTTTCCAGCTCAAGAAATTTCAAGATGTTACAACTTTCCTCTGTTTTAAGCAATAAAACTAGACGAAAGTTCTATCTCCATCTTCATCTTCTCCTTATACATTCACCATGACTGCTACTAGTTTTATTGCAGCTATTGAAGTCTTCACAAAAATAGAAGGCTAGATCCATTGTGCTCTTTTGGTGATAATGCTAAACTAGAATCCTTTATTTAAAACTGGGAGTTCGTTATATCTTTAATTCAAATTTAATTGTATCGAGTTAATATAGTTAATTATGAAATTATTGATTCAATTAGAGTTAGTAGATGATTAATGATTAGAGAACCGAGTTGGATTTCCTATTTCTATATAATAGATGCCTGGATTGATTCTCATCCTTGAACTAGTTGGATATGGTTGTTGTTAATTGGAGTAATTCTATAACAGAGTGCAATTGTATCTGTTTAGTTTATTTTCTTCTATCTCTTAAGTTGAATGATTCATAATTCCCTATTCAATGTGTTCAAGTTGCAGCTTTGATTAAGATTTAGCTGGCGAGTTGTTAGCTAACATATTCTAATTCAACCAATTAACTCCACATATTCTATGGATAATGAAGGTAAGGTAATTTCCAAGGGAACACACTTGTCTTTAATTCATCTAATCATCATAAACACCTAAAATCATAAACAATAGCATAGGATTTTTGCAAAAAAACAAGTGTGTTTATGGGGGCTATGATGCTAGGCAAGTCAATGAGGTTTCTGCAAGGTCATCTCAAGATTATAATAGCTTATCTTCTCAAGTTACTGCTATGAATGCTCAAATCAACAATTTAGCTGCTCAATTGAGTAATTCACATGTTCAAAGCCCATACTCTCAAGCTCTTGTTGTTCCTAGTTGTTAGCTTTATTATTCTCCTATGCACACCAGTGTCAATTGTCTTACGCACTGTGCATATGTATCAGCCATCTATCAAGGAAAACTAAACCAATATCCAAAAAGGAATTCATACTCTAACACATAATGAATGATGGAGAGTTCATCCCAATTTTACATTAAGGGATGGAGGTGCAGATAGGAATTTTGGGCAGAACAGATTCAACAATGATAAACAAGTGGCTGAATCTTCTAGAGCTATAACATTAACTATTATTGTAAAGGATGATGGTATATCTGAGATAATCAAGAGCATAACTATGATAAATTCAAATATAAACTCCATAAACAAACTTTCGCTCTAACTTCAAGGATTTAAGATCTACTGTGGAAAATAACCTAGCAATGATATATTCTAAGTTTGTTTCCTTGGAAAGTAAAATATAACATGGGAAACAAAAGCTTCTAACATGAATGGCTATGTGTCACAGCTAGCCAATTCAATATGTGATGTTCAGGCAAGAATCAATGAAAATCTACCTTCAAATATAGTTGTTAATCCCAAGTATGTGAATGCTGTAAGATTAAAAAATGAAAACCATGTTGTGGAGCAAGTTATAGATGCTAAAAATGAAGAGGAATATGAGGTAGACACTGGTTCCAATAGTCTAATGATAAATAGTATTGAGAAATATGAAAGCAAGAAGGAAGCATAATTCATTACGAAGAAAAAGGTTATATTTGATCTTATAGAAAGTCAAATTGAAGCTGAACAATATCATAAGGTTCTGGATAACTAAATAGTAAGGAAACTGAGCTACTTAAAGCTACAAATATTGAGTTAAGAAATCCTAGAGTGAACATAACTGAAGAAACACAATCAGTAGTAAATGCAAAGCTCAAGTAGAAAGAAATAAATTCTAGTTCAGTTGAGAAAGAAGTGACTCTAAAGGATTTACTTGTCCCAAGGGAATTCACGAGTAGTAAGGAGAAAGCCTTAGAGCAAAAGAACAAGGAAGTGATTGATTTTTTCAGCAAGGTTGAAGTAAATGTTCCTATATTAGAGAGGGTTCAAAGAGTGTCAGAATATACAAAGTGTTTAAAGAACAGTTGGACATACAAGGAAAGATACAAACCTAATGAACTAGTGCAAGCAAGACCTAAAGCTTCTACACTTTTCAAATCTCAACTTCTAGTAAAGTATCAAGATCCAGGTGCATTCTCTATTCTTTGTACAATTGGCAAGATAAATGTTCCTATAGCATTATTAGATTTAGGTGCTGCTATTAATGTGATGCCAAGTTCAATTTATCATTCTCTAGGAGCGAATCTAATAAAACCAACTAGTGTGTCACCTCAATTGGCAGATAAGAGTATTATAAATCCTAAGGGAATCTTAGAAGACATTTTAGTTCAAGTTAAGGAACTTGTTTTTCCTATGGACTTTTATATTTTAGACATGTCAAATAAATCTCTTGATGATAGTACTCTTATTCTAGGAAGGCCATTCTTAAAGACAGCTAACACTATGATATGCATGAATGATGGAATTATTAAAATAGAATTGGTGGGCATATAATTAAGTTTAACATGTATTGACACCCACATTAGGATTATTCTCTCATAGGACTTAACATGATTGATGCATCATTTCAAAATAAGTGTGATGATATTCATGATCTTGATAATATGATGAAGTTGAAGAACCTTCCATTCTTACTCCTTCACTGATCTCTCTTCTTTTTCTTCATCCAATGGTGATGTGTTATCATTAATTCTAAATTTGATGGCTGGCTTCCCGCTATGGGTATTTTCTTCATCTTCATCTCCTATTTCTTCCATTGAAACTAGCCACAATGTTTCAAGTGATGAGCTATGTGTAAAAAAGTTTATGGCAAATTTAACATAATTGCAGGTAAGGATATTGCTACAGACTTTGAACGATAAGAAGCTAAAATTTCTTAGCTAGGGAGTTTTCAATTTAATAGTTATAATATCCTATATTCTAACCCTGTTCATAGGGGCTTTAACTTGGAAGTTTTAGACATTTCAGGGCTACAAAAATTAAAGGATATTATCCAACATCAACAAATTTCATTGCAAGGACAGAACAGATAATACAACATTTATATCAACAAGACCATTTCCACTATCTGTTAGCTATGCCTATATTCTACTAGGTATAGATTATATCTTAAGATAGGTGGAGGCTATACCAATAATAAAGGATGAAGCAAATGGTACATTTTAGGTCAATGACCACTTATTGTAGCTATACAAAGAGAATGTCAAACCCCTATAATGTTTAGGTTGTCTCCTTCCTTGTCTCCCCACTTACAAAAGTCTATTCTAAATAGTTTTACTTATATACTTGAATTGTTAATTGTTGATTAAGTGTGGGGGAGAAGACCAAGTCAGTAAGGGTAGATAGGAACTCTAATAAATTCATCTTAGATTCTGGTTTAGTTTTATCCTCATTACCTCTTCCTTTTCATGTGTTTCAATACTTTATCACAATGAGGACAATGTAGAAATTAAGTTTGGTGAAATATTAACTTAAGTGTGTGAAATGGGTAAATAAAATCAGATAATCTCTGTGAATATTAGTCGTAACTAATGCTTATTTTTGTCGCGACTAGGAGTAATATTTTTTATGTTTACCTATATGTGATATGTAGTCGTGATCTGTGCTTATCTTCATTGTGAATATAACTCTGTGAATTTTGGTCATGACTAGATTAACACTTGGATCATAACTAGAGAATGTGTGGTTACCAAAGTTACTCTATGTGATTATGGGTTTCACCAATATCCGTTTAAGTCGCAACCATTATTCCCTATTTTTTGAAGATTTCTTCTTTATGTAAAATAGTCACCACCTAAAGTCCTTTTTATCATGACTAAAATTAATCTCTTACTAAAACATTCTGATGTTTCGTCTTATTGTTGCTTGGTTTATTGGAATTTACTATCATGGATTTCAAATTGAATTTTGAACATATATTGTTTAACATTAACTAACTTGATATAGTGTGAGGTGCTTGTTTCATTGATTAATTGCTAGAAATTGTGCATAATAAAAGATTGATTTCATGTATTTAGTCAATATTCATGAAATCTTGTCATGGTGAGTTGATTAGGGTGAGTAAGCCGGATGGAAGAATTTTGAGCCTCCAACGTATACTCATTTACATTGTGTGGAACCATCTAGTTTGATAACTTGCAAAACTTGTCTCAATCCTTGATTCAAAATCATATTAGCTTATTGGAATTGTGAATATGATAAGAAAATTTCTTTTAAAACCCTTTTGACCAAATAGTAGCCACATACATACCAATCCTTTGCTTACGCCTTTGAGACCATCACTTTCTTTTAAAAATTCCATCCTTGATTAATGAATGTTGTACATGATATTTGTTATTTTAGTAAGTCTTTAGTTGTGAAATAAATGTTTAAGTTGCACCACCTGTTAAATATATAAAATTTAATGTATGTGTTATCTGGTTCAAAAGTCGAAAGGAAAAAAACACAGAAAAAAGTACAGAGGCAAGAAAAGAGAAAGACCAATTGACAAGATGTGATATTCAAATTGTAGGAAGAAGGTTTGTTTGTGACTTGTGATTTTCTGTAGTTGCACAATTGGAACTAAGATCAAAAGTCAAAATAGCTTGAAGAAGTAAGATAATTTTTAGTGTTTCATTAATCATTGACATGCATTTTGCATTTCATCACTTAACCTCTCCAACATTACAACCTAATAAAGACCCTTTGATTCACAACCCTTGTGGCATTTAGTGGTGGAGATGTAGGATAGTTACAAGCCTATGGGAAGCCTAAGCTAGATGGTTGAGTGAAATTATCTTGATAAGAGAATGAGTAAAACACTACACCTTATGAGGAAAACTCACCTAGTTGCTTACTATGATTTAATTGCATGAGTTAGATTCTTTTATTGATATGAGATCAGTTTGGACTGTCACCAATTGAAGGGAAAATATTGATGAATGCAAGTACTTATGCTAAATCTATTTGCCAACTTTGCTGAACTTGTGTGTTTGAATTTCAATTTTGATCTATAATTTTGCTTGGAGTGTAAAAGCTAAGTATGGGGGAATTAATAAACTCTTATTTGTATTGATTTTAGTATGTTTAAAGAGAGTTTTATTATTAATTTTTATCCCAATTTATCAATTTGTTGAGCAATTAATTAATAATATTAAAATTAGAATACTTGGGAATTAATGGATATAATTTTGGGCATATATTGGAATATTATCTTATTAGACAAATAATTTGTATCTTTTAAATTCCCATATTAGGAAAATGCTCATTAATTACCAAGACAACTTGTTGCTGTGAGAATGAAACATAAATTATTATAATTGACAACTGGACACAAGGATATTTAAGCATGTGCTGGAGGGAAGAAGTAAACAGATTAAGCATGTGCTAGAATTAAGGAACTGAAACAGAAGTGGGGATCACATATGTGTTGTAATAGAAATCACATGGAGGGGAAAGCTAACAGATTCATGCACATGCTATCATGAAGATGACACACCTTGTATCACACATTCATTCCATCTGCCATTCACTCCATTCAGACCACATCACTCATTCCACACTTCTTCTATATAAATTATCACATGCCCTCTGCAGGGGAACACATTATTTTCTCATAGCTTCTACTTTGATTCCATCTCCCACACATACGCCATCACTCTCATTCCACTCTACTCCACCCAGATCTGATTTCTATCCATCTCAATTCTCTATCTTTCCATCTACAACTTTCCTCTATTCTAAGCAATAGAACCAAAGGAATATTATGTCCCTATCTTTATCTTCTTCTTCTATATTCACTATGACTGCTACTAGTTTTACTGCTACTATTGAAGTCTTAACAAAAATAGAAGGCTAGATCCATTGTGCTCTCTTGGAGATGATATTTAACCAAAATCCTTGATTTGAAATAGGAGTTTGTTGTGTCTTTAATTCATATTTGATTGTATCGAGTTGATGTAGTTAATTATGAAATTATTGATTCAATTAGAGTTAGTAGATGATTAATGATTAGTGAAATGAGTTAGATTTCCTATTTCTACATAATAAATGCTTTGATTAATTCTCATCCCTAAACTAATTGGATATGGTTGTGGTTAATTGGAGTAATTCTATAACAGAGTACAGTTATACCTATTTAATTCATCTTCTTCTATCTCTTAAGTTGAATGGTTCATAATTTATTTAATGTGTGCGAGTTGTAGCTTTGATCGAGTTTTGTTGGTGAGTTGTTTGTTAACACATTCTAATACAACTAATTAACCCAGATATTTGTGGAAAATGAAGGTAAGGTAATCTTCAAGGGAACACACTTGTCATTGATTAATCTCATTATCATAAATAGTTAAAATCATAAACAGTACCATAGGATTTACATTCAGAATTTAGTCAATAGCTTATCTCACAATTCATATGATTAATTTATTAATTTGTTACTCATTGGATTAATTAGGTACTTTAGCATACATTTAGGCTCCGTGTGAATCAACTTAGGTTAGCTTCACTCTATTATTGGTTACCTTAGTTTCTTTTGGTAATTAAAATGACGGTTATCACCATTTCAGGTTGAATCTCTAAATAATCTCCAGATTACAGGTTTGAATCTAAAGAAGTATCTATAGGATATTCTACTGTAGATTTTTCTGATTGATCACCTATACTATCATATAAATTCTCTCCACTATCTAATGGAGGATCAAAGTCTGTATATATATCATCTTCATAAATCATTACTGGCTGAAGATCTCCCTTATTAATTGATGACACTAAATTAACTTTATAAAATCCCATATTTACTCTTGTAAGACTAGCTTAAATAAGCAATACTAACTATCCCAACAAATACCCAAACCTTAACATAACGTTAATTCTTAGGTTTAGGGTCTAGGAATTATCCTATCTGAAGTTAGAAACTTCTGCTATGATACTAAAATGTAACATCCTTACTTTCGTACATCTTAGGGACTGATTCTTAGCATTTAGAACCACTTACATGACCTTTGAAGTTAGTTAGCTAAATCTAAAATTTTTACTCTTCATGAGTTACTGTTTATATAGTATTCTAGATTCAATGACAAACTTCAAAAAATCATAATTAATTCTAAAAAATTGAAATGAAGCGGTTAAAAATGATACATGAAGCTAACATCTTGAAATTTAAGGAAAAAATAAGTTCCTGACCAAATGATTGGTCAATCAATACAGTTTAATTGTCAAATATTACTGTTCATTTGGTCAAAAATTAGAAAAACAGATTCTGGTCCCTGAATTTAGAAAATGCATTATCTTTGTACAAACATCAAATAAGGCGTTCTTAGTGTTAAAACGAAGCTTGGCACATTAACTAAATGTCTATAACTTTTCATCATTTACTATTTTTCATTACATCATGAACATCACTGTTTCAATTGGTCATATAACATCATTAAATATAACAATTCTTCATGTAACATTTCTACTATCAAATCCCTAACTTCTCTTCATACTTATTCATCTTCTATCATCATTCATGAACCTGTTGGGAATAGGATTACATGGATAGGGTGAGATTTCTGGGAAAATCTCAGTAGCAAACGACACTAAACAATTCATGCATTAATGTAAATACTTGTGCTTGCTTGTGAAAGTATGAACATTGTGTAATGTGCATGCTTCCATATAACATATGAAATACAATTGGCCAAAGTAATCATAGAAATATAACTTCAATCATAAACACATATGCAACACAGCTATAGTACAGCCAACTATAACATCCAATACATACAAATTTAGGATAAGTTTACTACCTCACATCTTGACTTCTTTTACTTTAACTTTGTCTTTTTCTTCTTACTTCTCCTTGATGTGTGGCTGCCCTCTTTTGAGTCCACAATCAAATCCTAACATCACATTATCATCCATTCAGTACAATATAACTTCTCTTGAATATTGAGCTTACTTAACTACATTAAGTTCCCTTAATTTTTACTAATTAACTTGACCTTTGAATCAATTGATGTCTTGACTTTACCTACACAATTTAACCTTTTGAATCTATTTATGAGTTTAGAATCATGAAATTCTAGCAACTATGCATTGTTCTAGATAGAATTACAAAACATACATAATTCTTCCAAAAAATTCTTATTTTGATTCCAATGCTTCCCATACTTGTTTCTCTATTTTATCCCGCACAACTTTTCATTTTAAAACCATTGGTAGCATCAAAATTAGAAAATTCCAAACTTTGTTCATAAGAGTGAAGAGTAACAGAGAATAATTCCAAAATTAAAACTTCCAATTCCAATGCTTCCAAGGTTCAAAACCTATCCAATCCTATACAAAATCATCATATAAATTCAATGGAAGTATTAGATCAATGGAATTCTATCTCTTTATATCATGAACAGTGCAGACTAAAATGTATCCATCTTAACAAAGTCACAAATATCTACTTGATTCAACAACCAATTACTAACTAACTTGTTTAAGCATCAATCATATCACTATAAATTTAATTTCTTCTTTCTCCTTTCATCTAGGGTTTTGGACATCATATATACCCTAGAGAAAGATCAACTTTCTTTCATTGAAACCATAAGTTCAAGCCCCCAAATTAAAGGAAAATAAGTTAGGATATATTATTTATATTAATTCCTAGCTAGCTTGAACTTTGGTCCTTGAATTCTTCTTTGTCTTGACTTGAGTTTTCATTTGGGTAGCACCTCCCAAAGAGTTCTTCAATATAGTTTTGGGCAAAAATAGGAGTGTATTTATAGAAAAATCCCATGGAAAATGAACGGCCAATATCACTTTGTAAACTATTTGATCTAATGGCTCATATTTAGAAGCCAAAAGATGATATCATCTATGACGTTATGAAGGGAAGCCTTATTCATCATGTGAAGATATTCCAAGGGGAAGAAGCATATGGAAAATTTCCAGTCCAATATGGTACAGGCTCAGTCCAATTTCCTAAAAAGTAGACTATTCTATAAATCTAATTTTTCTAAGATTCCATAATATGCTTTTTGAGATTCCATAATTGTTTTTGGATTCTTCCTACCATTGACATTCTTAGACTACATCTAAACTTAATTATTGATCCCTTAGTAAATTACCAAAGTACCCCTTATTTCTTTATTTACTCTAATATCTTTAGTCAACATTTATGGAAACTATCCTTGACCGTCTAACCGCATTCAAATGATCAAAATACCTGACGAATCCCTATTTTATCATATTATTTTCTATCTATTTCAGGGGATTTATCATTATTAATAGATATTATTATAATATTATGGTTATTTTGTGCCTTAGTTGACTATATGAATTAAATAACTAAAAAGGTCATTTTCTTGTATTTTTACTAATTTTATTATCATACCGGTATGCACGAAGATATTTTTATCTTTTATGACTTCCAAAATAATTAATAGCTTACAAAAGGAACAACATAGGATTAATGAATGAAAATGCATATTAATTTATTAAAAGGGAAATCAATATTTCTAATTAGAGAAAATTATTTATCTCCTTTTAATATATTAATATAGCATAATAATATTTGAAATAGTCAAAACAACAGAGATCTTTCAAAATTTAAAATAAGATATCCACTTTGACATTCAAATGTAATCCTTAAATATCTAGATACAGGCAACATATCTCACAGATTTAATATGTGATATCCAAGGAAAATTTAATTCAAATTACAAAAGGATAAATATTAATTATATCTTATTTCTGATTCCTTATATTATATCATATATCATTTGAATTGATTTAAAGATAATTTATCAATATCTAACATTTGAATCTAATTAAAGGATAATGATAAATATGCTATCTTTTCCTACTTTCCTATTAATTGTTTTATCTCTTTTATCCTATTACTTTTTATTTGAATTGTTTATAGGATATTTAAGTTTAAAAATATAATCTCTGGAGATATTGCAAAAGATGACAGCTTGAAAGGATATTAAAGATAAATAGAGATTATCATTATCTTTTGAAGAGCCAACAGTGAAGAGACCTACATCAAGCAAGATTTACTCCCAAAGGCTATATAAAGGACCCCAAGGCTCCTCTATTGAACACACCAATCACCACCATCACAATCATCTTCCTCATCTCTTCCACAATTAAATCATTTTCCTTCTAAGTTCTTGAGGATAGATGTAGTGGCTTAAGTTTCTGTGCTTTAGAGTTAGGAGTTGAACAATTTTATGTTTTGATCTTTTCCTTTATACAAATTTATGATTTTCTAGATTTAGGTTTTGAGATTTGTATATGTTGGACCTAGGGTTTCGATTAAGACATCTTTGTGATCAAACCCTTGTGATTTATTATTTCAATTTATGATTTATATTCTTTATTTAATATCCTTAGGTTCCTCTTATAATTATTCGTGTTGGATTCACATGATTAGTTATAGGATTTTCGATTGAATATCTATGTTAGAGGAGCAAATCATTTATTGTTTAATTTATCACATGCTAAGTGGATCTTCACTAATCATTTTTGATACAATTGTATGCTAGATTTAGGTATAATTGTGGATTATATGATTATGACCATGAAGATTGTCTGGGATTTTGCACGTTAAGGACTTAGTATATTTAATTGTTATAACTAATATATTATTGAACGATGATACCCACGCATCAATCCTTGGGAACGTTCAACTTACTAGTAATCGTATCATTTAACTCTTTTACTTTCTTGCAATTATCGCTTTAATTAAACCAAATATTCTTCTCTACCCATATTTGTTCAATAATCACTTTAATTAATCATAATCAAGCTATGCATTGACTCTGCCTTGAGATTGACCTAGGGTTAGCTCCTATACACAGGGTTAAAACTAGTAATTAATTTGAGCGCTAATAACAAGCGACATCAAATTTTGGTGCCATTGTCGGGGATATAATGTCAGGTGTAAATTCTCAACTCTCAAACTTGTCATCCTGATTTGCCATAAAGAAAGCTAGTATAGATGCCAAACTTGACAAACTAGCATTAAGGTATACTACCCTAGTTAGTGGTAAAAAGGTGGGCTTCTTAGAAAATTATGATGGGAGAAACACTACTGAAGATGCTATTGAAAACATCCATGACCATATTACTGAAGGTGTGGAGGACATTACTGAAGGCATTCCTGAAGTACCTAACTGCAATCAGAAAGTTTAAAAGAGAAAGAACTACTCAAGAAAGATAAGGCAACTCAAGTAAAGACTTTCTCGACCATGAGTAAAGAGGTAAGTATTCGTTTCCCTAAATCTTATGCCATGAGTAAGAGGACTGCTAATAAGGAATATGAAAAGGAGATTTATGACTTGTTTAGCAAACTTGAGGTGAATGTTTTATTGTTAGAATTACTTAAAGGCATGCCTAGAGTTGTCAAATTCATCAAGGACCTATATAGCCATTATCGTAGGTTTAGACCAACTGAAAGAGCCCAAGTTTCTTCTAATGTTTATGCTCTCTTCAAACCTCAACTTCCAATCAAATGTCAGCATGCAGAAGCTTTTACAATTCCTTGCACTATTTGGAAAATACATATTAATAAGGCTTTATTAAATCAAGGAGTAGCTATTAATGTTATGCCTATAATTCAGGATGATGAAAATGAGGGTACTGGTAAGGATGAGATGTTATCGTGTGATTTATCATTCGATAAAGAAATAATTACTGATGACTATATTTTAATTTCTCATGTTGAAGTCAAGGGTCTTACTGAAGGGAGTCTTATTGATTTTATTGGATCTGAGAAATACTTGTGTTCTTATATGTCCTATAGAGTTCTCACATCTGGTGTCTTGATTACTAATATTGCATGCTTGATGACTTTTCATGGTTTCAAGTACTTTGATTCTTATCCCATACTTGGAGTTGGAAAAGGTGCTGCTTGTGGTTTGTTGAATTTCTTGTAGGAATGCACTTAGGAGGATTTTATGGTGATCACCATACTCCCTATATTGTGGTGCCTCCACAAATTAACCCTGAGCCACCACCCCAAAGATTTAGAGAAAGCTAGTAGAGAAGGTACACTTACATAAGAGCATGTTCCTCATCATATATAAGAATTTCAATTTTAAGACCCTTAAGCGGCATAAAGGTACCGGTTTGTCTCTTTCCTTATCTTATTTTTCTATATATTATGAGCTTTATTATTTGTGATAAGTGTGGGGGAGGGACAATCCCAGTAGTAAAAGGTAGATTTATTGCTTTATGTCTTCTAACAATTTTCTAGAATAGGTTCCATTTTAAAGATTTCTTAGTTTTATGTTAGTTTTTCTTTGAATAAAATATCCTCTTTTAGCACATGACTCTTTAACCATCTCCCTACTCCCTCTGATATATGCCTTAGTGCTGCGTTGAGGACAACACATGATTTAAGTATGGGGAGAGAATGAATTTGATTGATTGTTTGAGAGCTCTTGAAAATGCCTATTTTTCAAAAATTTTCCACACATATATTTCTGAACACTCCTGTTTCAAATTAAAATATCATCTTGATTACACTTATACAAGTATGAATCTTTCAATTTCATTGTTGATTGTGATAGTTCAGTTAATTAATATTCTAAGAGTTATCCTAGAAACATATAATGTAATGCATTGAGAACAATTGAAGTCTTTAGTGAGGCTCTGTGAATAGAAATGAAGAAAGACAACCATGTTGGAAGGATTCTCAGCCTTAAATTCCTAAATTGAGTTAGTACCTCCCATACTAAGTTCTCTTCAAAACTTGTCTTAGTTCTTTTATCTGATGTCTAACTCATGTGCAATTCTTTAAAATGATTGAGACCATCATATTCTAAAGCCTTTTTATCCCAAACACAAGCCCATTACATATTATATCCCTAATCACTCCCTTTGAGCCCATCACTTTTCTTATTCCATCATAGAAAGTCATATATGCATCAACATCTTTTTGAAATAAAATTTTTATTCATGTCAGAAAATCATTATTATTGAAATATTGTGATATATCTTTTATATACAATGTGCCAAAAAAAGAAAAAAGAAAAGATAGTGCAAGAAAAATTGAAGAAAAAAATAAAGCAAAGCAAAGAAAAGAAAAGAAAAAGAGAAAAGAGAAATGAAGAAGGCACTATTATCACATCTTATTAGCACAATTATTACCTATACATCTCTTATGATATGAATTCATGATATACATTCATTATTACATGCATATAATATTCTTCATATACTATTTCACATGGCCTAGTACTAATATTACAAGCTTATAAAGTCCTCTTGATTAAAGAATGCACATGTAACTGACGATAGAGACTTAGAACTTTTACAAGCCTATGGTAGAGGCTAGTATAGGTAGGATTGAGTGAAAGAACCCATAAAAGGTGAGATGAGTGAAATGAATATATCCCTGAGTGTGCTCTCTTCTATCCTATTCCTTTGTCTTAACTGTGTTTATAGAAATTGATCACATTGCATTTGTTATTATGTGACTAGGCTGACTTGAAGATTTGATTGAATTAATTATCACTTTCATGCTCAAATTTGTTTAGTTCCTATACTTGTTTTCAATATTTATCAAGATGTTCTTCATTGCTTTGCCCAGGAGTACAAAGGTTTAAGTGTGGGGAATTTGATGAATCCCTATTTTATCATATTATTTTCTATCTATTTCAGGGGATTTATCATGATTAATAGATCTTATTATAATAATTATGGTTATTTTGTGCCTTAGTTGACTATATGAATTAAATAACTAAAAACGTCATTTTCTTGTATTTTTACTAATTTTATTATCACACTGGAATGCACGAAGATATTTTTATCTTTTATGACTTTCAGGAAGAATAGGAAATAATTAATAGCCTACAAAAGGAGCAACCTAGGATAAATGAATGAAAAATGCATATTAATTTATTAAATGGGAAATCAATATTATCTAATTAGAGAAAATTATTTATCTCCTTTTAATATATTAATATAGCATAATAATATTTGAAATAGTCAAAACAAAAGAGATCGTTCAAAATTTAAAATAAGATATCCACTTTGACTATTCAAATGTAATCCTTAAATATCTAGATACAGGCAACATATCTCACATATTGAATATGTGATATCCAAGGGAAATTTAATTCAAATTACAAAAAAAGAGGAGCCAATCACAAGTCAAGATTCTAAGCAAGAGGATAAATATTAATTATATCTTATCTCTGATTCCTTATATTATATCATATAGCATTTGAATTGATTCAAATATAATTTATCAATATCTAACATTTGAATCTAATTAAAGGATAATGATAAATATGTTATCTTTTCCTATTTTTCTATTAATTGTTTTATCTCTTTTATCCTATTACTTTTTATTTGAATTATTGATAGGATATTTAAGTTTAAAAATATTATCTCTGGAGATATTGCAAAAGATGACAGCTTGAAAGGATATTGAAGATAAATGGAGATTATCATTATCTTTTGAAGAGCCAATCAATGAAGAGACCTACATCAAACAGGATTCACTCCCAAAGGCTATATAAAGGACCCCAAGGCTCCTCCATTGAACACATCAATTGTTGGAAATTGTGCCCTAGGGGCCAATCATTGTCTTATCAACATTGTTGATTTATGAATTTATTAATTTTGTTATCATATTATTTGCATGTTTACTGTGATGACCATCCTTGGATAACTCATGATCTTATCCTAAATGTCCCTGGTTGGTCATCTATGCGGGAGCAGAGATAAAATAAGACCAGTATGACTTTGAAGATGATAGAGATATAAATTAAAGTCATAGGCACATGTAAGAGTACAAGGTGTTAGACCGACCCGCTATGAGAGAGCTGCATGGGTTGAGTCATAAGCTTCTCTCATATATAAACCATGCCACTATGCCCTTTGACCTGAGATCATCATGGATTCCTACATGACAAACGCTCAGCTTTGACCTAGTCAAAAGTCACTTTTGACCGAGTGATCATAAAGACTATGTTCGGGCTTAGTGTTTTTTCATGCGGAGGAATGTGAATGGTCAAGATGGAATTTGTCCCTCACATTCATAGAGAGATATTACTGGGCCCCTCGATGAGTTAGTCTGAGAAATGTATGGCCATACTTGAATGGAAAGGTAGTTCCATTTCTATAGTCAAACTACTCAGGTATCGAGAAAGTAACGGTCAGGAATAAGAGGATGACATTATCCATGCCTCATCCATGGCCAAAATATCGCGTGACAGAAGGGACGTGATATGGTTGTATAAAAGGTTACATCGTTTAACGATCCTCATATGATTTGGGTAGTCGTTAGTCTTGCTAGAGATCGCTTGCGACTTGTGGGCCAGTATAGCAAAAGCCCACTGCCAACTTCATATGGGCCTACAGGGTCGCACACAAAATAGCCCAACACGAGCTATGATATCTAGATTTATTGAATCTAAGACATGTCCAGATTCAATGAATAATCCAGGGAGGATGTATATATTTATTTATATTTATATTCGTATATATATAAATTCGTATATATATATTATATAAAAGAGATATATGAGATTTAATTTATAAGGATAAATTAAATCCCTATCACGTTTGAATTTGAAATTCAAATTGATATGATATCTCAAATTTGATTTATGAGAATAAATCAAATATAGTTCAGGCTTGTCTTTATTTTAAGTTAAATAAATAGGTGAACTAAATCTGTGGGACGGATTTAATATAAATATTATTTATTTAATTAGTTTCTTATCAAATTATATAATATATGGTATTGTATTAATTTCAGAATTAATATAAAATTAACTCCAAAAATCCAATTCGGTAGAGGAAAACGCATAACATCCTATATATCTGATTTTAGGAGCTACATTTTGAAAGATATAGAACACAGAAAGGCCGAAAGGAAATCTACAAAAGGTTTGCAGATAAGAAACTGCCGAAATAGAGATAGAGAGGACGAATTCTTGAGAAAGCCCTGGAGGGACAGGAGACGCTAGCATGTCGTTCGTGGTTAGAACGCTGTTCGTGTGGATAGCAGTAGAGGAAGCCGACCTGAGTCATCAACTTCTTGCAATCGAAAAGGGAGCACGAGCCGCGAAGAGAAGCTGTGAATGTCATGACCAGAAGCTGTGGAAGTCTCTGAGGAACACTGAGGGTAATGCTTCTTCCCACTTGACTTAAACACATACGGTAGATCCTCGCAAGGAATAGAAAATTTTTTAAGTTAATTTCTGCTGTGTGTCTTCTAATTCCTTACACCGATCACCACCATCACAATCATCTTCCTCATCTCTTCCACAATTAAATCATTTTCCTTCTAAGTTCTTGAGGATAGATATAGTGGCTTAAGTTTCTGTGCTTTAGAGTTAGGAGTTGAACAATTTTATGTTTTGATCTTTTCCTTTATACAAATTTATGATTTTCTAGATTTAGGTTTTGAGATTTGTATATGTTGGACCTAGGGTTTCGATTAAGACATCTTTGTGATCAAACCCTTGTGATTTATTATTTCAATTTATGATTTATATTCTTTATTTAATATCCTTAGGTTCCTCTTATAATTATTCGTGTTGGATTCACATGATTAGTTATAGGATTTTCGATTGAATATCTATGTTAGAGGAGCAAATCATTTATTGTTTAATTTATCACATGCTAAGTGGATCTTCACTAATCATTTTTGATACAATTGTATGCTAGATTTAGGTATAATTGTGGATTATATGATTATGACCATGAAGATTGTCTGGGATTTTGCACGTTAAGGACTTAGTATATTTAATTGTTATAACTAATATATTATTGAACGATGATACCCACGCATCAATCCTTGGGAACGTTCAACTTACTAGTAATCGTATCATTTAACTCTTTTACTTTCTTGCAATTATCGCTTTAATTAAACCAAATATTCTTCTCTACCCATATTTGTTCAATAATCACTTTAATTAATCATAATCAAGCTATGCATTGACTCTGCCTTGAGATCGACCTAGGGTTAGCTCCTATACACATAGGGTTAAAAATAGTAATTAATTTGAGCGCTAACGATAATCGACATCAATACCCTTCATCTATCTCTTGCTCAATGGCACAAAACAGTGGCAAACTCAGTGGCTTTTTCATAATTTTACATTTTCTGAGTCTTTATTAGTACTGGACCACATGCTTATTTAAAAATATTATTGGGCCTATAAGGCATCATTTTGAGATTTCTACATAGTCCACTGCTTTCATGGGCTTAACTTCTAAGAAATTCCGATGAAAAGTATTTATGGGGTAGTTTAATCCACTATAAATTATATTATAAATTCCACATAACTCCTTTTTGAATTCTGTTAGTTTCATAAATTCTCATATTAATTATAAGATTTCACTACAAAATTTCATATGATTCTGAGGTCTAGAGGATACTATATTATTTTTCCTTTCTTCATAAATTTATATCAATTTATTGAGACCTCAAATCAAAATTTTGTGTTGTGTTAAACTGATCAAAATAATTTTCTCTATTTAATGAGAAAATTTGGGACTAAAATGATTCCAGGCAGTTTTAGGTATTTTTCTGGCTTAACTTTCAATAATTATCATTTTGTCCCAGAACTTCTAAAAATTATACTTTAGGCCATCAACTTTTATAATTACACTTAATAGCCCAAAGTTTATGCCTACTTTAATTTTTCACCATGAAATTTTTAGACTTTTCAGTTTAGTCCTTCTCTTTCTTCAAAATAACCATTATGTCTCTAGGGACTTTTACTATTTACAATTTAGTCCCTATACTTTCATTATTTATAGTTTAGTTCCTGAACATCATTTGTATACTTGTGGGACTTTTGCTTAATAGGACATGGTAGCCTACCTATTTGAGGATATATACTGGGCTTCTGGCCTAATCCTTTGTCTTATCATAGTCTTTCTTCTCTATTCATCATCATAATCTTTTTCAAACATCTTTCCTATATAGGAAAAATTAGGATGTGACACAAATTCTAAATGCTACTGCAAAAGGCTCCATAGATGATATTTTTATTGAAGATGAATGGGAGATGATAAAAAAATAGCAATAAATAAAGCCCAATATGGTGTGTCTAATGCTAGAGGTACATAAGATGAGTACTGGACGAGACCCACTATTAATCAAACTTGCCCATGACATGGAAATATTGATAAATAGATGTGTAATATAACCAAGCAAGGTAACTTATGTCAAACCTTAATGGATGTTAGTTTTAATCTCTGTGATTTATCTATACATATTGCTGCTAACTGTCAAGCTCGTATAGAATATTTAATCAAAATTATGATCAAAGGAAAAAAGTTTTATAGTTTTAAAATCTAATAATTGAAAGTGCTTTTAAGTTTATCCAGATCACTGAGTTTTTGTTATGATAAAATGATCTTTATAGTAATATAACTAAATTGTTTTCCTTCTCAAAATGATATTTGGAATCTTAAGTTACAATTTATAATATCAAATTGAAGAAAGAAAAAGACAAGATATTTTAAACACAAATAACTGGATCTTGATATTGATTAATATTTTATGGTGATTTGATTATTTAAAATGTTTTGATGATGAGTCATTGCTTATAATGATTGATTGATCTATTTGAATCATCTATGGTTTAATTAGTCTTGAAAATATAGCGATAAGATTATTCAAGAAAAATCTAAAGTATTATTCAATATGATCTTATCAATGAACTATTCAATCAGATTATTTATCAAAGAGATATTCTATAAGATTATTCGTTAAGCTTAAATTGAATTATCTTGAAGCATTTGATTGATCTATGGATATCTTTGTTGAGCTTAGGAATTACTTGGAATTGGTTGAATGAATGATCTTCATGAATTTTATAGCCTGATCTTAATTGATGAAAGATGTGCCGATGACTTGTGTAAGGAATTGGAAGACACGCAGCAGAAATTAACTTAAAAATTTTTCCATTCCCTGTCAGGATCTACCGGATGTGTTTAAGTCAAGTGGAAAGAAGTATTACCCTCAATATTCAGTCGCGACTTTCTCAGCTTCTGGTTGCGACATCCACAGCTTCTTTCCGCAGCTCGTGATCTCTTTTCGATCGCAAAAAGTCGACGACTTAGGTCGGCTTCCTCTACTGGTATCCACACGAATAGCATTCCAACCACGAATGACGTGCTAGCGCCTCTTGTCCCTCCAGGGCTTACTCAAGAATTCGTCCTCTCCGTCTCTATTTCGACAGTTTCTTATCTGCAAACCTTTTTGCGGATTCTCGTTCACACTTTTTTTCTTTTCTGTCCCAACAGTAGCTCCTAAATATCATATATATCGGATGCTACGCGTGTTACCACATACTTGGATTTTTGGAATTAATCTTATATTAATTCTGAAATTAATAAAATATCATATATTGTATAATTTGATAAGAAACTAATTAAATAAATAGTGTTTGTATTAAATCCGTCCCACAGATTTAGTTCACCCGTTTATTTAATTTAAAATAGAGATAAGACGGAATTACATTTGATTTATTCTCATAAATCAAATTTGAGATATCATATCAATTGAATTTCAAATTCAAACGTGATAGAGGTTTAATTTTATCCTTATAAATTAAATCTTGTAAATATCTCTTATATGAGATATCATATCAATTTGAATTTCAAATTCAAACGTGAAAGAGATTTAATTTATCCTTATAAATTAAATCTTGTAAATATCTCTTATTTATAATATATACGAATTTATATATATATACGAATATAAATATAAATATATACATCCACCCTGGATCATTCATTCAATCTGGACATCATAGCTCGTGTTGGGCTATTTTGTGTGCGACCCTGTAGGCCCATATGAAGTTAGCAGTGGGCCATTTACTATACTGATTCACAAGTCGCAAGCAGACTCTAGCAAGACATCATGACTACCCAAATCTTATGAGGATCGATGAATGATATAACCTTTTATATAACCATATCATGTTCCTTTTGTCACACGATATTTTGGTCATGGATGAGGCATGGAGAATGTCGTCCTCCTATTCCTGACCGTTACTTTCTCGATCCCTGAGTAGTCTGACTATAGAAATAGAACTACCTTTCCATTACAGTATGGTCATAATTTCTCAGACTCACTCATCGAGGGGCCCAGTAATATCTCTCTACGAATGTGCGGGATAAATTCCATCTTCACCATTCACATTCCTCCGCACGAAAAACAACTAAGCCCGAACATAGTCTTTATGATCACTCGGTCAAAAGTGACTTTTGACTAGGTCAAAGCTGAGCGTTTGTCATGTAGGAATCCATGATGATCTCAGGTCAAAAGGCATAGTGACATGGTTTGTATATGAGAAAAGCTTATGACTTAACCCATGCAGCTCTCTCATAGCGGGTTGGTCCAACACCTTGTACTCTTACATGTGCCTATGACTTTGATTTATATCTCTATACATCTTCAAAGTCATACTGGTCTTATTTCATCTCTGCTCCCATATAGATGACCGACCAGGGACATTTAGGATAAGATCATGAGTTATCCAAGGATGGTCATCACAGTAAACATGCAAATAATATGAGAACAAAATTAATAAATTCATAAATCAACAATATTCGTAAGACAATGATTAGCCCCTAGGGCACAATTTCCAACAACCTCCCACTTGTACTAGGTACAATCATTAATTTGACTAATTCCCATTGACCTAACATGATGCTCATGCTTTGTCTGCACAAGCGGCTTTGTTAGGGGATCAACAACATTATCTTCTCCTGCTACTTTGCATATTTTTATATCACCTCTATCGTTGATTTCTCTGATGAGATGAAATCGCCTGAGTATATGCTTGGTCCTTTGATGTGACCTAGGCTCTTTGGCCTGTGCAATGGCACCGCTATTGTCACAAAGCAAAGTTATTGGAACTGAGATGGTAGGTATCACCCCTAGTTCCGTGATGAACTTCCTGATCCAAACGGCTTCCTTAGCTGTATCAGATGCTGCTATATACTCAGCTTCCATTGCAGAATTTGCTACAGTGCCCTGCTCAGAGCTCTTCCAGCTTACTGCTCTATTATTGAGGAGGAATATATATCCAGACTATGATTTTTGATTATCCTGGTCAGTTTTGAAACTCGCATCTGTGTAACCAGTTACACAGAGTTTGTCATCCAATCCATCATAGACCAAAAATAAGTCCTTAGTCCTTCTTAAGTACTTCAGGATATTCTTGACAGCAGTCCAATGGCCTTCACTAGGGTCCTGTTGATATCTGCTAGTCATACTTAAGGCAAACAAGACATCCGGTCGAGTACATAACATGGCGTACATGATAAATCCTATGGCCGAGGCATATGAAACTTTACTCATGCGACCTCGCTAATCAAATATACTAGGACACAAATCTTTGCTGAGGTGAATACAATGAGACATGGGTATGAAACCCCTCTTTTATTCGTGCATACTGAACCTATGCAGTATTTTGTCTATGTATGTACTCTGACCGAGTCCTATAAGTCTTTTAGATCTATCTCTATAGATCCTGATTTATAGGATGTAGGTGGCTTCACCCAAGTCTTTCATTGAGAAAGACTTTCCTAACCAAGACTTTGTTGGAAATTGTGCCCTAGGGGCCAATCATTGTCTTATGAACATTATTGATTTATGAATTTATTAATTGAGTTATCATATTATTTGCATGTTTACTATGATGACCATCCTTGGATAATTCATGATATTATCCTAAATGTCCCTGGTCGATCATCTATGTGGGAGCACAGATGAAATAAGACCAGTATGACTTTGAAGATGTATAGAGATATAAATCAAAGTCATAAGCACATGTAAGAGTACATGGTGTTGGACCGACCCGCTATGAGAGAACTGCATGGGTAACGTCATAAGCTTCTCTCATATACAAACCATGTCAATATGCCCTTTGACCTGAGATCATCATGGATTCCTACATGACAAAACGCTCAGCTTTGACCTAGTCAAAAGTCACTTTTGACCGAGTGATCATAAAGACTATGTTTGGGCTTAGTGGTTTTTCATGCGGAGGAATGTGAATGGTCAAGATGGAATTTGTCCCTCACATTCGTGGAGAGATATTACTGGGCCCCTCGATGAGTGAGTCTGAGAAATGTATGGCCATACTGTAATGGAAAGGTAGTTCCATTTCTATAGTCAGACTACTCAGGGATCGAGAAAGTAACGGTCAGGAATAGAAGGATGACATTATCCATGCCTCATCCATGACCAAAATATCGCGTGACAGAAGGGACATGATATGGTTGTATAAAAGGTTACATCGTTTATCGATCCTCATATGATTTGGGTAGTTGTTATGTCTTGCTAGAGACCGCTTGTGACTTGTGGGCTAGTATAGCAAATGGCCCACTGCCAACTTCATATGGGCCTACAGGGTCACACACAAAATAGCCCAACACGAGCTATGATGTCCAGATTCATTGAATCTAAGACATGTCTAGATTCAATGAATGATCCAGGGTGGATATATATATTTATTTATATTTATATTCGTATATATATAAATTCATATATATATTATATATATATACGTATAATATATATACGAATTTATATATATACGAATATAAATATAAATAAATATATATATCAACCCTGGATCATTCATTGAATCTAAGACATGTCTAGATTCAATGAATGATCCAGGGTGGATATATATATTTATTTATATTTATATTCGTATATATATAAATTCGTATATATATTATATATATGAGATATATGAGATTTAATTTATAAGGATAAATTAAATCTCTATCACGTTTGAAATTCGAAATTCAAATTGATAGGATATCTCATATAAGAGATATTTATAAGATTTAATTTATAAGGATAAATTAAATCCCTATCACGTTTGAATTTGAAATTCAAATTGATAGGATATCTCAAATTTGATTTATGGGAATAAATCAAATATAACTCAGTCTCATCTTTATTTAAAGTTAAATAAATAGGTAATTAAATCTGTGGGACGGATTTAATATTATTTTATTTAATTAGTTTCTTATAAAATTATACAATATATGATATTGTATCAATTCGGAATTAATATCAGATTAACTCCAATTAGGTTAAGTGAAAAAAAATGCATAGCATCCTCTATATCTGATTGGAGGAGCTACGTTTGAAAATAATACAGAACACAAAAGGCCGAACGGAATCTGCAAAAGGTTTGCAGACAAGAAACTGCCGAAATAGAGACGGAGACTTGTGAGAGCCTTGGAGGGACAGGAGACACTAGCACGTCGTTCATGGTTGGAACGCTGTTCGTGTGGATACCAGTAGAGGAAGCTGACCTGAGGCGTCGACTTCTTGTGATCGGAAAGAGACCACCGTCCGCGGAGAGAATCTGTGAAGGTCGCAGAGGAACACTCCGTCGATTTCTTGCGATCAGAAAGAGATCACCACCCACGTAGAGAAGCTGTGAAATTCGCTGAGCAACACTAAGGGTAATGATTCTTTCCACTTGACTTAAACACATACGGCAGATCCTGGCAAGGAATGGAAATTTTTTTAAAGTTTATTTCCGCTGCGTGTCTTCTAATTCCTTACAGACTTGACAATCTGCAAGGTAGGAATGTCATTTCCAATAAGTAGGATGTCATCGACATAAAGTACCAAAAACACAACTGTGCTCCCACTAACCTTCTTGTACACACAAGGTTCATTAATGTTTTGAAGAAATCTAAACTCTTTGACTACTTTATCAAAACGATGATTCCAACTCTGAGAGGCTTGCTTCAGTCCATAAATGGACCTTTGAAACTTGCACACTTTACTAAAGTCCTCAGAAAGCACAAACCCTTCAGGTTGTGTCATGTACACATCCTCAAAGAGCTTTCCATTAAGGAAGGCTGTCTTGATGTCCATCTGCCATATTTCATAGTCATAATATGCTACTATGGCAAAGAGGATTCTGATTGATTTGGCCATTGCAACTTGGGAAAAGGTCTCATCATAGTCCATACCATGAGTTTGAGTAAATCCTTTTGCAACCAGTCGTGCCTTGAAGACATTTACATTGCCATCCATGTCAGTTTTCTCCTTAAAAACCCACTTGCACTCAACAGTTTTTACACCTTCAGGTGGGTCGCCTAAGGTCTAAACCTGATTGTCGTACATGGATTGCACCTCAGACTTTATGGCATTAAGCCATTTTTCAGAGTTTGGTCCCACTATAGCTTCTCGATAGGTAGTCGGCTCATTATACTCAATGAGTAACACATCACGACTGTCAGAAATCAGAAATCCATATCTCTGAGGCTGAAGTCGTGTCCTATTAGATTTCCGTGGACCTTGCGTGACTTGAGGAGTCTCAACAACTTGTTGTGAGTCTTCTTTATTTTCCATCTGCAGTTTTATGGTGTCTTGTGGCTCTCAAACTTCTTCAAGGTATACCTTTCTCCCACTAGTTCTTTTAGAGATAAATTCTCGTTCGAAAAAGATATCATTTATGACAACAAACACTTTGTTATCAGCAGGGTTATAGACATAGTATCCCTTGGTTTCCTTAGGATTTCCACAAAAAGGTACTTTGAGGATTTGAGCGCTAATTTGTCTGAGGCTTGTTGCTTAACATAGACCTCGCATCCCCAAATCTTGAGGAAAGACAAACTAGGTGTCCTCCTAGTCTATATCTCATACAGAGTCTTTTCAATTGCCTTAGATGGAACACGATTGAGTGTGAACGCAGCTGTCTCTAGGGCATAGCCCCAAAAGGAGGGTGGAAGATCTGTTTGACTCATCATAGATTGAACCATATCTAATAGTGTTCGATTCCTCTGTTCAGAAATGCCATTCCATTATGGTGTCCCTAGAGGAGTCAATTATGAGACTATCCTACAACTCCTAAGATGATCAATGAACTGTTGGCTCAAATATTCACCACCCTGATCAGAACGAATGGCTTTAATTGTTTTGCCAAGATGGTTTTGTACTTCATTTTGAAATATTTTGAACATTTCAAAAGATTCAAATTTATGCTTGATCATATAGATGTACCCATATCTGCTAAAATCATCTATGAATGTTATGAAGTACGAATAACCTCCTCTGACATTTGTGTTCATCAGTCCACACAAATATGTATGTATTAGGCCCAATAAATCAGTGGCCCTCTTACTGTGCCCAGTGAAAGGTGACTTTGTCATCTTTCCTAACAAGCAAGACTCGCAAGTGTCATATGATTCAAAATCAAATGAGTTGAGAAATCCATCTTGATGAAGTTTGGAAATGCGTTTCTCATTTATGTGGCCCAGACGACAGTACCAGAGGTATGTCGGATTCAAATCATTTGGTTTGACCCTTTTGGTGGTTATGTTTTAGATATTTCCATGATTGGGTTGTTCCAAATTTAATATGTAATGATCAACATGCAAATCACCATGAGCATAGAAAACATCATTACGATAAATAGAACATCTACTATTCCCAGCAATAGAAGTGAAACCTTCCTTATCCAAATAAGAAAGTGAAACTATGTTACTACTTAAAGCAGGAACATAATAGCAATTGTTCAAAACTAACAAAAGCCCAGTGGACAGAACTAATTTATAAGTGCCTACAGCTAACGCAGCAACCCTTGCTCTATTTCCAACTCATAGGTTAACTTTGCCCTTTTTCAGCTTCCTACTGTCCTTTAGTCCCTACATATTTGTACAAATGTGAGAACCACATGCAGTATCTAATACCCATGTGGTGGAAGTAGAAAGATGAATGTCTATAACATAAATACCTAAAGTGATAGCCCCACTATCCTTCTTGTTCTTTTTCAGATCTTCGAGGTAGAGTTTACAATTCCTCTTCAAATGACCAGGTTCATTGCAGAAGAAGCAGACTCCTTCCTTCGGAGGCTTTGCCTTCTTTGGTGCAGGCTTGGTTTCGGGCTTGCCTGACTCTTTGGTCTTACTTGATGAACCATGACCCTTCCCCTTGCCTTTGCCTTTCTTTTTCATACCCTTTCCTTTTTGAACCATCAAAACAGTACTAGGCTTCTTCTTAAGACTCGGCTTAGCAATTTTAGGCATCCCATGCAATTCAGAAATAGATTTCTCCATGTTGTTCATGTTGTAGTTCATGACAAAATGGTCATAACTTTATGGGAGTGAGTTCAAGACCAAATCCATAGCTAACTCCTAGCTCATGGGAAATCCAAGCCTCTCAAGGTGATCAATATACCCTTTCATCTTTAAGACATGAGTACTGACTGATGAACCTTCAGCCATCTTACAGGAATATAAGGCCTTAGTGGTCTCATACCTCTCTTGCCTTGCCTGTTGCTGGAATATTTCCTTGAGATGCACAATCATCTCATAAGCCTCCTTGTGTTCTAGATCTCTTTGGAGCTCTGGAACCATGGTGGCTAGCATCAAGCATCCCACATCGACAGAGTCTTCCTTATGCTTCGTGTAAGCATCTCTCTGAAATCTAGGAGCATTGGCTGCTGGCTCCTCAGGAATGGGTTGATCTAGGACATGTGCCTTTCTTTCCTACTTGAGAACAATTCTCAAGTTCCTAAACCAGTCAAGAAAGTTTTTTCCATTGAGTTTGTCCTTCTCAAGGATAGATCGCAGCGATAATGTAGCAGTATTACTAGTGTCATGATTCTACAATTAAAATATGCAATTGAATTAGCAATCTCCCACTAAATAAATAACCCTCAATGTAATAGTTAATGGGCTAAGATCCATATTTGGCTCAAACTTAAGTCCGCTTTACCAGAACGCTTAAATTAAGTTATTTAGGTAGGTAACACCTTTGCCAATTACATCAAATATAACTCTTAGATGTTAATGGGATTCTATCATCATATGATCTAGCATGTTTTTAATCCCATCTAATACCTTGAGACACAAAATCGTTTTGTTAATCTCAATTAAGTCAAACAATAATAAACATCTGAGAGTAGCACCATTACTCTTGGTTATCTCCCCAAGATAACTCAAATGCACCCACTTTGGCGGAGTCCACAATTGAGTGATCGAGGTTTTGACAAGTGTCCATAAATTGACGGCATTATGACTTAAGATTTCATTTAGAGGGCTTAATTTAACTATCTGGTTTATAAGAATGCATGTTTCTTAGTTTGTATCTCATACAAGTAATATGCATGTGCTGATATAATCATAAGATGCATAATTTAAACGTGATACAATATGGCTCACCTATCATAAGTCTACTCAAGCCAATGAGAGGAGCTCTCTAGTAAGAAAAGGGAAATTACATATAGAAACCTATTTTAACATTCGAGGGGAGTGAGATGAGAAGAGAAGGTACATTAAGAGTATATAGAGGAAGGCACGACACGTAGGCCGTATTTAAAAATTACAACACTTGCAATCTAGAGCCACATTGTTCACCATACCCAAACATTTAAGAATCAATATTCAGATTTAATTGAAGGGCAATTAATGTTTCAAAACTAAAACATTCACAAAACAGTATATGTTACGGTTATGTTGCGCTACGAACAGGTAGCCACAGCGGTCCCGCTAGCCGGTTAGCGGGTAGGGTTTGTGGTAGCGGCCCGAGAAGTTTTTTTTTGTTTCATAAATAATCATGAATCTGAATTCATTTTTCTTAGACCCCATCAATATTAATTAATCAAATCAAAACGCATGCAACACCGATTTCAATTCCCTTTTAGATTCCTTATATGTCATATATAAAATGGATTCCTTATATGTCACACATAAAATGCATGTTATCATATGATCGGCTACGACTAACACATATCATATGAATCAACAATCAAGCCTAACTTAAACACAAAATGGCATGGCTCTGATACCACTGTAAGGAATTGGAAGACACGCAGCGGAAATTAACTTAAAAATTTTGCCATTCCTTCCCAGGATCTACCGTATGTGTTTAAGTCAAGTAGAAAGAAGTATTACCCTCAGTATTCAGTCGCGACTTTCTCAGCTTTTCGATTGCAAGAAGTCGACAACTCAAGTCGGCTTCCTCTACTTGTATCCACACGAACAATGTTCCAACCACGAACGACGTGCTAGCGCCTCCTGTCCCTCAAGGGCTTACTTAAGAATTCATCCTCTCTGTCTCTATTTCGGTAGTTCCTTATCTGCAAACCTTTTGTGGATTCCCGTTCACCCTTTTTTCTGTCCCAACCGTAGCTCCTAAATATCAGATATATCGGATGCTATGCGTGTTACCACATACTTAGATTTTTGGAATTAATCTTATATTAGTTCTAAAATTAATACAATATCATATATTGATTAATTTGATAAGAAACTAATTAAATAAATAGTGTTTGTATTAAATCCGTCCCATAGATTTAGTTCACCCGTTTATTTAATTTAAAATAAAGATAAGAAGGAATAACATTTGATTTATTCTCATAAATCAAATTTGAGATATCATATCAATTTGAATTTCAAATTCAAACGTGATAGAGATTTAATTTTATCCTTATAAATTAAATCTTGTAAATATTTCTTATATGAGATATCATATCAATTTGAATTTCAAATTCAAACGTGATAGAGATTTAATTTATCCTTATAAATTAAATCTTATAAATATCTCTTATATATAATATATATATACGAATATAAATATAAATAAATATATACATCCACCCTGGATCATTCATTGAATCTGGACATCATAGCTCATGTTGGGCTATTTTGTGTGCGACCCTGTAGGCTCATATAAAGTTAGCAGTGGGCCAGTTACTATACTGACTCATAAGTCGCAAGCGGTCTCTAGCAAGACATCATGACTACCTAAATCATATGAGGATCGATGAACGATGTAACCTTTTATACAACTATATCATGTCCCTTTTATCACACGATATTTTGGTCATGGATGAGGCATGGAGAATGTTTTCCTCCTATTCCTGACCGTTACTTTCTTGATCCCTGAGTAGTTTGACTATAGAAATGGAACTACCTTTCCATTACAGTATGGCCATACATTTCTCAGACTCACTCATCGAGGGCCCCAGTAATATCTCTCTACGAATGTGAGGGACAAATTCCATCTTGACCATTCAATTCCTTCGCACGGAAAACCACTAAGCCCGAACATAGTCTTTATGATCACTCAGTCAAAAGTGACTTTTGACTAGGTCAAAGCTGAGCGTTTGTCATGTAGGAATCCATGATGATCTTAGGTCAAAGGGCATAGTGACATGATTTGTATATGAGAGAAGCTTATGACTCAACCCATGCAGCTCTCTCATAGCGGGTCGGTCCAATACCTTGTACTCTTACATGTGCCTATGACTTTGATTTATATCTTTATACATCTTCAAAGTCATACTGGTCTTATTTCATCTCTGCTCCCGCATAGATGACTAACCAGGGACAATTAGGATAAGATCATGAGTTATCTAATGATTATCATCACAGTAAACATGCAAATAATATGATAATACAATTAATAAATTCATAAATCAACAATGTTCATAAGACAATGATTGGCCCTTAGGGCATAATTTCCAAGAAAAAGTACTACGTTGAATAGTAGGGTGATAGTTGTAATTGAAGTGATGCATTTTGTTAGTTCAAAAGATAAAAAACTAAATTTGGCATCCATGCCATATTATTGAGGGATTGAAGGGATTTAAGATATTATTTCTACTTTCATTTTTGCACCACAAAACTTTTAGACTTTTCAATTTAGTCCCTTATCTTTATACATTTGTCTAATGATTATTTTTCCTTTCTATTCATCATCACAATCCTTTCCAAACATCTTTCCACTATCAAAATTATACAGGTAAAGAAAAATTAGGATGTGAAATTTCTACCCCCTTAAAAATAATTTGTCCTTAAAATTTACTTATTACCTTAGTCAACTATCTTAGATATATATCATTTTCTCACTTTATGACTAAGGATTGGGGTATCTATCTCTTATCTTCTATTTGACATCTTAGCGGAGTACTTCCATGTTCGCAGATCTTCATACCTTTGCTATGATTATTTTTCTGTTCTAAATCAACTCAATCAGAGTTGAGCTCTACTTCATTCTTTTACTTGCTTACTTGCTATGCATCTATTTGAATATGGACTTCTCACCAGACTAGAATTGTGAGTAGTTTCCATTTCTTTCATATCAAACTGTCTTGAATACTACTATATTCTGGAGTTTCTATCAACTACTCATCATACTTCTTCTTCTTCTTATCATCTTTAATAATTCATCATAATACAGAGAGAGGACTTATGTCATTATTCTTTCTTTCTTTACTTTACTACTAGATAAGAGTGTAAGGAATTGGAAGACACACAGTGAAAATTAATTTAAAATTTTTTTCCCATTCCTTGTCAGGATCTACCGTATGTGTTTAAGTCAAGTGGAAAGAAGCATTACCCTTGGTGTTCCTCAGTGACTTCCACAGCTTCTCTCCGCGGCTCGTGCTCTCTTTCTGATCGCAAGAAGTTGACGCCTCAGGTCGACTTCCTCTACTGGTATCCACACGAACAGCGTTCTAACCACGAACGATGTGCTAGCGTCTCCTGTCCCTCCAAGGCTCTTTCAAGAATTCGTCCTCTCCGTGTCTACTTCAGCAGTTTCTTATCTGCAAACCTTTTGCAAATTCCGTTCGGCCTTTTGTGTTGTGTGTTGTGTACCAAAAACGTAGCTCCTAAAATCGGATATATAGGATGCTCTACGTTTTTCTCAACCGAATTGGATCTTAGAATTAATCTATATTAATTCCAAAATTAATACAATATCACATATTGTATAATTTGATAAGAAACTAATTAAATAAATAATGTTTATATTAAATCCATCCCACAGATTTAATTCACCTATTTATTTAATTTAAATAAAGATAAGATTGGACTATATTTGATTTATTCTCATAAATCAAATTTGAGATATCCTATCAATTTGAATTTCAAATTCAAATGTGATAGAGATTTAATTTATCCTTATAAATTAAATCTTGTAAATATCTATTATATGAGATATCCTATCAATTTGAATTTCAAATTCAAATGTGATTGAGATTTAATTTATCCTTATAAATTAAATCCTATATATCCCTTATATATAATATATATATATATACGAATATAAATATAAATAAATATATACATCAACCCTCGATCATTCATTGAATCTAGACACGTCTTAGATTCAATGAATCTGGACATCATAGCTCGTGTTGGGTTATTTTGTGTGCGACCCTGTAGGCCCATATGAAGTTGGCAGTGGGCCATTTGCTATACTAGCCCACAAGTCGCAAGAGGTCTCTAGCAAGACATAACGACTACCCAAATCATATGAGGATCGATAAACGATGTAACCTTTAATACAACCATATCATGTCCCTTCTGTCACGCGATATTTTGGTCATGGATGAGGCATGGATAATGTCATCCTCCTATTCCTGACCGTTACTTTCTCGATCCTTGAGTAGTCTGACTACAGAAATAGAACTACCTTTCCATTACAGTATGGTCATCATTTCTCAGACTCACTCATCGAGGGGCCCAGTAATATCTCTCTACGAATGTGAGGGACAAATTCCATCTTCACCATTCACATTCCTCCGCACGAAAAACCACTAAGCCCGAACATAGTCTTTATGATCACTCGGTCAAAAGTGACTTTTGACTAGGTCAAAGCTGAGCGTTTGTCATGTAGGAATCCATGATGATCTCAGGTCAAAGGGCATAGTGACATGGTTTGTATATGAGAGAAGCTTATGACATAACCCATGCAACTCTCTCATAGCGGGTCGGTCCAACACCTTGTACTCTTACATGTGCCTATGACTTTGATTTATATCTCTATACATCTTCAAAGTCATACTGGTCTTATTTCATCTCTGCTCCCGCACAGATGATCGACCAGGGACATTTAGGATAAGATCATGAATTATCCAAGGATGGTCATCACAGTAAACATGCAAATAATATGATAACACAATTGATAAACTCATAAATCAATAATGTTCATAAGACAATGATTGGCCCCTAGGGCACATTTTCCAACAAAGAGCACATACTCTAACATGCATAATGCCTAGCCAACATGTTATGAACTACATACCTACCCATGAATGTAAAACTCTAACATCAGAGCTCAAGCATTCATTTTCCTTAATATGCAAAGCTCTAACACTCAGAGTTTGCATAGCTCTATCGCATGGAGCTTGCACTGCTCTAACATTTGGAGCTTTAGCATATTTTACAAATATAACATAATACCTGACATTTCATGCAAGGAGTGAAAGCTCTCACTTGCTATTTCATCTGTAACATAACATTCAAACATCTTATCCCTTTAAAAAAGGGAGCCTCTCTTGTAAGGAATTGGAAGACAAGCAGCGGAAATTAATTTAAAAATTTTTCCATTCCTTGCCAGGATCTGGTCACGACATTCACAGCTTCTCTCCGCGGCTCGTGCTCCTTTTCCGATCGCAAGAAGTCGACGACTCAGGTCGGCTTCCTCTACTGGTATCCACACGAACAACGTTCCAACCACGAACGACGTGTTAGCGTCTCTTGTCCCTCTAGGGCTTTCTCAAGAATTCGTCCTTTCCGTCTCTATTTTGGCAGTTTCTTATCTGCAAACCTTTTGCAGATTCCCCTTTGGCCTTTCTGTGTTCTCTGTGTGTTTTAATAAAAATGCAGCTCCTAAAATCAGATACATAGGATACTATGCATTTTTCTCTCTACTGAATTGGATTTTGGAGTTAATCTTATATTAATTCTGAAATTAATACAATATCATATATTGTATAATTTTATAAGAAACTAATTAAATAAATAATATTAAATTTGTCCCACAGATTTAATTGCCTATTTATTTAACTTTAAATAAAGATGAGACTGAACTATATTTGATTTATTCTCATAAATCAAATTTGAGATATCCTATCAATTTGAATTTCAAATTCAAACGTGATAGGGATTTAATTTATACTTATAAATTAAATCTTATAAATATCTCTTATATGAGATATCCTATCAATTTGAATTTTAAATTCAAACGTGTTAGAGATTTAATTTATCCTTACAAATTAAATCTCATATATCTCATATATATAATATATATACGAATTTATATATATATATATACGAATATAAATATAAATAAATATATACATCCACCCTGGATCTTTCATTGAATCTGGACATGTCTTAGATTCAATGAATCTGGACATCATAGCTCGTGTTGGGCTATTTTGTGTGCGACCCTGTAGGCCCATATGAAGTTGGCAGTGGGTCATTTGCTATTCTGGCCCACAAGTCGTAAGTGGTCTCTAGCAAGACATAACGACTACCCAAATCGTATGAGGATCGTTAAACGATGTAACCTTTTATACAACCATATCATGTCCCTTTTGTTACGCGATATTTTGGCCATGGTTGAGGCATGGATAATGTCATCCTCCTATTCCTGACCGTTACTTTCTCGATCCCTGAGTAGTCTGCCTGTAGAAATAGAACTACCTTTCCATTACAGTATGGCCATACATTTCTCAGACTCACTCATCGAGGGGCCCAGTAATATCTCTCTACAAATGTGAGGGACAAATTCCATCTTGACCATTCACATTCCTCCGCATGAAAACCCACTAAACCTGAACATAGTCTTTAAGATCACTCAGTCAAAAGTGACTTTTGACTACGTCAAAGCTGAGCATTTGTCATGTAGGAATCCATGATGATCTCAGGTCAAAGGGCATATTGACATGGTTTGTATATGAGAGAAACTTATGACGTTACCCATGCAGTTCTCTCATAGCGGGTCGGTCCAACACCTTGTACTCTTACATGTGCTTATGACTCTGATTTATATCTCTATATATCTTCAAAGTCATACTGGTCTTACTTCATCTATGCTCCCGCATAGATGACCGACCAGGGACATTTAGGATAGGATCATAAATTATCCAAGGATGGTCATCATAGTAAACATGCAAATAATATGATAACACAATTAATAATTTCATAAATCAATAATGTTCATAAGATAATGATTGGCCCCTAGGACACGTTTTCCAACATCTCTATCTATTTACAAAGCTAGCTATAAAGCTATTTTGTATTGTACTTCTCAATAGATATTTCTCATAATGTATCTCATTACGTACTTTTCATGCCGTATCATGGCATATTTGGCCAAATTTGGCTATATCATAGTCTATCTTGCCTTATCATGATGTATTTTGAGATACCATAAGTCTAATATTCTCTTTAACTTATAACTTTGGTAGCTTTTAAGAAAACTCTTCTAAATATTTCCTTTCAAATCCATTTTATTTGGACTTGACATAAGGGTTCTAGTCTCTTACTATTCATAATCCTTTCTAACTTTTCGTAGCTCTTTCTATCATGATATATAACTTTGTTCATCTATACCAAACTTCTATGGCATTTACACCCTTTCTCATCACTTCTCAGGGGTCACCCATTGTTGGGCTACTATTGCCTGAGCATACTTAACTGAAAAGTGCTAATAAAAATCTGAAGCGCTGGTGCTAATAGGCTCTAACCCTGATACTTTACTATCTTAGACCCTTCTCATACTGTCTCTCTTGGGTTTATCTGGCCTTCTAATTTCTTTATCCTCGTCTGGAGGATCTATTTGTCTCTAATTCTTATTCTCTGTAATGTTATCTTAAGGATATCATTATTCTTATTTGACCCCTTCTCATATCTTCTGAGATATTCTTTTTCTCTTCCTTAGGCATATTATCTACATACTCATAAATATCTGTTACTCAGGACTAAAACTTTTAACTTTGATTACTTAGTTCCTATTGCGTGTAAGAAGATTATGAGTTTAATTCTTAATTGTAATAAGGCTATATGAAATTAGCATCATGGGTACTCTCTATGTTATAAGCTAACCAACTTATGAAGCTTCTCTACCTTAACCTTATCCTTGGTAATTGTTCTTCCAAAGACATATTGTACTTATGGCTCATTCATTTTCTTTCTCTAGGTTAGGTCTATTGTGACCCTCAGGATCTACTGCGATAAACCGTAAGCCTCTTCAGGATATAACTGTGACCCTAGAATTCTATTCTCTGTGAGCCATGCTAGGATCTAAATGCAATCTTACGGAATCTATTGCAATTGTGTTGTACTATATTTTCATCTATGGAAGACCTAACCAATGGACTAAGTTACAAGGTTAGCCACTTCCACGTAGTTGTTAACTCAACAGATAATTGCCCAAAAATGATCACAGAAGTCAATATTATCTATTAGGACTTTACTCATTTCCTCTATTACTCAGGAATTTCTCATATCATTCCCGTCTTTTATAACTTTACTATGTTTATTACTGCAGAGAGCTACAAATGCTCTACCATGCACATATCTGTCATAATCTGTTCATATCATCTAATGGACATTACTGTACATGAGCTGCACTATCCATTCTATTGGCTTTATCTCAAGAGCAATCTGACTCTATTGTAAGAGTAATTTAGCTCTGTTGCGAGAACGTTAACTTTTATTATATAGACACTGCTCCTTCTTAGAGCTACATCATCTTTCATAACTACGTCTCCTTTCATTTCATGTTCATGTACATCATTCATGTATCTTATCCCTACTGATGGGACATGTCCTGAGTACCGTAATCATTTGTCTATAAATTTGCTACTAACCTTCATCTCTAATCTCATTTATTGCTTTTCTATTGTTTTATCATTACCAAGTTGAATTATCTAATTGCATGTCATATGGCATGGGAGGAATAAATTTTTTTTCAAAACTTTCTCATCATATATACTCTACCATGCATGAAATACAAAAGGAGAGTGTTCATCCATTATAGTATACTTTAACTTGCATAATATGCAAGGAGATACAATCATTTAAACATTCTCTAACATGCATGTCATCATATGACAACTGCTAGGAGATACAACTGTTCATCATAACTTATGGCAACATAAGCCATATCACATAATTTGCTCAACCGTCCCTCATACGTACATTACAATTAAACAATTAACTAGGTAAACTTGAAAGCATTATTTCCTCTATCATATTATATGTCAGACTATCTATCACATTATCTGACAATTTATTCAAGAATTTGAAGAAACTATTCATCTAACTTAGGCTGCCACATTACCCTCTTATTAGGGTATAGACTCAACCCTTCATTACTCTTTCTTACATAGGGAATAGGGGAGTCAATTTATCTTTGAAGATATGGCCACCTTTCTTTCTCTATACATCATAAACTTCTTTTCTTATTTCGTATACATCTACCGCTTTGTTAAACTTCTATAACTGCTTGAGAAAAACTCTTTCTTTATAACACAGAATTTAATCCATGAACTAACTTCTTAGTCATTCAACTCTCACTGTTCATGTGGATGAACTTGGCTAAGTATTCATCAAAGGGTTTCTCTTCCCTAGTTTAACCCTTAGCCTCACATTCATCTTTATCTAACGGAGAGGAATACTTCTCGTAAACTATTTAGAAAACACTTTTCAAGTGAGTGGATAAATCTCCATCTCTATGGAGTAACTTCTACATCTCTATACTATATCTTAACTCTTTCTATATGTATATCAGTCTCAGTCTGCTCTTGACCAAACTGTGGTTCCTTTCTTGTATGTCTCTGGATCTTGACTAACTTAAGTAACATAGATCTCATTCGACATCTAGCACTATTACTTCTGTTCTCTAGGGTACTCTACCCTATGTATGCTAGGTTACTGTTTCTTCATAATAGGATCCCTCTGTTTTGGGAACATTAACTTTCTATGTATTAGTCATCACGTCTTTAACCTTAAGCCATGTGTTAGGCTCCTTCTTAGGCAAGTCTCAAAATAACATGTAATTCTTTTGTTCAAGAAGGATTACTGAACAAACTCTTTCGTAAGGTATGTATACTCTTGATGGTCACACAGAGGACCTACTTCTAAACCTTTTCTTGAACTAATATTGATTTTTTATATCTTAGTTCCTCATATTGTTTGGCTAGCCTACAACATGTGCTAAATCTTTAACTGATAAACTTCAGTTAGGCTGGCATCTTTATTCTTATTATTAGGTCTCTGTGCATCCTAGTCGTGACCTGAGTACTAGCTAGTCACGACTCATACTATTTGCACCACAACTTTCTCGTATGACTTGACAACTATGTGTTCTTCAGTCGTAACCATAGGACTTCTTCTGTCTTGACATGACAACTCTGGAACTTCCAGTCTTTACTCTAACAATGGCCAACTTTATTCTTGGCTTTAATAAGCTTGAGTCAATTGAAACTCATTCATATCTATCTATCATAATCACATTAAATAGGGAACATATTCACATAAATGTTCAACTAACTATCATTTTATTATATCACATCAAAACTCTTATTTTATGCCCTTATAGTATTTATACATCCATTACACACATGTCAAGTACATATTCAGGGTACATCATAACTATTATACATCTGAGTAATTATTTTACTTTACAATATTTTTACATTACCCCTTATCTCTTTTTACATTATTTTCTAGGGAATTGTAAACTACAAATACTTCTTCATATAGAAGGGCCACCCCTATATATCAGTTGGTGGATCATTCGCCAAAAACCCACTTAGCTCTATGTGCCATGTAGGGGTATATGGCAATATCTGGCTTACGACCATCTCATGCCAATCTTCTAGAGTGTAAACTTGATTTAAGTTAGTGCCCTCTATTGTATATCTATTTATTATCCCTGCTACGGCATTAAGGAAGTGCAGATAAATTGACTGCTCTTGATCTATACTTCTGTCATCCCTTAACCTAGATTGAGTAATTCACTCTCCATAACTTTCTTCAGACTGATATAATCAACATTATCTATCTTTAAAAAAGAAGGTTGGGGTTGACTAGGACCAGGAACATCACACTGATCTTTCTTTATAATGTCACATATTCCTAGACTTTGAGAATGGAAGGGGACTGTCATAGACTCTGATTGAATCTCTAGATTAAGGGATTGTTGTAGGTTACTCATCTCAAATTTATCCTCAAACTTTAGTGGAGGAGGAATAATGTCTAGTCTACCTGTAATCTAGTACCAGTACTTAGCTTCCTCAGCCATAATTTGTCCTCTCATTGGAGGAATAGAGCTTACATCAGGGTTAGAGGGCACTCCAACAAACTCATATTGTATATAGTCACTATACTCAACATCATATGGTACATACACAACTTCAGGTTGAATATCTACATAACCTCCAGACTACATGTTTGAGTCTATAGAAACATCTATGGGATATTCTACTGTGGATCTTCCTAACTGATCCTCTATATTACCATTTGAACTCTATTCACTATCTGAAGGAGGATCATAGTCTAGATATATATCATCTTCATATATTATTGCTAGCCAGGGGTCTCCCTTATTAATTGATAGCTCTGACTTAACTTTATGAAATCCTATATCTACTTCTGCATGAATTACTTAAATAAGCAATACTAACTATCCCAATAAATACCCAAACTTAACAAAGTACTTACTACTTAGAGTTAGGGTCTAGGAATTGTCTTATCATATGCTAGAAACTTCTACTTTGATACCAAAATGAAACATCCTTACTTTCATATGTCTTAAGAACCATTTAGTAGCATTTATAACCACTTACAAGACCTTGGAAGTCCATTAACTAAATTTGAAATTTTACTCCTCGAGTTACTATTCATATGGTATTTCTATATTTGGTGACAAACTTCAAAAAATCATAATTAATTATAGAAAAATATAAATAAAGTGGTTCAAAAAGCTATGTGAAGATAGCATCTTTAAATTTAAGGGAAAATAATCTCCAGACTAAATACTTAGTCAATTAATACAGTTTAATCATCAAATATTACTATTCATTTGGTCAAAAATTCTGAAAACAGATTCTGGTCCCTTTGAAAAAATCATTCTCTTGGTACAGACATCAAAATAAGGTGCTCTTAGTGTCAAAATGAAGCTTTACATGTTAACTAAATATCTATAAAATTTCATACATTTATCTCATCATTTCCTTTTTTTCTTTACATCATGAGCATTGTGGCTCAAACATGTGATATAACATCATTACTTGCAACAATTCATACATTCATCATATAACATTTACACTACCCAATCCCTAACTTCAATTGGCCAAAGTAATCATAGAAATAGAGCTTCAATCATATATACAAGCAACACAATTTAACATAGCCATAGCATAACTAAGTATAACATTCAATACATACAAGTTTAGGGTAAGTTTACTACATCGCTTGCTTGATTTCTTTCACTTTAACCTTGCCTTTTTCTTCTTACTTCTCTTTGATGTGTGGCTGCCTCCTTGATGTCCATAATCAAATCCTAACATCACATAATCATTCATCCATTACAATCTAACTTTCTCTTGAATATTGAGCTCATTTAACTACATTAATTTTCCTTAATCTTAACTAATGGACTTGGCCTTTGAATCAATTGATGTCTTGACTTTACCCTACACAATTTTATCTTTTGAATCCATTTATGAGCTTAGAATCATGAAATTCTAGCTCCTATGCACTGTTCTAGATAGATTTGAAAAATATGCATAATTCTTCCAAAAACTTTCATATTGATTCCAATGCTTCCCATACTTATTTCTCTACTTTATCCCACACAACTTTTGACTTTAAAACTATTGGAAACATCAAAATCATAAAATTCCAATTACTATGCATACAAGTGAATATTTAACAGAGAAGAACTTCAAAAACTACAAAAGGTCCAAAACCTACCCATTCCTACATAAAATCATCATATGAATTCAATGGAAGCATTGGATCATTGAAATTCCATCTCCTTCTATCATGAACAGTAAGACTGAAATGGTTCAACCCTGGTAAAGTCAAGAATATCAACTTGATTCAACAACCAATCACCTAACTAGCTTGTTTAAGCTTTAATCACATATCTCTAACTTTAATTTCTTCTTTCTCCTTTCATCTAAGGTTTTGGACAGCATATACGCCTTATATAAAACTCAACTTTCTTCCATTAAAATCCTAAGTTCAAGCTCCCAAATCAAAGGAAAATAAGCTATGATAGATTGCTTACCTTTTATCTCTAGCTTACTTTAACTTTGGACCTTGGATTCTTCTTTATTTTGGTTTGAGTTTTTATTTTGCAAGAGGTTCCCCAAGGGTTATCCTTCATGGTTTTTACCAAAAATTAGTGGGGGTATTTACAGAAAAATCTCAGAAAATGAACGGCCAAGATCACTTTGAGCACTATTTGATCTAATGGCTCATAATTGCTCTTACATCAAACTTGCCCACCAAGCCAACTTGAGATAAGATCACATGACACAAATCTTCTCTTCCCCTTGCTTTAGACTCCATGTGTGAGGTCTTGTGGGTCCCACCATGTGCAAACCCTAATTCTCACTTTATTCCTTTTTCTTTTCTTTTTCAAAATTCATAAATTATTCATTATTAGACTTAGGCTCCAAGACAACTTTTGGAACTTATTGGGCTACCCTAGGATGAAATATTGGGATTCCCTATGCCTTCCTTGGGTCCAATAGCTAATTGGCACAAATCCCAAGGTACTTTCAATATACTAATATCTTTAAAATATCCTGATTTTGAAATAAATGCTAGACACCTCTTTTAATGGTTCTAATATTTTTAAAAATTTATTCTAACATAAAATAAATCACTTACAAAGTCTCATAATTTTTTGAGACCTAGAAGTTCTGATAAAAATTCCTTATATTTCCTTAAGACTTTTTGTCGGTGACCGATTTCACTTTAATTTCTCAAAGGGCATTATCGTCTTTTCATACATCATCAGAGTATTCCCTGACTATAGTCAACTATTTTGGGACCTCTCTTTGGCTGTCTAAACTTAGTCAAATGACCAAAATACCCTTCATTTATCTCTGGCTCATTGACACAAGCTAGTGGCATTTTCGTAATTTTATATTTTTCCCAGTCTTTATTAGCCCTGGCCCACATACTTATCTAAAAATATTATTTCCCCTGCCGTCATGGGCTTAACTCCTGAGAAATTTCCCCTAAACGTATTTATCGGGTGTTTCAATCCACTGTCAATTCTATAAGAAATTCTACATAACTCCTTTTTGAGCTCTCTCAATTTCATAAATTCTCATATTAATTATAAGAATTTAATGCCAAATCTCATCTAATTCTAAGGTCCATAGAATATTGTATTAATTTTGCTTTTTTATAAATTAATATAAATTTTTCGGGACCTCAAATCAAAATTCTGTGTTGCGTCAAACTGATCAGAATAAGTTTCTCTATTTACTGGAAAAAAATTGGGACTAATCTGATTCTGGGCATTTTTTAGCCTTTTTTGGCTCAACTTTCAATAATTACCATTTTGCCCTTGAACTTTTAAAAATTACACTTTAGGCCCTCAACTTTTTATAATTACACTTAATGGCCCAAAGTTTATTTCTACTTTCATTTTTGCACCATAGAACTTTTAGATTGTTCAATTTAGTCCCTTATCTTTATACATTTGTCTAATCATTATTTTTCCTTTCTATTCATCATAACAATCTTTTCCAAACCTCTTTTCATTATCAGTATTATATAGATAGGGTAAAATTAGGATGTGACAAAAATCCCGCATTTCACAACTACTTGACCAAAAATAGCAAGTTTGATTTGGCAAATCACGAATATGCTATTAGAGATGATCATTATGTGTAATAAATATTTATTTAATTGGCTGATTATTATTTTTTATTCTTACCTTTGTTTCTTGTTTTGTGGACAGGACATGGACGTTTATGGTTAGTAGGGTTATGACAACAACACAACTACCTCTAAAGGCAATTAGTTGATTATCAATAATCGAACAATTAGTTAATTAACTATTCTAACTTCTTCATTTAACTTCATTTGATTATAAATTTATTTTCATTACTTCAAAAATACTTTTTCACATCATGAAACAACTTGATTCTTTTTTCTCTTAAACTTTATTCCATTAAAAACACATTTCCATTGCTTCAAAAACATTAACTCATTTATTTTCTTTTGTCATCATCAAAACATATTCAATCTAACATTCTTCCCTTTTTAATGAAGACAAAAATTAAGTGAAGTTATGTTGAATGATTGAAAACTTCTTAAATTTAATTACTCAAAATATAACAAGATAAGAGATAATGAATAATATCATGAATATTCCATTAAGGCATTAAATGTTTTACATCATCAAAAAAGGTCAAGGCTAAGGAGGAAGGAATACCTAGGTGAAGCTGGGTAAAGGTAGGTCTAAAGATGAGTCAATGGGTATAAGTGGTACAACTAAAGCCAAGGTATATGAAGGAACAGATGAAGACTCTGAGACTGTGGCAATGGAAGGTACCGAGGTAGACGAGTCATGCTCAGAAGGTGAAGGGTCTTGAAGCTCTTTTTCAGTGAAGAAGGGTCCCATGCTGTGGGTGTATGCTAATATAAGGTTCTTGATATCGAACACTTCTTTAGGAATATGAGCCTATTGTGCATATAATGCCTCTTGTTGCTCTTTGACCTCTTCCTTGAAAGCTTGAAAATCCTATATGTGAGCTTTGAGTACAGTCTAGATCCCATAGCTATATCTCTCATGAGCCAAGTCTACTTCCTTCCTAGAAGCTATAAATATGCTCTCTAACTCTATAAACTTGGTTAAAAGGTACCTCTGAATAGATGCTCCCAGAAAGGATTGATCTATAGATACTTGTGGTCCAGCAGAGGAATTACCTTTATCCTGAGGAAACAAGAAATTGGTAAATGGTTGCTTAGCTTGAGGATTCCTTGGAAGCTTTCCCTTCTTAGCATTATATGGTAGCTTGATCTTTATCTTGTTCAGCTGCGTCATTCCGAATGCACTGATCTCTTCCTTCTTCCTTCCCTCAAGATAATGGACATTTTAATACTTGAGGATAAAAGAGACAAGCTATAGGAAGGGCATCGAAATAGTCCTAGTCCTACTTATTCATGTAACTGATTCTCGAGAACTTGACAATCATATACTGGGAGTAGATATAATGGATGATGTGGTAATGATTGCATATCTGACTCAGTGTGAAGGTCAAGGATCCAAGGTAAGGCTTATTGGTCTACAAAAGGGTGTGGTATGTTTTGGCCTGATCCAAAGGCTTTATACCTATAGAGGGAGGGGCTCCAATAAGATGGTTGATCATACTGAAGTCTAGCTTGATCTCTCTTCCCCTAAGCCTAGTAGTTAGATAACTACCTATAATATTCTCTTCTACATCCAAAGTATCAAATATCTCCATGTCGCAATATAATATCCTAACTACCTCTAAGCTATATGGCTCATTAATCCTTAGCCAGCTCTCCCAAAGGTAGAGAGGATCAATCAAATCCAAGTTAACCCTGTGATTAGTCCTAAGTATAGATATATCGATAGATACCACAAGACAACACCTTCTCTCCTTAAACTCAAAATTAAACAAAGATATATCTACATCCAAGTTGATCTTACCTTGGAGGAATACTAGACTATAGATGACTGAAAGGACTAATGTGGTAGGTTTCTTATAAGTCCTCTATCTCTTCCTAAGAGACTCAGTAGCAGCCTCTATAGTCCTCTTCAGCATGTTAGTAAACTCCAAATCAGAGTAAGTGTTAGAGTCTACCTTCTGTGACTTAGCCTTCATCTTCGACTGAGGAGATGGTTTAGAGACTTATCCTTTGCCCTTTGTTACTGGAGTCTTGCTCGCCGGTACCTTTCCTTTCCCCTTAGATGCTTCTAGCTCATCCTTGGCTATATTTGGTTGGAATTTCTTCTTTTTCTCCTTCAGTTGAGAAGCTTGAGGAGTGTTTGAAACATATTTGGATAGTTGTTGCTTAGAAATAGGTGTGTAAGCTTTCCCCGAGCAAATTTGAGGTATTTTGAAGTTTGAAGTTGAGAGAATTTAGGATTTAGTCTATTAGGGTTAAAGTTGAATAGTGAAGAGTCTAGACTAAAAACTATTAAAACCTGATATTAATAATCGATTAATATCCATTAACCAATTAAGTAATCGATTAATTTCATCAATTAATAGATTAGGTGTTTGATTAATTCCAATTAAATGATTAGTTGATTAATTATGAGCAAAACAACATTCAACACCATTTTAACCATGATTAATCGATCAGATGTTAGATTAATTACCTTAATGGATCAATCAATCAATTAATTCTCAACATAAACAACTTTTAACACATATACATTATCCATTAATTGATTAACTGTTCGATTAATGTTCATTAATTAATATTTTAATCGATTCATTTCAACATAAAACACCTTTGAACATCTTTTCAACTATGATTTAATCCAATCATTAATCAATTAACTTATAGAAATAAAATCATTGGAGAATGAAAAATGTTAACTTTTCTTTTTAAATTTTTGAAAGATAAGTTCACACATGAAACATTTGAAGGCATAGAAATACATAGATCATGAACAACACATTAACATCAAAATTCCACAACCATATTTTCAATGTAAAGAGAAGGTTGAATAAAGCTTATTTAGATTTTTGTTGTTTGATGAATTGACTCATTTTCCTTTCTTTCTTTAAGCAGCATCTTGTATTTGCATTGATCATTTGCTCTGCTATCTCAATCTTAATATGCCATTGTAATTCATTGAGATACCTCTATATTCTCTTGTCATAAAAACAAATATCTTTTTTTCTTTGGAGAATGGTTAGTATGATCATAAATGGATTGACTTCTAAAATATATATATGTAAGATTGTACAAAGACAACTCATCATCAAAACATATCATTTTTCCAGTGAATACATATGAGTATGCTTAAAAACTTGATCTTTTAAGGTAGTCTCATTTTTTTAAAAACAAATCTTGAGACAATGTTTTTAAAACAACTATGCATTTTGTAAAATCAATTGATGCAGGGATTTGAAATCTAACTTTCACTTTTAAACTCATAGATATGCAAATTTATAAATAAAGATAAATTTATGAATTAAAATTTTCAAAAACAATATTTTTAAAATACAACTATGCATAACCCATTTAGCAATATGAAAAATTTTCCATTATTACTCTTGTTTCATTGTATATTTTCCTGAGGTGCATCTTTCCTACAATATAAAACTTTTCTTTCATGGTATCCAACTTCACTTGGACCCACTTATGGTTATCTATAGGAAACCCATAAAACTTTATATGCTTAGAGAATATGATCAATTTGAAATAATTGATCATAGTGAAGGATAAATGTCTTTATGCATAACAGAAATATTTTTCTTTTCTAGAAACATGTATGAATAAAAATGTGTACTTATGAACATTGCTTTTTCTCCTTTTGAAAGAAAGATTTGTCAATTATGTTTCTTCAGGAGTATATAAAAAAATTGAAATCAATTTCAATGTTCACTTTTTAAAGATACGGATGTAAACTTCAAAGATAAGTTAAACATGATAATTCACGAAGTTTACAATTGTACCTTTATCTTATATGGAAGAAGGATTGCCTTTTCAAACACATTGCATCTTTCGATTACTTCTGACAAATGCTTACAATGGTCACTCACCTGATTTGGACTTTGAAGTATAAGAGATCCTTCTTCCTCTTATGTTTTCCTCAAGACAGTTGAATGGTACTATGTGATAGTCTATTCTTGAGGTAGAATGTACTCCTTTGGATTTTGTCCATTGCTTCTTCTGAATTGTCTTTGACATATCAATAATGTTAACTCATTGAGTTCTCTCATGTGATATAGCTTTCAATGATACACGAGGAACTCTCATAAGCCCATTTCTCCTTATATCGTGTCCATTCTTCTGAAGGTTGTTCAACATATTAGGCACACTTATAGGACACTATGGTACCTATTTAGCCCTTAATTGTCCTTTAAGAACCCAGATAAATTTATTTCTCATATTTGTATTTCTTCTCAAATGACATGTGTGAGAAATATGACCTTGTTTATCACAATAATTGCAGAGAACAGGATGATACTACTTATAAGCATACTTGTAAGTATTGTGTTGGTCGAGTAAATAAAGCTTAAAATCATTATGAAAAATTTCTTCCTTTCTTCCATGCATTCCAGCAAAGTCTTTTTTATACAAAACATTTTTTCATTTTAAAACAGCATCAATAATTGGTTGAAAAATCATATCATGAAAATTTTTAAAATCCTTTTTCTTAAATTCACAAGAGGAATCAAAATTGTTTATCATTGACACTTTCTGAGCTCTAAAAGATAATTTCAAAATTAACTTTTCTTCCTCTTGCTGCTTCGTGTTGACATATTCATGTCAATCAGCTTGGATTTCTCCATAAAAAAACTCTCTACTTCCATTTGTTCATCGTGAGTAGATAAATCATTTTCCAATTCTGATGCACTATCAACACTTTCAGTAGAAAGATCACAAAAATATATAGATTCAAGTGTATTAAAAATTTCTCTAACATTAGAGCAAGATTTTATTTTCAAGTAGTCTTTTTCAAAAACAACGTTATACAAAAGTTTCATTGCTTTAAGATTTAGGAAAAATAGTTTCTTTTTATTTTTATTCTAATCCTTTCTTGGTTTAAAATCAAATTCATTTGAAAGTATATTCTTCATATTTAAATCAAGAGTTTTTAAAAAATGGTCATTCAACTTTTCCAATACAAAAATTCAGAATTTTCTAAAACAGGAGGAATGGTAAATCAAAACCTTCCGAAAGCATTTTGCCCAACAAATCCAGCCATGATCTTTGCACTTGAGATCATTATATACTTTAAACAAGTAACATGCTTTGATACCAAATGTCAATTTTAGGTAGATAGCCTGGATCACCCAAGAGGGGGAGTGAATTGGGTGATTGAATTTTTTTTAAAAAACGTTTTTGACTCTTTGAAATTCTCATAAGTAAAATATCAGGTAGATAGCTTGGATCACCCAAGAGGGGGAGTGAATTAGGTGATTGAAAAATTTTAAAAAATTGTTTTGACTCTTTGAAATTCTCATAAGTAAAACAAGATATTTTGAAAAGCTTGGATTTGAAATTAAAATAAGTTACTGGAAATCAAAGAGTTAAAGAAGAAGAATTTGCACAGAAAATTTATCCTAGTTTAGTCTTTCCTTGACCTACATCCATTCCTTAATTTTTGTCATATCCCCAATTTTCTTATATGATGTATATGTACAGTTTATACGTAATTGACATGAGATTCTTGAAGTAAACTGTATCAGATTGAGGAAGGAAAGAGAGGGACTGGTAACTAAGGAAAGTTCAAGGACCTAAATAAAAATTAAAAAAAGTTTAAGGCCAAAACTAAAGGTAGAAACAAAAGTTAGGCTAAAAGGTGTAATTACCAAAAGTTTAGGGACTTAAATGGAATTTATCAAAAGTTCAGGGGCAAAAATGTAATTATGAGAAAGTTGAGCCGAAAAAGGCCTAAAACTTCCTAGAAATAGTTTAGTCCCAAATTTTACCACTAGGTAGAGAAAATTATTCTAATCAGTTTAACGCAACACAAATTTTTGATTTGAGGTCCAGATTAATTGATATGAAATTCTAAAGTTAGGAAAAATTATTACAATATTTTTTGGACCTCAGAATCAGATGAAACCTTACAATAAATTCCTATAATTAATATGAGAATTTATAAAACTGACAGAGTCAGAAAAGGAATCCTGTAGAATTTTTAAGGGAATTTACAGTGTAATAAAATACCTGATAAATACCTTCGGGAGAGGTTTCTCGGGATTTGTACCATAAAGGTGATGGACCCATATCAAGGCCCAAAATGGCATACGAAAGGCCTAGTGAGGTGGTTGGACAATTAAGTGGGCTAGAGTCTAGAGCAACCCCGAAAAAGTGTAAAATTACAAAAATACCCCTGTGCAGTCGAATTGTACCAGAGATGGATGGAAAGCATTTTACTCATTCTGGACAGGTCAAAAATGTCCAACCAATTACGAGGATGATTAGTTAGTGCCAGTATATACTCTGATGCAGTGTAAAGAGGTGTGAAATAATAATTATACCCCTAGGGTCAATATAATGCAAGAAAGTGCAATAAGGGTATTTTGGTAATTTCTCAAGGGATGGTTGGCAGATAAATACTCAATCTAACAATATCAATGGTAGGAAAAACCTAGATACTAGTTTTCATGATAGAATACATATTATGGAATATTATAAAAATTATGAACATAAAATAATCTGATTTTTGTGAAGCTGCTCAGATCAATATCGGACTAGACTAGAATTTTTTCTATCTGTATTTCTACTTTCATTCAGCCAAACACAGCCCCAAATGAGGTCATGCATGGCGTCATTATAAGGCTTCTAGGGCAAGCTTCTTGTAAGGTGAATTATGGACCTTTAGATCAAATAGTAACCAAACTAATATTGGCCTTCCGTTTACACCCAAATTTTTCTATAAATATCCTACCAAATCATACTTGGGTCAACATCTTTGAGCACCTCAGGGAACCTCTGCCAAAATTTTCTTTGAAGCAAGAAAGAAGCATACAACTTGGAGCAACAAGTAAAGTAATTAGCTCCTTTATTCTTGGACTTTAATCTAGTAAGTTGGCTCTTGGTTTTAAGAGGTTTTTGTGACATATTTCCCTTGATGGTACTGCTGGAAGTTCTGTCTATATGTGATAAGAATATGAGTTTTATATTATGGATAGTTTAGATAAGCTCCAACAAGCTAGAATCAAGTGGTATAGGTTTGGAAATTCAAGTATGCATGTAGTTAGAGTTTTGTGTTCTTGGCTGCCACTGTATGAATCACAATTCATATGTTGGAATTTCATGATTTTAATGCTTTCAATGAGTTTAAAATGGAAAATTTTGTGGGGATAAGGTAGAGAAACAAGTATTGGAAGCATTGGAATCAAAATAGGAATTTTTGGAAAATATTGATGCTTTTCGATTATGTACAGAAGCCAAGGATGTGTTTTGATTTTAGAAATTCTGGTTTCATATTTGGATTCTATATGAAAAATTGTGTGGAAATAAACCATGAGAATTTATTTTAGAAAGATGGAAGTATAGAACAAAAAATGGAAAAAGAATAGAAGTTAGTGAAAACCTAGTCTTGGAATTGTTTTGAAGTTGAGTTGTAACTTGATATTACTTTGTAATGGCTAGATTTTGACATTTGTGTGGGAAGAAGACCAATTCAAGAAGATTGTGATAAGGATACCTTAAGAGGTAGCAAGAATACCTAACTATAATTTCATGTTTGTTTGATTGTATGCTTGCTTGTTAGTTATCATGTTTAGTTGAGCTTAAATTATGCCATGATGATGATGATGATGATGGAGTATGAATGATTGCAACTCCTTGCAACTAATGTCATGACAATATACATGTTAGAGTTTGCTTATGTATTATTATGAAGTAGCTCTCATCTCATGATAACATGTTAGACATCTAATCAATCATGCATGATGTTATAGTTTGTATGACTTCTATTGAGATTTCCATGAAATCTCATTCTTTCCATATGTATAACCATGTTATAGGTATGGGAACATCTCAAGGAAAAAGGTTAAATATAGATGGTTGAACTTGTATATTAAGTCATGTTGGTCACTTAACACTATGGAAGGATATGATGGGATGCATAGTATAGTATCATGTGGTTGCCTTTTGAGGCAGTAGCTTTATGATGATAATTATGACAACTTAACCAATGATTTTAGACTTAAAATTTGGTATGAAAATAGCTAAGATATAGAGATTTAAATGGACACCAATAACGTCTCAATTTGTTAAGTTTTTTATTTACTATGATTTTTCTAATTTGAAGGTAAAATCTGGAATTGAGATAAAGTGAGTGACTGGAGGAAGTGACATTCAATCACTAATTTCATATAGTAAATGAATTAATTTTTCTACAAAATTTTATGGGCTTAAACAAAACATCTGGCGATTTAAATCCATAGGTAACACGTTCCATTTGGACAAGTAACTAAAGAGAAATGAATTTTTGAAGTTAAGGCAAAGAAACTGAAATTTCTAGATTTACCATGAACAGTGTTTTTAACAAATAAACTAATTTCATTTGGACAATGAAATCTCAGTTTTATATTTTTTCTTCAAATTTAAATGAAATATATTTCATTATAAATTGGAACCACTCCATTTCAATTTTTCTATATTTAATTATGAATTTTTAAAGTTAGATATACATTCTAGATTACAGAATGAACAGTACATGTGAACAGTACTAAGAAGAAATATTTTAAAAATGCATATTTCTAAAGGAAAGGGATATGTAATTAGTTCAAATAACTACCAATTGAGTATAATTGAGGTTGAAAATAAGGATACGATAGTTTCTTATTGAGATTTTCTAATCCACTATACACTAAGATTAATACGAGCTCTTGGTAGCCATTACAAGCTCAATTTTCATGGCTAATTGAGAACCACCTCAAACTTGAGATTGCACCACACTTCCAGTGGCAACACTCCCCCTTAAATAGATATGAGAAAATCCCAACATTGAATCACTTGATTCCAAGGTTTTGCTCTCATATAAGAGAAGGATAGAGGGTAAATATAACTCTCAGATAGAGTAAATAGATAGACATTGAAGCTCACTATAATTTTCTATCAAAAGAATAATACATAAAGAACAGAGAGTTGAATGACTCAAGAAGTTTTTGGCTCTTTCATGGCTTGTATTCAGCTTATGGATATCTCATCATATTCTTGTCACTCATTTTCACCAACCTTTTAAATTTGAATACCCTTCTATTTATAGTTTATCTTGTGACCGTTGAGTATTCTTTCCATTGTGGCTTTCTTCTGTTGAGTTTTCTTCTTGTTAGAAATATGACCAATGAACTAATTGTTTTAGCCACTGAGGCTTGTTGTCTTTTTATCATTAAACATCTATTGGCTTTTATCTAGGCCTATTCTCATCTCTAGCTTTAAACTTAGCTAAAACTGAACTTCATAATTTAATCCTATAAACACTTCAAGATTTAATCATTAGTAAATTAATTTGTGAAGTGAGAATTTGATGACATGAATTGAAACTTGAATATAATCATTCATAGCAAGAATAATATGAGAATATTGTATGCTCAATCATATGAATTAATGTTTGATAGCTCAATCAGTGATCAAGTGTATAAGATCAATTCAAATATTATTCTATATTAATCGATTAACCAATCGATTAATTTGAACTAAAGTGTGAAACAAAAAATAGAGCATCATACTGATTGATATATTCATGCATATATGATTCAATTTTATGAAGATAAGTTGCTCAAAAGATTAGTCATGAAGATTAATGAGAAACATAGTCATATTTCCACTTAGATTAATCTTTGAAATATGAAATGATTTTGTGTCTTAAAAATAGAGACATATTTAAAACTTATAAAATTTCTAAAGTTAATTGAATTGTTAATCAATTAATGTGTCTAGAATATTTGAATGAGAAAGTTTTCAACACAAATTAATCGAACAATTAATCTGTTAATAAAAATTAATCTTTTAACCAATCAATTAATTGGTTTATATTTGAATTTCAAAAAACTTAAACTTTATTGATTAATCAATTAATATATTTGTTGAAGAGAAAATATGTTTTTAAGACATTAATCGATTAACCAACCGATTAATTGACTCCTTAACTTACTTCTAAAAGGCTAGCTCTCGACATTAATTGATTAATTGATTTTTCTTTTAAAACAGAAGGCTACCTTTTACATTAATCCATCATTAAATCGATTAATAGATATTAATCTATTAATTATCAATAACCAAATATTTAATCAATTAACTCTTCTAACTTCTTCATTTAGCTTCAATTGATTACAAGTTCATTTTCATTACTTTAAAAACACTTTTTCACATCATTAAACAACTTGATTATTTTTTCTCTAAAACTTTATTCCATTAAAAACACATTTCAATTTCTTCAAAAACATTAACTCAATTCTTTTCTTTTGTCATCATCAAAACATATTCAATCTAACAAAGATCACCTAATTTGGTCCAGTATACAATTTAATATGATTTTTCAAAGTTTAAGCCCATAATATGGAAATTGGAAGTTTACCAAATGAATAGTAATATTTAACGAATTAACTCTAGTGATTGGTCTAATATAACTCCCTATTTATATTTGTCCCTCAAATAACTTTGAAAGATCTTTCAATAGGAATTGGAACCATCTCATTTCTATTTTTTTATAATTAGTTATGAATTTTTAAAGTTGGGTCAAAAATATGGAATTTACCATATGAACAGTGTTGGAGAAATTTTGTCTAGAAGATTTAAATAAGAAAGTTTTTAACACAAATTAATCGAACAATTAATCTGTTAATAAAAATTAATCTTTTAACCAATCAATTAATTGGTTTACATTTGAATTTCACAAAACTTAAACTTTACTGATTAATCGAATAGTTAACATATTAATATAAATTAATCAATTAACTAATAGATTAATATAAATTAATCGATTAATATCTTTGTTCAAGAGAAAATATATTTTTAAGACATTAATCGATTAACCAATCGATTAATTGACTCCTTAACTTACTTCCAAAAGGCTAGCTCTTGACATTAATTGATTAATTGATTTTTCTTTTAAAACAAAAGACTACCTTTTGTATTAATCCATCATTTAATCGATTAATAGATATTAATCGATTAATTATCAATAATCAAATATTTAATCAATTAACTCTTCTAACTTCTTCATTTAGCTTCAATTGATTACAAATTCATTTTCATTACTTTAAAAACTCTTTTTCACATCATTAAACAACTTGTTTACTTTTTCTCTAAAACTTTATTCCATTAAAAACACATTTCCATTTCTTCAAAAAAATTAACTCAATTCTTTTCTTTTGTCATCATCAAAACATATTTAATATAACAAATATCACCTAATTTGGTCCAGTATACAATTTAATATGATTTTTCAAAGTTTAAGCCCATATGGAAATTGGAAGTTGACCAAATAAATAGTAATATTTAACGAATTAACTCTAGTGATTGGTCTAGTAGAACTCCTTATTTATATTTGTCCCTCAAATAACTTTGAAAGATCATTCAATAGGAATTGGAACCATCTCATTTCATTTTTTTATAATTAGTTATGAATTTTTAAAGTTAGGTCAAAAATATGGAATTTACCATATGAATAGTGTTAGAGAAATTTTTTTGAAAATTCACTTTTCTAACTTTAGAGGTCTTCAAGTGGTTCCAAAGGCTTCCAAATGCACATATATTCATAGTAAAATGAGGATGTTATAAGAAAAGAGGTAGAGGACTAACCCATCTGAAACAGATGGCTAAGACAAATAAAGAGATATAGCACACGAAGTTACATGTAGAGTTTAAATACAATATCAAGGCAATAGGTGAAAATGAGACATTGCTTAACATATATGTCAATAATGTTGTACATTTGTACATTCTAAGATTAGCATTATGCATGCCAATTGGAAGGCGGTAAACCAACAATACAAGCAAATAGTTTGGCAGGAAATCTTGGTACATTTTTAATTCTATGTTCACCTATCTACTTTAGTAACTGATGATTTTTGTCCCTTGTGGCAACTTCATCTTATTTTTTTATACTTCAATGCAGCAAAATTTTGAAATCCCCACCACAGCAAGCATAACGAATCACATCTTAAAACAATGTGATGAACAGAGGAGAGACTTTAAGTCTACCCTTACAAAGAACTACCTCCAAAAAAGTAAGATGGGGGAGCATCCAAAGGTACTCAATTTTAGTTATTAATGATTTTTGTACTTTATTCCAACTTCATTTTATTTGTTTTAGTACTTGATTGTAGCAACACTTTGATATTCCCACCATAGTAGTAATAAGATGTCATCTTTTAAAGCAATATGATGAATGGTTGAAAGACTTTAAGTCCAACCTTGCAAGGGACTACCTCTGTGTAAGTAAGATCGATGACACATACCCAATGTTACTGATGAAGCGTGGAAACAATTTCTTCAATAGCGACAAGAAGCTACTTTAAGGTTTAGTATATATATATTTATTTATTAACATATTTAACTTTTTTAAATTAATTAACCAACATAACTTTATTTCATTTTTATAGGTTATAAGTAAGAAGAATATGGAAATAACCAAGATGAATGTGTACTAGCATTACAATCTTAGGGGGTTACATCCCTCTAGAAAGCAAAATGATGAAAGAACAGTTGCAGGCTGTGTTGAAAGTTGCTACATCATTACCCTATTGGAGTTATTCCACCAATCCAATGTCCATCTCGCTAACACAAATAGAAGGTAGCGAGGGTTAAGATGGGTAAGTATGTAACACCTCATTTTCATACGCCCTAACATTATTAGAAAAAATACTTTTCATTGCACTACTTCACGTTGATTATAAAAAAATTGCCGTGAAAAAAGGCAATGGCATTTAATAAATAAGTCCTAACTTAAAAAACATTTAAAGGTAGTTTTTGTGGAAACCACTTTTAAAGGTGATTTCTAATAAAACCGCTGTTAAAGGTCTGACCAGAAATAAAGAATGGGAAACATCACACTTTTTACGATGATTATTAAAAATCACCGTAAAAAAGGCAGAAAATTTCAAAAACCAAAAGCCCTAGTCAGTTTCAGATTCACTAATCACATAGCCACTTGTGATCCCGTTATCTGGCCCACTAATACAGACTTAGACGAAAGGCATAAATTGTCATTTTCCCTATCTTTGGTGCCCTCCATCATCTTTGTCGTCGTTGTTCACTTTCTCCCCCGTCATTTACTCCCTCCATTGTCGTTCTTGTTTTTGAAGCCATAAGTGACCATTTAAACATCTGATCCTAACCCTACCCCTGAGGATAATGAGGATGATGGGAAATAGTATGGTCTCTATATTATGACACACAAAGGGAAATAGTATTGTGCTACCCTGTACCCATGTGCTATAATAATTCACCATAAAATAATTCCTGATGGCATGTCCAAGGTCATGGTACACTGCATAAATAAAGGTTTAAGTGCTGCACATGTTCCTTGCCCAACTGACAAGGTCCACATATTGGACTAAGCTCCAGGGCAGTTTATTATGTAGCCAACACATATGATCAAATTGAGAAAAGTGGTCATACTAGAGTTGTACCAGAAAAGAAGCTAAAGAAGTTGTTAACATTGAATGACCCAAACCAAAAAAGGTACCACAAAAACTGAAGGTTAAGATGGTCAAAGGAGATAATCTCAAACCTCTTCCTTAGAATATATCCTCGAGATATATAGGTATGGTAAATCTTTACTCTATGGTAGAAGGATTGGAGGAAGCACTAAGTTTCACAATTATGTTGAGCTTTATAAATTCACTTGGATAGGAATGCCATAGTGTAATTCAAGAATTTTATGGAGCTGGATTCAACTATCATCCAGTTAGACATATTGTAAGTTACAAATTTATTTTAATATTTTGTGTTTTATCATTCGCTTAATACTGAATCATTTCTCTATTAATAATAGCCACTTCCATAGGAGATTGATGGACAAAACAAAAGGAGACACATATGGCTTCAAGTGTTCATAAAGTGTCCAAGAAATAGGTAACAATAGGAACTCAAGGATGATGTACATGGTCAACATCATGACCCATATTAAGAGGAAGATATATTTTTCACCTTACATTAAAGGATAAGTATACTCGTATACTTGACACACTCATATACATATTATAATATATTCATATATAACGTTGTTCATATTTTGTAGTAAGCATTAGACTTTGCTTCTCATTGCCCTTGAAGATAATGTATTTATTGGTTGGATTTATTGTTTAGACGGCTAGATCCCGAGATTGTTTCCATCATCAATATGTGAGCTTTTTTTCATATATTTATTAACATAAAAAAATAGTAAGTTATATGATATCTTCTTTTGCAATTGGAGATAAGGTTGTGGAAGGCTTCAACCTCTACAGAGGCCATCCACTTATTAATAATCCTACATGGATTTATCCTCAAGTAAGTAGTTTTAAAATAATTAAGTTTCAATTTTTATAAATTTATTAGGTATAAAGTTAGTTACTAATGTGCTTTATGTTTTTCTATTTTATTAGTACTACCTTCAACCTGGCAGTGTTGAGTGATGATAATATATAATCTGCTATATGGATGAGGTCATTTAGCTAGGGGTCACGGATAACTTACATGAGGTATGAAGTGTCAATATTTAGCGACTTTTTCAATTTTTTCATGTCTTGAATATTTACCTATTACTTTTAACTTGTAGTTGTTTGAGAACAACATGAGCTATGAATATGAGTTAATCCACTCAATGATAGATGATTTGGAAAAAACCATACTAATGAACATGCCTTAAATCAATCATCCATTCCTGTGTATATATGATTGTACAATAGCCGTGTATATCTGGTTGTACAATATTTGGCCCATTGCATGTATGATTAAGAATTTGAATTACTTTATACTTTATTGCCTATTGTAGTAAATGTATGGGGATATTGAACGAAAAATTAAATGAAATATTAAAAAGAAAAAATAAAATGAATCATTTAATGGCAGTTATTTTTGTAAATCACTGTTAAAAGTATATACATTTCACGACTTTTTTTTGTAAATCGCCGTTCAGAGATAAACCTTTCAAAGACATTTTTTAACCGCCGTTAAAAGATAGACTTATAACGATGGTAGAATTCACGCTGGTCAAAGCATCACTGTGAAATGTCACTTTAGCCAGCCATTATAGGCCTCTTTTCAAGTAGTGCAGGGACCAAACAGAAGCATATGAAACCACTTATAAGGTCATTGAAGTCAAATTGCACTATATAGAAGCTGTTTGAACCATATTATCCTTTATGTGTTCATTCATTATGACCAGAGCTTTGGTTCATCATGACTAAATGCTTGTGTTTATTTGTCACAACCAAAGATGTGGTTCGATGAGCCTAAACACTTTAGGTACTATTCATTTAGTAAATTCTAGACAGGCGACCTAACTTCAAAAGATCATAATTAATTATAGAAATATTAAAATAAAGTGGTTCATATTGGTACGCGAAGATAACTTAAGCATCTTTAAGGAATAAAAATATAAGTATGACCAAAACCTTAGTTAATAAATACATTTTTAGCATGCAAAATCATAGTTAATTTGGTTAGTTTTTCCTAGTTTCCATATTTAGTCCAGTGATTTTTGAAAATTATTTCTTCATGTATAGACATCTAAATAAGGCATACTATATATCAAAATGAAGCTTAATATGTATACTATCATCACACGAATTATCATACATTTATTCAAATACTAACTATTTTCCTAGGCTTTCACAAAATGGTGCAAAAACTGAATATTGTGCATTAATACATATTACAAGTTATAATAAAAGTCACATATTGTAACACATTCCTTTCTTACGTCTTAGGAACCAAATAGTAGCATCTGGAACCACTTATATAATCAATGAAGTCAAATTGCACAATCTAGAATTTATGACCATGAGTTAGTGTTCATGTGGTAAAATTATAGACCAATGACTTAACTTCAAAAATTCATAATTAATTCTAAAAAAATTGAAATGAAGCAGTTCAAGTTGTTACTTGAATATAACATAAGTATCTTTAAAGGAAAAATATTAATCTAAGCAAACACTGGGCCAATTAATACAATATTGGAAAGGAAAAATTACTATTCATTTGGTAAATTTCACAGTCTATTACCAAAACAAAGTTCAACATGTCTATTATCATTATATAAAGTTTCGTACATTTATTCAAAAGTTAACTATTTTTTCTAAGTCTCAACAAAACATCACCAGAACTAAAATATTGTACTTAATACACATATTACATACTTTTGTAAGAAGTCTCATATACAACAAAGTATCTATGCATCATAACTTCTTAATTCTTCATCCTTGGTTCCATAAGATGATCCTGCTATTAGGTTTGTATAATGGAAGGGGTGAGATTTCTGGGGAAATCTCAGTAGCAAATAGAAACCAAATAGTGTATGCACTCAATGCTGGATATTACTATTTGTATGCTTAATGATCATGCTTGCATAATTATATCTATACATGCTTCCATGTTCCTTAAATTATAACATATGATAAGAGCATACAAAGAAATAGAGCATAATTCAATCATACATGTCTTACATAATCAAAGTAACAACCAACACATAAAACATCCAAGCAAGCAAAGCATACAAGTTAAGTAAGTTTACTACCTTGGAATATCTTTCCTTTAACCTTTTCTTTCTTGGCCTTTTCTTGTCCTCTTTCACAAATATCAAAACCTAATCATAGTTTATCAATATACTTATTACAATCCATACCAATTCAGCTTTGAACCTGACTCTAATTTAGTTTCATTTTCTGAGACCAATAAACTCATAACTTTCTTTATTTGTAGTTAATTGCCTTGTCCTTTGAATTAATTTGTTCCTTAACTATATCCCACAAAATTTTGCCCAAGGAATCCAAATATGGATTCAGAATTTCAAAATTCTAATGTTTCCTTCAGTCTAGATAGAAGCAAAAACAATACCTACAATTTTTCAAAAATTCCTCTTTTCAATTCCAATTATTCAAAGACTTTGATTTTAGCAGAAACAATACCTACAATTTTTCAAAAATTCCTCTTTTCAATTCCAATTATTCAAAGACTTTGATTTTACTTAATTCTACACAATTTTGTATTTTAAACCCATTGAAAATATCAAAATCATGAAATTTCAATCACTGTTCATACTCATGAATAGTAACAGAGAAGGTTTCAAATTCTCCCTTTCTCAATTTCAATGTTTCCATAGTTTAAATATTATTTAATCCTACACAAAATCATCACATAAATTCAATGGAAGCATTAGATCTTTGAAATTCAACCTTCTTCCTTCATTTATGTCCTAGGCCAAAAGTTACATGAATGGGGATTTTAAGGATTACATAATTAATTCAAGACAGTATAGGGAATCAAGGAAAAATAGGTTTTTTGAACCACTAAAACCTAGGTTTTAATCTTCCAAAATACATATAGAAAGATTAGGAATATTACTTACCTTAATCCTTACCATGCTTGATCACTAAGTGCCTTGATTTGCTATAGAATTGCTTGAGTTTTCAATTGGCAAGAACCTCCCCAAGGCTTTTCTAACGCCATAGTCTTTCACTAAAGGGAGGGGATATTTATACCCAAAACTTTGGCATATTGGGACTAATCTACCCTTCTATTTCCTAATTATTACAATGGCTTAAACTTAATTTTCATTGGTTAGTTTTATGATTAATTACACTTAATTTTTATTAACTTAATTCTTATACTATTTTAATGTAAATCATCACATGGGATAATGCTTCTTTCTCTTTTTTAGGACCATGTATAAAGGATGTGGGTCCTACTGTCACATCATACTTTTTCCCTATCTGTATAATATTGATAGTGTAAAAAGGTTTGGAAAGGATTGTGATGATAAATAGAAAGGAAAAATAATGATTAGACAAAGGTATAAAGATGAGGGACTAAAATGAAAAGTTTAAAAGTTCTATGGTACAAAGTGTAATTTTCAAAAGTTCAAGGGCAAAAAGGTAATTATTGAAGGTTGAACCGAAAAAGGCCCAAAAATGCTCAAAATCATATTAGCCCCAAATTTTTCCAGTAAATAGAGAAAATTATTTTGATCAGTTTGACGCAACAGAGAATTTTTATTTGAGGTCCCAAAAAATTTATATTAATTCTGAAGAAAGGGAAATTAATACAGTATCCTCTGGACCTCAGAATCAGATGAAATTTGATAGTAAATTCCTATAATTAATATAAGAATTTATGAAACTAATAGAGCTAAGAAACGAGTTCTGTAGAATTTATTATAGAATTTACAGTGGATTAAAACACCCGATAAATTCGTTTCGGGGGAATTTCTCGGGAGTTTAGCCCATGAAAGTAATGGACCATTAGAGGGCCCAAAATGGCATCTTATATGCCCAGTAATATTTTTAGATAAGTATGTGGGCCAGGGCTAATAAAGATCGGGAAAAATATAAAATTATGAAAATGTCACTAAGTATGCCACTGTGTTTTGTCATTTAGCTAGAGTCAAAAGGAGGGCATTGTGTTCATTTGACTAAGGTTAGATGGTCAAGGAGAATTCCCAGAATAGTTAACCAAGGTAAGGGAATACTCTAAAGAGGTGTGAAAAGACGTTAATGCCCTTAAGATGTTAAAGTAAATAAAGAAGAACCAAGGGACGTTTCGGTAAATTACCAAGGGATCTGTAATTAAGTTTAAGCCTAGTCTAAGAATGTCAATGGTAGGAAGAATCTGGATACTGGATTTAAGGTTAGACATCATATTATGGAATCTCAAAAAAATTAGATTTATAAAACAGTCCGGTCTTTGGCAAATTAGACTGAGCCTGGTACCAGATTGGACTGAAATTTTTTCAGAAGTTTCTTTCCCTTGGAATGGCACCATGTCATATCCTAAATTTTCCCTATCTGTATAATACTGATAGTGGAAAGAGGTTTGGAAAGTATTATGACAATGATCAGAATAAATAATAAAGGTTGAATGAATCTTGAAATAAGAGAGGGACCTAAACAAAAATTAAAAAAAGGTTGGAGGCCAAAAGTTAAAATAGAAACAAAAGTTCGGCCAAAAGTAGTAATTATCAAAAGTTTAGTGACCTAATTGTAATTAAGCAAAAAGTCAGGAACCTAAATATAATTATGAGAAAGTTGAACTGAAAAAGGCTAAAAAATGCTCGAAATCAGATTAGTTTGAAATTTTACCAGTAGATAGACAAAATTGTTTCGGTCAGTTTAAGGAGGCACATAATTTCGATTTGAGGTCCCGATTAATTGATATAAATTTCTAAAGTCAGAAGGAATTATCACAGTATTTTTTAGACCTCAGAATCAGATGAAACCTTAAAGTAAATTTCTATATTTAATATAAGAATTTATAAAATTGACATAGTCAGAAAGGAATCCTGTAGAATTCTTAGGGGATTTTACAATAGAATAAAATACCCGATAAATACGGTTGGGAGAGATTCATTGGTATTTGTGCCAAAAAGGCAATGAGCCTATACCAAGGCCCAATAAGGCGACTGTACAGTTAAGTGGGCCAGAGTCCAGAACAACCATGGAAAAGTGGAAAATTATGAAAATGCCCCTACACAACCAGATTGTACCAGTGATGGATGGAGGGCATTTTGGTCATTTTAGATAGGCTAGAAATGTCCCACATGCTATAAAGATGATTAGTTAGAGCCAGTATATGCCCTGAGATAGTACAAAGAGGGGTGTAATGACAATTATACCCTTAGGGTTAATATAGTGCAAGAAAGGACACTAAGGGTATTTTGGTCATTTCCCAAGGGATGGATTGCAGATAAATACTCAGTATAACAATATCAATGGTATGAGAAACATAGACATTGATTTCTAGGACAGAATACATATCCTAGAATATTATAAAAATTCAGAATAGAAAATATTCTGGTTTTTGTGAAACTACTCAGATCGGTACCGGACTGGACTAGAATTTTTCCATTAGTATTTTTACCTTTTTCTAGACAAACATGGCCTTGTGTGATGTCATGCATGGATTCAAAAGGCATGTCTTCTGTTATATCCTAAATTTTCCCTATCTGTATAGTACTGATAGTGGAAAGAGATTTATAAAGGATTATGACAAAGATCAGAAGAAATGATAAAGGTTAAATGAGTCTTGAAGGAAGAAAGGGACCTAAACGAAAATTGAAAAAGTTTAAAGGCCAAAAGTTAAAGTAGAAACAAATGTTGGGCCAAAAGTGGTAATTTCTAAAAGTTTAGGGATTTAAATGTAAATATGCAAAAAGTTAGGGACATAAATGTAATTAAGAGAAAAGTTCAAGGGTAAAACTATAATTATGGAAAGATCAGCTCGGAAAGGATTATAACTTCCTGAATGTTTTTCAGTCCCATATTCCATCAGTAAATAGAGGAAGATATGCTGGTTAATCTGGCATGATACAGAAATTTTATTAGGGCTCTAGACAGCAGAAAATTATCTAATAGTCTAAAAGTTATCTGAATTTTTATCAGATTCCATGGACATCAGATATAAGTGGGGGAATTACAGGAAAGTGTGCCCTACAGTGTCAGATGTTATGAATCTGACAGAACCCCGAAAGAAGTCCTGTATAAAAAGTTATTCCCATAACAATGAATTTTGACGGGAGTTTGATAACACCTATGATCCGATAATGGAACTTATCGGTATGTGAGCCTGGATAGAATGAGATCAGATGACCTCATATATGGGCCCATGATGACGCCAAGGAGGGCCCAAAACCCTGGGTACCAGTTCAGCAGTAGAAGGGGCCAGTGTCCAGAAAAAGTGTGAAATTACAAAAATGTCCCTGAATGCCCATATTGTAGCAGTGATGGATGGAGGGCATTTTGGTCATCTGGGACAGGTTAAAAATGTGGGACATAGTATAAATATGATTAATCAGAGCCAATATATGCCCTAAGATAGTACAACGAGGGGTAAAAAGACGATTTTACCCTTAGGGTTAGTACATCGCAAGAAAGGACACCAAGGGTATTTTGGTCATTTCCTAAGGAATGGATGGCAGATAAATATTTAGTATATCAATGTCAATAGTATGAGAAGCCCATACATTAATTTCCAGGACATAATACATATCCTGGTATATTATAAAAAATTCGGAATAGAAAATTGTTCTGTTGTGGTGAAACTGCTCCGATTAGACACATCTTATACTATCTCTCTTGGGTCTATCTGGCCGTCTAATCGCTTTATCCTCATCTGGAGGATCTACTCGTCTCTTATTTTCTGTAATCGCATCATAATGATCTTTTCTCATATCTTACGTAATATTCCCATAAATCCTTGGGACTCAAGATTAACAATTTTAACTTTGATCACTGAGTTCCTGTTATGTGTAAGAAGATTCTGAGTTCAGTCCCTAATAGTAATAAGGCTATCTGAAACTAGCATCATGGGTACTCTCTCAGTTATGAGTTAACCAACTTGTGAAGCTTCTATACCTTAACTTTTCCTTGGTATTCGTCCTTCCAAAGAAATACTGTACTTATGGCTCATTACTTTCTTGCTCTAGGCTTGGTCTACTGCGACCTTTGGGATCTACTGCGATCAACCGTAAGCCTCTCCAGGATCTAACTGTCACCCTGTGAGCCATACTAGGATCTAACTACAACCCTGTGAGCCATACTAGGATCTAACTACAATCCTCTGGAACCTACTGCGATTCCGTTGTATTGTATTCTCATCTCTAGAAGACCTAAACCAACAGACAAAGTTACAAGGTTAGTCACTTTCACATAGTTGTTAACTCCACATATAATTCCCCAAAAATGATCACAGAAGCCAATATTATACATTAGGACTTTACTTATTTCTTCTATCACTCAGGAACTTCTCAGATCATTCTCATCTTTTATAACCTTACCATATCCATTACTGCAAAGAGCTACATAGGCTTTACTATGCACATATCTATCATCATTTATTCATCTCCTCATAGGGACATTACTCTATCTGAGTTATACTATCTCATCTCTTGGCTTTATTTCAAAAGCAATCTTACTCTATCGCAAGAGCAATCTAGCTCTATTACGAGAATGTTAACTTATATTACATAGTTACTGCTCCTTCTTAAAGCTACATCATCTTTCATAAATGCATCTCATTTCCTTTCATATATTTTATCCCTACTGAAGGGATATATCCTGAGTATCATAATCATTTATCTGTAGACTCACTATGAATCCTCATCTTTAATCTCATTCTCTATCCCATTGACTATCATAGTCTAATCATAAATTCTCTTTCTATCTTTTGAGAACCAAGTATCTAACTATCTCGTTTAGCAGTTTGCTATTGCTTTATCCTTGCTAAGTTGAATCACTTAATTGCATGTCGTAGGGCGTGGGAGCAACCTAACTTTCTCATCTGATATACTCTACCCTGTATGTACTGCATGAGGGGAGTATTCATTTATTATAGCATACTCTATCATGCATAATATTGTAAGGAGATGCAATCATTTAAGCATTCTCTAATATGTGTGTCATCATATGACAACTGCAAGGAGATGCAACTTCTTATCATATCTTATGGCAACATAAGCCATATCACTATTACATGGTTTGCTCAACCATCCCTTAATCACCTTAATCACTAGGTCCTGATCATTTATTTAGGATCCTGAATCCTTTACTTGTTTCATTAAAAATGCCACATTACCCTCTTACTAGGGTATAGACTCAACCCTTCTTTACTCTTTCTTACATAAGAAATGGGGAGTCACTTTATCTTTGAATCTGTAGCTACCTTATTAGGTCATATCATTCTTATCATAACATTTCTCATCGCCTATAAGACTTCCATATGTCTAAACTGAAGGACTTCTGTATCCTTGGCCTCACTGTAATCTATCTGTAATCCATAACTGAGTCAGCTGTCTTCTTTCAGCTAATTGAGGAAAGGTTTGGCTCCTATCTTTATGCCATTCAAACTTTTAAGTTTTCCCTAATCCTCCTGGATTACTAACAGGCGAGAAAGTATCTCTTATTAAGCCTCAAGGTTCATATGAATGAACTCGATTAAGTATCTATCAAAAGAGTTCTCTTCCCTTAACTTTAACCCTTAACTTCATGCTCACCTCTCTCTAATTGAGAGGAATGCTTCTTTTAAACTTTTTGAGAAAAACTTCTCAAGTGAGCGGATCATTCTCCATCTCATATGGAGTAACTTCTGTGCCTCTATGTATTTCTTAACTCTTTATGTCTATCAATCTCAGTCTACTATAGACTAGACTGTGATTCTTTTCTAGTCTGCCTCTAGATCCTGACCAATTCAAGTCACTTGGATCTCATTCATCACTTAACATTACTATTTATGTTCTCTAGGTGCTCTGCCCTAGATGTGCTAGGTTACTGTCTCTTCGTGATGGAATCCCTCTGTATTAAGAACATTAACTTTCTATCTATTAACCATCATGTCTTTATCCTTAGGCCATGTATTAGATTATTCTTAGGCAAGTCTCATTCTAACTTCTCATTATTCTTTTCTGTAAAGACTAGCTGTACCAAGTCTTTCGTACTATAGATCAACTCCTGATGATCATACGGAGGATATACTATTGAACCTCTTCTAGAACTGATCTTCTGTATCTTAGTACTTCATACGGTTTAACTTGCCTATACTTTGTGCTAAATCTCAAACTGATAGACTTCAGTGAGGTTGGCATCTTTAGTCTCATAACACTTGACTTACTATCATCTCATACCAATCCTCTAAAGTATATTAGGTTAATGCCTCTACTGGATGTCTGTTTATTATTCTTGCTACGGCATTGAGGAACTGCAGATAACTAACTGTTCTTAATCTATACTTTTGTCCATCCATTAACCTAGACTGAGTAATTCACTCTCCACAGCTTTCTTCAGACCAATATGGTCAACACTATCTGTCTTTAATGAAGAAGGCTGGGGTTGACTAGGACTAGGAACATCCCACTGATCTTTCTCTATAAAGTCACATATTCTTGGACTTTGGGAATGGACAAGAACTATCATAAACTCTGACTGGATATCTGAATTAGGGGACTGTTGTATCGTAATTATCTTAAATCTATCCTCAAACTCTGGTAAAGGAGGAATAATATCTGGTCTACCCATAATTCAGTACCAGTCTACCCATGAAGGAGCTGGAATTTCATGATTCTAAGCTCATAAATGGATTCAAAAGATGAAATTGTGTAGGGTAAAGTCAAGACATCAATTGGTTCAAGAGCCAAGTGGACTAGTGAAAATTAGAGAAAGTTATGACAATAAAGAGTGTAACAAAGTTAGTCTTGAACATGGTTGGAGTTCATGAGTCCTAATTTTGAGTTATGTGATGAATATGAATGTGTTTAGGACCATGAAACATCCAAGAACATGTTGGGAAGTGAGTGACATAAAGGCTTCATGGTTGGAAAGCTAGGGAGCAAGTGTAAAAGATCTAGAGGAAAGCTTAAGTGCAAGGTAGTGAACTTACCTCTTTATGTGCATGATGTGGTATGCTTATGTGTTGACATGTATATGTTATTTGAATGATGTTGTGACATGATAAATGATGTTGAATGTATTGTGAATAACATGTTTCCATGGCCATGCACCTTATATAAAAGTATATAGCATGATGGCATGTCACTAATAAAAGAAAGTTAATGAAATTACATATCATGCATTAGCATCCATCTTGCATATTTAAGTGGTAATGTTTGCTACTGAGATTCTCTAGAATCTCACTCTCCCATAACCAACCAATTTAGGTCAAGCATGATGGATAATGTATGCATGGAGAAGAGTTAAAGTATGGAAGAAGAAAAGTGAAGTATTTAAGATGTTAGCATATGCTATGCACTTTCCATGTATGTCAAAGCCATGTAAAGTATCTATTTATGTGATGAGATTGGATGAAACAATTATTGTATAACCCCATGATGTATATGAATTCAGAAAAGGCAAAAGAGATGATTTATGTATGCTGGAACAATTATGAAAAGTGAAAGAAAGGAAACTGAAATGGTAAAAAACGTAGGTCCTGAAGCAGTTTTGTTGTGGCTTCAGTTTGACCTAGCAAATGAAGGAATTAGTTTACAAAATTTTATAATCATGTAGAACACATACATAGCATTAAATTTATATATAGAACGTTTCATTTGGATGTGTATATGAAGAGAAATGAATTTCCAAAGTAAGGGACCAGAATCTGTCTCCAGAGTTTTTGACCAAATGAACAGTAAACTTCAACGAATAAAATGTATCAATTGGCTAATCATTTGGTCTGAAAATTATTTTTCCATTAAATTTCAAGATGTTATCTTCACGTAGATTTTTGAACCACTTCATTTCGAGTTTTCTAGAATTAATTATGATTTTTCGAAGTTCATTGCGTAATCTGGAATACCATATGAACAGTAACCTGAGAAAGAGTAAAATTCCAGATTTGGCTAATGGACTTCCAAGGTCTTGTAAGTGGTTCTAAATGCTACTGAATGGTCCCTAAGATGTATAAAAGTAAGGATGTTATAGCTTCTAGGGCAAGTTTGTTCAAGAATGAATATGGACTATTAGATCAAATAGTAACCAAATCAATCTTGGCCATTCATTTCCACCCAAATTTATCTATAAATACCCCTCATTTCAGAATGGATTTGGTAGCCTTAGGAACCATAGGGAAACACTTGCAAAATTTCCATTCAACCAAGAAAGAAGCACACAACTTGAAGCAACAAGCAAGGTAATTATCTCCCTTGTTCTTGAGCTTAATTCTAGCAAGCTAGCTATATATTTTAAGGGGTTTTGGTGCCATATTTCCCTTGCAATTGCTGCTGGAAGTGCTGTCCATATATGGTTAGAATATGAGTTTTCTGTTATGGATAGAGTAGACAAGCTTAAACAAGCTAGAATCAAGTGGTATAAGCTTGGGAATTCAAGTATAAATTTAGTTAGAAGTTTATGTTTATGGCTGCTACTGTATGTGTCACTATTCATATATTGGAATTTCACGATTTTGATGCTTCTAATGAGTTTAAAATGGAAAATTGTGTGGGGATAAAGTAGGAGAACAAGTATTGGAAGAATTGGAATCAAAATGTGAATTTTTGGAAAACAAGGGTTTGCTTCGGTCAAGAACAGCAGCTCATGGGATGTTTTGATTTTGGAAATTCTGGTTTCAGATTTTGATTCTACATGAAAAATTATGTAGAGATGAACCATGAGAGTTTATTTTGGAAAGATGGAAGTATAAAACATAAAATAGAGAAAGAATGGAAACTAGTGAAAACCTAGTCTTGGTATTTGTTCAAGTTGAGTTATAACTTGATATTACTTTGTAATGACTAGGTTTTAACATTTGTGAGGGAAGGAAAACATCTCAAGAAGACATTGACAATGATAGCTAAGAGGTAGCAAGAATACCTAACTATAGTTTCATGTATACTTGATTGTATTTTTGCTTGTTGATTATGGTGTTTGGTTGAGCTTGAGATTATGCCATCACGTTGATGATGAAGTATGAATGATTACAAATCCTTGCAACTTATGTCATAACAATATGCATGTTAGAGTTTTCTGATGAACCATTATGAAGTAGCTCCCATCTCATGATAACATGTTAAGCATCCAATTAATCATGCATGATATTATAGTTTGTATGCCTTGCTATTGGGATTTCTATGAAATCTCATTGTTTCCATATGCATAACCATGTCATAGGTGCTGGAACCTCACAAGGAAAAAGGGTAAACATAGATGAATGAATTTGTATTACAAGTTATAATGGTTACATGACACTATGAAAGGATATGATGAATGTATGATGTATGATTCTGTAATTGTGTTATGAGGCCGTGGTGGTGTGACGATGTTTAGGATGTCTTAACCAACTATTTTACACTTGAAATTTGGTATGATAATAGCTAAGGTAAATAGCTTTAAATGAACACCAAGAATGCCTCAATTGGACAAGTATTCGATTTGTTATGATTTTTCTAAGTTGGAGTTAAGATCTGGAATAGAGATAAGGTAAACAACTAGAGGCAGTAATGTTATGATGTTAATTTCAAATGGTAAACGAACGAGTTTTGCTATGAAATTTTATGAGATTAACGAACACGTCTAGAGCCTTAAATTTATAGGTAACACGGTTCATTTGGTCAAGTAACGAAAGAGAAATGAATTTTTGAATTTAAGGCAAGGAAACTAGAACTTCCAGATTTTATCAAATGAACAGTATTTTCAACTAATAAACTGATTTAATTGAGGCAATGGAACCACAGTTTTATATTTTTTCCTCAAATTTCAATAAAATATCTTTCATTAGAAATTGGAACCACCCTATTTTGATTTTTCTACATTTGATTATGAATTTTCAAATTAGGGTACATGTTCTGGAATTACCAAATGAACAGTACCCCAAGAGCAATTCTTTTTGAAATACATGTTTATAAGGAAAAAGGCTATGTAATTGGTTCCAATGACTTTCAAATGAATATAATGGAGGTTAAAAATAAGGACATGACACACCACATAGCCCTATGAGTTGTCCCTTGATGATGTCATGGATGATGTCATAGTTAGCTTTTTAGAAAAGTTAAATCCAAGATTAAATGTGAGCCATTAGATCAAATAGTGCACAAAGTGATCTTGGCCATTGATTTTCCATGGAATTTGGCTATAAATACCCCACAATTTCTGATGCAAACCATGGAGCAAGAACCCTTGGGAAACATCTTGCAAAATGAAAACTCAAGCCAAGACAAAGGAGATTCAAGGTACCAAAGTTCAAGCAAGCTAGAGATTAAAAGTAAGCAATCTATCCTAGCTTATTTTCCTTTGATGTGGGAGCTTGAAATTAGGGTTTTTGAAATATCCTACTTTTACCACCTCAAAGTACGAATTCAGAAGCATATTTGATTAGCGAAAGCATTACATTAGCCCAAAAATTAAAATTTTAAAACTTACTGAGTACTATTCACTTGGTAATTTCTAGATTTACAGTCCAAGTTTAAAAATTCATAACTAATTATAGAAAAATCTTATGGAGGTGATCCAAACCTCTTTCCTCTATCATCATTATACAGATAGGGGAAAATTAGGATATGGCAATGGTGGACTCCAAGGAGGCAGGCACACATCAAAGAGAAGTGAGAAGAAAGAGGCAAGATAAAGTGAAAGAAAGTCGAGTATATGAGGTAGTAAACTTATCCTAAACTTGCATGTATTGAATGTATGCTTGCTTGTGCTATGGCTATGTTGAATTGTGTTGCATATGTGTTTAGGTTTGAAGCTCTATTTCTATGATTACTTTGATCAATTGTATTTCATATGTTACATGGAAGCATGCACATTACACAATGTTAACACTTTCAAAAGCAAGCACAAGTATTTACAATAATGCATGCATTGTTTAGTACCATTTGCTACTGAGATTTCCCCAAAAATCTCACCCTCTCTATTTAATCCTAATCCCACAGGTTTATTAATGATGAAAGAGGATGAAGAAGCATGAAGAGAAGTTAGGGATTGGATAATGTAAATGTTATATGATGAATGTATAAATTGTCGCAAGTAATGATGTTATATGACATGTTTGAGACAAATGCTCATGATGTAATACAAAATAGTAAATAAAGGAATTAATGTATGAAATTTTACAGACATTTAGTTAACATGTCAAGCTTCGTTTTGACACCAAGAACACCTTATTTCGATGTTTGTATCAAGATAACAAAGTTTCAAGTAAGGGACCATAATCTAGTTTTAGAATTTTGACCAAATGAACAGTAAGATTTGATGATTACACTGTATTAATTGACTAAGTAGTTGGTCTGGAGATTATTTTTCCCTTAAAGTTCAAGATGTTATCTTCATGTAGTTTTTTAAACAACTTCATTTCGGTTTTTCTATAATTAATTATGATTTTCTAAATTTTGTCACCGAATCTGGAATACCATATGACAGTAACTCAAGAAGAGTAAAATTCTAAATTTAGCTAATGGACTTCCAAGGTCTTGTAAGTGGTTCTAAATGCTACAAAATGGTCCCTAAGATATATGAAAGTAAGGATATTTCAAAGATCTCATAGAATCTTAGAGATAATAGAACACTTAAAGGAGCTCTCTAGGAACTGGACGTAGGCCAAGTGGATTGGGTAGAGCCAGTATAAATCATTGTGTGCAATCTTTCTCCTACAACTTCTTCTTTAGGTGATATCATTCTTATACTCTTTAAATTCATCCAAATATCTTTAAAAGTTTTCAAAATTTTTAAAATGACCCAATTTAACCTCTTGACGGATACAACTAGATTTAACACAAGCATCCAAATTTTCATTCTAATTATATTCCTAGCCAGCCTTAACTTTTTAACTCAAGACCTATTTTCACGAAGAATTAGCTACACGTATTGCTTCACAATGTAGATCCATTCCTGAATATCATGTGGAGGGTCATGTGTAAGATACTCCCTGAAGCTTGACTGACATGTCATAGTATACATAAGTATTTGGCTTGGCATCAACTTGTCCTACTCGATGATATCATATATTCACTCAAGGTTGATACCTAAGTTTTCATAGCGAAGGCAAAGTCTCATTATTGCATCTAGAAAATCCATATATATTGTTTGATCTTGATTCCAACTTCTCTCCATACCTTTGCCCAACTCTGTAGCTCTCTTTACATAGCTTTCTTGACTCATATCCCATTAATGTCACTTTCAAGAACTGAACTCTAGGATTAGACTTACTTGGTCCTACTTGATCAACTATAGGTCTATAGAACATCAGGGGTGGTATCCTACTTAGACTAGGGATATCAAACTAGTGACAACCAATAAAATCATATAGGCTAGGGTTTGGATGATAAGAAGGTGACACTACTGGATACCATGGTTGTGACTCTGGGTGTACCATAACCTAATCTAGGAAAACATCATCATCATATACAAACTTCTCTAGACATAATGGTTTTGAGTGTGGACTACCATATTCATCTACATGAACTATAGGAGGAGAAAGTATAATATGGATTAGGGTAAATACCTAACTCAACAGCCTCAAAAGGAGATATGAGAATGGGTACCCTAACTACTAGCTCTTTAAATTGCATATTCGAGCCTTAGAATATTGCTTTGATTGCTCTAGTACTGACTGTCCAATATGGGAGGATGTTAAATCTAGATGTATCACCCAAAACAGGGGTGTGAATTGGGTGATTTTAAAAATTTTGAAAACTCTTAAGAAAAATTAACAAATTTAAAAAGTAGAGTATAGACATATATCACCATAATAGGAATATGGAGAAATAATGTACCAAGATAATTTATACTTGTTTGGCCTAATCTAATTGGCCTACATTCAATCCTCAGAGCTCCTCTTAGTGTTTTACTATTTCCCAAAATTAGTCAGGCTCTTGGTGCCTCAGTACATAAATGTACATGAGGATCCCCTCTCACTCCCCTTACAACCTGTAAGGTTATCTCCAGTGAGAATCCCTCTCACTCCCCTTACAACTGTAAGGTTACACTCCACTCAAGAGTCTCATACTCTTGAGCAATCTAGAAAACACTTAAGAATGAGCTATCTAAGTCTCTCTCTTTAAAGAATATGTATGCTGATCCAAAGAAGAGAAACAAAGTGAAACAGAGATACAATCGTTGAATATAATAAAAATGTATGTTATGCATCTTATGTTTTTCTTTTTGTCTTCCAACTTCCTTAGCTTTCTTTTTCTCGCTTCTTCTTTTATAGTTTAGCTCTTCATAAATCCCTTGAAGTACCATTGAGATAGCTATTGATGAATATATCCGTTATTGCTTACATATGCGTAACTTTTTGCTTTTTAATTTATCTCTTTATTTGATATCATTTCAACCTGTATATGATCTTGAAACAAGCTTTAGAGAATATATATAATCAATATAAGCATGTAGCAATTGTTTCCAAATGATCTTGATTTAAATATCAAAATATGATAAAGTCTGGTTTAAAAATCTTTTCACAAAATAGCTTGAATTGTCGAAGTTCTTACTGAATATAATTCTTATCAAAAAGGTCTTCGATAAATTACTAAAGAATTTTATTTAAAACAATTTAAATCTTATCGAGCAATGTCATATCCTAAATTTTCCCTATCTGTATAATACTGATAGTGGAAAGAGGTTTAAAAAGGATTATTACGAAGATCAGAAGAAATGATAAAGGTTAAATGAGTCTTTAAGGAAGAAAGGGACCTAAACAAAAATTAAAAAAGTTTAAAGGCCAAACGTTAAAGTAGAAACAAAAGTTAGGCCAAAAGTGATAATTTTCAAAAGTTAGGGACCTAAATATAAATATGCAAAAAGTTAGGGACATAAATGTAATTAAGAGAAAAGTTCAAGGGCAAAATTGTAATTATAGAAAGTTCAACCCGAAAAGGGTTAGAACTGCCCAGAAGTATTTCAGTCCCATATTCCATCAGTAAATAGAGGAAGATATGATGGTCAATCTAACATGATACAAAAATTTTATTAGGGCTCCAGACAATAGATATTTATCTGATAGTCTAAAAGTTATTTAAAATTTTATCAGATTTCATAGACTTCAGATATAAGTGGGTGAATTACAGGAAAGTGTGCTCTACAGTGTCAGATATCCTGGATATGACAAAACTCTGAAAGAAGTTCTGTATAAAAAGTTATTCACATATCAGTGAATTTTGACGGGAGTTTGTTAACACCCGTGATCCGATAATAAAATTTATCAGTATGTCAGCCTGGATAGAATGAGATCAGATGACCACATATATAGGTCCATGATGATGCCAAGGAGGGCCTAAAACCCAGGGAACTAGTTCATCAGTAGAAAGGGTCAGTGTCTAGAAAAAGTGTGAAATTATGAAAATGCCCCTGAATCCCACATTGTACCAGTGATGGATTGAGGGAATTTTGGTCATCTGGATAGGCTAAAAACATGGCACATGGAATAAATATAATTAGTTGAGCCAGTATATGCCCTAAGGCAGTACAACGGGGGTGAAATGACAATTATGCCCTTAGGGTTAATATAGTGCAAGAAAGGACACCAAGGGTATTTTGGTCATTTCCCAAGGAATGGATGGAAAATAAATATTCAGTATATCATATCAATGGTATGAGAAGTCTAGACATTGATTTCCAGGACATAATACATATCCTGGTATATTATAAAAAATTAGGAACAGAACGCAGTCTGGTTGTTGTGAAATTGCTCCGATCGGTACCGGATTGGACTAGAATTTTTCTAGAAGCTTCCTTACATGGGCAGCACGCCACATACCCCTCTTAGGTGTCCCATGAGATGTCTCACATGATGTCATAATTAATCTTTTTAGAAAAAGTTAAATCCAAGATTAAATGTGAGCCCTTGGATTGAATAGTAACCAAATCAATCTTGGCCATTGATTTTTCATGCATTTTGGCTATAAATACCCCCTCAATTCTGTATCAAAACCGTGGCATGCCAACCCTTGGGGAAGCTCTTGGAAAATGAAAACTCAAGTCAAGACAAAGAAGATTCAAGGTACCAAAGTTCAAGCAAGCTAGAGATTAAAGGTAAGCAATCTCTCCTAGCTTATTTTCCTTTGATTTGGGAGCTTGAACATAGGGTTTTCATGGGGAAAAATGTGAGTTTTCTCTAAGGGGTGTTGCTGCCAAAAAATCTTAGATGAAAGAGGAAAGAAGAAATTAAAGTTAGAAACATATGATTGAAGCTTAAACAAGCTAGTTAAGTCTGCACTATTCATGAGGGAAGGAAATGGAATTTTAATGATTTAATGCTTCCATTGAGTTTGTATGATGATTTTGTGTAGGATTGGAAAGGTTTTGAACCATGGAAACATTAAAATCTCATATTGTAGTTTTTGGAATTTTTCACAGTTACTGTTCACTCGCATGAATAGTGATTGGAATTTCATGATTTTGATGCTTCCAATGGTTTTAAAATGAAAGTTGTGTGGGGTAAAGTTGAGAAACAAGTATGGGAAGAATTAGAATCAAAATGATAATTTTTTAAAGAATTGTATGCTTATATTCAGTTCTGTACAGCAGGCCATGAAGGAGCTGGAATTTCATGATTCTAAGCTAATAAATGGATTCAAAAGATGAAATTGTGTAGGGTAAAGTCAAGACATCAATTGGTTCAAGAGCCAAGTGGATTAGTGAAGTATTGAGATTTTAGCATATACTATAAATTACCCATGTATGTAAATGCCATGTAAGGTGTCTATTTATGTGATGAAACTATTTGAAATACTTATGGCATATGTACATGATGTATATGAATATTAAGGAGCTTATTTGATAGCTTATGTATGCTGAAACAATTATTGAAAGTAAAAGGAAGGAAAATGAAATGGTAAAAACGTAGGTCCTAAAGCAGTTTTGTTGTGGCTTCAGTTTGACCTAGCAAATGAAGGAATTATTTCATGAAATTTTATGAGCATGTAGAACACATTCAAAGCTTTAACTAAATAGGTAGAACGTTTCATTTGGATGTGTATATATAGTGAAATGAATTTCCAAAGTAAGGAACCAGAATCTATTTCTAGAGTTTTTGACCAAATGAACAGTAAATTTTAATGAATAAACTGTATTAATTGGCTAATCATTTGGTCTGAAAATTATTTTCCCCTTAAATTTCACGATGTTATCTTCACTTAGCTTTTTGAACCACTTCATTTTGAGTTTTATAGAATTAATTATAATTTTTTAAAGTTCATTGCGTAATCTAGAATACCATATGAACAGTAACCTGAGAAAGTAAAATTCCAGATTTGACTAATGGACTTCTGAGGTCATGTAAGTGGTTCCAAATGCTACTGAATGGTCCCTAAGACATATAAAAGTAAGGATGTTACAATCAATACTTAGATAACCTGCCTTATCGAAAAGGATTTTGATAAACCTTCAATAAATTTTATTCAAATAGTTATGATTTATTGAATAGGTCTTTGATAAACATCCTTAACAAAAAGTTATTTGAAAAATATTCTTTCAAAACATTTGCTTTTAGACTTATCGATCTATTTTATAATACATTATTTGTCAAAGTGTTCTTTGATAAATGACCTTTTTAATAGCTTATCGATAAATGCTAAAGAACATTCTTTCAATCTTTCAAAATAGACTTTCAAGCATTATAAGCGTTTCTCAAATCATGCAAGATATAATTGGAAACAAAGATAGATAAGATCATTCACCAATTCATATCAAATCACAAGATCATAAGCTTATTAAGAATATTTAGCATGTTAGAGCAAGGCTTACAAAGATCTTCTGACAAACATGATCAACATATAAATTTATATGAAGATCATTCATTCAATCAAGTAAAAGGAAGTCATAGGCTCAACTAAAACATTCACATATCAATCAATCAAATCATCATTGTAGTACAGAAGTTGAATTCATTTTAAGTTTAGAAAGATCTTATTGAAGAGAGCTTCGATAAGTTGTCTGATTTAATATATCATCGATAATAGTATAATGAATTAGACTCTGAATCTTTCATGAATAATTTTATCTTCATAAATTCAAGACATATATGATTCAAACAAATCAACAACATTATAAGAAATAAATCATCATCAAAACATATATCAAATTAAAGCTTCAAATATTGTATTTGAAAATAGCTTGTCTTTTCTTTCTTAAATTTTGATCTTATATAATTTGTAACTCAAGATTTCCACATATCAATCTGAGAGGAAGACAAATCACGTAAATTAGACAAATCACTGTCAAAATTATTTTCCAAAAATCAAAGTTTCAGAACAATGAGTCAAAATTTTCATAAGCTAAATTCTTCATGATTGATCGAAGTCTTTATCAATAAGAATCCTTATTGAATAGGTCTTCAATAAATACTTTTCATAATCATATTTTCCTTCAATAGTTCTTTCTCACTTATCAAATAACTATTTTATCGATAAGCTTATTGATAAATGCTCTTTATCAATTAGTTCCTTTTTGAAAAATTTTCTCAATTAATTGTCATCATTAAAATATTTGAGTCTAATAAAGGGTTCCTCCTCCGATAATGTATCCTAAAGGACTAGGTCTTCCTCATCATTTACATACCAAGCATCTTCACATACAACCTGAGGGAGAGAATCACCTTGATTCACTAAAGATATGGAGTTCTGCCTACAAACAACCATTATCTATTCCTGCAAAACTAACTTTAAAAATAGCTACCTTATCTAAAGTAGGCAAACTAACTAAATCAGAGCAATTTTTAAATTAAACCTAGGCCATATATAACCTTTTGTTTTGATACAAAAATATAACACCGTATTTTCATAAGCCCTAGGGACCAAATGGTAGCATCTGGAACCACTTGTAAGGTCATTGAAGTCAAATTGCATCATCTAGATGTTGTTTGAACCATATTATCCTTTATGTTCATTCATTGCGACTAGATATGTAGTTCATCATGACTAAATGCCTCTTTGTTTATTTGTCATGACCAAAGCTATGGTTCATTGGGACTAAACACTCTGGGTACTGTTCATTTGGTAAGTTCCACATACGTGACCTAACTTCAAAAAATAATAATTAATTTTAAAAATTGAAATGAAGTGGTTTAAGTTGCTACGCAAAGCTAACTTAAACTTCTTCAAGGAAAAATAAGTCAGACTAAACCCTTAGTCAATAAAAACAATTTTAGCATGGAAAATCACAGTTCATTTCATTAGTTTTTCCTAGTTTCCATACTTGGTCCACTTATTTTGGAAAATTATTCCTTCTCATATAGGGTCTAAATAAGGCATATTATATATGAAAATGAAGCTTAATATGTTTACTATAATCAGACAAATTATCATACATTTATTCAAATACATACTAACTATTTTTCCAAGGCTTTAACAAAATGTTTCCAAAACTAAATATTGTGCATTAATACATATTACATGTTATAATAAAATTCACATATACATTAAGCCATCCATGCATCATAAATCTTCATTCAACTTTATTTACTCCATGAGAAGGTCCTACTATATATTATTGATGTTAATATGTGGGCTTTAATGTTCATGCTTGCACAATGAAATACTTGCATTCTTCCAGGTCCTTACTTATAACATACGAACTTAACATAAAAAGAAATAAAGCTTCAATCAATCATATATGCTTCACACAATCAAGTTAAGCAAAACCCTAACATAGCTCTCCTTTAACCTTTTTTCTTCTTTGCCTTTTTGACTCCCCTTCCAAAAATATCAAAGCCTAAACATAGTATAGTAATGCATTCATTACAATCCATTCTAATCAGGCTCAAACTTGACTTCATTAACTTGGTTTCAATTCCTAAATCGATAAAAACTTAACTTTCTTTATTTTTGGTTAATTACCTTACCATTTGAATTAATTTGTACCTTGACTATATCCCACACAATTTTACCCAAATAGTCTATATATGGAGTCAGAATTGCAAATTTCCAATACCTCATCCAAATCTTGACAGTGGGCGAATAGTGCTAAGGAATTTCCAAAAATTTCACTTTTGATTTTAATGCTTCTTACACTTGTTCCTTAGTCTAATCCTACACAATTTTGCCTTCTAGACTCAATGGAAGCTTCAAAATCATCAAAATTCTTCTCCCTTGTCCAATTTTGGTCTTGCCCAAATAGCCTCTCAATATGGGAATTCAAGGATTACACAATTAATTCAAGCAATAACCATCAATATAAGCTTATCTAGGTTAAGATTTAATAATCCTAACTTTGTTTTCCTCTTCACCTTTCCCCTAGAGTTTCTTCCAGCATGTATACTTTGGAATTAACTCAAAATCTAACCATTAAAACCCTATATTCAAGCTCTAAAATTGAAGTAATATAAGCTAAATACATTACTTACCTTAATTCTTAACTTGCTTGAACTCTAGGTACCTTGCTTTACTCTTGGATTGTTTGAGGTTAGATTGAGTTTTAAAATGGCAAGAATTTCCCTAAGCTTACTTGTCTCCATGATTTTGTGAAGCAAATAGGGTATTTATGGTATATTTTAGGGCTCATGAGTCTAAACTATCCCTGGAAAGTGATAATTATTATAGTACTATAATCTTGCCTATGATTTATTGATTAAAAGTTTAATCATGTATTAACCTTTGTTTTGTATTATTTTATTCTTAAACATGTGGTTAAAACTCCTCCTCCTTGAATGGATGACAAGTGGCATCTTGGTAGGTCTTATGGTACACCTCACATGCCACCTCAATGCTTCTAGATTACTTTAGCATATTCCAGATTCATTGAGTCTAATTCTGTCATATCTAATTTTTAGGCCTAGAAGCCCAATATGTAGCCTAAAAGAGGTAGGCTACCAGGCCCTATTGAGCAGAAGTCCCAGAAGTATACATATAATGTTCAGATACTAAACTGCAAGTAAGTGAGAGATTAGGGACTAAATTGTAAATGGTGAAAGTCCCTAGGGGTATAATGGTCATTTTAGAAAAGAAAGGGACTAAAGTGAAAATTCTAAAAGGTTTAATGGTGCCAAAAGGAAGTAGACATAAAGCTTGGGCAATTATGTGTAATTATGAAAAGTTAAGGGATTTAATTGAAATGATGGAAAGTTTCCAAGGGTAAAATTGTAATTATAGAAAATTAAGCCAGAAAAGGCTTAGAACTTCCCAGAAGTATTTTAGTCCCAAAATTCATCAGTAGATAGAGAAAGTTATGCTGGTTAATCTAGCATGATACTAAAATTTTATTAGAGTTCCAGATAGCCGGTATTTATCTGATAGTCTAAAAGTTATCTGATATTTTATCAAATCTTATGGACCTTAAATATAAGTGAAAAGCTATAGGAATGTGTGTCCTATGACACCAGATGTCATGGATCTGACAGAACCTTAAAAGGAGATCTATAGAAAAAGTTATTCCCATATTAGTGAATTTTGACGGGAGTTTGAGAACGCCCGCGATCCAATTATAAAACTTAGTAGTAAGTGAGCTTGGATAGAATGAGCTCAGATGATGTCACAGAAAGGCCCATGATGATGCCAAGTGAGGACCAAACCGATGATATCAATTTATCAGTCAAAGGGGCCAATACCCAGAAAAAGTGCAAAATGATGAAAATACCCCTATGTTGTAAAATAATTAAATAATGAGTGAAGGGTATTTTGGTCATTTGATTAAGGTTAGACATTCAAGGAAGGTTATCTAGATAGTTTACCAGGGTCAGGAGATACTCTGGAAAGGTGTGAAAAGATAATAATGCCCCTAGAATTATTAAAGAGGAACTAAGGGCATTCTGGTAATTTGCTAAGAGATTTTCTTGGGAACTGAACCACCAGAGTGCTTAGGCTTGATTAGAGACCCAGGATGACATTCCCAAAGGTCAAAAAATGTGGCCTAAGAGTTGTGTAGGTCCAAGTGGCATTAAAATATTAGTTTAGTACTTTTTTAATAAAGTAAAGTTATCCAGTTAAAGATAGAACTGGGGAAAGTGATCAGATAGAGCTTTAAGACTCATCCAGAACCATGAGGTGGCATGAAAAGTATCCTCATGGGACCCACAAGGTGCCACATGGAATAAGTCTAGGGAAAGAAGAAAAAGCTAAGGACACGTGGCATAATCTCAGTCGTTTATTCCAGTACAGGACTCTAGAATTCTCTAGAAATGTTAAGTCAGCTGGTGAGGTGTCCCAAGGGCCCCATCATTATGCCACCAAAGCATGTGAGGTGTCCCATGGATGATGTCATTTCGATGAGTCATCTAGGATGATGATGTCATCATGATGATGCAGGCAAGGCTTCTTGAGGAAGTTAAGCGATATGAGCCATTCATAGCGATTCGATCTAGATCATCCATTCCACCTCCTTTCAACTATAAATAGACCCTTCCCTCCATTCCATTCATGGCAAGAAGCAAGAAAGGAAGAGAAAGAAGAGAGAAAAAGAGAAAGAGAAAGAAAGGAAGGAAAAAGAAGGAGTTCTGGTGGAGCTGTGAGCAATCTAAGGAGCATAGGGACTTGTCAGGCTTAGGAATAAGGTAAGTAATTTATTCTAGTCCCTGCTCTAATAAATTAGAGGATTGTTCTTATGAATTTAATAGTTAGAATAGAGAATATTTCTCTTGATAAGGTTAGCCATGGATATAAAGAAAGTCAGGGGATTGTTAGATAAAGGGTATTACCTCAAGTTAAGTATGAGTTAAGTAGAACTATATTGGATAGGATAATAATGAAGATATTATTATACTATGTATAGGCTCTAACATATGGAAAGAAGGAACCTTAGAGCAAAGGCTAAAAGCTAGAGGAAATGCTACATGTCAGGTAGTAAACTTACCTACTTGTATGCTTATGTAACTTGGATGTTTAATGTGATGCTTACTTACCTTGATGAGGTGAAGCATGTATGATTAACTAATGCTCTGTTTCTTTTTATGCTATGGCCATATGTTATAATTAAGTAACATGGAAGCATGTATGTTATCATTATGCAAGTATGATCATTAAGTGTACACATAGTAACATTAAGCATATAGTTGTATACGTTGTATGGTTTCCATTTGCTACTGAGATTTCCCCAGAAATCTCACCCCTTCCATATCAATCCAATCATAGTAGGTCTTCTCAAGATGAAGGAGATGAAGATGCATGACAAGTTAAGAATTATTTAGCATGATTGATATGTGATTGATGTATGTTATACATGTGTATGTAAAGTTGCTAGAAATAGTCTCTATGAACAGTAACCCATGGTGAGACAGTGACCTTTGAGTTGTAATGAAAAATAGTAAATGGTTGAATAAATGTATGATATTTATCATTAAATAATAGACATATCAAGCTTTGATTTTATATATAGAACTCCTTATTTGGATGTCTACACATAAAGATATGATTTTTCAAAGTTGGGACCAAAATGCTGGAATCAGGGGAAGGACGCCAGTTGAACAGTAAAATTTGGGCATTGACTAAGTCAAGGCGTGATCAATGAGTTATTTTTTCCTGAAAAAGCATTAAATTAGCTTTGTGTATCAATTTGAACCACTTTATTTTGACTTTTCTAGGTTTAATTATGATTTTTTGAAGTCAGCTCACTTCTCTGGAATTTACATACTGAACAATCCTTAGTAGAGTAAAATTTCAGATTATGTAATTTGACTTTAATGACCTTAAAAGTAATTCCAGATGCTACCCTTTGGTCCCTAAGACGTAAGAAAATTAGGATGTTACAAACCATATTTAGGTATTTTTCTAAATTATTAGACCATCCTTTAATCCAACAAGTTTTATGAGTTCCAATGGTATTTATTGTCATGGAAACGCTATCCAAAATACTACTGATAAAAATCCATTTAGCAGATCAATTTCCCCAATTATAACTAAATAGGGTAATTATACATCACTAAAAATTACTAAACTATTATTTTTATGTGCTTGGGCTCTCAAAAACTCTTAGAACATACATTTAGGTCTCTAGATGTACCACTTTAGGCCTTGACCCAAGCCTAAGTCCTCAGTCAATCCAAATTCTAAAACCTTCCCCTAGAGCTTTTGTTAGGTGTCTTAATTAACCTTAAATTCTATTATAAATTCTATAGGGCTCTTTTAGGGGTTGTGTGAGTTCTATAAACTCTTATAATTATTAAAGTAATTTCTTGTAAAATTTGATCCAAATCTTAGGTCCAAAAGGTCTAGTAAAAATTCCATATAATTTTCTAGAGCTTCAAAAATTAATATAATATTTTTAGAACCTCAAATTAAAATTTTATGTTGCATCAAACAATTCTTAATATTTTTCTCTATCTACTAGTAAAATTTGGGACTCAAATACTTTCAGGCAGTTTTTGGCCACTGTTTGCTCAATTTCATCATAATTACACTTTTGCCCCTATAATGTTTAAAACTTTTCAAACAAGTCCCTCTTCCATTTTCTTTCTTCATTAATACTTTTTAAATTTACAATTTAGTCCCTTTCTTTCTTATTCCTATTCTTCCTTTTCTTTTCATAACTTAAACCTCCTCTAACTATTATCTTTTCTTCCAGTCAACATCACAATGCCTTCCAAACCTCTTTCCTTCTCTATTAGTCTTACACATATAGGTAAAAAGCTGGTATGTGACACAGTATATCACTCCAATAGTTGCTACTATTGCTAAGAAGATTATAAGTAATTAATTTAAATAGCAAGAATTCATACATGATTACATGCTTTTCAATTATGTTAAAGTGGTTACTTGCATGTTATAGGATGTGTTCAAACATCAATTTCACCCAAGAAGGGGTAAATTGGGGTGATATTAAAAATTTGAAAACTTAAGTAAAAACACAAATTTGAGTTTAGAAAGATTTCATTGAGAAAATAAAGGAGAAATGTACTCAAAAGTCACACTCTTGAGTATCTCAAATGATAAATGAGATTTCTAGCTTTCTCTCTCTAGTAGAGTAATTGTGATTAGCACTAAAGATCGAAATATCTTGATTTCTCCCTCAAAGAAAAATGTTCTTTTTAGAGAATTAAAATCAGGATAAAACAGAGTATATTGAAGTTGTAATGAATGCTTCAATAAAGTTGTTTATTAGCGTTCATTGACCTTTTTTTAACAATTAATCTAGCTTATTTTATAGTTCAGTCATTTAAAAATCCATTAGACTCATTAATGTGGCAATATAACTATTTGTTCCTAATAGTTGCAGAATTTAATACATTTTGACAGATTTTGCTTTTTGATGAATTTTCTTATTTGATCTTGTTTCTGCCTATAATTGATCTAGAAATATATTGTATAACTGATATGAAAGAGTTTAAGTATATTTTAATTAATTCATAATATTTTGGATTGAAACATCAAAATCTTTTGAAGTATTGTTTGAAAATAATTTTGAAAAACAGTTGAATTTATCGAAGTGTTTATTGAAAAGATGTCATACTTATCGAAAAGAGCTTCAATAAATATTTAACATTTTATATTGAAATAGATTAACTCTTATAGACTAATACTTTGGTAACCAACCTTATAGAAATATCTTTCAAAAAATAACCTTTTGATAATATAGGCTTGGTTCAGACTTGTCAAATTGTCCTTCGATAAATAAGCTTATCAAATAGTTTATCGATACATACCTGTTATTGAAGAACAATGATCTCATTCTTATCTTTTCTCAAATGCTATGTAATATACTTCAAAGCAATATTATATAAGATCATTTTCCAAAGCACATTAAAATATCATTCTTTAAATTGATTCACAAACCTTCAAAATCATTTAACAGTTTAGAGCGTTGGCTTAAAACTAAATTTTCTCTATTTATCAATAAACTATTCTATCAATTAATACTTCAACAAATAAAGCTTGAAATATACTTCATAATAGCTTTGTCCTTATTTATCGAAGAGCTTATCGATAAATACCCTTATTGATAAATGCTTTGATCAATGTGTTTTAAAAAATATACTTCACAAGATTTCAGAACTAAGTTAACTAAGTGCCTTTACTGAAGTCTTTATCGATAAATACCTTTATCTATCAATGCTTCGATAAATGCCTTTTGTAAAACATATTTCATAAATAAATGTTCTTATTTATCGAATGGCTTATCAGTAAACACCTTTATTAATAAGCTTACCGAAAAAATAAGCTATGCAAAATAGATCTTGAAGTTTTAATATTAAAATCATTTGTCATCATCAAAACATGGAGTCTAACATTTCACCCCTTTTGATGATGACAAAACACAAGTGATAAAAAAGATTATTTGAACATAACTCAAGTATAGAGAAAATCATCAATTTGTAAAGTTAAACGAATTTGAGAAGAACGAAAACTTAGAATGTCAACAACAAACTACAGCAATGATAACAACAATTGCAAACTGAACAATACGCTTTCATTAAAGTACTTGTTTAACAAAAGTACAAAAGTATAGAATATCTTACATAGACACTTAACATATGTTAGTTATCTCCCCCATTTTGACATCACTAAAAAGAATATACAATTAAGGCTTAGAGGAGGAAGGTTGTGAAGTAAAGAGGAGGGAGGATTTGGTACAGAAGGTGCCTAAAGTCTAAGAGTAGAGGGAGGATTTTGTGAAGAAGTGGTTCATCCACAGAGAAAATAGTTTTAGAGTTGTCAACTTTAGCCACTAAATCTACCACCTCTTGTCTTAATACTGAGTGCATGAGTATGCAATCAATGATGTGAGAAAGAAGCCCAAATTGATGCTTTATGGCATCATGTGCTTTATTGAGTTTAGAAACTATCTTGTTTTTAAGGCAATGTCCAAAATCATTGAGCATGTCAGAAAACACTAAAAATAAACTTGAGCAAATTCTTGAACTTAGGCTATCATTTTCTCTTCAAAACTCTTCAGTTATTGTTTCAACACTTGAGAGATAGCTGTTAGAAATCGTGCCCTAGGGGCCAATCATTGTCTTATGAACATTATTAATTTATGAATTTATTAATTGTGTTATCATATTATTTGCATGTTTACTGTGATGACCATCCTTGGATAATTCATGAACTTATCCTAAATGTCCCTGGTCGATCATCTGTGCGGGAGCATAGATGAAATAAGACCAGTATGACTTTGAAGATGTATAGAGATATAAATCAAAGTCATAGGCACATGTAAGAGTACAAGGTGTTGGACCGATCCGCTATGAGAGAGATGTATAAGTTACGTCATAAGCTTCTCTCATATACAAACCATGTCACTATGCCCTTTGACCTAATATCATCATTGATTCCTACATGACAAATGCTCAGCTTTGACCTAGTCAAAAGTCACTTTTGACCGAGTGATCATAAAGACTATGTTCGGGCTTAGTGATCAACCCATTCCTGAGGAGCCAGCGGCCAATGCTCCTAGAGCTCAGAGCGATGCTTACACGAAGCATAAGGAAGACTCTGTCGATGTGGGATGCTTGATGCTAGCCACCATGGTTCCGGAGCTCCAAAGAGATCTGGAACACATGGAGGCTGATGAGATGATTGTGCATCTCAAGGAAATGTTCCAGCAACAGGCAAGGCAAGAGAGGTATGAGACCACTAAGGCCTTACATTCCTACAAGATGGCTGAAGGTGCATCAGTCAGTACTCATGTCTTAAAGATGAAGGGGTACATTGATCACCTTGAGAGGGTTGGATTTCCCATGAGCCAGGAGTTAGCTACAGATTTGATCTTGAACTCACTCCCAAAAGTTATGACCAGTTTATCATGAACTACAACATGAACAACATAGAGAAATCTATTTCTGAACTGCATGGGATGCTTAAAACTGCTGAGCCAAGTCTTAAGAAGAAGCCCAGTAGTGTTTTGATGGTTCAGAAAGGAAAGGGTATGAAAAAGAAAGGCAAAGGCAAGGGGAAGGGTCATGGCTCATCAGGTAAGACCAAAGAGTCAAGCAAGCCCAAAACTAAGCCTGCACCAAAAAAGGCAAAGCCTCCAAAGGAAGGAGTCTACTTCTTCTACAATGAACCTGGTCATTGGAAGAGGAATTGCAAACTCTACCTCGAAGATCTGAAAAAGAACAAGAAGGATAGCGGGGCTATCGCTTCAGGTATTTATGCCATAGACATTCATCTTTCTACTTCTACCTCATGGGTATTAGATACTGCGTATGGTTCTCACATTTGCACAAATGTGCAGGGACTAAAGGACAGTAGGAAGCTCAAAAAGGGCGAGGTTGACCTACGAGTTAGAAACAGAGCAAGGGTTGCTGCGTTAGCTGTAGGCACTTATGAATTAGTTCTGCCTACTGGGCTTTTGTTAGTTTTGAACAATTGCTATTATGTTCCTGCTTTAAGTAGTAACATTGTTTCCCTTTCTTATTTGGATAAGGAATGTTTCACTTTCATTGCTGGGAATAGTAAATGTTCTATTTATCGTAATGATGTTTTCTATGCTCATGGTGATTTGCATGTTGATCATTACATATTAAATTTGGAACAACCCAATCATGGAAATATCTATAACATAACCGCCGAAAGGGTCAAACCAAACGATTTGAATCCCACATACCTCTGGCACTGTCGTCTGGGCAACATAAATGAGAAACGCATTTCCAAACTCCATCAAGATGGATTTCTAAACTCATTTGATTTTGAATCAGATGACACTTGCGAGTCTTGCTTGTTAGGAAAGATGACAAAGTCACCTTTCACTGGGCACAGTGAGAGGGCCACTGATTTATTAGGCCTCATACATACATATGTGTGTGGACCAATGAACACAAATGCCAAAGGAGGTTATTCATACTTCATAACATTCATAGATGATTTCAACAGATATGGGTATATCTATCTGATGAAATATAAATCTAACTCTTTTGAAAAGTTCAAAATATTTCAAAATGAAGTACAAAACCAGCTTGGTGAAACAATTAAAGCCCTTCGATCTGATCGGAGTGGTGAATATTTGAGCCAAGAGTTCATAGATCATCCTAGGAGTTGTGGGATAGTCTCACAATTGACTCCTCTAGGGACACTACAATGGAATGGAGTTTCTAAACGGAGGAATCGAACACTATTAGATATGGGTCGATCCATGATGAGTCGAATAGATCTTCCGCCCTCCTTTTGGGGCCATGCCCTAGAAGCAGCTGTGTTCACACTCAATCGTGTTCCATCTAAGGCAATTGAAAAGACTCCATATTAGATATGGATGGGAGGACGCCTAGTTTATCTTTCCTCAAGATTTGGGGATGCGAGGTCTATGTTAAGCAATAAGCCTCAGACAAATTAGCGCCCAAATCCTCTAGGTGCCTTTTTGTGGGATATCCTAAGGAAACCAAGGGATATTACGTCTATAACCCTGCTGATAACAAAGTGTTTATTGTCATAAATGGTATCTTTCTCGAATGAGAATTTATCTCTAAAAGAACCAGTGGGAGTAAGGTACACCTTGAAGAAGTTTGAGAGCTAAAAGACACCACTGAACTGCAGATGGAAAATAGAGAAGACTCACAACAAGTTGTTGAGACTCCTCAAGTCACGCAAGGTCCACGAAAATCTAATAGGACAAAACTTCAGCCTCAGAGATATGGATTTCTGATTTGTGATAGTCGTGATGTGTTGCTCGTTGAGCATAATGAGTCAACTACCTATCGAGAAGCTATAGTGGGACCAAACTCTGAAAAATGGCTTAATGCTATGAAGTATGAAATGCAATCCATGTACGACAATAAGGTTTAGACCCTAGTCGATCCGCCTGAAAGTGTGAAAACTGTCGGGTGCAAGTGGGTTTTAAGGAGAAAACTGACATGGATGGCAATGTAAATGTCTTCAAGGCACGACTGGTTGCAAAAGGATTTACTCAAACTCATGGTGTGGACTATGATGAGACCTTTTCCCCAGTTGCAATGGCCAAATCAATCAGAATCCTCTTTGCCATAGCAGCATATTATGACTATGAAATATGGCAGATGGACGTCAAGACAGCCTTCCTTAATAGAAAGCTCCTTGAGGATGTGTACATGACACAATCTGAAGGGTTTATACATTCCAAGGACTCTGGTAAAGTGTGTAAGCTTCAAAGGTCCATTTATGGACTGAAGCAAGCATCTCGAAGTTGGAATGATCGTTTTGATGAAGTAGTCAAAGATTTTGGATTTCTTCAAAACATCGATGAACCTTGTGTGTACAAGAAAGTTAGTGGGAGCACAGTTGTGTTTTTGGTACTCTATGTCGATGACATCCTACTTATTGGGAATGACATTCCTACCGTGCAGATTGTCAAGTCTTGGTTAGAAAAGTCTTTCTCGATGAAAGACTTGGGTGAAGCCACCTACATCCTAGGAATCATAATCTATAGAGATAGATCTAAAAGACTTCTAGGACTCAGTCAGAGTACATACATAGACAAAATACTGCATAGGTTCAATATGCACGAATCAAAGAGGGGTTTCATACCCATGTCTCATGGTATTCACCTCAGCAAAGATCTGTGTCCTAGTACATCTGATCAGCGAGGTCGCATGAGTAAAGTTCCATATGCCTTGGCCATAGGATCTATCATGTATGCCATGTTATGTACTCGACTGGATGTCTCATTTTCCTTAAGTATGACTAGCAGATATCAACAGGACCCTGGTGAGGGCCATTGGACTGCTATCAAGAATATCCTTAAGTACTTAAGAAGGACTAAGGACTTATTTTTGGTCTATGGTGGATTGGATGACGAACTCTGTGTAACTGGTTACACAGATGCGAGTTTCCAAACTGACCAGGATGACCAAAAATCGCAGTCTAGATATATATTCCTCCTCAATAATGGAGCAGTAAGCTGGAAGAGCTCTAAGCAGGGCACTGTAGCAGATTATGCAATGGAAGCTGAGTATATAGCAGCATCAGATGTAGCTAAGGAAGCCATTTGGATCAGGAAGTTCATCACATAACTAGGGGTGATACCTACCATCTCAGATCCAATAACTTTGCTCTGTGACAATAACGGTGCCATTGCACAGGCCAAAGAGCCTAGGTCACATCAAAGGACCAAGCATATACTCAGGCGATTTCATCTCATCAGAGAAATCAACGATATAGGTGATATAAAAATATGCAAAGTAGCAGGAGAAGATAATGTTGTTTATCCTCTAACAAAGCCGCTTGTGCAGGCAAAGTATGAACGTCATGTTAGGTCAATGGGAATTAGTCAAATTAATGATTGTACCTAGTGCAAGTGGGAGGTGGTTGGAAATCGTGCCCTAGGGGCCAATCATTGTCTTATGAACATTATTGATTTATGAATTTATTAATTGTGTTATCATATTATTTGCATGTTTACTATGATGACCATCCTTGGATGATTCATGATCTTATCCTAAATGTCCCTGGTTAGTCATCTCTGCGGGAGCACAGATGAAATAAGACCAGTATGACTTTGAAGATATATAGAGATATAAATCAAAGTCATAGGCACATGTAAGAGTACAAGGTGTTGGACTGACCCACTATGAGAGAACTGCATGGGTAACGTCATAAGCTTCTCTCATATACAAACCATGTAAATATGCCCTTTGACCTGAGATCATCATGGATTCCTACATGACAAACACTCAGCTTTGACCTAGTCAAAAGTCACTTTTGACCGAGTGATCATAAAGACTATATTCAGGTTTAGTGGTTTTTCATGCGGAGGAATGTTAATGGTCAAGATGGAATTTGTCCCTCACATTCGTAGAGAGATATTACTAGGCCCCTCGATGAGTGAGTCTGAGAAATATATGTCCATACTGTAATGGAAAGGTAGTTCCATTTCTACAGTCAGACTACTCAGGGATCGAGAAAGTAACGATCAGGAATAGGAGGATGACATTATCTATGCCTCAACCATGACCAAAATATCGCGTGACAAAAGGGACATGATATGGTTGTATAAAAGGTTACATCGTTTAACAATCCTTATATAATTTGGGTAGTCGTTATGTCTTACTAGAGACCGCTTGCGACTTGTGGGCCAGTATAGCAAATGGCCCACTGCTAACTTCATATGGGCCTACAGGGTCGCACACAAAATAGCCCAACACGAGCTATGATGTCCAGATTCATTGAATCTAAGACATGTCAAAATTCAATGAATGATCTAGGGTGGATGTATATATTTATTTATATTTATATTCATATATATATAAATTCATATATATATTATATATAAGAGATATATGAGATTTAATTTATAAGGATAAATTAAATCTCTATCACGTTTGAATTTGAAATTCAAATTGATAGGATATCTCATATAAGAGATATTTATAAGATTTAATTTATAAGGATAAATTAAATCCCTATCACGTTTGAATTTGAAATTCAAATTGATATGATATCTCAAATTTGATTTATGAGAATAAATCAAATATAGTTCAATCTCATCTTTATTTAAAGTTAAATAAATAGGTAATTAAATCTATGAGACGGATTTAATATTATTTATTTAATTAGTTTCTTATAAAATTATACAATATATGATATTGTATTAATTTTGAAATTAATATAAGATTAACTCCAAAATCCAATTCGGTAGAGAGAAAAATGCATAGCATCCTATATATCTGATTTTAGGAGCTGCGTTTTAGAGACACACACATAGAACACAGAAAAGCCAAAGGGGAATCTGCAAAAGGTTTGCAGATAAGAAACTGCCGAAATAGAGACAGAGAGGACAAATTCTTGAGAAAGCCCTGGAGGGACAAGAGACGCTAGCACGTCGTTCGTGGTTAGAACGCTGTTCGTGTGGATACCAGTAGAGGAAGCTGACCTGAGTCGTCGACTTCTTGCGATCAGAAATAGAGCACGAGCCGTAGAGAGAAGCTGTGAACGTCGTGACCAAAAGCTGTGGAAGTCGCTGAGGAACACTGAGGGTAATGCTTATTCCCACTTTACTTAAACACATACGGTAGATCTTGGCAAGGAATGGAAAAATTTTTAAATGAATTTCCGCTGCGTGTCTTCCAATTCCTTACATAGACATCCAAATGAGACGTTCTATATATCAAATTGAAGCTTCGTATGTATACTATTTACTAGAAAAATATCATACATTTATTCAATCATTTACTATTTATAATTACAGCTCGAATGTCACTGCCTCACCACGAGTTACTGTTCACAATGACAATTTTCAGCAATTATACATGAATCACATATCAATCATACTAAGCAATTAACATCTCTTTATGCATATTTATCTCCTCCATCTTGAGAAGACCTGCTATAATTGGATTCATATGGAAGGGGTGAGATTTCTGGGGAAATCTCAGTAGCAAATAACACTAAACAATGCATGCATTAATGTGAATAGTTGTGCTTGCTTGTGAAAGTGTTAACATTGCGCAGTGTGCATGCTTCCATGTTACATATGAAATACAATTGGCCAAAGTAATCATAGGAACAGAGCTTCATACACAAGCATATGTTCAACATAATTCAACAAAGCCATTGCACATCAAGCATAACATTCAATGCATACAAGTTTAGGATAAGTTCACTACCTGGCGTGTAGCCTTTCCTTATAGCCTTTAACCTTGTCTCTAAGGTCCCTTCTTTCTATAGGTCAGAGCCTATACATAGTATAATAATATCTTCATTATTATTCTATCAGCATAGCTCTATTTAACTGATGCTTCACTCAAGGGTAATATCCTTAATCTGATATTTCCCTGACTTTCTCTCTACCTTTAACTACCTTTATTAATAGAGATATTTCTCTATTCTAACCACTAAGAGAAATCCTCTACTTTATTAGAGCAGGGACTAGATAACTTTCTTACCTTATTCCTAAGCTTTGCCCAGTCCCTCGGCTCCTCAGACTACTCCTGGCTCCACCAGAACTCCTTCCTCTCTTTCTCTCTTCCTTCTTTCCTTCTCTCTTTCTCTCTTCTTTCTTTCCTTTTCTCTTTCTCTCTTCTTTCTCTTGCCAAATCCGTGGTGTGCCTTGAAATGGGAGGGGAGTGGCCTATTTATAGGTGAGAGGAGGTGCAATGAATGGCTCATATTGATTCGCAATGAATGGCTCAGATTGCTTGCTTTCTCAAGAAGCTTTGCCTGCATCATCACGCTGACATCACCCTCCTTAATGACTCACCACTCATGACATCATCCAGGACACCTCAGGGGTATATGTGGTGTAATGCTGGGGCCCTTGGGACACCTCACCAGCTGATTCAACCTTTCTAGAGAGTTCCAAAGTCTTTTCCCTGAATGGACGGCCAAGATCGTGCCACGTGTCCTCTTGCTTTTTCTCCTTTTTCTATAATCATGCCATGTGTCCTTTACTTTTCTTCTTTTATTGTAATCATGCCATGTGACGCATTGTGGGCCCTATTTATGTCCTCTCATGATTCCAGATCACTTTACCCAGTTCTATCTTGGACCGGGTCACTTTACTTTATTGAAAAAGCATTAAAACAATAATTTAATGCCTCTTGGGCCCACATTACTCTTGGGCTACGTTTTTGGGTCATGGATTGTCATCTTGGATTTCTAACTAAGCCCAAGCACTCTGGTGGCTTGGTTCCCAAGGAACATCCTTAGTAAATTACCAAAATGCCCTTACTACCTCTTTAATACTTATAGGGGCACTATTGTCTTTTCATACCTTACTAGAGTATCTGTTGACCCTGGTCAACTATCCAGACACCCTTTCTTAACTGTCTAACCTTATTTAAATAATCATAACGCCCTTTGTCTGACCCTGACTTAATGACACAACACAGTGGCATACCTTCAGTGGCATTTTCGTAATTTTTCATTTTTCTCAGTCTTTATTAGCCCTTGCCCATATATTTATATGAAAATATCATTGGGCCTATAAGGTGTCATTCTGGACCCTTTGTATGATCCCCTATCTTCATGGGCTCAATTCCCGAGAAATTCCCTCAAAACCTATTTATCAGGTCTTTTAATCCACTGTAATTTCTGTAATAAATTCTACATAACTCCTTTTTGGGTTCTGTCAGTTTCAGAAATTCTTATATTAATTATAGGATTTTATTACCATATTTCATCTGATTCTGAGGTCTAAAGAATACTGTATTAATTTTCCTTCTTTTTAAAAATTAATATAAATCTTTCAGGACCTTATATCAAAGCTTTGTGTTGCATCAACTGATCAACATAATTTTCTCTATTTATTGAGACCTCTGCTCAATAGGGTCTGGTAGCATCCCTTTTTCAGGCTATATACTGGGCTTCAAGGCCTAAAAATTTGGATATGACAAGAAATGAGTATTGGAAGTATTTAAATTAAAATGAAAATTTTTAAAAGAAAAGGGAAGTTTTTTGGTTCTATTCATAATAGTGTACAATTGCTAGAATTTGAGAATTCTGAGTTCATAAATAGATTCACAAGGCCAAATTGTGTGAGGTAGAGTTAAGACATCAATTGGTTCAAAGGCCAAGTCAATTAGTAAAGATTAGGAAAAATTATTTTCGTTATGTACACTCAATGTTCAAGAGAAGTTATATTGTAATGAATGTTAGGTAATGTGGTTATGATGAATGAATGATTATGCAATGTTTAGGCTTTGACTTATGTGCTCAAAGAAGACAGCAACACATCAAGGAAAAGTGAGAAAGGAAAAGGGTAAGGAAAAGAAAGGAATAGAGGTAGTGAACTTACCTACTTGTATGCTTATGTTGATTGAATGTTTTATGTGATGTTTACTTACTTTGATTATGTGAAGCGTGTATGATTAAGTGATGCTCTATTTCTTTTTATGCTATGGCCAAATGTTATAATTAAGGAACATGGAAACATGTAAGTTATCATTATGAAAGCATGATCATTAAGTGCACACATATTAACATCAATCATGTAGTTGCATATATAGTATTGTTTCCACTTGCTATTGAGATTTTCCCCTAATTTCACCCTTCTATATCACAATCACAGTAGGAATTTCACATGAGGAAGAATATGAAGATGTATGACGAAGAGATAGAAATTCGTTGCATGATTTATGTGCATATGTATGTAAAGTTTGTAGTAGGAATTTGTCATTGTGAACAGTAACTCATGAGGAGGGAGTGACATTTGAGTTGTAATTACAAATAGTAAATGATCGAATAAATATATGATATTTTACTAGTGATTATTTAACATATCAAATTTCATTTTGACACTAAGAATTCCTTATTTCAATGTTTGTACAAAAAAATTAAATTTTTCAAATTTATAAACCAGAAACTATTTTCAGGAGTTTTGATCAAATAAACAGTGATATTTGACATCAAGTCTGTGATATCACAATTTTTAGGCCTAGAAGCTCAGTTTGTAGCCTGAAAAAGGTAGCTACTAGGCCCTATTGTGCAAGAGTCCTAGAAGTATACAAATGATGTTTAGGTACTAAACTATAAGAAAATGAAAGTACAGGGACTAAATCGTGAAATAGTGAAAGTCCCTGGGGCCATAATGGTTATTTTAAAAAAGAAAGGGATGTTTCTTGGGAACTGAGCCACCAGAGTGCTTAGGCTTGGTTGGAAACCCAAGATGACAATCTAAAGGTCCAAAAACGTAGGTCCAATGATTATGGAGGTTTAAGTGGTGTTAAAATAATATTTTAGTATTTTTTCATAAAGTAAAGTTACCCAATTAAGGATAGAACTAGAAAAAGTGATCAGATATAGCTTTAGACGATGAGGTGGCATGAAAGGTGTCCTCATAGGACCTACAAGGTTCCATATGGCATGATTATAGGAAAAGAAGAAAAGTTAAGGACACATGTCATGAGTATAGAAAAAGGAGAAAAAGTAAAAGGGACACGTGGCACAATCTCGGCCGTTTATTCCAAGAAAAGACTCTGAAATTCTCTAGAAAGGCTGAGTTAGCTAGTGAGGTATCCCAAGGGCCTCACCATTATGCCACATATCCCCTGAGGTGTCCCCTGAGGTGTCCTTGGATGATGTCATATTGGTGAGTCATTGAGGAGGGTGATGTCATCGTGATGATATAGGCGAAGCTTATTGAGGAAGCTAAGCGATCTGAGCCATTCATCATGATTTTATATAAGCCATTCATTCCACCTACACTCACCTATAAATAGGCCACCCCTCCTTCCATTTCATTCACGTCCAAGAGCAAGAAAAAGAAGAGAAAGAAGAGAGAAAGAAAGGAAGGAAGAGAAAGAAAGAAGGAGTTCTGGTGGAGTTAGGAGCAGTCCAAGGAGCTTAGGGACTGGGCAGAGGTTAGGAATGAGGTAAGAAAGTTATTATAGTCCCTACTATAATAAAGTAGAAGATTGCTCTTAGTGGTTATAATAGAGAAATAGCTGTATTAATAAAGTTAGCTATAGATAGAAAGAGAGTTAGGGGAATGTCAGATTAAGGATATTACCCCAAGTTAAGCATAAGTTAAGTAGAGCTATACTGGATAATAATAAAGATATTATTATACTATGTATAGGCTTTGACTTATGAAAAGAAGAGACCTTAGAGGTAAGGCTAAGAGCTAGAGGAAGAGGCTGCATGCCAGATAGTGAACCTATCCTAAACTTGTATGTATTGAATGTTATGCTTGATGTGCTATGACTATGTTCAATTATGTTGTACATGTGCTTATGTATGAATCTCTGTTTCTATGATTACTTTGGCCAATTGTATTTCATGTTACATGGAAGCACGCACATTATGCAATGTTAACACTTTCACAAGCAAGCACAAGTAGTTACATTAATACATGCATTGTTTAATACCGTTTGCTACTGAGATTTCCCTAGAAATCTTACCCCCTTCCATGTAATCCCAATCCCACAGGTTTATGATAAGGAATGATTGAAGAAGAATGAAGAGAAGCCGGGGATTGGATAAGGCGAATGTTAGGACCAAAATGCTGGAATCAGGGAAAAATGCTGGATGAATAGTAAACTTCAGACATTGACTGATGTTGACCTAGTCAAGGCGTGATCAATGAGTTATTTTTCACTGAAAGAGCATTAAGTTAGCTTCATGAAAGAGCATTAAGTTAGCTTCGTGAAAGAGCATTGTTTATTTTTCACTAGAATTAGTTATGATTTTTTGAAGTCAGGTCACTCCTCTGGAATTTACACAGTGAACAGTACTCGCTAAGAGTAAAATTCAAGATTGAATAATTTGACTTCAATAGCCTTAGAAGTGGTTCCAGATGCTACTGTTTGGTCCCTAAGACGTAAGAAAAGAAGGATGTTTCAAAGTCTATATTAATTGACTGAGAATTTAGTCTAAGAATTATTTTTCTATTAAAATGCATTATTATATCTTCAAGTATCATTTTGAACTACTTCATTTCGATTTTTCTACAATTAATTATGATTTTTTGAAGTTTATCGCTAAATCTTGAAATACCAAATGAACAGTATTCGTGAACATGTAAATTATAGATTTAGTAATTGAACTTCAATGGATGTTTAAGTGGTTCTAACTACCACTACATGGTACCTAAGACATACAAAAGTCAGGTGTTACAAGTGACATTTCTCCCCTTTAATAAATTTCTTCCTCAAAATTTAACTCGCAACTTAGTCAACTAAGATATGTTTCCTTCATATCTTCTTCTGTTTCTCATGTTGCCCCATTATGTAATAATATCTAATAAGATATGTCAACTCGCAACTTACTTGTCCCTATTGTTAGTAATTCTTGTTGGTCCTTCTTCAAAGGGCAACTTGTCTTGTTGTGCAATATCACCATATTATCTGGTCTGGAACACACTTTTCAAATTATATTCTCGTACCTCAAAGTCTAGTGGCTTTCCTTCATCAGTGTAGTTCCTTATTTATCCTGAGCCGCTAACAACCTTATCTTTAGCAACTCATTCTGAGTTGAAGTTTGATCTTTAATATCTTGACCAAGCATCCTTTTCTTACTGCGTTCAGTTCAGAATAGAGGGGGCCTACACTTCCATCCATATAATGCTTTATAGATGTTATTAAGGGTTTAGATGGTCCTCTCTGTCCCTCCATCTATCTAAGGATCATTTGTTGTGTTGAATCTAGGGGTAGTGTCTATTTCTTTCACACAGAGCCCTCCAGAGACTCAATGTAAATCTGGGGTCTATGTTAAACACTATGCTACTTAAGACACTATCAAATAGAACAATCCCCTTTATGTACAACTTTTCCATATTTTTAGGAGGATCTTGGACCCTTACTATCAGAAAGAAAGCTGACATGGTCACTAGATCCACGATGACTCATCATGCTTAGTCGATCCTGCTCATGTGCCTATATAATTTCCTCTTGAAGCAAAGTTGTAATATGATACTTTCCTCTAAGATCCTCTCTTTGGATATGGTATAAGAGACTCCAATCTCTTGCTCCTTCCATGATGGGGTATTTATGCCAACATATGGTTAACACCATACTTCTAAGTGGGTCACCCATCATTGAGATACTCTTGCCTAAGCATGCTTAACAAAAGAGTGCTAATGAGTTAGAGTCAGGTTAAGATCTGTAGGGTTATATGCCACTATATATCCTTACTTATAAGATTGTATCCTATTGTTACCCTACCTTAGACCATTCTTTGTCAATCTCTAACGGTCTATTTTGCTTTCATCCTCTTTAGTCTAATCTTGTGGATTTATTGGCTTATACTCAATCTATTCTCATGACACATAGAGTCCTTTTCTATTTCACATGAATTCTTCTCCAGTTCCTATAGCACCTATCACTAAAATACCCATAGGGGATAGGGATAAGTGGAGGGAAAAGGGTTTTCCATGAGATGGGAAATGAAAACTTACAGACTTAACAAGTATTGATCCCTCATAAACTCACTAACTTTGATTCTCTTTTATTGATCAGGGGAAATTGAGTTTAGTCTAATAATTAATAAGGATACCTGGGAAATATCATGGGTACTCTCTTCGTATGGTTAACTAACTTGAGAGGTCTCTTCATCTATCCTTGGTCATCAGATTCCAAAAGATATATTGTACCCTTGCTTGTATAGCTCCATAACTTTCCTCAGGCTAAGTCTAATACAACCACAGGATCTACTACGATCAGCCGTAAGCCTGTACTTTCCTTTTGCTAAGTCTATTATGACCCTCAAGATTATTGTGATCTATTAGAAGCCTCTTGAGGATCTACTATGACCCTAGAACATTATATCACTTTGCAAGCTATATCAAGATCAAACTATGATCCTCCTGAATCCACTGTTATTCTGTTATACAGTATCTAGATCTTTAGGAAACTTTAAAACAAAGGATTAAGCTGCCTCTACTCAGTTGATAACTTACTGATAATTCCTTGAGACTATTCATCAAAGCCAATATTATCTACCTAGACTCTACTCATCACTTGTAATCCTTGGGAGTTCATCATATCCTTTTCCACTTTCTTAGGCCCTTTTCTCTTTCCATAACATCCATATGAACTAGGAATCTAATAGTTCTATCTACCATTTTAGTATTATTACCATCCCTTAATGATCTTGGATTATATAGGAGATGGCTTATGAAATTACTTAATCTATATGTGCACTTACCATGTAATACCAAGACTACCATATCACTAAGAGCTACCTGTTTCCTTACTCAATCATGGCTTGCCATGCTTAATACTGTAAAGAGCTACACAGGCTCTACAATGTACACTACTGCCATATATTATACATCTTATTCTATGGACATGGCTCCAACAAAAGTTATACTATCTAACTCTTAGATAGATCTATCTTAATAATGGTATCTTTTATCACTTAGATACTGCCTTCTCTTAGAGCTGTATCATCAATCTTACAACTGTAGCTCAAATACATGGTGCCATACATTAATTTTTTGTCTCTCATAGAATATTGTGTACTCATTTTGTGCCATGCTCATAGCACACTAGTCATACCTCTTATCCCTGTTAAAGGGAGCCTCTCCTCCTTGCAGTGTTACATAACCTTAAAGGCCTGTCCTGAGCACTATAACAATATGTCTATAGGTATACCAATGATACCTATCTAACCCCATTTATAATTATGACTGAGTATCCAACCTCACTGGGAACACTCTTATATCTTTACTCCAATTCGTAGCATAACTCTTTATGATCGCCTTATCTTAGGCTCTCATCTTGATCCCTACTTAATCAAGCCTATTTACCCCTTACTCTTTATGATTGTCCCCTAACATATGAACTTGAGTTAACTTTTTAAATGAGGGTATTCTGATCTCAAATCAATCATTGAGGATACCTTCGCTCCAGCTGATTGATCTAACATATCATCAATCCTTAGCTTTTAATCGTACTTTTATCGAGTTCCCTATAATCAACATAAGTTAACACTACCAATTTTCTATTTCAAGAATAACTATAGAGATACACCCAGCCAAGTAAATCCTTTCTCCAAAAGCTTCTCTATCTATTTCTTGGGCTCAATTATCTTATTAAGAGTCATTATATTCACAGCTTAGGAATAGGGCCAGTTTTGGGTACAAGGTAAACTCAACTTTCATTTTTTTATAGGTAATCCACTAAGTTCCTCAAAAATATTTTAGGGAACTCTCTCATTGTTGGGATCTCATTTATCTCTTTCTCTACTTTTTCCTGCACTAAGAAAGGAACTATATACCCCTGATAGCAATGCCTTAAGCATCTTTCTACTTAAGCTCCAATAATAACATTCAATTTAACCTCATAACATGGGTCCTCATTACTATGGAAAAGGACTTGCAATAAAGGGTATATTATGGTAGGACAACCAATTTAGGCCAATAATCATATCAATATATCAACTAAGCAAGCATATCAGGTTCAGAGTAACCTTATAGTGTGCATACCTAACAATACAATTTTAAACACATATGGGGTGTAACCACCCTAAAGCTAATAGGAGTAAAAATATAAATATTATCTAGCAGAGTGACAGGAAGATACAATTGTCCTACACAGTCAAACATCACACAAGAATAACTAGCGCCCGAGTCAAACATTGCTTCACACAATAGTGATAATTAATTCATCTCAAGTGACATCCTTGCCTCATCTCCAATAAAGGTAGACTCTCTTCCCTAAGTCTAGGGTCTCTTACCAGTTGTATTCTACAAAACACTCCTTAGCAAAATGTCACAGCTTGCCACACCTATAGCATACTATCAGACCTACCACACAAAACCTACCATCATGGTCTCTATTATAGAGTTCACATTCCTTTGGCTTTGGTTGTAAACTCGTTCCTTTCAGCTTACTACTTGGCCAACCTCCTCTTTTATGTGTAGCCCTCTGACCAAGTCCTGCTTTCATTCTCTTCATACTATCGCTTCCTACATCCCCTATCGAAACAAATCTCACTAGAGTCCTATCCATTCTTAGGTTGCCTTTACTATCTAATGGTACAATAGGTTTCTAACTGTTATCCTACATGCCTTAACTACTTCATTGAACCATTATAATTCCTTAAGAAGAATCCTTTCTTGTAACACGGTATTTAATCTGAGAGTCAACTTATCAATTGTCCATCTCTCATTGTTCCTATAGTTTTGGTATGTGCAATAACAAAAGAGATCGATAAACTTAGCTAAGTATTCATCCCTTCTCATCTGCCTCAACTAAGGAAAGTACTTCTTGTAAAATTGCTTGAGAAAGATCTCTTAGGTAAGCATAGTATTCTTTGCTTGTAAGATAATTTCTGCATTCTTTGACCATCTATTAGCATCCTCCTCTAGCTTGTAGATGGCCAGCCATGGCTTCTATTTTGAGGAATATTCCAATACCTCAAAGATATTTTCCAAGGTTTAAGATAATCCTCTATTGCTTGCACATCATATGTCCCCTTAAACATAGGTGGGGTATGATTATAGAAATGAGTAATCCATAACTGGATATTATCTTATTCATCAATAGACCCTAGCTGTCTATTAGTCTCAATCTATCCCTAATTGGACTAATGCTCCTCTATAGTCTTTTCTTGATGATGTCGCAAGTTAGCATAGCAACTGTTATTACCATCGTGATGATATCGTCTCTATCTTGATCATGGTAAGCTTGAGTCACCTGAATCTCATCCATCATTTGCTATTATGGCTACAACCTATCCTTCATGATCTACGTTGGGTTACTGGTTCCCTTATTATGAGGTTTCTCTATTTTAGGAATAGCAGTTCTCCATCTACAAATCATAATGTCTCTAGTCTATAATTAGGAAGAATATAAATCACATATATATAATGCCATTTTACTTTACCCATTAGCAAAAACATATGTATAGTCAATAGTGTATATATCAAGATCAAGTATTGTATATATCCAACAGCCAACATACTAGGGTATGCTGTCTTATATGTCTTCTTGAGAAATACTAGCTTAGCATAGTCTTTCGTAGTAGTAAGGATCCCATCTTGTATTCCTAAATAAGGCAAAATCTGGCTTGCTATAACCTTGTGCCAATAATTATTATTAGTTTATACCCTCATCCTGGCTGTTGTTGTAGAGCCTGGATACTGCTCAAAAGAAGTTCAAGTACACAGAACGATCCTGATCTGTTCCCCTATAGATACCTTGAGCTAACTCTTACAGGTTAGCTTCTACAACTTTCTTAACTTTGGACTGGTTAGCTCCTATCTTTGTTGTCACCAAAAATTGCTTCCAGAACTTTGTCCTACTCAGTCCAGCCATATCATACTAACGACAAAAGGCCTCGTAGCTATGGCTAACTAAGACCAAAAACATGTGACTAAAGAAAAGTAATGAATCATAAGGACTAAGATCCTTATGATATAGTGGGGAAGCTATTAGATACCAAGGTTATCTACAAACCGGTCTACTGAAGCTGTATCTTTGAAGGCTAAATTGTAAAGCTACAAGGCTTATAGTGTACCAAACTCATCTATATGTACTATAAGAAAGAGTCCATAATTACACTAAGGGTGATATCCTAATTTAGGAACATTAGGAGGTATTTACATCAATTAGTTCTACGAGTAGTGGTTCCCTGAAATGTCCTATCAACATGTTGGAACCTACAGAGGAATGCCATAATTGCTCTATTATGGAGTTACAAGAGCACTCCTTTATGATTCCTACGAATCATCCTCAATTAGAAACTAATGATCCTCTTGGTCCGCCTTGAATTCCTCGTCTAACTCCTCCTCCAAAATTAAGCAACCATCCTTACATAACATAACAGGGAGGGAATCTCCTTGGTTTATTGAGGATTCAAACCTCTACCAACAAATTACCATATCCAATACTTGCAATAACACATGAACAAGTCATTGTAACTTATTTAGGAAGGGTAATCATACCAAAATTAGAGCATTTTCTAAGCTAAAACCTTTACTCTGATACCCAAATATCACACCTTATCTTTTACAAGCCTTAGGGACCAAATAGTAACGATTGAAACCACTTTTAGGGTCATTGAAGTTAGAAAACACAACTATAAATTTGTCTTTTTGTGTACTGTTTACTGTGCAAATTCTAAATAAGTGACCTAACTTCAAAAATTCATAACTAATTCTAAAAAAAATCAAATGAAGTGCTTCAAGTGCTATGCAAATTTCATTCAATTGTCTTTAAGGTAAAAATAAGTTATTGACCATGCTCCCACTGAGTCAATACCAGACAAGCCATAAAGTTTACTATTTATGTGGACACTTTCCATATTTCCCAAATTTAGTCTCTTAACTTTAAAAATTTATTTCTCATCATATAGACATCCAAATAAGGCATTTATGTTAGACTCCAATATTTTGATGATGACAATTGAGAAAATATTTCAAAAAGCATTTTAACTAATAAAGAGCTTTTATTGATAAGTTTATCGATAAGAGGTATACTCGATAAGTTCTCCGATAGGTGAGAAAGAAATTTGTGAAGAAAAAGAGTTTTTTTATATGTATTTATTGAAGTCTTATTCGATAATATTACTTATCGATAAAGCCTTCGATGAGTAAATAACGGAAATAGTTTTAGAAAAAACTTAGTCTTTTATTTAAAACTTATCTCTTCAAATACTTATTCGACAAATTTGTTTATGGAATAAGGATTTCATAAATGAGAAAGTGACTCAGTATTTTATATGAATATTTTTCTAATAACATATTGATTGAAAAAGACTTCAAAAATAAAGCTTTTACGAAAATTGTTTCGAAATGGATTTACAAAGGTTTAATCAATAATTAAGTTGATCGATCTATTTTGAGTCTCTTGTTTGAACCATATTTCAAGCCTCATTTATCAAAGAGTTAATTGATAAGGAATTTTATCGAAGAATACTTTGATAAATAGAGAAAATATTTAGTTTATAAATAACACTGAAGTATTGATTTCATAAATAATTTTAATGGTGATTATTTGCTTATACTATTGTTAGATTGTTTGAATTTTCTATTTCTCAAAGTGCTAAAAGAAATCTTGCAAAAATAGGAGATATTAAACATGAAAGAAGAAAGTTTGACATTGCTCTTCTGGTATTAATCAATAAGCTTTTCAATAAACCCATTTATTGAAGACAAATTCGATAAATTGGATATTCTAAAATATAAAATTGTGATATTTATCGAATAACTATTCAATAAGGCCATTTATCAAAGTATTTTTTGATAAGGGCCCTTTTCAATAAGCATTTCAATAAATGGAAGAAAATTCAGATTATGAAATTATTAAAGATTTATCAAATAATTCTTTGTGTGATCTTAATAAGCTTATAACTTGCTTTGATTTGCTAAATAATCATATGAATTATTGTTTCCAAATACATTGCATTGTTTTGAATATCAAATAATGTTTGATAGTTAGTTTTGAAAGTTTGAAAGAATATTCTTTAGATATTTTTCGATAAGCCTATTTATCGAATAACACGTTGATAAATTAGGTTTCTGAAATATTTTAAAATCTATCAATAAGTCTAAAAGTATATGTATTAAAATGAATATTTTTTAAAGAGCTTTTCCATAAATCTATTTATCGAAGTCTTATTCAATAAATTTTGAATTGTCTCAGTGTAATTCTTTTGAGATTTATCGAAGACCTTTTCAATAAGGATGTTTATCAAAGTCCTATTCGATAAATTCATAAGCATTTGAATTAAATTCATTGAAAATTTATTGAAGTCCTTTTCAATAAGGATGATTATCGAGGTCCTATTCGATAAATTTAAGAGCTATTCCAAAGCAATTCATTTGAGATTTATTTAAGTCCTTTTTGATAAGGCACTTCTTTGATAAACATTTTGCTATATTGGACCAATCTATAAAAAAAAATTAAACCAGACTTTGACATAACTTGATCTTTAAATCTAAAAGATTTGGAAACAAATACTATATACGATAAGACACATTTTGTAAATGGTTTCTGTGACATTTTTAAGAGTTTTATAACAACTTTACCATTCATTTTATGCCTTAAATTGTACTTTTGTGGTAATACATGATTTTTCTTGGCAATATGCTAATTAAAGGGTAAAATAGTAAATTAACTGCATATATTATGCTATTTACTAATTTGGACTTTTACAGTGAGCTTTTATGTTGGATTGTAGGTATTTTGGAAGAGAGAAATGACCAGGAAAGAAATCACAAGTCAATGAAAGTGAAATCATGCTCATGCACCTTTTAGTCGCGACCAAAGAGTCTGCTAGTCGCAACCTTGATCATTCTATACCTCTCTACAGACTTCTCCACATCTCTACACCATCAATCTACCGTCTTCTCATCGTTTCTTCATGGCATGACATTTAGACAGCGATTGCAGTACAACAGGAGTCATGAGAGGCTAAATCTTTAGTCTCTTGGTGATGGATCTGATATCTTGAGCTCATAGACTAAAATAGGGAGTTTCTACTTTTCTAATTTGCATTGTCTCATGTTATGATTGCTGCTAGATCTAGGGCTTTCATTTTATAAGCAATTTTTGAATATTGATTGATCATTCTCATATTAGACTTTATAATTAAATTCGGATGATTTGAACGTTTGCTTTTTAATAGAATATTTTAGTTTTGATTTTAAGAGAGTTTGGTTATTATCAGCGATCGTTGGTAATTAATTCAATTGCTTGAAATCTAGGGTTTTCGATCGATGACCATTCAAGGGCATTTTCATCATCTAATTCAACTTACACGCTAAGTGGTTTCTGACAATTTGCTAATAGTTCTTAAACCAACTTTGATCAAAGGGGTTTAAGAAAAATTAGGGTTCTAGACTCAATTGATCGATTGGGGTTTTCTTTGAGACTTAGTGATTTCAAAACTCTAATTTTAATGTGAGAGCAAGGATAAATACGTTTTCATCATCAAGAGTCTTTCATAACATATTTCTCTATCAAACCAACTCGTTTTCATCTTAATCGAAAATCAAAAAACATTTACTTTTTTACACCCTACTTTTATTGCATCAATCACTAAAACCCCAAAAATCATTTTATCCCTGCTCACTTTTTCATTGATTTTGACATCCAATCTGCTAGATTTCCATATAAAAGGCTCCTTGAGAAGAATGATAGGGTTGTGCCTTATACTATATTATATTGGGTGCAATTAACTTTATTTTTTATGGATCGGACCACGACAATCCGCACTCATTAATGGTGTCATTGTTGGGGAGCCAAGTAATTGGTTCCCTAGTAATTGTTTATCAATTTCATTAGCTACCTGAGTCATTTTTCTTGTTTTTGTTTGCATTTTAGTTTTTAGTAGTTTTTAAATTGTATTGCATTCTTCACTTTTATGAGTTTCTGCAAAAAAATCAGTCTCTGTGACTGTGAGTCGCGATCTAATCTCACTTGTGTCACGACAGTTACTCTCTGTGAATTTAAGTCATGATCTGATAGCTTCTTTATGAAATTTGACTACTCTACAAAAACCAGTCGCGATATTTAAAACCTTCAGTCGTGACTACTTCTCTTTGTGATATCGAGTCACGAGTAAAACACACTTTAGTCGTGACTAATTGAAAATTTTCTACTATGCAACTCCTGTGACTGACTCTAACTGATTGCATTGATTATTCTCTATTGTTTCTATATTGCATGAGTAAAAGAACTGAACCATTGGTGCCTTGTGAACCTAAAATTGAGAGAAGACTTAGGAAACTACAGAGAGAATTTAGGGAATTTAGAGAAGAAGAAGCAAAATCTAGTTCCTCCTCTAATATTTCTCTAGTATTCCAGAGTCTGAAACTGAACTGAATATTGCTGATATTAATCATAATGGGCATAATGGGAATAGAGAAAATGAAATACCAATGAATATAGAAGATAATAGAAGTGTGAGGGAAATTAATCATCCATATGTGAATTATGATCCTTAAGGTTTCTATACTGAAGAAGTTCATTTTGAGATTAAAGGAGCTTTGATTGCAGCCTTACCTAAATTTCATAGTTTTGTAAGAGAATGTCCACACAGGCACTTACAAACCATGCATATGATCTTTTCTTCAATGAATCCTCTAATGATTGCACTGGATAACGTCTTAAGAAGGTGTTTCCATTTTACCTTGGAAGGGAAGGCTAAGGAATGCCTATACAATTTGCAAACTCATTTCTTCACTCTTACATGGGATCAACTGAAGTCAAGGTATCTTGAACAATTTTTTCTAGCTTAAAAAACCACTCGAATGAAGAAGGAGATCACTAATATTCTATAACAGGATGGAGAATCTTTACAAGAGTATTGGATAAGGTTTCTTAACCTGTTGGCTCAATGCCCTCACCACAACATGACCAAGGCTAATTTAGTAGACATTTTCGTTGATGGTCTACTTCCTCATAATCAGGTTTCCTTAAATGTTGTATCAAATCCTTGAGAGATAAGACTCCACAAGCAAGTTGGAAGTTATTCTAGAAAATGGCCAATGAAGACCATAAAACAGGGGATCCAAGGAGAATGCCCACATCTTCTTTGGTAATTCAAATATGATCTTAGCTGAAATAGCAGCCCTGGGAAATAGAATAGAGAAGAGGATGAATTTGACTGAAAGAGAGCTACATTCCACAAAACAAAGTTCATGTAGTGGATACCTCACAAGTCTTAGATATAAAATGTGAATCGTGTGGTTCAATGATGCATGCTACCAGTACATGTGACAGCTGGTATGAAGAAGTGGTAGCAATATATCAAGAGAGAGATAATCAATACAGATATCAAGAAGTGGTAGCAAGAGAGAGATATCAAGAAGTGGTAGCATACAAGTTTAGGATAAGTTCACTACCTGGCATGTAGCTTTTCTTCTAGCTCTTAGCCTTTGCTCTAAGGTTCATTCTTTCCATAGGTTAGATCCTATACATAGAATAATAATATCTTCATTATTATTCTATCATCATAGCTCTATTTAACTCATGTTTAACTAGGGGTGATATCCTTAATCTGACATTCCCCTGTCTTTCTTTCTACCTTTAGCTACCTTTATTAATAGAGATATTTCTCTATTCTAACCACTAAGAGCAATCCTATACTTTATTAGAGCAGGGACTAGATAACTTTCTTACCTCATTCCTAAGCTTTGCCCAGTCCCTCAGCTCCTTAGACTGCTCTTGGCTCCACCAGAACTCCTTCCTTTCTTTCCTTTCTTTCTTTCTTCCTCTCTTTCTCTCTTCTTTCTCTTCCTTTTCTTAATAGATCTGTGGTGTTCCTTGAAATGGGAGGGGAGTGGCCTATTTATAGGTGAGAGGAGGTGGAATGAATGGTCCAGATTGATTCGTGATGAATGGCTCAGATTGCTTGCTTCCTCAAGAAGTTTTGCCTGTATCATCACGATGACATCACCCTCCCTGATGACTCACCACTCATGACATCATCTAGGACACCTCAAGGGACACCTAATGGGTATATGTGGCGAAATGTGGGGCCCTTGGGACACCTCACCTGCTGACTCAGCCTTTCTAGAGAGTTCCAGAGTCTTTTCCCTGAATGGATGGCCGAGATCGTGCCACGTGTCCTCTTGCTTTTTCTCTTTTTTCTGTAATCATACCGTGTGTCCTTTGCTTTTCTTCTTTTATTGTAATGATGCCATGTGGCGCATTGTGGCCCCATTTATGTCCCCTCATGATTCCAGATCACTTTACCCAGTTCTATCTTGGACCGGGTCACTTTACTTTATTGAAAAAGCACTAAAATAATATTTTAATTCCTCTTGAGCCCATATAACTCTTGGGCTACGTTTTTGGGCCTTGGATTGTCATCTTGGGTTTCTAACCAAGCCCAAGCACTCTGGTGGTTCAGTTCCCATAGAACATCCTTAGTAAATTACCAAAATGCCCTTACTACCTCTTTAGTACTTCTAGGGCACTATTGTCTTTTCATACCTTACCAGCGTACCTCATGACCCTGGTCAACTATCTAGATACCCTTTCTTGACTGTTTAACCTTAGTCAAACGATCACAATGCCCTTCGCCTGACTCTGACTTAATGACACAACACAGTGGCATACCTTCAATGGCATTTTCATAATTCCTCCTTTTTCTCGATCTTTATTAGCCTTGGCCCACATATTTATCTGAAAATATCACTGGGCCTATAAGGTGCCATTCTGGACCCTCTGTATGATCCCCTATCTTCATGGGCTCAATTCCTGAGAAATTCCCCTAAAACCTATTTATCGAGTCTTTTAATCCACTGTAAATTCTATAGTAAATTCTACATAACTCCTTTTTAAGCTTTGTCAGTTTTAGAAATTCTTATATTAATTATAGGAATTTATTTCCTCATTTCATCTGATTCTGAGGTCTAGAGCATACCGTCCTAATTTTCCTTTTGTTTGGAAATTAATATAAATCTTTCGGGACCTCATATCATAACTCTGTGTTGCATCAAACTGATCAGCATAATTTTCTCTATTTATTGAGACCTCTGCTCAATAGGGTCTGGTAGCATCCCTTTTTCAGGCTATATACTGGGCTTCTAAGCCTAAAAATTGGGATATAACATTTCTCCTCCCCTTAAAATAAATTTCGTCCTCGAAATTTCAGGGTTAAATCTCGATTCATCCTTCGATGAAGAGTTCCTCTAAGGAGAATGCCCCTTTCTTTCGTACTAAACTTTCTCATATACTCCTATATTCTGGAGTATTTTGTTGACTACTCATCATACTTCTTAGTGCAGTCACTTATTACTCATCTGAGTATCCAGCGGAATTCTCTAAATATCCGTAAAACTTCATCTCTCATTCTCATATCATCATATGCTTTTATCATCTTTACTAACTCATCATAATACGGAGAGAGGACTTATATCATTATTCTTTCTTTCGTTGCTCTACTACTAAACAGGAGCACATAATAGCATATAGGAGCACATACTCTAACATGTATAATGCCCGGCCAGCATGCTGCAGGACTACATACCTGCTCATGAATACAAAGCTCTAACAGCGGAGCTCAAGCATTCATTCTCTTAATATGCAAAGCTCTAACACTCGGAGCTTGCACAGCTCTATCACATAGAGCTTGCACTGCTCTAACATTCGAAGCTTTAGCATAACATAACATAACATAGCATAACATAATGCCTGGTATTTTATGCAAGGAGTGAAAGCTCTCATTTTCTCTTTCACACGTAACTCATCATTCAAACATCTTTTTTCTTTCAAAAAAAAAAACTCTCAATCTATTTATAGGGCTAGTTATAAAGCCACTTCATAATGTACTTCTTAACACGTACTTTTCATATCTTTCATAGCATATCTCATCACGTATCTTTTATGCCATATCACGGCATATCTGGACAAATCTGGCTATATCATAGTTCATCTTTCACATCCATTTCATTTGGACTTGACATAAGGGTTCTAGTCTCTTTCTGTTCATAACCCTTTCTAACTTTTCATAACTCCGTGTACATATATGCTAACTTCTTGTGGCATTCATACCTCTTTCATCACTTCCCAGGGGGTCACCCATCATTGGGCTACTCTTGCCTGAGCACGCTTAACTGAAATGTGCTGATATAAATCTGAAGCACAGATGCTCATCGGCTCCAACCCTGGTACTCTACTATCTTAGACCCATCTTATACTATCTCTCTTGGGTCTATCTGGCCTTCTTATCTCTTGACCTGGAGGATCTATCTATCTTTTATTCTTATCGTAAGGATCTCTTTATTTGACCCTTTCTCATATCTTATGAGATTTGCTCATAACTCTTTAGTACTCAGGATTAATAACTTTAACTTTGCTCACTTAGTTCCTGTATGTGTCAGGAGATATTGAGTTCAGTCCCTGATAGTAATAAGGCTATCTAACATCATGGGTACTCTCTCTGTTATAAGCTAACCAACTTGTGAAGCTTTTTCACCTTAGTTTTCCTTGGTATTCATCCTTCCAAAGACATACTGTACTTATGGCTTAATACTTTCTCTCTCTAGGACAGGTCTACTGTGACCCTCGGGATCTATTGTGATCAACCGTAAGCCTCTTCAAGATCTAACTGTGACCCTAGAATTCTATTCACTGGGAGCATACTAGGATCTAACTGTAATCCTCCAGAATCTACTGCAATTCCGTTGTACTGTATTCTCATCTCTGGAAGACTTAAACCAACGGACAAAGTTACAAGGTTAATCACTTCCACATAGTTGTTAACTCAACAGATAATTCCCCTAAAATGATCACATAGGCCAATATTATCTATCAGGACTTTACCCATTTCCTCTATCACTTAGGAACTTCACATATCATTCTCATTCTTTCTAACTTTATTATATTTAACATTGCAGGGAGCTACACAGGCTCTACCATGCACATATCTATCTTCATCTATTTGTCTCATCAAAGGGACCTTACTCTATCTGAGTTATACTATCCCATCTCTTGGCTTTATTCTAAAAGTAATCTTACTCTATCGCAAGAACAATCTAGCTCTATTGCAACAACACTAGCCTATGTCTTTATAGACACTGCTCTTTCTTAGAGCTGTACCATCTTTCATACATGCTTCTCTTTCATTTCATTTTCATCACTCATATTCCCTACCCTTACTGAAGGGATATATCCTGAGTATCGTAATCATGTATCTATAGATTCACTATTAATCATCATCTTAATCTCATGGCCTATAATTGTCTAATCATATTTTCCAGATCCTAAACATTCATTTAGGAATTGGAAATAACTATTTATTTGACTTAGGCTGCCACATTACCCTCTTACTAGGGTATAGACTCAATCATTCATTACCCTTTCTTAGGAGAGTCAGTTTATCTTTAAAACTATGGCTACCTTTCTCTTTATCAGTCTTAGTCTACTCTAGATTAGACTGTGGTTTCTCTGTCTTAGGAACATCAGCGGCCCATCTGGTCTTTTAACTTTAGGCCATGTGGTAGGATTATTCTTAGGCAAGCCTCATTCTAACTTTTAATTCTTCTGTTCAGGAAACACTAGCTGAATAAATTCTTTCGTAATGTAGATCTACTCACATAGAGGATCTACTTCTGAACATTGTCTTAAATTAATCTTTCATATCTCCTTACTTTATACTATCTAACTTGATTATGCGTTGTACCAATCCTCTAGTTGATTAACTTTAACCGGGTTGGTACCGTTACTCTCATCGTCACTGTAACGTCTGGCAGCTTCCCTTGACCTGAAACTGGTCAGCTTCAATCTCTATCCATAGAGGAAATTGCTCCCCAGACATTATCATACTTAGTCTAGCCATATCGTGCTAAGAAACACGAGACCTCGGCGGTAACGGCTGACTAAGACTAGCCACTTCCTTGAAGATTACCCTGTACCGCTGTAAGTTATGGGGTACTATTATATCTGTCTGGTGTAAGGAATTGGAAGACACGAAGCGGAAATTAATTTAAAAATTTTCTCCATTCCTTGCCAGGATCTACCGTACGTGTTTAAGTCAAGTGGGAAGAAGCATTACCCTTAGTGTTTCTCAGCGACTTCCACAGCTTCTCTCCACGGCTGGTGATCTTTTTCCGATCGCAAGAAGACATTCACAGCTTCTCTCCGCGGCTCGTGCTCTCTTTGATCGCAAGAAGTCGACTCCTCAGGTCGTCTTCCTCTACTGGTATCCACACGAACAGCATTTCAACCATGAACGACGTGCTAACGTCTCCTGTCCCTCCAAGGCTTTCTCAAGAATTCGTCCTCTCCATCTCTACTTCAGTAGTTTCTTATCTGTAAACCTTTTGTAGATTCTGTTCGGCCTTTTGTGTTATGTGTTGTCCACTGAAAACGTAGCTCCTAAAATCAGATATATAGGATGCTCTGCATTTTTTCTCAACTGAATTGGATTTTAGAATTAATCTATATTAATTCTGAAAATAATACAATATCACATATTGTATAATTTAATAAGAAACTAATTAAATAAATAATATTTATATTAAATCCGTCCCACAGATTTAATTCATCTATTTATTTAATTTAAATAAAGATAAGACTGGACTATATTTGATTTATTCTCATAAATCGAATTTGGGATATCCTATAAATTTGAATTTCAAATTCAAACGTGATAGAGATTTAATTTATCCTTATAAATTAAATCTTGTAAATATCTCTTTTATATAATGTATATATATGAATTTATATATATACGAATATAAATATAAATAAATATATACATCAACCCTGGATCATTCATTGAATCTAAACACATCTTAGATTCAATGAATCTGGACATCATAGCTCGTGTTGGGCTATTTTGTGTGTGACCCTGTAGGCCCATATAAAGTTAGCAGTGGGCCATTTGCTATACTGGCCCACAAGTCGCAAGCAGTTTCTAGCAAGACATAACGACTACCCAAATCATATGAGGATCGATAAACGATGTAACCTTTTATACAACCATATCGTGTCCCTTCTGTCACGCGATATTTTGGTCATGGATGAGGCATGGATAATGTCATCCTCCTATTCTTGACCGTTACTTTCTCGATCCCTGAGCAGTCTAACTATAGAAATGGAACTACCTTTGCATTACAGTATGGCCATACATTTCTCAGACTCACTCATCGAGGGGCCCAGTAATATCTCTCTACGAATGTGAGGGACAAATTCCATCTTGACTATTCACATTCCTCCACATGAAAAATCACTAAGCCCGAACATAGTCTTTATGATCACTCGGTCAAAAGTGACTTTTGACTAGGTCAAAGCTGAGCGTTTGTCATGTAGGAATCCATGATGATCTCAGGTCAAAGGGCATAGTGACATGGTTTGTATATGAGAGAAGCTTATGACGTAACCTATGCAGCTCTCTCATAGCGGGTCGGTCCAACACCTTGTACTCTTACATGTGCCTATGACTTTGATTTATATCTCTATACATCTTCAAAGTTATACTGGTCTTATTTCATCTCTGCTCCCGCATAGATGACCGACCAGGGACATTTAGGATAAGATCATGAATTATCCAAGGATGGTCATCACAGTAACATGCAAATAATATGATAACTCAATTAATAAATTCATAAATTAATAATGTTCATAAGATAATGATTGGCCCCTAGGGCACATTTTCCAACATCTGGGTGTCACTATCTCTTGTTCAAATCATTCTCTAAGTAGTGAACACATCCCCATATCTCATACTAGGGAGAAAACCTCTGTAGTTCACATCTCTAACTTGTTTTAAGGGTTTAGTCTATCTACTCCAGAGCATCACTGAGCCAGAACCTTCGGTTCTGTGCTAGAATCTTATGCTCTGATACCAAATTATAACATCCTCCTTTTCTTACATCTTAGGGACCATTCAGTAGCATTTGGAACCACTTTCAAGGCTGTTGAAGTCAAATTACTCAATCTGTAATTTTACTCTTAGCGAGTACTGTTCACTGTGTAAATTCCAGCTGAGTGACCTGACTTCAAAAAATCATAACTAATTCTAGAAAAATTGAAATGGAGTGGTTCAAATTTATACTCAAAGCTAACTTAATGTTATTTGAGGAAAAAATGACTAGTTGACCACGACTTGACCAGGTCATCATCAGTGAGCATCTGAAGTTTACTGTTCCTCCAGAGTTCTGTCCTTGAGTCCAGCATTCTTATCCCAACTTTGATCAATCATATCTTTATGTGTAGACATCCAAACGAGACATTCTATATATCAAATCAAATCTTGGCATGTCTACTATTTACTGGAAAAATATCATATATTTATTCAATCATTTACTATTTATAATTATAGCTCAAATGTCATTGCCTACATCAAGAGTTACTGTTCATAGTGACAATTTCCAGCAATTATACATACATGAATCACATATCAATCATGCTAAGTAATTAATATCTCTTCATGCATCTTTATCGCCTCCATCTTGAGAAGACCTACTGTAATTGGATTGATATGGAAGGGGTGAGATTTCTGGGGAAATCTCAGTAGCAAACAACACTAAACAATGCATGCATTAATATGAATACTTGTGCTTGCTTGTGAAAGTATTAACATTGCGCAGTGTGCATGCTTCCATGTTACATATGAAATACAATTGGCCAAAGTAATCATAGGAACAGAGCTTCATACATAAGCACATATTCAACACAATTCAACAAATTCAATGCATACAAGTTTAGGATAAGTTCACTACTTGGCATGTAGCTTTTCTTCTTGCTCTTAGCCTTTGCTCTAAGGTTCATTCTTTCCATAGGTTAGAGCCTATAGCATAATAATATCTTCATTATTATTCTATCAGCATAGCTCTATTTAACTCATGTTTAACTAGGGGTGATATCCTTAATCTGACATTCCCCTATCTTTCTTTCTACCTTTAGCTACCTTTATTAATAGAGATATTTCTCTATTCTAACCACTAAGAGCAATCCTATACTTTATTAGAGCAGGGACTAGATAACTTTTTTACCTCATTCCTCAGCTTTTCCCAGTCCCTCGGCTCCTTAGACTGCTCTTGGCTCTACCATAACTCCTTCATTTCTTTCCTTTCTTTCTTTCTTCCTCTCTTTCTCTCTTCTTTCTCTTCCTTTTCTTGCTAGATCCGTGGTGTGCCTTAAAATGGGAGGGGAGTTTCCTATTTATAGGTGAGAGGAGGTGGAATGAATGGTCCAGATTGATTCGTGATGAATGGCTCAGATTGCTTGCTTCCTCAAGAAGCTTTGCCTGCATCATCACAATGACATCACCCTCCCTGATGACTTACCACTCATGACATCATCTAGGACACCTCAAGGGACACCTAATGGGTATATGTGGTGAAATGTGGGGCCCTTGGGACACCTCACCTACTGACTCAGCCTTTCTAGAGAGTTTCAGAGTCTTTTCCCTGAATGGACGGCCGAGATCGTGCCACGTGTCCTCTTGCTTTTTCTCCTTTTTCTGTAATCATGCCGTGTGTCCTTTGCTTTTCTTCTTTTATTGTAATCATGCCATGTGGCACATTGTGGCCCCATTTATGTCCCCTCATGATTCCAAATCACTTTACCCAGTTCTATCTTGGACCGGGTCACTTTACTTTATTGAAAAGCACTAAAATAATATTTTAATGCCTCTTGAGCCCATATAACTCTTGGGCTACGTTTTTGGGCCTTGGATTGTCATCTTGGGTTTCTAACCAAGCCCAAGCACTCTGGTGGTTTGGTTCCCACGGAGCATCCTTAGTAAATTACCAAAATGCCCTTACTACCTCTTTAGTACTTCTAGGGCACTATTGTCTTTTCATACCTTACCAGCGTACCTCTTGACCCTAGTCAACTATCTAGATACCCTTTCTTGACTGTTTAACCTTAGTCAAATGATCATAACGCCCTTCGCCTGACTCTGATTTAATGACACAACACAGTGGCATACCTTCAATGGCATTTTTGTAATTCTTCCTTTTTCTCGGTCTTTATTAGACTTGGCCCACATATTTATCTAAAAATATCATTGGGCCTATAAGGTGCCATTCTGGACCCTCTGTATGATCCCCTATCTTCATGGGCTCAATTCCCGAGAAATTCCCCTGAAACCTATTTATCATGTCTTTTAATCCACTGTAAATTCTGTAGTAAATTCTACATAACTCCTTTTTAAACTCTGTCAGTTCAAAAATTCTTATATTAATTATAGAAATTTACTGCCACATTTCATCTGATTCTGAGGTCTAGAGCATACCGTCCTAATTTTCCTTTTGTTTGGAAATTAATATAAATCTTTCAGGACCTCATATCAGAACTCTGTGTTGCATCAAACTGATCAGTATAATTTTCTCTATTTATTGGGACCTTTGCTCAATTTGGTCTGGTAGCATCCCTTTTTCAGGCTATATACTGGGCTTCTAAACCTAAAAATTGGGATATGACACCCATACTCCAACACATACAACCCTGGTTAGAGAGACCATCCAAACTTTAGGTAGGGGTGATAGGCCAAATAAATTCGAAGGAGGTGGTGCTTCCTCAAGCAACTACTAAAATAATGCAAGGTCTATAGTTCCAACTCACTCTAATACCTTATTAATATCAAGGTTAGATGAGACTTCTCAATTATTGAAGAATATTACTACGCATATAAACAATATGGATCATAGAATGACCAATATAGACAACAAGCTCAGGGAGAATAATGGTCAGTTCACATCTATAGCTTCAATTGTCCAAAGTACGCAAAAAGGATAATGTAGATGTGCACAGAAAACTTGAAGAGTTAGGTTCCAAGAATGTAGATATCATAAGTCACTTAACTCAAGTCTCCAATACAATGAGTGACATTCAAGGAAAGAGCATTGGCACTATACCTTCGAACACCGTCATTAATATGAGGGGTGTGAATGCTATATCCCTCAGAAGTGGCAGAAAGGTGCATTTTAAGAAAACTAATACACCAAAGTAAGAAATGGAAGATGCTGAATTTGAGAATTCATCTCTGCCAAAGGTGTAAATTGGGAAATCTAAAAGTGCTAAATAATAGCAGCTTATAATGAAGAAGCTAACCCAAGCAGAGAACTTATAAGCCCAGGTGGAGATACAAGAGCTACAAGAAGAAGAAATAACAGTACCAAGTCCAGCCTATAAAGGAAAGCTAGGAGAAGCCAGAGTTGAGCAAGCAAGGAGCCTCTATACACAAAGGTAAGGAGGTAAGTATAAAAGATCTCCTTTTTCTTAACTCTTACTTTACTGGAAAGAAAAAGATTGACCCTGATTTTACAAATGATGCCTATACTCTATTCAATAAGTTAGAAATAAACATCCCGTTGGTTGAATTCCTCAAGAGAAACCCTAAATATGCAAAAAAATTTAAGGAACTATATGCTGATAAAAATAAATTTAGGCCTCTTGAGATAATCCAGGTGAGTGCTAATGTGTCATCACTCTTTAAGGATGAATTACCAGTTAAGTACTAAGACCCAGGATCCTACACAATCCTATGCACTATAGGAAATGTTCCTATTAAGGAAGCTTTACTAGATCTAGGGGCAACCATTAATGTAATGCCTTGGTTGGTATATCAAGCTTTAGGTATCAACAATCTTAGAGACACAAGTATAGTACTCTAGTTAGCTGATAGGTTAATTAGGTATCCTAAGGGAACCTTGAGGATATTCTAGTGTAGGTCAAGGACTTAGTGTCCCCAGCTAATTTTTATGTTTTGGACATGTCTGATGAGTTAGTAAATGATAGCATTTTGATCCTAGGTTGGCCTTTCCTCCAAACTTCCAAGACCATCATTAGTATGAAGCATAGTTCCATTACAATTGAAGTTAGAGAGCATGTGGTAACCTTCAACGTAAATGAAGCAATGAAATTTCCTTTTGATAATTCTGCTTTTATTGCTTTGAATGCCATTGATTATGCTATTGAAGAGACAGGGATGAACATGAATTGAGTTTGCATGATAATGATAGAGATAATGCATTTGCAAAAGGTTTTGTTGAGTGATTTTATAGGATCCCAAGATGTTGTGGAAGCTGGAAGTACAACAATTGAAGAAGGGTCAGGTTTTTGTGACTAAAGGTCGTGACTAAATGACCTTTACATCACGACTAAACATAAATCTGAGACTCACTGTGAAGTTGAGTCACGACCAAATGGCTTTAAGGTCACGACACAAAACTCCAGAGATCATCAGTCACAAAACGAAGATAAAGATGTCACGACTAAACATCAATCTGCTGAGGAACAACCTTTCTGTGACCTAAGTCATGAATAAAGGATGAACAGATCATGACAACAAGTTCCAGAGACACACCCTATCAACTAGAGTCACGAAGAAAAGCTGAAAGGTCGCGACCAGAATACTAAACGCAACCAGGGAACTCCATACTCCTTTTGTTCCACACTCTACTATTTTAGTTAAAGGGCCAATATGTTCTAACTCTACTCTTCCTCACTCACATTCCAAAATTACCTCTCATACCTTAGATTCTTAAATAATTTGATCTCTACTAATGACACAGGTATGAAAAAGAGTAATCTCAACTATGTTATAGTTGTAGACTAACTTTAGCTTAGTACAACATCTGAGAAAGTAGGCAGCAAGATAAAGAATCTAAACAAGCTCGATAAGAGCAGTTTCAAGAAATATACATAGGATTTGAAGGGAACACCACACAAGTTTGATGCTTCTACATACCAGCCATCGTTGGGATAGTTCAAGTTTAAAGGGGAAATTTAAGACAAGCTTCGATGGACTTCATGATGTAGTTAGAGTGCACGATCTTAGGATACTAAAATGGAGAGAGAAGGCAATAGGGGAGACTTTTCGATCACACAACCATCTCTCAAAGTCTTATGAGTTCCCACCCCCTTCTTGAGGCCTAATTGTCCCTTTCCTATCTCTTACCTTTTACAGATTTACCGAATGTGGTGTATGCTTGACATTTTAGTTTGATGATTGGAAAGGGATAAACAAGTAAAAGTAGTAGTTAATTTTTCTGCTTGATGTTTCAGTAGGATAGTTTTCATTTTCTATTTATTTCTGTCTATTCTAGGTGTCTTTCTATTTTAAATAACAACCCATTACTATCCATGTGTCGCTAACTCATTGATTAATCTTTGTGGAACTTACACACTCACATGCATGATCTTAGCTTACCCATCATATCGTCTCTGCCTTACTAGTATTGCTTTGCATGACTTAAATGTGACTGTGTGTTGAACTATTAATTTGCATTGAGTGATTAGGATACCTGCTATTTTGAAGCTAGATTTGATTGACTTTACAAAGTGATTGTGATCTTTTCTACTTTAGTTCTATTGACAATGAGGACACTGTCAAGTTTAAGTATGGGGAGGATATTATTCTATAAAAAAAATCTTCTATTAATCCAATATTTCATCACAAATTTTTTGTTTTTAATCTTAATCTATGTGATGAATTGCTAAAAAATAGATCCCCACTTTAAACTATGTTAATAATTAGAAAGGTGTTAGCATGAAAAAATATTTTGGAACTTTGACAATTATCACTCAGTAGTCTCTGTGAAAACTGGTTGCGACATATGTGCTTTTTAGTCGCGACCTGTAATGGAATTTTGGACTTAACATGCTCTTTGTGAACTACGGATGTGACCCATGTACATAGTGGTCATGACAATAACTCTCTGCTGATCTGAGTCGCGACATGAGTACCTACCTAGTCATGACTGTTCCTTTTTATGTATTTACGTCATGAAAGGTACATTCTGTGGTCGTGACTAAATAGTTTGAAAATCTTGAGCATGCACCCTTGTGACAAGTGGTCATGACCTTCACTATTTTAAGTCACAACCTATGTTTGAAAAATGTTCAATTACCTTATCTTTGCCTTGTGTAAAGCTGTATAGAAGGATCCATTTTGAACTATTGAGATTCTTTCACAAATGATTCATTGTTCCCTTATTTCAAAACCTTTTTAGCTCCTAGAAACCACTACCTCACTTGAATTTTTTAGAAAATCTTGGAAACTGAATTTGAAACACCTAAGCTTTTGCTGTTAGATTTGGATTATCACATGATTTTAAGTGATTACTTTGAAACTATTAAATTATCCTTTAGAGGGTTTTTAGTTGTGATAAGTGTTTTAATGCCTAGTGAATGATGAATATTGTTTGAGACTTTATCTTATGAGCAATCTAGATCAAAACCTTTATTGGAAGGATTCTCGACCTTGAATTCTATATTGAGTGATTATTCAATTGGTTTATATCCTCTAGAACTTGTCTTGGCTCTAAGTTCAGAATTACTTGTGCATTTATGAATTGAACATGATAGAGGCATTCTTTCTAAACCCTTTTATCCCAAACACAAGCCCACTACATATTACATCCTTAGTCACTCCCTTTTGAGCCCATCACCTTTTCTTTTCATCATTCTTATAGAAAGTCATATCTGAATCAATACCATTTTGAAATAATTTTTTCATGTCAAAAATTCATTATTGTTGTGTTATTGTTTTACATCTTCCATGAATGAGGTGCTAAATAAAAGAAGAGAAAAGAAGCATATTGCACTAGAAAAAAAAAAGAGAGTGCAAGAAAAAACAAGAAAAGAGAAGAGGGCACCATTATCAACTCTTATTAACACAATTACCATAGCTACATCCCTAGAGACATGAATTCATGCTACACATTCATTGTTAAATGCATATAGTACTTTCTATTCTTCATATTCCATTCCATGTGGCCCATCTCCATCATTTCAACCCTAAAAGACCTCTTGATTCTTTACATAAGTGTTATATAGTTGTTGAGATTTAAAGCCATTACAAGCATATGGTAGGACATTTTCTAATTTGAATCTGAGTGAAAGAACCCTAACAATGAGAGGAAATAGAGAGCTAAACAATTACACCATTTGAGAGGATCTATTGTGCCTTATAGTTGAGGTTGATTTCACTTAGTAGTTGATTACTTGGCATTGCTCACATTATCACCTTTGCATTCCCAAAAGATGATGAATTATTTGTTTTTAGGGTACACTATGGAATATGTTGTTATCTTGAATTTAATAGTGTTGTTCTAGGTGTGATTCATTTTTTTATCCAGAAGTACAAAGGTTCAAGTGTGGGGGAATTGATAAGGCACATTTTGTATATAGTTTTTGTGACCTTTTTAAGAGTTTTATAACAACTTTACCATTCATTTTATGCCTTAAATTGTACTTTTGTGGTAATACATGATTGTGCATGGCAATGTGCTAATTAAAGGGTAAAATAGTAAATTAACTCTTTCAAACTGTATATATTATGTTATTTACTAATTTGGACTTTTACAGTGAGCTTTTATGTTGGATTGTAGGAATTTTAGAAGAGAGCAAGGACCAGGAAAGAAATCACAAGTCAATGAAAGTGAAATCATGCTCCCAACCAAAGAGTCCACTGGTCGGGACATTAATTCTTTTGGAAGTCTCTTTGTGTTTACAGTTTGAGACCAAAACATGGATCTGGTCATGACTAAAATGTAAAATCGCTAAAACTGCGTATTTTGAATTAGGTCATGCAGGAATAAAAGGAGAGGAGGGCTGCCATCAAGGAAGAGGCAAGTTTTTTACTTAATTAGGCAAAGAAGCAGTAATTGAGCACTCTCTAATCACCTTCTCCATATCTTCCATCATTCTATACCTCTCTACAGACTTCTCCACATCTCTACACCATCAATCTACTGTCTTCTCATCGTTTCTTCATGGCATGACATCTGGACAGCGATTGCAGTACAATAGGAGTCATGAGAGGCTAAATCTTTAGTCTCTTGATGATGGATCTGATATCTTGAGCTCATAGACTAAAATAGGGAGTTTCTACTTTTCTAATTTGCATTGTCTCATGTTATGATTGCTGCTAGATCTAGGGCTTTCATTTTATGAGCAATTTTTGAATATCGATTGATCATTCTCATATTAGACTTTATAATTAAATTCGGATGATTTGAACGTTTGCTTTTTAATAGAATATTTTAGTTTTGATTTTAAGAGAGTTTGGTTATTATCAGCGATCGTTGGTAATTAATTCAATTGCTTGAAATCTAGGGTTTTCGATCGATGACCATTCAAGGGCATTTTCATCATCTAATTCAACTTACACGCTAAGTGGTTTCTGACAGTTCGCTAATAATTCTTAAACCAGTTTTGATCAAAGGGGTTTAAGAAAAATTAGGGTTCTAGACTCAATCGATCGATTGGGGTTTTCTTTCAGACTTAGTGATTTCAAAACTCTAATTTTAACGTGAGAGCAAGGATATATACGTTTTCATCATCAAGAGTCTTTCATAACATATTTCTCTATAAAACCAACTCGTTTTCATCTTAATCAAAAATCCAAAAACATTTACTTTTATGCACCCTACTTTTATTGCATCAATCACTAAAATCTCAAAAACCATTTTATCCCTGCTAAGTTTTTCATTGATTTTGACATCCAATCTGCTAGATTTTCAAATAAAAGGCTCCTTGAGAATAATGATAGGGTTGTGCCTTATACTATATTATATTGGGTGCAATTAATTTTATTTTTTATGGATCGGACCACTACAATCCGCCCTCATCAATATGCTTATACTTATATATATTTTCTTTGTAGCATATTTCATATCATTTATAGGATAAAAGAATATCAAATAAAGAAGATCATATAAAACAAAAAGTATCATACTACATACGTCAGTAATAATGGCTATATTCATCAAGGGCTATTTCAACAGCTACTTCAATGGACTTATATATAAAAGAAGGCGAAGAGGAAAGATGAAAGAGATGATGAATAGAGACATAAGAAGATACAATAGATTTTCAACAATGGACTATGATTGTATTCATTGATTGTACTCTATTTCACTATGTTTCTTCTTTTAGGAATAGAGCATAGTATATCATCTAAAAGAGATAGAAACTTACAGGGTATGTACTTAAGTGTTTATCACAATATCACTTTTGAGAGATGATTGTTTAATAGTGTTTCCTTAAGTGTTTCTTCTGAGTTGCTTAAGAATATTGGTCTCTTAAGGGAGATTATTACCTTATGGGTTATAAGGGAAAGTGAGAGGATTCTCACAGATAATACCTTATAGGTTGTAAGGGGGAATGAGAGCGATTCTCACGTTGATATACTGAGGCACAAAGAGCCTGATGTAAGGAATTGGAAGACACAGAGTGAAAATTAACTTAAAAATTTTTCCATTCCTTGCCAGGATCTACCGTATGTGTTTAAGTCATGTGGGAAGAAGCATTACCCTCAGTGTTCCTCAGCGACTTCCACAGCTTCTGGTCACGACGTTCACAGCTTCTCTCCCCGGCTCCTGCTTCCTTTCCGATCGCAAGAAGTCGATGACTCAGGTCGGCTTCCTCTACTGGTATCCACACGAACAGCGTTCTAACCACGAATGATGTGCTAGCATCTCCTATCCCTCTAGGGATTTCTCAAAAATTCGTCCTCCCTGTCTCTATTTCGGCAGTTTCTTATCTGCAAACCTTTTGTGGATTCCCCTTCAGCCTTTCTGTGTTCTATGTCTTTCAAAACGTAGCTCGTAAAATCAGATATATAGGATGCTATGCGTTTTTCTTTATCGAATTGGATTTTTGGAGTTAATCTTATATTAATTCTGAAATTAATACAATATCATATATTATATAATATGATAAGAAACTAATTAAATAAATAATATTTATATTAAATCCGTCCCACAGATTTAATTCACCTATTTATTTAACTTAAACTAAAGATAAGACTGAACTATATTTGATTTATTCTCATAAATCAAATTTAAGATATCATATCAATTTGAATTACAAATTCAAATGTGATAGAAATTTAATTTATCCTTATAAATTAAATCTTATAAATATCTCTTATATGAGATATCCTATCAATTTGAATTTCAAATTCAAACGTGATAGAGATTTAATTTATCCTTATAAATTAAATCTCATATATCTCTTATATATAATGTATATATACAAATTTATATATATAGGAATATAAATATAAATAAATATATACATCCACCCTGGATCATTCATTTAATCTGGACATGTCTTAGATTCAATGAATCTGGACATCATAGCTCGTGTTAGGCTATTTTGTGTGCGACCCTGTAGGCCCATATGAAGTTGGCAGTGGGCCATTTGCTATACTGGCTCATAAGTCACAAGCAGTCTCTAGCAAGACATAATGACTACCCAAATTATATGAGGATCGTTAAACGATGTAACCTTTTATACAACCATATCATGTCCCTTCTGTCACACGATATTTTGGTCATGGATGAGTCATGGATAATGTCATCCTCATATTCCTGACCGTTACTTTCTCGATCCCTGAGTAGTCTGACTATAGAAATGGAACTACCTTTCCATTACAGTATGGCCATACATTTCTCAGACTCACTCATCGAGGGGCCCAGTAATATCTCTCCAGGAATGTGAGGGACAAATTCTATCTTGACCATTCACATTCCTCCGCATGAAAAACCACTAAGCCCAAACATAGTCTTTATGATCACTCGGTCAAAAGTGACTTTTGACTAGGTCAAAGCTGAGCGTTTGTCATGTAGGAATCCATGATGATCTCAGGTCAAAGGGCATAGTGACATGGTTTGTATATGAGAGAAGCTTATGACGTAACCCATACAACTCTCTCATAGCGGGTCAGTCCAACACCTTGTACTCTTACATGTGCCTATGACTTTGATTTATATCTCTATACATCTTTAAAGTCATACTAGTCTTATTTTATCTCTGCTCCCGCATAGATGACCGACCAGGGACATTTAGGATAAGATCATGAATTATCTAAGGATGGTCATCACAGTAAACATGCAAATAATATACTAACACAATTAATAAATTCATAAAGCAATAATGTTCATAAAACAATGATTGGCCCCTATGGCACAATTTCCAACACCTGGCTAATCTTAGAATATAGTAAAATACTTAGAGGAACTCTAGGGACTACATGTAAGCCAAGTGGATTAGGTTGATATCCTTTTGAACTTAATCTTTAAAATTCATTTTTAAGTTCTTAAAGATTTCAAATCTTTTAGAATCATCCAACTCACCCCTCTTAAGTGAAACAACTATTTTAACCATTGGTATCAGAGTATATCACTCGTTTACAGGATAAACGATCTCAAGTGCATGGATCATGGCTATATACGAAGATTTTGATTATACTATTCTTCTTTTTATGAAAGATATTGATTTCTATTTTATGAAAGCTCGAATAATGATATTTTTAAAAACTATTGATTTTAATATTTGATATATTTTACAAATGATTTTGATTTTAAAATTAGAGAGAATTAGACTGAGAAAGAAAAGAAAATATATTTCTTGAAGATTAGAGCAATGAAGATACTATATAATAGTTTAATTAAAAATGATTATGACAAAATCAAATTTTGCTCTAATGCTAAAGATATTTTTTATAATCTTGACTCTATCTATGCTACTAACAATTGTGTTTAATTTTTTTATTGGGTATATAGGAATATAAGGGTAGTGTTAATCAGAATGAGGCTAGTGATGGTCCAAGCGACTCTATGTAAAGGAGGGGTAGAAGTGTGACACAATTGAAAGACATTGCGAAAGATAGGAAGTAAGGAAAAATGCTATCGATTGAGTTTGACATACATTAGAACCCAATTGGGGAAACAAGACCAACTACATAAGTTATGTCATCCTCCTAGCACGCAACAAGCCTAACATCACCATACAGACTTCGAATGCCATTGATGATAGCGTCAATAATCAAATTTGGGACACTACCCGACTATAGAAACTATTTTATATTGTATACTTAGCAATACAAAAAAATATAACTGTTTGTTAATAAATCTACTTTCAATGGCAATTATTGTAGCTCAATTATGATATTCCTAATAATGAAGTCTTAAAGAAGAAGAAGGTGTCTTATTGCGTGAGCATTGGAAGGCATTCAAGAAAAAACTAGTTAATTGAAACATCCTACTTTTAACACCTCAGAGTACATATTTGAAAGTATATTTGATTAGAGGAAGCATTACATTTGTCATATTCCCAATTTTCCTATATGATATATGCGTACAATTTATCTGAAATGGATGTTAGTTTCTTGGAATAGATTGTATCAGATTGAGAAAGGAAAGGGAAGGATTAATAACTAAGGAAAGAATAGGGACCTAAACAAAAATTGAAAAATTTGAAGGTAAAAAGTTGAAGTAGAAATAAAAGGAGGGACCTAAATGCAATTAATGAAAAGTTCAAGGACTAAAGTGCAATTATTCAAAAGTGAAGGGACCTAAATATAAATATGGAAAAGTTGAGCAAAAATAGGCCAAAAATGCCCAGAATCATATCAGACCTAAATTTTACCAGTAGATAGACAAAAATATTCCGGTTAGTTCAACGCAATACAGAATTTTGATTTGATGTCCCGATTAATTGATATAAATTCCTGAAGTGTGAAGGAATTATTACAGTATTTTTCATATCTTAAAATCATATGAGACCTTACAGAAAATTCATATATTTAATATATGAATTTATACAATTGACAGAATCAGAAAATGGAAAATTGTGTGGGGATAAAGTAGGAGAACAAGTATTGGAAGCATTAGAATCAAAATGTGAATTTTTGGAAAACAAGAGCATGCATTCAGTTTGGTATTGTAGAAAGTGGTATGTTTTGATTTTGGAAATTCTAATTTCATATTTGGATTCTACATGAAAAATTATGTGAAAATGAACCATGAGAATTTATTTTGGAGAGATGGAAGTAAGAAACATATAGTAGAGAAAGAAAGGGAGCTAGTGAAAACCTAGTCTTGGTTTTGTGTTCAAGTTGAGTTATAACTTGATATTATCTTGTAATGGCTAGGTTTTGACATTTGTGAAGGAAGGAAATCATCCCAAGAAGGTCTTGACCAAGATAGCTGAGAGGTAGCAAGGATACCTAACTATAACTCATGTTTGTTTAATTGTTTTGCTTGCTTGTTGATTATGGTGTTTAGTTGAGCTTGAGCTTATGTCATCATGTTATGATGAAGTATGAATGATTACAACCCCTTGCAAGTTATGTCATGACAATATACATGTTAGAGTTTGCTTATGTACCATTATGAAGTAGCTCCTATCATATGATAACATGTTAAGCATTCAATTATTCATGCATGATATTATGGTTTGTGTAACTTGCTATGGGGATTTCCATGAAATCTCATTCCTTCCATATGCTTAACTATGTCTTAGGTGCTGGATCCTCTCAAGGTAAAAGAGTGAATGTTGATTGTCATATCCTAATTTTTTCCCTATCTATATAATACTGATAGTGGAAAGAGGTGTGGAAAGGATTATGACAAAGATCAGAAGAAATAATAAAGGTTAGATGATTCTTTAAGGAAGAGAAGGACTAAAATGAAAAGTAGAAAAGGTTAAAGGCAAAAAGTGAAAGTAGAAACAAGATTTAGGCCAAAAGTGGTAATTTCCAAAAGTTAAGGGACTTAAATGTAATTAAGTAAAAAGTTCAAGGGCAAAATTATAATTATAGAAAGATCAGCTCGGAAAGGGTTATAACTGCCTGGAAGTTTTTCGGTCCCACATTCCATCAGTAAATAGAGGAAGTTGCGGTGGTTAATCTGGCATGATATAGAATTTTTATTAGGACTTCAGACAACAGAAAATTATCTGATAGTCTAAAAGTTATCTGAAATTTTATCAAATTTCATGGACTTCAGATGTAAGTGGGCAAATTACAGAAAAATGTGTCTTACAGTGTCAGATATCTTGGATCTGACAGAACTCCGGAAGAAGTTCTGTATAAAAAGTTATTCACATATTAATGAATTTTGACGGGAGTTTGATAACACCCGTGATCCGATAATGGAATTTATCGGTATATAAGCCTGGATAGAATGAGATCATATGACCTCATATATAGGCCCATGATGACGCCAAGAAGGGCCCAAAACCCAGGGTACCAGTCCATTAGTAGAAGGGGCCAGTGTCCAGAAAAAGTGCGAAATTACGAAAATGCCCTAGATACCCAGATTGTACCAGAGATGCATGAAGGGCATTTTGGTCACCTGGGACAGGCTAAAAACGTGGCACATGGTATAAATATGATTAGTTGAGCCCAGATCCACCCTGAGGCAGTATAAAGAGGGGTAAAATGACGGTTATGCCTTTAGGGTCAATATAGTGTAAGAAAGGACACAAGGGTATTTTGGTCATTTTCCAAGGAATGGATGGCAGATAAATACTCAGTATAACCATGTCAAGGGTATGAGAAGCCTAGACATTGATTTCTAGGACAGAATACATATCCTGGTATATTATAGAAAAATTTGGAACAGAAAACAGACCGGTTATTGTGAAACTGCTCCGATCGATACAAGATTAGACTGGAATTTTTTCAGAAGCTTCCTTACACTATGATCATGCCACCTAGCCCTCTTAGGTGTCCCATGAGCTGTCCCACATGATGTCATAATTATTCTTTTATGAAAAAGTAAAATCCAAGATTAAATATGAGCCTTTAGATCAAATAGTAACCAAATCAATCTTGGCCATTGATTTTTCTTGGATTTTGGCTATAAATACCCCCTCATTCTGCCCAAAACCGTAGCCTTGTGATACCTTGGGTAAACTCTTGCAAAATGAAAACTCAAGCCAAGACAAAGAAGATTCAAGGTTCCAAAGTTCAAGCAAGCTAGAGATTAAAGGTAAGCAATCTATCCTAGCTTATTTTCCTTTGATTTGGGAGCTTGAACTTAGGGTTTTCATGGGAGAAAAGTTGAGTTTTCTCTAAGGGGTTGTGCTGCCCAACAACCTTATATGAAAGGGGAAAGAAGAAATTAAAGTTAGAAACATATGATTGAAGCTTAAACAAGCTAATTAAAAGATTGGTTGTTGAATCAAGTTGATATTCTTGACTTTGCCTTAATGGAACCTGTTCGGTCTGCACTGTTCATGAGGGAAGGAAATGGAATTTCAATGATTTAATGCTTCCATTGAATTTAGATGATGATTTTATGTACAATTAGAAAGGTTTTGAACCTTGAAAGCATTGAAATTCCAATATTGTAGTTTTTGAAATCCTTCTCTATTACTATTCACTCGCATGAACAGTGATTGGAATTTTATGATTTTGATGCTTCCAATGATTTTAAAATGGAAAGTTGTGTGGGATAAAGTAGAGACACAAGTATGGGAAGCATTGCAATCAAAATGAGAATTTTTGAACGAATTAAGTGCAGTTTGGGTTATGTACAACATGTGATGAAGGAGCTAGAATTTCATAATTTTAAGCTCATAAATGGATTCAAAAGATGAAATTGTATAAGGTAAAGTCAAGGCATCAATTGATTCAAAGACCAAGTCCATTGGTTAAGATTAAGGAAAGTTAATAAGATTAATGTTCAAGAAGAAGTTATGTTAGTTAAAGTGAGTTTAATACTCAAGGAAGTTAGATTTGTAATGGATGAATGATTATGTGATGTTAGGAATTGATTGGCATGCTCCAAGAGAGGCAGCCACATGTTCAAGGAAAGTGAGAAGAAAGAAGCAAGTTAAGGTGAAAGAAGGTCAAGTGTTCAAGGTAGTAAACTAATCCTAAACTTGTATGCATTGAATGTTATGCTTGATTGTGCTATGGCTTGATTGAATTGTGTTGCCTATGTGCTTATGTATGAAGCTCTATTTATATGTTTACTTTAGCCAATTGTATTTCATATGTAACATGTAAGCATGCACATGACACAATAGTAACACTTTGACAAGCAAGCACAAGTAGTTACATTAATGCATGCATTGTTTAGTAATGTTTGCTACTGAGATTTCTCTAGAAATATCATTCCTTTCCATGTAATCCCAATCCCACAGGTTTATGAATGATGAAAGAGGATGATGAAGCATGAAGCAAAGCTAGGGATTGAATAGTATATGTGTGTTATGTGAAGAATTGTTAAATGTATTATTGCTGTATAACCAATTTGAGCAGTGAGGGTCATGATGTAATGAAAAATAGTAAATGATGGAATAAATGTATGAAATTTTACAAAACTTTAGATGACATGTCAAGCTTCATTTTGACACCAAGAATACTTTATTTGGATGTCTGTACAAAGAGAACTGATTTTCCAAAGTAAGGGACCAGAATTTGTTTCCAGGATTTTTGACCAAATAAACAGTAAACTTTAGCGAATAAACTTTATTAATTGGCTAATCATTTGGTCTGGAAATTATATTTCCCTTAAATTTCAAGATGTTATATTCACGTATATTTTTGAACCACTTCATTTTGAGTTTTCTAGAATTAGTTATGATTTTTTTAAGTTCATTGCATAATCTGGAATCCCATATGAACAGTAACCCGAGAAAGAGTAAAATTCCAGATTTAGCTAATGGACTTCCAAGATCTTGTAAGTGGTTCTAAATGCTACTGAATGGTCCCTAAGACCTATGAAAGTAAGGATGTTACATTGATGATTAAGTTTGTATAATAAGCTACATGACTTACATGACACTATGGGATGAAATGCTAGTATGCATGATGTATGTTCTTATAACCCTATTCTGAGGTTGTGGTGATGTGATGATGATTTTGGTGCTTAAATCAACGAGTTTTAATCTGAAAGTTGGTATGAGAATAGCTAAGATATAGAGCTTTAAATTAACACCATGAACGCCTTAATTGGACAAGTAACCGAATTGTTATGATTTTCCAAAGTTGGAACTAAAATCTGGATTTGAGATAAAGTGAGCGATTAGAGGCAGCACCGTTCACGCAATGATTTCATATATCAAATGAATGAGTTTTTCTATGAAATTTTATGAGCTTAAAGAGGACGTCTAGATATTCAAATCCATATGTAAAAAAGTTCATTTGGATAAGTAACCAAAGAGAAATAAATTTTTGAAGTTAAGCAAAGAAACTGGAACTTCCAGATTTTTACCAAATGAACAGTTATTTATAACCAATAAACTGATTTCATATGGACAAGAAAACCTCAGTTTCATATTTTTTTCCTCAAAGATCTATTAAAGAGCTTTCATTATAAATTGGAACCAAATTATTTTGATTTTTCTACAATTAATTATGAATGTTTAAAGTAGGGTACATGTTCTGGAATTACTAAATGAACAGTAAAGGTGAACAGTACCTGAGAGCAATTCCTTTGGAAATGGATGTTTTCAAAGCAAATAATCATATAATTGGTTTCACGAATAATAGAGATCAAAGGGATAGAGTATGTGACAAATGCGGGAAGAACCATGGAGACAGACCATGTTTGATGGGGCAGAACGTCTGTTACACATGTGGAAAGCCTAGACATTTTTTCAAAAGTTGTCCCCAGGAAGCTAATGATCAAAGGCCACGTACTCAAGGGTGAGTGTTTGTAATGACAAGGGAAGAAGCGCAAAGGTCACCCGAGATAATCCAAGGTATCATCTATCTCAATAATCATGCTGTGATTGCTATGTTTGATTCGGGTACAAGTCATTCCTTTGTTTCTTATGAATGTGCTAAGCAGTTAGGCCTTACAATTAGTAAATTGCATTATGCTGTATGTGTAACAACTCCCACAAATGCTAAGGTAGTTACATCAGATGTATGCCTAAACAGTGTCATTCGGTATGAGTGTTGCTGCACTACTCTAGATCTAATATGTATGCCCTTCCATGAAATTGATGTCATAATTGGATTGAATTGGTTGTCTGCCAATAATGTAATGCTGGATTGTAAGAACAAAACTCTAGTTCTTTGTCCACAAGCTACAAATGTGAATCTATAAGTGAAATTGAATTTCCTGATGGAGGCTCAGGCAGATAAATGTCTACAAAAAGGATGTCATGGATATATGGTCTTCTTTTCTGTTCAAGCAAAAGTAAAAGAAGGAATTGAAGCAATTCTAATGGTCCAAGAATTTCCCAAAGTCTTCCCAAAGGAGATTCAGGGATTGCCTCTAGAACGAGAAGTAAAGTTTGCCATTGATATTGTACCTGGAGCAGAACCAGAATCTAAAGCCCCATACCGTATGGCTCCCAATGAGATGATTGAGCTAAAGAAGCAAATAGAGGAGCTGTTAAAGAAGGGTTTCATCTGACCTAGTATTTCTCCATGGGGTACTCCAGTGTTATTTGTTAAGAAGAAAGATAGGAGTCTCAGATTGTGCATTGACTATCGAGAGTTGAATAAGATTACTATTAAGAATAAGTATCCTCTTCCCAGAATTGATGATTTGCTAGACCAGTTGGTTGGAGCAAGCTTGTTCTCTAAGATTGATCTGAGACCAGGTTATCACCAACTCAGAATCAAAGCAGATGATATTTCAAAGACTGCGTTCAGGACTCGATATGGTTATTTTGAATTTTTGGTAATGCCTTTTGGTCTGACGAATGTGCCTACAATTTTTATGGATTACATGAATAGAATCTTCAGGCCTTATCTAGATCAGTTTGTGGTAGTCTTCATTGATGATATCTTGGTGTACCCAAATCTACTGTAGAGCATGAAGAGCATTTGAGGATTGTTCTTAGTACTCTTAGGAGAAATGACTCTATGCTAAGCTTAGTAAATGTGAGTTTTGGCTGCAAGAAGTCAAATTTCTCAGTCATGTCATATCCCATGAAGGGGTAGCTGTATATCCTAGCAAAGTTGAAGCAGTGCTAAGCTGGGAATAGCTAAGGACAGTGATGGAGACCAGAAGTTTTCTGGGCTTAGCAGGGTATTACACAAGATTTATTAAGGACTTTTCTCAAATTGCTCTGCCGTTAATCAAGCTGACCATAAAGAATCAGCAGTTCAAGTGGGATGAGAAGTGTGAGGCTAGTTTTCATGCATTAAAGTAGAGATTAACCATGACTCCTGTGCTGATTATTCCAGACCTGACTCAGACTTATGTAGTCTACACTGATGCTAGCAAGCAAGGGTTGGGATGTGTGCTGATGCAGTAGGGACGAGTGATAGCCTATGCTTCTCGATAGTTAAAGCCACATGAAGAGAATTATCCCACTTATGATCTGAAGCTTGCAGCGGTAGTTTATGCTCTCAAGATATGGAGGCACTACTTGTATGGAGCCACCATAGAACTGTATTGTGATTATAAAAGCCTGAAGTATCTGCAAGATCAGAAGGAATTGAACATGAGGCAACAGAGATGGATGGAATTTCTGAAGGATTATGATTTCCAGATCAAATACCATTCAGGAAAAGTTGATTTCATATGGACAAGAAAACCTCAGTTTCATATTTTTCCCTCAAAGATCTATGAAATAGATTTCATTAGAAATTGGAACCACATTATTTTGATTTTTTTACAATTAATTATGAAGTTTTAAAGTAGGGTACATGTTCTGGAATTATCAAATGAACAATAAAGGTGAACAATACCCGAAAGTAATTCCTTTGGAAATGGATGTTTTCAAAGCAAATGATCATGTAATTGATTTCAATCACTTCTAATGGAGTATAATTGAGGTTAAAAGTAAGGATGTGACAACATTAGCCTAAAAATTAAAATTTTAAAACTTACTTCTTGAGTACTGTTCATTTGGTGATTTCCATATTTATTGTCCAACTTTAAAAATTAATAACTAATTGTAGAAAAATTGTATGGAGGTTATATAAATCTCTAATTGAATCTATTTCATAGCTATTTAAGGAAAAATATAAATCTGGACATTTACTTTGCCAATTGATACAGTTAAATCATTACATTTTGCTGTTCATATGGCAAATTCTGGAAATTCCAGATTCTGTCTCTTAACTTTGGAAATTCATTTCTCTTGATATACACATCCAAATGAAGTGTGTTACATATGAATTTAAAGATATGAATGTGTAATACATTCTTATAAAATTTCATGAAATAATCCTTTCATTTGCTTGGTCAAACTGAAGTCCCAACAAAATTGCTTTAGGATCTACGTTTTTACCATGTCATCTTCTTTCTTAAATGTTCATAAACTAATCTAGCATTCATAAACCATCAAATAAGCTTCTCATATATTCCTATACATCATGTACATATGTTATAATTATCTCATATATTTTTATCACATAAATAGACACCTTACATGGCATTTACATACATGAAAAATTCATAGATATGCTAGGACCTCAATTACTTTAGTTTCTTTCTTACATTCTTTAGCTCTTCTCCATGCATACATTTTCCTTTATGCTTGACCTAAATTGGTTGGTTGTGGGAGGGTGAGATTCTAGGGAATCTCAGTAGCAAATATTACCACTTAAATATGCAAGATGGATGCTAATGTATGATATGTAATTTTATTAAACTTTCTTTAATTAGTGACATGCCTCATGCTATATACTTTGCATAAAAATGCATGGCCATGGAAACCATGTTATTCATAACACATTCAACATCATTTATCATATCACAACATCATTCAAACATCATATACATGTCAACACATAAGCATACCACATCAAGCACATAAAGAGGTAAGTCCACTACCTTGCACTTAAGCTTTTCTCTTGTTTTTTTGCACTTGCTCCCTAAGCTTTCCAAACATGAAGCCTTTCGGTCAATAACTTCCCAAAATCTTCTTGGATGTTTCAAGGTCCTAAAAACATTTAGATTCATCACATAATTCATTAGGACCATGAACTCTAACAATGTTCAAGACTATCCTTGATAAACTCTTTACTAACATAACTTTCTCTAGTCTTCACTAATTGACTTAGACTTTGAACCAAGTGATGTATTGATTTTACCCTACACAATTTCATCTTTTGAATCCATTTATGAGCTTAGAATCATGAAATTCTAGCTCCTATGCACTATTCTATACATAATTGAATAACACCCTCTATTTCTCTACTTTATCTTGTACAACTTTTCATTTTAAAACCATTGGAAGTATCAAAATTATGAAATTCTAATTAGTGTTCATACGAGTGAACAGTAATAGAGAAGAATTCTAAGAACTATAACTTGGAATTTCAATGCTTTCAAGGTTCAAAACATATCCAATCATATACAAAATCATCATATAAATTCAATGAAAGCATTAGATCATTAAAATTTCATTTCCTTCTACCATAAACAATGCAGACCAAAATGTCACAACCTTGGCAAAGTCAAGAATATCAACTTGATTCAACAATCAATCACCTAACTAGCTTGTTTAAGCTTCAATCACATAACTCTAACTTTAATTTCTTCTTTCTCCTTTCATCCAAGGTTTTGGACAGCACATACACCTTAGAGAAAAATCAACTTTCTTCCATGAAAACCCTAAGTTTAAGCCCCTCAAATCAAAGGAAAATAAGTTAGGATAGATTGCTTACCTTTATTCTCTAGTTTACTTCAACTTTGGACTTTGGCTTCTTCTTTGTCTTGGCTTGAGTTTCCATTTTGATAAAGCTTCCCCAAGGGTTCTTGCTTCACATTTTGAGCAGAAATAGTGGGGGTATTTATAGAAAATCTCGTGAAAAATGAATCACTTTGTGTACTATTTGATCTAATGGCTCATAATTGCTCTTACATCAAACTTGCCTACCAAGCCAATTTGAGATAAGATCACATGACACAAATCATCTCTTCCCCTTGCCTTGTACACCATGTGTAAAATCTTTGTGGGTCCCACCATGTGCAACCCTAATTCTTACTTTATTTCTTTTTCTTTTTTTTTAAAAAAAATTATAAATGATTCATTATTGTACTTGGGCTTCAAGACAACATTTGGGACTTATTGGGCTGCCCTAGGCCTTCCTTGGGTCCAATAGCTAATTGGCACAAATTCCAAGTCACTTTCCTTATACCGATATCTTTAAATTATCCTAATTTTGAAATAAATGCTAGACACCTCTTTTAATGGTTCTAACATTTTTAAAAATTCATTCTAATATAAAATAAATCCTCTGCAAAGTCTTGTAATTTTTTGAGATCCAGAGATCCTGATAAAAATTCTCTATATTTTCTCAAGACCCTTTATCAATATCCTATTCCACTTTAATTTCTGAAAGGGCATTATCATCTTTTCACACATCATCAGAGTATTCTCTAACTATAGTAAACTATTTTGGGAACTCTCCTTGACAGTCTAACCTTAGTCAAATGACCAAAATACCCTTCGTTTAACTCTGACTCAATGACATAACACAGTAGCATACTCAGTGGCATTTTCGTAATTTTATATTTTTTGGTCTTTATTAGCCCTGTCTCACATACTTATCTAAAACTATTATTAGGCCTATAAGGCACCATTTTGGGCCCTCTACATGATCCACTATTTTCATGGGCTAAATTCCCGAGAAATTCTCCTAAAACGTATTTATTGGGTATTTTAATCCACTGTAAATTCCATAATAAATTCTACATAACTCCTTTTTAAGCTCTATCAATTTCATAAATTCTTATATTAATTATAAGATTTTTTTTACCAAATTTTATCTAATTATGAGGTCTAGAGGATAATGTATTAATTTTCCTTTCTTTAGAAATAATAGAAATTTTTTTGGACCTCAAATCAAAATAGTCTGTTATGTCAAACTGATCAAAATAATTTTCTCTATTTACTAGAAATATTTAGGACTAATTTGATTCTGGACATTTTTGGGTATTTTCTAGCTCAACTTTCAATAATTACCATTTTACCATTAAACTTTTAAAATTTACACTTTATGCCCTCAACTTTTCATAATTTCACTTAATGGCCCAAAGTTTATTTCTTCTTTCATATTTACACCATAGAAATTTTAAACTTTTTAATTTAGTCTCTCATCTTTATACCTTTGTCTAATCATTATTTTTCCTTTCTATTCACATCACAATCCTTTCCAAATCTCTTTCCACTATCAATATTATACAGATAGAAAAAAATATGATGTAATACTAATCATTATGTGTATGGTTGGGACAAAGATGGTTAACCTCATACTTCTCCATGCAGTAAGTATAAATTCATTGACGAAGCTGCTTGAGAAAAATTTTTTATGATTCATACTATGTCAGTAACTATGGTAAGTTGATCCATCTTATAGTGTCCTGCGTGTATATGTTGTCAAAAGGAATCTTACATTTTCTATATTTCTTCCTTTTTTATGTGTTTGTAGCAAAAGCAAACCTACCAGATTATCATACATATTGATTTTAACTACTTCAAGTCTTGTAGAAAAAAGAGGAAAAGCAATTGAACACATTCTTAAGACTGATTGTGTAACATCCCAAATTTTCCCTATATATATAAGATTGATAGAAGAAAGAGATTATGAAGGGATTTGGATGATAATTAGAAGAAAAGAGAATGATTAGATAAGTTTTAAGCTAAAGAAAGAAAGATATAAAGTTATAAAGTCAAAAGGGCTAAATTGCAATTAATGAAAGTTTCAAGGGCATAATGGTCATTTTAAAAAAGGAAAGGGACTAAAGTAAAAACTCTAAATGTATCATGGATAAAAATGGAAGTAGACAAGTTATGGGCTATTAAGTGTAATTATAAAAAATTGAGGGACTAAAGTACAATTTTCAAGAGTTCGGGGCAAAATGATAATTATAGAAAGTTGAGCCTAAAAAGCTCTAAAATTTTTCAAAAATATTTTGGTCTCAAATTCTACCAGTAAATAGAAAATAAAAATTGGGTCAGGCATATCTCTCAAAATTTTGATTTAAGGTCCCGATAAATTGATATTAATCTCCTAAGTATAGAGTTAGTACAGTATCTTTTGGATTTCAAAATCAGATAAAATTTTACAATATTTTTTTAAAATTAATATAAGAATTTATAAAACTAACAAAAGTAATAAAGGAGTCCTGTAGAATTAATTAGAGAATTTAAGGTGAAAAATGACACCGATAAAGGATTAAAAGAAATGTATATAATTTTTAACAGGACTTCTAGGTCTAAACAAATTATGATAATTTGTACAAAATTCATTTTATATTATAATTAATTTATAAATATTTTAGAAGCTTTAAAAGAATTTTATAGAATTTATTTTAAAAATTAAGATAATTTAAGGATATCGGTATAGGAAATAATAGGAGGTATCTTGGGAATTATGCCAAATTAATGGTTTAGTCATAGACAAGTACAAGATGGTTCCATATGAAGTCCCAAGGTGGTGAGGAAGTCTTAGAGGTCAAATGAGATTTTTTTTTGCTATTTATATGAAAAAATAATAAGGAAAATTACCAAGAAGCATGTGTTGCCATGAGAGGTGTCCTTGTGGGACCCACACATCCACCACATGGAAATAAGAGAATGAAGGAAGCATTATCTCATGTGATAAATTATATTAAAATAATATAAGAATTAAGTTAATGATGATTAAGTTTAATTTATCAAGAAAGTAACCAATAGGAAGCAAGATTAAGGAATTGTAATAATTAGGAACTTGATGGGCATAATGGGCCATCAACCTTAAAATTTTATTATAAATACCCCTCCATTATGTTCAATTTTGTGTGACCATGAACCCTTGGGAAAACCATGCCAAAATGAAGAGAGAACTCAAAATAAGATTAAGGAGAAGCCACCCAAGCAAGTACCTAAGGTAAGCAATCCTTCCTAATTTATTTATAAGTGTTTTGGAAGGATAGAACCTAAGTTTTAATAGAAGAAAAGTAAGATATCTTTTTGGTAATGGTGCTATCCAAATCTGTATAGCACTGAAGAAAGAAGAAAAGTAAGTTAGAACTATGAAATATTAACTTTGATAGGCTTGGATTGTTGGTTATTGCTTGAATTAATTGTCTAATCCTTGAAATCCCAATTCATATAACCTTTCTTAGGATAGAGATGAAGGAAGAAGATTGAATTTCATTATTCTAATGCTTCCATTGAATTTATATGATGCTTTTGTGTAGGAGTGAAGAAGATTGGAACCTTGGAAACGTTGAAATTGAGAAATAGAGAATTGAAATCTTATATGTACTGTTCATTCATATGAACAGTAATTAGAATTTCATAATTTTGATGTTTCCAATGGGTTTAAAATGCAAAATTGTGTAGGGTTAAGTAAGATCAAAGTCTTAGAAGCATTGGAATTGAAAAGAGGAATTTTTGTCAAGTTGTATGCCATGTTTCTATTTCTATCCATACCTAAAGGGAACATTATAATTTTAAAAATCTGAGTCCATATTTGGATTTTTTAGATAAAATTGTGTGAGATATAGTCAAGGCATAATTAATTTGAAGGAAAAAGCAATTAACCACAAATAAAAAAAGTTAGGAGTTTATCGGTTTTACAATAATAAAGATAAGTTATTGAACTAGATATGAAATGGATTAAGATGGATTTTAACAAGTGCATTGATGAAATATGATTAGATTTTGACATTTGTCAAAAAAGGAGATTGAAAAGGCTAAGAAATAAAAGGTTAAAGGAGAGCTATTTCAAGGTAGTAAACTTACCTAAACTTGTATGTATTGATTGTCTATATGATTGTGTTATGGGTTGATTGATTGATGTTATTCATATGTAATTGTTGAAGCTCTAAGCTATGATTACTTTTGCCAATTGTATTTCATATGTTATACAGAAGCATGCATAATACATTATGTTAACACAATCACAAGCAAGCACAAATACCAAGCATTGGTATATACATTGTTTAGTGTCATTTACTACTGAGATTTCCCCAAAAATCTTACTCCCTCCATGTCACCCCAATACTAGTAGATTCTTCAAAGATGGAAGAAAGTGAATATGCAAGAATAGGAGTTAGGGGATAGATGGCATGATTGTTTGTAACTTATGTTAGGTCATGATTATTTGATGTATGCTTAAAAGCAGTACAATAGTTTCTACACATACAAATAGTAAATGATAGAATAAAAGACAATATTTTAGCAACGATTAGTTAACATGTCAAGCTTCATTTAGACACTAAGAATTCAGTATTTTGATATCTATATAAAGAGAACAAAATTTTTAAAGTTGAGGACCAGAAACTGTTTTTCAGAATTTTTGACCAAATATACAGTAATTGTAACATCCTTACTTTTATAAGCCTTATGAACTATTCAGTAGCATTTAAAACCACTTACAAGACCTTAGAAGTCCATTAGCCAAATCTGAAATTTTACTCTTTCTCGGGTCACTGTTCATATGGTATTCTAGATTACGCAACAAACTTCGAAAAATCATAATTAATTCTAGAAAAATTGAAATGAAGTGGTTCAAAAAGCTACGTGAAGATAACATCTTGAAATGTAAGAAAAAAATAATTTCTAGACCAAATAATTAGTCAATTGATACAGACATCCAAAACTCTGGAAATAGATTCTAGTCCCTTACTTTGGAAATTCAGTTCTCTTTGTACAGACATCCAAATTTGGTGTCAAAACAAAGCTTGGCATGTCATCTAAATGTCTGTAAAAGCTCATATATTTATTCTACCATTTACTATTTTTCATTACATCATGACCCTCACTGCTCAAATTGGTTATACAGCAATAATACATTTAACAATTCTTCACATAACACACATATACTATTCAATCCCTAGCTTTTCTTCATGCTTCATCATCCTCTTTCATCATTCATAAACCTGTGGGATTGGGATTACATGGAAAGGAATGATATTTCTGGAGAAATCTCAGTAGCAAACATTACTAAATAATGCATGCATTAATGTAACTACTTGTGATTGCTTGTGAAAGTGTTATCATTGTGTAATATGCATGCTTCCATGTAACATATGAAATACAATTGGCCAAAGTAATCATAGAAATAGAGCTTCATACATAAGCATAATTGCAACACAATTCACCAAAGCCATAGTCCAATCAAGCATAACATTCAATGCATACAAGTTTAGGATAAGTTTACTACCTTGAGCACTTAACTTTCTTTCTCCTAATCTTGCTTCTTCCTTCTCACTTTTCTTGAACATGTGGCTGCCTCTCTTGGAGCATACGAATCAATTCCTAACATCACATAATCATTCATTCATCACAATCTAACTTCCTTGAGCATTAAACTCACTTTAACTAACATAACTTCTTCTTGAACATTAAGCCCATTAACTTTCCTTAATCTTAACTAATGGACTTGGTCTTTGAATCAATTGATATCTTGACTTTACCCTACACAATTTCATCTTTTGAATCCATTTATGAGTTTAGAATCATGAAATTCCAACTCCTTCATCACATGTTGTACAGAATCGAAACTGCACTCAATTCTTTCAAAAAATCTCATTTTGATTTCAATGCTTCCCATACTTGTTTCTCTACTTTATCCCACACAATTCTTCATTTTAAAACCATCAGAACCATCAAAATCATGAAATTCCAATCACTGTTCATGCGTGTGAACAGTAATAGAAGGGTTTCAAAAACTATAACCTTGGAATTTCATTGCTTTCAAGGTTCAAAACCTTTCCAATCCTACACAAAATCATCATCTAAATTCAATGGAAACATTAAATCATTGAAATTCCATTTTCTTCCTCATGATCAGTGCATACCAAACAGGGCACACCATGGCAAAGTCAAGAATATCAACTTGATTCAACAACCAATCTCTTAACTAGCTTGTTTAAGCTTCAATCATACACTTCTAACTTTAATTTCTTCTTTTCCCTTTCATATAAGGTTTTTGGGTAGCACAACCCCTTAGAGAAAACTCAACTTTTCTCCCATGAAAACCCTAAGTTCAAGCTCCCAAATCAAAAGAAAATAAGCTAGGAGAGATTGCTTACCTTTAGTCTCTAGCTTGCTTGAACTTTGGTACCTTGAATCTTCTTTGTCTTGGCTTGAGTTTTCATTTTGCACGAGTTTCCCCAAGGGTCCATGAAGCCATGGTTTTACTGCAGAATTGAGGGGTATTTATAGCCAAAATCCCTGGAAAATGAATGGCCAAGATTGATTTGGTTACTATTTGATCTAAAGGCTCACATTTAATCTTGAATTTAACTTTTTCCAAAAAGAATAATTATGACATCATGTGGGACAGATAAAGGGACACCTCATAGGGGTATGTGGCATTCTCACCATGCCAGGAAGCTTCTGGAAAAATTCCAGTCCAATCCGGTACCGATTGGAGCAGTTTCATAATAACCGGACTATTTTCTGTTCCAAATTTTTTATAATATACAAGGATATGTATTATGTCCTGGAAATCAATGTATAGGCTTCTCATACCCTTGACATGGTTATACTGAATATTTATCTGCCATCCATCCCTTGAAAAATGACCAAAATACCCTTGGTGTCCTTTCTTACACTATATTGACCCTAAGGATAAAATCGTCTTTTTACCCCTCTTTATAATGCCTTAGGTCCTATACTAGTTCTAACTAATCACATTTATATATATGCCACGTTTTTAGCCTGTCCCAGATGACCAAAATGCCCTCCATCCATCACTGGTACAATATGGGCATCTAGGGGCATTTTCGTAATTTTGTACTTTTTCTGGGCACCAGCCTCTTCTACTGATGAACTGGCAACCTAGGTTTTGGGCCCTCCTTGGTGTCATCATAGGCCCATATATGAGGTCATCTGGTCTCATTTCATTTAGGCTTATTTACTGATAAATTCTATTCTCAGATCACGGGTGGCTTCAAACTCCCGTCAAAATTCACTGTTATAGGAATAACTTTTTGCACAGGACTTCTTCCAAGGTTTTGTCAAATTCATAACATCTGACACTGTAGGGCACACTTTCTTGTAATTCCCCTACTTATATCTGATGTCCATAGAATCTGATAAAAATTCAGATAACTTTTAGTCTATAAGATAATTTTCTGTTGTCTGGAGCCCTAATAAAATTTCTGTATCATGCTAGATTAACTAGCGTAACTTTCTCTATTTACTGATGGAATATGGGACTGAAAAAACTCCCGGGCAATTCTAACCCTTTCCGAGTTGACCTTTCCATAATTACAATTTTGCCCTTGAACTTTTTACTTAATTACATTTAAGTCCCTTAACTTTTAAAAATTACCACTTGTGGCCTAACTTTTATTTCTACTTTAACTTTTGGCTTTTAACTTTTTCTACTTTTATTTTAGTCCTTCTCTTCCTTAAAGAATCATCTAACCTTTATCATTTCTTCTGTTCTTTATCATAATCCTTTCCAAACCTTTTTCCACTATCAGTAGTATACCGATAGAAAAAAAACTAGGATATGACAATAATCATGACAATTAAATTGTACTAATTGGCTAAGCATTTGGTCTAAGTGATATTTTTTCATAAAAATTCAATATGTTAGCTTTGAGTATCCTTTTGAACCATTTTATTTTGATTTTTTTAGAATTAATTATGATTTTTCAAAGTTTGTCAATTAATCTGGAAAATCCACATGAACAACAGTATCCATGATTTGGAATTTTCTAGATTTTGAGAATGAACTTCAATGGACTTGTAAGTGGTTCTAAATGCTATCAAATGGTCCTTAAGATGTACAAAATTAAGGTGTTATATATTTTCCCCACACAATGTCTCGAGGGATTACACAAAGGCTGAAATAGACTTGTTGGAGTCCAAGAGGAAGAGGCTAGAAGAAAATAGTGAGTCAAATCCTAGTTTGATTCTTGCTTCCCCATCTCCAATATGTCACAAAGATAAATGTTTATACGCTCACCAAACAAGGAGTAGATGATTGCGAAAAAATTATAAGTATTGCTTCTATTATTTTGTTTTAGTAGACAAATTATATTATTTCTTATGTTTGTTCTTTATATGTTATAAACTGGTCTTAAAAAAAAAAGAGGTCTATGGACCCTTCAAGTCAAATGTTAGGAATGACATCTTAATTGTTACCAAGGGGAGATTAATTTGGAGCATCTCCATGATATTCCCCATATGTGGTGCCGAGGATAGAGTTGGAATCGTTGTTAGTCACCATGAGGACAGAGGCTAAGGTAGAGGTAGAAGCTTCAATTGAGGCATGATTACAATATAGGTTGGCAAAGCTTAAGGAAGAAATGTTGTCTATGATAATATCAAGGCAATAAGAGCTAAGTGCTCCCTAAATGCACTCAAATACAACCCTTCATAGCATTAAAGGGAGTTGTTGCATGGTCAGATCAGCGTTAAAGGATGTTGAACCTTGTGATCTATATATGGAGTATCCTCTTACATGGTTAGTGGAACATGGTTCCATCCATAGCTTAGGGGCAACTGTCTACCACATCTAAATTTAGGATGATCAATTAAGGGTGACAGTTGAAGATATGGTAATTGAAGATGCTCTTGTTCTAATTCTTACTGATGAGGTGAAGACAATGAGTTAGGAGTCTTAAAATAGAAAGAGAAAGGCTAAGTTATGTAAGCTAGTCTTCCACTTAATGTAAGACCATGGTCCTAATAAACTATGTGATGAATGTGAATATGTTTAGAACCTTGAGACATCTAAGGGGATGTTAAGATGATATTGATCGAAAAGTTTAATAGTTGGAAGCTAAGGGAGCAAGTTCAAGATCAAGAGGAAAAGCTTGTGCTTAAGGTAGTGAACTTATCCTATTTGTGTACTTGATGTAAATGCTTGTGTATATTGATATGTTGATTGCTTTGCTTGATTATGTGATGCATATATGAATGGATGAATCTCTATTTTTATGATTGTAGTAGCCATTTATATATTATATGAAACATGGAGCATGCACATGTCATTATGATAAACATGAATTATGGCAAGCAAGCATGGCATGCACTTGCATTCATCTTGTATGCATTTAATGGTAATGTTTGCTACTGAGATTCTCTAGAATCTCACCTCCCATAACCAACCAAATAGGTCAATTATGATGGAAGATTTATGCATGATGAAGGAGCCAAAGAATGGAAGAAGAAAAGTAGAAAAATTAATGTTCTAGCATATATTACATAAATTTTCCATACATGTAATTGTTATGTAAAGTGCCTATTTATATTATAAAAATCTATAAAAAAAAATATTATGTTACATTTACATGATGTATATGCATGTATGGGAAATCAAGTTGATGGTTTAAGCATGCTAGAATGATTTATGAGAATTATGAAATAAAGTGGTCATAGATCCTAGAGCATGTTTGTTTTTACTCCAGTGTAACTTAGAAAATAAATGAATTAATTCACAAAATTTGGTATACATGTAGTACACATCCTAAACTTTAAACTCATAGGTAACAAGCCTTATTTAGATATGTACATAAAAAGAAATGAATTTCTAAAATTGAGAGTCATAATATGGAATTTTCAGAATTGACCATATGAACAATAAAAAGTAATGAATTAACTATAGTAAATAAGCAAGCAAACATTCAAATTCATATTTTTCCCTTAAATAGAAATGAAAGATATTTCATTAGAGCTTTGAACCATCTCTATATAATTTTTTTAAAATTAGTTATGATTTTTCATAATTGGACTCAATCTAGTAAATGAGTAATGAATAGTACTCGAGGTCTTAAATGAAAATTTTTAATTTTTGGCCATTGTAATAATTTGGCTAGTTAAATATGCTTTTGAATGCATACTTTAAGGGGTTAAAAGTAGGATGTTTCACCTTCTTCCACTTTAAGCACCTAAATATGTCTCTTCATTTATACTTGTTTATAAGTAAAGCTTGGTGGCTACTAGTTGGAGCTTGGAGCATTGCTTTAAGGAGCTAGAAAATCTAATTCTTGGGATTGGGAGCTTGGCTTGAGTTTTTTAGTTCATTTGGGAAGTTATTTTATCCACTTTATAGATTTTTCATTGTATTTCAACTTTCCCTTTGTTGGTGGTAGAAATATAATGTTGAATTGGTTGTGTTATTGTTATGGGTTGGATTCTTGAGGTTGTTTTATCCACATTTATGCATTTGGATATTGGGTTTTATTAATCTAATGTTGGTTGTGAATAAAAGCAGTACCTTGGTAGCATAATAGGTTATTATGTTCAAGTTGTCTATTGTTATTTCATTTACTTCTTCATTTGCACATTAAAAGGGTGTTTAATCATGTTATAAGTCTTTGGGTCAAAGATTTCATTTACAATTTAATTCACCTTTGAAAGTTTTCAAACTGGTGTGAACCCACAACCAATCAGAATATACGTACCCCAAGAAAACTAAACCGAGGTTTGGTGATCCCCTTAAACCCTTGAACATAGTAGAACAAGGACCCAAAGTGTTGAAAGATGCCATAAGGTTGATCAAGCTTTGATAAGTCTATTAGTTCTATGAAGAACCTTAAAGAGAATCCACTCTCAAGAAACAAAGTGTAGAAGTGTAACTTTTTAATCAACAATCCAATCTGATTCTAAAATGAGTTATACATGTATTTTAAGAGATATATTTCAAATCTAAAATAAAAAGAAATAAATGTAGCCTAGTGACTCAAAATAGTAAATACTAACTTAATTCAAATAACTTGGAAATCCAAAAGTCAAATATGCCAACTAATTACTAATTTTCTTACAAATACAATAATAAAAATATAATGAGCATTTTTAAGCCTAGAAAGTGATTATTTATGCCTAAATGATTCTTCCCATGTGTACTACTTGTTCCAAAACACTCTTATACTCACATTCAACCATTTCATTTTCATCTATTTTTCGTTCCATTTTCACACTTACTGCTATGAGGTTCGGTTTGCACAAATTGTTGTTGGTTATGGCTACTTTTTGGACCATGAGTAGCTAGATTTCTTTGCATTAAGGAGTTTGATTTATGTCCTAAGCTTGGAGCTATATTTGGGGAGTTTTCCTATTCTTTTCCACTTCTTTAGCATCTTAGATAATTTTCCTTGGTTAGGTTTATGTACTTTGATGTTGGAGCTAAACTTTATTAATATAATTTCATTATGTGGCTTGTATTTAGAGATTCTATGGTTTGGCAATTGTTTATGCATCGTTAAAGACAATGTTTGGTTGTATGAATGTTGGATTTAGTATAATATATTGTTTTTATTATCAAATGTGGTACCTTGCATGGTATTCCAGTTGAATTACTCAAGTTATCTAGTGTTATCATGTTAATCTTGCCATTATTGATTAATGAAGGTAATTAATCTTTTGTTGATTCTTTGGTTAAAGTTTTCAATTCTAAGTTATTGTAAACTAATTTAGAAAATTATTTTTCAATTAAAACTTACCCAATATTTAGAAGCTAGGAAGGCCTAAGATCAATCGTCTAAGGGGCACTCATCTCACATTTTACAAATCCACTTTTATCATTGCTTTTTTAAATCCTAAAAATCCAAAAAGAATTTACTTCAATTGCATTTTTATCATCATTTGCAAAATCACAATTTTTAAATGAAAACCTCCACATTTTAACTAGTTAAATACATGTTTTTATCACTTAGTTTATTTAGTATCCAATAAATAGGCCCTTTGAAGTGAACACAACCTAAGTTATGTTATACTGCATAATTTGGTATTTTTATATAATAAACCCCAACGCAACTAAAGGCATGCTCTATCAACAAGAATCTTGCAAAGACAATTCATATTCACTACTAGTATCATCAACATAAAGGAAGTCAAATCTTGTGGAGTAGAAAGCTAAGTATCGATTTCTAAGCAATTAGTACATGACATGTTATCCTCACAAGTACACGAATAATAGGATAAAGTAGAGAAAGAAGAAGGAGATGCATTATCTTCAAGTTCAAGGACATCATGCAAATTTAATTCACATTCACTTATCTTTTACTCAAAGTTGCTTTGTGTTGTGAAGACTTTTGTCATAACGCCTTAGACTCCCAATCAACAATTTAAATCCAAACAATGAATATAACTTGGATCATTTCACTTTGGGGAGCCTTAAATTTATTCCTAACCTAAGTATCTAAAAATGCAACAAAACTAGGGTAAAACATGGTTTTGGGTTTTGAAATCTATTAAACTACTAAATGCAATTAAAGTACATCTTTTTGCTCTTTTTGAATAAAATGGGTTTGTAAAGCAATGGCATACACGCTATTGGGAAATTAATGACAAGGTTTATCCTAGCTCAACAAGAACATAAACTAAGGGTAGCTGAGATGAGGATGTTGAGATGGATATGTAGGCAGACAAGAAAAGATAAAATTTGTAATGAATATATACGGGGAAGAGTTGGAGTGGCGCCTATTGAAGAGAAAATTGTAGAGAATTGTTTGAGGTGGTTTGGCCACGTACAAAGAAGGGCATCTGATACATCAGTTGTAAAATTCTCTTTATTAATAATAATTAACCACCTTAAATCATTTTTACCAAAATTGATTACAAACTAACTATGGTAAAAATAAGTTTTGTGAATCATTTGAAAGCTATCATAGCTATAGAAAAAAAATTACTTCTAGAGAGTTAAACCATGATAGAAAAGAGCTTTACTAAAATTTAAAAGAAGCCCTACTATGGTTATAAAAAGACTTTTCTTACTCAACAAATAATCAAGATAGAAAAAGGCATAACCACCCTTCAAGCACTATCATGGTTAAAAGAGTTTAACTCATTTTAAAAAGGGCATCTATGATAGAAAATGTTTAAAATTACATTAGAAGACTATCATGGATATAAAGACTTCATTAAATTCCCAAATCATTATCCATAATAGAAAAGGAATTATCAATAACTTAGAAGAGTCTATCATGTATATTTAAAACAATATCCCTAGGACACATTCACATAATCAAATGTAAACAAAGTATTGCATCATATTAGAGTATACAAAATGAGCCATACTATGGCAATGTACAACTATTCCACACATGAATCAAAAGGAGGAAGGTATACGATTGATATAGTACTAATCAAGCCTTCGAAGCCTTCCCTAAGGTCCTAACACAAGACTATCATATGAAAAATGTTAATAACCACAAGGTGAGACAAACATCTCAATAACCAACAGTTCCTACTTATCATACATACCAATATGTTTGTGAGGTGTCAAGTGGGACAAATATACAATAATATCATACTTAACAGTAAAGAAACAATTTATAATGTCATGATGCAAATGCAATCCTAAAATCACAATCCAAGAAACATAAAGGCATATCCCCATGCAAGAGGATGAAACGAGCCACACAAGGCATATCCTCACATAGGAAGACAAAAGGAGACACTAGGGCTTGCCCCATGTAGGAGGCAAAAGAGTTAACTATCATGTATTAATGGAGGCCTCATCACATGATGGTAACCAACACAATCCACTCACTAATCCCTCAACAAGTAGTCAATTTCAAATTCCATAATCATTTTCCAAATAACAATTCACAAAATTCTAATGCGATATTATAAGTTCTAAGAATGACTTTCTTAAAACACAAGTCCCACAAGACAATTTCTAGAGATATGTTAAAATATTCATAATCCATCCAAGCATTAGCAAGAAATTGTTTGAAATTTTCATGATTTAACCACATAGCCTCAAATCTAAAGGTTTTATGTTTTCCAATAAAAGAATTATTTTGAAATTGTAATAAAATAGGATTGTGATTAAAGAATTGAGTTTGCAACAATACCTTCAAAAAATCGTCGATAACATACCAAGAAAAAGATAATTAGCTAAGGCTCGATCCAATCTTTCATAAAGGCGAAAGCAACCAGTAATCTAGGGCCCTTCCATATAAATTTTAGTCATTAGAAACCCATATCTGTAAGGTCACACTCCCTTATTCTATCTTGGAACCAATTTATCCTTCTATTAGAGGAAGCAACGCCCCCAATTTTCTCTGGTGTATGCAGGATATCATTAAAATCACCATATACAACCCACGGCATAGTAATAGAAGTGGATAAGTTTGCTAGATTATTCTATAGTTCCTGTCGAAGATTAGAAAGCGGAATGGCATAAACCATCATTAATAGAAAAGGAGGACAACCAATAATTTCACACTAGAAGTGAAAATATTGCCTATTTTCAATAAGAACATATACTTTGATTCGATCACTTCTCCACACAGTGACCAAGCCTCCCAATCGGCCAAAACTGGGAATCATTTGTCGAGAATCAAAACCTCAATTCTATAAAAAGGCAAACCAATATTCTGTAGATCATTTCGTTTTAGACAATACAATGAGGTTTGGTTTTAGGCCATCACACACCACTTTCAAATTTTTGAGGAGTCCATTAGCACAAGTTCCTTTAATATTCCAATATAATAAGCTATCCATAAATAAATTAATTAAATTAGTTAATCAAATTCCAACAAAAGCCCAATTAAATTCCTTGCAAAAATTAGGTCTCCTCCACCATTGTGTCTTCATTAGCCTCTATCATCTCACTAGTTATTGAAACTGGATTTATGTTCATGGACCCAAGCCTAGAATGCCCTGGATCCATTTCCTCATGTCCAACACCCTCTTTAATTATGGGCCTTATATCATTATGTGTGTGGTCATTTTGTCTTCAACTTCTTCAATTACAATTTCAAATATTTGGTCCATATCCATACCAATATTCCTATCATTAGTCGCCCCTTATATCATTATGTATGTGGTCATTTTGTCTTCAACTTCTTCAATTACAATTTCAAATATTTGGTCCATATCCATACCAATATTCCTGTCATTAGTCCCCCTCATTATTAACCTTGGCTAGTAAACCTAACCCCTTTCTGAACATTTTTGTACTAAAAAAAACTTTCGGTATCACAATCACATCTTGTATACTATTTCCCTTATTTCTTGTTCTTTTCTCTTTCCTTCCCATCAAATTAAAGTCTCTCACTTCATTAATTGCACAAGCCTCCTCCTGCAGACCTACCCCTTCCATATCCCTTCGTTGAATAGTGACTTTATTTATCTTCCCTTTCCTTCTCCCGTCTATCACTCATGGGCTACTGTTGCCTCTGTGAACTAGAAGTGTTGGCTCTTTCTCCTTCAGTCCCTCTCGCCGTATTTTCTAAAACCTTTTAGCTTTGTTTTCCTTCTCTATCACTTTCTCTAGAACTCCAAATTGTGACCCTTTATTTTCTAGATGAGAAGCTTCATTTATATTGTCCCTAAGCTTACATTGCTGGTGAGGTTTCTGTACAACTCACCACTACTCTATACTACCAAAAGACATATTAGCTTTAAACAAACTTTTAGCCCGATCATTTGTTTGAACAATTCCTGTGGCCTCAGTGTTATGTGTTTACTTTTTCAGTTGTCAAACAAGCTTCTCATATATGTCCATAAAATCCATAGTGAGTACACAAGGAGTATAGGTCTTCATATTCTAGGTAGTAATTTTCTCCATCTAATATAAATCCTGACATTAATTCTTTCTCTAGATAAACTAAAACACATAATCGTGCATAATGTCCTCTCAATTCACATGAAGTGTTCGTATCAACTTTGAGTGTTTCTCCAATCCTGTTACTAATAATTGTCAGAGCCTCCTCATCATAGTATCCAAAGGCATTCTCAGTACCCTTACCCAAATAGACACCTTATCTATTTTTGCCTTCTCCAGTTATCACTTAGGCTCCCAAGGTTTAACTATTAAGTAATGATCATGAATCATTCAAGGGCCTCCTATTAAAGCATTGAAGTAATCATCTCTGTTGAAAAATTTAACCACATATAAACCATGTCCTATATTAATAAGATTGATTACCCCTTATTTAGCCCATAGAGCTTGCAATCTCGCTTGAAGTGATTTGAACCCAATATTTCTATCCAGTAATTTAACAATGATGGCCCTTCTTCATGCTCTAAATAACCTCTGAACTTGAATGTCAGGAAATTTCTTAATGGATCCTCTGTTGTCTGACATAGAGGTTTATCCTTATCCAGTCATATGTTTGACATTAAGTCATCCGACTGTGAGCTCTCATCTTCTTCAATATCTTCTTCAAACTTATTGTTATTTCTACTTATCCTTTAAGTTTGTTAACAAATGAAGGTCTCCTAGCGTTGAACATAGTTTGCTCTATTCCTACTTTTGGCCATTGCTACTGATAAGAGTTTCTCTCAGTTATTTTAACCCCGTTCTTAATCTTTTTAGCACTACTACCAGTTGATCATATTCTTCCAAAGATGGAGGAATCAAGACTTGTGTTTTGTCTTAAAGAACTATCACCATTCATTCAAAGAACTAAAAGCGTAGAATTGTATAGACACAACTGTTATTTTTCCCATGAGATTTCAATATATCGTGTGAAACTAAAGACTCAATAAAATCTAATGCACAGAGAAGGAGTTAATAGATATTTATGCCAAAATTCTTCATCAACCTATTTATGCATTGGGCTAAGATGGGTGGCATGCAGGGTATCCTAGCTCATAGCCTGTCATGGCCCATAAACTATCTTAATTTCAACACTCAGCTTTGGTTTTCGTTGAGATCAAATGAATTGGCCCTATTTGATTAGGAATAGCATAGGTTTTAATTGTAATATATTCTTCCTGTCCTTAATATAAATGTAATTAAAAAATTAATATTAGTCCTAAATATAAAACATATTTCATATATTTATCAACTTTTTCTTAAATTTCTTATATTGACACTCCCTCAACGATAATTAAAAGAGAAAGAGAATGTGTTAAAGAAAATGATAATGATATTTAAAAAATAATAAAATTAACTAACTTTTTTTAATTTAGTCAAATTAGTTAAATATATCATATATTAAATATTAAATACTAGAGGAGTATTAGGCAATTGGAGTTTTGCATTATATGGTAATTGTATACTTATATTTGATTCTTTTATCAAAATCTAATTTTAAAAATGAAAAGAGTAGTTTTTTTAGCTCTCCACTTGAATCCATATCTAGTTTAGGAATAGCATATTCTAAATCTAAATAGCCGTTAACCAAAAAAAAATTAAGGTTGCCCAATCATTATTATGGGAAGAAAATGGAACTATAGTAGTAGAAAAACCATGAATCATCTCAGGAGAGAGCAACCCAATATTTTATTTTTAAAAAAATAATAAACAAGACCCGACCCAATATCTGAAGTCCGGATGAGCAGAGAGAGAGAGACGTGTGGTAACACAGTAGAAAGATACAAAGGGGAAAGAGGGAAGGATATAAAGGATAGAGAAAGAGACAAGATTAGATTCCTTGGTGAGAAGCTTTTGAAATGAAACAAGATAAAAAGGCGAACTCTTCAACAATAAACCAAACCCCTTCGTCATGCAGTGTTTTGACCGAGTAATTAATTTAGTTATACAACTAAAGAGATATTCAGTAAAAGCAAGATCTAAGGCATACATACATACATATATATATAACTAATAATAATAATAATATGAATGATAATACAAATTAAATTATTAATGAATGAATGAATGAGGAAGACGAGAGAAGAGTGGTACGACAATGCTGAGGCCTGCAAAAACAGCTTGTGCGTCCTTTTATATGCATAGATTCCTTTCAGTGAAATTAACCAAAGTAACGAAAGTAAAAGTGGGAAAAAGGTTGCTTTGTTTTGTTAGAGTCCAGCTACGAGATTCCCTATCACTGTTTGGACCATCTCTACATCTCTTCCAATGCTCTCCCCTCCTCCTTTTCGAATCTTTCAGGTCCCAGGCCTCTCTTTGTCTCACTTTTCCACACACACAGACTTCTTTTTTTTTTTTTTTTTTTGCAATAGCAACCGGTATCTGAGTTCAAAGGACTGTGACTAATCTCGACCAAGCCAAGTAGGATCCTTTGCTTTGCCAACGAGTATTTAAAACGGCCGCATATCAAGAGTTCGAACACGAGCTTTTCTTCTTCATCTTTTTGCAATAGCGCCTAGTATCTGGAATTTGAAGGATTCCGACTAATTTAGGCTAAACCAAGTGGGATTCTTTCAGGTGGCAAACTTTGTCATTGAGTATTTAAATGTTTGCATATCAAGCATTCAAACACAAAATATATGATTAAGTTAAGCTAGCCTAGCCCCTTTAATAGCCGAGGAACTATATTCTTTTATTTATTATTATTATTGGTACTCTGCATCCTTGGCCTTGGGAACTACTCCATCTCCCTTATATTAGTTTTGCTCATATTAATTTTTTTTCCATCATGCTCATATTATTAATATTTATATTTATATTCCCAGGTCTGAATAATGTAGCACCCTTGTGTGTGTGTGTGTGTGTGTGTGTGTGTGTGTGTGTCTGTGTGTGTGTCTGTGTGGGTTGTGTAAGTGTCTTTCCGGTTGCGAGACTTTGCATGATAATGAATGCTCCAAGCGACCACTGTTCCTTTATGGGGCTCACTGTTTCCTTTTTGTTCTTCCACGGGTCCCCTGAATCAAAAGCAAAAAAGAAAACAATTTCCAGAACCGATCCGTTGCTGTCATTGTTTCTTAATTTAATTTCTTATTCTTCACAAATCGCATGGATTACCTTGTTTTTAATTTGCTGGTTTCTTCACAAATCATTGTTCATACTTGGGGATATAATTAATCTATTCAACATTGCAATCTATTCATTTTTATTGCAAAAATAAAATTGCTTCAAATATTGTAAAATTATTATGGAATAATTTAACAAAAAATTAAAGTCAAGAATAATCGTAGGAATGATAATACAATATATATAATATTACCAATACCGTTGAGGAAGAAAATCAGATAAACAAATAGGTCAGATAAAATAAAAGGCTAAAATACATTAATATTTTAGATTGAAAAACCATGTTAAAGGCGGTACTTCCTATTATATATTTAGCCTAACAAGGCTCAAATTTAAATTAGTTAGTTGTGTCAAATAATTTAAAAATTGTATATGTTTAATTTTTCAAATCAATCTTCTCTAGACTCAGAGAAGCAAAAGATATGATAAATATATAAAATAAGATACACACAAAATTTTAGATTAATTAGGATCTACATGAATGTAAGAAAACCTTTTTAAATAGGTTATTTTATGTCCGGAACCGGGCAATACTCGCGTAATTTAACTCAATGGTACAATGTCAAATCTTATATCAATTAAAAATAATATATGTGTGTATGATATTTATTCTATTATATTCTTATATATTATTCTGTTGTTCTGAACTTAAGAATAAGATACCCAACTGTAGTTCCTCATGCAAACCGATTCTCGCACTTGCAAATTAATTAGGTCAACGAAGAATTGGGAAATTAAAAATAAATGGGGCTAGTTGATACATGCACGTCAATAGCTTATTTAATATAATTGAATAATTAATTAATCAGCTTCATTGGCAATATATTAAAATAATAATAATCAAAGCAACCCGCGTTTTTTGTTCACGGAAATACGCTATTGTATACAGACAATAACCCCGATAATTATTGGAAACTATAATTTTTATAATTAGTTGACATTTGACAATTTTACAAACCTTCCTTCCAATTTTTCCAAACCTACGATATCTCTTTTTTAAGTGAGCTATCCGAGGCTGGATAAAACTATACCACATTAGGCGATTCATATATATATATATATATATATATACACACACACACAATATAGTTTGTGTAATTTTAAAAATACAATATTTGTATATTAAATTTTTTAAAAAAGTTATCCATAAATATATGTTTGGAGAATTAATTACTCAATTATACTTGAACAATAATACAATATTTTCTATGTATATAAAATCCTTTTTGTGGTATTAGTACTTTTTGTGTAGAAAAATATAATATATATCATTGGACAATTAATTATCCAAACAGATATTTATAAACATTTTTTTAATATTTTTCCTGCCTATAAATTGTTTTATATATAATTTTTGTGGACTAAAGTACTATAGGAATAAAATGGTGAAATCGATTCCCCAGAATTAACTCTCCCTCAATTTTGATACGTGATTTCCTCATTCGGAATAATGTAAAAGTTAGTTTGAGATTTGAGATTTGATTTTAATTTTAAATATAAAATTTTAATTTATTTTATCATTCATTTTTATTATTTTTTTAAAACAATTTATATAATTATAAATTTATAATATAATATTATACTAGAATATTTTAGAGAAATTAAATTATATTTATTAATTTAATTTATATAACTCATTCTTTCTAAATTAATTTCCCTTATTCTTTTTAAATTAATTTAATAATTCTTATATTAAAAATTAGATAGATAATTTTTTTGTAACCATGTACTATGCAGTAGTAGTACCACAAATGTGACCATATTATAAGTTAATATAATACTCTTCTAGTCATAAATATAAGATATAGTTTATAGTATAAATTATATTAAAAATTAAATTTTATATTTAAAACTAGAGGTGTATCAAATATTAATGCTTCATTTTGTTAAAGGCAGGATTGTTTGTCAAGGAGTGAGAGTATAATTTTTTAGAGTAAAATATTATAACCACCTTTTTATTTTGTCTTAATTACACATAACTCCTTTATGTTTTAAAAATATACATTTTAGTCCAAACCATTAATACTGATGAAGAATATTCTAAACAGATTTTTAAAATATTTTTCTTAATTAAAAGACATATTAGAATAAATATTCTTTACTAATTTACCTCTTGTTATACCAAATCCCTAATTTATCTTTTAACATTATTATTTATTAATGATCTATTTAATATTTTTATAAAAATTAGATAAAATTTAAGTAATTTTTATGTAAAATATTTAAAACTCGTAAAAATATTTCAGTACCTTTTTTAACAAACATGTTTAATAAAATATATTTAAAATTATGGATTATAATATATTAATATATCATTTTATAATGTTATAATATAATCGGAAATGCATATGTATATATATATATAATTGCAAAACATTTTAGTCAAAATATATGCATTTAAAATATTAGGTTATAAGTAGCAAGTTTTAATAAATAAACAAGATTAAATATTTAAATTTATTAAAAAATTAAAAATTTATGATTATAAAAGTAATTAACTTTTTAACCAGGTATAAAAATTTATTAATTTCTTCTAATCCTATTATCTAGTATATGAGCAACCGACTAATTAAGTTTAAAGCTTTGCAACCAAGATATCTTTCTCAAGTGTCTTTTTAACAAGTCATAATCAAACATCAATCCTCTCACATTGTGATTCAATTGTCAATATCACTAGACTAAGTACTCTTGGGTAGGAACAAAAACATGATTTTGTAATAACAAAAGAAATTGTGGTATGTGATATCACAATATGATACTCATCATGTTCTTAATATAAGACCTAATTTATAGTAGAATTTACATTAAAAACTATGTTTTATATTAATGATCAGAGGAATATCTTTGATCCTTAATATAAAAACTAGTTGGGGTTAAATTTGGTTCTAAATATAAAATAATAATTCAACATTAGATTATATATAAACTTATACATAAGGGGTATTTTATAGAGATCAAGTTATTTTTGTTATAATTAACTAATTTATTTATATATTTTAATCTACTTAAAATTAATTAAATACTCTTATCTTAAGAATTATAAGCAGAATTATTGAGATATTATATTGTAGTGTTTTAAGCACACTTTGATCTTACTCTGACTCACTAATATACCCACACGAGACTAGAGCACTTGTTGTAGGTTCACAGTCATGTTACACAGCAAAGAGCAGCGAAGAAGCAAGAGTACAGGAGCACCACCGACAAAGAGAAGAACAGAGGAGAAAGAAAAATAACTTTTTCACTTTCATATAGAGTGTAAAAACAAAGTGAAGCACTCACCCTCTTATATGCTTCTGTTTCACGTAAGTGTATACACTGTGGGAGGAGTAGGATACACATATAACTTACGATTCCCTCCTTTTTTCTCCTTTCAAACAAAACTTGTTCCCTCCATATAGCTCCTTATATGGATCTGGGCCTAAACTATCATAGGTGTAACGGCCCATTTTCTAACATATCCTACTCACACTTGGTAGATTAGATGTCGTGGCTCCAATCTCATTTTCTTTCTTGTTTCATAATAGATGCTTTGTAATGGTCACATGATGTCTCCATTCAAGCGTTTGTATTAGAAATCCCTTTTATAGAAACCAGCACAAAGCAACCCTTTAATGCAGTTTGACCAAAATGTTATAATGGCTTGAATGTTCTAGATTTATCAATATCCACTTTTTTTTATGGCTAATCTAATTCCTCTTAAGTCAGCATATAAATCAGATAGCCTTTATTTATGCATAGTGTCCATATTTATGAAATTCACAAAATAATATCATAGGTACGGATTATAGACACCAACATGGCTGTGTATATTCTGGTAATCTTTCTTTCGGGCATATATTATTTTGATATGAATCAACCGCTTTCCTAGCATAATACCTTTGGTTCCTATATAATTTTACCATAGGACATGTACTAAAGTAGCAGGCGCTGAAATATACCTCTATGATACTGTCAAAGTTAAAGGACGTTAATGAAAGGATTGTACCTTTCTGGAACTCACATAACAATGAAGCAGGGATTGATTCACTTGCTCTCTATTTGCAGTTATTTAGCATATATGGTATGAATCACATGTTACGGTGTTCCTCTTATTCTATAAAAGTGTAAGTTGTTTTTATTCTATCAATCACATCGTACAAATTTAGGTATAGACACTTATAGTATCTAAATCCAAACTCTTCAATTCTATTCACATAATATGACGTCAATTTTGAAGAATTTATTATCTGGCAATAGGTTTTATGGATGTGGATATCCATAGTTTGATCTATATCTATACTCACAGATCTCATCTCAACTTACTGCACTTTTTAAGCCAAGGCAACATTTACTGTGTTTCTTCTCTACCATATCAACACTTTTGCTGCTTTACTGGTGAACATATGTCTCATCTTTGAACACTTCTTTAGCATCAAAGGCAATTGCTCGTGTGAGAGAGCTAACCTTTTTAACCTATACAACATACTATACATTGTATACTTTTATCCAGAAGCATAAGTAATGATAAATGGCATGATATCATTAATAAAATAAAATATTCTTCCTGAAAGTCATAAAAGATAAAAATATCTTCGTGCATACCAGTGTGATAATAAAATTAGTAAAAATACAAGAAAATGACCTTTTAGTTATTTAATTCATATAGTCAACTAAGGCACAAAATAACTATAATTATTATAATAATATCTATTAATCATGATAAATCCCCTGAAATAGATAGAAAATAATATGCTAAAATAGGGATTCATCAACCGTTGTTAAGCAAGAAGGTGTATCCTGAAGTCAAGTTCTAAAGAGAAATTAGTATAGGAGGTACTCACTCAATTTAGGAATTTAAGGCCGAGAATCCTTCCAACATGGTTGTCTCTCTTCATTTCTATTCACAGGGCCTCACTGAAGACGTCAATTGTTCTCAATTCATTACACTATATGTTTCTAGGATAACTCTTAGAATATTAATTAACTGAACTATCACAGTCAACAATGAAATTGAAAGATTCATACTTGTATCAGTGTAATCAAGATGATATTTTAATTTGAAACATGAGTGTTCAGAAGTATAAGTGTGAAATTTTTTTTGAAAAATAGGCATTTTCAAGAGCTTTCAGACAATCAGTGAAATTCATTCTCTCTCCCATACTTAAATCATGCGTTGTCCTCAACGCAGCACTAAGGCATATATTAGAGGGAGCAGGGAGATGGTTAAAGAGTCATGTGCTAAAAGGAAATTTATTCAAAGAAAAACTAACATAAAACTAAAAAATCTTTAAAATGCAACCTATTCTAGAAAATTGTTAAAAGACATAAAGCAATAAATCTACCTTTTACTATTGGGATTGTCCCTCCCTCACACTTATCTCAAATAATAAAAATCAGAATATATAGAAGAATAAGATAAGGAAAGACACAATCTGGCGCCGTTATGCCGCTTAAGGGTCTTAAAATTGAAATTCTCATCTATGATGAGGAACATGCTCTTATGTAAGTGTACCTTCTCTGCATAGCTTTCTCTAAATGTTTGGGGTGGTGGCTCAGGGTCAATTTGTGGAGGCGCCACAATATAGGGAGTATGGTGACCACCATAAAATCCTCCTAAGTGAGATTCCTGCAAGAAATTCAACAAACCACAAGCAGCACCTTTTCCAACTCCAAGTATGGGACAAGAATCAAAGTACTTGAAACCATGAAAAGCCATCAAGCGTGTGTTGGAAATCGTGCCCTAGGGGCCAATCATTGTCTTATGAACATTATTGATTTATGAATTTATTAATTGAGTTATCATATTATTTGCATGTTTACTATGATGACCATCCTTGGATATTCATGATATTATCCTAAATGTCCCTGGTCGATCATCTATGCGGGAGCACAGATGAAATAAGACCAGTATGACTTTGAAGATGTATAGAGATATAAATCAAAGTCATAAGCACATATAAGAGTACAAGGTGCTGGACCGACCCGCTATGAGAGAACTGCATGGGTAACGTCATAAGCTTCTCTATATACAAACCATGTCAATACGCCCTTTGACCTGAGATCATCATGGATTCCTACATGACAAAATGCTCAGCTTTGACCTAGTCAAAAGTCACTTTTGACCGAGTGATCATAAAGACTATGTTCGGCCTTAGTGGTTTTTCATGCGGAGGAATGTGAATGGTCAAGATAGAATTTGTCCCTCATATTCGTAGAGAGATATTACTGGGCCCCTCGATGAGTGAGTCTGAGAAATGTATGGCCATACTGTAATGGAAAGGTAGTTCCATTTCTATAGTCAGACTACTCAGGGATCGAGAAAGTAACGATCAAGAATAGGAGGATGACATTATCCATGCCTCATCCATGACCAAAATATCGCGTGACAGAAGGGACATGATATGGTTGTATAAAAGGTTACATCGTTTATCGATCCTCATATGATTTGGGTAGTCGTTATGTCTTGCTAGAGACCGCTTGCGACTTGTGGGCTAGTATAGCAAATGGCCCACTGCCAACTTCATATGGGCCTACAGGGTCGCACACAAAATAGCCCAACACGAGCTATGATGTCCAGATTCAATGAATGATCCAGGATAGATGTATATATATTTATTTATATTTATATTCGTATATATATATATAAATTCGTATATATACATTATATGTATATATGAGATTTAATTTATAAGGATAAATTAAATCTCTATCACGTTTGAAATTCGAAATTCAAATTGATAGGATATCTCATATAAGAGATATTTATAAGATTTAATTTATAAGGATAAATTAAATCTCTATCATGTTTGAAATTCGAAATTCAAATTGATAGGATATCTCATATAAGAGATATTTATAAGATTTAATTTATAAGAATAAATTAAATCTAAGGATAAATTAAATCTCTATCACGTTTAAAATTCGAAATTCAAATTGATAGGATATCTCAAATTTGATTTATGAGAATAAATCAAATATAGTTCAGTCTCATCTTTATTTAAAATTAAATAAATGGGTAATTAAATCTGTGGGACGGATTTGTTATTATTTATTTAATTAGTTTCTTATAAAATTATACAATATATGATATTGTATTAATTTTAGAATTAATATAAGATTAACTCCAAAATCCAATTCGGTTGACAGAGAAAAACGCATAGCATCCTATATATCTGATTTTAGGAGCTGCGTTTTGCACATAGAAACATATAGAACATAGAAAGGCCAAAGGGGACTCTGCAAAAGGTTTGCAGATAAGAAACTGTCGAAATAGAGACGGAGAGGACGAACTCTTGAGAAAGCCCTAGAGGGACAAGAGACGCTAGCACGTCGTTCGTGGTTTGAACGCTGTTCGTGTGGATACCAGTAGAGGAAGCTGACCTGAGTCGTCGACTTCTTGTGATCAGAAAGGGAGCACGAGCCGCAGAGAGAAGCTGTGAACGTCGTGACTGAAAGCTGTGGAAGTCGATGAGGCACACTAAGGGTAATACTTCTTCCCACTTGACTTAAACACATACGGTAGATCCTGGCAAGGAATGGAAAAATTTTTAAATTAATTTCCGCTGCGTGTCTTCCAATTCCTTACAGCGTGCAATATTAGTAATCAAGACACCAGATGTGAGAACTCTATAAGACATATAAGAAGACAAATATTTCTCACATCCAATAAAATCAATAAGACTCCCTTCAGTAAGACCCTTGACTTCAATGTGAGAAATTGAAATATAATCATCAATAATTATTTCTTTATCGGGTGGCAAATCACATGATAACACCTCATCCTTACTAGCACCCTCATTTTCATCATCATTAATTGTAGGCATAATATTAATATCTACTCCTTGATTTAATAAAGCCTTATTAATATGTATTTTCTAAATAGTGCAAGGAATTGTAAAAGCCCTTGGATCTTGGCATTTAATTGGAAGTTGAGGTTTAAAGAGGGCAAAGACATTAGAAGAAACTTGGACTCTTTCATTTGGGCTAAACCTACATTTATGGGTACACAGGTCTTTGATAAATTTAGCAACTCTAGGCATGCCTTTAAGTAATTCTAACAATGGAATATTTACCTCAAGTTTGCTAAACAAGTCATAAATTTCCTTTTCCTGTTCTTTACTAGTAGTTCTCTTACTCATTGCATAAGATTTAGGGAAAGGAATACTTACCCCTTTACTGATGGTTATGGGAGTCTCTACTTGAGTAGCCTCATCTTTTTTGAGTAGTTCTTTCTCTTTCAGACTTGCTGATTGCTTGGGCACTTCAGGGATGTGTTCAGTAACGTCTTCCACACCCTCAGTGGTGTGCACATGGATGTGTTCAATAGTATCTTTAATGATATCCTCAGTAGTATTTGTCACATAATCATTTTCTAAGAATCCTACCTTTTTGCCACCTTTCAATGTGATAGCTTTTAAGGATCTAGGATTGATGATAGTATTGGAGGGGATGGTCCCTTTATTCTTCGCTTGTTGCTCATTTAGAGATTTAGCCAATTGAGTCACATAAGTTAACAGATTATCATACTTACTATCTAAGGTAGCACAACCCGAGGTTAGCTTGTCAAGTTTGGCATCCGTACTAGATTTCTCTATATCAAATCGGGATGATAAGTTTGAGAGTTGAGAAGTTACACCTGTGATAGCAGATGTCAGATCTGATATACCTTTAAGAACTAATGTCATATCATCATTCTTGTTAGAAGGGTCTTGGATTGGCACATATGTAGTAAATGGAGGCTCAAAGTAGGGTTTATGTGTTGGGGAGGACGGTTCATGATATAGTTGAGGTGGCAATTGAGCCATGTATTATTGGTTACTCATGACAAATGATCTAAGAAATTCCCAAGCTTGGTCTACATTTAAGTCCAACAAGTCTCCTCCCGCTGCACCATCTATTTTTTTTTATCTTGCTCTTTCAATCCCCTATGAAAATATAGTATGAGGTATTCATCAGATATTTGGTAATATGGGTACTCGTGCAGGATGTATTGGAATCGATCCTAATATTCAACAAAATATTCATGAATATTTTGTGCAAAGGATGATATTTGTGCTCTTGTCTGATCCCTTCAAATATTATAACATGTAAAAGACTGGGAGTGCATGATTAGATTAGGATTATATTGATGATGATTGTTAAACCAATACATAATATGATTTAGAGAAGGAAACAAAGAAAATATGAATAATTAAAAAAAATTACAATAAGAAATCAAGAATCAAGGGAATTGACTCCCTGGCAACGGCGCCAAAATTTGATGTCTCTTGTCGTTAACACTCAAATTAATTACTAGTTTTAACCCTATGTGTATAGGAGCTAACCTAGGTCAATCTCAAGACGGAGTCAATGCGTAGCTTGATTATGATTAAATAAAGTGATTAAAGAATAAATATGGGTAGAGAAGAATATTCGGTTTAATTAAAGCGATAATTGCAAGAAAGTAAAAGAGTTAAATGATACGATTACTAGTAAGTTGGACGTTCCCGAGGATTGATGCGTGGCTATCATCGTTCAATAACATATTAGAGTTATAACAATTATATATACTAAGTCCCTAAGATACAAAGTCCCAGACAATCGTCATGGTCATAATCATAAAATCCACAATTATACCTAAATCTAGCATACAATTGTATCAAGAATGATTAGTGAAGATCCACTTAGCATGTGATAAATTAAACAATAAATGATTTGTTCCTCTAATATAGATATTCAATCGAAAATTCTATAACTAATCTTGTGAATCCAACATGAATAATTATAAGAGGAAACTAAGGATATTAAATAAAGAATATAAAATCATAAATTGAAATAATAAATCACAAGGGTTTGATCACAAATGTGTCTCAATCGAAACCCTAGGTCCAACATATGCAAATCCCAAAACCTAAATCTAGGAAATCATAAATTTGTATAAAGGAAAAGATCAAAATATAAAATTGTTCAACTCTTAACTCTAAAGCACAGAAACTTAAGCCACTACATCTCTCCTCAAGAACTTAGAAGGAAAATGATAGAATTGTGGAAGAGATGAAGAAGATGATTGTGATGGTGGTGATTGGTGTGTTGAATGGAGGAGCCTTGGGGTCCTTTATATAGCCTTTGGGAGTGAATCCTATTTGATGTAGGTCTCTTCACTGATTGGCTCTTTAAAAGATAATGATAGTCTCCATTTATCTTCAATATCCTTTCAAGCTGTCATCTTTTCTAATATCTCCAGAGATAATACTTTTAAACTCAAATATCCTATAAACAATTCAAATAAAAAGTAATAGGATAAAAGAGATAAAATAATTAGTAGGAAAAGATAACATATTTATCATTATCCTTTAATTAGATTCCAATGTTAGATATTGATAAATTATCTTTGAATCAATTCAAATGATATATGATATAATATAAGGAATCAGAAATAAGATATAATTAATATTTATCCTCTTGCTTTGAATCTTGACTTGTGATTGGCTCCTCTTTTCTTGTAATTTGAATCAAATTTCCCTTGGATATTCAATCTGTGAGATATGTTGCCTGTATCTAGATATTTAAGAATTATATTTGAATAGTCAAAGTGGATATATGATTTTGAATTTTGAAAGATCGCTTTTGTTTTGACTATTTCAAATATTATTATGCTATATTAATATATTAAAAGGAGATAAATAATTTTCTCTAATTAGATAATATTGATTTCCCTTTTTAATAAATTAATATGCATTTTTTATTCATTAATCCTAAGTTGCTCCTTTTGTAGGCTATTAATTATTTCCTATTCTTCCTGAAAGTCATAAAAGATAAAAAAATCTTCGTGCATACCAGTGTGATAATAAAATTAGTAAAAATACAAGAAAATGACCTTTTAGTTATTTAATTCATATAGTCAACTAAGGCACAAAATAACTATAATTATTATAATAATATCTATTAATCATGATAAATCCCCTGAAATAGATAGAAAATAATATGATAAAATAGGGATTCATCAACCGTTGTTAAGCAAGAAGGTGTATCCTGAAGTCAATTTTCACTCTTCTTCATCACCGCCTACATCAGCATCAGAATATTTGAATAACCGTAGATCGCTTCTTGTATAACACAATACATAATTAGTTGTGCCATTTAAGTATCTGCTAACCAGCCCCACAGTATAACAAATATATGGTCTTGTACACATCATTTCATACATTAGGCTACCAACCGCACTGGCATATGGAACTCTTTCTATATGCTTTTTATCTAATTTAGTTTTGGGACACATGTCAGAACTCAAGGTCACTCTAGTGGTTACAGGGATATCCATGGGATTACAGTCACTCATATTGAATCACTTAAGTATCTTCTTGATATAATCTATAAATAGATCTTTTGAGTTTATACTTCTTATGCTCAAACCTTTTTTAATAAAACTTATTAGTTGTTCCATATAGATTTATTCATCCAAATCACCATTCAAGAATGCAGTTTTCACATCTATATTTATTCAAATAAACCATGCCATCATAGACCTAACCATGTCTATGATAATTGTCATGAATATATGCCACTAAGCCCCAAGGTCTAAGGATACTTAGATCTGACAGGCGTTTAGTCCATAACTCATAGGGCATGGAAATGACTAACTTTAAAGGAACGTGGTTAAGTATGAAGGTTGTTGTCAACAGAACAACACCCTGATGTGAAATTGGAAATTTTGCCTGAGTCATCATATACAAAACCATGTCTAGAAGAGTTATATTTCTTCTTTCGGCAACTTTATTCTATTGAGGTGTGTCAAGGATAGTTAGTTTCCTAATAATTCATTTTTTTCACAAAGCTATTTGAATTTATCTAAAAGGTATTCACAACCTCGATCATGTGTAATGCTTTGATTTTATTGTCCATTTGATTCTATACTTCATCTATGTATCATATAAAACACTCTAATGCCTCAGACTTATATGAGATCAAATAGACATAACCATATCGTGAAAAATTATCAATAAAGGTAATGAAATACCAAGCTCTATGTCTCACCCTTATACTCATTGGACTACAAATATCATAATGGATTAGATATAATGGATTTTCGTCTCTTGTTCCTTTACCAAATGGCTTTCTAGTTGCCTTACTAGTTAGACAGCTTTCCTATAATGACATATCCATATTGAGGATTACAACCAACATGCCTTCTTTTGCCAGTTTAATCATTCTATTTTGATTAATATATCTTAGTCTAATATGCTATATATTCATGTCAGAATTATTTGAAATAATAGTAAAATAATCATGAGCATTAAAATCACCATCGATATCCATAATAAAGAACTTTTGAAATCAGAGAGTTGAACCATAAAATATTGAGTTGTTATAAATATCCGCAACTTTACCATGAAAGTTTACATTGAACCCCAAGTTTAATAAGAAAAGTACAGAAATTAAATTCTGTCAGATGTCAAGAATATGAATTACATCATGCAGTATCAAGGTCTTTCCACCATGCAAATCAAGTTTGCAGGTGACAATGTCTCGAACCTTGATCTTTGCATTATTCCCAAAGTAAAGCTATTTGTTTTGATACGGAAACTGACAGTATTACACGAAAGATCCTTGATCTCAACTTATGTGGTATGTGGAGCCTGTCAATAATACAGAAGAAGAAATAGTTTGTCAGAAAAATAGTACAAGAAACAAATGATAGATGTGAATTCACATAATTCACTGTTACCTTTATGCTCTTGACCTGTTTAGAACAATCGCGTGCGAAATACCCCATGTTGTGGCAGGCAAAGCATTTAACCTTCTTCAGGTCTACCTTTTTCTTTCTACCTTTCTTTTATTTCTTCTTGCATTGTTGCTTGCCTTGCTTGGGTGGAGGACTGTCTTTCTTTCTATTCTTCTAAAATTTATTGCCCTTCTTAAATTTAGGCGTTGAATGGGAAGAACTGGCATGTTCAGTCAAATATGCTTATCCAGTGGCCTTGTAAGCCTCCAGACATTTATCCTCTAGCTCCAAATACTTAGCTACATCATTGAAAGTGATCATATTTTCATTGTGGGTTAGATTAACTTTCATGTACTCCTAACTGGCAGAAAGTAACATGATGATAGCCTGTACTTTCTGTTCATTAGATAGATTGTGTCCAGCCTCTTTCAGTTCATGAATAATGTTGGATATCTCTCTCAGATATGGCCTCATAGGGTTATTTAGCTTTAGCTTATTGGTATCGAATTTAATCATTAACCTTCTAAGCTTAGTCTTGGAGACTTCGCGAAACTTATCCTTCAGGGCTATCCACATAGCCTGTGTAGTTCTATGTGTCTCAAGCTCACACATCAAGTCGTCATCCATGATGCTCAGTAGCGTGATTCTTGCAATGATATTCTTTTTTTAGGATAGGTATGCCTCCTGGTCTTTCCTATGCTTGATTGTATTTTTAACCTTAGGTTATGCCAGCGCCATCGTTAATGGCTCAATCACATCTTGTTCTTCTAAGATATATTAGAACTTTCAATGCCACATATCCTAGTTATCCCCGTTGAGTTTTTCCCTTTGTTCAATTCAGCAATAATGTTCTTTCTTACCATTTTTCAATATAAATTCTTTGACAAACCTATCCCATATTAATTTATTGAACCATAGAATATTTAAGTAAATTTACATATATAACACATGTAAAGTATACAATGTCATGTACTTTTATCATTTATGATAAGAAAATAATAATATCACTAGACCCATGATCAGGAGAATACATTTATACGTCCTATCACATAGGTACTAACAATAACCATCACTTCCTATAAGGCATGTAATAAATTGCAAGTCTTTACAAACAAAGAGTAATACAACATGTCCTTAACAAAGCAAAGAAGACGAAATTAAATACAAATGTACATCATTTGATATGAGCATGACAGCACGCAAGCATCGTTTTTCTCAATTTCTTAAGTTTGAGAGGCGGTTTCAGACAGTTAGATACAAACTTTATAGTTTTAAGCCAATACACCTTCCTTATGGCTCTTTCTTTGGGCTTGCCTCTAACCCTGATTGCTCTTATATATTCTATTATGACTTTTAGGTAGAATTCAGTATTCTCTTTATCCGTCATAAATCCAATGTATTTGGTGAGCACGTCATTAATGCCTTTTATATTTGTTAGTTTGGTTGCATCTCTTTCAACTATGCTCATAGCCAAAGCAAGGGTATAAGGTTGGTTCACTTCCTCTCAATCCTCAACTAGAGATTCATCATGTACAGTAGTATCGACTAGGGGTTTGAATATGAAGAAATCATGAAAGGCTGCTCAGGAAGGATTTTAATGGGGAATAAAGTTTTTTACCTCGGTTCGAAATCACATATTACTTGAAGTTCCTCTTGTGATATTTCCTCCATCAACTTTTTTGGATACTCTTCAGGTTTCCCCTTGGGGTCCTCTTGAAGGTTCTTCTCTAGGTCATTGACATCTTGACCTTCTATAAGATCATTTTGTGCATCCTTTTCACCAAGAAGTTCCTCATCCTCATCATTCAGGTATGAGATGATATCATATAAACTATATCATAGGGATTCAGCATAGATTAAAAGAATTAATTATCATAGTTTTTTAGAATTTTTTAAAACACTAAAAATACCAAAAAATACATTAAATACTCATAAATAGGTTAAGAATTTCCCCTAAAAATATGCAAATTATATATTAAAATAAAAATCTTAATTTTAGGGATTTTTAGGGGCAAACTGCACCTCAATCAGAGGTCATATGTTTCCTCACTCTCGATACTGGTGAGTAACATACACGTGCTAGTCTAATTCTGCCACCTGGCCACTACCACCTGTTGCACATCACCCACGACCAAAAATAAATTTTTTTAATTATAAAATTATTTTTTTAAATGTTATGGGCTCAGTTGGTTCCTATGATCCAACCTGGCCCAGTACCCACGACTTGAGTTGGATTTTTTTTTCTTAATTTGGATTTGTGAACCTCAACCCCTTGGCCCAAAAACCTCTCTTTTTCTTTTTGGACTAGACCACCCAATTCGTCAAAAACAAAATTTATTTTTGTAAATGTCAAAATAGTACGCAATCATCCCTGACCTCCAGCAGGGTCACGCCAAGCCAGGTTGCTGCTCGGGTCGTGTCCATCACACCTAACTCAATTTTCCTTCGTAACTTCTCCGTCTGACTTCCGTTTTTGACGTTCTTGGTGTCATTTTTTTTATTTTTTGTGCTCTATGCAATCAAAATAATTTCAAGGCCTAGAAACGTAGTTTTATAATGACCCAATTTTGAACGAAGAGGCATTGTTCGATTCTTATAGTGTGATCATTTTTTTATGATTTAGATGCATGCTCAACGTATTTAATCATAAAATGAATATTGTAATCCGAAATAGCTACTCATAATGCATCATTTATACACATAAAAATACTGAACACCAGTGGAAGCAAAAACCTTACTTTGATTCCATTATATGGTTTCAAACGTACCTTGGATCTTACTCTGACTCACTGAGATACCCACACGAGACTAGAGCATTTGTTGCAGGCTCACAGTCACATTACACAGCAAATAGCATCGAAGAAGCAAGAGAAGAGAAGCACCACTAGCAAAGAGAATAACAGAGGAGAAAGAAAAAGAATTATTTCTCTTTTTCTGCAGAAAGAGTGTAAAAACAAAGTGAAGCACTCACCCTCTGATGAATCCCTATTTTATCATATTATTTTCTATCTATTTCAGGGGATTTATCATGATTAATAGATATTATTATAATAATTATGGTTATTTTGTGCCTTAGTTGACTATATGAATTAAATAACTAAAAATGTCATTTTCATGTATTTTTACTAATTTTATTATCACACTGGTATGCACGAAAATATTTTGGTCTAGATGCAGGCAACATATCTCACACAGATTGAATATCCAAGGGAAATTTAATTCAAATTACAAGAAAAGAGGAGCCAATCACAAGTCAAGATTCAAAGTAAGAGGATAAATATTAATTATATCTTATTTCTGATTCCTTATATTATATCATATATCATTTGAATTGATTCAAAGATAATTTATCAATGTCTAACATTTGAATCTAATTAAAGGATAATGATAAATATGTTATCTTTTCCTATTAATTGTTTTATCTCTTTTATCCTATTACTTTTTATTTGAATTGTTTATAGGATATTTGAGTTTAAAAATATTATCTCTGGAGATATTGGAAAAGATGACAGCTTGAAAGGATATTGAAGATAAATGGAGACTATCATTATCTTTTGAAGAGCCAATCAGTGAAGAGACTTACACCAAACAGGATTCACTCCCAAAGGCTATATAAAGGACCCCAAGGCTCCTCCATTCAACACACCAATCACCACCATCACAATAATCTTCTTCATCTCTTCCACAATTCCATCATTTTCCTTCTATGTTCTTGAGGAGAGATGTAGTGGCTTGAGTTTTTGTACTTTAGAATTAGGAGTTTATGTTTTGATCTTTTCCTTTATACAAATTTATGATTTCCTAGATTTAGGTTTTGATATTTGTATGTTAGACCTAGGGTTTCGATTGAGATATCTTTGTGATCAAACCCTTGTGATTTATTATTTCAATTTATGATTTGATATTCTTTATTTAATATCCTTAGTTTTCTCTTATAATTATTTATGCTGGATTCACATGATTAGTTATAGGATTTTCGATTGAATATCTATGTTAGAGGAACAAATCATTTATTGTTTAATTTATCACATGTTAAGTGGATCTTCACTAATCATTCTTGATACAATTGTATGCTAGATTTAGGTATAATTGTGGATTTTATGATTATGACCATGACGATTATCTGGGATTTTACATGTTAAGGACTTAGTATATTTAATTGTTATAACTCTAATATATTATTGAACTATGATAGCCACGCATCAATCCTTGGGAACGTTTAACTTACTGGTAATCGTATCGTTTAACTCTTTTACTTTATTACAATTATCGCTTTAATTAAACTGAATATTCTTCTCTACTCATATTTATTCCTTAATCACTTTAATTAATCATAATCAAGCTATGCATTGAGTATGCCTTGAGATCGACCTAGGGTTAGCTCCTATACACATAAGGTTAAAACTAGTAATTAATTTGAGCGCTAACGACAAGCGACATCACCCTCTCATATGCTTCTATTTCTCGTACGTGTATACGTAGTGGTAGGAATGGGATACACATATAACTTTTCACTCTCTCATTTTTTTTCCTTTCAAACAAAAACTATTCACTCCACAGAGCCCTCGTATAGATCTGAGCCTAATCTACTATGGGTGGAATGACCTATTTACCAACATATATATGACTAAAATCAACCCTTAACTAAGTCTTGTGATTATATTCAGTAGGAGTGCAATATTATACCATTAAATATTTGAAATTTGTTAGAAAAATAAATGTTTGTAAGGTGGTGAGGCCCTATACAATTTCTAATATTCGTGTGCTACGGTGCGGTTCTTTGAGAATCTTGAAAAAAAGTCTCTAATTGATTTTTAAAAAAAAATAAAGAAAGAAAAAACTAAAACAGAAATCAGCATCATCAATAGTTTCAACTTTTGACAAAAACTTCAGCAAAATTAATTCAAAATACATGTTGCCAAAGCCGATTCAATTATTCAATATTCAATTGTAATAAAAAAAAATCCAAAGACAAGTGGCAGCCAGCAAGTGCAGGGAACTTTAATTGCCCGTTTGATCCATGAATTACTTGGAAAAATAACTGATCAATAATTTTACAGGATTAACACCGCGTTGGATAAAATTGCAAACACTCTTGAGAGGAAAGAAGAAAATAGAAAAAAAAATTAAGGCCTTGTTTGATTCTATTTTTTTTACTTTTATGTTCTTATAATAATTTTATAAAATTATTTTTCAGAACAAGTTTTAAGAAAGAAAAAACAAAAAAATATTTTAAAATAATTCTTCTAAAAAATCATATTTGAGAATAAAAATATAAAAATTTATTTGAATAAAAAATCATAAATGAAAAGAATTGTTTGAGTAACTTATTTTATATAATTGATATTGACATTATTTTCTTATAAATAATTAATATCTTATTATATTGATAAACTAATTTAATAAAATACCAATAAATAACATAAAAATGACTTTCAACTAACAAAAATAATATGTTTAAAATTTAAACCATATATTAAAAATAACATCTAATTATATATATATCAAATAACATCTTATTGGTATATTGAATTTTTTTTACCTACATCCGGATTCGACCCGAATCGTACACCTGTCTATGGTGGGTGAGTCTCTCAACGGAGATTTTTTGCATACGCCAGGGTTCGAACTCGAGACCTCGCTTAAGCGATACTGAACCGCTTACCACGTGGACTAATCTATATTTGATTGGTAGATTGCATATTGAAATCTCTATTGCACTCTGATATCAAACTTTCTACTTTTAAATTTGTGTTCAGAGTTAAAATCCTCCTCTTGTACGGGATCTATATTCTCTCATTCTATAAATAATAAATAACGCCGGCTCCATTTGCATATGTTGTTATAACTTATTAATGGCATAACATGTCACCGTTATAAGATATTGTCTTGAATGCTTTTGCATTGTGGTATTAATTTTAGAATTTGGAAATTGAGCTTTCAAAACTCCAAAAAACACTCCATCTCATTCTTAACCAAGAATGCCTGTAATTAAAAAGAAAGTATATGGTTGACTGGAAGTGTGGGAGGTACGCGTAATTTGATGATTGGTGGAGTTGAATTTTGAATAGCTACCATAGAAACAACCTGTAGTTATATAATTCCTAAATCCTAATGATTGAGCCACCCACTTACCAAGCAACCTTTTGTTTTGTAAAACACGCCTTTCTTCTCCGTTGACTAAACCCTAATTATTTCTCCCACAAGCTTACGTGCTTCTCTCTCTCATTGGCTCTTCATCAAAAATCAAACCCCATTTAAGTTTACCCATCACCAAGATCATAGTCATAAGATCATCTGATCCATCAATTATGAGACGCCATTTTGAAATTTTAAACCCCACCAACCATTTTCTGTGTTGCCCCTTGAGAGAACTTGAAGATTGTTTACTAGCGATTTGAAGATCCTCAGAATTTAGAAGCTGAGCCGCAACAGAGAGAAAAGAGAATAAAAGTTTGGATTCTTTCTATCGTTTCTTTAATTTTTCTTTTTAATAAAAAAAATAATGGATGAAAAGAAAGATGAATGCTCCACGTCGCAATCATTACCAATATTATTCTTTCCTTCTGGTAAAACTGACCTCAGTGCCAGCTCCGTAGAACTTGACCGAATATATGCTCGCTTTATTCATTAATCGCGAATACCAAAGAAAAATCTAAGAATTAACGAGTTCATAATAAAACACTGCATAATCCATCGATAAACTCAAAAAGAACAAAGGTAAGAGAGAGAAAAAACCCTCATTTCGTTCTTCCTACTACTGAATCCGCACGGCCATCTCTGCAAATCTCTCAAACATAAACAGGATCGAGCAATCTGGGTTGCGAAGAAGAAAATTTTTCAAAGGAGAAAATTTAGTTTGCACAGTAAACAAAAGAGAGAAGAAAAAAAAGGAGTGGTACAGAGAGAATAAAAAAGGAATATAAGGTAATTGTTTGGTTTAATCATGAAGAAGAAGAGGCATTATCGGATCGATCAAAGTGAAGAAGTTGACCGCTACACTTGGGGCAGTGCTCGACCTGTTTGGGAACCATGAAATACATGAGACAGCTCTTGCACCCGGCGACCACCAGGACGTTATTCTGCTTCTCCGCCGCCGGAATGGTTTTCCCTCTCGACGACGACGGGCACGACTCCGACGACGACTCTTCACTGTCGTACCAGCTTTCATCTTCAGAGTAGTAGTAATCCCCACCACCACCACCGTGTTCTTCTCCTATCCTTCTAGGGTCTTCTCTCGCCTTCATGCCGTTGCTCCAGTTTATATAATATATCTCTCCCGTCTGAAATCAAATAAAAGCAAATTAGGAACAGAGCTTAAAATTGAAGAAATCAAAGTAAATTAGGGCAGGAAGGAGAGGAGAAAAGAAAGAGACGAGAAGAGAAGAAAGACCTTCAAATCGAGGCATTGTTCCCAGTGGTAAGGGAGGGAGATGTGAGAGTTGAGGTCTAAGGTGGCGGCGGCGGCGGAACCGTGTGAGGTGGAGGAAGTGTCAGTTCCGACGGCGTCGGAAACGGAACCAGGACTGGGGTGGTGGTTGTTTAATGAACAGCGCTCCAAGGAGGCCGTGATCGTCTCCATATTGGGAGCCGTCATAATTACTTCTTGTTGCTAAACTACTCGAAACTAAGTTTTGGTTGGGGTTATGAGGGGGAAAAGGGTAGGGTTGAAACTTGAAAGACAGAGATAATTAGATATAAGAGGTGAGGGTGAGTTACGCCCCTTAATACGCGCGTACAGCTAACAATATCGATGGTGGGCCCGTGAACTGTGAGCTACAAGCTTAGACATGGCACGCGCGGTAAAGGAGCGTCCAAACCACCAATAACCAGAAGGAGTGAGATAACAACATCATTCTCTATCCCCGAAAAGGATGCAGGAGGCATCAGCCTTATATATATATAACATTAACGAAACTAATAACAACTTCATTTCTTTATTTTATCAATAAATAAATTATATTAATATAAAAAAATATAGAATATTCATTAATATGTAAAAATCAGGCAAAAAACACAAGTTTTGTGCTTCCTATAGACTTTGAAAACAAACCATAATATTTATAAATAGTATACGTTTTGATAAAATTTTATATATATGAAAAAACAAAAAATACCATTCTTTTCTCTATACCCCAAAAGAATGACGGTGCCTTAGCCTTTTAATATAATATATTAACAACGTTAATTATGGATTAAAATATGTTAGGGCTTACAACTTGATCTTGGTCAAGTATAGCCTAATCTATTTAATGAAAAGATTAAATTTTAAATCTATTTAGATGTCTTTTAAAATAAATATATTAGACTTTTTAATTTAAAGTCTAGCATTAAAGCATGTAGGTTAGTCTTGATTATTCTTTAAAATTTATATATAAAATATAATATATATTAACAAAATACTTTTAAAATAAATAGGTTTTTACAAGTATGCCTTTAAAATTTTAAAGGCTCATGCTAAGCCTAAAAACCAAGCTTGTTTGCAAGCTTAGGCTTTAAATTTTCATTACATACTCGTGTCTTTTTAGCTAAAGTGCCCTGGGTTGGCTTATCCCTTATCATTTCCCTTTGCAAGTTTCTCAATAAAGGAGATCAATATAAAATAATAACTTTTATTTAAAAATTATAAATAACAGAATCATGAGTCATGTGCTTCAAATACACTTTAAAATAAATCTTTTTTATTTATTATTTTTTAATATAATAATTTTCTTTTAAATATAAATAAGTGTGTTTGTTATAGGGAGAAGGATTTTTTTTTAATATTTTAGAGTATTTTTAAATGTTAAATCGGACTCCTGCAAAAGTCTTTATTATTAATAATATATGTTTATGAATATTGCGGATATTTGGAAGGGAAAAGAAGATTTTGCTGGGGAATAATTTATAAATATTTATATAAGTATATATATACAGTAAGTGTTATGTCATAGCATAAAGTCTAAGTAAACATGGGGACCTCACTGGCCTGAGGCTTTTGGGTAGCTAAGGAAAATGAGGGAGAGGAGCAGAGAAGGGTTCACGAGAAGGCAGAGTTAAAAGCGTTTGGAGTATGTGGAAGACCCAATGCACATCCGTCTGCACTTATTCTATATATGGAATCTGTTTCTCAAGTGTTGCGCACTCCTTCTGACACCCTCCTACCTCTCCCTCTCTCTCATCTTATATCCCTTCTCCTTCCTTTCGGCATTTCTCCTCAAATCGTAACTTGTAAAATAGCTCCCACCATGTGAGGTACCAAAAAATAAAATTATCTACACCATCCTATTTATATCTCTTATAGGAAAATTAATTAGTTAGTTTTTATAGTCTTATTTAATTTTTAATTAAGTTTATATAATTTTTTATGGAGACTTTACGGTCCCTCAGTTATAAACTTTAGTCTTTATGTTTATAATTATAAAAATTATAATATATTAATTAGAGACTAAACATTATATAAGTTGTCACAAAATATAAAAGAGTTTGTTTTAAAATAAAATGACGAAATAAATTTTTTTTTATTATATTTATAACCATATTTTTAATATATATATATATATATATTGTAATATAATTTAGTTGATTTAAATTTTATTTATAGGGAATATAAGTTGTCACAAAATATAAAAGAGTTTTTTTAAAATAAAATGACGAAATAAAAATTATTTATTTTTTTATTTTTGTTATATTTATAACCATATTTTTAATATATATATATATATATATTTTGTAATATAATTTAGTTGATTTAAATTTTATTTATAGGGAAAAGTTTAATTGAAAACAGTTGAAATAACAAAATTCAAACTTATGACTACACTCTTAACAACTTCCTATTCACGTTAAGATATTTTTTTCATATAGATTAAGGTATCCATAACTAGTAGCAATGACTAATTCATTTGTTACGATAGTCCTCTATTTAAAGATAAACAGTTAATTATGAGATATTTTTTATGCTTAAAAGTGATATTCAAACCCCTACCATTTGATTAAGAGATCAAGTGAAGTAATCATTAAGTCACACTAATATGATTAATAAAATATATTAAGAATTTTTTAATGTTATTAAAAGATTAGAACGACACTCTATAGTTACAAAGGAAAATTGAAGGTTGGTATAAGTTTGATTTTGATTAAATAAATTAAATTGTATTATGATAAGATGTGGTGGTATTTTTTCTTAAATACGGCAGTTAAAATCATAATATTTTTCCAAAGTCAAATATCAACGAGTTTTAATATTCTTTTGAATCCATTTATACTTTTATTGATATTAAATATTCATGATTGAACAAAAAGTTAACCAGAAAAATAAAAATATTGGATTTAATGCGTGCAAATTAAATACAAAGTTATCAAAGTGCTGAATTTACAACAAAAATTAAGATCTTAAAGTTTATTTCGGGTTTTTGTACTAAACTTTTCTTCACCTATTCATATTTTAATAAGCAAAAATAAGAAATGTTTTTTTTAAATTTATATATATTCTAAAGAGTGTGTTAGATATTTATCCCGCCTGACTCCTGTTGGTCATTAAATTATTTATAAATCATATTCCCTCGATTGGATTTCCCCTTTTTAAAGTCTTAAATTGTAAAGCTACATTAATTACAAGTATTTTTTTTCTTAAAATAATTTCAGTAATTTTAGTTTCTCAATTTTATTTTAAATTTTTATCAATTTTTAATATTTTTAACTACAAATGACATTATGGTCTTTTAACAATATTAAGAAATTCCTAATAAAACCTCTTCGTTGGATTAAGAATTTGTTAAAAATGTAAGCTGGAATTCAGATTTTTTTTTTATTTCATCTGAATTTAATTGGGGTTTCCCCTTATTTATATCCATATAGTAAAATTAATCCAAATGTTTACTAAGTGATAAAATTAATTCAAATGTTTACTAAGTGAAAGTTACGCCATTAGCTGCTACCATTATTTTTCTTACAAATTATAAGTACACAGATCAATACTTATAATTAAGAAAATTGTAATGACTTAATTACAAATGAGGTGAATTTATATATAGATTTACGTATTAATTTTTCTCTGTTAGTATATTACCTTGAGAAAATTAACTTTGCAACCAATTATAATCGCCCGTGTCACCATACTGCTGTCTGTTTTGGCCAAAAAAAGCACATATTGCTGTCTTTATTTTAAGATAATTGCTATTTAATATTATATTTACAAATTAAGAAAGTTTGGATGATAAGAAGATGGTGAGGGGTGTCTAAAGATCTAAATATTTTCGTACTCCCCCTATCTTTAATATAAAATATATTTTATAGGACAATTTACGTTATAAATCATATTTTATATTCTCTTATATTAACAATAGGAGGAGTATTATATATGTTGTGTGTGTTTTGGCTTTGTTTTGCTTTCTTTTTGCAGGTTCAAGTGTGTTGGTTGCTTAGCTATAGTTTTATTACTCTGTTGCTATAGTGTTGGTTGCACTCATGCTTTTGATGGCGAGCTGTTGGGTGTTCTCGGTGGTTCGTGGAGACGTTTCCAGATCGATCTTCCAAGTAAGTCTGGCCAGTCATTATCTCAACTTCTGCCTTGGTTCTCCTGTCCTAACATTTGGAGACAATAATCATGCATATATAACTGAGTTGTGGGCTTTGGTGCACAATATCTCAATTGACTTATTTATGGGCCTCATGTTTGATCCAGCTCAATAGTAGTTGTTGTTATCTTTCTTTTCTGTTATTCTTAGGTTTCAGTACTGATCTTGTGCCTCACATTTATGTGCTTAATCTTATATAATGATCATTTTATCTAATTTAATATATTTGCCAATGTTGTATCAAAAACAATATATTTGCCAAATGAGAGTTGTTATAATCCACAACGACGTAAGTTCGATTCTTATTATTGTTATAAGAGTTTTTTTAGTAGGCGATCTTATAATTCTTTTGTAAGCGCTCTTTGAAAGGTGATCTTGTAAATCCTCTATAAGAGCTCTATAAGCTTTAAAGTTGTACCCTAATTTTAGTGGGTAAAAAAAATTAATATATTTGGCAAAATTTGTTAAATAACTTCCTAAAATTTAAAATGGTTAAAATACTCTTTTTATTATAAAACATACTCTTTATGATAGGCTAAGATCGAAGCTGATTGGAGATTCTTGGGGAACTAAAGATCGGGGAGGAGTTTCAAGAGCGTATTATGAGGTGCATTAATCCAGTTTCTATGTAAGTTGTTGGGAATGGAGAGAAGACAGAAATTCCCGCCTCTATTTGTTTTGGCCATGGAAAAACTGACTCATATTATCCAGGAGGCCAGGATTGAGGGGCATGGAAAGGATTTAAAATTGGAAAAGAGGGTCCAGAAGTATCTCACTTAATGTTTGCTGATGATTTACTATTGTTTGGTATTGCCACGGAGGAACAGATGAGGGCTACAATGAGTTGCTTAGAGAAATTCTGTTGTGTTTTAGGGCAGAAGGTTAATACGTAAATCAATAACTATGGATACTAGGAAGAAGCTAATAGCCTTGTCAGGGGTGAAGGAGACTTTGAATCCTGGTAATTATTTGGGAATCGCTTTCCTATATAATAAAAGCAAGTCTAGAAGTTTTGGGCTTGTGCTTGAGAAGGTTAAAAAGAGATTGTCAGGTTGGAAAGTTATTTGTCTTAGTATGGCAGGGAGGGTGACTTTAGCTAAATCTGTTATAGGGGCCATCCGAAAAATGTTTTGGAAGAGGTGGAGAAGTCCCAGAGGAATTTTATCTGGGGTCACGATGAAAAAGAGAGAAGGACCCATTTAGTGTGATGGTAGTGGATTCAGAGACCAAGATAGAATGGAGGGCTGGGGGGTTTTAAACTTGATAAGTATGAATGAAGCTTGTATCTTGAAACTTGAATTGTCACTAATGAATGAGAAAGGAGGTTTATGGGGGGATGTGTTGAAGCATAAATACAATAATGGGTCTGAGCTCTCTTCAATCATACAGATTCCAAGAAATGATTCTCATTTATGGAGAGATTTAGGTGAGGTTTGGGAAACTTTTCATAATTTCTCTTGGAAAGGCATTGTTAATGGAAGGAGTACCTTTTTTTGGTTGGAGCCTTGGATTGATAAAAATACTGTGTTAATTATTGTTGCACAAAGGAGGTTGGGGAGGAAATGGTGGAATAGGCGGTAGCTGACTTAGTAGATGATAGAGGTAGTTGGCATTGGAAGAGGTTTGAGTCATGGATAAGTGAAGACACGCTGGAGAAAGTGAGGGCCTTTCACCCTCCTTTTGAGGAAGCAAGTATACCTATGGAATAATGGTTATGGCATATATTCAGTGAAATATGGTTACTGAAGTATAAGGGGAGTGAGTTTAGGAACAAAGGAAAAATTTTGGGATCTGGTGGGGAAATGGAAGGGTAGAGAAAGAGTTAGGGTGTTTCTATGGCTCTTAGCCTTGGATTCCACAAAAATAGTTTGGGATATAGAAGATGGGGTGCCAATGGAGCATGTGCTATTTGTTAATGAGAGGAAGCAACTCTTCATGTTAGAGACACTGATTTTGCTAAAGAAGTCTGGAAGCTTTTACTGGTGTCATCTCAGAATAACGAAAGATTTTTCTCCGAACAACTTTTAAGGTGGATGGCATGTAATTTATCATTAGAAAAGGTTAGAGCCATACCTTGAAATGTAACTTACGGGGTTGCTTGCTGGATAGTTTGGAAAACCAGGACTTGTAGTTTTTCAAATGTGAAAGCTTGTAGTAGGGAAGTTGTCTGTCGGATTTGTTTGGTTGCCTGTGAGTTCGCTGAGGCTAAGGGTTTGATGGATCGTTGCCATATTTCTAGTATCCTGGTACAAAAGGCCAGATCTTGTCGATGGGTTGCACCAGATGAGGTTGGATCAAAATAAACACAAATGGAGCGTGTAGAGGTGATCCTTGTCCTGCCTCTTATGGGGGCGTGCTGCGAAGTGACAAGGGAGAATGGATCTGTGGTTTTTCACAATATCTGGAGGTGTGTGGGGTATTGGAAGCAGACAGTTGGGGGATTCTTCGTGGTTTGGAAATTGCATGGCAAAAAGACTTCCGGCGGGTTATGGTTGCGACGGATTTGGAAATCCTGGCAAAAGACGCTGGGAGGGAATGTTGAAGTTTCTGTTTTTCAGCCCTAGGTGCTCCGACACATTGCCCAGTTGATGGACAGAGAGGGATGCGTTTGGGGTGTAAGGTGGATCGTAGGGCTAATCTTTGTGTGGATAGATTGGCAAAGCTAGGATTTGATGTTTCTGGAGGCTTGATTTTTTTGTACAAAACTCCTGGGAGGCTATTGTATATGGGAGGAGGCTAATCATATTAAAATTATTAAAATTAGACTATATCTCTATAGTTTATTAAATTTTTTTTATCATAGATAGTAACATAAATTGAATTCTATAATATATTTTTTATCATTTGTGTTAAGTTTTATTGACTTTAGCAGATCTGTTGAACGTGTTGGCTGTAACTAAAGAAGTGACGGGTTTGGCTTTGAAGTTTCCTTAGGGGTTTGGTCTTGAAGCCTTTGTGTTTTTAGCTTCTGTTAAGCCTCTTTTTTTACTTAAAAAAATTAATTTAATTAATAAAATTTAATATAAATAATAAAAAATATATTTATATCTAAGATTAAGTTCAATTTCTGCAATCATCAGGGGAGAGGTCATTTAATAAATAATTTTATAAATTTCTTATAAAAATTTTCTGAACTTTAAAACTATCTTCTAACTTTAATAGGAATCGATACTAAATCTATTTAAATTTTTTTATAACAAAAAAATAAATAAATTATAATAATACTTGAACTTCATTTACTAATATTTTTATTATTAATAAAGGGTAAAGTAGATCTATTAGATATTAACGATTATAGATTATTTGGTTTGATTTTCCCTAGTAAAAAAAAAATTATTGTATACATTACGCATATGTTAAATTATGTTTTTTGCTATAAAACGCTCTTACCAAACACCCTCAGCTTCATGTACCAAAAAATGATGTCCCTTACCATTTTCCACATCGCTGGGTGATCAGCTTCAAGTTGCATAGGCGCAGGGATAACCAACCTTTTATTTGGATTTGCTTTCAGTTCGTATAAGTCCAGACAAAATTTCTCTAATATGGGCCGAATTTTAAAAAAGGGCTTATAAAAAAAAAGAGCTTTTGAACAGTTTATAGAAAAGGGCTTTTGAAGAAGAGATTATGAAAAAAAAAGTGATTTTAAATAAATGAGTGTTTGGATAGTTATTTTCAAAAGTACTTTTGTTATTGGTAAATTACGAAAAAATGTATGAGTATTAAATGAGGAGAGATAAGAGATGAGAGGAGAGAGGAGAGATGGTGTAAGAAAGAAAAGAGAGAAAAAGTAGGAGAGATGAGAGAGGGTGTAAGAAAAAGTTAGAGAGGGGAGAGATAGTGTAAGAAAAAGTAAGAGAGATGAGAGATGGTGTAAGAAAAAGTAGGGATAATATAGTAATTAGTTAGTTCGTAAGTGGTTTACTGTTCCATAAGCTACTTTGATCAGCTTATCTGAAACCTTAGTTTTAAACCATAATTTAGTCTAAAAGCTCGTTTAAACAAATATGACTATTTGTTTTAAAATTTCTTCAAACCTAGGTTTTGAGCCAAACCTTGGTTTACCAAGGTTTGTAAATTTTTAAACAGGCACTATATTTATCTTGTAAACCGTAAAGCTGCGATTAAAAAGTTAAATGGAGGCTTCAAATCACTAATTTAAACACGCACAAATCAACATTTTCTCTACCGTTAAAGTTATTACTCTACACCAGCACAGACAAGAGTCTTTCTTCAAGATATTCACTTAACATTGTATCATATTATCTTATATCCCCTTGGGTTTACAATTGAAGCCAAAGCTTTCACTAAGTTTGTAACTAATCGGAGAAGGATCCCATGGTCTCTCCAAAATCTGCAAGATGACATTGGGGGTCTTTCTCAAGTACTTAGTATTTCTTTGCCATTAGCTTTTTCCCCCAAACATTAGCTGTGGTTTTTTTTTGGGTACAATTAGCTGTGGTTTGAGGTATGCTTTTAGGGGCGTTGTGGGACAGTGGGCTCTAGGAAGTTGGGCTGTAAGGAGGAGAACGCCCAAAGCCTTTATCTTATGCAAAATAAACTTACAAAAAAATAAACAAGAATTGATTTTTAAAAAAAAAAATAGACAAAATGATATTTTAATAATTAACAAGATTTATAAATTACACACACACACACACATATATATATATATAATACAGATTGCTATGCAGAGCTAGGTGACACTAGCTTGTGAGCTAAGTAGAGGCATTAAGGTGATGATTGAATTGAATAAACATGTTCTCATAATTAAGGTATACCATTTGTAATAGATGCTGGCGTACTAGAGCAGTCCTTTTTCACCTCCATTTTCTTTAAAAAATACAAAAACAAAGAATATAGATTGCTATTTGCAAAAAGACGATATAATAGCTGAGGAATGATCCTAAGATGAATATAATGTAGTACGTGAAATGAAATGAAATAAAATAAAAATATATAATAACTAAATAATAAAATTTATTATTAAATAAAAATAGTATATTTTTTATAAATATCGTTAATACTTTATTAATGTAAAATTTAAATTAGACACATTGATTCTTATGCTCTATGAAGCCTAATAAATAAATTATGTGGCTTAGCTTCCTTTTGACATCAACATAACTTTTTTGTCTACTTTGAGCTGTTAGCAGTCTTTTCCTAATCTTATCAATCTGTGCTACTGTTTGATCTGCTATATCAAGACTAAATATCCTTCTTTCGCTCAACTTCAACCAGCTAAGGGAGATCTACACTTATGTCCATAAAGTGCTTCAAATGGAGCCATCTGTATACTAGCCTGATAACTATTGTTATATGCAAATTCTATTAACGATAGATGGACATCCCAATTCCCTTTGAAATCCAAAACACATGCTTTCAACATATCCTCTAGTGTTTGGATTGTCCTCTCAGATTGACCATCTGTTTGAAGATGATAAGCTGTATTTAGGGGTGAGAACAGGACAGGCCAGGCCAGACTTTTGCCTTAACAGGTCAGGCCTGTTAAATAATAATTTAGCCTGAACTTGGCATGTAGCCTGTTGTAAGCTAATTTTCTCGCATAAGCCTGGCCTATAAATATACCAGGCCTGACTTGAAGCCTGTTAAAAGAGCCTGTTTACAATTATACTTGTAGGCCTTCAGAACAGGCTTCTGTAACAGGCCTCACAACAGGCCTCCGTAAAAGGCCCTAAAACATGCCTCCGTAACAGGCTTTTTTGCATATTTTAAAAAACTATAAATAATATTTTTATGATATTAATCAGTTTAAAATTGAAAAATATCTAATTCACCATCAAAAGTTCAAGACAATACTAAACAAATACAATAATTGTTATTACAAGAATACAAGTACAACAATTTAAGCCAAATCAAAGTAAAAGTATTAGCCACACATCATGAAATCTTCAATATAATTTCTTTCTCTTGCTCCAATACCTTGAAAAGAAGAAATCAAATGTATATTATTATATCATAACACAATTGAACAAATAATAAGTAAAAGGAATTATATTATTTGTAAATTATAAAATGTGTACCTTTGATTTATTCTTTAAACCATACTTATTATGAAGCCAATCCCTACCACAAATAAGTGCTTCAATTGATTCTTCATTTAATCTTGAATGGTAGTCATCGATAACTCTACCTCCAGCATTGAAAGTGGACTCTGATGCCACAGTTGAGATTAGAATGGCTAATATATTAGTAGCCATCTTAGATAAAATTTTGAACTTAAGACTATTAGTTTTCCACCATTCCAAAGCACTGATCTATATAATACCCTGCTAATCCCAGAAAACTTCTAATCTCTATCACTGTCTTTGTCTATTGTCATATCCTATTCCCTATCTGTATAATACTGATAGTGGAAAGAGGTTTAGAAAGGATTATGACGAAGATAAGAAGAAATAATAAAGGTAGATGAGTATTGAAGAAAGAGAAGGACCTAAACGCAAAGTAGAAAAGGTTAAAGGCCAAAAATTAAAGTAGAAACAAAAGTTAGGCCAAAAGTGGTAATTTCTAAAAATTTAGAGACCTAAATGTAAATATGCAAAAAGTTAGGGACTTAAATGTAATTAAGTAAAAAGTTCAAGGGCAAAATGGTAATTATAGAAAGATCATCCCGAAAAGGGTTATAACTGCCCGGAAGTTTTTTAGTCCCACATTCCATAAGTAAATAGAGGAAGTTACGCTGGTTAATCTGGCATGATACAGAAATTTTATTAGGGCTCTAGACAACAGAAAATTATCTGATAGTTTAAAAGTTATCTGAATTTTTATCAAATTCCATGGACATCAGATATAAGTGGGGAAATTACAGGAAAGTGTGTCCTACAGTGTCAGATGTTATGAATTGGACAGAACCCCGGAAGAAGTCATGTATAAAAAGTTATTCCCATAACAGTGAATTTTGACGGGAGTTTAATAACACCCATGATTCGATAATGGAACTTATCGGTATGTGTGTCTAGATGAAATGAGACTAGATAAACTCATATATGAGCCTATGATGATGCCAAGAAGGGCCAAAACCCAGGGTACCAGTCCATCAGTAGAAGGGGCCAGTGTCCAGAAAAAGTACGAAATTACAAAAATGCCCCTGGATGCCCAGATTGTACCAGAGATGGGTGAAGGGTATTTTGGTCACCTGGGACAGGCTAAAAATGTGGTACATGGTATAAATATGATTATTTGAGCCCAGATATACCCTGAGGCAGTATAAAGAGGGGTAAAATGACGATTATGCCCTTAGGGTCAATATAGTGTAAGAAAGGACATGAAGGGTATTTTGGTCATTTCACAAGGAATGGATGGCAGATAAATACTCAGTATAACCATGTCAAGGGTATGAGAAGCCTATACATTGATTTTCAGGACAGAATACATATCCTGGTATATTATAGAAAAATTCAGAACAGAAAACAGTCCGATTGTTGTGAAACTGCTCCGATCGGTACCGGATTGGACTAAAATTTTTCCAGAAGGTTCCTTACACTATGAGCACGCCACCTAACCCCTTGAGGTGTCCCTTGAGCTGTCCCACATGATGTCATAATTATTCTTTTATGAAAAAGTTAAATCCAAGATTAAATATGGGCCTTTAGATCAAATAGTAATCAAATCAATCTTGGCCATTCATTTTTCTTGGATTTTGGCTATAAATACCCCCTCATTCTGCCCAAAACCGTGGCCTTGTGATACCTTGGGGAAACTCTTGCAAAATGAAAACTCAAGCCAAGACAAAAAAGATTCAAGGTTCCAAAGTTCAAGCAAGATAGAGATTAAAGGTAAGCAATCTATCCTAACTTATCTTTCCTTGATTTGGGAGATTGAACTTAGGGTTTTGATGGGAGAAAATTTTAGTTTTTTCTAAGGGGTTGTTCTTCCCAACAACCTTAGATGAAAGGGGAAAGAAGAAATTAAAGTTAGAAATATATGATTGAAGCTTAAACAAGCTAATTAAGAGATTGGTTGTTGAATCAAGTTGATATTCTTGACTTTGCCTTAATGGAACCTGTTTGGTCTGCACTGTTCATGAGGTAAGGAAATGGAATTTCAATGATTTAATGATTCCATTGAATTTAGATGATGACTTTGTGTAGGATTGGAAAGGTTTTGAACCTTGAAAGCATTGAAATTCCAAGATTGTAGTTTTTGAAACCCTTCTCTGTTACTGTTCACACGCATGAACAGTGATTGGAATTTCATGATTTTGATGCTTCCAATGGTTTTAAAATTAAAATTTGTGTGGGGTAAAGTGGAGAAACAAGTATGGGAAGCATTAGAATCAAAATGAGAATTTTTGAAAGAATTGAGTGCAGTTTCAGTTCTGTACAGCATGTGATGAAGGAGCTGGAATTTCATGATTCTAAGCTCATAAATGGATTCAAAAGATGAAATTGTGTAGGGTAAAGTCAAGGCATCAATTGATTCAAAGACCAAATCTATTGGTTAAGATTAAGGAAAGTTAATGAGATTAATGTTCAAGAAGAAGTTATGTTAGTTAAAGTGAGTTTAATGCTCAAGGAAGTTAGATTGTAATGGATGAATGATTATGTAATGTTAGGAATTGATTGGTATGCTCCAAGAGAGGCAGCCACATGTTCAAGGAAAGTGAGAAGAAAGAAGCAAGTTAAGGTGAAAGAAAGTCAAGTGTTCAAGGTAATAAACTTATCATAAACTTGTATGCATTGAATGTTATGCTTGATTGTGCTATGGCTTGATTGAATTGTGTTGCCTATGTGCTTATGTATGAAGCTCTATTTATATGTTTACTTTGGCCAATTGTATTTCATATGTAACATGGAAGCATGCATATGACACAATGGTAACACTTTCACAAGCAAGCACAAGTAGTTACATTAATGCATGCATTGTTTAGTACCGTTTGCTACTGAGATTTCCCCCAAAATCTCATCCCTTTCCATGTAATCCCAATACCACAGGTTTATGAATGATGAAAGAGGATGATGAAGCATGAAGAAAATCTAGGGATTGGATAGTATATATGTTATGTGAATGTGTAATGTTGTTGTATGACCAATGCAAGCAGTGATGGTCATGATGTAATGAAAAATAGTAAATGATGGAATAAATGTATGAAATTTTACAGACATTTAGATGACATGCCAAGCTTCGTTTTGACACCAAGAATGATTTATTTGGATGTCTTTACAAAGAGAACTGATTTTCCAAAGTAAGGGACCAGAATCTGTTTCCAGGATTTTTGACCAAATGAACAGTAAAATTTGGCGAATAAACTATATTAATTGGCTAATCATTTGATATGAAAATTATTTTTCCTTAAATTTCAAGATGTTATATTCACGTAGCTTTTTGAACCACTTCATTTTGAGTTTTCTAGAATTAGTTATGATTTTTTTAAGTTCGTTGCGTAATCTGGAATGCTATATGAACAGTAACCCGAGAAAGAGTAAAATTCCAGATTTAGCTAATAAACTTCCAAGGTCTTGTAAGTGGTTCTAAATGCTACTGAATGGTCCCTAAGACGTATGAAAGTAGGGATGTTACAGCTATTCCTAGCTTAATACTATTTCAACTTTGCTAGGATCTACAACTACCCCTTCATGGGATATGACATGACCGAGAAATTTGACTTCTTGAAGCGAAAACTCACATTTACTAAGATTAGTATAGAGTTGGCTTTCTTTAAGAACACTAAGAACAATTCTTAAATGCTTTTCATGCTCTTCTGTAGATTTGGAGTATACCAGAATATCATCAATGAAGACCACAACAAATTGATCTAGATAGGGCCTGAAGATTCTGTTCATGTAATCCATAAAAAAATATAGGCGCATTCGTCAGACCAAAGGGCATTACTAGAAATTCAAAATGACCATAACGAGTCCTGAAAGTAGTCTTTGAAATATCATCTATTTTAATTCTGAGTTGGTGTTATCCTGATCTCAGATCAATCTTGGAGAATAAACATGCTCTAGCTAACTGGTCTAACATATCATCAATCTGGGGAAGAGGGTACTTATTTTTAATAGTGATCTTATTCAACTCCCTATAATCAATACATAGTCTTAGATTACCATCCTTCTTCTTAACAAATAACACTAGAGCACCCCAAGGTGAAACACTGTGTCGGATGAAACCCTTATCTAAAAGCTCCTCGATATGCCTCTTTAATTCAATCATCTCATTGGGAGCCATACTATATGGGGCTTTGGACACTGGTCCAGCTCCAAGCACAATGTCAATTGCAAACTTCAATTCTCGTTCAGGGGTAATCCTTGAATCTCCTTTGGAAAATCTGAGAAATTCCTTAACTACTGCAATTGTTTCAATCACTTCTTCTACTTCTGTTTGAACTAAAAAGAAGATCTTATACCCTTGACATCCTTTTCGCAAATATTTATCTGCCTGAGCCTCTATTATAAAATTTAATCTTACTTCTACATTCATATATATGGCTTTTGGACCAAGAACTAGAGTCTTGTTCTTATAGTCCAGTATCACATTATTGGTAGATAACCAGTTCAATCCAATTATGACATCAATCTCATGGAAAAGCATGCATATCAGGTCTAGAGTAGTGCAACAATGCTCATACCAAATAACACTATTTAAGCAAACATAAGATGTAACTACCCTAGCATTTGTAGGGGTTGTCACACATATGGCATAATGTAACTTGCTAATTGTAAGGCCTAAACGTTCAGCACATTCATAGAAACAAAGGAATAACTTGCACCTGAATCAAACATAGCAATCACAGAGTGATTATTGAGACAGATGGTACCTTGTATCATCTCGGGTAACTTTTGAGCATCTTCCTTTGTAAGTGCAAACACTCGACCTTGAGTTCATGGCATTTGATCATTTACTGCTTGAGGACAATCCTTAGAGAAATGTCCAGGCCTTCCACATGTGTAACAAACATTCTTTCCCATCAAGCACAGCCTATCGCCATGATTTTTCCTACACTTGTCACACACTCAGAACTTTGAGTCGCTATTGCCTGTATTACCTCGAAAGTTTCCTCTAGTAGGCCTTCTATTATGCCACTGCCTCTTCCTCTTCCTCTTCTTATAATAGCCACCACCACTGGTAACATCTTGACTTCGACTGGTCCTTTTGGGAATAACATTCCCTCTGTTCACTGGTTTAAACAACATCCGATGATTCAGAAAATTTTCAATTATTCGATATGCCTCCACTACTTTGTTGAATTGACTATATTGTTGAGGAGTCATCTTCTCCTTTAAGGTAACATTCAGTCCTCTAATCATTCTTTCTGTCATCCAGCGTTCATCGTCTGCTTGCTAAAGAAAAGTGGAGTACTGAGAAAGATGAATAAACTTAGTTAGATATTCATTAAAAGGCTCCTTCTCTCCTTGCCTCAACACAAGGAATTCAGCTTCCCACTCATCACGAACTAACTGAGAAAAATATTTCTCATAGAATTATTCAAGAAACACTTCCCATGTCACAGGAATGTTCCCAGCTTGTAGCAGTAGTTCAGTGTTCTTCTACTACCGGTTTGCATCCTTTTCTAACTGATAAATGGGCATATAGGCTTTACTTTCAGATGGACAGTTGAGCACTTTGAAAATCTTCTCTAACTGACTAATCCAATCTTCCGCCCTTTGAACATCAAATGTCCCCTCAAATGTTGGAGGACTGTGCTTACAGAACTTTATCATCCATTGCTAAATACTAGTGGAATCAACTACTTGTCCAGTCTGCCTAGGTGGCTCTGTCGACTGCTGCACCATCTCTAGTTCTATATCAGCTAACGCCTACAAAATTTGGATGCCTTAAATTTTCTACAGCTTCTGCTACTACTACTATAGCAGCATCTCTCTCCTGGTCGCTTTATGCTTGAGCTGCTCGCATCTCCTCAATCATCTTTTGCTGCTGCTCTAGACATTCTAGAATTATCTGATTAATATCCCCAAGGTTTTGTGGTTCTCCCAAGGAAATAGTCCTTCTTGTTCATACGATTTTATTTTACTATCTAAATATGAGAGGAATATAATAATTAACAATTTATATTTCATCCAAAATATTGTATATAACAAGTTTAGCAACACCACACAGATCTTTTATACATAACTGAAGTACATAGACAACATTATCATTTATAAATACAATCATTGCACTACACTTTCTCAAAAGTGATTCTGATGAACTCTTGAACCATAAAGATCCAATCTTGGATGCTCTCATATGGTTCTTCCTCAAAATACTGATCCAATCCTACTCTCCAAGTCTCAGTGAGAGGTAAGATATCATCCATAATATTGGTCCAATCTCTAAGGGTAAGAGTATTTGGATCAAAAGCTTGATAAGCTTCCCATACTCCGGTTATAAAATCCACATAAATCCTGTAGTCTTGTTCTATCTCCCTGACCAAAAGTTGTTCTAAGTCATATAATTGTCTAGCCAACTCCAATGCTTTCTCAAACCGCTCCTCATTCATATTTTTCCCTGGTATTAGCTCTATATTATAGCCAACTGGTGTCTTTGGTTTACTACGACTTGGCATATCTGTATAATTGGGTACTTGGCTAGGTCCCAGAATATCTACACCAATAGGTTGTCTAGGTGTATGTTCTATGGTACCCACAATATAGGAGTGGAATTCATCAGACTGTACTGACTGAGGGATGCTACATCTCCTTTATCTCTCTGGACTACATCAACTTCCCCACTAGGGTCTACTACCTTTGGAGGTACAACATTTAAGGGAGAAGCTAGGATAGGTTCCTTTGATATACTATCATCTGATGCACTATCCATATTATTAGACCCCACTGAAGAACTATCTGATCTATCTAATTCTGAGTCACTAGAGTCTAGAACATGTATTACTAGAGGGAGCCAATAATCAGGATCATTCTCTATCATAAAGACCTCCTATGAGTTCAACCTAGACTTATCTGAACTAAACACCTCAGGCAGATGGTCTCCTTGATTCACTGTAGTTACTGACCTAGTCTTATGTTTAATCATCTTTGTCCTGCAATAACTAACTTAGTGTCAATTATGAAGATGTTCAATTATGTATCAGTCTATAGCTAATATATTCAGAGCATTTCTTAAGCCATAATCCTTTACTTTGATACCAAAATGTCATATCCTTATTTTCAATCTCAATTATACTCATTTGGAAGTCATTTGAACTAATTACATAACCCTTAGCTTTAAAAACATGCATTTTCAAAAGATTTCCTCTCGGGTATTGTTTATGGATACTGTTCATTTGGTAATTCATAACACACACATATATATATCTTTGAAAATTCATAATTTAATCTAGAAAAATTGAAATGATGTGGATTCAATTTCTAATGGAAGCTTTTTCATTTAAATTTGAAGGAAAAATATAAAACTACATTGAAGGAAAAATATAAAACTAAGGTTTCATTGTCCCAATGAAATCAGTTTATTCGTTGAAAAACGCTGCTCATTTGGTAAATCTAGAAGTTCCAGTTTCTTTGTCTTAAATTCAAAAATTAATTTCTCTTTGGTTATTTGTCCAAATGAAACGTGCTACCTATGGATTTAAAGCTCCAGATGTGTTCTTTAGGGCCATAACATTTTGTAGAAAAAATCATTCATTTACTATATGAAATTAGTGAGTGAACGTTGTTGCCTCCCATTGCTCACTTTATCTCAATTCCAGATTTTATCTCCAACTTAGAAACCTCTCCCGAAGGTATTTATCGGGTATTTTATTATACTATAAATTCTCATAATAATTCTACAGTATTTTTTTTCTGACTCTATCAATTTTATAAATTCTCATATTAAATATAGGAATTTACTGTAAAGTTTCATATGATTCTAAGGTCTAAAAAAACTGTAATAATTCTTCCTGACTTCAGGAATGTATATCAATTAATCGGGACCTTAAATCAAAATTCTGCATTGTGTTAAACTGATCAGAATAATTTTGTCTATCTACTGGTAAAATTTGGGAGTAACCTGATTCTGAGCATTTTTGACCATTTTCAAGTTCAACTTTCTCATAATTACATTTTTATCCCTTAATTTTTGATTAATTACATTTAGGTCCCTAAACTTTTAATAATTATACCTTTTGGCCCAACTTTTGTTTTTACTTTTACTTTTGGCCTTAAACCTTTTCTAATTTTTATTCAGATCCTTAAACTTTCTTTAGTTACCAGTCTCTCTGTTTCTTTCCTCAATTTGATATAGTTTACTTCAAGAATCTCATGTCTATTACACATAAACTGCACATATACATCAGATGAGAAAATTGGGGATATGACACAACTTATAGGGCATGTGGCACCATTCCAAGGGAAGAAGCTTCTGGAAAAATTCTAGTTCAATTCGATACCGGCTCAGTCCGATTTCCCAAAAACTAGATTGTTTTCTAAATATAATTGTTTTGAAATTTCATAATTTGCTTTCTAACCTTAAATCCAATATCTAGATTCTTCCTACAATTAACACTCTTGTACTGGGTCAAATTTAATTATAGATCCCTTGGCAAATGACTGAAATGCCCTTAGTTCACTATTTTGCTCTATATTAACCCTAAGGGCATAATTGTCAGTTTACACCTCTTTACTTCTTATCTGGGCATATACTGACATTGACTAATTACTCCTATTCTTTCCTGGACATTTTTTACCTATCCAAATGACAAAAATTCCCTTCATCTGACTCTGACTTAATGACACAACATAATGGCATACATTCAGTGGCATTTTCGTAATTTTATATTTTTCCCGGTCTTTATTAGCCCTGGCCCACATACTTATCTAAAAATATCATTGGGCATATAAGGCACCATTTTGGGCCCTCTACATGGTCCACTACCTTCATGAGTTCAATTCCAGAGAAATTCCCCTGAAACATATTTATCGGGTGTTTTAATCCACTGTAAATTTCCTAATAAATTCTACATAACTCCTTTTTGAGTTCTGTCAGTTTTATAAATTCTTATATTAATTATAGGAATTTAATGACAAATTTCAACTGATTCTAATGTCTAAAGGATACTGTATTAAGTCTCCCTTTCTTCAAAAATTAATATAAAATTTTCAGGACCTCAAGTCAAAATTATGTGTTGTGTCAAAATTATGTGTTGATGAAACTATTTGTAATACTTATGGCATATGTATATAATGTATATGAATATTGAGAAGCTTATTTGATGGCTTATGCATGCATGCTAGAACAATTATTGAAAGTAAAAGAAAGGAAACTAAAATGGTAAAAAAGTAGGTCCTTAAGCAGTTTTGTTGTGACTTTAGTTTGATCTAGCAAATGAGGAAATTATTTTATGAAATTTTACAAGCGTGTAGCACACATCCATAGATTTAATTACATAGGTATAACGTTTCATTTGGATGTGTATAACCAGAGAAATGAATTTCCAAAGTAAGAGACCATAATCTATTTCTAGAGCTTTTAACCAAATGAACAGTAAACTTCAGCGAATAAACTGTATTAATTGGCTAATCATTTGGTCTGAAAATTATTTTTCCCTTAAAGTTCAAGATGTTATCTTCATGTAGCTTTTTGAACTACTTCATTTCGATTTTTCTAGAATTAATAATGATTTTGTGAAGTTCATTGCATAATCTGGAATACCATATGAACAATAACCCGAGAAAGAGTAAAATTCTAGATTTGGCTAATGGACTTCCAAGGTCTTGTAAGTGGTTCTAAATATTACTAATTGGTCCCTAAGACATATGAAAGTAAGGATGTTACATCCAGCATACTAGGAAAAGCAAACTGAGGAGAAGGTAGAGTCGAGCAAGCAAGGAGCCTCTACACATACAGGTAAGGAGGTAAGTGTTAAGGAGCTCCCTTTTTCAAAAGCTTATTTTGATGGAAAGGAAAAGATTGATTCTGAATTTGCAAAAGATGATTTCAATCTCTTTAATAAATTAGAAGTAAACATCCCTATAGTTGAATTCCTCAAGAGAAATCCTAAATATGTTAGATTTTTAAAATAGTTATGTGCTTATAAGAAAAAGTTTAGGCCTCTTTAGAGAATTCAGGTGAGTATTAATGTGTCATCACTTTTTAAGGCTTAATTACCAGTTAAGTACCAAGACCCAGGATCTTACACAATCCTATACACTATAAGAAAAGTTCATATTAAGGGAGAGTTATTAGATCTAGGGGCTGCCATTAATGTAATACCTTGGTCGGTATACTTAGCCTTAGGTATGAACAATCTTAGATACATAAATATAGTGCTCTAATTAGCTGATAGATCAATTATGTATCCTAAGGGAATTCTTGAGGATATTCTAGTGCAGGTTAAGGATTTAGTATTCCCAGCTGACTTTTATGTTCTGGACATGTCTAGTGAACTAGTGAATAAGAGCAATTTGATTCTAGGTAGAACTCTTCTTCAAACTTTCAAGACAATTATTAGTATGAAGCATAATTCTATTCCAATGGAAGTTGGAGGACATGTAGTGACTTTCAATATGAACGAAGTAATGAAGTATCCTCTTGATAATTCTGCTTGTGTTGAGTTGAATACCATCAATTATGCTATTAAAGAAACTAGGGATAAGTATGAATTGAGTTTGCATGATGAGTATGATCCTATGTTGCATAAGTTGTAAAATTCCCATGAAGCATTTTAGGAGCATGAGGATTCAGATTCATCTTTGAGTGCTTATGATAACTATTTTAAATCTCTTTCTTCTATTTATTCTTTTTCTTGCTCTTGTGAAGGCAATACATCATGTTTTCATTGTTTTGATGTGAATATCATGCTTTTAGTTTCTAAAGATTTCTCATTCTCACCAAACTTTGATACAATCTCATCATTATCTAGTGATAATGTTTTTGGAAAGGAATTTGTGAGTTATTTTATAGGAATACAAGACTTTGGGGAAGCTGGAAGTGGAACAAACAAAGAGGGGTCGATTTTATGTGACCACAAGTCACGATGTAAAAACCTACACTTCGCGACTAAATATGAACTTGTTGAGGGAGAGACTCTCTGCGCAATGGAGTCACGATAATATGATTGTATGGTTGTGACCAGAAACTCCTAAGATATCCAGTCATGATGTGAAGATGATGAAGTTGTGACTTCATATCAGGGTGCTGAGGGACAACCTCTCTGTGATCCCAAGTCGCGACTAAATGACTATCACGTCAAGACTAAATATTCCAGAGACACTCACTGTCAATTTGAGTTACTGCGAGAAGTTGATAGTTCACGACAAAAATGGCAGACACAACCAGTGAATTTCAAATTCTTTCAACTCTACAGTATATTCTTTTGGTTAAAGGGCCACTGTGTTATGACTCTACAAATCCTTACTCGCATTCACTAATTACCTCTCATACTTTAGGATTGTTAAATGATTTGATCTCAAATAATGATACAGGAACAAAGGAAAGTGATCCTAAGTATGTTGCAGCGGTATACCAACCTCAATTGGGTGAAGCACTTAAGGAAGTAGAATATACAAAAAATATAAATGGAACACCATCAAGTTTGTTACTAATATATACCAACCACAATTGGGCAAGTTCAAGTTTAAATAGGGAAAATTCATGCAAGCTTAGATGGACTTCGTAATGTAATCAAAGTGCACGATTTTGGTATGCTAAGGTGGAGAGAGAAGGCAATAGGGAAGATTTTTCAATCAAATAGCCATCTCTCAAAATTCTGAGTTCGCACCACCGCCTTGAGGCTATGTTATCTATTTTCTATCTATTACCTTTTACAAATTTTCCTAATGTCATATATGTTTAACATGTTAGTTTGATGATTAGAAAAGGATGAACCAGTAGAAGTAGTAGTTAATTTTTTTGCTTCATGATTTAATAGGATAGTGTTTAATTTTAGTTTAGTTTTATTTTGTATAATACCCCTGTGTTACCCATGTGTTGTTTCTTCAGTGAAGGTTATCTGAGGTGCAACATGCTCAATTGCATGCTAAAGTTTACCCATCTTGTTATCTTTGCTGTCTTTGTATTGCGATGTATTATTTGAATGTGACTGCAAGGTTCACTATGAATTTGTATTGAGTGATGTGTTTGAATACTGTGCTGAAGCTAGGTTTAAATTGACCTTATATAGTGTTATGATGTCTATAATTTTGTTAACAGCGAGGACACTATCAAGTTTAAGTGTGGGGAGATGTTATTATTTTTGTTCTAATTAATATGAAATTCTTTGATTAATCCAATATTTCATCATAGAATTTTTAGTTTTTGATTTTAATGTGTGATGAATTGCTAAAAATTGGATCTCACTTTAAACTATTTTGTTATTGGCTAAAAGGTTGTAGTGTAAAAGATGTTTTGGGCATTGAAAACTATCAAGTGGTAGTCTCTTAAATGATTTATGCCTCTCATACTTTAAGATTATTGAATGATTTGATCTCAAATAATGATATAGGAACAAAGGCAAGTGATCCTAAGTATGTTGCAATAGTATACCAACCTCAATTGGGTGAAGCTCTTGAGGAAGTGGAATATACAAAGGATGTAAAGGGAATACCACTAAAGTTTGTTGCTAATATATACCAGCCACAGTTGGGCAAGTTCAAGTTTAAACAGGGAAAATTTACGACAAGCTTGGATGGACTTCGTAATGTAATCAAAGTGTACGATTTTGGTATCCTATGGTGGAGAGAGAAGACAATGGGGAAGATTTTTCAATCAAGCAGCCATCTCTCAAAATTCTATGAGTTCCCACCACCGCCTTGAGGCTATGTTGTCTCTTTCCTATCTCTTACCTTTTACAAATTTTCCAAATATGATATATATTTGACATGTTGGTTTGATGATTGAAAAAGGATGAACCAGTAGAAGTAGTAGTTAATTTTTTTGCTTGATGATTTAATAGGATAGTGTTTAATTTTAGTTTAGTTCTATTTTGTATAATACCCTTGTGTTGCCCATGTGTTGTTTCTTCAATGAAGGTTATCTGAGGTGCGACACACTCAACTGTACGCTATATTTTACCCATCTTGTTATATTTCCTTTCTTTGTCTTGCGATGTATGATTTAAATGTGACTGCAAGCTTTACTATGAATTTGTATTGAGTGATGTGTTTGAATGCTGTGCTGAAGCTAGATTTAAATTGACCTTATATAGTGTTGTAATGTCTATAAGTTTGTTAACAGTGAGGACACTATCAAGTTTAAGTATGGGGGAGATGTTATTGTTTCTGTTCTAATTAATGCGAAATTCTTTGATTAATCCAATCTTTCATCACAAAATTTTTTGTTTTTGATTTTAATGTGTGATGAATTGCTGAAAATTGGTTCTCACTCTAAACTGTTTTGTTGTTGGCTAAAAGGTTTTAGTGTAAAAATTATTTTAGGCATTGAAAACTATCAAGTGGTAGTCTCTATATTTTTAGGCACGACCTATTGTTACATGGTCGCGGCCTAACATGGACCTTTGGACTTAATACGCTCTCTGTGAAAATCAGTCACAACACGAGGGCAATTAGGTCGTAACAATGTCTCTCTATGTATTATTGTCGTGACTTAATCATTCCTGGTCACGACTATCTGTTGTAAGTTCAAGGCAAATACTCTTTGTGAAATTTGGTCGCGACCTTCATTGCTTTCAGTTGTGACCTGAGTTTGAAAATGCCCATTTACCTTCTCTTTGCTTTATGTAATGCTGTATAGAAGGATTCCTTTTGAGCTAATAAAGCTTTTATAAATGATTTATTGCCCTCTTACTTTCAACCTTTTGCATGAAATAGTTTATAGAAACCATTATCACACTTGAATTTTTGGGAAATGGAAACTGAATTAGAAACACTCAAGTTTTTACTATTACATGATTATGAGTGATTACTTTGGAACTTTTAATCCGTCATTCAAGAGGGATTTCAATTATGATAAGTGTTTTAATGCCTAGTGAATGATGAACATTGTTTGAGACCTTAGGTTATGAGCACTTTAGATGAAAACCTTAGTTAGAAGGATTCTCAGCCTAAATTTCTATATTGAGTGGTTATTCAATTGGTTTATATCCTCTAAAACTTGTCTTAGTCTGAGTTGAAAATTACTTACGCGTTTATGTTATTGAATATGATAGAGACATTTATTTTTAAACCCTTATATCCCAAACACAAGTCTACACATATTCTATCCATAGTCACCTCCTTTGAGCCCATCATTTTTTCTTTTTTTTCCATCATAGAAAGGCATATATGCATGAGCATCTCTTTGAAATAAACCTCTTATTCATGTTAGAAAATCATTATGATTGTGAAATTGTGCTACATCTTTTATATACAAGGTGGCAAATAAAGGCGAGAAAAATCATATTGCACAAAAAAAAAGAGATAGTGCAAAAAAAATTGAAGAAAGAAAGATCATTGAATGAGGCACTATTATCAACTCCTATTAGCACAATCACCACCTGTACATCTCGGAAGACATGAATTCATGCTATATGTTCATTATGGTACTTTCTATCCTTCATATCCCATTCCATGTTGTCTATCTCTATCATTACACTCTTACAAGACATCTTGATTCTTTGCATAAGTGTTGTATAGTTGATGAGATTTAGAGCCATTATAAGCATATGGTAGGATGTTTTCCAATTTGAATCTGAGTGAAAGAACCCTAACAATGAGAGGATATAGAGAGCTAAACACTTATATCCTTATAGAGAATCTATTATGCTCATATAGTTGAGGTTGATTTCATTTAGTAGTTGATTACTTGGCATTGCTCATATTATCACTTTTACATTCCTAAAAGATGGTGCATTAATTATCTTAAGGTTTCACTATGGATTATGTTATTACCTCATTTAATAGCTTTGGCTTAGGTGTACTTCATGTCTTTGTCCAAGAGTATAAAGGTTCAAGTTGTAAGGAATTGGAAGACACGCAGCGGAAATTAACTTAAAAATTTTTCCATTCCTTGCCAGGATTTACCGTATGTGTTTAAGTCAAGTGGGAAGAAGCATTACCCTCAGTGTTCCTCAGCGACTTCCACAACTTCTGGTCACGACGTTCACAGCTTCTCTCCGTGGCTCGTGCTCCCTTTCCGATCGCAAGAAGTCGATGACTCAGGTTGGCTTCCTCTACTGTATCCACACGAACAGCGTTCCAACCACGAATGACGTGCTAGCATCTCCTGTCCCTCTAGGGCTTTCTCAAGAATTCGTCCTCTCCGTCTCTATTTTGGCAGTTTCTTATCTGCAAACCTTTTTCGGATTTCCCTTCAGCCTTTCTGTGTTCTATGTTGTTCAAAACGTAGCTCCTAAAATTAGATATATAGGATGCTATGCGTTTTCCTCTACCGAATTGGATTTTGGAGTTAATCTTATATTAATTCTGAAATTAATACAATATCATATATTGTATAATTTGATAAGAAACTAATTAAATAAATAATATTTATATTAAATCTGTCCCACAGATTTAATTCACCTATTTATTTAACTTAAAATAAAGATAAGACTGAACTATATTTGATTTATTCTCATAAATCAAATTTGAGATATCCTGTCAATTTGAATTTCAAATTCAAATGTGATAGAGATTTAATTTATTCTTATGAATTAAATCTTATAAATATCTCTTATTTGAGATATCCTATCAATTTGAATTTCAAATTCAAAAGTGATAGAGATTTAATTTATCCTTATGAATTAAATCTTATAAATATCTCTTATTTGAGATATCCTATCAATTTGAATTTTAAATTCAAACGTGATAGAGATTTAATTTATCCTTATAAATTAAATCTTATAAATATCTCTTATATGAGATATCCTATTAATTTGAATTTCAAATTCAAACGTGATAGAGATTTAATTTATCCTTATAAATTAAATCTCATATATCTCTTATATATAATGTATATATACTAATAAAAATATAAATAAATATATACATCTACCCTAGATGATTCATTGAATCTGGACATGTCTTAGATTCAATGAATCTGGACATCATAGCTCGTGTTAGGCTATTTTGTGTGCAACCCTGTAGGCCCATATGAAGTTGGCAGTGGGCCATTCACTATACTGACTCACAAGTCGCAAGCGGTCTCTAGCAAGACATCACGACTACCCAAATCATATGAGGATCGATGAACGATGTAACCTTTTATACAACCATATCATGTCCCTTTTATCACACAATATTTTGGTCATGGATGAGACATGGAGAATGTCATCCTCCTATTCCTGACTATTACTTTCTCGATCCCTGAGTAGTCTGACTATAGAAATGGAACTACCTTTCCATTACAGTATGGCCATACATTTCTCAGACTCACTCATCGAGAGGCCCAGTAATATCTCTCTACAAATGTGAGGGACAAATTCCATCTTGACCATTCACATTCCTCCGCATGAAAAATCACTAAGCCTGAACATAGTTTTTATGATCACTCGGTCAAAAGTGACTTTTGACTAGGTCAAAGCTGAGCGTTTGTCATGTAGGAATCCATGATGATCTCAGGTCAAAGGTCATAGTGACATGGTTTGTATATGAGAGAAGCTTATGACGTAACCTATGCAGCTCTCTCATAGCGGGTCGGTCCAACACGTTGTACTCTTACATGTGCCTATGACTTTGATTTATATCTCTATACATCTTCAAAGTAATACTGGTCTTATTTCATCTCTACTCCCGCATAGATGACTGACCAGGGACATTTAGCATAAGATCATGAATTATCCAAGGATGGTCATCACAGTAAACATGCAAATAATATGATAACATAATTAATAAATTCATAAATCAATAATGTTCATAAGACAATGATTGGCCCCTAGGGCACGATTTCCAACACGAGTGTGGGATAACTGATAGGTCACAAATTGTGTATGGTTTCTATAACATTTTGGGGGGTTTTGTGATAACTTTGCCATTCATTTTATGCCTGCAATTGTGCTTTTGTGGTAATACACAATTGTGCTTGGCAGTATGTTGATTTAAGGGTAAAATGGTAAATTAACTCCTTCAAACTGCATATATGTTGTTCTTTAGTAACTGGTTGGACTTTTACAGTGAGCTTTGATGTTGAATTATAGGTATTTTGGAGGAGAACCAAGAATTAATGTGAGCATAAAAGAGATTACAAGACAAAGAGAAGCAAATCAAGGATGACAACCTCTGTGCACTTTCACCGCAATCAAAGTGTCCACAGGTTGTGACCTCACTTCTTGGAAGTTTTCATGCGTTCACAAGTCGGGACCAAAAATAGGATCTAGTCACAACCAAAGAAGAGAAATAGTGAAGCTACGCATTTTTTATTAGGGTTTCATGGCTTTAAAAGGAGAGGGAAGTAGCAGGAGTCAGGGAGGCTTGTTTTGTATCTAATACGGCTAAGAAGCAGTACTCTAACCTTCTCTCAATGCTCTCTCCACAACCTTACCTTCCATCATTCATCCTTTCCATTACCGTTCTTCAGTTTTCTTCATGGCATTACATCTGAACAGGGATTGCAGTACAACGGGAGTCATAAGAGGCTAAATCTTTAGCCTCTTGGTGATAGATCGCATATCTTGATCTCATAGACTGCACTGCACTAGGGAGTTTTCTATTTTAATCTCACATTTCTTATGTTTTAGAATTCCTAGATCTAGGGTTTTGATTTTATGAGTAAGGATTGGATATCGATCGATTATTCTGAGATTAGGTTTTGTAATTGAATTTGGATGATTTGGATGTTGATTTTAATATGAATATTTCAATTTTGATTTCTGGATAATTGGGCTTTTATCAACGATCCTTGCTAACTGATTTGATTGTGTGAAATCTATGGTCATTGATCGATGATCATTCGAGGGCATCTTCATCATCTGATTTAATTCCACGCCAAGTAGTTTTTAGCAGCATATTAATGGTTTTGAACTACCTTTAATCAAAAGAGTTTAAGGAATATTAATGTTCTGGACTCAATCGATCAATTGAAGTTTCATTTAAGACTTGGTGATTTTAAAACCCCATACCATATCAAGAGCAAAGATAGATAGGTTTCCATCATCAAGAGTCTTTCTCAGCATATTTCTTTAATAATCCATCCATTTTCCATCTTAATCAAAAATACAAAAATATTTACTTTACTACATCCTTATTTTATTGCATAAAAAATCAACCAAACCAAAACCCATTTTTACTTTCACTTAGATTTTCAATAATTTTGTCACCAATCTGCTAGGGTTCCAATAAAAAGGGATCTTTGAGAAGAACGATAGGGTTGTGCCTTATACTGCATTAATAGGGTACAATTACTTTTATTTTGATGAGCTAGACGACGACAATCCACGCTGCAAGTCAACAGGGTTGTAGGAGAGCTAGGACTAGGGGAGGTCAACCCCTTAGACCTCTTCAAGAGATCCTATCTAAAGCTGAACCATCTAATTCACAATTTCCTAAAATATCTATATCATCCAGACATGAGACTCAAGAAAAAACACTCTTAAGACATATTTTGTACATGGTTTGTGTAACACTTTTTTAGAGCTTTATAACAACTTTACCATTCATTTATGCCTTAAATTGTACTTTTGTTTTTAATACATGATTGTACATGGCAATGTGCTAACAAAAGGGTAAAATGGTAAATTAACTCTTCAAAATTGCATATATTCTATTATTTACTGATTTGGACTTTTATAGTGAGCTTTTATTTTGGATTGCAGGTATTTTGAAAGAGAGTAAGGACCAGGAAAGAAATCACAAGCTAATAAAAGTGAAACCACTCCTGCACATTTTAGTCATGACCAAAAAGTCCACTGGTCATGACCTTTATTCATCTGGAATGTTCTCTGTGTTTACAGGTCGCGACCAAAACATGGATCTGGTCGCGACTAATATGCGAAATTGCTAAAGATGCACATTTTGAATTAGGTTATGCAGAAATAAAAGGGGAAGGAAGGTTGCCGTCAAATGAGCCTGGTTTTTGGACCTGATTAGGCTAAGAAGCAGTACTATCACGCTCTCTGATCACCTTCACCACCTTTGCCATCATTCTATAAGGAATTGGAAGACACGCAGCGAAAATTAATTTAAAATTTTTTTCCATTCCTTGCCAGGATCTACAGTATGTATTTAAGTCAAGTGGAAAGAAGCATTACCCTTGGTGTTCCTCAGCGACTTCCACAACTTCTCTCCACGACTGGTGATCTCTTTCTGATCGCAAGAAGATGTCCACAGCTTCTCTCCGCGGCTCGTGCTCTCTTTCTGATCGCAAGAAGTCGACGCCTCAGGTCGACTTCCTCTACTGGTATCCACACGAACAGCGTTCCAACCACGAATGACGTGCTAGCGTCTCCTGTCCCTCCAAGGCTCTCTCAAGAATTCGTCCTCTTCGTCTCTACTTCAGCAGTTTCTTATCTGCAAACCTTTTTCAGATTCCATTCAGCCTTTTGTGTTGTGTGTTGTGTACCAAAGACGTAGCTCCTAAAATCATATATATAGGATGCTCTGCGTTTTCCTCAACCGAATTGGATCTTGGAATTAATCTATATTAATTCTAAAATTAATAATATATCACATATTGTATAATTTGATAAGAAACTAATTAAATAAATAATATTTATATTAAATCCGTCCCATAGATTTAATTCACCTATTTATTTAATTTAAATAAAGATAAGATTGGATTATATTTGATTTATTCTCATAAATCAAAATTGAGATATCCTATCAATTTGAATTTCAAATTCAAACGTGATAGAGATTTAATTTATCCTTATAAATTAAATCTTGTAAATATCTCTTATATGAGATATCCTATCAATTTGAATTTCAAATTCAAACGTGATAGAGATCTAATTTATCCTTATAAATTAAATCCTATATATCCCTTATATATAATATATATATATATATATGAATATAATTATAAATAAATATATACATCAACCCTGGATCATTCAATCTAGATATGTCTTAGATTCAATTAATCTGGACATCATAGCTCGTGTTGGGCTATTTTGTGTGTGACCCTGTAGGCCCATATGAAGTTGGCAGTGGGCCATTTCCTATACTGGCCCACAAGTCACAAGCGGTCTCTAGCAAGACATAACGACTACCCAAATCACATGAGGATCGATAAACGATGTAACCTTTTATATAACCATATCATGTCCCTTCTGTCACGCGATATTTTAGTCATGGATGAGGCATGGATAATGTCATCCTCCTATTCCTGACCGTTACTTTCTCGATCCCTGAGTAGTCTGACTATAGAAATGGAACTACCTTTCCATTACAGTATGGCCATACATTTCTCAGACTCACTCATCGAGAGGCCCAGTAATATCTCTCTACAAATGTGAGGGACAAATTCCATCTTGACCATTCACATTCCTCCACATGAAAAATCACTAAGTCTGAACATAGTTTTTATGATCACTCGGTCAAAAGTGACTTTTGACTAGGTCAAAGCTGAGCGTTTGTCATGTAGGAATCCATGATGATCTCAGGTCATAGAGCATAGTGACATGGTTTGTATATGAGATAAGCTTATGACATAACCCATGCAGCTCTCTCTCATAGCGGGTCGGTCTAACACCTTGTACTCTTACATGTGCCTATGACTTTGATTTATATCTCTATACATCTTCAAAGTCATACTGGTCTTATTTCATCTCTGCTCCCGCATAGATGATCTACCAGGGACATTTAGGATAAGATCATGAATTATCCAAGGATAGTCATCACAGTAAACATGTAAATAATATGATAACACACTTAATAAATTCATAAATCAATAATGTTCATAAGACAATGATTGGCCCCTAGGGCACATTTTCTAACAACCTCCCACTTGCACTAGGTACAATCATTAATTTGACTAATTCCCATTGACCTAACATGACGCTCATGCTTTGCCTGCACAAGCGGCTTTGTTAGAGGATCAGCAACATTGTCTTCTCCTGCTACCTTGCATATTTTTATATCACCTCTATCGTTGATTTCTCTGATGAGATGAAATCGCCTGAGTATATGCTTGGTCCTTTGATGTACTCTAGGCTCTTTGGCCTGTGCAATGGCACCGCTTTTGTCATAGAGCAAAGTTATTGGATCTGAGATGGTAGGTATCACCCCTAGTTCCGTGATGAACTTCTTGATCCAAACGGCTTCCTTAGCTGCATCAGATGCTGCTATATACTCGGCTTCTATTGCAGAATCTGCTACAGTGCCCTGCTTAGAGCTCTTCCAGCTTACTACTCCATTATTGAGGAGGAATATATATCCAGACTACGATTTTTAGTCATCCTAGTCAGTTTGGAAACTCGTGTTTGTGTAACCTGTTAGACATAGTTCATCATCCAATCCACCATAGACCAAAAATAAGTCCTTAGTCCTTCTTAAGTACTTAAGGATATTCTTCACAGCAGTCCAATGGGCCTCACCAGGGTCCTGTTGATATCTGCTAGTCATACTTAAGGCAAACTAGACATCTGGTCGAGTACATAACATGGCGTACATGATATATCCTATGGTCGAGGCATATGGAACTTTACTCATGTGACCTCGCTGATCAGATGTACTAGGACATAGATCTTTGCTGAGGTGACTACCATGAGACATGGGTATGAAACCCCTCTTTGATTCGTGCATACTGAACCTATACAGTATTTTTTCTATGTATGTACTCTGACTGAGTCCTAGAAGTCTTTTAGATCTATCTCTATAGATCCTGATTCCTAGGATGTAGGTGGCTTCACCCAAGTCTTTCATCGAGAAAGACTTTCCTAACTAAGACTTGACAATCTGTAAGGTAGGAATGTCATTCCCAATAAGTAGGATGTCATCGACATAGAGTACCAAAAACACAACTGTGCTCCCACTAACCTTCTTGTACACACAAGGTTCATCAATGTTTTGAAGGAATCCAAACTCTTTGACTACTTCATCAAAACGATGATTCCAACTCTGAGAGGCTTGCTTCAGTCCATAAATGGACCTTTGAAGCTTGCACACTTTACCAGAGTCCTCGGAAGGCACAAACCCTTCAGGTTGTGTCATGTACACATCCTCAAGGAGCTTTCCATTAAGGAAGGCTGTCTTGACGTCCATCTGCCATATTTCATAGTCATAATATGCTGCTATGGATAAGAGGATTCTGATTGATTTGGCCATTGCAACTGGGGAAAAGGTCTCATCATAGTCCACACTATGAGTTTGAGTAAATCTTTTTGCAACCAGTCGTGCCTTGAAGACATTTACATTGCCATCCATGTCAGTTTTCTCCTTAAAAACCCACTTGCACCCGACGGTTTTTACACCTTCAAGCGGGTCGACTAAGGTCCAAACCTTATTGTCGTACATGGATTGTATTTCAGACTTCATGCCATTAAGCCACTTTTCAGAGTTTGGTCCCACTATAACTTTTCGATAGGTAGTCGGCTCATTATGCTCAATGAGCAACACATCACGACTGTCAGAAATCAGAAATCCATATCTCTGAGGCTGAAGTCATGTCCTATTAGACTTTCGTGGACCTTGCGTGACTTGAGGAGTCTCAACAACTTGTTGTGAGTCTTCTCTATTTTCCATCTGCAGTTCTGTGGTGTCTTGTGGCTCTCAAACTTCTTCGAGGTATACCTTACTCCCACTGGTTCTTTTAGAGATAAATTCTCGTTCAAGAAAGATACCATTTCTGACAATAAACACTTTGTTATCAGTAGGGTTATAAACGTAATATCCCTTGGTTTCCTTAGGATATCCCACAAAAAGGCACTTTGAGGATTTGGGCGCTAATTTGTCTTTGCTTAACATAGACCTCTCATCCCTAAATCTTAAGGAAAGACAAACTAGGCGTCCTCCCAGTCCATATCTCATACGGAGTCTTTTCAATTGCCTTAGATGGAACACGGTTGAGTGTGAACGCAGCTGTCTCTAGGGCATGGCCCCTAAAGGAGGGCAAAAGATCTGTTCAACTCATCATGGATCGAACCATATCTAATAGTGTTCGATTCCTCCGTTCAGAAACACTATTCCATTGTGGTGTCCTTGGAGGATTCAATTGTGAGACTATCCCATAACTCCTCAGATAATCTATGAACTCTTGGCTCAAATATTCACCACCCCGATCAGATCAAAGTGTTTTAATTGTTTTGCCAAGCTGGTTTTGTACTTCATTTTAAAATATCTTGAACTTTTCAAAAGATTCATATTTATGTTTCATCAGATAGATGTACTCATATCTGCTGAAATCATCTATGAATGTTATGAAGTACGAATAACCTCCTCTGGCATTTGTGTTCATCGGTCCACACACATCTGTATGTATGAGGCCCAATAAATCAATGGCCCTCTCACTGTGCCCAATGAAGGGTGACTTTGCTATCTTTCCTAACAACCAAGACTCGCAAGTGTCATATGATTCAAAATCAAATGAGTTTAGAAATCCATCTTGATGGAGTTTGGAAATGCGTTTCTCATTTATGTGGCCCAGACGACAGTGCCAGAGGTATGTCGGATTCAAATCGTTTGGTTTGACCCTTTTGGTGGTTATGTATAGATATTTCCATGATTGGGTTGTTCCAAATTTAATATGTAATGATCAACATGCAAATCACTATGAGCATAGAAAACATCATTACGATAAATAGAACATCTACTATTCCCAGTAATGGAAGTGAAACCTTCCTTATCCAAATAAGAAAGTGAAACAATGTTACTACTTAAAGCAGGAACATAATAGCAATTGTTCAAAACTAACAAAAGTCCAGTGGGCAGAACTAATTCATAAGTGCCTACAGCTAACGTAGCAACCCTTACTCTGTTTCCAACTCGTAGGTCAACCTCACCCTTTTTCAGCTTCCTACTGTCCTTTAGTCCCTGCACATTTGTACAAATGTGAGAATCACATGCAGTATCTAATACCCATGAAGTGGAAGTAGAAAGATGAATGTCTATAACATAAATACCTGAAGCGATAGCCCCGCTATCCTTCTTGTTCTTTTTCAGATCTTCGAGGTAGAGTTTTCAATTCCTCTTCCAATGACCAGGTTCATTGCAGAAGAAGCAGACTCCTTCCTTTGGAGGCTTTGCCTTCTTTGGTGCAGGCTTGGTTTCAGGCTTGCCTGACTCTTTGGTCTTACCTGATGAGCCATGACCCTTCCCCTTGCCTTTGCCTTTCTTTTTCATACCCTTTCTTTTCTGAACCATCAAAACAGCACTGGGCTTCTTCTTAAGACTCAGCTCAGCAGTTTTAAGCATCCTATGCAGTTCAGAAATAGATTTCTCCATGTTGTTCATGTTGTAGTTCATGACAAACTGGTCATAACTTTCAGGGAGTGAGTTCAAGATCAAATCCGTAGCTAACTCCTGGCTCATGGGAAGTCCAAGCCTCTCAAGGTGATGAATGTACCCTTTCATCTTTAAGACATGAGTACTAACTGATGCACCTTCAACCATCTTGCAGGAATGTAAGGCCTTAGTGGTCTCATACCTCTCTTGCCTTGCCTGTTGCTGGAACATTTCCTTGAGATGCACAATCATCTCATAAGCCTCCATGTGTTCCATATCTCTTTGGAGCTCCGGAACCATGGTGGCTAGCATCAAGCATCCCACATCGACAGAGTCTTCCATATGCTTCGTGTAAGCATCTCTCTGACCTCTAGGAGTATTGGCCGCTGGCTCCTTAGGAATGGGTTGATCTAGGACATGCGCCTTTCTTTCCTGCTTGAGAACAATTCTCAAGTTCCTAAACCAGTCAAGAAAGTTTGTCCCATTAAGTTTGTCCTTCTCAAGGACAGATCGCAGCGGTAATGTAGCAGTATTACTAGTCGTCATGATTCTACAATTAAAAATATGCAATTCAATTAGCAATCTCCCACTAAATAAGCAACCCTCAATGCAATAGTTAGTGGGCTAAGATCCATATTTGGCTCAAACTTAAGTCCGCTTTGGCAGAGTCCACAATTGAACGATCGAGGTTTTGACAAGTGTTCATAAATTGATGGCATTATAACTTAAGATTTCATTTAGAGGGCTTAATTTAACTATCTGGTTTATAAGAATGCATGTTTCTCAGTTTGTATCTCATACAAGTAATATGCATGTGCTGATATAATCATAAGATGCATAATTTAAACGTGATACAATACGGCTCACCTATCCTAAGTCCACTCAAGCCAATGAGAGGAGCTCTCTAGTAAGAAAAGGAAAATTACATATAGAAACCTCTTTTAACATTCGAGGGGAGTGAGATGAGAAGAGAAGGTACATTAAGAGTATATAGAGGAAGGCACGACACGCAGGCCGTATTTAAAAATTACAACACTTGTAATCTAGAGCCATATTGTTCACCATACCCAAATATTCAAGAATCAATATTCAGATTTAATTGAAGGGCAATTAATGTTTCAAAACTAAAACATTCACAAAACAGTATATGTTATGTAATATCCTTAATTTTCTATACTGGTTCCTATGTACAGATTAAACGGAATATATGAGCTCTGTTTCAGGAAAAACATGTGTACCTTTATGTAAAGAAAAGGATTAAATTGCAAAAGAAAGGAAATTAAGGGACCTAAATGCAATTATGGAAAGTTTAAAGTTAGGAATGAAAGGAAGACAAAAATATGGGGTCTTAAAGTGTAATTTTAGCCAAATTAAGGGACTTAATTATAAAGAAGGAAAAGTTCCCTGGGGCTAAAGTATAATTAAAGAAAATAGGCCAGAAGTGGTTTGCACTGCCCGACAGCATTTCAGTCCCAGATTCTACCAGAAGGTAGGGCAGGTGACGCCGGGTAACCAAGCCTAATACCGGAATTTTTGAAGACTCCAGATAGCCAGAAATGGACTGATCGTCCAAAAGTTATAAAAATTTATACCGGATACCCTAGATTTCAGATATAAGTGGGAAAATACAGGATGATGCGCCTTTATGGGCGGATGTCGGGAAACTGACAGGATACCGATGGGAGGTCTGTAGGAAAAGTTATTCACAAAATAAAAAAATCCAGACGGAGTGTGAGGCCTCCGGGGATCCGGGTAGGAGATTTATCGGTATTTTTAAAGAGGCTGAATGCGATCGGATGACTTCGGTCAGATGACCGTTATAACCCCCAAGGATGCTTGAACACAGTAGGACACTATATCTGGGAAAAAGAGCCGGTGTCCGGAAAAGGTATATACTCGGTAAATAATAGTTAAAATATTCAATGAATTGTGTTAAAGGAAGATTCCTCGTAATGCGTGCCATACAGGTAATGGACCCAGGAAGCCCGAAAATGGCGCCATTAGAGGCCCAATAAGACTCTTGGACTGATAGGTGGGCCAGTGTCCAGCAGAACCCCGGAAAAGTGCGAAATTACGAAAATGCCCCTATGTTGTACAAAAAGGGCAGCAGATGAATATAGGGTATTCTGGTCATTTTGGACAGACCCAGAGGTCAATACATGTCTAAATAAGGTTGACTAGAGCCAGTATAAGCTTTGACCGGGTCCAAAAAGGTGTGAAATGACGATTTTGCCCTTAGGGATTAAAATAGGATAAGATAGGGCACCAAGGGCATTTTGGTCATTTCGCAGGGGATCTGTAATTGAGTCTGGACCCAGTATTAAAAAGTTAATGATATAAAGGGTCTAGATACTAAATGTGAGGTCAGTAGACATAAAAAGGATCTTCAAAAACATCAGATTCTGAAAACGGCACGTTTTCCGAGGCGATGGACCGGGCCGGTACCAGATTGGACCGGAAAGCTTCCAGAACCTCCAAATTTCGTCACATGAAGAATATGGGTGGTGAGGTGTCCTATGAGGTGTCCCATGAGGTGTCCAGGGTGATGCAGTAAAAAGAATTAAAGAAAATAGGAAATTCCAGGAAAAACTAGGACCACATGTTCAGATGGCTTCAAAATTACAAGAATGCCATCCATTAAAGCTATAAATACCCCCTTCCCCTCCCATTTTATGCATCCCACGTTTTTGGCAAGAAAAGAGAGAGAAAGAAGAGAGAGAAGGAGAAAGAAAGAAAGAAAGGAAGTTCTGGTGGAGTTGGAAGTAGTAAGGAAGTTCTGAAGCTCTGCTTTTGAGGTAATAACTAATCCTAGCTCTTATGTAATGTCTTTGTGATGTGTTGTTTTGTTTGGTTGATTGTTGTCCTATATGTTATGCTTGAAGCTCTATTCCAATGCTATGATCATATGTTATTGAATATGGAAGCATGCAGCATACTTATCTATACACAGTCACAAGCAAGCACCGTCACTTTGCATTACATATTTTGTTATGATTGTTGTTACTGGGATTCTTTTGAATCTCATTCCCAAACATAACATTACAGGGGAGGTTCTGTCAAAATAAAATTTGGAAATCTTAAGAGACGCCGGTAGGCTGCCGAAATTCCGACAACGAAGACGGAACAAAGAAAGGAACTGATATGTACTGTGTACGTAGTGCTGTCTAAGGAGGCTGGAAGTGATTGGACCCAGCAGGTTCATCCAGTCTTTCCTGGGTACTACGTAGAATGGTAGTTCGCATAAGGGAATTACCGAATCGGTACAACATCAGTCACTTTCTAAAGAAGAATTGCAGCAGTTGTGCTGCCGGTTTTTAGACAGAAAAGGATGTAATACAATATGAGGGAGTTAATCATGCACTAATTTATAACAGTTGATTATTTGATATTAATTGTTATCTGGCCTGTATGACTGATATGTGTTGGCTGTATGCTTGAGTATGTAAAGACTAAATATAGGCTCAGTGAACAGTAACTCGTGAAGACCCATTCATGTTTGATAAATCATTAAAAATAGTAAATGATTGAATTAATGTACGAAATTTTTAGGGTAAAAAGTAGACATACTAAGAGTTAATTTGATATATAGAATGTCTAATTTGGATGTATACACGAAAAGATATAAATTGTTAAAGTTGGGACCAGAATGCTGAATTCAGGAGAAAGTCATTGGATGAACAGTAAGATTGAAACGTTGACCCACGTGAAATTTGTCCAGGATTGGTCAACCAATGATTTTTCCCTGAAATATATTTGAGTTAGATTCATGTAGCAATTTGAACCACTTCATTTCGATTTTTATAGAATTAGTTATAAATTTTCAAAATCAGGTCACTCATCTGGAATTTGCCACAGTGAACAGTACTCGATATGAATAAAATTCCAGATTAAGTGTTTAGACTTCAATGACCCTGAAAGTGGTTTAAGTGCTACTGAATGGTCCCTAAGATGTATAAATATAAGGATGTGACATTTTGGTATCAGAGCATAGGATTCTGGCTTAAGAAATGCTCTGAATAGATTATTTATGGATTGATATGAGATTATACCCAGACCCTAACCCTAAACAGTAAGTATTTTGTCAAGTTAGGGTATGTTATGGGATGGTTAACATTGCTTAATTAAGAAAATGTTGCAGGAATATATATGAGATTCCATAAGATTAAGTCAGAGGCTTCAGTTAATAAGGACGACTCCAGACCAATAGTGATATATGAAGATGATATATATCCACATCCCTTAGACAATGAAGAGAGTCCAGATGAGAGTTTAGGGGATCAGTCAGGAAAATCTACAGTGGAATGTCCCATAGACGTTTCTGTAGACTTAAACCTGCAGTCTGGAGGTGATGTAGAGATTCAGCCTAAAGCCTAATATGCACCAGTTGATGTTGAGTCTAGTGACTCTATACGGTATAAGTTTATTGGAATGCCCTCTAACCTTGATATAAGCTTTATCCCTCTTACGAGATGATAGATTACGGCTGAGGAAGCTGAGTATTGGTACTGGATTATGGGTAGACCATATATTATTCCTCCTCTACCAGAGTTTGAGGATAGATTTAAGATAATTAAGATACAACAGTCCCCTAATTCAAACATCCAGTCAGAGCCTATGATAGTTCTTGTCCATTCCCAAAGTCCAAGAATATGTGACTTTATAGAGAAAGATCAGTGGGATATTCCTATTCCTAGTCAACCCCAGCCTTCTTCATTAAAGAAAAATAGTGTTGACCATATTGGTCTGAAGAAAGCTGTGAAAAGTGAATTACTTAGTCTAGGTCAAGGGATGGACAAAAGTATAGATTAAGAACAGTTAGTTATCTGCAGTTCCTCAATGCCGTAGCAGGAATGATAAACAGACATCCAGTAGAGGGCATTAACCTAATATACTTTTGAGGATTAGTATGAGATGATAGTAAGTCAAGTGTCATGAGACTAAAGATGCCAACCTCACTGAAGTCTATCAGTTAGAGATTTAGCACAGAGTATAGGCAAGTTAAATAGTATGAAGCACTAAGATACAAAAGATCAGTTTAAGAAGATGTTCAACAGTAGATCCTCCATATGATCATCAGGAGTTGATCTATAGTACGAAAGACTTTGTATAGCTAGTCTTTACGGAAAAGAATAATGAGAAGTTAGAATGAGACTTGCCTAAGAATGATTTAATACACAGCCTAAGGTTAAAGACGTGATGGTTAATAGATAGAAAGTTAATGTTCCCAAAGCAAAGGGATTCTATCACGAAGAGATAGTAACCTAACGCTCTGACCTAGAGAACATAAATAGTAATATTAAGTGATGAATGAGATCCAAGTGACCTGAATTGGTCAGGATATAGAGGAAGACCAGAAAAGAATAACAATCTAGTCTAAAGTAGACTGAGATTGATAGACAAAAAGAATTAAGAGATACAGAGAGGCACAAAAGTTACTCCATACGAGATGGAGAATTATCTGCTCACTTGAGAAGTTTTTCTCAAAAAGTTTAAAAGAAGCATTCCTCTCAATTAGAGAAAGGTGAGCATGAAGTTAAGGGTTAGAGCTAAGGAAAGAGAACTCTTTTGATGGATACTTAATCGAGTTCATTCATATGAACCTTGAGGCTTAATAAGAGATACTTTCTTGCCTGTTAGTAATCCAGGAGGATTAGGGAGAAACGTAAAAGTACAGATGGCATAAAGATAGGAGCCAAACCTTCCTCAGTTAGTTGAAAGAGAATAGCTGACTCAGTTATGGATTGTTGTGAGGCCAAGGACACATAAATCCTTCAGGCTAGAGACATAGAAATCTTACAGGCAATAAGGGATGATATGATAGAATAAATATGGCCTAGTAAGGTAGCCATAGATTCAAAGATAAAGTGACTCCCCTATTCCTAGTAAGAAAGAGTAAAGAAGGGTTGAGTCTTTACCCTAATAAGAGGGTAAAGTGGCAACCTAAATGAAACAAGTAAATGATTTAGGTTCCTGAATAAATAATCAGGACCTAGTGATTAAGGTAATGAAGGAACAAAATGTTTTAAAGTCTACCTAGTTAATTGCTTAATGGCAATGTGAGTATGAGGGATGATTGAGCAAACTATATAATGATGCATGGCTTATGTTGCCATAAGGTATAATAAGAAATTGCATCTCATTGCAGTTGTCATGTGATGACACACATACTAGAGAATGCTTAATTGATTGCATCTACCTGCATATTATGCATGTTGAGTATACTATGATAAATGAATACTCCCCTTATGCAGTACGTACTGGGTAGAGTATACCAGATGAGAAAGTTATGTTGCTCCCATGCCCTATGACATGCAATTAAATAATTCAACTTAGCAAGAATGAAGCAATAGCAAAGTGCTAAACTAGAAAGTTGCTATTTGATTCTCAGAAGATAGAAAGAGAATTTATGATCAGACTATGATAGTCAATGGGATAGAGAATGAGATTAAAGATGAAGATTAGTAGTGAGCCTACAGATAAATGATTATGATACTTAGGACATATCCCTTTAGTATGGATAAGATAGATGAAAGGAAATGAGACGCAGTTATGAAAGATGATATGGCTCTAAGAAAGAGCAGTTTTTAACTAATATAAGTTAATGTTTTTGCAATAGAGCTAGATTGCTCTTACAATAGAGTAAAGTCCCTCTGATGAGATAAATAGATGACAACAAATATGTGCATGGTAGAGCTTGTGTAGCTCCCTGCAATGTTAAATGTAATAAAGTTATAAAGATAAGAATGGTATATGAAGTTCCTGAGTGATAGAGGAAATGAGTGAAGTCTTGATAGATAATATTGGCTTCTGTGACCATTTTTGGGGAATTATTTGTGGAGTTAACAACTATGTGGAAGTGACTAACCTTGTAACTTTGTCCGTTGGTTTAGGTCTTCCAGAGATGAGAATACAGTACAACAGAATCCAGTAGATTCTGGAGGATTGCAGTTAGATCCTAGTATGGCTCACAGGGTCACAGTTAGATCCTGAAGAGGCTTACGGTTGATCGCAGTAGATCCCGAGGGTCGCAGTAGACTAAGCCTAGAGGAAGAAAGTAATGAGCCATAAGTACAGTATTTCTTTGGAAGGACAAATACCAAGGAAAAGTTAAGGTATAGAAGCTTCACAAGTTGATTAACTCATAATAGAGAGAGTACCCATGATGCTAGTTTCAGATAGCCTTATTACTATCAGGGATTGAACTCAGAATTTCCTTACACGTATCAGGAACTAAGTGATCAAAGTTAAAGCTGTTAATGCTGAGTCCCAAGGATTTATGGGAATATTACGTAAGATATAAGAAGAGATCCTTATGATAAGATTACAGAAAATAAGAGACAAATAAATCCTCTAGATGAGGATAAAGAGATTAGAAGGCCAGATAGACCCAAAAGAGATAGTATAAGATGGGTCTAAGATAATAAAGTACCAGGGTTAAAGCCTGTAAGCACCAGTGCTTTAGATTTTTATCTGCACATTTTAGTTAAGCGTGCTCAGGTAAGGGTAATTCAATGATGGGTGACCCCTGGGAAGTGATGGAAAAGTGTGTAAATGCCATTGAAATTGGCATATGTGCACAGAGCTATGTAAGATGATAGAAAGAGCTATGAAAAGCTAAAAAGGTTTATGAATAATAAGAGACTAGAACCCTTATGTCAAGTCCAAATGAAATGGATTTGAAAGATAGACTATGATATAGCCAGATGTGGCTAGATATGTCATGTTATGATAAAAAAGATACGAAATGAGATATGTTATGAGAAAGGTGTATTGAGAAATACGATATGAAGTAGCATAATAGCTAGCCTTGTAAACAGATAAAGAGGCTCCCTGCTAAAAGGGGTAAGACATTTGAATGATACGTTACGTATGAAAGAGCAAATGAGAGCTTTCACTCCTTGCATAAAGTGCCAAGCATTATGTTATGTTATGTTATGTTATGTTATGTTTGTTAAATATGCTAAAACTCTGAGTGTTAGAGCAATGCAAGCTTTATATGATAAAGCTGTGCAAGCTCCGAGTGTTAGAGCTGTGCATATTAAGAGAAGGAATGCTTAAGCTCCGATGTTAGAGCTTTGTATTCGTAAGCAGGTATGTAGTCCTGTAGCATGTTGTCCAGGCATTATGCATGTTAGAGTATGTGCTCCTATATGCTCATATATGCTCCTATGTGCTCCTATTTAGTAGTAGAGCATTGAAAGAAAGAATAATGATATAAGTCCTCTCTCTGTATTATGATGAGTTATTAAAGATGATAAGAATGCATAATGATATGGGAATGAGAGTTAAAGTGTGCGGATACTCAAAGAATTCTGCTAGATACTCAGATGAGAAAGAAGTAGTTGCACTAAAAAGTATGATGAGTTGTTAATAGAAACTCCCGAATATAGCAGTATTCGAGAGAGTTTAATATGAAAGAAATGGACACTACTCACAAGACCAGTATAGTGAGGAGTCCATATATAGATAAATGCATAGCAAGAAGGTAAGTAATAGAATGAACTGGAGTTCAACTCTGAGTGAGTTGATTCATGACAAAAGGATGATCATAGTAAGATATGAAGAATTGCGGATATAAAAAGAACTCCGTTAATATGTCACGATAAAAGATAAGAGATAGATACCCCAATCACTGACTAAGGTGCTAAGTAAATTTCGGGGACGAAATTTATTTTTAGGGGGAGAGAAATGTAATATCCTTAATTTTCTGTACTGGTTCCTATGTACAGATTAAACGGAATATATGAGCTCTGTTTCAGGAAAAACATGTGTACCTTTATGTAAAGAAAAGGATTAAATTGCAAAAGAAAGGAAATTAAGGGACCTAAATGCAATTATGGAAAGTTTAAAGTTAGGAATGAAAGGAAGACAAAAATATGGGGTCTTAAAGTGTAATTTTAGCCAAATTAAGGGACTTAATTATAAAGAAGGAAAAGTTCCCTGGGGCTAAAGTATAATTAAAGAAAATAGGCCAGAAGTGGTTTGCACTGCCCGACAGCATTTCAGTCCCAGATTCTACCAGAAGGTAGGGCAGGTGACGCCGGGTAACCAAGCCTAATACCGGAATTTTTGAAGACTCCAGATAGCCAGAAATGGACTGATCGTCCAAAAGTTATAAAAATTTATACCGGATACCCTAGATTTCAGATATAAGTGGGAAAATACAGGATGATGCGCCTTTATGGGCGGATGTCGGGAAACTGACAGGATACCGATGGGAGGTCTGTAGGAAAAGTTATTCACAAAATAAAAAAATCCAGACGGAGTGTGAGGCCTCCGGGGATCCGGGTAGGAGATTTATCGGTATTTTTAAAGAGGCTGAATGCGATCGGATGACTTCGGTCAGATGACCGTTATAACCCCCAAGGATGCCTGAACACAGTAGGACACTATATCTGGGAAAAAGAGCCGGTGTCCGGAAAAGGTATATACTCGGTAAATAATAGTTAAAATATTCAATGAATTGTGTTAAAGGAAGATTCCTCGTAATGCGTGCCATACAGGTAATAGACCCAGGAAGCCCGAAAATGGCGCCATTAGAGGCCCAATAAGACTCTTGGACTGATAGGTGGGCCAGTGTCCAGCAGAACCCCGGAAAAGTGCGAAATTACGAAAATGCCCCTATGTTGTACAAAAAGGGAAGCAGATGAATATAGGGTATTCTGGTCATTTTGGACAGACCCAGAGGTCAAGACATGTCTAAATAAGGTTGACTAGAGCCAGTATAAGCTTTGACCGGGTCCAAAAAGGTGTGAAATGACGATTTTGCCCTTAGGGATTAAAATAGGACAAGATAGGGCACCAAGGGCATTTTGGTCATTTCACAGGGGATCTGTGTCACATCCTTATATTTATACATCTTAGGGACCATTCAGTAGCACTTAAACCACTTTCAGGGTCATTGAAGTCTAAACACTTAATCTGGAATTTTATTCATATCGAGTACTGTTCACTGTGGCAAATTCCAGATGAGTGACCTGATTTTGAAAATTTATAACTAATTCTATAAAAAATCGAAATGAAGTGGTTCAAATTGCTACATGAAGCTAACTCAAATATATTTCAGGGAAAAATCATTGGTTGACCAATCCTTGACAAATTTCACGTGGGTCAACGTTTCAATCTTACTGTTCATCCAATGACTTTCTCCTGAATCCAGCATTCTGGTCCCAACTTTAACAATTTATATCTTTTCGTGTATACATCCAAATTAGACATTCTATATATCAAATTAAATCTTGGTATGTCTACTTTTTACTCTAAAAATTTCGTACATTAATTCAATCCTTTACTATTTTTAATGATTTATCAAACATGAATGGGTCTTCACGAGTTACTGTTCACTGAGCCTATTTTCAGCATTTAGTCTTTACATACTCAAGCATACAGCCAACACATATCAGTCATACAGGCCAGATAACAATTAATAAATAATCAACTGTTATATATTAGTGCATGATTAACTCCCTCATATTGTATTACATCCTTTTCTGTCTAAAAACTGGCAGCGTAACTGCTGCAATTCTTCTTTAGAAAGTAACTGATGTTGTACCGATTCGGTAATTCCCTTATGCGAACTACCATTCTACGTAGTACCCAGGAAAGACTGGATGAACCTGCTGGGTCCACTCACTTCCAGCCTCCTTAGACAGCACTACGTACACAGTACGTATCAGTTCCTTTCTTTGTTCCGTCTTCGTTGTCAGAATTTCGGCAGCCTACCGGCGTCTCTTAAGATTTCCAAATTTTATTTTGACAGAACCTCCCCTGTAATGTTATGTTTGGGAATGAGATTCAAAAGAATCCCAGTAACAACAATCATAACAAAATATGTAATGCAAAGTGACGGTGCTTGCTTGTGACTGTGTATAGATAAGTATGCTGCATGCTTCCATATTCAATAACATATGATCATAGCATTGGAATAGAGCTTCAAGCATAACATATAGGACAACAATCAACCAAACAAAACAACACATCACAAAGACATTACATAAGAGCTAGGATTAGTTATTACCTCAAAAGCAGAGCTTCAGAACTTCCTTACTACTTCCAACTCCACCAGAACTTCCTTTCTTTCTTTCTTTCTCCTTCTCTCTCTTCTTTCTCTCTCTTTTCTTGCCAAAAACGTGGGATGCATAAAATGGGAGGGGAAGGGGGTATTTATAGCTTTAATGGATGGCATTCTTGTAATTTTGAAGCCATCTGAACATGTGGTCCTGGTTTTTCCTGGAATTTCCTATTTTCTTTAATTCTTTTTACTGCATCACCCTGGACACCTCATGGGACACCTCATAGGACACCTCACCACCCATATTCTTCATGTGACGAAATTTGGAGGTTCTGGAAGCTTTCCGGTCCAATCTGGTACCGGCCCGGTCCATCGCCTCGAAAAACGTGCCGTTTTCTGAATCTGATGTTTCTAAAGATCCTTTTTATGTCTACTGACCTCACATTTAGTATCTAGACCCTTTATATCATTAAATTTTTAATACTGGGTCCAGACTCAATTACAGATCCCCTGCGAAATGACCAAAATGCCCTTGGTGCCCTATCTTGTCCTATTTTAATCCCTAAGGGCAAAATCATCATTTCACACCTTTCTGGACCCGGTCAAAGCTTATACTGGCTCTAGTCAACCTTATTTAGACATGTCTTGACCTCTGGGTCTGTCCAAAATGACCAAAATACCCTATATTCATCTGCTGCCCTTTTTGTACAACATAGGGGCATTTTCGTAATTTCGCACTTTTCCGGGGTTCTGCTGGACACTGGCCCACCTATCAGTCCAAGAGTCTTATTGGGCCTCTAATGGCGCCATTTTCGGGCTTCCTGGGTCTATTACCTGTATGGCACGCATTACGAGGAATCTTCCTTTAACACAATTCATTGAATATTTTAACTATTATTTACCGAGTATATACCTTTTCCGGTCACCGGCTCTTTTTCCCATATATAGTGTCCTACTGTGTTCAGGCATCCTTGGGGGTTATAACGGTCATCTGACCGAAGTCATCCGATCGCATTCAGCCTCTTTAAAAATACCGATAAATCTCCTACCCGGATCCCCGGAGGCCTCACACTCCGTCTGGATTTTTTTATTTTGTGAATAACTTTTCCTACAGACCTCCTATCGGTATCCTGTCAGTTTCCCGACATCCGCCCATAAAGGCGCATCATCCTGTATTTTCCCACTTATATCTGAAATCTAGGGTATCCGGTATAAATTTTTATAACTTTTGGACGATCAGTCCATTTCTGGCTATCTGGAGTCTTCAAAAATTCCGGTATTAGGCTTGGTTACCCGGCGTCACCTGCCCTACCTTCTGGTAGAATCTGGGACTGACATGCTGTCGGGCAGTGCAAACCACTTCTGGCCTATTTTCTTTAATTATACTTTAGCCCCAGGGAACTTTTCCTTCTTTATAATTAAGTCCCTTAATTTGGCTAAAATTACACTTTAAGACCCCATATTTTTGTCTACCTTTCATTCCTAACTTTAAACTTTCCATAATTGCATTTAGGTCCCTTAATTTCCTTTCTTTTGCAATTTAATCCTTTTCTTTACATAAAGGTACACATGTTTTTCCTGAAACAGAGCTCATATATTCCGTTTAATCTGTACATAGGAACCAGTACAGAAGATTAAGGATATTACATTTCTCTCCCCCTAAAAAATAAATTTCGTCCCCGAAATTTACATTACATCTATCCTATACCAATAATTCAGGGTACTTTTCTCTCATCTTTTCTTCTGTTTCCCATGTAGCCTCTTGTTCAGTCAAACCTTTCCAGATCACTTTAACTAAAGGAATCTGCTTATTCCGCAACTGCTTGACTTTTCTATCAGCAATTCGCACCGGTCCAACCTCATAGGTCAAGTCATCTCGCAGTGTAACCTCATCTTGCTCTATCACATGAGATAGATCTGGAATATACTTCTTTAATTGGGAAACATGGAACACATCATGGATCTGGCTGAGATTCGGAGGAAGAGCTAATTTGTAGGCTACTGCTCCTATCTTTGAGAGAATCTGGAATGGCCCGATGTATCTTGGATGCAACTTCTTCACCTTAATCGATCGTCCGGCTCCTGTGGTTGGAGTTAACTTAAGGAATACATGTTCTCCTTCTTCAAATTCCAACGGCTTCCTTCTGACATCTGCATAGCTCTTCTGTCTGCTTTGAGCCGTCAACAATCGTTTTCTAATTACCGCAACTTGTTCTGCAGTTTGATCCACTATATCCGGACCAAGCATTCTTCTCTCGCTCAACTCTAGCCAGCATAAGGGGGATCTACATTTTCGTCCATAGAGTGCTTCAAAAGGTGCCATCTGTATACTGGCCTGATAACCATTGTTATATGCAAACTCTATAAGGGGTAAATGGATATCCCAGCTGCCTTTGAAATCTAGGACACATGCTCTCAGCATATCCTCTAACGTCTGTATTGTTCTTTCAGATTGACCATCTGTCTGAGGATGATAAGCTGTACTGAATCTGAGAGTAGTGCCCATTTCTTCCTGTAGAGCCCTCCAGAAATTTGAAGTAAATCGTGGATCTCTATCAGACACAATGCTGCTTGGGATACCATGGAGCCTAACGATCTCCTTTATATACAGCTTTGCCAGCTTTTCTAGAGAATCTCTCTTATTGATTGCCAGGAAATGTGCTGACTTTGTCAGTCGATCGATTACTACTCAAACCGCATCATGTCTACTTGGTGTCAAGGGTAGTCCTTCCACAAAGTCCATGGCAATCCCATCCCATTTCCACTCAGGAATATCTAAAGGCTGCAACGTTCCTGCTGGTTTTTGATGTTCAACTTTCACTTTCTGGCAGGTTAAGCACTTAGATACGTAAGCTACAACATCTTTCTTCAGTCCAGGCCACCAGAATAATCTTTTAACATCATGGTACATTTTGGTCATACCTGGATGTACCGTATATCGGCTTTTATGTGCTTCCTCCAGAATTCTTTCCCTTAATCCCCCAACATTTGGGATATAGGGTTTTCCCCTAAACTGTAGCAATTCATCTGGGGACATCCCAAAATCCCTTGTCTTCCCTTTCTCCAGCTTGTCTTTGAATATTGCTGCGAGCTTATCCTGTTTCTGAGCCTCTTTGATCTCATCTTCTATGCAAGTTCTGACATGAACTCCTCCAAAAAGATTCTCCGTCATTTGCATTTGATATAGAGGGCTCCAGTCGCGCATATCTTCTATCAGTTCCAATTCCTTGATCATCATGTATGCAACATGCACCACCTTTCTACTCAGGGCATCAGCTACCACATTGGCTTTTCCTGGATGGTATTTAATCTGGAAGTCATAATCTTTTAACAATTCCATCCATCGCCGCTGCCTCATGTTCAGCTCTTTCTGATCCTGCAGATACTTCAGGCTTTTGTGGTCGCAAAATAACTCTATCGTTGCTCCGTATAAATAGTGCCTCCATATCTTCAGGGCATAGACCACCGCCGCAAGCTCCAGATCATGAGTGGGATAATTCTCTTCATGTGGCTTTAACTGCCGAGAGGCGTAGGCTACTACTCGACCTTGCTGCATAAGCACACATCCCAGACCCTGCTTGCTAGCATCAGTGTAGATTACATAAGTCTGAGTTGGGTCTGGAATAATCAGCACGGGAGTAGTCGTTAATCTCTGCTTCAACTGCTGGAAGCTAGCCTCGCACTTCTCATCCCACTTAAACTGCTGATTCTTTCTGGTCAGCTTGGTAAGTGGTAAGGCAATTCGAGAAAAGTCTTGAATGAATCGTCTGTAGTACCCTGCTAGGCCGAGAAAACTTCTAATCTCTGTCACTGTCCTTGGCTGTTCCCAGCTCAAAACTGCTTCAACTTTGCTAGGATCTACAGCTACCCCGTCTCGGGATATGACATGACCGAGAAATTTGACTTCTGAAAGCCAAAACTCGCACTTACTCAGCTTAGCATAGAGCTTCTTCTCTTTAAGGATACCAAGAACAATCCTCAAATGCCTTTCATGCTCCTCTGGAGATTTGGAGTACACCAGAATATCATCAATAAAGACCACAACGAACTGATCTAGATAAGGCCTGAAAATCCGGTTCATATAGTCCATGAAAATAGCAGGTGCATTGGTTAGTCCAAAAGGCATCACCAAAAATTCAAAATGTCCGTAACGCGTTCTGAACGCCGTCTTTGAATGTCATCTGGCTTGACCCTTAGTTGATGGTAGCCAGATCTCAAGTCAATCTTGGAGAATAAGCTCGCTCCTGCCAATTGATCTAGCAGGTCATCAATTCTGGGAAGAGGATACTTGTTCTTAACTGTAAGCTTATTTAATTCCCTGTAGTCAATGCACAGCCTTAAGCTACCATCTTTCTTCTTGACGAACAGTACTGGAGCACCCCATGGCGATACACTAGGTCGTATAAAACCTTTCTCCAATAGCTCCTCAATTTGCTTCTTTAGTTCCATCATTTCGTTGGGAGCCATCCTGTATGGGGCTTTTGATACTGGTCCAGCTCCAGGTACAATGTCGATCGCAAACTCCACTTCACGCTCCGAAGGCAATCCCTGAATCTCCTTTGGAAAGACTTCAGGAAATTCATTGACTACAGGAACCTCCTCGATGCCTTCCTCCACTTCTGTTTGAACAGAAAAGAATACCACATATCCCTGACATCCTTTCCGTAGACATTTTTCTGCCTGAGCCTCTGTCACGAAGTTCAGTTGTACTTCTAAGCTCCGATCAGTGATCTTTGGACCAAGAACTAGGGTCTTGTTTCTGCAGTCCAACATCACATTATTGGAGGATAACCAATTTAAACCGAGTATGACTTCAATCTCCTGGAAAGGCATATAGATTAGGTCCAGGGTGGTACTACAGTGCTCATAACGCACCACACTATTTAGACAGGCATCAGATGTGATCACCCTAGCGTTGGTGGGGGTTTTCACCTTGGATCATCTCAGATGATCGCTGAGCATCCTCTCTAGTGAGTGCAAACACTCGTCCCGCCGTCCTTGGCCTTGGATCAGTTATAGCTTGAGGACATTCTCTGGAAAAATGTCCGGGCTTTCCGCAGGTGTAGCATACATTCTGGCCCATCAAACATGGTCTGTCACCATGATTCTTTCCACACTTTTCACATACTGGGGCCTTCGGATCCCTGTTATTGGATCTTTCGTGAAAATTTCCCCTATTAGGCCTCTTGGTCTGCCACGGGCGCTTTCTTTTCTTATAGCCGCTCCCACTGGCCGCTTCTTGATTCCGTCCGGCCTTATCAGGAGTCGCTTGATCTTTACTCCCAGATCTAGACAGCATTCTATGATTCATGCTGTTCTCAACGATTCGACATGCTTCCACAGCCTTATTGAACTGGCTGTATTGTTGGGGAGTTAACTTCTCCTTTAACATAGAATTCAGCCCTCGAATCATTCTTTCTGTCATCCAGCGTTCGTCATCCACTTGGCGTAGGTAAGTTAAATATTGAGATAGCCGGATGAACTTGGCCAAATATTCATCAAAAGCTTCTTTTTCTCCTTGCCTTAGCACAAGGAATTCAGCCTCCCTTTCATCTCTGACAGATTGAGGGAAATATTTCTCATAAAATTGCTCAAGAAATACTTCCCAGGTAACTGGAATATCTCTTGCTTGGAGAAGTAATTCTGTATTCTTCCACCATCTATCCGCATCCTTTTCCAATTGATAGATGGCCATTTGAGCCTTGGTTTCAGTCGGGCAGTCGAGGACCTTAAAGATCTTTTCTAATCTGCTGACCCAATTTTCTGCTACATGTACTTCAAATGTCCCTTCGAATATGGGAGGATTGTGTTTGCAAAATCGCACCATCCATTGTTAGATGCCAACTGCCTCCCCCCTTGATTCAACCCTTCTCTGGGGCTGTTCTGCCTGCTGTGGTACTTCTTCAGGTTCTCTACTAGTTACTCCTGAAGGCTCTGGCGGTCTTAAATTATTTACAGCTGCTGCTACTGCCGCGGCTATGGCAGCATCTCTGTCTTGTTCATTTCGTGCTTGAGCAGCTCTCATTTCTTCTATCATCTTTTGTTGCTGTTCTAATCGTTCTAGAATCATTTGATTAAGGTTTCCAGCCTCTCGGGGTTCCTCAGCTAGAATAGTTCTCCTTGTTCGTACCATTTTGTTATACTTAAAAACAGAAGGAAATACAATAAATTTCATTTCACACATACAGAATATATGTACATATCACAGTACCATTCTAGTCTTTTATACTCTAATTTTCTTAAACTTTATTCTAACGTATTCTTCTACTAGGTAGATCCAGTCGGATATGGTACAATATGATTCTCTATCAAAATACTGGTCCAACTCCGATCTCCAGGTAGGAGTCTTCGGCAATACGTCATTCATAATTTCTAGCCAAAACCCCATGGTTAACACATTTGAATCCCAGGCTTGATATATGGCTTTCACCCTTGTAATAAACTCCTGGTAGACCGAATAATCTTGATCTATGTTTTCGAACAGGGTCTGCCTCAACTCGTATAGTTGTCGGGCTAATGCTACCGAGCTCTCAAGTTGCTCTCTACTCAGGTTCCTTCCTGGGACCATTCTTACGATTAAACCTCCCAAATACATTTCTACCAGAGTCACTTCGGGCCTACTGGAACCTGGCGCATTACTCTGAACACGTACTTGGCTGGACCCTGAACTGTCTGTTATATTCAAGGGTACCGCACATATGGAAATGGCAGGAATAGGGCCTTCTGTTATCATCACTTCCTGATCATCAATTGGAAAGTTTGATCCTATTGAGGAACTATCCTCCTCAGAATCACCAGCTACTGGAGGTGTCCAGAGGTCAGAATCATTGCTTACTATCTCTTCTTCTGAACTATCTGAACTAGAGACCTCTGGTCTTTATTCCCATTGGTTTACCGTAGTTTTAGACCCAAATCTATGTCTAGCCATCCTGCAAACACTACTTAGTGTCAATTATGACGGCTTTATCATGGTATATCTTTCTATAAATCATCTATTCAGAGCATTTCTTAAGCCAGAATCCTTTGCTCTGATACCAAAATTGTCACATCCTTATATTTATACATCTTAGGGACCATTCAGTAGCACTTAAACCACTTTCAGGGTCATTGAAGTCTAAACACTTAATCTGGAATTTTATTCATATCGAGTACTGTTCACTGTGGCAAATTCCAGATGAGTGACCTGATTTTGAAAATTTATAACTAATTCTATAAAAAATCGAAATGAAGTGGTTCAAATTGCTACATGAAGCTAACTCAAATATATTTCAGGGAAAAATCATTGGTTGACCAATCCTTGACAAATTTCACGTGGGTCAACGTTTCAATCTTACTGTTCATCCAATGACTTTCTCCTGAATCCAGCATTCTGGTCCCAACTTTAACAATTTATATCTTTTCGTGTATACATCCAAATTAGACATTCTATATATCAAATTAAATCTTGGTATGTCTACTTTTTACTCTAAAAATTTCGTACATTAATTCAATCCTTTACTATTTTTAATGATTTATCAAACATGAATGGGTCTTCACGAGTTACTGTTCACTGAGCCTATTTTCAGCATTTAGTCTTTACATACTCAAGCATACAGCCAACACATATCAGTCATACAGGCCAGATAACAATTAATAAATAATCAACTGTTATATATTAGTGCATGATTAACTCCCTCATATTGTATTACATCCTTTTCTGTCTAAAAACCGGCAGCGTAACTGCTGCAATTCTTCTTTAGAAAGTAACTGATGTTGTACCGATTCGGTAATTCCCTTATGCGAACTACCATTCTACGTAGTACCCAGGAAAGACTGGATGAACCTGCTGGGTCCACTCACTTCCAGCCTCCTTAGACAGCACTACGTACACAGTACGTATCAGTTCCTTTCTTTGTTCCGTCTTCGTTGTCGGAATTTCGGTAGCCTACCGGCGTCTCTTAAGATTTCCAAATTTTATTTTGACAGAACCTCCCCTGTAATGTTATGTTTGGGAATGAGATTCAAAAGAATCCCAGTAACAACAATCATAACAAAATATGTAATGCAAAGTGACGGTGCTTGCTTGTGACTGTGTATAGATAAGTATGCTGCATGCTTCCATATTCAATAACATATGATCATAGCATTGGAATAGAGCTTCAAGCATAACATATAGGACAACAATCAACCAAACAAAACAACACATCACAAAGACATTACATAAGAGCTAGGATTAGTTATTACCTCAAAAGCAGAGCTTCAGAACTTCCTTACTACTTCCAACTCCACCAGAACTTCCTTTCTTTCTTTCTTTCTCCTTCTCTCTCTTCTTTCTCTCTCTTTTCTTGCCAAAAACGTGGGATGCATAAAATGGGAGGGGAAGGGGGTATTTATAGCTTTAATGGATGGCATTCTTGTAATTTTGAAGCCATCTGAACATGTGGTCCTAGTTTTTCCTGGAATTTCCTATTTTCTTTAATTCTTTTTACTGCATCACCCTGGACACCTCATGGGACACCTCATAGGACACCTCACCACCCATATTCTTCATGTGATGAAATTTGGAGGTTCTGGAAGCTTTCCGGTCCAATTTGGTACCGGCCCGGTCCATCGCCTCGAAAAACGTGCCGTTTTCTGAATCTGATGTTTCTAAAGATCCTTTTTATGTCTACTGACCTCACATTTAGTATCTAGACCCTTTATATCATTAAATTTTTAATACTGGGTCCAGACTCAATTACAAATCCCCTGCGAAATGACCAAAATGCCCTTGGTGCCCTATCTTGTCCTATTTTAATCCCTAAGGGCAAAATCATCATTTCACACCTTTCTGGACCCGGTCAAAGCTTATACTGGCTCTAGTCAACCTTATTTAGACATGTCTTGACCTCTGGGTCTGTCCAAAATGACCAAAATACCCTATATTCATCTGCTGCCCTTTTTGTACAACATAGGGGCATTTTCGTAATTTCGCACTTTTCCGGGGTTCTGCTGGACACTGGCCCACCTATCAGTCCAAGAGTCTTATTGGGCCTCTAATGGCGCCATTTTCGGGCTTCCTGGGTCTATTACCTGTATGGCACGCATTACGAGGAATCTTCCTTTAACACAATTCATTGAATATTTTAACTATTATTTACCGAGTATATACCTTTTCCGGTCACCGGCTCTTTTTCCCAGATATAGTGTCCTACTGTGTTCAGGCATCCTTGGGGGTTATAACGGTCATCTGACCGAAGTCATCCGATCGCATTCAGCCTCTTTAAAAATACCGATAAATCTCCTACCCGGATCCCCGGAGGCCTCACACTCCGTCTGGATTTTTTTATTTTGTGAATAACTTTTCCTACAGACCTCCTATCGGTATCCTGTCAGTTTCCCGACATCCGCCCATAAAGGCGCATCATCCTGTATTTTCCCACTTATATCTGAAATCTAGGGTATCCGGTATAAATTTTTATAACTTTTGGACGATCAGTCCATTTCTGGCTATCTGGAGTCTTCAAAAATTCCGGTATTAGGCTTGGTTACCCGGCGTCACCTGCCCTACCTTCTGGTAGAATCTGGGACTGACATGCTGTCGGGCAGTGCAAACTACTTCTGGCCTATTTTCTTTAATTATACTTTAGCCCCAGGGAACTTTTCCTTCTTTATAATTAAGTCCCTTAATTTGGCTAAAATTACACTTTAAGACCCCATATTTTTGTCTACCTTTCATTCCTAACTTTAAACTTTCCATAATTGCATTTAGGTCCCTTAATTTCCTTTCTTTTGCAATTTAATCCTTTTCTTTACATAAAGGTACACATGTTTTTCCTGAAACAGAGCTCATATATTCCGTTCAATCTGTACATAGGAACCAGTACAGAAGATTAAGGATATTACAATCTGTAATTGAGTCTAGACCCAGTATTAAAAAGTTAATGATATAAAGGGTCTAGATACTAAATGTGAGGTCAGTAGACATAAAAAGGATCTTCAGAAACATCAGATTCTGAAAACAGCACGTTTTTCGAGGCGATGGACCGGCCGGTACCAGATTGGACCGGAAAGCTTCCAGAACCTCCAAATTTCGTCACATGAAGAATATGGGTGGTGAGGTGTCCTATGAGGTGTCCCATGAGGTGTCCAGGGTGATGCAGTAAAAAGAATTAAAGAAAATAGGAAATTCCAGGAAAAACCAGGACCACATGTTCAGATGGCTTCAAAATTACAAGAATGCCATCCATTAAAGCTATAAATACCCCCTTCCCCTCCCATTTTATGCATCCCACGTTTTTGGCAAGAAAAGAGAGAGAAAGAAGAGAGAGAAGGAGAAAGAAAGAAAGAAAGGAAGTTCTGGTGGAGTTGGAAGTAGTAAGGAAGTTCTGAAGCTCTGCTTTTGAGGTAATAACTAATCCTAGCTCTTATGTAATGTCTTTGTGATGTGTTGTTTTGTTTGGTTGATTGTTGTCCTATATGTTATGCTTGAAGCTCTATTCCAATGCTATGATCATATGTTATTGAATATGGAAGCATGCAGCATACTTATCTATACACAGTCACAAGCAAGCACCGTCACTTTGCATTACATATTTTGTTATGATTGTTGTTACTGGGATTCTTTTGAATCTCATTCCCAAACATAACATTATAGGGGAGGTTCTGTCAAAATAAAATTTGGAAATCTTAAGAGACGCCGGTAGGCTGCCGAAATTCCGACAACGAAGACGGAACAAAGAAAGGAACTGATACGTACTGTGTACGTAGTGCTGTCTAAGGAGGCTGGAAGTGAGTGGACCCAGCAGGTTCATCCAGTCTTTCCTGGGTACTACGTAGAATGGTAGTTCGCATAAGGGAATTACCGAATCGGTACAACATCAGTCACTTTCTAAAGAAGAATTGCAGCAGTTATGCTGCCGGTTTTTAGACAGAAAAGGATGTAATACAATATGAGGGAGTTAATCATGCACTAATTTATAACAGTTGATTATTTGATATTAATTGTTATCTGGCCTGTATGACTGATATGTGTTGGCTGTATGCTTGAGTATGTAAAGACTAAATATAGGCTCAGTGAACAGTAACTCGTGAAGACCCATTCATGTTTGATAAATCATTAAAAATAGTAAATGATTGAATTAATGTACGAAATTTTTAGGGTAAAAAGTAGACATACTAAGAGTTAATTTGATATATAGAATGTCTAATTTGGATGTATACAAGAAAAGATATAAATTGTTAAAGTTGGGACCAGAATGCTGAATTCAGGAGAAAGTCATTGGATGAACAGTAAGATTGAAACGTTGACCCACGTGAAATTTGTCAAGGATTGGTCAACCAATGATTTTTCCCTGAAATATATTTGAGTTAGCTTCATGTAGCAAATTGAACCACTTCATTTCGATTTTTATAGAATTAGTTATAAATTTTCAAAATCAGGTCACTCATCTGGAATTTGCCACAGTGAACAGTACTCGATATGAATAAAATTCCAGATTAAGTGTTTAGACTTCAATGACCCTGAAAGTGGTTTAAGTGCTACTGAATGGTCCCTAAGATGTATAAATATAAGGATGTGACATGTTACGGTTATGTTGCGCTACGAACAGGTAGCCACGGCGGTCCTGCTAGCCAGTTAGTGGGTGGGGTCTGGGGCAGCGACCCGAGAAATTTTTTTTTATAAATAGTCACGAATCTGAATTCATTTTTCTTAGACCCCATCAATATTAATTGATCAAATCAAAACACATGCACCACTGATTTCAATTCCCTTTCAAATTCCTTATATATCATACATAAAACGGATTCCTTATATGTCACACATAAAACGCATGTTATCATATGATCGGCTACGACTAACACATATCATATGAATCAACAATCAAGCCTAACTTAAACACAAAACCACATGGCTCTGATACCACTGTAAGGAATTGGAAGACACGCAGTAGAAATTAACTTAAAAATTTTTCCATTCCTTGCCAGGATCTATCGTATGTGTTTAAGTCAAGTGGAAAGAAGTATTACCCTCAGTATCTAGTCGCGACTTTCTCAGCTTCTGGTTACGATGTCCACAACTTCTTTCCTTGGCTCTTGATCTCTTTTCGATCGTAAGAAGTCGACGACTCAGGTCCGCTTCCTCTACTGGTATCCACACGAACAGCATTTCAACCACGAACGACATGCTAGTGCCTCCTGTCCCTCAAGGGCTTACTCAAGAATTCGTCCTCTCATTATCTATTTTGGCACTTTCTTATCTGCAAACCTTTTTGTGGATTCCCATTCACCCTTTTTTTCTGTCCAACCGTACCTCCTAAATATAAGATATATCGGATGCTATGCGTGTTACCACAGACTTGGATTTTTTTTTAGAATTAATCTTATATTTATTCTGAAATTAATACAATATCATATATTGTATAATTTGATAAGAAACTAATTAAATAAATAGTGTTTATATTAAATCCATCCCACATATTTAATTCACCCATTTATTTAATTTAAAATAAAGATAAGACAGAATTACATTTGATTTATTCTCATAAATCAAATTTGAGATATCATATCAATTTGAATTTCAAATTCAAACGTGATAGAGATTTAATTTTATCCTTATAAATTAAATCTTCTAAATATCTCTTATATGAGATATCATATCAATTTGAATTTCAAATTCAAACATGATAGAGATTTAATTTATCCTTATAAATTAAACCTTGTAAATATCTCTTATATATAATATATGTACAAATTTATATATATACGAATATAAATATAAATAAATATATACATCCACCCTGGATCATTCATTGAATCTGGACATGTCTTAGATTCAATGAATCTGGACATCATAGTTCGTGTTAGGTTATTTTGTGTGCAACCCTGTAGGCCCATATGAAGTTGGCAATGGGCCATTCACTATACTGACTCACAAGTCGCAAGCGGTCTCTAGCAAGACATCACGAATACCCAAATCATATGAGGATCGATGAACGATGTAACCTTTTATACAACCATATCATGTCCCTTTTATCACACAATATTTTGGTCATGGATGAGACATGGAGAATGTCATCCTCCTATTCCTGACTATTACTTTCTCGATCCCTGAGTAGTCTGACTATAGAAATGGAACTACCTTTCCATTACAGTATGGCCATACATTTCTCAGACTCACTCATCGAGAGGCCCAGTAATATCTCTCTACAAATGTGAGGGACAAATTCCATCTTGACCATTCACATTCCTCCGCATGAAAAATCACTAAGCCTGAACATAGTTTTTATGATCACTCGGTCAAAAGTGACTTTTGACTAGGTCAAAGCTGAGCGTTTGTCATGTAGGAATCCATGATGATCTCAGGTCATAGAGCATAGTGACATGGTTTGTATATGAGATAAGCTTATGACGTAACCCATGCAGCTCTCTCTCATAGCGGGTCGGTCCAACACGTTGTACTCTTACATGTGCCTATGACTTTGATTTATATCTCTATACATCTTCAAAGTCATACTGGTCTTATTTCATCTCTGCTCCCGCATAGATGACCGACCAGGGACATTTAAGATAAGATCATGAGTTATCCAAGGATGGTCATCACAGTAAACATGCAAATAATATGATAACAAAATTAATAAATTCATAAATCAATAATGTTCATAAGACAATGATTGGCCCCTAGGGCATAATTTCCAACATACATATAACAGACATTATAAAGAAGTGGCAGCAATATACTAAGGGAGGGACAATCAATACCAAAAGAGAGACCCATACTCCAACACGTATAACCCTGGTTAGAGAGACCACCCAAACTTTAGGTGGGGTGATAGGACAACTCAATTTCAAGGAGGTGGTGCTTCCTCAAGTAACTACCAAAATAACGCAAGGACTATAGTTCCAACTCACCTTATGACCTTATTAACATCAAGGCCACATGAGACTTCCTAATTGTTAAAGAGTATGGCTGCACAGATGAACAATATGGACGGTAGAATGACCAATATAGATAACAAGCTCAAAGAGAATGACGGTCAATTCACTTCCATAGCTTCAATCCTTTAAAGTATGTAAAAGGATAATGTTGATGTGTACAAGAAACTTGAGGAGTTAAGTTTCAAGAATGCATATATCACAAGTCACTTAACTCAAGTCTCCAATACAGTGAATAACATTCAAGGGAAAAGCAGTGGTAGCATACCTTTGAATAATGTCATCAATCTAAGGGGTCTGAATGCTATATCCCTCAGAAGTGGCAGAAAGGTTCATTTTAAGGAAACTAATACACAGGAGCAGGATGAGGAAGGTGTTGAATATGAGAATTCATCTCTACCACAAGTGTGAATTAGGAAATCTGAAAGTGCTAAAGAACATCAGCTTGTAATGAGGAAGCCAACCCAAGAGGAGAACCGACAGACCCAAGTGGAGATGCAATAAGTACAAGAAGAAGAAGCAATAGTACCAAGTCTAGCCTACAAAGGAAAGCAACATGAGGAAAAGCTAGAGTCGAGCAAGCAAGGAGCCTCTATGCACAAAGGTAAGGAGGTAAGTATAAAAGATCTTCCTTTTCCTAACTCTTACTTTGCTGTAAAGAAAAGAGTTGACCCTGATTTTGCAAAGGATTCTTATACTCTATTCAACAAGTTAGAAATAAGCATCCATATGGTTGAGTTCCTCAAGAGAAACCTTAAATATGTAAAATTTTTGAAAGAACTATGTGCTGATAAAATGAAGTTTGGGCCTCTTGAAAGAATCCAGGTGAGTGCTAATGTGTCATCAATATTTAAGGCTGAACTACCTGTTAAGTGCCAAGACCCTAGATCCTACACAATCCCATGCACTATAGAAAATATTCCTATTAAGGGAGCATTACTAAATCTACGGGTAGCCATTAATATAATATCTTGGTAAGTATATCAAACTTTAAGAATCAACAACCTTAGAGACACAAACATAGTGCTCTAGTTAGTTGATAGGTCAATTAGGTATCCTAAGGGAATCCTTGAGGATATTCTAGTACAGGTCAAGGACTTAGTGTTCCCAGCTGATTTTTATATTCTGGACATGCCCAATGAGTTAGTAAATGATAGCACTATGATCCTAGGCTGACCTTTCCTCCAAAATTCTAAGACTATAATTAGTATGAAGCATAGTTCTATCACAATGGAAGTTAGAGAACATGTGGTAACCTTCAACATGAATGAAGTAATGAAATTTCCCTATGATAATTCTGCTTTTACTGCTTTGAATGCCATTGATTATGCTATTGAAGAGACTAGGGATAAGCATGAACTGAGTTTACATGATAATGATAGAGATAATGCACTTGCAAAAGGTTTGTTGAGTGATCTTACAGGATCCTAAGATTGTCTGGAAGCTGGAAGTACAATAATTGAAGAAGGGTCAAATTTTTGTGACTAAGGGTCGCGACCAAATGGCATTATGGTCAGGACACAAAAGCCCAGAGACTTCCAGTCATGACTCAAAGATGAAGTTGTCATGACTAAACATCAATCTGCTGAGGGAGAGCCTTTCTGCTACGACGAGGAGATGAAAGCTCATGACCAGAAATGCCAGACGCAACCAGGGAACTTCACACTCCTTCAGCTTCATACTCCACTGCTTTGGTTAAAGGGCCAATAAATTCTAACTTTTCCCAACCTCATTCTCTTTCCAAAATTACACCTCATACCTTAAGGTTTTTGAAAGATCTAATCTCTAATAATGATGTAGTTATGGAAAAGAATGATCCCAAGTACATTGCAGTTGTTGACCAACCTCAGCTTGATGCGATACTTGGGGAAGCACAGGATGAATTGGAGGGCCTACACAAGCTAGAGAAGAACAACTGCAGGGAATATACGAAGGAGGCAAAGGAATTATTTCCCAAGTCTGTTACTGCAACATGCCAACCACAGTTGGGTAAGTTCAAGTTTAAACAGGGAGAATTCAAGACGAGCCTAGATGAATCTCAGTATAAGATGCGCGATTATAGAATGCTGACGTAGAGGGGCAACTGGGAAAATCGTCTAATCAAACATCCATCTCTCAAAGTTTTATGATTTTCCACTGCCGCCTTGAGGCCAAGTTATTCCTTTCCTATCTCTTACCTTTTATAAATTTATATATGCTTGACATGTTGGTCTGGTGATTGGAAAGAGATTACCTAGTGGAAGTAGTAGGTCATTGCTCCGCTTGATGTTTCTACAGGATAGTTTAATTTTTCTATTTATTCCTATTTATTCTAGTTGTCTTCCTATTTTGAAAAACAACACATTAATGTCCATGTGTCACTTACTAATTGTTTGTTCTCTGTGGAACCTACACACCCACATGTATGATCTTAGCTTACCCATCCTGTCATCCCTGCCTTATTAGTATTGCTTTGCATGACCTAAATGTGACATATGCTGAATTGTTAACTTGCATTGAGTGATTAGGCTACCTATTATTTTTCACCTACATTTGATTGGCTTTGCAAAGTGACTGTGATATTTTCTACTTTAGTTCTATTGACAGTTAAGACACTGTCAAGTTTAAGTGTGAGGGAGATGTCTTGCTTTTTGTGCTACTCAATCTTTGCTAATCCAATATTTGTTGAATTGCTTTTTGTCTTGTTTATTCTATATGAATTGCTGAAAATTATACCCCGGATTTAAACTTTGTTGATAACTGGAAAGGTTTTAGCATGAAAAATTATTTTGGGACTTTGACAATTACCACTCGGTAGTCTCTGTGAAACATGGTTGTGACATACTAGCTTTTAGGTCGCGACCTATAATGAAACTTTAGACTTGGTCTACGCTCTGTTACCTACGGTCGCGACCTATGACAAACTGGTCACGATAATAACTCCTTGTTGACTTGAGTCGAGACATGAGTACCTACATGATCGTGACTATTTCTCTCTGTGTGTTTGTGACATGAAAGATGCACCCCATGGGCGTGACTAAATATTTTAAAAGTACTGAACATGCACCCTTGTGGCAAGTGGTCATGACCTTCACTATTCTATGTCACGACCAATAGTTGAAAAATGTCCAATTAACTTCTCTTTGCCTTGTACAAGGCTGTATAGAAGGATCCCTTTCTGAACTACTAAGATTCTTTCACAAATAATTCATTGTTCCCTTATTTCAAAACCTTTTTAGCTCCTAGAAACCATTGCCCTACTTGAACTTTTTGAAATATCTTGGAAATTGAATTTGAAAACACCTAAGCCTTCGCTATTACATTTGGATTATCACATGGTTCTAAGTGATTACTTTGAAACTTGTAAATCATCGTTTAGAGGGTTTTCAGTTGTGATAAGTGTTTTAATGCCTAGTAAATGATGAACATTGTTTGAGACTTTAGCTTATGAGCAATCTAGATCAAAACCTTTGTTGGAAGGATTCTCAGCCTTAAATTCTATATTGAGTGATTATATAATTAGTTTATATTCTCTAGAACTTGTCTTGGCTCTAAGTTTAGAGTTACTTACACATTTATGAATTGAACATGATAGAGGCATTCTTTCTAAACCTTTTTATCCCAAACACAAGCCCACTACATATTACATCCTTAGTCACCCCTTTTGAGCCCATCACTTTTTCTTTTCACCATTCTTATAGAAAGTCATATATGCATGAACATCATCCTGAAATAAAATTTTTTATTCATGTCAAAAATTCATCATTGTTGTGTTATGTGCTGCAGCTCCCATGAACAAGGTGCCAAATAAAAGAAGAGAAAAAAAGCATATTGCATTGAAAAAAAATGCAAGAAAAAGAAAACAAAAAGAAAAGAGAATAGGACACTATTATCAATTCTTATTAGCACAATTACCACAGCTACATCCCTACAGACATGAATTCATACTACATATTTATTGTTGAATGCATATAGCACTTTCTATTATTGACATTCCATTCCATATGGCCCATCTCTATCATTTCAACCCTAAAAGACCTCTTGATTCCTTACATAAGTTCTATATAGTTGCTGAGATTTAGAGCTATTACAAGCATATGGTAGGATATTTTTCAATTTAAATCTGAGCGAAAGAACCCTAACAATGAGAGGAAATAGAGAGCTAAACACTTAACCTTTGAGAGGATATATTGCGCTCATACAGTTGAGGTTGATTTCACTTAGTAGTTAATTGCTTGGCATTGCTCACATTGTTACCTTTACATTCCCAAAGGATAATGAGTTATTTGTTTTTAGGGTGCCCTATGGATTATGTTGTTATCTTGAATTTAATAGTGTTATTCTAGGTGTGATTTATTTCTTTGTCCAGAAGTACAAAGGTTCAAGTGTTGGGGAATGATAAGACACATTTTGTATATGGTTTCTGTGATACTTTTTAGAGCTTTATCACAACTTTACCATTCATTTATGACTTAAATTGTACTTTTATGGTAATACATGATTGTGCGTGGCAATGTGCTAATAAAAAGGGTAAAATGGTAAATTAACTCTTCTAAATTACATATATTATGTTATTTACTAATTTGGACTTTTATAGTGAGCTTTTATTTTGGATTGTAGGTATTTTAGAAGAGAGCAAGGACCAATAAAGAAATCAGAGGACAATAAAAGTGAAACCATGCTCCTGTACATTTTAGTTACGACTAAAGAGTCTGTCGGTCGTGACCTTTATTCTTTTGGAATGTTCTCTGTGTTTACAGGTCTGACCACATCATGGATCTGGTCATGACTAATATGCAAAATCACTTAAGCTGTGCGTTTTGAATTAGGTTATATAGAAATAAAAGGGGAAGGAAGGCTTCCATCAAATAAGGCTAGTTTTGGACCTGATTAAGCTAAGAAGCAGTACTCTCATGCTCTCTGATCACCTTCACCACCTCTGCCATCATTCTACACCTCTCCCCAGATTTCTCCACCTCTTCATGCCATCAACCTACCACCTTCTCACTGTTTCTTCATAACGTCTCAACTGAATAGCGATTGCAGTGCAGCAGGAGTCATGAGAGGCTAAATCTTTAGCCTCTTGGTGATGAATCATATATCTTGAGCTCATGGACTCAAACGGAGAGTTTCTTCTATTCTAATTTGTATCTTCTCATGTTATGATTGATTCTAGATCTAGGGTTTTCATCTTATAAGCAAGTTTTGAATATCAATTGATTTTTTATCAGATTAGATTTTGTAACTGGATTCGGATGATTTGAACGTTTGCTTTTAATATAATATTTTAGTTTCAATCTTAAGCGAGTCGGTTATTATTAGCGATAGTTGTGAATTAATTCATTGCTTGAAATATAGGGTTTTCGATCGACAACCGTTCGAGGGCACTTTCATCATCTAAATTCAATTTACATGCTAAGTGGTTTATGACAATTCACTAATAGTTCTTAGACCAGCTTTGATCAAAGGGGTTTAAGGAAAACTAGGGTTCTGGACTTAATCGATCGATTGAGATTTTCTTTAAGACTTAGTGCTTTCTAACTCCAATTTTAAATGTGAGAGCAAGGATATATACGTTTTCATCATCAAGAGTCTGTCATAGCAAATTTCTTAACTCAACCAACTCGTTTTCATCGTAAACAAAAATACAAAAATATCTACTTTTTTGCACCATACTTTTATTGCATCAATCACCAAAACCCAAAAACCATTTTATCCCTACTCAAGCTTTTCATTGATTTTGACATCTAAAATACTAGGTTTCTACATAAAAGGCTCCTTGAGAAGAATGATAGGGTTATGCCTTATACTATATTATATTGGGTGCAATAACTTTATTTTTGATGGATCAGACCACGACAGTCTGAGCCTCTCATCAATCACATAATGTAATTAAGGAGTATAATATTGCAGTCAAGTTGTCAGAATTTATTAAGTTAGATCCTCCTATGTTTACAGGTTTTGATTCTTGAGAAGAACCGATGGAATTTCTAGAAGGTATTGAGAAGAGGTACTGACCTCTAAGATGTCCTGATGTTCAATATGTGGATTTTATTTTATTCTTATTAAAAGGGATAGCTAATACTGGTGGCAAAATAGTGTCTAGTTTACAGGGAGATAAAGTGTCATCATTGTCATGGGTTGACTTCAAAGATATTTTTCTTAAGCGCTATCTTCCCCAAAGTAAAAAGGATGCCAGAATCAAAGAGTTCTTATTATTGAAGTGTACTTCGGGAATGACAGTGGCTAAGTATGATAGGAAGTTTACAAAGCTTTATTCTTATTCATCGACATTGATTCCTTCAGAGAAGGATAGGATTGGAATATTCATTTAGGGATTGCCGATATATGTACATACCCTATGTTGAATCATTTTGCTTCCTATATGATATGGTTGATTGTGCTTTGAGAATTGAGCTGAGGCATATTGAAGAAGAAGGGGTTTTTAAGAAGCATAAGATAGGGGTGAAAGATTCCAAGGGTCTTCATTTAAAGGAAATCGCTCTTAGAGCCAATCCCCATCATTTGAGACCAAATTTGGAGGTGTTAGACCTTAGCCTGTTGTGGGACAGTCTAATTATTCCAGGTCTCCTTGTATTATTTGTGAGAATTATCATTCAAGAGTCTATCACAAGTCCTCAGGTGTTTGTTATGGGTGTGGACAAACAAGTCATATGAAGAGACAGTGTCCCTTCGCCCAGTCAACTTTGAGTTATGGACCAGCTCAACCTTTTCCCTGCCCTGCTACTTTTACAACCCCATATACCACAATAGGTAGAGGTACATTAAGAAGACCTTTAGGGGAAAAGGCACAACCTTCTTCACGGAAAGGCCAAGCAAGGATGTATGCTATAATGAGGCACAATGCTCGAGTCTCTAATGTTATGTTTACAGGTGTTATCACTATATGTTCTCAAAAAGCTTATGTATTGTTTGACCCTAAATCGACACATTCTTATGTTTCAGTATATTTTGTAAAAAGGTTTAGTAAAGATTCTACAAACTTATTGTCCTTTTTCAGTTGCTACCCTAGTCAGGGAATCTTTGTCAGTTTCACATGTGTATAAATATTGTGAAGTGTCTGTTGAAGAAAGAGAAAATCTTGTTGATTTAGTAATTCTTGACATGATTGATTTTGATATGATATTAGGCATAGATTGGTTAACTTCTTGTTATGCTACTGTTGATTGTCACTTGAAAGTGGTGAAATTTAATATTCCAGGTGACACTTCTTTTATGTTACAAGGGAATAAAGTAAAGAGGCCACCTAACTTGATTTATGCTCTAAAAGCCCAGCGATTACTAATAAAGGGTTGTTAAGGGCTTTTAGCTGTAGTGTAAGATGTTGATAAGCCCACTATTAGCTTAGATCAAATTTCAGTTGTTTGAGAATTTCTTGATGTCTTTCCGGAGGAATTTGCTTGCTTACCTCTAGATAGAGAGGTAGAATTTGGTATTGATGTTATTCCTGGCACACAGCCAATTTCCATTCCACCTTATAGGATGGCGCCATCAGAGTTAAGGTAATTGAAGACTCAGCTATAAGAAATATTAGATAAGGGGTTTATTTGACCCAGCACCCTCCAGCACTTCTCCATGGGGTGCACCAGTGTTGTTTGTGAAAAAAGAAAGATGGATCTTTGAGGCTGTGCATTAATTACTGAGAGCTTAATAAAGTAAACATAAAGAATAAGTACCCGTTGCCACGTATTGATGATCTTTTTGATCAGTTGCAAGGAGCACAATATTTTTCAAAGGTAGACTTGCAATTAGGGTATCATAAATTAAAGATTAAGAAGGATGATATTCCAAAGACAACATTGAAAACTCGGTATGGTCATTAAGAATTTTTGGTAGTCTTGCAGGTTGACAAATACTCCTGCAATATTCATAGACTTTATCAATTGGGTATTTAGAGCATTTCTTGATAAATTTGTAATTGTGTTTATTGATGATATCTTAGTATATTCCAAGAGTACAGAGGAGCATGAACATCATTTACGGTTAGTGTTATAAATGTTGAGAGAGCAACAACTTTTTGTTAAGTTTTCTAAATATGAATTCTGGTTAACTGAAGTCACTTTCTTAGGCCACGTGGTATCAAAAGACGATGTTCAAGTTGATCTTAGCAAAGTTGAGGTAGTCAAAAGTTGTCCATGACCTATAACAGTTACAAAGATTTGCAGTTTCTTAGGCCATGCAGGATATTACCGTCATTTTATGAAGGATTTTTAAAAATAGCCGCTCTATTGACAAGGTTAACTCAAAAGAATGTGAAATTTATTTAGGATAATAAGTGTGAAGGAAGTCTTTAGAAGTTAAAGGAGTTTTTTACTTTCACTCCAGTTTTAAGCTTACCTTCAAGAGTTAGAGGGTACACGTGTATTATGATGCTTCTCGAATTGGTTTAGGCTGTGTATTAATGCATAATGGGCAAGTAATTGCTTATACCTCTGGAAAACTTAAGAAGCATGAACAAAATTATCTAACTAATGATTTAGAAATGGCCGCAATTGTGTTTGCCCTAAAGATTTGGAGACATTATCTGTATAGTGAAACTTGTGAGATTTTCACTAATCACAAAAGTCTCAAGTACATTTTTTAGCAAAAGGATCTAAATCTCAGACAGAGAAGATGGATAGAATTGTTAAAATATTATGATTGTACAATTCTATATCATCCTAGCAAAGCAAATGTGGTAGCTAATGTGTTAAGCAGAAAGTCTATGGGTAGCTTGGCACATATAAATGTTGAAAGAAGACCGCTGGTGTAGGAAATTCATAAAGTAGAGCAAGAGGGAGATACGTTTGAAATTGTTGATAGATGAGCATTTTTAGCTCATTTTCAGGCTCATTCCTCTCTAAATTAATAAATTAAGGAGGCTCAATACTCTGATCCAAGATTATATAAGTTGTGAGATTTGGTCAAAGAGGGAAGTAACACAGAATTTGTGGTTCACAATGAAGATGTTCTGAGGTATAACGGCAAGATTTGCGTGCCCCAGGTTCATGATTTGAGAAAACAAATTTTGAAAGAAGCTCATCATTCAGCTTATACTATTCACCCTGGAATCACTAAGATATACCAAGATTTGAAGCAATTGTATTGGTGGCATGGTATGAAGAATGATGTGGCAAACTTTATTGCATGTTGTTTGGTGTATCAACAAGTTAAAGTGGAGCATCAGAAGCCTGCAGGACCATTGCAACAGTTGGAAATACCTGAGTAGAAATGAAAAAATATAACAATGGATTTCATCGTTGGTTTGCCCCAAACTTCTAGAGGTTTTGACCTATTTGGGTGATTGTTGACAGATTAACAAAGTCTACTTATTTCCTTCCAATGAAGACGACTTACAGTGTGGATAGATATGCTAAGATTTTGTGATTGCATGGAGTTCTGATGTCTATCATTTCAAATAGAGGGCCCCAATTCACTTCTCAATTTTAGGAGTCATTTTAAAAAGTATTGGGTACTCGATTGAATCTAAGTACTACTTTTCATCCTCAAACTAATGGGCAATTCGAGAGAAGGATCGAAATACTTGAGGATATGTTGAGATCCTGTATCATAGATTTCGATGGAAGCTGGGATAATCATTTATAGCTTGAATTTTCCTATAATAATAGTTATCAATCAAGTATTCAAATGGTACCATTTGAAGCATTATATGGAAGACAGTGTAGGCCTCCAATTGGATGGTTTAAAGTTGGTGACAATGAGATTTTTGGACCAGATTTAGTTCAGGATGCTAAAGAGAAGGTGAAAGTAATTCAACAAAGGTTATTGACAGCTCAGAGCCAACATAAATCTTACGTAGATCATCGTCGTAGAGAATTGGAATTCATGGTTGGGGATGAAGTATTTTTTAAAGTGTCACCAATGAAAGGTGTCATGAGATTTAGAAAGAAAGGCAAACTAAGTCCGAGATATTAGTCCCTTTGAGATCTAAGACAAAGTAGGTGTTGTAGCTTATCAATTAGCCTTACCACCAGAGTTATCAAGAATTTATCTAGTGTTTCATGTGTCAATGCTACAAAAATATCTTTATGATCCCTCTCATGTCATTGAATATCAAGAGGTTCATGTAAATGAAGACTTGTCGTATGATGAATATCCAATAACTATTATTGATAGACAAGTAAAGAAGTTAAGATCAACGAAAATTCCTTTAGTGAAGGTGTTGTGGTGAAATCATTAAGAGGAATAAGCTACTTGGGAAATTGAAAGTGAGATGCAGAGCAAGTACTCATACTTGTCTGAGAATTGAGGTAAGCATAATTTCAAATTCGAATGATTGAATTTCTTAAGAGGGGAAGAATGTAATAACCCTAGAAAAAATAATTAGTTATGTTATTAATTTTTTAAAGGATATATATTTTCTGGCAGGATTATCATAAGAGGAATTGAATAGCTAAGTGGTTGGGGACAAAGGATTGAGTTTAAGGTACTGAGTTCGAATCCCAGCACCTACAAAATGGGATTTTATTTTTCTGCCACTGTGTGAAATTACCAAACTGCCCTTCTATCTTTTTTTAAAAAAACTCCTGCCATCTCTTCTTTCCTCATTCCTAATCACAGCCGTGAGCGAGAGAGAGGTAGTAGAGTTAAATAGTCGAGAATCTTTGTGAGCTCCTGAAGCCATTTTCACCATGATTTCATCTCTTATGTGTTGTTGTCGCCGGTGACTGTCGCCGTCATGGTGTTCTTCTCCACTACTCAGATCTTGGGCATTGGGGAGGGGAAGGTCAGAGTGTCTACAGTGGTGCCTAGTCCTATTAACCTCCGCTGTCCAAGCTACTACTGTCAGCACCATCACTTTGTGTGATGTTGCTATTGTCACAAGTCGTTATGTTGCTGTTGCTACAATTTCTAGAGCTCCTTCTCTATCTCTACGTAGATTTGTTGTGATTTGGTGGTAAGTATAAGCCACTTCCCTTCCATTGAACATTCATAGTTATGTGTCAGTGTATGATTTATTTTCTACTTGCTTCTGTTTGCCAAAGCCGTGAGGGAATGAGGGTGGATCAATGGAATTATATGAGGGTTGTGAACTATCGTGGCCCCTGAAGCTGTGTGTGGGTGAGTTAATGATTGTGTCCCTGCTTGCTAAGCTATGATGGAGGTGAGGGAGAAGGTTGGATTTTTGTGGCTATAGAAACTGTGGAGCTGAGTGTGTGTGTAGTTCCTGGTACTATAGTTATCATGGAAAAAAAATGGAAAGGGAGAACTGTCATATCCCAATTTTTAGGCTTAGAAGCCCAGTATATAGCCTAAAAAAGGGATGCTACTAGACCCTGTTGAGTAGAGGTCTCAGTAAATAGAGAAAATTATGCTGATCAGTTTGATGCAACAGAGAGTTTTGATATGAGGTCCCAAAAGATTTATATTAATTTTTGAAGAGAAGGAAAATTAATACAGTATTCTCTAGACCTCAGAATCAGATGAAATGTGATAGTAAATTCCTATAATTAATATAAGAATTTCTGAAACTGACAGAGTCCAAAAAGGAGTTCTATAGAATTTACTACAGAATTTACAGTGGATTAAAAGACCCAATAAATAGGTTTCAGGGGAATTTCTCGAGAATTGAGCCCATGAAGATAGTGGATCATACAGATGGTCCAGAATGGCGCCTTATAAGCCCAATGATATTTTCAGATAAGTATGTGGGCCAGGGCTAATAAAGACTGAGAAAAATGAAGAATTACGAAAATACCACTGAAGGTATGCCACTATGTTGTGTCATTAAGTTAGAGTCAGACAAAGGGCGTTATGATCATTTGACTAAGGTTAGACAATCAAGAAAGGGTATCTGGATAGTTGACCAGGGTCAAGAGATACTCTGGTAAGGTATGGAAAGATAAGAGTGCCCCTAGAAGTACTAAGAGGTATTAATGGCATTTTGGTAATTTACTAAGGATGTTTCTTGGGAACCGAGCAACTAGAGTATTTGGGCTTGGTTAGAAACCCAAGATGACAATCCAAGGCCCAATAAATGTAACCCGAGTAATGTGGGCCTAAGAGGCATTAAAATATTATTTTAGTGTTTTTTCAATAAAGTAAAGTGACCCTGTCCAAGATAGAATTGGGTAAAGTGATCTGGAATCATGAGGGGACATAAATGGGGCCCACAATGCGCCATATTGCATGATTACAATAAAAGAAGAAAAGCAAAGGACACATGGCATGATTATAGAAAAAGGAGAAAAAGTAAGAGGACACGTGGCATGATCTCGGCTGTCCATTTAGGGAAAAGATTCTGGAACTCTCTGGAAAGGCTGAGTCAGTTGGTGAGGTGTCCCAAGGGCCCCACCATTGCGCCACATATACCCCTAAGGTGTCCCTTGAGGTGTCCTAGATGATGTCATTAGTGGTGAGTCATCAAGGAGGGTGATGTCATTGTGATGATGTAGGCAAAGCTTCTTGAGGAAGCAAGCAATCTGAGCCATTCATCCCAAATCAATCTGGACCATTCATTCCACCTCCTCTCACCTATAAATAGGACACTCTCCTCCCATTTCAAGGCACACCACGGATTTTGCAAGAGAAAGAAGAGAGAAAGAGAGAAAGAGAGAAGGAAAGAAATGAAGGAGTTCTGGTAGAGCCAGGAGCAGTCTAAGGAGCCGAGGGACTGGGCAAAGCTTAGGAATGAGGTAAGAAAGTTATTTAGCCCCTGCTCTAATAAAGTAGAGGATTGCTCTTAGTGGTTAGAATAGAGAAATATCTCTATTAATAAAGGTAGCTAAAGGTAGAGAGAAAGCCAGGGGAATGTCGGAATAAGGATATCACCCCTAGTTAAGCATGAGTTAAGTAGAGCTATGCTGATAGAATAATAATGAAGATATTATTATGCTATGTATAGGCTCTGACTTATGAAAAAAAGGGATCTTAGAGCAAAGGTTAAGAGCTGGAAGGAAAGGTTACACGCCAAGTAGTAAACTTACCTACTTGTATGCTTATACTGATTGGATGTTTTATGTAATATTTTCTTACCTTGATGATGTGAGGCATGTATGATTAAGTAATGCTCTGTTTCTTTTAATGCTATGGCCATAAGTTATAACTAAGTAACATGAAAGCATGTATGTTATCATGATGCAAGCATGATCATTAAGTACACACATAGTAACATCAAGCATATAGTTGCATACATTGTATGGTTACCATTTGCTACTGAGATTTCCCCAGAAATCTCATCCCCTTCCATGTAATCCCAATCCCACAGGTATGTTTAAAGAGGACCGAAGAATCATAGAAAGGAGCTAGGGATTGGATAGTGCATAGGTTATGCAAAGATGGGACCAAAGTGCTGGAATCAGGGAAAAACACAGGATGAACAGTAAACTTTGGATGTTGACTGATGTGGACCTGGTCAAGGCGTGGTCAACGAGTTATTTTTCCCTGAATAGGATTACGTTAGCTTCGCGTAGCAATTTGAACCACTTCATTTTAATTTTTCTAGAATTAGTTATGATTTTTCGAAGTCACGTCACTCCGCTGAAATTTACACAATGAACAGTGTTCGCTAGGAGTAAAATTTCAGATTGTATGATTTGACTTCAATGGCCCTAGAAGTGGTTCTAAATGCTATTGAATGGTCCCTAAAATGTAAGAAAAGGAGGATGTTGCAAGGACATAGCTGCTGATAGAAATATATATATGTATAGATGAATTGGGAAGTTAGGAAGTTAATTGAGTTAAGTGGGACTATGTGTTTTGGAAGAAAAGAAAGAAAGAAGAGGGAAGTCGTGCTGTGTGAGGGAGTAGAAGAGATGATATTGTAGCTTATGTGTATATATGGATATGTATATATATGTGAAATGCTCACATGTAGATGAATCTCAAAAGCTTTTTGATGAAATGCTTGACAAAAAGAAATATATCATGGCATGGATAGCATATGCGCATATATATTAAATATATATATATGAAAGTAAATTGTTGGAATTTTGAAAGGCTATTAGTTATGATTGCATGTTTCATGTTTGGTATAAAAGAGATAAATAGTAATTTCTGAGGGAATGTTTTACTTATGAAAACTTTATGAAAATAAAGAGAGAATATTATACCAAAGAATAAAGTAGGAGTAAGCTATGTCTGAATATCACAGGTGAGTGAATAACGTCCCATTAAAATGATATTTTGACTAATATTTAGTTATGTGATATATTTTATTTAGAGTGTTAATTTTAAGTATGATTTACTAAAGACAAGTTATATGAATTAATGATTTTAATGGTTATCAATGATTTTCCTTTTTATTTGATTATTATGAGATCAAGTTTATATGGGAAAATGAATAAAGGGAGTTTTGGAAATTGATTGTTGTAAAGGTTATATTAAGTTGATTTTCTCAAGGAAACATTCTTATATGAATTCATTAATTGAAGAATTGTTCCATATGCATTGAATAAATCTTTTGATAATTATTTTAATGTTCATATTGGAGTTCATGATTGTGAAACATTCTTGTTGAAATTCTTGTATTGGAAAGCATTGTGATTATTTAACATTAAATTGACCCCACGCATGCTTGAAAATGTTTTAGAAAGGATTGAATACAGAAAGTTGGTTACTAATAGCAATACTATTAGTCATTGGTGCAACATGGTTAAACCTGAGCTCGATGGATATTTGTGGGCCTTGTACTCACGTTAGATATTCGTGAGATTTATTCTCACACCTGTTATTCCAAGGTCTTGCGCCTGCACCTGTTTCGTGGCTTTGAGCCCTGCCGGATTGGTTAGTTACCCTTGTGGAATGTGTCCATGCTTGTTTTTGTTCTGTTGAAGTCCTACATAACAAAGATTGAATTGAAATGATTGTTTTAAATGATTTTCCAAAAATAAAATGTTTGCCAAAATATTTGTATTGAATTACAAAATGTTATGATTTACATTTAAACATGTTAAAATTGTTTATTTTTACATTTTAAATTATATTTTTGGGATATTATTCACAGGTAGATTATTTTAGATTTAGATAGTGTTGTTGACCCTATTCCTCCAACTGAGCAGTGAAGAGCCTCACGTCCGACCCGAAGCATTGTTTTTGGCATTTCTACTTATAATGTAATTTTAAATTTATGAAATACTTGTATTATTTTGTTTGAAATTTAGTTGCTTCACCTAGTCTATGGATAAGATTTTAGTTATATTAAAAACGTTTGTAGGTGATTTGAAACATTCACAACCTATTGTAGGATTTTTGGATGGTCGATTATACGAAGACAATCCTACTAAAATTCCTACAGATGACTTGCCTTTTAATAAAAATGGAATATATATTATGATTATTGCTTTAAACTTTTTATTTAAGGTTTTAGTATCGTATCCTTATTTTCAACCTCAATTATACTCAATTAGAAGTAACTTTAACCAATTACATATCACTTTGCTTTAAAAATATGCATTTTCAAGAAATTTCTTCTTGGGGTGACTTTTCACTGGTACTATTCATTTGGTAATCTAGAATACATATCCTAAATTTGAAAATTCATAACTAAATATAGACAAATTGAAATAGAGTGGTTCTAATTTCTAATGGAAGCCCTTTCATTTAACTTTGAAGGAAAAATATAAAATTGAGGTTTCATTGTCCAAATGAAATCAGTTTATTCTTTGAAAAACACTGTTCAATTGGTAAATCTGGAATTTCTAGCTTCTATGCTTTAAATTCAAAAATTCATTTCTCTTTGGTTACTTGTCCAAATGAAATGTGTTACCTTTGGATTTAAAGCTCCAGATGTGTTCTTTAAGGCCATAAAATTTTGTAGAGAAATTCATTCGTTTACAATATGAAATTAGCGATTGAACGACACCACCTCCAGCCACTCACTTTATCTCAATTCCAAATTTTATCTCCAACTTAGAAAAATCATAGTAAATCGAAAACTTAATCAATTGCGAGGATTTTGGTGTCCATTTAAAGCTATGTATCTTATCTATTTTCATACCAAATTTAAAGTCCAAAGTTGTTTGTTAAGTTATCATAATTATCATTATAAGGTTACTGCCTCATAATAATATCACATGATAATGTACTATGCATCCCATCATATCCTCCCATAGTGTCAAGTGATCAACATAACTTATTACACAAGTTCAACCATCTATATTTACCATTTTTCCTTGAGATGTTCCAGCACCTATAACATGGTTATGCATATGGAAAGAATGAGATTTCATGGAAATCTCAATAGCAAGTCATACAAACTATAATATCATGCATGATTGATTAAATGCCTAACATGTTATCATGAGATGGAAGCCACTTCATAATAATACATACGCAAACTCTAACATGCATATTGTCATGACATTAATTGCAAGGAGTTGCAATCATTCATACTTCATCATCATCAAGATGGCATAATCTTAAGCTCAATCAAACATCATAACTAACAAACGAGCATACAATCAAACAAACATGAAATTATAGTTAGGTATTCTTGCTACCTCTTAAGATATCCTTGTCACACTCTTCTTGAAATGGTCTTATGTCTACACAAATGTCAAAACCTAGCCATTACAAAGTAATATTAAGTTACAACTCAACTTCAAAACAATTCCAAGACTAGGTTTTCACTAACTTCCATTCTTTTTCTATTTTATGTTCTATACTTTCATCTTTCTAAAATAAATTCTCATGGTTCATTTCTATATAATTTTTCATGTAGAATCTAAATATAAAACCAGAAATTCCAAAATTAAAACACATCCTTGGCTGCTGTACAGAACTGAAATGCCTCTAACATTTTCCAAAAATTCACATTTTGATTCCAATGCTTCCAATACTTGTTTCTCTACTTTATCCCCACACAATTTTTCATTTTAAACTCATTGGAAGCATCAAAATCATGAAATTCTAACACATAAATAGTGATTCATATAGTGGCAGCCAAGAACACAAAACCCTAACTACGTGCATACTTGAATTTCTAAGCACATACCACTTGATTCTAACTTGTTTAAGCTTGTCTAAACTATCCATAACATATAAATAATATTCTTATCAAATATGTAAAGCATTCCCAGCAGCACCATCAAGGGAAATATGTCACAAAAAACTCTTAAAACCAAGAGCTAACTTGCTAGATTAAAGTCCAAGAATAAAGGAACTAGTTACCTTTCTTGTTGCTTTAAGTTGTATGCTTCTTTCTTACTTCAAAGAAAATTTTGGTAGAGGTTCCCTAAGGTGTCTAAATGCTAAACAAGGTATGAAATGGTGTGGTATTTATAGACAAAATTGGGTGGAAATATAAGGCCAAGATTAGTTTGGTTACTATTTGATATAAGGTTCCCTAAGGTGTCTGAGATGCTGAACAAGGTCTGAAATGGTGTGGTATTTATAGACAAAATTGGGTGGAAATATAAGGCCAAGATTAGTTTGGTTACTATTTGATCTAAGGGTCCATAATTCACCTTCCATCAAGCTTGCCCTAGAAGCCTCATTAATGATGCCATGCATGACCTCATTTAGGGCTGTGTTTGGCTGAAGAAAATTATAAATACTAATAGAAAAAATTATAGTCTATTCCAGTACCGATCTAAGCAGTTTACAAAAATCAGACTGTTTTATATTCCCAATTTTTATAATATTTCAGAATATGTATTATATCATAAAAATTAGTGTCTAAGTTTTTCCTACCATTGACACTGTTAGACTGAGTATTTATCTGCTAACCATCTCTTGAGAAATGACCAAAATACTCTTATTGCACTTTCTTGCACTATATTAACCCTAGGGGCATAATTGTCATTTCACACCTCTTTATACTTCATTAGAGTATATACTGGCTCTAACTAATTACCCATGTACTTGCTTGGACATTTTTTACCTATCCAAAATGCCCTCCATCCTTCTCTGGTACAATCTTACAACCTAGGGGCATTTTCGTAATTTCATACTTTTTAGGGGTTACTCTGGACTCTGACCCACTTAACTGTTCAACCATCTCATTAGGCTTTTGGGATGCCATTTTGGGCCCTTATATGGGTCCATTGCCTTTATGGCACAAATCCCAAGAAACCTCTCTTAAGAGTATTTATCCGGTATTTTATTACACTGTAAATTCCCTTAAAAATTCTATAGGATTCCTTTTCTAACTCTGTCAATTTTATAAATTCTCATATTAATTATAGGAATTTACTATAAAGTTTTATATGATTCTGAGGTCTGAAAAATACTATAATAATTTTTCCTGACTTCAGAAATTCATATCAATTAATCAGAATTTCAAATCAAAAATTTGTGTTACGTTAAACTGATCAGAATAATTTTCTCTACTTACTGATAAAATTTGGGACTAAACTATTTTTGGGCAGTTTTAGGCATTTTCCGGCTTAACTTTCTCATAATTACATTTTTGCCCTTGAACTTTTAATAAATTACATTTAAATCTCTTAACTTTTAGTAATTGCACCTTTTGCCCTAACTTTTATCTCTACCTTTAGTTTTGGCCTTAAACCTTTTCTAAATTCCATTTAGGTCCTTAAATTTTCCTTAGTTACAAGTTACTCTCTTTCCTTCTTCAATCTGATATAGTTTACTTGAAGAATCTCATGTCGATTACATATAAACTGTACACATACATCAGATAAGAAAATTAGGGATATGACATGTAAGCTTATGGAATATGAATTTATTCATATTCTGTACCAGTCATAGCTCAAATTTTAGGACGTGACATTGAGCCTTTGAGGCGAATTCCTGAACCTTTCATTTTTAAAATGTTTACCTATTGGGACTTAAATCATTGATATTTGCTAGTGCTACTGCAGACAAAAATTTCCCTCCTATTTTCAATTCTAACAACTGAAGCATATCAACAAAAGTAGGCAATTTGGTAAATGAGAAGGAATTCTTAAGCAGCAATAACTGAAAGAGCAAAAAGAAGGAAGATCACTTACCTCTAATGACAGTGATGGTATGAGGCGAACAACCACGATGTACTGAGGTGAACGACAACGATAAGACTAGGTCACAGGCAACAGTGAAGTTCATTCTAGAATTTGGGTAGCAACCGATGGCAGTCACAAAGTGAAGATAAAGTGAGTTTGAACCGATTGTCGAGGAGGAGCAACACGGGTTTGAGATAGAATGGAGAATCGAATGCTTAGGAGGACCGATCGAGACTGTGTGGCAGTAAGGGGGACTGGCCAACTAGGGGAGGAAGGAAGAGTGATATGGCAAGTGGCCGACTGGGAAGGAAGGAAGAGTGTTAGTGCTAGGTCTGGCTAAAAGTGAGAGTGAGAAAAGTGAGCTTCATATAGCACTGACTCATTGTATTGTTAATAATTAAAAAAATGATTATCAGGAAGGGACAGGATGACCCGAGGGTTATGTTGAGACCCGTCTTGTTCCAACACACATATTGACCTATTCTGATATTTTTCTGTCCCGATTCTTCATAGGAAGGGACTGTTCTGTCCCGAAATCATAGGATTGGGACGGGTCGCAAGAGATGAGACTAAAATGACCATCCCTAGATGTGATAATCGATATGTGATAAGCATTACTTAGATTATTGTCGATGTCACTACTTGTTCACCAAGATCCTTGGTTCCTATTATATGCATCCACCAAAGCTTTAAACTCTCTTTAATCTTCACTAGTGCCTTAAGCAGAGAGTTCATGTCCAACAACATCATTCAAATCATTATGCTCTTCACTTTCAAGATGTGATGGATATGCAAATTATTCTTGGCCATTAGTTGGATTTTTCAAGGTTTGACTATGGCAGTATACAATGGTTTCTAGATAAGCCTATTAATAGGTAACTTTCCCCTTCTTTTTAACTTGGGTGCAAGTTATTGGCCTCCCTCTTAATTATTATACTAAATAGGTGGCATATCATATTGAAGGGATGCTTGGCACAGTTCTAACTTTGATCAATCTTGTTTCAGAAGCTCCATTCTGGTGATTTGGTTTCTGTTTCATTGCTTTCCAAGCACACCAGTCATTGTTGTTAGCATTGTGGTAGGGTCGGACTTCCCTAGCTCCACTACTCAAAGTTAGTTGGAATAGATGGTAAGGAACATGCTCGTATCCCACAAGTACGTGAGTTTGATTCCCGTTGCCATCGTGAGGGCTTCTTTGGTAGGCGATCTCGTAAGTCTCCTGTAAATGTTCCCTGAGCCCTGAGGTTGTGCCCTAGCTTTGGTGGGAGACCGATGCCGAACCTATCTAAACTTTTTTATACCAAAAATAAATAAATAAATAAATAAAGAGATAGGGAATTATTGTGGTTATGATGAATTGGGATTGAACAAGGTATGTGATGACTTGATAGGCCTAGTTGTCCCTTCTTTGCCTTCATAAGGCACACAAAAAAGGAAGTGATCGATAGCTTTTTCTTCTAGTTCTAAATGAACTAGATTGCTTACTCATCTCTCTTCTAGCTCATCTCCATCTTTAGTTGGTCAAAAACGTAAAAACTCACTTGTTTTCAGTTAGTTCTAAACGTGCCAAGTTAGTGGCTAGGAGCAACGATGATGCTCCTATTTCTCACTTAGGAATTTGCAGAAAAGTAAAGGGTCATCATGCCTTCTTTGTTATACAACAATAGATTATAATATTATATTTAGAATTAAATTCCACCTTCTAATTAGCTCTTGTATTAAGAGTGGCAAAAAACTAACTCCTATATTAATAATAGGATGTCATATCATATTATTACATAAATACAATATTTTAAATTATTTATTTTATTCTAAGATATATAGTTTTTATTATTTAATTTAGCATTATTGTATAACAAGTTATGTTTGTTTCACCCGAAGAGGGGCCATCAAACAATATACATATTTTTATTTCTATTCATTTAAACACAAAAATATATCAATGCTAAATTTAAATCCGGATCTCATCCAAATGTGGTGGGTAATGTTGTCACTTAACAATGTTATGTTTGTGTCAACATCAAACAAAATATTTAAATGTTATGAAAAGTAGATAATTTTGAGATAATATATATGAAATAGCTATATATTTAAAAAAGTATACTTTAATGAAGAATAATTGAAAAATAATAAATGATTTAATTTGTATTGGTGAGACATCAAATATTAATAATTGATCATTAATATATAAGTTATAATATGCTTGCCAAAAATAAGTTATATTTTGTTTTTCTATAGGTATATAATGTATTAAATATAATTTAGGAGAAACATAGTTTTTATCCTATAATTATGGTTAAACTGATTTAAAGTTCCTAGATATTTTTATTAAGGAATCAATTCTTAGAATTATGATTAACTTTAATTAAATCCTTTATTGTTACTAAATAAGTAAATGTCATTGACACATTAATACGATTAAAATGAACTATAATTCTAAAAAATAATGCTTTCGCTTAGTGAAAAAAATATTTTGACTTTTATTTAGTTGACCAAAATCTTTATCATTTAGGCTGTTTGGCAACAATAAATATATTTTTGTGATAATTAGTTGCTAGTTACTAATTAATTCAAATATAAGGTTGCGTTTAAAATCTCTTTTTAACAATTTTTGATAGGGAAAAGGACAATAAAAACCTTTTAAAATTTAAAAAGATAAAATGGCCTTTGAATTTTAAAAAGAATAAATTAGGCCTCATGTTTAATCTGTCATTTGTAAATTTGAGATAAAAGATAAAATTGCCTTTTAGTCATTTATTACTTCTACAATCAGATTTTAAAGTTGAACAATGAAATTTACTACTCATTGCCACCCAAGTCATCATCATTCATCTCCTATTCACCCGTCCTCTACCTTCTCTTTTGTTGATGGTGAGCACAGAAGTAGTAGGAGAAAGCATTGATAGAGCAGGCTTAAGACGGTAGCACAGCACAGAGGCAAACAAAGATAGCAATTGTGCACGAGTCAAGACTAGTAGCGACGTCCACGCACAGTAGTAGCAGTAACGTACAATACCAGTATAAGACAGAGGAAATGTGAATAGAAGCGATGGCACAATTAAACCATAGGTGGGGTGAGAAATTGATTGTTCTTACTTGCTGTATCATTGATTGTCTTGCTCTGTCAACGCTTCTTCTTGCTACTTTTGTTCTCACCGTAAATGGAAGAGAGGGGTGGAGAACGGGTGAATAGAAGATGAATGATGACAGTTTGGGGTGACGATAAGTAGTAAATCCCATTGTTCAAATTGTTAAAATCACTGCTTAAGTCATAAACCCTATTATATAAGTTGCAAACCCAAAAACAATTACTTGTAAGTATATTGTTATAGAGAACTGTAAATATCTTATGAGAAGTTATCAAAATTATTGCTAATATTATAAATCATAGTTGCAAACATAAAATTATTATTTGTAAATATGTTATTTCAGAATTATTAATGTCTTAAAATAAGTTGTTAAAATTATTATTAAAATTATAAAATTTATTATAAAATTTATAAATAATTAAAAGATAATTTTATGGTTTGTTATAAATTTATAAAGCCCATATTCTTTTTTAAAATTTAAAAGTTTTTTTTAAATTTAAAAAATTTTTTCATTATTATTTTTTTGACATGTTTAGGGATGATAAAGACGTTTTGGGACTCATGAAGCTAATGATTGTTTGGGAGAAAAAAGTGTAAATTATGTTATTTGACTTTAAAAAAGACAAGTTCAATCAGTTGGATTATATCATGTCATACACGAGTATGGAACATGCACATGGCACATGTTCTTCGTGGGGTGACGTGTCAACTTCTAAAAGTATCAATCATCAATCAATTTTATAAAATTAAAAAAAGAAAAAAGAAAATAAAAATAAATTTTATTATTAATAGCTCAGTCAAAAATTCTTCAAAGAAACTACTGTCCAGTTCAAGGCAATATTATTGTTATTTTTTAGTTAATATAATATTTAATTGTTAGATTTATCATCATTTTAATTTTAATTTTTTAAATTTTAATATATAGGTTCTAGATTCTTAAGTCTCTTTGTATTTAAAGTATTATATAATTTAATAAAATATTAAACCGATCAATCCTTTAAATAACTAAAATTTATAATTTAAAATTTAAAAAAATAAAAATAAAAATTTGTCCAAACTTAAAAAATAAAAAATTATATTAATCTTATTTTTTAATCAATTTAAAAACACAAATATGTTAATGCCATATTTAAGTTTTAAACCTCATCTTAGTGTAACAATAGTATAAGACAATTATTTAAATAACTTGGATGGTGGAAATGTTTTATATGTATATTAAAAATTATTTTTTTATATTTAATATAAAAATTAGTTAATTAATTTTGATAGATTAATAAAATTAAATAATCTTTTAAAATAATTTAATATTATATATTTATTAATCTATTTAAATTAATTTGTATATTATTTATAATTAATTTATTTTTTAAAATATTTAAATTAATTAATTAATTTTTATATTAATAATAAGAGGAGATATGTTAGAAGAATTAACATAATAACATTTAAATTTAATTTAATAATATTACTAAATATCATGCATAGTCTACTCACAAGAAACAGCCGAACCAAAAAGGAGAAGAAGATATTTTTGAAAGAAACGAGACGAATAAGATATTTTGCCAAAATGGGCTCCATCTTTCCCCTAATAGTAAAGCCGTCCATTTTCCCGTGTTGTATACTACTGTTTTCCTATTATTCCCATTCTGACTGTTCCAAAAGAAAATGGGATAAAGTAAATAAAACTCTATCTGACCTGCTGCATCTGCAATGAGCAAAGCAAAACATGAACCAAAGCCAGTGAAAAAGAGCGGTTCCTTCTTCTAGGGTTCGAGTAATGCTCATCGCAAAGAAGGAAAAGGAAAGATATAATTATAGCGCATTAAAGTAAGGCCATTTCAGGTCATAGAAGATGGTTGGTCCCAAATCGCAGAGCCCCGAAAGCGTTCCTTGCGATTTCTGTACACAACAAACAGCTGTTCTGTATTGCAGAGCTGACTCTGCCAGGCTCTGTTTGTTCTGCGATCAACACGTTCATTCCGCTAACTTGCTCTCTCGCAAGCACTTGCGCTCTCAGATCTGCGATAATTGCACTTCCGAGCCCGTCTCCGTCCGATGTAACACCGACAACCTTGTTCTCTGCCAAGACTGCGATTGGGATGCTCACGCCTCCAGCTCCGTTGCCGCCTCTCACCACCGTACCCCTGTTGAGGGTTTCATTGGGTGTCCCTCTGCATCTGAACTCGCTTCGCTTTTGGGATTTCATTTTGATAATAAGACTTTAGATCAATCTCCTTCTTCTTCTTTGATTCAAAACTCGGGTGATTATCGGGATTTGTTTGTGCCACTTGAGTCCTGCCTGTTTAAATCCGATGGCGTTCCTCTTCAAGTTCATGACCTCATGGTGCCCAGAGAAACCGGTATGGTTTACCCGTCTCGGGATTTCCAGGCGGTTTGTAACACTACAAAGAAACAGACTCCGTGCTGTGGGAAGCAGAAACAGGTTATACATAAGCAGCTGGTTGAATTGCTCAAGAGGGATTCGGTGGTTATTGATGTTGGTGGCGGAGGCGGTGATGTTAACTGTGATCGTGGTGCTATTTTAACTCGGATAAGTACTGCTAATGAGGCTGAGAATTTGGTTCCGGAAGCGCCGAGAAAGAGCCAGGGAGATGGGCAACCATTTGTTTTGGGAAATGAGATTAAGGGATTACCGGCGATTACTGCTTCTCAGCAACCATTGCAGCAACAAGCACCAGTCAATTCTCCGTTTATGATCCCTTCGCAGTTGCATCATAATGAAGGCGATCGATTGTGGCACAATAATTCCAACAGGCACTCTGTTCAGGTCAAATCTTGAATTGCGTTGGCACCTAAATTGTTCATGATCCGTATACTTCCGTTTTACTATTTACTTTACTCCTCCACACATTTTAATGCAAAAGGGTATTTCATGGAGGTGATAGGTTTGTGTATGCTGAGTTGGAGAATTGCATTTTTACTTCGTTTTTTGACCCTATCCTTGCTGCTACCTGTGCTGAAAGTAGATTTTGCTTCCAACTTAGTAGCACTTAACATCATGGACTCATTTAAAGTATCTCTCAAACATGTTATAATTTTATTGAAGGATTATGTACATTGAAGATTTAAATAGGCCCGGAGGTAGTATATGGCATCATAGTTTTTTAATTTCTTGTTGTAGTGGCTAATGAGAGTGATGATTTAGTCACCCTCCCTTCCCATGACTGCCGCCAAGGATATTAATTAATTAATTATCTGTTCCCTTAACTTGCCCTTTTTGTCAAACTACTTATTGGATGATTATTGCTATGCAGTTCATGAGTCAAATTTTGTTATGGGGCAAAAGGGTCTAGCTGAGTTTCTGCCTTTTTGCAGATATGGGATTTCCATTCTGGACGACTAAGGGATCAAGAAGAATCAAGTGCACTTGAAGCTGCCTATGTAGCAAGTGATGGCGGATTTGTGGCTAAGAACTTTAGTGAACTTATCAGAGAATCATCCATGTCCGACGCAAAATTGTTGCGAGATATATATGATATGGATATCGCGTACAATGATATGGCATCATATAACGTAAACCCTCTCGCTGCGTACCCTCACTTTACCCCTTACTTGCTACCCATTATCATTCTGGCGTATGATTGACTTACAGTTGTTGCTCATTTTTTAACCAATCTAATTGTTTATCTCACCTCATGTGAGGTAGACATGACATGTAGCTATTTCTAGTATCCTTGTGCCATTTTGGATGTTACGATTGGGGCTATCTCTAGTCTGGTGGAACTTAACACGTCCATATTAAAGAACACCACTTATATCGACAGCTTTTCTTTCTTAAGAAATATAAACAATGGTTATCATGATAATCACAGAGATTTGTTCATAAAGAAGCATTTTTTTATTAGTTGTTTACTTGGAACTTGGGAAATTTTTTAATGCACAGCATGCCTATACATGAGTGATTTTGTTGCTGGCGCCAGCGAAATATGTTTATTGGCAACATATCAGTATTTGATTGAGAAATGCAATGGCCATATGGGCCTAGTGGCATGAAACTCTACTTTCTCAGTGAGAGGTTGTGGGTTCTATCCGGTAAGTTTCTTCAAGCTTTAGCTTACTGCTATATGATAAAGAAAAATAGCCCATTTTTGGACACTAAAAGTGACATCTAATATTGTATTCCCTTAGTATCAATAGCAATGATGATTTTCTTCAGTTAATGTATTGAGTATTGGGTATTTACATTTGAATTTTAAGCTGACCAAGTCATTATTGAAGGTGGATTTATAGAGATGATTTTCTACTTAGGGCCTTTTATGTTAATCTTAATGTGATGAGTTTTGTTGCAAGATTAGTTCTACCTATACGGAGTAGGTGGTGCAGAGATATAAAAAAAAATTGTATATGCTCTTTACTGTTGCGGGGTTACTTTTGTAGGAGATAATGACGTGTAATCTGATGAAAATGCAGAACATGTCAAATAACCCAACAACAAGTCAGGGCCCTGCAGCAACATTAGAGAGCAACAACCTACCAACAAGAAAGCAATCTGGGCACAAAGGTAACTGCAGTGTCAAAGAGACACAGATTGGGGAACATCCTTTGCTTGTTACAGGTGACAACATGGGAAAAGCAGGACGAAGTAAGGCTGACATGGACCTGTTGGCCCAAAACAGGGGCACTGCAATGCTCCGTTACAAGGAGAAAAAGAAAACTCGAAGGTGGGTGAGCAGTGATCAGTCTTTGTTCGTGGAAAAAGTAATATAAATAAAGTTGTTTAAATTAAGGGTTAATACAATGTTTAGTTCTTATAGTTTGGCCTCATTTTAGTTGTTTTTCTTATAGTTTTAAACTATATGTTTTGGTCCATAGGGAAAATGGTCCAAATTTTTATTAAAGTATATGTACCAATATTTTAGAGTGAAAGAAACTTTAGGAACTAAGACTTATAATTTGAAACTATAGGGACTAAAATCAAAATATAGATAAATTATAAGAACCAAACATTATATTAAGTCTTTCATTAATCTGTTTTTTTTTTGTTCTAAATGTGGGAATTTATTTTTGTAGGTACGAGAAGCACATAAGATATGAATCTAGGAAGATGAGGGCTGATACTCGCAAACGAGTCAAAGGCCGATTTGTGAAGGCTAGTGACGTGGTCGCACCTCCTAATGGTTAACAATTTAAGTGGCCTTCTCTTGCTTCTTTTTGTAAATAAGTGTTCTACTTTTATAAATATATATATTTTGGTGCTTTGTTTTTGTAGTTGTCATCATAGATGTAAACATAAATAGAGATATCTGGTTATTTTATCTGCGCATCGTCAAATTCTAATTCCCACCGTCATTAAATTGAATTGGGAGCTAGGTTTTGAATGGGTGTTTTGGTAGGGGAATCAGGCAAGTTTCTATGTGAAAGTGCATTTTTTGTACGGATAGAATATTTGACCAAAGTTGTTTGTTGGTACTTTTGCACGGGCATGGTGGAACTTGAAGATACCATTATTTTTAAAAATAGACTGGTCAAGGCACTGGTCTAAGATAGACCAGGACTAATTCAATGGTTCATTGATGTTATTATAGTTGGATCAAGATTGGATTGGGAGTAATAAATTTAATATATCTTTAATTTTACATGTTAAAATATCATAAAAGATTAAATAAATTATTATTAATAAATCTCACGATGGAAGATTTAATTTAAAATAAAGAACTGATAATCCATTATCAATATTCATTAAATGAATTTTATCCAAAAATTCTATTCATTGAATGATGCTAAAATTATTGATAATGTATAAAAAATAATGTTTATACGATGTTAGAATATAGGAAAAAAGAATTTATCTTAAAATTATATCATTTTGTATGACAATTAAAAAACTAAAAATATGTAATTTTTTTATACTAGAAAGTTTATGTAAGTTTGGTACCTATCTTTTATTAAAATTAAGGTATAATATTAGAGTTTAGAGAGTATTTAAAAAAATTTATAAGATTTTATATTAAAAAAATTCTTATAACAGTAATAGAAATCTAACTCAATATAAATAAGGTATTTTCTTACTTTTCCTTATTATTTTGTAGTTTGGACTTGTGTTTTATTAGTTCTCTTATTGACTAGTTTCGTAAAGCTTTGGATAGATTTTAGCAATGATCCAATAGGTTTGATTATTGAACGGTAAGATTCCCTTCTAATTTTTATAAAAAAAGAAGAAAAGATTCCATTCTAATATCGGATTTATATCCCTCCTTTCTTCTTTCCCTCCTTTTCTTCTGCAAATCTCATCTTTACTTTTGGATTAAAAATAAAAGGGTTGAGATTTGATATCTTATAAAATTATTATTATTATAATAATATACTTCCTCTATTCATAATTATAAGAGTTAGATTAGGGGTTAGATTTATTTCTAAATATAATCCTAATACACTTTATCTCTTAAAATTATAAATTTATTCACAATGTATCCATATATAACTACACAAATTAAAATATATCTATCAAGAGTAGTTCAAATACATATGATCAAAAAGGTATTTTAGGGAAATCAATATACAATTATTATAATTAACTAATTTATTTAATTTTTTAATCTATTTAAATTAGTTAAATATATATTATAATTGGGAAAAGAGGTAGTAATATATAAAAATAAATAAATTAAAATTATTAAAATTTGACCTAAATAGTTCACTGTCATTTTTATATTTAGTGGTGAAAATAAGATGAGGAGAGGAAGAGAAGAGAAATGGGTGATTAGAGGATCCAAATCCTTCTAATAACAACGAAAAATACTCAACAAAGACATTATTAGATGGTTCTTGAGTAGTTGATTTTCGGATTTTGCACCTCCTTATTTATTGTCTCTGAGATTTATGATTGAGAGCTTCGATTTCCACAGAAGGGAAAAGCTTAACTCGATAGTTTAGGAGAGTCCATAGAGAGAGATAAAGCATGAGAGAGATAGAGAGACTTTGTGTAAAATTTTCAAAATGCTTATGTGGAGTAATTAACGAATTAATCTCACTACTTAACATGCTAACAAAGTGTTTCAATGAAACTATGCCTTTCAAACTTCAATTTTAACTTCAACCATTAACGCGACAATGGAATTTTCTGCGTGCATCATTATACTTAACATCTTGACCATTATACTTAACTAGTTAACGGGTTTATTTCAAAAACGTTTTTCATTGTACTTAACTTGTTGACTGTCAAGCGGGCACCCTAAATCTCAATCGAGCTAACATCCTTTTAAAGCCATGTCAAGTAGGAACCCTAATAGGAAAGGTACAAAAAGTAAGAAAGGTAGAGAATCACTATTCCACTTCTATATAGCATCTCATAATTCAAACGTACTCTCCATGTAAATATAAAAATTAAATGAAGAGTTTACTTTATTCTTAAATATACTTCTTAAAATTATATTTTTCTCCCCATTTCAATATAATGAGGTATTAATATAAAAAATCATGTCATCAATATCAATTATATAAAGTAAGTGACTGAAACCATTATTTTCTTTTTCTTTTTTGTTATTTAAGTTGATAGCAAGAACAATTATATAAAAAGTGAGTCAAATAGTTGTTATGAGTTTTTTAGCTAATCAAATGTAAATAAACATGTTTATATTAATCGAGTATTCTTTTTTATTTGTATAGTATTTTAGTACATATTTTTTTTTGTTACAAGAGAGGGCTAAACGCCCAAAATAAACTACTAGTCTACGAGGGGATTATATCCCCAATACTCTTTTACTACCAGATTTCTCAAATGAGTATTTTAGTATATATTTATTTATGTATTGTTTAGTTAGTGCATTAGGCTCCAATAGCCTATTATGGGCTTATGGGGTTTAAGGTCTCTCAATTAGGATTTTTAAGAGTCCTAGCTAGGGTAGAAGTTTTTCTCGTTGAAATGCACTCTACTCACTCTTATGTGAACGGCTCATATGCTCTTATTTTATTTTTATTTGTTTGGTACAAAATTTTTTGAAAAAGAGTTAGGCTCACCTACGATATAAAGGCAGGGCGAAGTCTCATTTCCTCCTAGGCGATACTAATATTGGGTAAGGTGAACCGTCTATTACCCTCAGGTGTAAACCTAGACATTTACAAGTTATGATACTTCTCTAAACATCACAACTGGAACCACAATAAAGTGATACTCCTTAAGAATCGAACATGCTCCAAATGATCGCATGTATCACCCTTTCTCCAGTTAAACCTATGGACTATGGTCTCGCTCTTATTGTTAAAATATATTGTGCATTTCCTTTAACCAAAACGTGGAAAATTTTTCAAGAGAATGAGATTTTTTAAGCCATATGTGTTCGTATTAGGAAATCAAGTAAGAATTGGATGCTGAAACTAATTTCAATTCATTGCTATATCGATGGCCGTAATGGGGATACTAGCAGCTAAAGGAGGGAGCAAGAGTAAAGAAAAGAGGAAAATGCATTTTCGTTCAGCCATTTTTTATTTTAAAATAAGAACATAGATCATTCTTCAAATTTTTTAATATTTGGGTCTGTATGTTTAATGTGCTTTCATGATCCATAAATATCATGATCCGTTGCATCCTCTTCCGTTTAACCAAAAATGACCTAATTCAGCTTTTTTTTTTTACTATAAAAGCTATGAAAAATGTAATTCTCAAGAACTAATACACACAACTTTGTGTTGTTTCTCATTTTTGTTTTCTTGGTCTGAGATTTTGTATGAGATCTTACAATCGGTAATGGCAAAAGTATGTCACGGTGGATCAATATAGCATCTTAGTTTATATGATAAGTGCCTATAATTTTGATTTATATCTCCATATATTATCATCAATGGTATTAATTTCTTATTGTGAACAATAATAACTGACTAGTTATATTTAAAGTAATTCTTTTATTATTCATGGATCCTTATTAAAACATACAAAGCAATAAAATAAATATTTACTAAATCCTCTTTTATTAAATTAAAGCTAAAATGTATAAAACTCCTATAAACTTTGAGTTAGTTGTATGTCACCTCCCTAATATTTAAAAGTTTAAATCTAAGGCCCTAATATTTTATTTGTTGAATATTAACACTCTTCCATTAAGATTACTATTAAAATTAACGGTTGATGCCATGTGATTTAAAAACAACACTTGGCATTTTGACATGGTACTTTGGGTATTTTATATTTTATATTTGATTTTTAAAAAGGTAAGGTTATTTTATCTTCCCCTAAAAAATCCATTTTCACGATGCATTGCAGAAATCGGTACTGTCCCCAGGTACAAGAAGCCACGATCTCCAAATACAATGTAGGTGCTAAAATTTCTAAGGAAACAAGAATAGGTAGCACGCCGAGAATGGGAAAAAACAAGCCACTACGATCCCATCGGAAACAAGATGAGCGGAGGACAAAAGGAATTGAATGTGAACTAACGTCACTTGTTGTTCGCGTTCAAATTAATTTCTAGTTTAATTCTATGTGTATAGAAGCTAACATAAGTTGATCTCAAGACAAAGTCAATGAGTGACTTAACTCTTGATAAACAAAGTATAGAGAAAACAATTTAGTTCGATTATGGGGATTATATCGAAAAATAAACCAAGTAGAGAGTGATTAGAAACAATTACCAGTATGATGATGATTTCTAAAGATAGACAACTTCAACCATCATTGCTCACAAATAATATATTGGAGTTATAAAATAATAGTTAAATCAAAAGGCAAAACCTTAGGAAACTTTCTAAGTTTAATTATTTATTCATAAGAACACCTAGAATCCTAAAATGAATTTAATTCATAAATAATTATTTAAGAACCACTTATCTTGCAATGCTAACACTAGTTATGATCTATACTCTAAGAAAATTAAGAATCTTTCAACGAAAATTCCTTTCAGGGTTTCTAACAAAATCCTTTCAAAAATATATTCCACCACACAATTAAAAAAGAACTTTAAGAACAAGTTATAAGAACATATATAAGAGGAATAAATATATGAATGAAGAACAAAAATCACAACTCATAAAAGGATAACAATAATTAGATCTCAAATTTATTCAAAAAGAAATAAATAAGTTCATAAGTAAGTCTTCAAAATCCTAGAAACACAAGAAATCTTAAAACTTAAAAATAAAATATCAAAGCTTAGTAAAAGCTGTTACAACTCTAAAATAATAAAAACATAGAGCTCAAGCCTACAACCTCCATCCTCAAGAAATAGGAGAGAGGAGAGTGGCTAGATGGCACAATGATAAATAATAGAAGCAAGAGAATAATGGAGGAGATAAGAGATGAAATGATTGTGAGTGAGATGGTGTGTCAAATGGAGAGCCTTGGGGGTTTTTTATATAGCTTTTGGGAATGCCTTAGTGCAGAGTCCATGTAGAGTAGGAGAGTTATCTTGCTTTGCACCATCTTATGGATAAGATTCTAGCTTCATTAATATCACTTGGCGGCATTATCTCTCACCAGTAATTAAAAATAAAATATAATTAATATTTATCTTCTTGTTTCGAATTTTGACTCGTGATTGACTCTTCTTTTTTGTAATTTGATTTAAATTTCCCTTACATATCACATATTCAATCTGTGAGATATGATTGCCTTTTAATAAAAGAAAATTCATTGGATATATAATATAGCCTCCACCGTGGGGTTCCCTGGTTTGATGGATTAATTGCTCCAAATCTGATCATGCTCATATTGGATATTGGAGGATTACATTTGAATAGTTAAAGTGTATATTTGATTTTGAATTTTGAAAGATGTACTTTGATTAATTCAAATATTAATAGCATACTCATATATTAAAAGGGATAAAATGATTTTCGCTAATTCAGATATCTAATTAGATAATAGTAATTTTCCTTTTAATAAATTAATACGTGCTTTCACCATCTTATCATTCATTAATCTTAGGTGACTTCTCTTGCAGACTAGTGGGTCTAATTATCATTTATTTATTTTTTTAAATTTTTTAAAATACCTAAAATAAAATACCTTCATGCAACTCAATTTAATCTAGAGAAATAATAAATTTAATAAAAGCACAAAAAATGATATTTTTAATCATTTAATTCATATAATTAATTAAAGTACAAGGTGAGTAAAACTACTATCGTAATACCTATTAAACATGATAAATTTCCTAAAATAGATAGAAGATAATACGATAAAATAGGGATTCATCAAATTTTCCACGCTTAAACCTTTGCACTCCTAGGCAAAGCAATGAAGAACATCCTAATAGACACTAAAAATAAGTAGAGGAATTAAACTATAACAATCATGAAAGTGATAATAAATCAATCAAATCCTTCAAGTCAGCCATGCGTCAGAAAACAAATGCAATAAGAACAATCTCTATGAACACAATTAAGACAGATGAACATGATATAAGAGGGTACATTAAGGGATATGTTGGAAATCGTGCCCTAGGGGCCAATCATTGTCTTATGAACATTATTGATTTATGAATTTATTAATTGTGTTATCATATTATTTGCATGTTTATTGTGATGACCATCCTTGGATAATTCATGATCTTATCCTAAATGTCCCTAGTCAGTCATCTGTGCGGGAGCACAGATGAAATAAGACCAGTATGACTTTGAAAATGTATAGAGATATAAATCAAAGTCATAGGCACATGTAAGAGTACAAGGTGTTAGACCGACCCGCTATGAGAGAACTGCATGGGTAACGTCATAAGCTTCTCTCATATACAAACCATGTCAATATGCCCTTTGACCTGAGATCATCATGGATTCCTACATGACAAACGCTCATCTTTGACCTAGTCAAAAGTCACTTTTGATCGAGTGATCATAAAGACTATGTTCGGGCTTAGTGGTTTTTCATGCGGAGGAAAGTGAATGGTCAAGATAGAATTTGTCCCTCACATTCGTAGAGAGATATTACTGGGCCCCTCGATGAGTGAGTCTGAGAAATATATGGCCATACTATAATGGAAAGGTAGTTCCATTTCTATAGTCAGACTACTCAGGGATCGAGAAAGTAACGGTCAGGAATAGGAGGATAACATTATCCATGCCTCATCCATGACCAAAATATCGCATGACAGAAGGGACATGATATGGTTGTATAAAAGGTTATATCGTTTAACGATCCTCATATGATTTGGGTAGTCGTTATGTCTTGCTAGAGACCGCTTGCGACTTGTGGGCTAGTATAACAAATGGCCCACTGCCAACTTCATATGGGCCTACAGGGTCACACACAAAATAACCCAACACGAGCTATGATGTCCAGATTCATTGAATCTAAGAGATGTCCAGATTCAATGAATGATCCAGGATAGATGTATATATATTTATTTATATTTGTATATATACATTATATATAAGAGATATATGAGATTTAATTTATAAAGATAAATTAAATCTCTATCACGATTGAATTTGAAATTCAAATTGATAGGATATCTCATATAAGAGATATTTATAAGATTTAATTTATAAGGATAAATTAAATCTCTATCACATTTGAATTTGAAATTCAAATTGATATGATATCTCAAATTTGATTTATGAGAATAAATCAAATACAGTTCAGTCTTAGCTTTATTTTAAGTTAAATAAATAGGTGAATTAAATCTGTGGGACGGATTTAATATTATTTATTTAATTAGTTTCTTATCAAATTATACAATATATGATATTGTATTAATTTCAGAATTAATATAAGATTAACTCCTAAAATCCAATTCGATAGTAGAAAACGTAGAGCATCCTATATATCTGATATTAGGAGCTACGTTTTGCATAGAGATACACATAGAACACAGAAAAGCCGAAGGGAATCTGCAAAAGATTTGCAGATAAGAAACTGCCAAAATAGAGACGGAGAGGACGGATTCTTGAGAAAGCCCTAGAGGGACAAGAGATGCTAGCACGTCGTTCGTGGTTGGAATGCTGTTCGTGTGGATACCAGTAGAGAAGCTGTGAACGTCGTGACCAGAAGCTGTGGAAGTTGCCGAGGAACACTGAGGGTAATGCTTCTTCCCACTTGACTTAAACACATACGGTAGATTCTGGCAAGGAACGAAAAATTTTTTAACTTAATTTCCGCTGCGTGTCTTCCAATTCCTTACAGTGGTATCAGAGCCATGCCGTTTTGTGTTTAAGTTAGGCTTGATTGTTGATTCATATGATATGTGTTAATCGTAGCCGATTATATGATATGCGTTTTATGTGTGACATATAAGGGATCCGTATTATGTATGACATAAAGGAATCTAAAAGGGAATTGAAATCGGTGGTGATACGTTTTGGTACGTAGCGGGACCGCCGTGTCTACCTGTTCGTAGCGCAACATAACCGTAACATATGTTATTTTATGAATGTTTTAGATTTGAAACATCAATTGCCCTGCCATTAAATCTGAATGTTGATTCTTGAATGCTTGGGTATGGTGAATAATATGGCTCTAGAATGCAAGTGTTGTAATTTTTTAAATTCGGCCTGCGTGTCGTGCCTTCCTATATATATACTCTCAATGTACCTTCTCTTCTCATCTCACTCCCCTCGAATGTTAAAAGAGGTTTCTATATGTAATTTCCCTTTTCTTACTAGAGAGCTCCTCTCATTGGCTTGAGTGGACTTAGGATAGGTGAGCCATATTGTATCACGTTTAAATTATGCATCTTATGATTATATCAGCACATGCATATTACTTGTATGAGATACAAACTGAGAAACATGCATTCTCATAAATCAGATAGTTAAATTAAGCCCTCTAAATGAAATCTTAAGTCATAATGCCGTCAATTTATAAACACTTGTCAAAACCTCGATCGCTCAATTGTGGACTCCACCAAAATGGATGCTTTTGAGTTATCTTGGGGAGATAAGCAAGAGTAATGGTGCTACTCTCACATGTTTATTATTGTTTAACTGAATTGAGATTAACAAAATGGTTTTAGGTCTCAAGGAATTAGATGGGATTAAAAACATGACAGATCATATGATGATAGGATCCCATGAACATCTAAGAGTTACATTCGATGTAATTGGTAAAGGTGTTACCTACCTAAATAACTTAATTTAAGCGTCCTGCCAAAGCGGACTTAAGTTTGAGCTAAATATGGATCTTAGCCCACTAACTATTGCATTGAGGGTTGTTTATTTAGTGGGAGATTACTAATTAAATTGCATATTTTAATTGTAGAATCATGACGACTAATAATACTGCTACATTATCGCTGCGATCTGTCCTTGAGAAGGACAAACTCAATGGGACAAACTTTCTTGACTGGTTTAGGAACTTGAGAATTGTTCTCAAGCAGGAAAGAAAGGCGCATGTCCTAGATCAACCTATTCCTGAGGAGCCAGCGGCCAATACTCCTAGAGCTCAGAGAGATGCTTACATGAAGCATAAGGAAGACTCTGTCGATGTGGGATACTTGATGCTAGCCACCATGGTTTCGGAGCTCCAAAGAGATATGGAACACATGGAGGCTTATGAGATGATTGTGCATCTCAAGGAAATGTTCCAGCAACAGGCAAGGCAAGAGAGGTATGAGACCACTAAGGCCTTATATTCCTATAAGATGGCTGGAGGTGCATCAGTTAGTACTCATGTCTTAAAGATGAAAGGGTACATTGATCAACTTGAGAGGCTTGGATTTCCCATGAGCCAGGAGTTAGCTACGGATTTGATCTTGAACTCACTCCCAGAAAGTTATGACCAGTTTGTCATGAACTACAACATGAACAACATGGAGAAATCTATTTTTGAACTGCATGGGATGCTTAAAACTGCTGAGCCCAGCCTTAAGAAGAAGCCCAGTAGTGTTTTGATGGTTCAAAAAGGAAAGGGTATGAAAAAGAAAGGCAAAGGCAAGGGGAAGGGTCATGGCTCATCAGGTAAGACCAAAGAGTCAGGCAAGCCCGAAACCAAGCCTGCACCAAAGAAGGCAAAGCCTCCGAAGGAAGGAGTCTGCTTCTTCTGCAATGAACCTGGTCATTGGAAGAGGAATTGCAAACTCTACCTCGAAGATCTGAAAAAGAACAAGAAGGATAGCGGGCTATCACTTCAGGTATTTATGTTATAGACATTCATCTTTCTACTTCCACCTCATGGGTATTAGATACTACGTGTGGTTCTCACATTTGTACAAATGTGCAGGGACTAAAGGACAGTAGGAAGCTGAAAAAGGGCGAGGTTGACCTACGAGTTGGAAACAGAGCAAGGGTTGCTGCGTTAGCTGTAGGCACTTATGAATTAGTTCTGCCCACTGGGCTTTTGTTAGTTTTGAACAATTGCTATTATGTTCCTGCTTTAAGTAGTAACATTGTTTCACTTTCTTATTTGGATAAGGAAGGTTTCACTTCCATTTCTGGGAATAGTAAATGTTCTATTTATCGTAATGATGTTTTCTATGCTCATGGTGATTTGCATGTTGATCATTACATATTAAATTTGGAACAACCCAATCATGGAAATATCTATAACATAACCGCCAAAAAGGGTCAAACCAAACGATTTGAATCCAACATACCTCTGGCACTGTCGTCTAGGCCACATAAATGAGAAACACATTTCCAAACTCCATCAAGATGGATTTCTCAACTCATTTGATTTTGAATCATATGACACTTGCGAGTCTTGCTTGTTAGGAAAGATGACAAAGTCACCTTTCACTGGGCACAGTGAGAGGGCCACTGATTTATTGGGCCTCATACATACAGATGTGTGTAGACCGATGAACACAAATGCCAGAGGAGGTTATTCGTACTTCATAACTTTTATAGATGATTTCAGCAGATATGGGTATATCTATCTGATGAAACATAAATCTGAGTCTTTTGAAAAGTTCAAAATATTTCAAAATGAAGTACAAAACCAGCTTGGCAAAATAATTAAAGCCTTTCGATCTGATCAGGGTGGTGAATATTTGATCCAAGAGTTCATAGATCAGCTTAGGAGTTGTGGGATAGTTTCACAATTGACTCCTCCAGAGACACCACAATGGAATGGCATTTCTGAATGGAGGAATCGAACACTATTAGATATGGTTCAATCCATGATGAGTCAAATAGATCTTTCGCCCTCCTTTTGGGGCCATGCCCTAGAGACAGCTGCATTCATACTCAATTGTATTCCATCTAAGGCAATTGAAAAGACTCCATATGAGATATGGACTGGGAGGACGCCTAGTTTGTCTTTCCTCAAGATTTGGGATGTGAGGTCTATGTTAAGCAATAAGCCTCAAACAAATTAGCGCCCAAATCCTCAAGGTGCCTTTTTGTGGGATATCCTAAGGAAACTAAGGGATATTACGTCTACAACCCTGCTGATAACAAAGTGTTTGTTGTCAGAAATCGTATCTTTCTCGAACGAGAATTTATCTCTAAAAGAACTAGTGGGAGTAAGGTATACCTCGAAGAAGTTCGAGAGCTACAAGACACCACAGAATTGCAGATGGAAAATAGAGAAGGCTCACAACAAGTTGTTGAGACTCCTCAAGTCACGCAAGGTCCACAAAAGTCTAATAGGATACGACTTCAGCCTTAAAGATATGGATTTCTGATTTCTGATAGTCGTGATATGTTGTTCATTGAGCATAATGAGCCGACTACCTATCGAGAAGCTATAGTGGGACCAAACTCAGAAAAATGGCTTAATGCCATGAAGTCTGAGATACAATCCATGTACGACAATAAGGTTTGGACCTTAATCAACCCGCCTGAAGGTGTAAAAACTGTTGGGTGCAAGTGGGTTTTTAAGGAGAAAACGGACATGGATAGCAATGTAAATGTCTTCAAGGCACGACTGGTTGTAAAAGGATTTACTCAAACTCATGGTGTGGACTATGATGAGACCTTTTCCCCAGTTGTAATGGTCAAATCAATCAGAATCCTCTTTGCCATAGCAGCATATTATGACTATGAAATATGGCATATGGACGTCAAGACAGCATTCCTTAATGGAAAGCTCCATGAGGATGTGTACATGACACAACCTGAAGGGTTTGTGCGTTCTGAGGACTCTAGTAAAGTGTGTAAGCTTCAAAGGTCCATTTATGGACTGAAGCAAGCCTCTCGAAGTTGGAATCATCATTTTGATGAAGTAGTCAAAGAGTTTGGATTCCTTCAAAACATTGATGAACCTTGTGTGTACAAGAAGGTTAGTGGGAGCACAGTTGTGTTTTTGGTACTCTATGTCGATGACATCCTACTTATTGGGAATGACATTCCTACCTTGCAGATTGTCAAGTCTTGGTTAGGAAAGTCTTTCTCGATGAAAGACTTGGGTGAAGCCACGTACATCCTAGGAATCAGAATCTATAGAGATAGATCTAAAAGACTTCTAGGACTCAGTCAGAGTACATACATAGACAAAATACTGCATAGGTTCAGTATGCACGAATCAAAGAGGGGTTTCATACCCATGTCTCATGGTATTCACCTCAGCAAAGATCTGTGTCCTAGTACATCTGATCAGCGAGGTCGCATGAGTAAAGTTCCATATTCCTCGGCCATAGGATCTATCATGTACGCCATGTTATGTACTCGACCGGATGTCTCGTTTGCCTTAAGTATGACTAACAGATATCAATATGACCCTGGTGAGGGCCATTGGACTGATGTCAAGAATATCCTTAAGTACTTAAGAAGGACTAAGGACTTATTTTTGGTCTATGGTGGATTGGATGACGAACTTTGTGTAACTGGTTACACAGATGCAAGTTTCCAAATTGACCAGGACAACCAAAAATTACAGGCTGGATATATATTCCTCCTCAATAATGGAGCAGTAAGCTGGAAGAGCTCTAAGCAGGGCACTGTAGCAGATTCTGCAAAGGAAGCTGAGTATATAGCAGCATATGATACAACTAAGGAAGCTATTTGGATCAGGAAGTTCATCACGGAACTAGGGGTGATACCTACCATCTCAGATCCAATAACTTTGCTATGTGACAATAGCGGTGCCATTGTACAGGCCAAAGAGCCTAAGTCACATCAAAAGACTAAGCATATACTCAGGCGATTTCATCTCATCAGAGAAATCAATGATAGAGGTGATATAAAAATATGCAAAGTAGCAGGAGAAGAAAATGTTACTGATCCTCTAACAAAGCCACTTGTGCAGGCACAGCATGAGCGTCATGTTAGGTCAATGGGAATTAGTCAAATTAATTATTGTACCTAGTGCAAGTGGGAGGTTGTTGGAAATCGTGTCCTAGGGGCCAATCATTGTCTTATGAACATTATTGATTTATGAATTTATTAATTGTGTTATCATATTATTTGCATGTTTATTGTGATGACCATCCTTGGATAATTCATGATCTTATCCTAAATGTCCCTGGTCGGTCATCTATGCGGGAGCACAGATGAAATAAGACTAGTATAACTTTGAAGATGTATAGAGATATAAATCAAAGTCATAGGCACATGTAAGAGTACAAGGTGTTGGACTGACCCGCTATGAGAGAACTGCATGGGTAACGTCATAAGTTTCTCTCATATACAAACCATGTCAATATGCCCTTTGACCTGAGATCATCATGGATTCCTACATGACAAACGCTCAGCTTTGACCTAGTCAAAAGTCACTTTTGACCGAGTGATCATAAAGACTATGTTTGGGCTTAGTGGTTTTTCATGCGGAGGAATGTGAATGGTCAAGATAGAATTTGTCCCTCACATTCGTAGAGAGATATTACTGGGCCCCTCGATGAGTGAGTCTGAGAAATGTATGGCCATACTGTAATGGAAAGGTAGTTCCATTTCTATAGTCAGACTACTCAGGGATCGAGAAAGTAACGGTCAGGAATAGGAGGATGACATTATCCATGCCTTATCCATGACCAAAATATCGCGTGACAGAAGGGACATGATATGGTTGTATAAAAGGTTACATCATTTAATGATCCTCATATGATTTGGGTAGTCGTTATGTCTTGCTAGAAACCGCTTGCGACTTGTGGGCTAGTATAACAAATGGCCCACTGCCAACTTCATATGGGCCTATAGGGTCGCACACAAAATAGCCCAACACGAGCTGTGATGTCCAGATTCATTGAATATAAGACATGTCCAGATTCAATGAATGATCCAGGATAGATGTATATATATTTATTTATATTTATATTCATATATATACATTATATATAAGAGATATATGAGATTTAATTTATAAAGATAAATTAAATCTCTATCACGATTGAATTTGAAATTCAAATTGATAGGATATCTCATATAAGAGATATATATAAGATTTAATTTATAAGGATAAATTAAATCTCTATCACATTTGAATTTGAAATTCAAATTGATATGATATCTCAAATTTGATTTATGAGAATAAATCAAATACAGTTCAGTCTTAGCTTTATTTTAAGTTAAATAAATAGGTGAATTAAATCTGTGGGACGGATTTAATATTATTTATTTAATTAGTTTCTTATCAAATTATACAATATATGATATTGTATTAATTTCGGAATTAATATAAGATTAACTCCTAAAATCCAATTCGGTAGTAGAAAACGCAGAGCATCCTATATATCTGATATTAGGAGCTACGTTTTGCGTAGAGATACACATAGAACACAGAAAAGCTGAAGGGAATCTGCAAAAGATTTGCAGATAAGAAACTGCCAAAATAGAGACGGAGAGGACGGATTCTTGAGAAAGCCCTAGAGGGACAAGAGACGCTAGCACGTCGTTCGTGGTTGGAACGCTGTTCGTGTGGATACCAGTAGAGGAAGCTGACCTAAGTCGTCGACTTCTTGCGATCGGAAAGGGAGCACGAGCCGCGAAGAGAAGCTGTGAACGTCGTGACCAGAAGCTGTGGAAGTTGCCGAGGAACACTGAGGGTAATGCTTCTTCCCACTTGACTTAAACACATACGGTAGATCCTGGCAAGGAATGGAAAAATTTTTAAATTAATTTCCGCTGCGTGTCTTCCAATTCCTTATAGGATATATCTATTTCACTCATCTCACCTTTTATTGGGGTTCTTTCACTCAAACCTGCATAAACTAGTCTACTACCTTAGGCATGCAATAGTTTTAAGTCTATGTCGTAGTTACATGTGTATTCTTTAATCAAGAGGACTTTATAAGCTTGTAATGTTGTAAATATACCACATGGAATAGAATGTGAAGAATAAAAAGTAGTATATGCATGCAAATAGATAGTATGAAATCATGTCATTAGAGATACAGAGGTGATAACTGTGCTAATACGAACTGATGATTGGTGCCTTCTTTCTTCCTTTTTTTCTTTTCTTTGTTTTTTGTTGACTTTCTCCTTTTTTTTGTGCAATATAGTTTTACTCTTTTATCTCTCTTTTATATTTGGCACATTATATATAAAAGATGTAGCACAACATCACAATAATAATGATTTTTTGACAAATAAAAAATTCATTTTGACAAGATGTTTATGACTTTCTATAAAAATGATGAAAAAATAAAAGTGATGGGCTTAAAGGAGTGACTACGAATATAATGTGTAATGGGCTTGTGTTAGGATAAACTGGTTTAGAATATGATGGCCTTGTTCATTTTAAAGAGTTACACATGAGTTAGATAGCAAATAAAAGACCTAAGATAAGTTCTAAAGAGAAACTAGTGTAAGAGGTACTCATTCGATTTAGGAATTTAAGGATGAGGATCCTTCTAATAGGGCTATATCTCTCCATTCTTGTTTATATAGCCTTACTGAAGACTTCAATTGTTATCAATGCATTACATTACCTATTTATAGGATAACTCTTAGAATATTGATTGACTGAACTATCACAATCAACAATAGACTTGAAAGATTCATACTTGTATCAGTGCAATTAAGAGGAATTTTAACTTAAAATATGAGTGTTTAAAAGCATAAGTGTGATTTTTTTAAAAAAAGTAGACATTTTTTTTGACAAGAATAGAAACAATCACAAATAACTCTATCTCCCCCACACTTAAAATTTTGTGTTCTCAGTGAAAAACTATATCACAAGGAAAAGAGGAGGCTAAGATAGATAGGAGTTGTAAAAACTATCCTAAAACTAAGATGTCTGTTAAATGCAACCTAATATAGGAATTCTGTAAAATACAGAAAACTAAAAATGAAACCAAAAAACTACATCTTATAAAAGTGCTCTTTCCCTTACACTTATCTTAAGCAATGAAGAACAAGTATGAGTTATAGGATAAGAGGGGAAAGAGACAACATGAGCCTCATAGAGGTTGTGGGCTCTCATGGAAGAGCTTCAAGAGGTGTCCATTGACCTTGCGGGTCTCACCTGTAGCATCATTAATCAACTCTACAATCCCAAAGTTGTGAACTTTGGTGACTGTGTATGAGCTGTCCCACTTAATTTTGAACTTTCCACCCTTGTATTTAAATCTAACAAGGAACCGCAACACTTTGTCTCAAGCTTGAACCACTTCCTGAGTATGCCTTTATCATGTATCAACTTTGTCTTTTCTTTATAAAGACGAGAACTCTCATAGGCATCAAGCCTTAACTCTTCTAATTCTAGCAACTGTAATTTTCTTTCTAGGCTTGAGGCTTCAACATCCATGTTACACTTTTTAACAACCCAATAGGCTTGATGTTCAAGTTCTACAAGGATATGATAGGACTTACCAAAGACAATCTAGTCTGGATGTTGAATTTGATTGTATCACCCAAGAGACGGTGAATTGGGTAATTTTAATATTTTTGAAAACTCAATATATTTGAATAAATCAATGAAAGCAGTTTAAAATGATATCACTACAAGAAGAAGTTGTTGAAGAGAGATTGCACAAGTCATTTATACTGGTTCAATTCAATCCACTTGACCTATGTCTAGTTTCTAGAACACCTCTGAGTGTTCCACTATATTCAAAGATTATGTGGGCTCTCAGTGCCTCAGTATATTCTAGGGAAAATCTCCTCTCAGTTCTGCTTACAACCCGTAAGGTATACAATAAGTGAGAATCCCTCTCACTCCTCCTTATACCCCATAAGGTTGCAACTCACTCAAGAATCCTCTTGAGTAATTTGAAAAAAGATTGATACATATGAAACTCTCTCATAGAGGTATTGTTATAAACACTTAAGCACACGCTCTCAAGTTTCTCTCTTATAAGAATATGTATGCTCTAAACCAAAAGAAGAGAAACAGAGTATAACAGAGTCAATTATTGAGTATGGTCAAAATCAGTGCGTTCAGTCATATTAAGTCAGTCATTTTTCCCATCGTGCTGATAACATGTTATAAAAATAAGAAAGTGAGAGAGTAGAAAGAATAACAAGACAAGAATTTGAGATGAGAGAAATGGAAGGACAAGAGAGAATTCCTCATATGCTTGTATATTCACTTGTCCAAATGCCTTCTACATAGCCACTATTTATAGGCCACACCCATTAAAGACTAAACATAAGGTTACAAAAGATTAAAGAGGAATAAAATGCCATTAACCATAAGAAACCCCTCTCAAGTCATTCATTGAGGAAGTTATAGTTTTATGGCATAAGGGGAAGAAGGAATCCTAAGAGCTATAAGTTTTATGGACATCCACATGTGCAAGAATATTTTTAACACTCCCCCTTGGATGTCCATGACAGATATTATGCCTCATTAAAACCTTACTAGGAAAAACCCATTGGGACAAAAACCTAGTGAAGGAAAAAGAGTACACAATATTTATTTAGGTTACCTTACCAAAAACTTTTTCAGGAAAATCCAATGAAAAACAAAATCTTTAAAATAAAGAGTACATGAAGTACTTGTTTACTCCCCCTGATGACGTTGTCAATTTATGTCTTTGAATCTGCGCATTCCAATACCATACACTAAATTCTCAAATGGCTTAGTTGGTAGTGTCTTGGTAAACAAATCTGTAAGGTTGTCACATGATCGAATTTGCTGAACATCTATATCACCATTCTTCAGAAGATCATGAGTGAAAATTTTTTTGGAGAAATATGTTTTGTTCTATCTCCTTTGATATATCCTCCTTTCAATTGAGCTATGCATGCTGTATTATCTTCATATAATACTGTTGGAATCTCTTGTTCTGGAAGTAGACCACTCATTCTTTGGATATGTTTGATTACTAACCTTAGCCAAACACATTCTCGACTTGCTTCATGAACTGTAATGATTTTTGCATGATTTGATGAGGTAGCTGATAAAGTTTATTTTATTGAATGCCAAGATATAGCTGTACCTCCACAAATAAATATCCTGTCTGAGATCTACCTTTATGTGGATCTGATAAAAATTCTGCATCTGTATAACCAATCAATTGTGATCCGGATTTATTAGAATAAAATAATCCCATATTAATTATCCCTCGAAAGTATCAAAATATATGTTTAACTCCATTCCAATGTCTTCTTGTTAGAGAAGAACTAAATCTTGCCAATAAACTCACAGCAAATGCAATATCAGGTCATGTTGAATTAGCAAGATATATTAGTTCCCCTATAGCACTAAGATATGGTACTTCTGGACCAAGAAGTTCTTCATTTTCCTCTTGAGGGCGAAAAGGATCTTTTTCTTTAACTAGCGATCTCACAACCATTAAAGTAGTTAATGGATGTGCTTTATCCATATAAAATTGCTTTAATATTTTTTCAATATAAGCTGATTGATGAAGAAACACTCCATTTGTTAAGTGCTCAATTTGTAAACCGAGACAAAACTTTGTTTTTCCAAGATCTTTCATTTCAAATTCTCTCTTTAAACAATCTACTGCTTTTTGAAGCTCTTCAGGAGTTCCAATTATATCCAAGTCATCCACATAGACATCAATTATAACAAATTCTGATATGTTCCTTTTTTATAAAAACACATGGGCTAATTGAGTCATTTTTATAGCCTACTTTCAACAAATATTCACTTAGACGGTTATACCACATTCTTCCAGATTATTTTAATCTGTATAAGGATTTATGCAAACGAATTACATAATTTTCTCGAGGATTCTTACATGCTTCAGGCAATTTAAATCCTTCAGCGATTTTCATATAAATTTCAGTATCTAAAGAACCATATAAGTATGCTCTAACAATATCCATATTCTTCATCAAAAGAAAATAAATGTATCAAAATATATTATTAGCAATAATGCTCTTAAAAGAAGAAAGTAAAAGTAAACATAAATAAAACATAACTAAATTAAGATAAAATATAAACTAAAATTATTTCTCTAATCATGATTCTGAAAGAAATCAGCCACTTCTAAGTGTGCCATAGCATCAAGGTCATCATATAGCTCATTGGTATCATCATTCTTGTATGCAAAATTTGCCTCAACATCATCATCTTGGAAAGTCATATTTACTTCCATGTTCTTTGAATTCTTTTTTATGGAGGCTTGATAAAGCTTTGCTAGATGCTTAGGCGTACGACAGGTACGCCACCAATGCCCTTTCATCCCACACCTTTAAGATAAATTTTCCATAGTTTTTTAGGGACCACCCTTGTCTTTTTTCTGCCCTTCATTATATTTCTTCTTTTGGTGGGTATTTGGATTATAATTACTTCTACCACCATGATGACGGTAATTGCCACGTCCCCTACCACGGCCACGACCACGACCGCGACCGCGACCGCGACCACGACCACGGCCATGGGCATAAAAATCAGTGCTTTCGGTCACATTCGCTTCAGGGAATGGAGCTGATCCAGTGGGACGGATCTCATGATTTTTCATTGACAACTCATTATTTTGTTCAGCCACAAGAAGACATGAGATTAGTTCAGAATACCTTTTAAAACCTTTTTCACGGTATTGCTGTTGCAGGAGCACATTTGAAGCATGAAAGGTTGAAAAAGTTTTTTCTATTAAGTCCTCATCTGTTATTTTCTCACCACACAATTGCAATTGAGAACTTATTTTAAAAATAGTTGAATTATATTCAGATATAGATTTAAAGTCTTGCAGCCTCAAATGCAGCCATTCATAACGAGCTTTGGGCAAGATTACCATCTTTTGGTGATCATATCATTCTTTTAAATTGTTCCACAATTCTAATGGATCTTTCACCTTTAGGTATTCAGCTTTTAGCCCTTCATGTAAATGGTGGCGAAGGAAAATTATGGCCTTAGCCTTGTCTTGATTGCTTGCTTCATTTCTAGGTAAAATAGCATTCCCTAGACCTTTGACATCTAAGTGGATTTCAGCATCTAAAACCCAAGACAAATATTTTTTTTCTGAGATATCAAGAGCAGTAAACTCGAGTTTCGTCATATTAGCCATGGATCGAACTAAAATAATAATAACAATTAGAATTCTGACAAAATTCATTAGAAAAAATATGATAATAAAAACGTAAATAAATAAACAATATATATTCAACATAAATGTAAATTCAATAAAAGTAACAAAATATAAATGGTATAAATAAAAAAAAAATAAATAAAATAAATAACTATAAAATATATATAGTAACACATAAGTAATTAAATAAACAAAACAAAATAATGGAAACAACATAAATAATATAGAGAAAATAATATTACAATCGAAGTAACATAAATAAAATAAGTAATATAAATTAAATAAATATAAATAAATAAAATAAAATAAATTAAATAACATAAAAACACCATAAATAATATGTTACAATACATAGAATTGGAAATAACATAAATCAAATATATAAATAGTAATATAGTATAAGTATTTCTTAATATAAATAAGTGAATATTATATAACTGTAGTAAATATATAATAATGCTAAAAATACAAAGAAGATAAATAAATCAATTGAAATATAAATTAATAAATATATAGAGAGGGGGAATTGGAAATGTAAACAATATATAGGAAGAAGAAAAAATGTAAACAACACATATATGTAAATATATATATATATATATAAATAGAGAATTCATCATAATATTGTATCAATATATCAAAAGAAGAAGAAAAATTAGAATAACACAATATTTTATATAAGAATAAAATACACTAAAGATAACCCACACATACATATCTAACAACAAAAATTAAAATGGATATAAAAGAATAATAAATAACGGTAAAATATATAACAAATATATAAAAATAACAATTGCCCATAATAATTAAGTAAGATGATAATAGAAAATAAAACATATATGATAATTAGATAAAGAGAAAACTAATATCCTTTGTACATAATTGAACATAATAGTATATGAATTGATAAGGAGTTCATACCTTAAATTTTTTCAGAGCAATGTCGTGCTGATAACGTGTTATAAAAATAAGAAAGTAAGAGAATAGAAAGAATAACAAGACAAGGATTTTGAGATGAGAGAAATGGAAGGACAAGAGAGAATTCCTTATATGCTTGTATATTCACTTGTCCAAATGCCTTCTACATAGCCACTATTTATAGGCCACACCCATTAAAGACTAAATATAAGGTTACAAAAGATTAAAGAGAAATAAAATGCCATTAACCATAAGAAACCCCTCTCAAGTCATTCATTGAGGAAGTTATAGTTTTATGGCATAAAGGGAAGAAGGAATCCTAAGAGAAATCCCAAGAGATATAAGTTTTATGGACATCCACATATGCAAGAATATTTATAACAATTGAGCAGTTGTTATATTGTCATACATTTCTCCCAACTTCTTCAAGTTTCTAACTTTGGCTTCTTCTTCTTTTATACTTGGTTCTTCAAAATTCTGTTAAAGCATAAATTCTGGTTTAAAACACTTTTCACAAAATGGCTTGACTTATCGAAGAGTTTATTGAAAAACACCCTTATCGAAAAGGTCTTCGAAAAATTGCTGAAGAATTACATTTGAAATAGTTAAAATCTTATCGAGCAATTATTCGATAATCAGCCTTATCAAAAAGGACTTCAATAAATATTCAATAAATTGTAAAGAGATAGTTCATGATTTATCGAATAATTATTTGATAAATGTCCTTATTGAATAACTCTTTGAAAAAAATTCTTCCAAAACATATGCTTTCATATTTATCGATATATTTCACAATATGTAATTTATCAAAGTGTTATTCGATAAATAAACTCTTTAAATATCTTAACGACAAATGTTGAAATACATCATTTTTTAAACTTTTCAAATAGACTTACAGTATTATGATCTTTTCTCAAATCATATATCATATTTGGAAACAAGAGTTCATAAGATCATTTATCAATACGGATAACAAGATTTATCATTTTAGACTAATAGATCAAACCAGAGATCAAAGCATGACTTGAAAGATTTATCATGTCAAAACAAGTCATCGGAATATAACTTTCATCAATTAAGATAAGACTATAGAATCCATGAAGATCATACATTTAATCAAATCCAAGTAATTCATAAGCTCAAAAATGTATTCATATACTATTAATCAGATATTCGATTTAGGTCAAGAGAGATCTTAACGAAGAACTCTTACATAAATAATCTAATTGAATAGTTCATTGATAATAGTATAATGAATTATACTTTGAATCCTTCATGAATAATATAATTTTTATAATTTTAAGTTTAATCAAACTATAGATGATTCAAACAGATCAAACATTAAAAAAAAGAATCATCATCAAAATATTTTAAATAATCAAATCACCAAATCAACATAATCAAGTTAGGATTCTAGTGTTCTAAATTTTAAAATATCTTTTATTTTCTTTCTCCAAATTGATCTTATATAAATTTGTAACTTAGAATTCCAAAGATCAATTTGAAAGGAAAAATGATTAAGTCACTGTTAAAATCATTGTTTAGGAAACACATAGCAACATGTTTAATCCTTCTTAGATTTGAAATGACAAGTTACAAATTATTTTGAGAAGGAATAAACATAATATTATTTTATCACTAAAAAACAAGTAGTAAGAATATGTGAAAGATCAATTTTCAATGCTTTTGAAATTACTATTTTATTTATCAAAGAGTTATTTGATAAATCCCCTTATCGAATAACCCTTTAGCAAATGAGTCTTTGAAAACCAAATAACTTCTTTTGAAAACCATGTTTCATTGAATGAAGATCTTATCGATAAATATTTTATTCGATCAATGCTTGAATAAATCCTTTTACAAAATCTTTTCATAAACTGAGTCTTTACAAAACTTATCAAATGCTTATTCGATAAATCCACTTATCAAATAGAGCTTAGAATAATTCTAGTTTTAATACCAAGAACTCATAATTTTCATAAACCAAATTGGATTGATTTATCGAAGTCTTTATCAATAAGAAATTTTATCGAATAGATCATTGATAAATACTTTTCAGAAATTATATTTTCCTTCAAAAGTTCATTCTGGTTTATCGAATAACTATCTCTTCGATAAGTTTATCAAAAAATACTCTTTATCAATTTTAAAAATACTTTTTCAAATATTTTGAAATTCTCTCAATTAATTGTCATTAACAAAACGTTGGAGTCTAACAATGGAGACATCCCTATAGGCATTTTGAAGGCTGTCTTGTATGCCCAATGTCGTATCCTTATATTCTCCCTCAGTTATACTTAATTAGAAGTAACTTGAATTAATTAAACACTTCTTTTCTTTAGAAACATGATTTTTTTTAAAAAAATGCATCTCGGATACTATTCACTGGTACTATTTATTTGATAATTTAGAATACATAACTAACTTTGAAAATTTATAATTAAATTTAGAAAAATCAAAATGGAGTAGTTCCAATTTCTAATGAAAGTTCTTTATTGAAGTTTCAACAAAAAATATAAAAATGAGGTTTCATTGTCTAAATAAAATCAGTTTATTCGTTGAAAAATACTATTTATTTGGTAAATTTGGAAGTTCCAGTTTTTTTGCCTTATTTTCAAAAATTCATTTCTCCTTTCTTACTTATCCAAATGAAACATATTACCTATGGATTTAAAGCTCAAGATGTGCTCTTTAAGTTCATAAAATTTTGTAGAAAAATTCATTTATTTACTAAGTGAAATTAGCGCTTGATTCTCGCTTATTTTATCCTATTCCATATTTTATCTTCAATTTTGAAAAATCATAATAAATCGAAAACTTAACCAACGGAAGTGTTCTTAGTATCCATTTAAAGATCTATATCGTAAATACATTCATGCCAAATTTCACATCCAATCTCGTTGGTTAAGTCATTGTAATTACCGTTACAAGGTTATTGCCTCATAATACAAACACACTGTAATGTACTATGCATCCCATCATATCATCCCACAGTGTCAAGTATTTAACATAACTTATTATACAAGTTCAAACATCCACATTTACCCTTTTTCCTTGGGAGGTTCCAGCACCTATAACATGGTTATGCATATGGAAAGAATGAGATTTTATGGAAATCTCAATAGCAAGTCATACAAACTATAATATCATGCATGATTGATTAAAGGCCTAACATGTTATGATGAGATGGAAGCTACTTCATAATCATACGTAAGTAAATTCTAACATGCATATTGTCATAACATTAATTGCAAGTAGTTGCAATCATTCATACTTTATCATCATCATTATAGTATCATCTTAAGCTCAACCAAACATAATAACTAACAAGCAAGCATACAATCAAATAAACATGAAATTATAGTTAGGTATTATTGATACCTCTTAAGTTATCCTTGATAAACTATTCTTGAGATGGTCTTCTCTCCACACAAATTTCAAAACCTAGCCATTACAAAGTAACATCAAGTTACAACTCAACTTTACAACAATTCCAAGATTAGGTTCTTACTAACTTCCATTCTTTTTCCATTTTTTGTCTTATACTTCCATCTTTCTAAAATAAATTCTCATGGTTCATTTTCACATAATTTTTCATGTGGAATCCAAATATGAAATCAGAATTTTCAAAATCAAATTACTTCCTTGGCTACTCTACAAAGCCGAAATGCCTCCTTTTGTTTCCAAAATTTTTCATTTTGATTTCAATGCTTCCACTACTTGTCTCTCTACCTTAACCCCACACATTTTTCCATTTTAAACCATTAGAAGTATGAAAATCATGAAATTATAACATATGAACAGTGATTTGTATAGTGGCAGCCAAGAACACAAAACCCTAACTCTATGTATATATACTTGAATTTCCAAGCCAATACCACTTGATTCTAGTTTGATTAAGTTTATCTAAACTATCCATAACATAAAACTCATATTTCCATCACATATGCACAGCATGTCCAGCAGCAACATCAAGGGATAAATGCCATAAAAAATCTCTTAAAACCAAGAGCATACTTGCTAGAACAGAGTCCAAGATTAAAGGAACTAATTACCTTTCTTGTTGCTCTAAGGTGTAAGCTTCTTTCTTGCTTAAAAGTAAATTTTGGTAGAGGTTACCTAAGGTTTCTAATCTGCTGAATGAGGTATGAAAGTGGGGGTATATATAGAAAAAAGTTAAGTGGAAATAGAAGGCCAAGATTAGTTTGGTTACTATTTGATTTAATAGTCCATAATCCACCTTCCATCAAACTTACACTAGAAGCCTCATTAATGACATCATCCATGACATCATTTAGGACTGTGTTTGTCTAAAGAAAAGTAGAAATAATGATAGTAAAAATTTTAGTCCAGTCCGGTACTGATCTAGGCAGTTTCACAAAAACCAGACTGTTTTATGTTCCCAATTTTTATAATATTCCAGAATATGTATTCTATCATAAAAACCAGTCTTTAGGTTTTTCCTACCATTGAAATTATTAAACTGAGTATTTATCTGCCAATTATCCCTTGAGAAATGACCAAAATACCCTTTGTGCACTTGCTTGCACCATATTAACTCTAGGGGCATAATTGTCATTTCACACCTCTTTACTTCTTATCAGGGCTTATACTAACTCTGATTAATCAACCCTATACTTGAATGGATGTTTTTTACCTATCTAAAATGACCAAAATGCCCTCCATCTATCTCTTGTTCATTATTACAATATAGGGGCATTTTCATAATTTCACACTTTTTCTGGGTTCCTTTGGACACTGGCCCCATCTGACTGTTCACATATCTTATTGGGCCTTTTGGATGCCATTTTAGGCCTCTATATGGGTCCAATACCTTTATGGCTCAATTTCTAAGAAACCTCACCCCAAAGGTATTTATCGGGTATATAATTCTATTGGAAATTCTATTAAAAATTCTACATAACTCCTTTTTGAGCTCTGTTAGTTTTATAAATTTATATATTAATTATGGGAATTTACTACCCAATTTCATATGATTAAGAAATTCAAAAGGTCCTATAATAATCTCCATACTTTAAAAATTAATATCAATTATCTAGGGCCTCAAATCAAAATTCTGAAAAACATGCCTGACTCAATTTTCATTCTCTATTTACTGGTAAAATTTGATACTACAACATTTCCAGGCAGTTCTAGGTCTTTTCTAGCACAACTTCCTCATAATTACAATTTTTTCCCTTGAACTTTACTTAATTACATTTAGGTCCTCAAACTTTTTGAAATTACACTTATTAGCCCAATTTTTTTCTCTACTTATTTTGGCCCATATACTTTTCTAAATTCACTTAGGTCCTTGAACTTTCTATCATTTTCAATTTAATCCCTTTCCTTCCTTAAGTACAAATTGTACATATATATCAGATAAGAAAATTGGGGATATGGCACCCAAAGTTCTTCCTCAAGGCGCAAGCTCCAGTCTTGCCTATTAGAGTGCACAATCTTTTCTAAGATGTGCTTCACTTCTCTATTTGAGACTTCTGCGTAGCCATTAGTTTGTGGATGTTAAGCAGTAGATACTTTATGTGTGATGCCAAACTTAGCAAAAAGCTTCTCAAGGATATATTTAAAAAATGAGTTCCTTTGTCACTGACTATAGCCCTTGGTAATCCAAACCTGCAAATATTATTAGACTTTATAAACTTGGAAATTGTGGCAGTGTAACATCCCTATTTTTTTTTAGAATTTAAGTAGTATTAGAAAGAATTAATTTATAGTAGATAAATTTTTTATTTAGTTATATAAGTTAAGAGAGTTTATCTAAAAATATTATAATAATACCCAATAGCTCTCCTTCTCCCTCCCGACTTCATTTCATTTTCTTCTTTCTCCATTTTTCCTCTTCTGCGTCGCCGACAGCCCCTCCTTTCACCGTAGAAAATTTCAGATATTTTTAGAGCTTCATTCTTGCTCCTAAAATCTTCCAACTACAATCATTAGTTCCTAAATATTTCTCTACTCAATGAGAGCTCTTCAGAGATATCATTTTTGTTGGGAGCAAAACAAGTTTAAAGATTAGGGCTTGAAACAAGTGTAGATTTTCAACAAATGAGAACCATAGAATTGTAGAGGTAAGTGAATACTTGCATTTAATCGGTTTAGAATTTTTCTATTTGCATTATTAAGAGGTTTAGAGTTAGGTTTTAAATATTAGAGAGTAGAGATGAATTAATATGAAAATATTGTTAATTTAATTTGAGTTTAATGATTGGGTTATGTTTATTTGAGGTGTAATTGATATTTAATCGGTTTATATTGTAGTTAGAGCTTGTAAATTAAAAATGGGTATTTTTGTTGAAACCCTAGATTAGATAAATTGGGGTTTTTGATTAAATTGAATAAGTATGGGTTAATGGATGGTGCAAATAAGTTATTAAAATATAGGAATGATGTGATTTACTATTGAAATGAATATTTAGATATTGTGAGTGAGATTTGGAAATTAGAAGTAAAAATTAGGAACTTTAAATTTATATAAGTCAATTAATTATTTGTTTAGCAATTTGATTGGTGTTGAAATTCAAGATTTGGTATATTAAGTGTTAATTATAAGTTAAGGGATTTGAAAATTTTGAATTATGCTTTTTGAGGTTGATTACGAAATGTGAACATTGGAAATTTTGAGTAAAACTTTAAGGGTTGTAAATTTGGGATTTTTGGATTGTTTGAAGAATTTGATGTTAAATGAGAATTTATAAGGGTATAATAAAGTTGAGGCAATATAAAATTATCATTAGAATGATAATTTGATAAAGCGATGAATTGTAGTTATTTTTCTTTAGATTAAAGTTGGCAAATTGTGGGATTTTATGATGGTTGGATGAAAAATTTGAAGTTATGAAGTTATTGGATAATAGAGTTGTGATTGAGATAAATAAAATTAAGTTATGGTATTGAGCTAAGAATTTATAAATAAAATAAAATTAAAAGATAAAAGTAAATATTTATTTAAAAGTATATGTTATGTTCAATTAATAATTTATTGACACACATTTAACAAATGATGTAGATTGACTAGTGAACTGTGAACTAAGCACGGGCCTCCTTATTTATGGTACTTTTATTAGCTTTGGCGAGAGGTAACTACTTTCCACTCATTGTGTTTGTTAATATGATCAAATTAACAAACACAATGAGTGGAAAGTAGTTACCTCTCGCCAAAGCTAATAAAAGTACCATAAATAAGGAGGCCCGTGCTTAGTTCACAGTTCACTAGTCAATCTACATCATTTGTTAAATGTGTGTCAATAAATTATTAATTGAACATAACATATACTTTTAAATAAATATTTACTTTTATCTTTTAATTTTATTTTATTTATAAATTCTTAGCTCTGATACCAAGTATTCTCCTCTCCTTTAAGGAATTTTGTCCCCAAAATTCAACAAACTATAAGTTTCCTTATTTCCTTTTTTTTTTCTCTATTGCTCTCTCATGCTATTTCAAAGTTTCACTTTCTCACAACCGTATAAATCAATTACCATCTCCTATAATTTTATATCATATTATGATGTATTATTTTATATCTCGTGTATTTTATTAACTGTCCCACCTGACACCTCACGAGCACATGTTAGTATGCATAATGAGTAAGATTGTTGGTTACTGAGACATTTGTCTCACCCCGTGGTTATTAACATTTAAAAAAAAAAGTTTAGTAAGCATGCTTAATATAGTTTTAAGAAAAGAAACCGGTAAAATCTTGTAAATGACCTTTATAAGGGTATATAGAAATTCTAGGAGATAAAACTTGTATTAAGTGATGGACTTTTCTATAAACTTAAATGTATTAACTGAAGGATTAGCGTTAGTAGTTATATATAGAAACTATTAGCATCAAGTGTATGAAGAATTGTTTATGCGATTTGGCTTAGGTATTGAAATTTAGAAGAATCTTGTGTGCAAAATATAATAGTTAAGCTTCATATTATGTTTAACGAAAAAAAAAATTACATGAGAAAATATACATTTTAATGTAAATCTATAACTCTTGTTCATGGAAATACTGTATTATAGAGCATAAATAATTGTTTATAGAAATTGTTTGTCTGGCTAAACTATTTATTAGATAAGTAGTAAATATATGGAAACAGAAATGTTTATCTTACTATTTAAGACCTATAAGAAGGGTGGATAGAAGGAATAATCATAGCTTGAGAATTTTTTTTATAATAGAAAGAGATTGTATTTTTTTTGGAAGCACGATTTCAAAGATGGAAAAATAAAATTGTAAACATTATTATATGTTAGAAATTTAGAAGTATGGAAACAATATAAAGAAAAATATATGAAGTCTTTCACTCGTGGAAAGCCAGGCTACATCTCGAGATTTTATGAATACTAAAGTGTGATAGGGAGTGAAAGCTAAAAGAATGAATAGACTCTTGAGCTTAAATTGTATGGAAAAAAAAAAGAAAAGAAAATTTTGTGGACAAATTTAGATACAAGAAAAATTAGTATGTTTCTTAATTATATTTGAAGTTATGAACTATAAGAAGATGTATTATTAATTAGTATAGGTGCTATGCCTTTTAGAGTCTTGTGAGAATTTTTAGGATTGTTTAATATATAAGCTTGAATTGGAAAAACTTTGTTGGATTATTACATGATTATATTGAAGAAAAAAAAAAGAAATTATTAGAAAGGTTGATTGTTGAGGAACATTTTGATAACAATAATGTAAGATGCAGTTGATAATGTCATAATGTGTAGGGATTGAAAGGTTAACTCAGTGGATGGATAAATGAGAAGATTGAGGTAAGATATTAGTGGGGTAATTAATGTCAATGATTATGTGAAACAAAAGTCAAGAGGGGGTTGATGTTTTGATTGAGGATATAGAAATTGAGTAAGTATATGATTGATTTTTGTTGGATATCCATTCAAAATAAGAAAGTTGCATTAGAAGATTGTTGAATAAGATTTAACTAATTAGATTTTAAGATGAATTCTTGGAAGTAAAGAATAAGGTTTATTTATGATCTTAGTTCGTGACTAGGATTGTCTGCACACAAAAAAAAAATATCTATAGAATTTTTGATGTGAGATTATAGGTAGATTCACGAGCTATAAAAGTTATTAGTGAAGATTAATGGTGTATAAATAAATAATGCTCTTAGTTACCTAATAATATGGAATGGGTAGAGAAAAAAAAATACAAGTGTTGGAATGTAGAATTGATAAAATAGTTTAACAATAATATTAACTTTACTTTCTTTAATAGTATTTGCATAGAGGATTAAAAGTATTTGCATAGAGGATTAAAGATTGTGGTATTTAGGAAGAGATACTTACACTTGCATATTGAGAACAATTACGAGTATATGGATATAGAACTATATTGTTGAGGTTAGCACAAACAAGTTAAAAATGAAAGGATTTAAATTGATCGAGAAGTATAATAAAATGGTATAAGCAATTGAGTTATATGAATAAAATATATAGTGAGTATTTAGTAGAGCCTAAATTCTATTTGTAAATAGTACAAAGTATCATAAATGATAAAGCTCAAGATGAGAATTAAATATAAATTGTAAGATATTAAATTAGGAAAGCTATAGTTTGGACCGAAGTGTGCTATTTTGAAAAGAATAGATGTTCCTATGCTTTCTAAAATGATTGATGATTGAACTGGAAAGTGAAAATTGACATGAATAGTTGTTTTGTTAGGTTTCTTGAGGTTAAATTATAATAGGAATTATATGTTATTGGATTATGTTTTAAGATAAGAGGAATGATGATTTAATTTGATTATATTAAACATAAGAGTTTGAAGGAATGGTTATTTTTATGTTAGTAATTATGTATTAAGTGATGTGGGCATAAATATATAGTGATTAAGATTAAATTAGCAATTGGAGTTGTTTTGAGAATATTTGATTGATCCATGGATATTGGGGGTACCGTGAGGGTGATTTGAGTGTTAAGTTTGAAGATAAATAGTTAAAAAGTTAGTTGTTACCCTAAGTTTGAATGGAAATTGTAAGTTACAAAATGGTGTTTGAGGATGATAGATGATAAAGATATGCATATGTCATGCACAATAGGGCTCATTTTACATATCCTTATATGATGTGATATTTTATTTGGATTTGATGCTGGGAATGCGTGCTGGTAGTGGGTTTAAGGCTCTAGACTGCTGCTTGTGATTTGTTGATTGTGGATCCACTATTTAAAATGTGGGATATTGAGAATTGATTTATGAAAGAAGATTTTACCAGATCTTGGTTGTGAAGTGGGTTTATGTAATGTTATTTGTGAGTTTGATGCCCAAAGGTAAATTTGAGATGATTGTGAGGATAATTGTGATGATAGGATTAATAGAGTGTTTGAACTCTATAACCATGTTAGTTGGGTAGAATCCTTTCTAACATGGTTTTATATGCAATTATTGTATAAAGTTTTTATATCCATGATAGTACCTTTATATAAGTTTTACTCTTTTCTATCATGGATAACCTTTTTAAAATAGTTGAACTCTTTTAACCATGATAGCACTTGAGGGTAGCTTCATCTTTTTCTATCATGGTTAATTCTTTAGAAGTAAAGTTTTCTTTCTTTAGCCATGATAAATTTCAAATGGTTAATAAAATCTATTTCTATCTTGGTTAGTGTGTAACTCATTTTGGTAAAAATGATTTAAGGTAATTAATTATTATTATGAAAAGGAGAATTTTACAGGCAGCATTATCCTTTATATGTTGGAATAGCTTTCACCCACCTAGACAAGTAATCGACAACTAGAAAAATATAAGTACAACCATAAGAAGAGGGAAAAGGCCCAGAATTCAATACCCCATACATCAAATATCTCAAAGAAAAGTATAGGTTGTTGTGGCATCTCATGCCTCTTACCCATCCTACCAAACCTTTAGCATTTATCACATGCCTTACAAAAATTATAGGCATATTTCACTACTGCAAAAAAAGGATTTCTAAATAAGTTTAAAGTGGTATTATACACTGGACAACAATCTGGTGTAAAAATAGACCGTGTATAAAGTGTATACATTTTAAATCAGGAGGTTCACCAGTGTAGAAGGAGTAAAATTTAAACCAGTTCCTTTTGAAATCAGGAGTATAATTTACTAATATCTACACCAGTTGTAAGGACATCTAATGTAGATGAATGTATTTTCTACACTAGTTATGTGAACGTTAACTGTAGATTAATGAATTTTTTACACTAGATGTGTTTACGTCCGGTGTAGATTAATCCATCTTCTACACCTTACCATAAAGACAACTGGTGTAGATGTTATAATATTTATATATTGTTTCTACACCTGCCAGTATTCTTTATCTGGTTTAAATATATTTTTAAAAAATGACCCATTCAATGTTTCATTACCCCATCCCCTGAAGCTTCATAAATAAATTGCCCAAATATATGACTCAAACAGACAACAACAACGACAGAGTTCAAGATGATGGAGACAGAATTCAATTGCTCATTATATTATTTATTTAATAAAATTCAATACAAAAATGCAATAATTTGATAGAAAAATAAAAAAATATATTAAGTGAAAAGCCTCAGCCCAAAGATTACATAGGTCCTCAATATCTTGTTGAGGAAATGGGTCAGGTTGATCAAACATCGAAAACAACAAATTAAAATCAAAGAAATTAAGGCATTACTGATATATATCAAATTTGCAAGAAATATGAAATCATTAAAAATATAATTTTACCTCCTCAGTTAGGCCAATCCTATTTGACACGATAATATTGATCATGTGTCTAACCATATAGAAGCCGCATAAGTTGCTTTCTTTGGGTTGGCTTTGAATATGTAATATTATCATGATAAAAATTATTTGTCATCAGCAAAATGTGGAGCATAAGATTAATACTTTTATTACCTTTGGTGTGATCCATTCAGGGTCCCTCATTGAGTTAGCGTGTTTAATGCCCCTTGCAATTGTGAACATCCTTATAGCCTTATGACCAAAGTTATGAAGTTAGTAACTGTAAGGAATTGGAAGACACGAAGCAGAAATTAACTTAAAATTTTTTCCATTCCCTGCCAGGATCTATCGTATGTGTTTAAGTTAAGTGGAAAGAAGTATTACCCTCAGTATTCAATCGCGACTTTCTCAGCTTCTGGTTGCGACATCCACAGCTTCTCTCCGCTGCTCGTGATCTCTTTTCGATCGCAAGAAGTCGATGACTCAGGTCAGCTTCCTCTACTGGTATCCACACGAACATCGTTCTAACCACGAACGACGTGCTAGTGCCTCCTGTCTCTCCAGGGCTTACTCAAGAATTTGTCCTCTCCGTCTCTATTTTAGCAGTTTCTTATCTGCAAACCTTTTGCGGATTCCCGTTCACCCTTTTTTTTCTGTCCCAACTGTAGCTCCTAAATATCAGATATATAGGATGCTATGAGTGTTACCACAGACTTGGATTAATTTTTGGAATTAATCTTATATTAATTCTAAAATGAATACAATATCATATATTGTATAATTTGAAAAGAAACTAATTAAATAAATAGTGTTTGTATTAAATCTGTCCCACAGATTTAATTCACCCATTTATTGAACTTGAAATAAAGACAAGATGGAATTACATTTGATTTATTCTCATAAATCAAATTTGAGATATCATATCAATTTGAATTTCAAATTCAAACATAATAGAGATTTAATTTTATCCTTATAAATTAAATCTTGTAAATATCTCTTATATGAGATATCATATCAATTTGAATTCCAAATTCAAACGTGATAAAGATTTAATTTATCCTTATAAATTAAATCTTGTAAATATCTCTTATATATAATATATATACGAATATAAATATAAATAAATATATACATCTACCCTGGATCAATCATTGAATATGGACATCATAGCTCGTGTTGGGCTATTTTGTGTGCGACCCTGTAGGCCCATATGAAGTTGGCAGTGGGCCATTTACTATACGGACTCACAAGTCACAAGCGGTCTCTAGCAAGACATCACGACTACCCAAATCATATGAGGATCAATGAACGATGTAACCTTTTATACAACCATATCATGTCCATTTTATCATACGATATTTTGGTCATGGATGAGGCATGGAAAATGTCATCCTCCTATTTCTGACCGTTACCTTCTCGATCCCTGAGTAGTCTGACTATAGAAATGGAACTACCTTTCTATTACAGTATGGCCATACATTTCTCAGGCTCACTCATCGAGGGGCCTAGTAATATATCTTTATGAATGTGAGGGACAAATTCCATCTTGACCATTCACATTCCTCTGCACAGAAAACCACTAAGCCCGAACATAGTCTTTATAATCACTCGGTCAAAAGTGACTTTTGACTAGGTCAAAGCTGAGCGTTTGTCATGTAGGAATCCATGATGATCTCAGGTCAAAGGGTATAGTGACATGGTTTGTATATGAGAGAAGCTTATGACTTAACCCATGCAGCTCTCTCATAGCGGGTCGGTCCAACACTTTGTAGTCTTACATGTGCCTATGACTTTGATTTATATCTCTATACATCTTTAAAGTCATACTGGTCTTATTTCATCTCTGCTCTCGCATAGATGACCGACCAGGGACATTTAGGATAAGATCATGAATTATCCAAGGATGGTCATCACAGTAAACATGCAAATAATATGATAACACAATTAATAAATTCATAAATCAACAATGTTCATAAGACAATGATTGGCCCCTAGGGCACAATTTCTAATAGTAACCTATTTATTACAAAGACTATATTTATTACAAAGACCATTATTGTATAGAAGAAAACTCACATGTTCATAATCTTCTTGGCATCAACTGATGGCTTATAATAGAGGGAGCATAAGAAGAAAACTTTTTAATTATGCTTACATAGGATAACCAATTGCCAATGATTGCTGTAGAAATTAATTAAAAAAGAATGAGTATTATTATTAAGCAAATACAAAACTAGTATGAAATAAAATAAAATATTATTATTCTTACTCTTGCATATATGGTGCAAAGAAACAATCAATATCTGTTTCCCGAGCCTCCTTGAAATGTATTGAAGTCTCAAAGCATGAGAGATCCCTTTTGCATAAATCTGAATTAGGCATAGGAATCCGAACTTACCTTGTTTTCCCTTGGAAACTAACTTAACTTTCATGCACTTATAGTTAATGCAAACACAACATTAGTTATAAGAGTTGAATTTTGTTATTACATATATTTATATTTAAATTAGACTTACATAAAGATACTTGGATGCACCCGGAGGTCAGTTCATCCTTGGGAGTGATAAGTGATAAGATATTTTATATCTGTATAGTTAACAAAGGCCGGTGCCCCCATGTTGCCCACAACTAAATCCATAGGCAAATATCCACATGGAACATTTTGTTATATGCCAATAGGATCACACGTTGCATGTCACTCAAAGTGAAAGGTGTGGGAAGTTGGCTCGGGGATAACGCGACATGATCCAAAACAAGATGCTTTGGATGTAATATGAAAGTCCCTTTTACCTAACTCACTGTCTTCACCTTATTAGTGGAAATTAGGACAAGAGTATCTTCAATTATCACGTCTTCAACTATTACTCTTAATTGATTGTCTTGAATTTGGATGTGGTGGGCAGTTGCTCCTAAACTATAGATGGAATCATGTGCCACTAACCATCTAAGATGATCCTCTATATATAGATCACAAGGTTCAGCATCCTTTAATGCCAGCCTGGCCATTCAACAACTCCCTTTAGTGTTATGACGGGCTATATTTGAGAGTTTCGGGGGCACTTGGCTCCTGTTGCCTTGATGTCATCATGGACAATATTTCTTCCTTGATCTTTGCTAACCCCTTGTAAGGAATTGGAAGACACGCAGCGGAAATTAATTTAAAAATTTTTTCCATTCCTTGCCAGGATCTACCGTATGTGTTTAAGTCAAGTGGGAAGAAGCATTACCCTCAGTGTTTCTCAGCAACTTCCACAGCTTCTCTCCGTGGCTTGTGCTCTCTTTTTGATCACAAGAAGTCGACTCCTCAGGTCGTCTTCCTCTACTGGTATCCACACGAACAGCGTTCCAACCACGAACGACGTGCTAGCGTCTCTTGTCCCTCCAAGGCTTTCTCAAGAGTTCGTCTTCTCCGTCTCTACTTCAGCAGTTTCTTATCTACAAACCTTTTACAGATTCTGTTCGTCCCCTTTTGTGTTATGTGTTGTGTTCAAAACGTAGCTCCTAAAATCGGATATATAGGATGCTCTGCGTTTTCTCAACCGAATTGGATTTTGGAATTAATCTATATTAATTCCGAATACAATATCACATATTGTATAATTTGATAAGAAACTAATTAAATAAATAATATTTATATTAAATCCGTCCCACAGATTTAATTCACCTATTTATTTAATTTAAATAAAGATAAGATTGGATTGTATTTGATTTATTCTCATAAATCAAATTTGAGATATCCTATCAATTTGAATTTCAAATTCAAACGTGATAGAGATTTAATTTATCCTTATAAATTAAATCTTGTAAATAACTCTTATATGAGATATCCTATCAATTTGAATTTCAAATTCAAACGTAATAGAGATTTAATTTATCCTTATAAATTAAATCTTGTAAATATCTCTTATATGAGATATCCTATCAATTTGAATTTCAAATTCAAACGTGATAGAGATTTAATTTATCCTTATAAATTAAATCCTATATATCCCTTATATATAATATATATATACAAATTTATATATATACGAATATAAATATAAATAAATATATACATCAACCTTGGATCATTCATTGAATCTAGACACGTCTTAGATTCAATGAATCTGGACATCATAGCTCGTGTTGGGCTATTTTGTGTGCGACCCTGTAGGCCCATATGAAGTTGGCAGTGGGCCATTTGCTATACTGGCCCACAAGTCGCAAGCGGTCTCTAGCATATCATGTCCCTTCTGACACGCGATATTTTGGTCATGGATGAGGCATGGATAATGTCATCCTCCTATTCCTGACCGTTACTTTCTCGATCCCTGAGTAGTCTGACTATAGAAATAGAACTACCTTTCTATTACAGTATGGCCATACATTTCTCAGACTCACTCATCGAGGGGCCCAGTAATATCTCTCTATGAATGTGAGGGAAAAATTCCATCTTGACCATTCACATTCCTCCGCATGAAAAACCACTAAGCCCAAACATAGTCTTTATGATCACTCGGTCAAAAGTGACTTTTGACTAGGCCAAAGCTGAGCGTTTGTCATGTAGGAATCCATGATGATCTCAGGTCAAAGGGCATAGTGACATGGTTTGTATATGAGAGAAGATTATGACGTAACCCATACAACTCTCTCATAGCGGGTCGGTCCAACACCTTATACTCTTACATGTGCATATGACTTTGATTTATATCTCTATACATCTTCAAAGTCATACTGGTCTTGTTTCATCTTTGCTCCCGCACAGATGACTGACCAGGGACATTTAGGATAAGATCATGAATTATCCAAGGATGGTCATCACAGTAAACATGCAAATAATATGATAACACAATTAATAAATTCATAAATCAATAATGTTCATAAGACAATGATTGGCCCCTAGGGCACATTTTCCAACACCCCTCTTGTAATCGTGCATCAATTGAAGCTTCTACCTGTGCCCTAGCCTCTGCCTTAGGCTCTACCCTTTTAGTGAATAATAATGATTCTAACTTTGCTCTCAGCACCATATGTGGGGAATATCGTTCAGATGCTCCAAAGTAATCTCTTATACCTACACCTCCTCCAATTCCCCTGACACAACCCCATGCTCTTGTTTGCTCATAGGAATAGTGAAGATGTTATTCCTACCATCTGACATAAAGGATCTATAGGCCTCTTATTGCTTAAGATCAGTGTATAATATATAAAGAACAAACATAAGATATAATATAATTAATCTACTAAAACAAAATAAGAGAAGTAGTACTTACAATTTTTTGCAATCATGCAATCGTGATCTCTTGTATATGATCTACTCCTTGTTTGGTGAGCGTACAACCATTTATCTTCATGACATATTGGAGATGAGGGAGTAAGAATAACACTAGGATATGACTCATCATTTTCTTCTAGCCTCTTCCTCTTAGCCCCCAACAAGTCTCTTTCAGCATTCGCGTAACCCTCTCGAGACATTGTGTAAGGACAATAATTCTTGAGAGCGTGTTCAATCACTTTTTCCTTTTTTCCCTATAAGGCTTGAAGTAGTTAAAATCAATACATATGATAATATGATACATTTGCTTCTGTTGCCAACACATACAAAAGGAAGAAACATAGAAAATGAAAGATTCCTTTTTCATGACATATACATGTAGTACACTCTAACTTGGATCACTCACCATAGCTACTGGTGTAGCCTGAACCCTAACAAATTCTTCCCAAGTAGCTTCATCAATGAATTGATACTTGCTTCATGGAAAAGGATGAGGCTGACCATCTTTGTCTCCACCATGCACATAATGATGAGCTAGTTGTGTCTTGAATGCCCTCCAAAGCTCAGCGCAATAAGATAACGTCTTCTTCTTCAAGACTTCATTTTTAAGAATATCGTAAGTGAGCTGCAATAATTGCCATTGAAAGAAGAGTTATTAATAAGCAGTTATATTTTCTAGTATTGCTCTGTATACAATATAAAATAGTTAGTTCCTATACCTAGATAGTGTCCTAAATTTGATTCTTCACGTGATCATCAAAAGCATCCCAAGTCTATATGGTGATGTTAGGCTTGTTGCATGCTAGGAGGCTGATATAACTTATGTACTTGGTCATGTGTTCACCAATTGAGTTTCAACATCTGTCAAACTCAATTGGTAGTATTTTTCCTTCATTCCTAATTTTCGCAATGTCTTTCAATCGTGTCACACTTCTACCCCTCATTTGAGTAGAGTCACTTGGAGCATCGCTAGCCTCATTCTAATTAACACTACCCCCATATTCCTATATACACAATAACAAAATAAAACACAGTAAACATACTTAACCCTTTTTCCTTTTCCCCGTCAGAATACACAAAACTTTTTTCTTTAGTATTTATCCATGGAAAGAAGTGCAATAATTTATCACAGGAAAACTATAAAACCTAGATTAAACGAACATGAAAATGGCGATGTACATACTCAAGAAAATAAGTACCGAGAACACATACACAACAAAGCATAATGAGAGCAAGAATAGAGAAGTAAGAAGGAAGACTAAAAAAAACTTGAGAAACGAGAAATGAGAGAAGCACTAAGGGAGAAGCTTCAAAAATGTATTTTTAGTAGCCATTTTACATTCGATATATATGACATAAGGTGTAGTAAATCATATTTCTAAACCTGACTAACACAATAACTGGTTTAAAAAGTTATCTACTTATTTTCAAAAATGCCACGACTCATATTTTGAATTCCAGAAGACTTTTTATACCATATAACATATAAATTCGGTGTAAAAAATGTTTTAGTTTATTTACAAAAATGACACCTTTAGCTTTTCAGATAAGTTTTGACAACGGATAACGTGTACGATTGGTTTAAATATTGTAGTTATGTTTTAGACACTATCTCTTTTATTACCCTATCCCTTGAAGTTACAACATATATATGCAATCAGAACAAGAAATTTGTGTTATTATTACATAAAAAACATATATGCAATCATAACAAGAAACTTAATTGCATTTTCATACTTAATCAAAAATATAAAATACTCACATACAAATCAGTTAGAATCTACTTCTTAATTCAATTTTGGTAAACCTACTGAAAAAGAAGATATCTCACAAATCGAATTATCATTGTCAACAACTCTTTTTCCTTAGAGATCGACATACCATCTTTATTTGCTGGATTAGTGATATAGAATACTTACTTTGCTCAATCTGCCATAATGAAAGGCTCATCCCAAAAACTTATACTATTCAAATAAACTAGTATAAATCCTAACCGATCCACCATAACACCATTGTTTACATTAGCCCATTTGCATTTGAACATGGGAAATGTGAATTTGTAGTCCAACTCCCAAATCTCTTCAACAAAGCCATAATAAGGGATAACTGCTAATTTAGGATAGTTGTCTTTTGAACTAAAGAAGTGCATAGCTTTGGCACTTACATAACACCACTATTTTGCACGCTACTTTTATTATCTAGGGACTTCGTATAAAAGAAATACCTATTGATATCAAATGAATTCCAAAATATCACATTAAATTTAGGACCATATGAAAACCATCTAACTGAATCAGAAACACAATCCTTATTTTTAACCTTCTATTTGAACCAATGAGCAAAAGATTTGTTGTGTTCTCTCATCAGATTTTACCTTGTCATTCTATTATTTTTTCGGACAAGCCTTTATGAACAACTATATAGTCTTGAACTTCATCAATGTTATTTAAGATGTGTAAGTGTATTTGATGTAATTCATTATGATCAATACTCTTCATTGACTTTCTGTGTTGACCCCTGTTTAGCACAGGGTTTAGGGAGACCGATAAGTGTTACTTTAGATAGTTAGTGTTGACAAAAAATCATAGCTTATTCAAAAACATATTTTTGAACAATTGATGCTTTAGGCCAATTTGGATTCTTTATATACCCATTAAGGATTTTCATGTATCTTTATCCAACTTTTCAGTCTTAAAGACTTTGCCACATATAGCATTGAAGAAGAAGCAAAGTCGGGTTACAATGTGTCTCAAATCATGTTGAAGGATTCCTCAAACAACCACTGGGAGTAATTGTTGCATCAAGACATAACAATCATGAGACTTTTGGCCTACTAATTTAAAATCTTTCATCAACACAATCTTCTTAAGATTAGATGAGTACCCAAAGGGAACTTTGATTCCTCACAAATACTTCTTCCATATAGTTTTCTCACTTCTCTTGGTAGTCTTATCGAAAGTAACATTGATGTCTTTCACTTTTCATAAACTTGTTCTCCAAACAATTGCTCTGGAGTATTTTCAAATTCTTGGCCACCAAAATATTTTTTCTTCAGTCGACGGTATGGGTGGCCTTGTCATAGAAATCTCCTATAACATAGGTAGATTGTATTTCTTCCATGACGAAGTTGATAGTAACAAGTTCCTTCCTCACAAATCAAACCTACTTTATGGCCCTTAACACTATACCCTTACAAATTTCTATATGTAGGAAAGTCATTAATTGAACAAAAGATTATGACCATATTGAAGACCTCATTGTTAATCGCATAAAAAACATCCCTACCTTCCCATAGCTTATTCAAATCTTTGATCAAGGGTATTAGGTAAATGTCTATATCAGTTTTTAGTTGTTTCGGTCCTGAGCTCAATACAGACAACATTGCATACTTACATTTCATACACAACAAGGGAGATAGGTTGTAAATCACCAAGAGGATAGGCCATGAACTACGTATACTACTAAGGCTACCATAAGGGTTCATGCCATCTGTACTAAGTCCAAGACTTAGTTTCTTGGATCATTGCTGAACTCAGGAAAAAGTCATCAATATTCTTCTATTACAAACAATCAGCCAAATGACGAAGCTTTCCATCACAAATCCATTCAGTCATATGCCATAACATTTTTTTACATCATTTTTATTAGTAAAGAGGAGCTTAAACCTTGGTATAATTGGTTCCTTGCAAACACTTATAAATACTTCTTCCATATATTTTTGTTACTTCTCTTAGTAATCTTACCGAAAGTAACGTTGATGTCTTTTACCTTTTCATAAACTTGTTCTCCAGTCAATGGCTCTGGAGCATTTTCAAATTCTTGGCCTCTAAATTTTTTTTCTTTAGTCAAAATCTCCTATAATCTAGGTAGACTATCTTTCTTCCATGATGAAGTTGATAGAGCAAGTCCCTTCCTCACAAATAGGGCATGCTTTATGGCCCTTAAGACTATACTCTAACAAATTTTTGTATGTAGGAAAGTCATTAATTGTACAAAAGAAAATGGCTTGTATATTGAAGACCTCTTTCTTAATCACATAAAAAAATCCACACCTTCCTATAGCTTCTTCAAATCTTCGAGCAAGGGTATTAGGTAAACATCTATGTCATTTCTCAGTTGTTTCGGTCTTGATATCAACATAGACATCATTACATACTTGTGTTTCATACACAACAAGGGAGATAGGTTGTAAATCACCAAGAGGACAGGCCATGAACTATGTATACTACTAAGGCTACCATAAGGGTTTATGCCATCTGTACTAAGTCTAAGCCTTAGGTTTTATGGTTTACTACCGAACTCAAGAAATAAGTCATCAATCTTCTTCTATTGCAAAGAATCAGCCGGATGACTAAACTTTTCATTATAAATCCTTTCAGTCACATGCTATAACATCTTTTTGCATAATCTTCATTAGCAAAGAGGTGCTTAAACCTTGGTATAATTGGAAGATACCATAACACCTTTGTAGGAGAGTTATTTGATATGTATATTGGTGTCTTACATATTAGATACTTCTCGTCTTCTTTAAACTTTTTACTATACAATATGCAATCATTTGGACATGCATTAATCTTTCTATACTGCATGCCTAAAGGGCATATTATTTTCTTAGCATCATAGTAACGTTTGGGTAACACATGTTCTTCTTGAAACATGTCTTGCAACAACTCAAGCAATTTTAAAAAACCACTATCACTCCACCCATGATGTGCTTTCACACTTACCAATCTTTAACACCACATTCAACAGGTTGTATTTTTTGTACCCTGGGTATAGAGGTTTTTCTACATCATTAGACATATTACTATATGCAATGTGACCACATAAAAGCATCTTCTCTAATATCATGAATCATGTCCTCTACTTGATCATCAGTAACCATATCATCATCAAAGGTCTGTTCCTCCTGTTCAGATGCACTTAAACTTTCCATATTTTTACCATGCCATACATATACCATGTAACTCTTGCAAAACCCCTCACAAATTAAATGAGTGTACATATCTATAGGACTTTATTTTCTCCCATTCAAATAACTCACACAAGGACAGTAAAACATTCTATTGTCATCATCTCTATTTTGTTTAGCAAAATCCAAAAACTCCTTCACCCCTCAGCATGATCAACAATTGTTCGTTTAACATTTATCTAACTACGATCCATATTTGTGGAAGACTAAAAATCTAGAAAAATAGATAACAAGAAAACCTAGCTTGCAGCTAATTATGGGATAGTATATATCATGCACAAGTGGAAGAACTCACAAATTCAAACAAGTAAATGACAATAATGAATCCACATAAATAACGGCAAAAGCTACCGCCAATAGTGCATAAATTTTTAGTTCTCAAGACAAGAAGTTCAAAACAAAATACACCAGCTGTGAATGCTGAGAAGACTTAAATGAGTAAACCAGTAAAAAATGAGAGATGAGAGGCGTGAAGGGGTTTCAATTAAAGTGTATTTGGTAAACAAATCTACACCGGATGAAATGGAACGCTAGTATAGAAATAACTTTTTCTAAACTAGACATTATATTCTATACCAGTCACTTTTACAACTGGTGTAAAATATTAAAAATTAATTATTTTATAAACAAATCTACACGTGATGAAATTCATATTTGGTGTAGAAAATGTGATCATCTATAATTGACAAAGACATGTCTCATTTCAATGTATTTTTTTTAAAATAAAAGAACACCATGTCTTCAGAATAAGAAACTTCATTCATTCAACTTTACTAATAACTTTACATTAAAAGTTTGACATTTTAAAAAGAAATATCTATCAGAATATATAATATATTCTCCCTTTTTGTCATTATGTAAAAATATAAAATAGGAGGGGCAAATAAAGGCTGCATGCTTTCACTCCTCATCAAACTCAAAGTTTTAGGATTCAGAGTGAGTAGGATCAATAGGATTTTATAAGCTATCATCTGTTGATGGCGACAAACTTCTGAGCGAAAAGCTCTAAAATAGTCTTTTAGTCTGTCAACTTTCTAAATCAGTTCTTTCACAGAGTTGTCCAAGCCATTGAAACACATGATAAGCTCCTCAAGGCACTCCATCAAAGTGACAACCAGGGGAGAAGGAGAAGGAACTGAAGGGTGAGGGTCAGGATGTTTGTCTTCAAAATTATCTCTATTTCTTTTGTGTGGTAGAGAAGGAGGTGTGAGTGAGGAAGAAGCCACTGGAGGGTTCATATAGAAGAAAAGAAAAAAGAGATAAAGTGATGAGACGAAAAGTATTGATCATAGAAATGGTATGCATATGGTTGAGGAATAAGAACAATTTTAGAAAAGAATATCGAAGAATGAAATTGGCTTTCTATCATAATGACTACAAATATTGGGAATTGAAGAAGTAAAATGAATAGTCTGAATAAGTTATAGAAAAGAAGTGGGAAAGAATAGATAAGAAACTAAAGAAACATAATAGAAAGTATATTTAACACCATCTATGGATATTTTACACCGGTTACATGTACATCCAGTGTAAATATTTCTTTTTATTTATAAAAATATCACCAGTCATTTTTTTAAACCTTCTCTGTAAAGACTTTTAAAAATGGGGCTTTAGAAAGCATATTTTACAGTAGGGTTTGAACAACATAGGCCAATATAGTTTGGTTTCTAGGATTCTTTAAAAGGTCTTCTTGGCACTAAAGTGCCTCCCCAAACCATGGAATGGTATGAATTGAGTATAGACTTAAACTCATCATTTGGAACACAACATATGATTATTTGGTCACTACACATTCTTTATAGGAGTAAGGCATCCCACACATAATACTTAGCTTCCCTCATTTTCTTAACTTGGAAGCGAGACATAAAAAAAGGAACCAAATCAGCTGGCTAAATAATGAACTATATTAGCATACCAAGGCTCTTTAGTAACCTAAGCACAAAAGATAAAATAAGGGAAGTCATCACAAGTCAAATCAGAAACATATACTCCCCTTGCTTCATTTAGGAGTTTGCTAAGATAGTCTACTATGGTTTTTAGCTCTTGCTCGATATTTGATCTAAATGTCAAATTCTTGTATAAGGAGCATCCATCTTAACAACCTTATTTTTGATTAAGTTTTGTTAAAAAGATACCTTATTGTTGCATGATCTGTAAACACAACAACCTTAGAGTTTATGAGATATTGTCTAAACTTATCTAAAGCAAAAACAATAGCGTATAATTCCTTCTATATGGTTGTGTAGTTTTCCTATGATGTGTCTAAAGTCTTAGATGTATAAGCAATGACCCTTGACAAATTACCTTCTCTATGTCCAAGCATAGCACCAACTGCAATGTTAGAAGCATCGCGTGCGAGCTCAAAATGGTAAAGTCCAATCAGGTACAACTAAGATACGAGGGGAGAAGAAAGTTTCCTTTATTTTTTTAAAAACATTTATGCAATTATCAAGAAAAAACTCAACATCCTTCTATAAGAGTTTAGATAAAGGCAAGGAAATTTTGCTAAAATCCTTAATAAATCTCTTATAGAATCTAGCATAACCTAAAAAGGACCTAAATGCTTTCAGGTTTGTTGGATATGGCAAGGTTGATATTATTTCAATTTTAGCTTTATCAAATTCTATTCCTTTTCAAGATATTAAATATCCTAGGATGATTCCATGATTAACCACAAAATGACACTTCTCATAATTCAAAACAAAGTTTGTTCCAATAAATCTAGCAAGAATTTTATCTAAACTATTTATACATGTATCAAATGAATCACTGTAAACTGTAAAATCATCCATAAACACATCTATTCACTACTCAGGGAAATCAAAAAATATATTCATCCTGTAGGCTAGAATATGCCCTGGGAATTGCATAGCCTGAATGGCAACCTCTTGTAAGCATGTCTCGAAAGGACAAATAAAGGTAGTCTTTTCCTGGTCTTTAGGTGCAATAGGAATCTGGAAATATCTTGACAAAACCATCTACAAAACAATAATGGATTTTTCTTGCTAAACGCTCAAGCATTTGATCAATAAAGGGGAGAGAGAAATGATATTTTATAGTGGCCTCATTCAATTTCCTAGTAATAAATGTAAACACGCAACGAATTATGTATTCTAGTGGGAATCAATTCATTATTCTCATTATTAATAACTATAATTATACTTTTCTTTGTAACTACATGTACTGGACTTACACATTCACTATCAAATATTGAATATATAATACATGTAGAGAGTAGCTTAGTAACTTCTCTTTTCACAACATCCAAAATAAGGTGGTTCAGCCTTCTCCAAGGTTGTCTGACTGGTTTAGATTCAGAGTTCAAAAGTATCATGTGAGTACAGATAGATGGACTAATGCCAGGAATGTCAGCTAATGTCTAACCTATAGCAACCCAATTTTTTTCAGCATATATATTAACCTTGTTTCATGATCTGAGTATAAAGAGTTAGAGATAATAACAGGTAATTTTTTATTCAATTCTAAAAATACATATTTCATATTAGTAGGTAAAGGTTTGAACTCAAGATTAGGTGGTTGAACAATAGATAGAATCAATTTAGAGATCTCAAGAAAGCATAGAGGGCTTGCTTGGAACAAGTCAAGTAGCTCAAGATGCCTCTAGTCATCCTTAACCTTACCAAGGATGATGTCTAATTTTTTTTATCACAGCAACTCTCTTGAGTATGACTCAATATCTATAGATGAGCAAAATGATGATGATGGTGATGATGAGTAAAAATACTAATTGATTTTAGCTTGTATCTTGTGTGAGGGTGGCATGCTATGTAAGAGGCTGTTTTTAGGTTCAATTTCCTGTATACCTACAAGATGAACAAGCAAACCTTCCTTAAAGTCATGGCTCATAAATAACAAATCATAAGAGGCAATGCAACTAACTATTTCAACATATGTAGCACAAGAATCACAAGGGTTGTAGGAAAAGCAAGAGTCAGCATAAGAGTAATAGGAAGATGCCAAAGATGAACTAAAAGATGGTGAAGAAGGATATGTGATACCTTGTGTCTCAAGCTCTTCTATGACATTATCAAGTGCTAAGTCAATGGCATTCATACCCAAGAGAGAGCAGTCTTTGTGTGGGTGCTTCAATGCTTCCTACATGTTAAAGGATATATTTTCTTCTCCTATTTTTATGTTGATAGTCCCTTCCTTTCATGTTGGTGATAGCGCAAGTAGTTCTCAATAAGTGTTTTCCTAGGATGACGATAGACCTATGATGTGATCTTTCACTACACATGTCTAAGACCTAAAAATTTGGGAAAGATTAATCTTTTAACCTGTACAAGAACATCTTCTAAAATGTCATTTAAGTGCCTCAAAGTCCTATCAACTAATGTAACACTATAGTTGTTTAACACAGTTAACACTAAGTAAAGAATAAATAGAAGTTGGTATAACATTGATAGTAGATCCTTTATCTAACAAGGCCCTATTAATAGTTATTTTCCTAATAGTGAAAGGAATTGTAAAGCACCAAGATCTTGGTATTTAACAGGCAGATAAGGCTTAAAAATTGTAGAAACATTGGAAACAATTTGAACAAGTTCATTTGGTTTAAATTTCCTTTTGTTATTACAAAGGTCTTTTAAAAGTTTAGCACACTTAGATTGCATTTTATCAAATCAAGCAAATGAATATTTACTTCCAATTTTAAAAATAAGCTTATCATTTCTCTTTCTTCATTTTCAGCAATCTTTTTATTCATCAAATAGGATGAGGGAAAGGAATTTATTTTATATTTACTTCCTTATCTTTGAATGAGGATTAGGCATTATTTACCTTTGAGCTTTTGGCCTTGCCTTTCTTTAGCAGCTCTTTTTTCTCTCAAGCTTTCAAATTCAACTATAAGTACTTTTGAGACGTCTTTAGTAGGGTCCTCCATACCTTTAGTGGTGTGCTTAAGGATGCCTTCAATAGCATCTTCAGTGACACCTTCAGTAGTGTTTGCCTCATCACTACTTTATAAGAATCTTACCTTTTTACCACCTTTTATTGTGATGACATTCAAGGACTTAGGATTGATGATGGTGTTAAAGGGAATAGTGCCTCTATTTTTAGCTTGCTGCTCATTCATGGAGTTAGCTAATTGAGTAATATAGATGAAAGATTCTCATACTTACTCTCCAGGGTGGCTTGACTTGCAGAAATACTACTAACTCGATTACCAATGTCAGTGAATTTGGCATCGAACCTTGAAAAACCATCCTTAGTAGTTCTATGATTGGAGTCTAGGCGTTTTAGAATTAGGTCAAACTTGTTATCTTCCTTTGACACTTGTGGAATGATATGATGACTTTCCCATGTCCTAGATGAAGAACCTTGATAGGTTCTATTATTGTCTCTGCTTCTATATCTAAGGTTTGGATGGTCTACCATACCGGGTTTTACGTGTCGGAGAAAGGGTTACTCTTTTGGAATTGCCCTGCTCTTCCTTGATACATAGCTAAAACCTCTTCTACATGTGGGCAATCACTAGTAATATGCCTTGTAGATTTACAATTATCACAACTAGGAGCTACCAGTACTCGGCATGAGTTACCTTGTACATTTACATTGTTCCTTTGTTTGGTCAATCTTTCCATGTCACTGAAAAGTTTGAAAAGTAGTAGATCTCGTGTAACACTTATCCCATGCACTACTCTAAATGTTAAACATACCAAACTACTCTTTTTTACTGCTATTTTTTTGATCAGCTCCCATGCATCTTTAACAAACATATCATCTATGGAACCATCTGCAACATCATTTGAAATTTTTTGTATCTTGGGTTATGAGTCCATTATTGAAGTATATGATCAAAAATTCATCTAGAATTTGATAATTCAAACATTTGTCTACCATTCTTGGAATCGATTTCAATAGTCATAGAATAATTCCATCACATCCTGCTTAGCCCCATAAATTTCTTTCTGCATGGTGGATATTTTGTATAAAGGGCAATATTTATCTAGGAATGCACTCTTCAAATTCTCCCATGATTGGTATACACTAGGTAAGTATTGTAATATATCAAATTTTTCCTATCTGTATAGAACTGATAGAGTAAAAAGGTTATGAAAGGATTGGGATAGTAATTAGAAGAAAATATAATGTTTAGACAAGTTTAAGTCAAAGAAAGAATGTAAAAGTAAAAAGTTATAAAGCTACAGCACATAAATGTAATTTGGACAAAAGTTAAATATAGAAAATTCAAGAACAATAGAAAAAGGACTTACATAGAGTTTTGAGATTTTGGGTATCAAATTAGAGTTTCAAATTTGGTAGAAAGGGACTAAAGTGGAATGTGACAAATTCAGGGGTTAAAGTATAATTTTGCCAAATTCATGGGCAAAATGGTAATTATGGAAAGTTGATCAGAAAATGCACAAAATTCCCAGAAAATGATTCATTCTTAAATTTTATCAATAAATAGATAATAGAATTCAGGTTAAGCACATCTATCAGAATTTTGATTTAAGATCCCGATAAATTGATATTAATTTTTGAAGTGTGGAGATTAGTATAATATCTTCCAGACCTTAAAATTAGATAAAATTTTATAGTAAATTCTTATGATTAATATAAGAATTTATAAAACTAAAAGAAGTAAAAAGGAGTCTTATAGAATTAATTATGAAATTTAAGATGAATTTAGGCACCGATAAATGATTTAAATGAATTGTATAGATTTTTTATCAGGAATTCTGAATCTAAAAAAATTATGAGACTTTGTAAGAAATCCATTTTATATTAGAATGAATTTCTAAAAATATTAGAACCATTAAAAGAGGTTTCTAGAATTTATCTCAAAATTAGGATAATAAGAATATTAGTATAAGGAAAGTGCCAATTAGCTATTGAATCCAATGAAGGCCAAATAATGCCATCAAGATGAAGGCCAATAGGCCAAAAAGTAAGTCTTAGAGCTCAAGTCAAATTTGGATAATTTATTAAATTTTAAAAAGAAAGAAATTAAAGAAAAATCAAGAGATAAGGTGAGGTGGCATTATGAGTGTCTTGTGAGACCCACACTAAGGCCACATAGCGCCAAGAACAAGGGCAGTAGTTTATGACATGTGCTAAAATATAATAAAATAATATAAAAAATTAACTAATGTTGATTAAAGTTAATTAATCTAAAAGCTAACCAATCAAGTTCAAGATAATTAGTTGAAGGAGGGATATTTTAGTCAATTGAGCCTTGAAATTTCACTATAAATTGACAAAATCATATTTGCATTATTTTTATATGATTAAAGAGAATTTTATTATTGATTTTTATCCCCATTTATCAATATATTGTTCAATTAATAAATAAAATAAAAATAGAACAAGTGGAAATTAATTGATATGATTTTAGTGTTTAATTGGATAAATAATCAATTAAATTTTCACTACAGGAATACAATAACAAATTAAGTGGAGGTTGATTGACAGTTGGACAAGAGAAGCATATGCTGGATTGAACAAGTGGGCTAATATAATCACATGCTAGAAGGGAAACTCTCATTCATGCACATGCTAAGGAAATAAAATGCAGATATGAATCCATACAAAACAGACTTAACATATTGATAGTTGGAAGGAGCTAATAATAGAAGCAAGTGGGGAATGTACACATGTGATGTAATAGATTGGCCATATGCTGACAGCTAGAAGGAGTCCAATTTAAATCTGAAGTCACTCATTCCTCACTTCTATATATATTCACACCATCTTCACATATGAGGGAGCTAACACGCATCATTCACATATCCCATAAGCTATACATGCAAAGGAGATCCACCACCATTCTTCATCTCTGATTCATTCATTCCATCCAAAAATCATTCCATTCCACATGCCATACTATCTTTCTCCATCTTTATTTTCTTTCTATTTCTATTTGTAACTTTCCTCTACTCTAGGAAATAGAACCAGAGTAAAGTTATGCTCTCATTTTCATCTTCTCTTTCTACATTCATCATGACTGCTACTAGTTTTACTGTTGTTGTTGAAGTCTTGATAGCAAAGGAAGGCTAGAAGTTGCTATGCTCTCTTGGAGATGATGTTGAACCAGAATCCTTGATCCAAAATAGGGAGTCATTGTGTCTTTAATTCATACTTAATTGTATCAAGTTGATATAGTTAATTCTAGTATTGCTTATGCAATTAGAGTTAGTTGATGATTAATGAATAGGGAACCGAGTTGGATTTCCTATTTCAGCATAATAGATGCTTTGATTGATTTTCATCCTTGGACTGAGTTGGATATGGATATAGTTAATTAAAGTAATTCTATAATAGAGTACAGTTGTATCTATTTAATACATATTCTTCCATCTCTTGAGTTAAATTATTCTTATTTCTCTATTCAATGTCTGTGAGTTGTTGTTTTGATTGAGATTTTAGCTAGTGAGTTGTTAGCTAACATATTCTAATTTAACTTATTAACTCCAAAAATTCTATGGATAATGAAGGTAAGGTAATCTCCAAGGGAACATACTTGTCATTGATACATCTCATCATTACAAACACCTAAAATCATAAACAATAGCATATGATTTATATTCAGAATTTACTCAACATCTCATCATAAATCATCTGATTAAAATGACAGTTATCAAAATGATGTCATTGCCGGGGAGCTTTACTTGTTAAGGTTTCCTAAGCAATCTGCTGAGCCTCAAAAACATAAAAAATAGATAGGTATTTTAGTTTTTTTCTGCAAATTTAGTATTTTGTCTTTTGAGTCGTGACCATTTTCCTTTTGAGTTACGATTAAAGTGTAAAAAATTGATTTATGAGAGTTTATGTGAATTTTTGTTGTGACCAGACACACATTTGGTCATAACTTGAAATCATTTTTTAACTTATATTTGCTCTCTCTAACTCTTAGTCTCTACTGGAATGCTTATTGGTTGCAACTAAAAATCTTTTTCATCAAATTTTCTTCTCTATGATTTCTAGTCGCAACCAAATTGACACTAGTCATGACCAAAAATTAGTGTTTCAATCATATTTACTCTTTGTAATTTTTAGTAGTGACGGGAGTGACATTTGCTCATGAAATATCCTTACTTTTGTACGTCTTAGGGACCATTAAATAGCATTTAGAACCACTTACAAGACCTTGGAAGTCCATTATCTAAATCTAGAATTTTACTCTTCTCGAGTTACTATTCTATGTTATTTTCAGATTCAGCAACAAACTTCAGAAAATCATAATTAATTATAGAAAAATTGAAATGAAGTGGTTCAAAATGCTACGTGAAGAAAACATCTTGAAATTTAAGGAGAAAATAATCTCCAGACCAAATATTTAGTAAATTAATATAGTTTAATCATCAAAGATTACTATTCATTTGGTCAAAAATTCTAAAAACAGATTTTGGTCATTTACTTTGGAAAATCTGTTCTCTTGGTACAGATATCAAAATAAGGTGTTCTTGGTATCAAAACAAAGCTTGACATGTTAACTAAATATTTGTAAAATTTCATACATTTATCTCATTATTTACTATATTTCATTACATCATGAGCATTGTGGCTCAAACATGTCATATAACATCATTACTTGCAATAATTTATACATTCATCATATAACATGTACATTATCCAATCCATAACTTCTCTTCATGCTTCTTCATCCTCTTTCATCATTAATAAACCTGTGAGATTGGGATTACATGGAGGGGGTGAGATTTATGGGGAAATCTCAGTAGCAAATGGTACTAAACAATGCATGCATTAATGAAAATACTTGTGCTTGCTTGTGAAGGTGTTAACATTGTGTAATGTGTATGCTTCCATGTAACATATGAAAAATTGGCCAAAGTAATCATATAAATAGAGCTTCAATCATACACACAAGCAACACAATTCAACATAGCCATAGCACAACCAAGTATAACACTCAATACATACAAGTTTAGGGTAAGTTTACTACCTCATATACTTGATTTTCTTTCACTTTATCTTGCCTCTTGCCTCTTTCTTCTCACTTCTCTTTGATGTGTGGCTGCCTCCTTGGAGACCACCATCAAATCCTAACATCACATAATCATCCATCCATTACAATTTAACTTCCTTGGACATTAATCTTACTTTAACTAACATAACTTCATTTGATCTTTACTAATTGACTTGGCCTTTGAAACAATTGATGTCTTAATTTTACCCTACACAATTCCACTTTTTGAATCCTTTTATGAGCTTATAAGCATAAAATTTCAGCTCCTATGCACTGTTCTAGATAGATTTGAAAAACATGCATAATTCTTCCAAAAATTCTCATATGATTCCAATTCTTCCCATAATTGTTTATCTACTTTATCCCACATAACTTTTCATTTTAAAACCATTGGAAACATCAAAATTATGAAATTACAATCACTATTCATGTGAGTGAACAGTAATAGAGAAGAATTTCAAAAACTACAACTTGGAATTCTAATGCTTTAAAGATTCAAAACCTATCCCATCCTACACAAAATTATCATATGAATTCAATGGAAGCATTAGATCATTGAAATTCCATCTCCTTCTATCATGAACAGTGCAGACCAAAATGGTTCAACCATGGCGAAGTCAAGAATATCAACTTGATTCAACAACCAATCACCTAACTAGCTTGTTTAAGCTTCAATTACATATCTCTAACTTTAGTTTCTTCTTTCTCCTTTCATCTAAGGTTTTGGACAGCATATACACCTTAGAGAAAACTCAACTTTCTTCCATGAAAACCCTAATTTCAAGCCCCTAAATCAAAGGAAAACAAGCTAGGATAAATCACTTACCTTAATCTCTAGCTAGCTTAAACTTTGGTACCTTGAATCTTCTTTGTCTTTCATTTGAGCAGCACCTCCCCAAGGATTCCAAGGGCCACGGTTTTGTATGGAAGAAAAGGGATTTATTTATAGAAAAAATTCATGGAAAATGAATGGCCAAGATCACTTTGTGCACTATTTGATCTAATGGCTCATATTTGATCTTGGATTAGCTTGCCTTAGAAGTCAATGAGATGACATAATCCATGAAATCATCAAAGGACACCTCAAAGCCTATGTGACAAAATTACAAAGGTAGGAAGTGTAACATCCTTACTTTTATACATTTTAGAGACCAATCAGTAGCATTTATAACCACTTACTAGACCTTGGAAGTCCATTAGCCAAATCTGGGATTTTACTCTTTCTCAGGTTACTGTTCATATGGTATTCCAGATTACGCAACCAACTTCGCAAAATCATAATTAATTCTAGAAAAATCAAAATGAAGTGGTTCAAAAAACTACATGAAGATAATATCTTAAAATTTAAGGGAAAAATAATTTTCAGACCAAATGACTAGCCAATTAATACAGTTTATTCGTTAAATTTACTGTTCATTTGGTCAATAACTCTAGAAACAGATTCTGGTCCCTTACTTTGGAAATTCATTTCTCTTGTTATACACATCCAAATGACACGTTATATATATGAATTTAAAGATCTGGATGTGTGCTACATGCTCATAAAATTTCGTGAACTAATTCCTTCATTTACTAGGTCAAACTGAAGCCACAACAAAACTGCTTTAGGACCTACGTTTTTACCATTTCAGTTTCTTTTATTTTATTTCCAATAATTGTTTCAGCATGCACAAGCCATCAAATAAGCTTCTCAACATTCATATACATCATGTACATATGCCATAAGTATTACAATAGTTTCATCACATAAATGGACACCTTACATGGCATTTACATACATGGACAATTTATAGTATATGCTAAAATCTCAATACTTTACTTCCTTTCTTCCATTCTTTAGCTTTTCTCTATGCATACCTTTTCTTCATGCTTGACCTAAATTGGTTGGTTATAGGAGAGTGAGATTATAGGGAATATCAGTAGCAAACATTACTACTTAAATATGCAAGATGGATGTTAATGCATGATATGTAATTTCATTAAACTTTATTTGATGAGTGACATGCTATCATGCTATATACTCTTATATAAAGTGCATGGCCATAGAAAACATGTTATTCACAATACATTGAACATCAATAATCATGTCACAACATCATTCAAATATCATATACATGTAAACACATAAGCATACCATATCAAGCACCTAAAGAGGTAAGTTCACTACCTTGCACTTAAGCTTTCCTCTTGACCTTTAGCCCTTGCTCCCTAGCTTTTCAACCATGAAGCCTTTATGTCCATCACTTCCCAACATCTTCTTGGATTCTTCATAGTCCTAAACGCATCTATATTCATCACATAACTCATTAGGACTCATGAACTCCAACCATGTTCAAGACTAACTTTGTTACACTCTTTATTGTCATAACTTTCTCTAATTTTCACTAATCCACTTAGCTCTTGAACCAATTGATGTCTTGACTTTACCCTACACAATTTCATCTTTTGAATCCATTTATGAGCTTAGAATCATGAAATTCCAGCTCCTTCATGGCCTGCTATATAGAACTGAACATAAGCATACAATTCTTTCAAAAATTCTCATTTTGATTCTAATGCTTCCCATACTTGTTTCTCCACTTTACCCCACACAACTTTTCATTTTAAAACCATTGGAACCATCAAAATCATGAAATTCTAATCACTATTCATGCGAGTGAACAGTAACTATTAGGAATCTCAAAGACTACAACCTTGAGATTTTAATGTTTCCGAGGTTCAAAACCTTTCCAATCCTACACAAAATCATCATATAAACTCAATAGAAGCATTAAATCATTGAAATTCTATTTCCTTCCCTCATGAACAGTGCATACCGAACAGGGTACACCATGGTAAAGTCAAAAATATCAACTTGATTCAACAACCAATCACTTAACTAGCTTGTTTAAGCTTCAATCATAAGTTTCTAATTTTCATTTCTTCTTTCCCCTTTCATCTATGGTTTTTGGGCAGCACCTCCCCTTAGAGAAAACTCAACTTTCCCCCCATTAAAACCCTAAGTTCAAGCTCCCAAATCAAAGAAAAATAAGCTAGGAGAGATTGCTTACCTTTAATCTCTAGCTTGCTTGAACTTTGGTACCTTGAATCTTCTTTGTCTTGGCTTGAGTTTTCATTTTGCAAGAGTTTCCCCAAGGGTCCATGAACTTTTGGTCTGCTTCAGAAATGAAGGGGGTATTTATAGAAAAGTCTTGCTGGAAATCAATGGCTAAGATTGATTTGGTTACTATTTGATCCAAGGGCTCACATTTAATCTTGGATTTTACTTTTCCATAAAGCAAATTGTGACATCATCATGACTTCAAAAGGGACACTTCAAGGGACACTTCATGGGCTTATGTGGTGAAATCTTAGGGGAGGAAGCTTCTGGAAACATTCCAATCCAATCCGGTACCGATCGGAGTAGTTTCACAGCAACCGGACTGTTTTCTGTTCCTAATTTTTTATAATATACCAGGATATGTATTCTATCCTAGAAATTAATGTGTAGGCTTCTCATACCATTGACAATGATATACTGAAGATTTATCTGCCATCCATCCCTTGGAAAATGACCAAAATACCCTTGGTGTCCTTTCTTGCACTATATTAACCCTAAGGGCATAATTGTCATTTCACCCCTCTTTGTACTACCTCAGGGCATATACTGGCTCAACTAATCATATTTATTTCATGTACCACATTTTTATCCTATCCCAGATGACCAAAATACCCTCCATCCATCACTGGTATAATCCAGGCATCTAGGGGCATTTTTGTAATTTTGCACCTTTTCTGGACACTGGCCTCATCTATTGATGAACTGGTACCCTGGGTTTTGGGCCCTTCTTGGCGTCATCATGGGCCTATATATAAGGTCATCTGATCTCATTCTATCTAGGCTCACATACCGATAAGTTATATTATCGGATCACAGGTAATACCAAACAACCATCAAAATTCACTGCTATAGGAATAACTTTTTATACATGACTTCTTTCGGGATTCTGTCAGATTCATAACATCTGATACTGTAGGGCACACTTTCCTGTAATTCCCCCACTTATATCTGATATCCATGGAATCTGATAAAAATTCAGATAACTTTTAGACTATCAGATAATTTTCTACTGTCTGGAGCCCTAATAAAATTTCTGTATCATGCCATTTTAACCAACATAACTTCCTCTATTTACTGATAGAATGTGGAACTAAAAAACTTACAGGCAGTTATAACCCTTTCCGGGTTGATCTTTCTATAATTACAATTTTGCCCTTGAGAACTTTTTATTTAATTACATTTAAGTCCCTAACTTTTTACATATTTACATTTAGGTCCCTAAACGTTTAGAAATTACCACTTTTGGCCCAACTTTTGTTTCTACTTTAACTTTTGGCCTTTAAACTTTTCCAATTTTCGTTTAGGTCCCTTTCTTCCTTCAAGACTCATTTAACCTCGATTATTTCTTCTGATCATCGTCATAATCCTTTCCAAACCTCTTTTCACTATCAGTATTATCCAGATAGGGAAAAATCAGGATATGACAGGAAGCATATGGAAAAATTCTAGTCCAATCCGGTACCAATTCATTCAGATTTCTCAAAAACCAGACTATTTTCTGAATATAATTTTTCTGAGATTCCATAATATGCTTTCCGACCTTAAATCCAGTATCCAGATTCTTCCTATCATTTATATTCTTGTACTAATTCTAAACTTAATTATAGATCCCTTGGCAGATTACCAAAATGCCCCTTGGTTCTTCTTTATTTACTTTAATACCTCAAGGGCATTATTATCTTTTCACACATCATCAGAGTATTCCTTGACCTTACTCAACTATTCTGGGAACTCTCCTTGACTGTCTAACCTTAGTCAAATGATCAAAATACCCTTCGTCTAACTCTGACTCAATGACACAACATAGTGGCATACTTAGTGGCATTTTCATAATTTTATATTTTTCTGAGTCTTTATTAGCCCTGACCCACATACTTATATAAAACTATTATGGGCCTATAAGGCACCATATTGGGCCCTATACATGATCCACTATCTTCATAGGCTAAATTCCCGAGAAATTCCCCAAACGTATTTATCAAGTATTTTAATCCATTATAAATTCCATAATAAATTCTATAGACCTTTCTTTTGAGCTCTGTCAGTTTCATAAATTCTCATATTAATTATAAGAATGTACTACCAAATTTTATCGGATTCTGAGGTTCAGAGGATACTGTATTAATTTTTCTTTCTTTAGAAATTAATATAAATTTTTTAGGACCTCAAATAAAAATTCTGTGTTGCGTCAAACTGATCAGAATAATTTTCTCTATTTACTGGAAAATTTTGGGACTAATCTGATTATGGGTATTTTTGGCTCAACTTTCAATAATTACCATTTTGCCCTTGAACTTTTAAAAATTACACTTTAGGCTCTCAACTTTTTATAATTACACTTAATGGCCCAAAGCTTTTGTCTACACACTTTGCACCATAGAACTTTTAAACTTTTAATTTTAGTCCCTCATCTTTATACCTTTATCTAATCATTGTTTTTCCTTTATATTCATCATCACAATCCTTTCCAAACCTCTTTCCTCTATCAATCTTATATAGATAGGGAAAAAGTAGGATATGACAGGTCACAACCAAAAATCCCTGATTTCAAGCATTTGCTCTCTATGTTTTTTAGTCACAACTAAAGTGATATTTGGTTACGACAAAAAATCTTGATTAAAAAATTTTGCTCTCTGTGACTAACTGTCGCGATGTGAAGTTCATTTTTGTCGCAATCTCTATTCTCTGTGATTGTTAGTCATGACCTAAGTATTTTAAACTATGATTACTTGATCTGAATTTCTGAAATTGTTGCATCTGTGATATACTTGATATCCTGCATAATTGTTGAGTGTGATTTGTATGACTAGAAGCTCTAAATTCTTTCCTTTAGACAAAGAAATCAATAGAACACTAAGGCAAATTAAGAAAACTAAAATCTTAAATCAAGCTAGTGTTGCTTCTGTTATTGAGCTTAGTTATTCTGGTGAATCTATTGTAGCTAAAATTGAAATTGTATCAGGTGATATCTTAGATAATCATTTTGTCATGGAGCAAGTTAATGAGGGATAAGCTCATACTCATAATCAGAATAATCAAAATGAGCAACATGGAGAAAATAACATGAATAATAGAAGAGCACGTAGAAGTATAAGAGAACTCACTTCTTTTAGTGCAAACTTTGATCATTTTTGCACTTATCCTACTTTAGATGTTAATTTTGAATTGAAAGGTCCTTTGTTAAGTAACTTACCAAAGTTTTATGGATTGACAGGTGAGGATCTTTCAAGCATTTAAAGACTATGCAGTGAGTTTACTCATCTATGAAACCTATAGGTGCTAACATGGATGCTGTGTAGAGACAAGTATTTCAATTTATACTTGAAGGAAAGGCAAATGAGTGGTTGTATATGCTGCCACATCAAACACCTCAAGCCTTAGACTCTTGGAATAAATTGAGGACTTTTTTCTTAAAGAGATACTTCCCTACTTCCAAAACTGTTACATTGAGAAAGGAGATTTTTGCTGCAAAATAGTATGATCAAGAGTCTTTCTATGAGTTTTAGGGAAGATTTCAAGAGCTATTAGCTAGATGTTATTGTAAATCGTGCCCTAGGGGCCAATCATTGTCTTATGAACATTATTGATTTATGAATTTATTAATTGTGTTATCATATTATTTGCATGTTTATTGTGATGACCATCCTTAGATAATTCATGATCTTATCCTAAATGTCCCTGGTCGGTCATCTATGCGGGAGCACAGATAAAATAAGACCAGTATGACTTTGAAGATGTATAGAGATATAAATCAAAGTCATAGGCACATGTAAGAGTACAAGGTGTTGGACCGACCCGCTATGAGAGAACTGCATGGGTAATGTCATAAGCTTCTCTCATATACAAACCATGTCAATATGCCCTTTGACCTGAGATCATCATAGATTCCTACATGACAAACGCTCAGCTTTGACCTAGTCAAAAGTCACTTTTGACCGAGTGATCATAAAGACTATGTTCGAGCTTAGTGGTTTTTCATGCGGAGGAATGTGAATGGTCAAGATGGAATTTGTCCCTCACATTCGTAGAGAGATATTACTGGGCCCCTCGATGAGTGAGTCTAAGAAATGTATGGCCATACTATAATGGAAAGGTAGTTCTATTTCTATAGTCAGACTACTCAGGGATCGAGAAAGTAACGGTCAGGAATAGGAGGATGACATTATCCATGCCTCAACCATGACCAAAATATCGCGAGACAGAAGGGACATGATACGGTTGTATAAAAGGTTACATCGTTTAATGATCCTCATATGATTTGGGTAGTCGTTATGTCTTGTTAGAGACCGCTTGTGACTTGTGGGCTAGTATAAAAAATGGCCTACTGTCAACTTCATATGGGCCTACAGGGTCGTACACAAAATAGCCTAACATGAGCTATGATGTCCAGATTCAATGAATGATCCAGGATAGATGTATATATATTTATTTATATTTATATTCATATATATATATATATATATTTGTATATATACATTATATATAAGAGATATATGAGATTTAATTTATAAGGATAAATTAAATCTCTATCACGATTGAATTTGAAATTCAAATTGATAGGATATCTCATATAAGAGATATTTATGAGATTTAATTTATAAGGATAAATTAAATCTCTATCACATTTGAATTTAAAATTCAAATTGATATGATATCTCAAATTTGATTTATGAGAATAAATCAAATACAGTTCAGTCTTAGCTTTATTTTAAGTTAAATAAATAGGTGAATTAAATCTCTGGGACGGATTTAATATTATTTATTTAATTAGTTTCTTATCAAATTATACAATATATGATATTGTATTAATTTCAGAATTAATATAAGATTAACTCCTAAAATCTAATTCGGTAGAAGAAAACGCAGAGCATCCTATATATCTGATATTAGGAGCTACGTTTTGCATAGAGATATACATAGAACACAGAAAGGCCGAAGGGGACTGAGCAAAGGGTTTACAGATAAGAAACTGTCAAAATAGAGACGGAGAGGATGAACTCTTAAGAAAGCCCTGGAGGGACAAGAGATGCTACCACGTCGTTCGTGGTTGGCACTCTGTTCATGTGGATACTAGTAGAGGAAGCTGACCTGAGTTGTCGACTTCTTGCGATCGGAAAGGGAGCACGAGCCGCGGAAAGAAGCTGTGAACGTCGTGACGAAAAGCTGTGGAAGTCGCTGAGACACACTAAGGGTAATGCTTCTTCCCACTTGACTTAAACACATACGGTAGATCCTGGCAAAGAATGGAAAAAGTTTTTTAAATTTATTTCCGTTGCGTGTCTTCCAATTCCTTTCAGATGTCCATACCATCAGATTCTGTGTGAGTATTTGGTGTAGTATTTTCATGCAAGATTATACTATACATGTAGAAAGAATTTAGATGCAGCTGCTGGGGTTTCCATTGATGATTTAACTCCAGATAAAGCATATAACTTGATTGAAAAGATCACAAGTAATGACCAACAGCATGGGGGCTATGATGCTAGGCAAGTCTATAAGGTTTCTACAAGATCATCTTAAGATTATAATAGTTTATCTCTCAAGTTGCTATTATGAATGCTCCAATCAACAATCTAGCTGCTCAATTGAGTAATTCACATGTTCAAAGCCCATACTCTTAAGCTCTAGTTTCTCTTAGTTGTCAGCTTTGTTATTCTCATATGCACACCACTGTCAATTGTCCTACACATTGTGAATATGTATTAGCTATCTATCAAGGCAAACAAAACCAATATCTACAAAGGAATCCATACTCCAACACATATAATGAAGGATAGAGAGATCATCTAAATTTCAGATGGGGAGATAGAGGAGGAGATAGGAATTTTGGGCCAAACAGATTCAACAATGACAAGCAAGTGGCTGAATCTTTTAGATCTGTGGAAGTACCTACTACTACAAAGGATGATGGAATATCTAAGATAATTAAAAGCATTAATGTGATGAATTCAAATATAAACTCCATAAACACAAACTTTAGCTCTAACTTCAAGGCTTGAGATCTACAATGGAGAGTAACCTAGCAATGGCAAATCCTAAGTTTGCTACCTTGGAGAGTAAAATGGAATAGTGGGAAAAAAGTTGCAACATGAACGACTATGTATCACAACTAAAAAATTTAGTAAGTGATATTCAGGACAAAATTGATGGGAATCTACCTTCAAACACAGTTGTTAATCCTAAACATGTCAATGTTATAAGCTTGAGAAGTGGAAAAATAGTGGGCGAAAAGATGCTGATGATGATAAGAAGTATAATGAAGTAAGTGAGCAATAGAATAGATCTAGAACTGAAGAGTTGATTGAAGAAAAATCTTCATTTATTCCAAAATCATAAAGCAGCCAAGAGGAGGGTATGTTGTAGCAGAAAAATGAGCAAACTGTAAGGAATTGGAAGACACGCAGCGGAAATTAATTTAAAAATTTTTCCATTCCTTGCCAGGATCTACCGTATGTGTTTAAGTCAAGTGGGAAGAAGTATTACCCTTAGTGTGCCTCAGCGACTTCCACAGCTTTTGGTCACGACGTTCACAACTTCTCTCTGCGGCTCGTGCTCCCTTTCTGATCACAAGAAGTTGACGACTCAGGTCGGCTTCCTCTACTGGTATCCACACGAACAGCGTTCCAATCACGAACGACGTGCTAGCATCTTTTGTCCCTCCAGGGCTTTCTCAAGAGTTCGTCCTCTCCGTCTCTATTTTGGCAGTTTCTTATCTGCAAACCTTTTGCAGAGTCCCCTTCGACCTTTCTGTGTTCTATATGTTTCTCTGTGTGAAACGCAGCTCCTAGAATCAGATATATAGGATGCTATGCATTTTTCCTCTCTCAACCGAATTGGATTTTTGGAGTTAATCTTATATTAATTCCAAAATTAATACAATGTCATATATTGTATAATTTTATAAGAAACTAATTAAATAAATAATATCAAATCCGTCCCACAGATTTAATTACCCATTTATTTAATTTTAAATAAAGATGAGACTAAACTATATTTGATTTATTCTCATAAATCAAATTTGAGATATCCTATCAATTTGAATTTCAAATTCAAACGTGATAGGGATTTAATTTATCCTTATAAATTAAATCTTATAAATATCTCTTATATGAGATATCCTATCAATTTGAATTTCGAATTTCAAACGTGATAGAGATTTAATTTATCCTTATAAATTAAATCTCATATATCTCATATATACATATAATGTATATATACGAATTTATATATATATATATACGAACATAAATATAAATAAATATATATACATCTATCCTGGATCATTCATTGAATCTGGACATGTCTTAGATTCAATGAATCTGGACATCATAGCTCGTGTTGGGCTATTTTGTGTGCGACCCTGTAGGCCCATATGAATTTGGCAGTGGGCCATTTGCTATACTAGCCCACAAGTCGCAAGCGGTCTCTAGCAAGACATAACGACTACCCAAATCATATGAGGATCGATAAACGATGTAACCTTTTATACAACCATATCATGTCCCTTCTATCACGCGATATTTTAGTCATGGATGAGGCATGGATAATGTCATCCTCCTATTCCTGACCGTTATTTTCTCGATCCCTGAGTAGTTTGACTATAGAAATGGAACTACCTTTCCATTACAGTATGGCCATATATTTCTCAGACTCACTCATCGAGGGGCCCAGTAATATCTCTCTACGAATATGAGGGACAAATTCCATCTTGACCATTCACATTCCTCCGCATGAAAAACCACTAAGGCCGAACATAGTCTTTATGATCACTCGGTCAAAAGTGACTTTTGACTAGGTCAAAACTGAGCGTTTTGTCATGTAGGAATCCATGATGATCTCAGGTCAAAGGGCGTGTTAACATGGTTTGTATATGAGAGAAGCTTATGACGTTACCCATGCAGTTCTCTCATAGCGGGTCGGTCTAGCACCTTGTACTCTTACATGTGCTTATGACTTTGATTTATATCTCTATACATCTTCAAAGTCATACTGGTCTTATTTCATCTGTGCTCCCACATAGATGATCGACCAGGGACATTTAGGATAATATCATGAATTATCCAAGGATGGCCATCATAGTAAACATGCAAATAATATGATAACTCAATTAATAAATTCATAAATCAATAATGTTCATAAGACAATGATTGGCCCCTAGGGCACAATTTCCAACAACCTCCCACTTGCACTAGGTACAATCATTAATTTGACTAATTACCATTGACCTAACATGACGCTCATGCTTTGCCTGCACAAGCGGCTTTGTTAGAGGATCAGCAACATTGTCTTCTCTTGCTACTTTGCATATTTTTATATCACCTCTATCGTTGATTTCTCTAATGAGATGAAATCGCCTGAGTATATGCTTGGTCCTTTGATGTGACCTAGGCTCTTTGGCCTGTGCAATAGCACCGCTATTATCACAGAGCAAAGTTATTGGATCTGAGATGGTAGGTATCACCCCTAGTTCTGTGATGAACTTCCTGATCCAAACGGCTTCCTTAGCTGTATCAGATGCTGCTATATACTCAGCTTCCATCGCAGAATCTGCTACAGTGCCCTGCTTAGAGCTCTTCCAGCTTACTGCTCCATTATTGAGGAGGAATATATATCCAGACTGCGATTTTTGGTCGTCCTGGTCAGTTTGGAAACTGGCATCTGTGTAACCAGTTACACAGAGTTTGTCATCCAATCCACCATAGACCAAGAATAAGTCCTTAGTCCTTCTTAAGTATTTAAGGATATTCTTGACAGCTGTCCAATGGCCCTCACCAGGGTCCTGTTGATATCTGCTAGTCATACTCAAGGCAAACGAGACATCCGGACGAGTACATAACATGGCGTACATGATAGATCCTATGGCCGAGGCATATGGAACTTTACTCATGCGACCTCGCTGATCAGATGTACTAGGACATAGATCTTTGCTGAGGTGAATACCATAAGACATGGGTATGAAACCCCTCTTTGATTCGTGCATACTGAACCTATGCAGTATTTTGTCTATGTATGTACTTTGACTGAGTCCTAGAAGTCTTTTAGATCTATCTCTATAGATCCTGATTCCTAGGATGTAGGTGGCTTCACCCAAGTCTTTCATCGAGAAAGACTTTCCTAACCAAGACTTGACAATCTGCAAGGTAGGAATGTCATTCCCAATAAGTAGGATGTCATCGACATAGAGTACCAAAAACACAACTGTGCTCCCACTAACCTTCTTGTACACACAAGGTTCATCAATATTTTGAAGAAATCCAAACTCTTTGACTACTTCATCAAAACGTTGATTCCAACTCCGAGAGGCTTGCTTCAGTCCATAAATGGACCTTTGAAGCTTGCACACTTTGCCAGAGTCCTTGGAACGCACAAACCCTTCAGGTTGTGTCATGTACACATCCTCAAGGAGCTTTCCATTAAGGAAGGCTGTCTTGACGTCCATCTGCCATATTTCATAGTCATAATATGCTGCTATGGCAAAGAGGATTCTGATTGATTTGGCCATTGCAACTGGGGAAAAGGTCTCATCATAGTCCACACCATGAGTTTGAGTAAATCCTTTTGCAACCAGTCGTGCCTTGAAGACATTTACATTGCCATCCATGTCAGTTTTCTCCTTAAAAACCCACTTGCACCCGACGGTTTTTACACCTTCAGGCTGGTCGACTAAGGTCCAAACCTTATTGTCGTACATGGATTGCATTTCAGACTTCATGGCATTAAGCCACTTTTCAGAGTCTGGTCCCACTATAGCTTCTTGATAGGTAGTTGGCTCATTATGCTCAATGAGCAACACATCACGACTGTCAGAAATCAGAAATCCATATCTCTGAGGTTGAAGTCGTGTCCTATTAGACTTCCGTGGACCTTGCATGACTTGAGGAGTCTCAACAACTTGTTGTAAGTCTTCTCTATTTTCAATCTGCAGTTCTGTGGTGTCTTGTGGCTCTCGAACTTCTTCGAGGTGTACCTTACTCCCACTGGTTCTTTTAGAGATAAATTCTCGTTCGAGAAAGATACCATTTCTGACAACAAACACTTTGTTATCAGCAGGGTTATAGACGTAATATCCCTTGGTTTCCTTAGGATATCCCACAAAAAGGCACTTTGAGGATTTGGGCGCTAATTTGTCTGAGGCTTGTTACTTAACATAGACCTCACATCCCCAAATCTTGAGGAAAGACAAACTAGGCGTCCTCCCAGTCCATATCTCATACGGAGTGTTTTCAATTGCCTTAAATGGAACACGATTGAGTGTGAACGCAGCTGTCTCTAGGGCATGGCCCCAAAAGGAGGGTGGAAGATCTGTTCGACTCATCATGGATCGAACCATATCTAATAGTGTTCGATTCCTCCGTTCAGAAACGCCATTCCATTGTGGTGTCCCTGGAGGAGTCAATTGTGAGACTATCCCATAACTCCTGAGATGATCTATGAACTCTTGGCTCAAATATTCACCACCCCGATCAGATCGAAGTGCTTTAATTGTTTTGCCAAGCTGGTTTTGTACTTAATTTTGAAATATCTTGAACTTTTCAAAAGATTCAGATTTATGTTTCATCAGATAGATGTACCCATATCTGCTAAAATCATCTATGAATATTATGAAGTACGAATAACCTCCTCTAGCATTTGTGTTCATCGGTCCACATACATCTGTATGTATAAGGCCCAATAAATCAGTGGCCCTCTCACTGTGCCCAGTGAAGGGTGACTTTGTCATCTTTCCTAACAAGCAAGACTCGCAAGTGTCATATGATTCAAAATCAAATGAGTTTAGAAATCCATCTTGATGGAGTTTGGAAATGCGTTTCTCATTTATGTGGCCCAGACGACAGTGCCAGAGGTATGTGGGATTCAAATCGTTTGGTTTGACCCTTTTCGCGGTTATGTTATAGATATTTCCATGATTGGGTTGTTCCAAATTTAATATGTAATGACCAACATGCAAATCACCATGAGCATAGAAAACATCATTACGATAAATAGAACATCTACTATTCCCAGCAATGGAAGTGAAACCTTCCTTATCCAAATAAGAAAGTGAAACAATGTTACTACTTAAAGCAGGAACATAATAGCAATTGTTCAAAACTAACAAAAGCCCAGTGGGCAGAACTAATTCATAAGTGCCTACAGCTAACGCAACAACCCTTGCTCTGTTTCCAACTCGTAGGTCAACCTTGCCCTTTTTCAGCTTCCTACTGTCCTTTAGTCCCTGCACATTTGTACAAATGTGAGAACCACATGCAGTATCTAATACCCATGAGGTGGAAGTAGAAAGATGAATGTCTATAACATAAATACCTGAAGCGATAGCCCCGCTATCCTTCTTGTTCTTTTTCAGATCTTTGAGGTAGAGTTTGCAATTCCTCTTCCAATGACCGGGTTCATTGCAGAAGAAGCAGACTCCTTCCTTCGGAGGCTTTGCCTTCTTTGGTGTAGGCTTGGTTTCAGGCTTGCCTGACTCTTTGGTCTTACCTGATGAGCCATGACCCTTTCCCTTACCTTTGCCTTTCTTTTTAGTACCCTTTCCTTTCTGAACCATCAAAACACTACTGGGCTTCTTCTTAAGACTTGGCTCAGCAGTTTTAAGCATCCCATGCAGTTCAGAAATAGATTTCTCCATGTTGTTCATGTTGTAGTTCATGACAAACTGGTCATAACTTTCCGGGAGTGAGTTCAAGATCAAATCCGTAGCTAACTCCTGGCTCATGGGAAATCCAAGCCTCTCAAGGTGATCAATGTACCCTTTCATCTTTAAGACATGAGTACTGACTGATGCACCTTCAGCCATCTTGCAGGAATGTAAGGCCTTAGTGGTCTCATACCTCTCTTGCCTTGCCTATTGCTGGAACATTTCCTTGAGATGCACAATCATCTCATAAGCCTCCATGTGTTCTAGATCTCTTTGGAGCTCCGGAACCATAATGGCTAGCATCAAGCATCCCACATCGACAAAGTCTTCCTTATGCTTCATGTAAGCATCTCTCTGAGTCAAGAATGGGTTGATCTAGGACATGTGCCTTTCTTTCCTGCTTGAGAACAATTCTCAAGTTCTTAAACCAGTCAAGAAAGTTTGTCCCATTGAGTTTATCCTTCTCAAGGATAGATCGCAGCGATAATGTACAGTATTACTAGTCGTCATGATTCTACAATTAAAATATACAATTGAATTAGCAATCTCCCACTAAAGAAACAACCCTCAATGCAATAGTTAGTGGGCTAAGATCCATATTTGGCTCAAACTTAAGTCCGCTTTGGTAGGATGCTTAAATTAAGTTATTTAGGTAGGTAACACCTTTACCAATTACATCAAATATAACTCTTAGATATTCATGGGATTCTATCATCATATGATCTGGCATGTTTTTAATCCCATCTAATGCCTTGAGACCCAAAATTGTTTTGTTAATCTCAATTAAGTCAAACAATAATAAACATGTGAGAGTAACACCATTACTCTTGGTTATCTCCTTAAGATAACTCAAATGCACCCACTTTGGCGGAGTCCATAATTGAGCGATCGAGGTTTTGACAAGTGTTCATAAATTGACGGTATTATGGCTTAAGATTTCATTTAGAGGGCTTAATTTAACTATCTGGTTTATAAGAATACATGTTTCTCAGTTTGTATCTCATACAAGTAATATGCATGTGCTAATATAATCATAAGATGCATAATTTAAACGTGATACAATATGGCCCATCTATCCTAAGTCCACTCAAGCCAATGAGAGGAGCTCTCTAGTAAGAAAAGGGAAATTACATATAGAAACCTCTTTTAATATTTGAGGGGAGTGAGATGACAAGAGAAGGTACATTAAGAGTATATAGAGGAAGGCACAACAAACAGGCCGTATTTAAAAATTACAACACTTGCAATCTAGAGCCATATTGTTCACCATACCCGAACATTCAAGAATCAATATTCAGATTTAATTGAAGGGCAATTAATGTTTCAAAACTAAAACATTCACAAAACAATATATGTTACGGTTATGTTGCGCTACGAACAGGTAGCCACGGCGGTACCGCTAGCCGGTTAGCGGGTGGGGTCTGGGGCAGCGGCCTGAGAAAAACAACTTGTTTCATAAATAATCATGAATTTGAATTCATTTTTCTTAGACCCCATCAATATTAATTGATCAAATCAAAATGCATACACCACCGATTTCAATTCCCTTTCAGATTCCTTATATGTCATACATAAAATGGATTCCTTATATGTCACACATAAAACGCATGTTATCATATGATCGGCTATGACTAACACATATCATATGAATCAACAATTAAGCCTAACTTAAACACAAAACGGCATGGCTCTGATACCACTGTAAGGAATTGGAAGACAAACAGCAGAAATTAACTTAAAAGTTTTTCCATTCCCTGCCAAGATCTTCCGTATGTGTTTAAGTTAAGTGGAAAGAAGTATTACCCTCAGTATTCAGTCGCGACTTTCTCAGCTTCTGGTTGCGACGTCCACAACTTCTCTCCGCGGCTCGTGATCTCTTTTCAATCACAAGAAGTTGATGACTCAGGTCAGCTTCCTCTACAGGTATCCATAATAACATCATTCCAACCACGAACGATGTGCTAGGGCCTCCTGTCCCTCCAAGGCTTACTCAAGAATTTGTCCTCTCTGTCTCTATTTCGGTAGTTTCTTATCTGCAAACCTTTTACGGATTCCCGTTCACCCTTTTTTTTGTCCCAACTGTAGTTCCTGAATATAAGATATATCAGATGATATGCGTGTTACCACAGACTTGGATTTTTGGAATTAATCTTATATTAATTCTGAAATTAATACAATATCATATATTGTATAATTTGATAAGAAACTAATTAAATAAATAGTGTTTGTATTAAATCCGTCCCACAGATTTAATTCACCCATTTATTGAATTTAAAATAAAGGTAAGACGGAATTACATTTAATTTATTCTTATAAATCAAATTTAAGATATCATATCAATTTGAATTTCAAATTCAAATGTGATAGAGATTTAATTTTATCCTTATAAATTAAATCTTGTAAATATCTCTTCTATGAGATATCATATCAATTTAAATTTCAAATTCAAATGTGATAGAGATTTAATTTATCAAATCTCTCTTATATATAATATATATATACAAATATAAATATAAATAAATATATACATCCACCCTGGATCATTCATTGAATCTGGACATGACTTAGATTCAATGAATCTGGACATCATAGCTCGTGTTGGGCTATTTTGTGTGCGACCTTGTAGGCCCATTGAAGTTGGCAGTGGGCCATTTACTATACTGACTCACAAGTCGCAAGCGATCTCTAGCAAGATATCACGACTACCCAAATCATATGAGGATCGATAATCGATGTATCCTTTTATACAACCATATCATGTTCCTTTTGTCACACGATATTTTGGTCATGGATAAGGCATGGACAATGTCATCCTCCTATTCCTGACCATTACTTTCTCGATCCCTGAGTAGTCTGACTATAGAAATAGAACTACCTTTCCATTACAGTATGGCCATACATTTCTCAGACTCACTCATCGAGGGGCCCGGTAATATCTCTCTACGAATATGAGGGACAAATTCCATCTTGACCATTCACATTCCTCCGCACGGAAAACCACTAAGCCCGAACATAGTCTTTATGATCACTCGGCCAAAAGTGACTTTTGACTAGGTCAAAGATAAGTGTTTGTCATCTAGGAATCCATGATGATCGCAGGTCAAAGGGCATAGTGACATGGTTTGTATATGAGAGAAACTTATGACTTAACCCATGCAGCTCTCTCATAGCAGGTCGGTCCAACACCTTGTACTCTTACATGTGCCTATGACTTTGATTTATATATCTATACATCTTCAAAGTCATACTGGTCTTATTTTATCTCTGCTCCTGCATAGATGACCGACTAGGGACATTTAGGATAAGATCATGAGTTATCCAAGGATGGTCATCATAGTAAACATGCAAATAATATGATAACAATTAATAAATTCATAAATCAACAATGTTCATAAGACAATGATTGGCCCCTATAGCACAATTTTCAACATCATAGTGCCAAGTGATCAACATAACTTATTACATACGTTCATATATCTATATTTACCCTTTTTCCTTGAGATGTTCCAGCACGTATAACATGGTTATGCATATGGAAAGAATGAGATTTCATGAAAATCTCATTAGCAAGTCATACAAACTATAATATCATGCATGATTAATTAGATGCTTAACATGTTATCATGAGATGGGAACTACTTTATAATAATACATAAGCAAACTCTTACATGCATATTTTCATGACATTAGTTGCAAGGTGTTGCAATCTGTAACATCCTTACTTTCATACGTCTTAGGAACCATTTAGTAGCATTTAGAACCACTTACAAGACCTTGGAAGTTCATTAGCTAAATCTGGAATTTTACTTTCTCGGATTACTGTTCATATGGTATTCCAGATTATGCAATAAACTTCAAAATATCATAACTAATTCTAGAAAACACAAAATGAAGTGGTTCAAAAAGCTATGTGAAGATAACATATTGAAATTTAAGGAAAAAATAATTTCCAGACCAAATGATTAGCCAATTAATACAGTTTATTCGCCAAAGTTTACTGTTCATTTGGTAAAAAATCCTAGAAACAGGTTCTGGTCCCTTACTTTGGAAAATCAGTTCTCTTTGTACAGACATCCAAATAAAACATTCTTGGTGTCAAAACGAAGCTTGGAATGTAATATAAATGTATGTAAAATTTCATACATTTATTCCATCATTTACTATTTTTCATTACATCATGACCATCACTGCTTACATTGATCATACAGCAACATTACACATTCACATAACATATATACTATCCAATCCCTAGCTTTTCTTCATGCTTCATCATCCTCTTTCATCATTCATAAACCTGTGGGATTGGGATTACATGGAAAGGGATGATATTTCGGGGGAAATCTCAGTAGTAAATGGTACTAAATAATGCATGCATTAATGTAAATACTTGTGCTTGCTTGTGAAAGTGTTACTATTGTGTCATGTGCATGCTTCCATGTTACATATGAAATACAATTGGACAAAGTAAACATATAAACATAGCTTCATAGATAAGCACATAGGCAACACAATTCAATCAAGCCATAGCACAATCAAGCATAACATTCAATGCATACAAGTTTAGGATAAGTTTACTACCTTGAACACTTGACTTTCTTTCACCTTAACTTGCTTCTTTCTTCTCACTTTCCTTGAACATGTGGCTGCCTCTCTTGGAGCATACCAATCAATTCCTAACATCACATAATCATTCATCAATTACAATCTAACTTCCTTGAGCATTAAACTCACTTTAACTAACATAACTTCTTGAACATTAATCTCATTAACTTTCCTTAATCTTAACCAATGGACTTGGTCTTTGAATCAATTGATGCCTTGACTTTACCCTACACAATTTCATCTTTTGAATCCATTTATGACCTTAGAATCATGAAATTCCAGATCCTTCATCACATGCTGTACAGAACCGAAACTGCACTTAATTCTTTCAAAAATTCTCATTTTGATTCCAATGCTTTCCATACTTATTTCTCTACTTTATCCCACACAACTTTTCATTTTAAAACCATTGGAAGCATCAAAATCATGAAATTCCAATCACTGTTAATGCGAGTGAACAGTAATAGAGAAGGATTTCAAAAACTACAATCTTGGAATTTCAATGCTTTCAAGGTTCAAAACCTTTCCAATCCTACACAAAATCATCATCTAAATTCAATGGAAGCATTAAATCATTGAAATTCCATTTCCTTCCCTCATGAACAGTGCAGACTGAACAGGTTCTGTTAAGGCAAAGTCAAGAATATCAACTTAATTTAACAACCAATCTCTTAGTTAGCTTGTTTAAGCTTCAATCATATATTTCTAACTTTAATTTCTTCTTTCCCCTTTCATCTAAGGTTGTTGGGAAGAACAACCCCTTAGAGAAAACTCAACTTTTATCCCATAAAAACCGTAAGTTCAAGGTCCCAAATCAAAGGAAAATAAGCTAGGATAGATTGCTTACCTTTAATCTCTAACTTGCTTGAACTTTCGAACCTTGAATCTTCTTTGTCTTGGCTTGAGTTTTCATTTTGCAAGAGTTTCCCCAAGGTATCACAAGGCCACGGTTTTGGGCAGAATGAGGGGGTATTTATAGCCAAAATCCAAGAAAAATCAATGGCCAAGATTGATTTGGTTACTATTTGATCTAAAGGCTCACATTTAATCTTGGATTTTACTTTTTCATAAAAGAATAATTATGACATCATGTGGGACAGCTCAAGGGACACCTCAAGGGGTTAGGTGGCGTGCTCATAGTGTAAGGAAGCTTATGGAAAAATTCCAGTCCAATCTAGTACCGATCGGAGCAGTTTCACAACAACCGGACTGTTTTCTATTCTGAATTTTTCTATAATATACCAGGATATGTATTCTGTCCTGGAAATCAATGTCTAGGCTTCTCATACCCTTGACATGGTTATACTGAGTATTTATCTGCCATCCATTCCTTGGGAAATGACCAAAATACCCTTGGTGTCCTTTCTTACACTATATTGACCCTAAGGGCATAATCGTCATTTTACTCCTCTTTATACTGCCTCAGGGTGTATCTGGGCTCAACTAATCATATTTATACCATGTACCACATTTTTAGCCTATCCTAGGTGACCAAAATGCCCTTCATCTATCTCTGGTACAATCTGGGCATTCAGGGGCATTTTCGTAATTTTGCACTTTTTCTGGACACTGGCCCCTTCTATTAATGGACTGGTACCTTGGGTCATGGGCCCTTCTTGGCGTCATCATGGGCCTATATATGAGGTCATTTGATCTCATTCTATTCAGGCTTACATACCGATAAATTCCATTATCGGATCACGGGTGTTATCAAACTCCCGTCAAAATTCATTAATATGTGAATAACTTTTTATACAGAACTTCTTCCAGAGTTCTGTCATATCCAGGACATCTGACACTGTAGGGCACATTTTCCTGTAATTTGCCCACTTACATCTAAAATCCATGAAATTTGATAAAATTTCAGATAACTTTTAGACTATCAGATAATTTTCTGTTGTCTGAAATCCTAATAAAATTTTTGTATCATGCTAGATTAACCAACACAACTTCCTCTATTTACTGATGGAATATGGGACTAAAAAACTTTCGGGCAGTTATAACCCTTTTCGGGCTGATCTTTCTATAATTACAATTTTGCCCTTGAACTTTTTACTTAATTACATTTAAGTCCCTTAACTTTTGGAAATTACCACTTTTGGCCTAAATCTTGTTTCTACTTTCACTTTTTGCCTTTAACATTTTCTACTTTTCATTTTAGTCCTTCTCTTCCTTAAAGAATCATCGAACCTTTATTATTTCTTCTGATGTTCGTCATAATCCTTTCCAAGCCTTTTTCCACTATCAATACTATACAGATAGGGAAAAATTAGGATATGACACAATCATTCATACTTCATCATCAACATGATGACATTATCTCAAACTCAACCAAACATCATAATTAACAAGTAAGCACATAATCAAGCAAACATGAAAGTATAGTTAGGTATTCTTGCTACCACTTAAGGTATCCTTGTCACACTCTTCTTGAATTGGTCTTCTTCCCACACAAATTTCAAAACCTAACCATTACAAAGTAACATCAAGTTACAACTCAACTTCAAAACAATTCCAATACTAGATTTTCACTAACTTCCATACTTTTTTTCCATTTTATGTTCCATACCTCCAACTTTCTAAAATAAATTCTCATGGTTCATTTCCACATAATTTTTCATATAGAATCCAAATATAAAACAAGAATTTTCAAAATCAAAACACACCCTTGGCTGCTGTACAGAACCGAAGTGACACTCTTATTTTCCAAAAATTCACATTTTGATTCCAATGCTTCCAATACTTGTTTTCCTACTTTATCCCCACACAATTTTCCATTTTAAACTCATTAGAAGCATAAAAATCATGAAATTCTAACATATAAATAGTGATTCATACAGTAGCATAGCATCCAAGAACACAAAAACCTAACTACATGCATACTTGAATTTCTAAGCCTATACCACTTGATTCTAGCTTGTTTAAGCTTATCTAAACTATCCATAACATAAAACTCATATTCTTATCACATATGGACAGCACTTCCAATAGCACCCTCAAGGGAAATATGTCACAAAAATCCCTTAATACCAAGAGCCAACTTGCTAGATTAAAGTCCAAGAACAAAGGAACTAATTACCATGTTGCTCCAAGTTGTATGCTTCTTTCTTAGTTCAAAGAAAATTTTGGCAGAGGTTCCCTAAGGTGCTAGGAATGCTGACTTAAGTCTGATTTGAGGGGGTATTTATAGGCAACATTGGGGTGGAAATGGAAGGCCAAGATTAGTTTGGTTACTATTTGATCTAATGGTCCATAATCCACCTTTAATCAAGCTTGTCCTAGAAGCCTTGTAATGATGCCATGCATGAACTAATTTAGGGATGTGTTTGGCTGGAAAATGGTAGATATACTGATAGGAAAAATTTTAGTCCAATCCGGTACCGATCTGAGCAGTTTCACAAAAACTAGACTCTTTTATGTTCCTAATTTTTATAATATTCTAGCATATGTATTATGTCATGAAAACCGGTGTCTAGGTTTTTCCTACCATTGACATTGTTAGATTGAGTATTTATCTGCCAACTATCCCTTGGGAAATGACCAAAATACCCTTATTGCACTTTTTTGCACTATATTAACCCTAAGGGTAAAATTGTCATTTCACACCTCTTTATACTGCATCAGAGTATATACTAGCTCTAACTAATTATCCCTGTTGGGACATTTTTTACCTGTCCAGATTGATTTAAATGCCCTCCATCCATCTTTGGTCCAATCTGGCTATACAGGGGTATTTTCATAATTTCACACTTTTCTGGGGTTGCTCTGGACTCTAACCTACTTAACTGTCCAACCACCCCACTGGTCCTCTTGGGATGCCATTTGGGCCTTGGTATGGGTCCATTACCTTTTTGACATAAATCCTGAAAAACCTCTCCCGACAGTATTTATCGGGTATTTTATTAAATCGTAAATTCCCATAAGAATTTTACAGGATTACTTTTCTAACTCTGTCAATTTTATAAATTCTTATATTAATTATAGGAATGTACTGTAAAGTTTCATCTGATTATGAGGTCTGAAAAATACTATAATAATTCTTCCTAACTTCAAGAATTCATATCAATTAAGCAGGACCTCAAATTAAAATTATCTATTGCGTTAAACTGATCAGAATAATTTTATCTATCTACTGGTAAAAGTTGGGACTAATCTGATTCTGAGCATTTTTTTTGCATTTTTCTGTTCAACTTTCTCATAATTACATTTTTGTCCCTAAACTTTTGATTAATTACATTTATGTCCTTAAACTTTTAATAATTATACCTTTTGGCCTAACTTTTGTCTCTACTTTTATTTTTTGCCTTAAACCTTTTCTAATTTTCATTTAGGTCCTTGAACTTTCCTTAGTTACCAATCCCTCCTTTCCTTCCTCAATGTGATTCAATTTACTTCAAGAATCTCATGTTTACTACATATAAACTGTATATATACATCAGATAAGAAAATTAGGGATATGACATTTTTCTCCCCTTTAAAATAAATTTCGCCCTTGAAATTTATATTACATATATACTAAGGAAATAACTCGGGGTATTGTCTCCTTCCTTCTTTCCTCTACTTCCCATATAGCTTTATTCTTAGTTAATCCTTTCCAAACCACCTTAACTAAAGAGATTTGTTTATTTCACAATTGCTTGACCTTTCGATCCATAATTTGTACTGGTCTAACTTCGTAGGTTAGGTCATCTCGCAGTGCAACATCTTCCTGTTCAATCACATGTGATGGGTTTAGAACATACTTCTTTAATTGGGAAACATGGAATGCATCATGTATCTTACTGAGATTTGGAGGAAGAGCTAACTTGTAAGCCACTGATCCTATTCTTGTAAGGATATGAAATGGCCCGATGTATCTAGGATGTAACTCTTCACCTTGATTGATCGTCCGACTCCTGTAGTTGGAGTTAACTTAAGAAACACATGTTCTCCTTCTTCAAACTCCAATAGCTTCCTTTTGACATTAGCATAACTTTTCTGTTTACTTTGAGCTGTCAGTAGTCTTTTCCTAATCTTATCAATCTGTGCTGCTGTTTGATCTACCATATCAGGACAAAACATCCTTCTTTCGCTCAACTCTAACCAGCATAAGGTAGATCTATACTTACATCTGTAAAGTGTTTCAAATGGGGCCATCTGAATACTAGCTTGATAATTATTGTTATACGCAAATTCTATTAATGACAGATAGACATCACAATTCCCTTTGAAATCCAAAACACATGCTCTCAACATATCCTCTAGTGTCTGGATTGTCCTCTCAGATTGACCATCTATTTGAGGAAGATAAGTTGTACTGAATCTTAGAGTAGTGTCCATTTCTTTGTGCAAAGCTCGCCAAAAATTAGATGTAAATCGAGGATCTTTATCAGATACAATACTACTTGGGACACCATGAAATCTAACAATCTCTTTTACATACAACTTCGCTAGTTTCTCAAGAGAATCTTTCTTATTGATTGCCAGGAAATGAGCTAACTTTGTTAATCGATCAATTACTACCCACATAACATCATGCTTAGTGGGAGTCATGGGTAGTCCTTCTACAAAATTTGTGGCAATACTGTCCCATTTCCACTCAGGTATCTCTAGCAGTTGTAACTTTCCTACAGGCCTTTGGTGCTCAACTTTTACTTTATGACATGTCAGGCATTTTGATACATAAGCCACAATATCCTTCTTTAATCCAAGCCACCAAAATAAACTTTTAACATCACAATACATCTTAGTCATACCTGGATGTACTGTATATCGACTTTTATGTGCTCCATCTAAAATCTTTTCTTTAAATCCCATTGTATTCAGAATATATGGTCTTCCCCTAAACTATAGTAATCCATCTTGGGAGATCTCAAAATTTTTAGTTTCCCCTTTCTCTAACTTGTCCTTAAAAATTGTTATGAGCTTATCATGCCTTTGAGCTTCTTTTATCTAATCTTTAATGAAAGCTCTAACCTGCATTCCTCCATAAGGATTTTCTGCTATCTGCATCTAGTATAAAGGACTCCAGTCTTTAACATCTTCTATTAATTCTAACTCTTTGATCATTAAGCTCACCACCTGCACTACTTTCCTGCTCAGGGCATCAGCTATAATATTTGCTTTGCCTAGATGGTACTTAATATGGAAATCATAATCCTTCAAAAATTCCATCCATCTTCATTGTATCATATTCAATTCTTTTTTATCTTGTAGATACTTCAAGTTTTTGTGATCACAGTATAATTCTATGGTAGCTCCATACAAATAATGCCTCTAGATCTTGAGAGCATAAACTACCGCTGCAAGTTCCAGATCATGAGTGGGATAATTCTCTTCATGTGGCTTTAACTGCCGAGAAGCATAGGCTACTACTCGACCTTGCTGCATTTATACACATCCTAACCCCTACTTGCTAGCAGTAATATAGACTACATAGGTCTGAGTTAGGTCTGGAATAATCAGCATAGGAGTCATGGTTAATCTCTGTTTTAATTCTTGAAAGTTAGCCTCGCACTTCTCATCCCACTTAAACTGCTGGTTCTTTCTGATCAACTTGGTTAATGACAAAGCAATTTGAGAAAAGTCCTTAATAAATCTTCTATAATACCCTACTAAGCCTAGAAAACTTCTAATCTCTATCACTGTCCTTGGCTGTTGCCAGCTTCATACTACTTCAACTTTGCTGGGAGCTACAGCTACCCCTTCATGGGATATGACATGACCAAGAAATTTGACTTCTTGAAGTCAAAACTCACATTTACTAAGCTTAGCATAGAGTTATTTTTCTTTAAGAGTACTAAGAACAATTCTCAAATACTTCTCATGTTCTTCTGTAGATTTGGAGTACACTAGAATATCATCAATGAAGACTACAACAAATTGATCTAGGTAGGGCTTGAAGATTCTATTCATGTAATCCATAAAAATTGTAGGTGCATTTGTCAGACCAAAGGGCATTACTAGAAATTCAAAATGACCATAACGAGTCCTGAAAGTAGTCTTTACAATGTCATATGCTTTAATCCTGAGTTGGTGGTAACCTGATCTCAAATCAATCTTGGAAAATAAACTTGCTCCAACTAACTGATCTAACAGATCATCAATATGGGGAAGAGGGTACTTATTTTTAACAGTGATCTTATTCAACTCCCTATAATCAATACATAGTCTTAGACTACCATCCTTCTTAAGAAATAACACTGGAGCACCCCAAGGCAAAACACTAGGTCAGATGAAACCTTTCTCTAAAAGATCCTCAGTCTGCTTCTTTAATTCAATCATCTCATTAGGAGCCATATGATATGGGGCTTTGGACACTGGTCTAGCTCTAGGTACAATGTCAATTGCAAACTCTACTTCTCATTCAGGGGTAATCCTTGAATCTCCTTTGGAAAAACTTTGGGAAATTTCTTAACTATTGGAATTGTCTCAATCCCTTCTACTTCTATTTGAACAGAAAACAAGATCATATATCCTTGACATCCTTTTAAGAAATATTTATCTGCTTGATCCTCTGTTATAAAATTTGGTCTTGCTTCTATATTTGTAACATCCTTACTTTTATACGTCTTAGGGATCATTCAGTAGCATTTGGAACCACTTACAAGACCTTTGAAGTCCATTAGCCAAATATGGAATTTCACTCTTTCTCGGGTTACTGTTCATATGGTATTCCAGATTACGCAATGAACTTTAAAAAATCATAATTAATTCTAGAAAAATTGAAATGAAGTGGTTCAAAAAGCCAAGTGAAGAAAATATCTTGAAATTTAAGGAAAAAATAATTTCCAGACCAAATGGTTAGCCAATTAATACAGTCTATTCGTTAAAATTTATTGTTTATTTGGTCAAAAACTCTAGAAATAGATTATGGTCCCTTAATTTGGAAAGTTAGTTCTCTTTGTACAAACATCTAAATAAAGCATTCTTAGTGTCAAAATAAAGCTTGGCATGTCATCTAAATTTCTCTAAAATTTCATACATTTATTCCATCATTTACTATTTTTCTTTACATCATGTACATCACTACTTACATTGGTCATACAGCAACATTACACATTTACATAACATATATACCATCTAATCCCTAGCTTTTCCTTATGCTTCATCATCCTCTTTTATTATTCACAAACCTGTGGGATTGGGATTACATGGAAAGGGGTGAGATTTCTGGGAAAATTTCAGTAGCAAATGGTACTAAACATTGGATACATTAATGTAAATATTTGTGCTTGCTTGTGAAGGTGTTAACATTGTGTAATGTGCATGCTTCCATGTTACATATGAAATACAATTGGCCAAAGTAAATATATAAATAGAGCTCCATACATAAGCACATGTGCAACACAATTCAACCAAGCCATAGCACAATCAAGTATAACATTCAATGCATACAAGTTTAGGATAAGTTTACTACCTCATATACTTGACATTCTTTCACTTCATCTTGCTTCTTTCTTCTCACATCTCTTGGACATGTGGCTGCCTCTTTTGGATCATACCAACCAATTACTAACATCACATAACCATTTATCCATTACCATCTAACTTCCTTGAGTATTAAACTTACTTTAACTAAAATAACTTTCTCTTGATCATTAACCTCACTAACTTTCTTTGATCTCAACTAATAGACTTGGCATATGAATCAATTTATGTCTTGACTTTACCCTACACAATTTCATATTTTGAATCCATTTATGAGCTTAGAATAATGAAATTCTAGCTCCTTCATGGCCTGTTGTATAGAACTGAACATATGTATACAATTCTTTCAAAAATTCTCATTTTGATTATAATGCTTCCCATACTTGTTTCTCCACTTTACCCCCCACAACTTTTCATTTTAAAACCATTGGAAGCATCAAAATCATGAAATTCCAATCACTGTTCATGTGAGTGAACAGTAACTTTGGAGAATTTCAATAACTACAATCTTGAGATTTTAATGTTTCCAAGGTTCAAAACCTTTTCAATATTACACAAAATCATCATATAAATTCAATGGAAGCATTAAATCATTAAAATTCCATTTCTTCCCTCATGGACAGTGCAGACCAAATAGGTTCAACTATGGAAAAGTCAAGAATATCAATTTGATTCAACAACCAATCACTTAACTAGTTTGTTTAAGCTTCAATCATATGTCTCTAACTTTAATTTCTTCCTTCCCCTTTCATTTAAGGTCTTTGGGTGGTACCACCCCTTAGAGAAAACTCAACTTTTTCCCAATGAAAACCCTAAGTTCAAGCTCCTAAATCAATGGAAAATAAGCTAGGAGAGATTGCTTACCTTTAATCTCTAGCTTATTCGAACTTTGATACCTTGAATCTTCTTTGTCTTTGCTTGAGTTTTCATTTTGCAAGAGTTTCCCCAAGGGTCCATGAACTTATGATTTGCTGCAGAAATGAAGGGGTATTTATAGAAAAATTTTGGTGGAAATCAATGGCCAAGATTAGTTTGTACACTATTTGATCTAATGGCCAACATTTAATCTTGTATTTTCTTTTTTCAAAAAGCTAATTGTGACATCATCCTTGACATCACAAGGGACAACTCAAGGGGACACCTTATGGGGTAGGTGTCACAATTCCATAGGGAGGAAGCTTCTGAAAAAATTCTAGTCCAATCCGGTATCGATTCAATCTGACTCCCCAAAACTTGGACTGTTTTATAAATCTAATTTTTCTAATATTTCAAAATATGCTTTATGACCTTAAATCTAGTATCCAGATTCTTCCTACCATTAATATTCTTGTACTGGCCACAACTTAATTACAGATCCCTTGGGAAATGACTAAAATGCCCTTGGTTCACTGTCTTGCACTCTATTAACCCTAAGGGCATAATTATCATTTCACACCTCTTTATACTACCTTAGGGTGTATATTGGCTCTAACTAATCATCTTTATACTATCTTGGACATTTTTGGCCTGTCCAAAATGACCAAAATGCCCTCCATCCATCACTGGTACATTATGGGCATCCAGGGCATTTTCGTAAATTCGCATTTTTCTTGGACTGCTCTGGACTTTAGCCCACTTAACTGTCTAGTCATCACATTGGGCCTACTATAGACCCATTTGGGCCTTGGTTTGAGCTCATTGCCTTTTATGCCTTTATGGCACAAATCCCAAGACACCTCTCCTGATATTATTTATCAGGTATTCTATTTTACCGTAAAATCCCGTAAGAATTCTACAAGATTCCTTTTTTGATTCTGTCAATTTTATAAATTCTTATATTAAATATAGAAATTTCCTGTAAAGTTTCATCTGATTCTGAAGTCTAAAAAATACTGCAATAATTTCTTCTGACTTCAGGAATTTATATCAATTAATTGGGATCTCAAATAGAAATTATGTGACTCCTTAAACTGACTGGAATCACTTTGTCTATCTACTGGTAAAATTTGAGTCTTATCTTATTCTGGGCATTTTTGGCATGCTTCGGCTCAACTTTCTCATAAATTATATTTAAGTTCCTGAACTTTTGAATAATTGCACTCAGGCCCCTAAACTTTTGAAAATTATACTTAAGGGCCCAACTTTTGTTTCTACTTTCACTTTTTGCCTTTAACATTTTCTACTTTACGTTTTAGTCCTTCTCTTCCCTCAAGACTTGTCTAACCTTTATCTTTTCTTCTGATCTTTGTCATAATCCTTTCCAAACCTCTTCCACTATAAGTACTATACGGATAGGGAAAAAGTAGGATATAATAGTATTCATATATGTGGCTTTTGGACCAATAACTAGAGTCTTGTTCTTACAATCTAGCATCATATTATTGGCAGATAACTAGTTCAATACAATTATGACATCGATCTCGCGGAAAGGCATGCATATTAGGTCTAGAGTAGTGCAACAATGCTCATACCGAATAACACTATTTAGGCAAACATCATATGTAACTACCCTAGTATTTGTAGGGGTTGTCACACATATGGCATAATGTAACTTGCTAATTGTAAGGCCTAAACGTTCAGCACATTCATAGGAAACAAATGAATGACTTGAACCCGAATCAAACATAGCAATCACAAAGTGATTATTGAGATAGATTGTACCTTGTATCATCTCGGGTGACTTTTGAGCATCTTCCCTTGTAAGTGTAAACACTCGACCTTGAGTTCGTGGCCTTTGATCATTTACTGCTTAAGGAGTATCCTTAGAGAAATGTCCAGGCCTTCCATATGTATAACAGACATTATGTCCCATCAAGAACGTCTTATCACCATGATTCTTCCCACTCTTGTCACACGCTCGGAACCTTGAGTCCCTATTGCCTGTATTGCCTCAAAAGTATCATCGAGTAGGCCTTCTGTTCTACCACTGCCTCTTCCTTTTCTTATAATAGCCACCACTACTGGCAATATCTCGACTCTGATTGGTCCTTTTGTGAATAACATTCCCTCTGTTCATTGGTTTAAACAACATATGATAATTTAGACTATTTTCAATTATTCGACATGCCTCCACTGCTTTATTGAATTGACTATATTGTTGAGGAGTCATCTTCTCCTTCAAGGTAACATTCAGTCCTCTAATCATTCTTTCTTTCATCTAGCGTTCATCATCTACTTGCCAAAGATAAGTGGAGTATTAAGAAAGACGAATGAACTTAGTTAGATATTTATCAAAATACTCCTTCTCTCCTTGCCTTAGTACAAGGAATTTAGCTTCCCTCTCATCACGAATTGATTGAGGAAAATATTTCTCATAGAATTGTTCAAGAAAAACTTCCCAAGTAACAGGAATGTTTCTAGCTTGTAGCAGTAGTTCGGTGTTCTTCCACCACTGATCTGCATCTTTCTTTAACTGATAAATGGCCATCTGGGCTTTACTTTCAGATGGACAGTCGAGCACTTTGAAAATCTTCTCTAACCGACTAATCCAATCCTCCACCCTTTGAACATCAAACGTCCCCTCAAATGTTGGAGGAATGTGCTTACAGAACTTTGTTATCCACTATTGAATACTAGTGGAATCAACCACCTGTCCAGTCTACCTAAGTGGCTCTATCGGCTGTTACACCATCTCTATTTCTATATTAGCTATGCATACAGACTCTGGATACCTTAAATTTCCTACAACTTCTTCTACTACTACTGCTACTACTATAGTAGCATCTTTCTCCTGGTCACTTCGCGCTTGAGCTGATGGCATCTCCTCAATCGTCTTTTGCTGCTGCTCTAGACATTCTAGAATTATCTGGTTAATATCCCTAGGGTTTTATGGTTCTCCTAAAATATCCTTCTTTTCTTACATCTTAGGGACCAAATGGTAGTATCTGGAACCACTTTTAAGGCCATTCAAGTCAAATTATATAATCTGAAATTTTACTCTATCGAGTATTGTTCACCGTGTAAATTTCATAGGAGTGATCTGATTTCAAAAAATCATAACTAAATCTAAAAAAATCAAAATGAAGTGGTTCAAATTGCTACACGAAGCTAACTTAATGATCTTTTAGGAAAAATAACTTGTTGACCACTCCTTGACCAGGTCAATGTTGGTCAATGCTCCAATTTTACTGTTCATCCAATATTTTTCCCTAATTCCAGCATTTTAGTCTAAACTTTACATAACATTTATACTATCCAATCCCTAGCTTCTCTCCATACTTCTTCAATCCTCTTTCATCATTAACAAACCTGTGGGATTGGGATTACATGAAAGGGGATGAGATTTCTGGGAAATCTCAGTAGCAAACGGTACTAAATAATGCATACATTAATGTAAATACTGGTGCTTGCTTGTGAAAGTGTTAACATTGTGTAATGTGCATGCTTCCATGTTACATATGAAATACAATTGGCCAAAGTAATCATAGAAATAGAGCTTCAAATATAAGCACATATGCAACACAATTCAACAAAGCCATAGCATAACCAAGCATAACATTCAATGCATATAAGTTTAGGATAAGTTTACTACTTGGCGTGTAGCCATACTAGGATCTAATTGAAATCCTTTGGAATCTACTACGATTCTGTTGTACTGTATTCTCATCTATGGAAAACATGACTAATGGACAAAGTTACAAGGTTAGCCACTTCCACAAAGTTGTTAACTCAATAGATAATTCCCCAAAAATGATCACAGAAGCCAATGTTATCTATCAGGACTTTACTCATTCCCTCTATCCCATTATCTTTTCTTCCTATTACCATCACAATCTCTTCATAACCTCTTTCCTCTATCAGTCTTATACATATAGGGAAATTTTGGGATATTACATTTCTATCCCCTTAAAATAAATTTCGTCCTTAAAATTTACTTAGTATCTTAGTCAAACTATCTTGGATATATCTCTTCTTTATATCCCTTCTTGCTTTCTGTCTAAGGCTTGAGGTATCTATCTACTTATACATATGGACAACTCATTATACTGAACTTGGAAGTAGTGTTCATTTCTTTCATATTGAACCCTCTTAAACTTTATTATACTCTAGGGTTTCTGTTAGCTACTTGAAATATTTTTCTATCTATCTTCTTTTCTCTGTACCTTTCTTCTTGTATAGTTCCTATATTTGGAACTAATACAATGGATAATGAAGTTCCCTATTTCTTTCTATTGAGCACTTATGTTATTCTCTACTCATGATATTCTTTCTCAGTATACTATAACTCTGTCTAACTTTGTGATGTAACACTGTACTTTCCAGTGGTCACCTATCCTTAGACTTCTCTAGGCTTAGGCCCTCTTCTCTGAATTTCTTTGGCCCTTAATCTCTTTATCCTCATTTATAGGATCTATCTAATCATACTTCTCTATTTTCAAACATATGGGGTTTTCTTTTTAGTTGGTCCGGCATACTTCTACAAACTTTTGAATATCAGTACCTAGACTTGAACTTGGACTCCTTCATTTAAGGAAAACTAAGTTCAGTCTGTATATAATATAGGCTATTTGAGAAAAATCATTATAAATAAGTTTTCTAGATAAGTTAATTAACTAGTGAAGCTTCTTTATCTTAACTTCGTCTTTAGTAATCATCTTTTTAGGGAGATACTATACTATTATCATTTCTTTATGGCTCATTACTTTTCTTAGGCTAGGTCTAACTGTGACCTTGGGATCTAACTGTGATCAATCATAAGCCTCTTCAAAAGCTAACTGCGACTCTAAAGTTGTTAAGATCTAACTGCCTGTGACTCTGAGCTGTTAGGATCTAACTGTGACCCTCCAGAATCCTCTGTGATTCTGTTGTACCATATCATCATGTCTGAAAGATCTTAAACTAACAAACTAAGTTATAAAGTTAACCGCTTCCACTTGTTGATAACTCAATCAATAAATTTTTAAGAAATACATTCAGTAGCCCATATTATTTATCAAGACTTTACTTATTTTCCCTCTTACTCAAGAGTTCCTTCTCATCTTTCTTACTCTGTTGTGGTTTACCAATTATGATCTAACCACCTGCCATTACATTATATTGATATGGCCTCATCATAATTTCTCATTTCAATCTGTGCTCTAACTGTGAGCCATTTGAACTATGCTCTAACTACGAGCAATATGTATCAGATCTAACTCTTATCTGAAGAGTAATCTAAACTCTTCAAAATCTAGCTCTATCTAAGAGCCATCTGTTTCATATCCAACTCTTATATGAAGAGTGATATGAAAACAATCTCTTTACTGTTATCTTTTGTGCTTTTTGTATACCATTTCTTTTGGTAGAGTTATAATACTACCATATTCTTGGTACTTGCTATAACCCTAGTATAATAAATGGTCCTGAGTACTGTATTCACAAGTCTATAGAAATACCTGAGTAACCCCAATCATACTATAACAACTGTCCCACTTACTGAGACTGTTTGTTATTCTAGGTATCTCCCTCTTACTACCTTATCTCAGGTTTTATTTTTAATCTCAGGTTAACTATCCAGATACCCTTTCTTGATTTTTTAACCTTAGTCAAATGACCAAAATGCCCTTCGTCTGACTCTGACTCAATGACACAACACAGTGGCATACCTTTAGTGGTATTTTCGTAATTCTATATTTTCCCGATCTTTATTAGCCCTGGCCCATATACTTATCTTAAAATATCATTGGTCCTATAAGGTGTCATTCTAGGCCCTCTGTATGATCCACTACCTTTATGGGTTTAATTCCCAAGAAATTCCCCTGAAACCTATTTATCGGGTATTTTAATCCACTGTAAATTTTATAATAAATTCTACATAACTCCTTTTTGAGTTCTGTTAGTTTAGAAATTCTTATATTAATTATAGGAATTTATTTCCAAATTTCATCTAATTCTGAGGTCCAGAGAATACTGTATTAATTTTTCTTTCTTTGGAAATTAATATAAATCTTTCGGGACCTCATGTCAAAATTATGTGTTGTATCAAACTGGTCAGAATAATTTTCTCTATTTACTGGCACTTCTGCTCAACAGGTCCTGGTAGCATACCTTTTTCAGGCTACATATTAGGCTTAAAGGCCTAAAAATCAAGATATGATAGGTAGACCATGATTGCACAAGGCAACAACCAATGGTAAACCATAATAGAGTAAAAAATATGAGAATGAACTCCTGAGTAAGAGAGAAAATAAATAAAGTCTTGGTAAATAATATAGGCTACTAGATGTATTTCTTAAAAATATTTATTGATTGAGTTATTGACAAGTTGAAGCAATACCTTTAACTTAGTATGTTGGTTTTATGATCTTCTAGAGATGATGACACAGTACAATAGAATCACAGAGGATTCTGAGGGATCACAGTTAGATCCTAACATGGTTCCATAGTCACAGTTAGATCCTGAAGAGGCTTATGGTTGATCACAGTTAGATCCTGAGGTCAAAGTAGACTTAGCCTAAGGAAAGTACGAGCCATGAAGATATGAGTACAATGTAGTAAATCTCTGGAAAGATGATTACCAAACACGAAGTTAAGGTAGAGAAGCTTCACGAGTTGATTAACTCCTCTAGAAAAAAATATTTATAATATTTTTCCTCAGATGGCCTTTATTATAATTAGATTGAACTTAATTTTCCCTTAAATGAAGATAGAGTCCAAATTCAAGTTTGGTTACTGATATTCAAAAGTTTGTGGAAGTATGCCTGAGGAACTGAGAAGAGAATCCCATATGTTTGAGAACAAAGAAGTATGATCAAATAGATCCTCCAAATAAGGATAAAGAGATTAAAGAGGATAAAGAGATTAAGGGCCAAAGAGATTCAGAGAAGAGGGCCTAAGGCTAGAGAAGTCTAAGGATAAGTGACCATTGGGAAATACAGTGTGAAGTCACAAAGTTAGCAAGAGTTATAGTATACTAAGAAAGAATAGCATGAGCAGAGAATAGCATAAGTGCTCAATAGAAAGAAATAGGGAACTTCATTATCCCTTGTATTAGTTCCAAATAGAGGAACTATATAAGTAGGTATAGAGAAAAAGAGATAGATAGAAAAATATTTCAAGTAGCAAACAGAAACCCCAAAGTATAGTAAAGTTTAAGAGGGTTCAATATGAAAGAAATGAACACTACTTACAAGTTCAGTATAGTGAGTTGTCCATATGTATGAGTAGATATATACCCCAAGCCTTAGACATAAATCAAGAAGGGATATAAAGAAGCGATATATCCAAGATAGTTTGACTAAGGTACTAAGTAAATTTTGAGGACGAAATTTATTTTAGTGGGGTAAAAATGTAACATCCCAAATTTTTCCTATCTGTATAAGACTGATAGAGGAAAGAGGTTATGAAGAAATTGAGATGGTAATTAGAAGAAAATATAATGATTAAGATAAGTGTTAAGCCAAAGAAAGAGAGAAGGTATAAAGTTGTAAAGCAAAAAGGGCTAAATTGCAATTTAGAAAAAGTCTAGGGACTAAATTACAATTAATGAAAGTTTCAAATTGTCATTTTGGAAAAGAAAGGGACTAAAGTGAAAACTTTAAAAGTTCCATAGTACAAAATGGAAGTAGACATAAGCTTTGGGTCATTAAGTATAATTATAAAAAATTGAGGGCCTAAAGTGCAATTTGCAAAAGTTTACGGGCAAATTAGCAATTATGGAAGTTTGATCCAAAAAACCCCAAAAACTGTCCGGAATCATTTTAGTCCTAAATTTTTCCAAAAAATAGAGAAAGTTATTTTAATTAGTTTAACCTAATACGGAATTTTGATTTGAGGTCCTAAAAAATTGATATAAATTTTCGAAGTAAGGAGATTATTGCAATATCTTTCGGACCTCATAATCAGATAAAATATAGTAGTAAATTCTTATAATTAATATAAGAATTTATGAATTTGGAAAAAATTCAAAAAGGAGTCATGTAGAATTAATTATGAAATTTAAGGTAAAATCGGACACCAATAAAGGACTAAAGGAAAGGTAGGAAATTTTTATCAAGACTTCTGCATCTCAAAAAATTATGAGACTTTTTAGAAAATTTATTTTATATTATAATAAATTTCTAAAAATGTTAGAACTATTAAAAGAGGTGTTTAGCATTTATCTCAAAAATTAGGGTGATTTAATAATATTGATATAAGGAAAGTGCCTTGGGATTTGTGTCAATTAGCTATTAGCCTCAAAGAGGCCAAATATGGTGTCAATATGAAGCCCAATAAGCCCAATATCAAGTCTTGGAGCTTAAACCAATTTTGGATATTTTATGAATTTTAAATAAATAATCAAACAAAAATCAAGAGAATTCAAAAGGAAGTCAAGGTACACATGGTGGGACCCATATCAAGGGACATATAGTGTTAAAAAGAAGAGAGAAACCTTATATCATGTGCTGAAATTTATTAAAATAATATAAGAATTAAGTTAATAAATATTAAAGAACTAAGTAACCAATAAGATTCAAGATTAGAGAGTTGTAATAATTAGTTGAATGAGGGATATTCTTGTCCTAAGATGCCAAAGTTTTGGATATAAATACCTGTCCATTTCCTTGCAAACATGTGAGTTTGAAACCCTTAGAGAAGTGAGATAGAATAGAAGAAAGAATAAAAGCAAGATAGAATTAAGTAGAAAACAATTAGATAAGCTAGTTTAATGGTTGGTTATTGAATTGAGTTGATATTATTGACTTTGCTCTTTCTTGAGGCCTTTCGGCCAAGGCTGTTCTGGATATGAGGAGATAAAATTTCAATGATCTAATGCTTCCATTGATTTTAAAAGATGATTTTATATAGAATTGGATATATTTTGAACCTTAGAAGCATTGAAATTGAAAGTTATAATTTTTGAAGTCTGCTCTTTTACTGTTCACATTTTGATCAGTGATTGAAATTTCATGATTTTGATGCTTCCAATGGTTTTAAAATGAAAAATGGTGTGGAGTAAAGTAGAGAACGAAGTATTGGAAGTATTGGAATCAAAATGAGAATTTTTGAAAGAAAAAGGGAAGTTATGCAATTATGTCCATAACAGTGTGCAGCTACTGGAATTTGTGAATTCTAAGTTCATAAATGGATTTAGAAGGTCAAATTGTGTAGGGTTAAAGTCAAGATGTCAATTGAGTCAATGACCAAGCTACTTAACAAAGATTGACACCAATTGACACCAAAAATGCCTTATTGTGCCATCTATACAAGGAGAACAAAATTTTTAAAGTTTGTGACCAGAAACTGTTTTCCAAAAATTTGACCAAATGAACAATAAACTTTGACTTCAAAGTTGACTCAATTAACTGGGCAATTGGTCCAAGTAACTATTTTTCCCTTAAAGTTTAATATGTTAGCTTTGTGTAACTTTTTCAACCACTTCATTTCAATTTTTCTAGAATTAGTTATGATTTTTTGAAGTTAATCACTTAATCTGGAATTACCATATGAACAATACTCGTAAAGAGTGAAATTCTATATTTTGTAATTGAATTCAGTGGACTTATAAGTGGTTCTAAATGCTATCGAATGGTCCCTAAGACGTACAAAAGTAAGGTGTTATACCACTCATATGGCTAGATGACACTATGATGAATAATATAACCAAGAGAACGATGGAGGAGACAAGAGATGGAATGATTGTGTATGAGATAGTGTGTCAAATGGAGGAGCCTTGAGGTCTTTTATATAACTTTTGGGAGTGCCTTGGTGTAGAGTGCATGTAGGTAGGAGAGTTATCCTACTCTAAGCCATCTTATGGATAAGATTTTATCTTCTTTAACATCACTTGGCACCATTATCTCTCGCCAGCAATTAAAGATAAAATATAATTAACATTTATCCTCTTGCTTTGAATCTTGACTCATGATTGGCTCTTCTTTGTAATTTGAATTAAATTTCCCTTGGATATTATATATTCAATCTATGAGATATGATTGCCTTTTAATAAAAGAAAATTCTTTGAATATATAATATAGCCTCCAATATGGGTTTCTTGATTTGATAGTTTAATTGCTCCAAATATGATCATGCTTGTATTTGGATATTGGAGAATTACATTTGAATAGTCAAAGTGGATATTTGATTTTGAATTTTGAAATATGCACTTTGACTAATTCCAATGTTAATAGCATACTAATATATTAAAAGGGGATAAAATGATATTCTCTAGTTAGGATATCTAATTATATAATAATAATTCTCCTTTTAATCAATTAATATGTGATTTCACCATTTTATCCTTCATTAGTCTTAGGTGGCTTCTCTTGAAGGATAGTGGGTCAAGTCATACTTTATTTATTTTTCCTAATTTTTTGAAAGACATAAAAGCAAAATACCTTCATACAAATCAATTTAATCTTTCTTCATACAAATCAATTTAATATTGAGAAATAATAAATTTATTAAAAACACAAGAAAATGATATTTTTCATCATTTAATTCATATAATTAATTAAAGCACAAAGTGGGCAAAATTACTACCCTAATTCCTATTAAACATGATAAATTTTCTAAAATAAATATAAAATAATATGATAAAATAAGGATTCATCATGAACCTACTAAGCAGAAAATAATTAGGAGAGAAAGGGAGAGGAAAACGAGGAACATCGTGAAGGCAAAAGGTCTAAACATTGAGAATAGAGGATCTGAGAAATCTATTAGAAAGGGTAGATGTGAAGAATTTGTGAGCTTTTTTAGCTATGGATGATTTACTTGAGAAAAGGCATCGAGACTTACAAGGGTAGTCCAAATAGGTGATTTACTTGTCAACAATGGTTGCATAATAGATCTTTATCTTGGAGATGGCTGCAATGCCCCCATTGTAATTGTGAAAAGGGAGTAAATATGAAGAAAATGGATTTTCTAAGGGAGAAGATAGAAATTACAATAGCATGTTTTTTAAAATACTTAAAATTACATGTCAAAATGCTAAGTGTTGCTTTTAAATGATATTACATATAATAATAAAAATATAAAAATTTTAACATGACATAAACCATTAATTTTAATGATAATATTAATGGCAGGGTGTTAGTAATCAACAAATAAAGTAGTACGATCTTAGATTTAAACTTTTAAATATTAATGAGGTGGTATACAAGTATGCAACTAGGTCAAAGTTTAGAGAATTTTGCACATTTTAGCCTTAAATTAAATATATTTGTCTATATTCAATTGATCCACCTGAAGCACAATCTCCATTAGTAACCAGCAACCATTTCAACCAATTAAATAAATAAATTATTTAACCCTATATTAACTAATGGGTTAAAGTGCAAATTTGTCTCGAAAGCTTTTTTAGCAATGTTGCCCTGAAAGTTTTCAAATTATAAAAATGTTGACATAACCGTTACCCAAAGTTAAGTTTAACCATTAATTGATCAATATGCTTGCATGAAATACCACGTGCTATCCATGTCATCTTTTATTTTGGGTCAAGGTGAAAATTTTCTTGGAAATTTTCACTCAGGAGCGCCTAGTAAAAGGATTTTTTTTTCAGTTCAATGTCACCCTAACCTCATCTAGGTTCAGTTTGACCATTAATTTAACTAAATATGCTAAGTTGATTAGTGCACATGTCATCCAATTCATAATTTTTCCCATGTCATATTTATAAACAAGGAAAAAAAAAGGGTATCTCTCCAAGCTCTATCGTTATTTGAGTATAACTCTCAGCAAATCATACTCTCACAACCTCTCAAAAATAACATATAAAAGTCTCATGTGTTATCTTCTTATACGTATATGTTAACATGTACCCTAGTTTTTTAAAAACTTCACCCTGTCACTCACACCTTTCAAAAATTCTCATGAGTCCTACTTGCATATTTTATCTTTTATATTTTTTTCTTCTCTACTTTATGCTTAGAAAATGTATCAAAATGAAGAATGGTCTCTCGAGAGTGATACTATATTAACAGTGGAGCTTGAAGGAGGAACACATTTTTATAATTTTCTTTGTTTATAAATTTGATTTCAAAAAGATAAAGTGAATGGCACATGGATTGGTTAACTCAGTATATTTAATCAAACTAAACTTAAATAACAATTGGAGAAACATTGAACAAAAAAAATCTTAATACCTAGCACTCCTAAGTGAAAATTTCTAGGGAAAATTTGCACCTTACCAAAAAATAAAAGATGATATGGATGCCACATGGCATGCCACATCAATATATATAGGTAAAGTAATAGTCAAACTTAACTTTGTTTAATGTTCAGGGCAAGATTACTACAATCTGAAAACCTATGGGCAACATTACTCTTAAAAAGACATCTGAATATCCAACACTTCAGAGTGAAAACTTTCAGAGAAAATTTGCACCTTAAGCCTTACCTAATCAATCATTGTTATTAGGTTTCGGCTTGCTTACATGGGTCACACTACTACAAAATATGTTTTCTAAAGCCCTATTTCAAAATTGATCCTTATGGAGACGATTTTAAAAAAAATTATTGGTGATATTTTTGTAAATAAGATGAAATATTTACACTAGATGTACACATAACTGGTGTAAGATATCAATAACATGTGTTAAATATACTTTCTATTCTGACTCCTTAGTTTCTTGTCTACTTTCTCACTCTTTTCTGACCTTCATCAAATCGTTCATTTCACTGCTTCGGTTCCTAATATTTGTAGTCATTATGATAGAAGGCCATTCTTTGATATTCTTTTTTGAAACTGTTCTTATTCCTCAATCATATATATATAATTCCTAATATCAATACTTTTCTTCTCATCACTTTATCTCTGTTTTATTTTATTTTCTTCTATCTGAACCCTCTAATAGCTTCTTCCTTACGAACACCTCTTTCTCTGCCACACAAAAAAATAGACGAATCTAAAGACAAACATCCTAACCTTCACCCTTTAGTTCCTTCTACTCCTTCCCTGGTTGTCACTTTGATAGAGTGCTTTGAGAAACTCATCATGCACTTCAATGGCATGGAGGACTCCGTGGAAGAACTGACTCAAAAAGTTGACAGACTAAAAGACTATTTCAGAGCTTTTCACTTAGAAGTTTATCGTCATCAATATAATTATAGCTTCTATAATCCTATTGACCCTACCCACTCTGAATCCCATAATTTTGAGTCTGATGAGAAGTGAAAGCCTACAACCTTTATCTTCCCCTCCTATTTTATTTTTTACTTAATGTTAAAAAGAGAGAATATATTATATATTATGATAGATTTTTTTTTGAAATTTTAAACTTTTGATGTAAAGTTATTAGTAACATTGAATGAATGAAGTTTCTTGCTCTGATGACATGGTATTCTTTTATTTTTCAAAAATAAAAATACCCAGGGTACAGAAAATACAATCTATTGAATGCGGTATTGAGATTGGTAAGTGTGAAAACATGACATGGGAGGAGTGATAATGGTTTTTTAGAATTACTTGAGTTGTTACAAGACATGCTTCCAAAAGAAAATGTGTTATCCAAATGCTACTACGATACTAAGAAAATAATATATCCTTTAGCCATGTAGTATAGAAAGATTTTTGCATGCCCAAATGATTGCATATTGTACAGGAAAGAGTTTGAAGATGAGGAGAAGTGTCTAATATGTCAAACACCAAGGTATAGATCAAACAAGTCTTCTGCAAAGGTGTTATTGTATCTTCCAATTATGCCAAGGTTTAAGCACCTCTTTGCTAATGAAGATGATGCAAAAAAATATTATGGCATGCGACTAAAAGGATTTGTGATGGAAAGCTTCATTATCCAGCTGATTCTTTGCAATGGAAGAAGATTGATGACTTATTTCTCGAGTTCGACAATGAACCATGAAACCTAAGGCTTGGACTTAGTACAGATAGCATGAATCCTTATGGTAGCCTTAGTAGAATACATAGTTCATGGCCCATCCTCTTGGTGATTTACAACCTGCCCATCATCTTGGTGATTTACAACCTATCTCCCTTGTTGTGTATTAAATGCAAGTATCTCATATTGTCTATGTTGATCTCAGGACTGAAATAACCAAGAAATGACATAGACGTTTACCTAATACCCCTGATCGAAGGTTTGAAGTTATGGGAAGGTGTGGATGTTTTTTATACGATTAAGAAGGAGGTCTTCAATTTGCAGGCCATGATCTTTCGTACAATTCATGACTTTCCTACATACAAATATTTGTCAGGATATAGTGTTATGGGCCATAAAGCATGTTCGATTTTTGTGGAAGGGACTTAATACCATCAACTTTGTCATGGAAGAAAGACAATCTACCTAGGTTGTAGGAGATTTCTAAGATAAGGCCACCATACAGTCGACCGAAGAAAAAAACTCCAGAGCCATTGACTGGAGAACAAGTTCATGAAAAGGTGAAAGGCATCAACGTTACTTTCAGTAAGACTACCAAGATAAGTGAGAAAAATATATGGAAAAACATATATGTCTTCTTTGAGCTTCCTTATTAGCAACATCTTCATGTAAGACACTATATTGATGTCATGCATGTGGGAAAAATATGTATAACAGCATTGTTAGAACACTTCTCAACATACATAGTAGTTCCAAAGATGCTTTGAATGCAAGATTAGATTTGCAAGAGCTTATAAGAGAACATAACAAATGTTTTGCATATCAGTTCAAATAAAAGGTTGAAAATGAGGATTGTGTTTCTGATTCAGTTAGATAGTTGGCATATTGTCCTAAATTTAATGTGATATATTGGAATTCATTTGATATCAACTAGTATTCCTTTTATATGAAGTCCCTAGATGATAAAATTAGCGTGAAAAATAGTGATATTATGTTAGTGGCTTAAGCTATACACTTCTTTAGTTTAAAAGACAATAATTCTAAATTCATTAATGCAAAATAATGGTATTATGTTCAAATGCATATGAGCTAAACAACGGTGTTATGGTATATCTATTAGGATTTATATTGGTTGATTTGAATAGTATAAGTTTTGGGGATGAACCTTTTATTATGGTAGACCAAGTAAAGAAAATGTTCTATATCGCTAATCTGGCAAATAAAAGATGGTATGTCGCTCTCCAAGGAAAAAGGGTTGTTGACGATGATGATTCGATTTGTGAGACCCATTCTTTTTTAGTAAATTTACCAAAATTGAATGAAAAATAAGTGAATTCTGATTGATTTGTATGTGAGTATTTTATATTTTTGATGTAGTATAATAATGCAATTAAGTTTCTTGTTCTTATTGCATATATGTTTTTATATAATAATAACACAAGTTTCTTGTTCTGATTGCATATATATGCTGTAACTTCAAGGGATTGGGTAATAAAAGAGTTTATAGGAAAGCATAACTATAATATTTAAATTGGTCATACACGTTATCCGGTGTAAAAAGTTATCTTAAAAACTGAAGGTGTCATTTTTGTAAAAAAAATAAAAAAATTTGTACACCATATTTATATGTTATCTGGTGTAAAAAGTCTTCTAAAATTCAAAATATTAGTCATGACATTTTTGAAAAGAAGTAAACAACTTTTTAAACTAGTTATTGTGTTAGGCAGGTTTAAAAATCTGATTTACTACACCGTATGTCATATATATTCGGTGTGAAATGGCTACTAAAAATATATTTTTGAAACCCGCCCCTTGGAGCTTCTCTCATTTCTTATTTTTGAGATTTTCTTCAGTCATATTTCTTACTTCTATCATTACTCTGCTCGTCATGCTCTGTAGTTTTCATGGGGCTTCATCGTACGCAGACGTTCTTCTCTGTTCTCGCTCTCATTGTGCTTTACCGTGTATGTGTTCAACACTTATTTTCTTGTGTACGTGCTTCACCATTTACGTGTTCATTTAACCTAGGTTTTCTAGTTTTCCTGTGACAAATACTTGCACTTCTTTCCATGGATAAATTGTAAAGGAGCAAGTTTTATATATTTTAACGGGGAAGGAAAAAGGGTTAAGTCTGTTTACTATTTTTGATTTTGTTATTACGTATATAGGAATATTGGGGTAGTGTTAATTAGAATGAGGCTAGCGATGCTTCAATAACCTCTATGCAAAGGAGGGACAGAAATGTGACGTGATTGAAAGACATTGCGAAAGTAAGGAAGGGAAATTGGTATCGATTGAGTTTGACAGACATTGGAACCCAATTGGTGAACACAAGACCAAGTACATAAGTTATGTCAGCCTACTAGCACACAACAAGCCTAAAATCGCCATACAAACTTGGGATGATGTTGATGATAGCATGAAGAATCAAATTTGGGACACTATCCAGGTATAGGAACTAACTATTTTATATTGTATGTAGAGTAATACCAAAAAACTAACTGTTCATTGATAACTCCACTTTCAATTGCAATTATTGTAACTCACGATGTTCCCAACAATGAAGTCTTGAAGAAGAAGACGTTTTATTGCGCTGAGTGTTGGAGGGCATTTAAGACACAACTAGCTCATCATTATGTACATGGCTGAGACAAAGATGGTCAGACTCATCCTTCTCCATGCAACAAGTATCAATTTATTGATGAAGTTACTTGGAAAGAATTTGTTAGGGTTCAAACTATGCCAGTAACTATTGTGAGTTGATCCAGGTTAGAGTGTCCTATGTGTATATGTCGTGAAAAAGGAATCTTTCATTTCCTATATTTCTTCCTTTCATGTGTTGGCCGGAGAAGAAAACATATCAGATTATCATATGTATTGATTTTAACTACTTCAAGTCTTGTAGGAAAAAAGGGCAAAAGCGATTGAACATGATATCAAGAATGATTACCCCCACACAATGCCTGAGGGGGTTACACGAAGGCTGAAAGAGACTTGTTGAGGGCCAAGAGGAAGATGCTAGAAGAAAATATTGAGTCAGATCCTAGTGTTCTTCTTGCTCCCCTATCTCCAATATGTCGTGAAGATAAATAGTTGTACACTCACCAAAACAAGGAGCGGATCATATACAAGCGATCACGCTTGCATGATTACAAAAAAAATTATAAGTACTACTTCTATTATTTTGTTTTACTAGACTAATTATATTATTTCTTATGTTTGCTCTTTATATGTTATAGACTAAACTTAAACAACAAAAGGCCTATGGATCCTTCATGTTAGATGGTAAGAATGACATCATGATTGTTACTACTGGCAAACAAGAGCATGGGGGCTGTGTTAATGGAGTTAGAGGAGGTGTGTATATAAGAGATTACTTTGGAGTATCTTAACGACATTCCCCACATGTGGTGCTGAGGCAAAGTTGGAATTATTGTTATCCACCATGAGGGCAGAGGCTTGGGTAGAGGCTAGGGCATAGGCATAATCTTCAATTGAGGCACGATTACAAGAGGGGTTGGCAAAGCTCAAAGAAGAAATGTTATTCATGATGACATCAAGGCAACAGGAGCTAAGTGCCCTAACGCTCTCAAATGTAGCTTGTCATAGCACTAAAGGGAGTTATTGCATGGCAGGCTAGTGTTAGAGGATATTGAACCTTATGATCTATATGTGGAGGATTCTCTCAAAAGGCTAGTGATACATGGTTTCATCCATAGCTTAGGGGCAACTTCCCATCAAATCCAAATTCAGGATGATCAATTAAGGGTGACAGTTGAAGAAGTGATAATTAAAGATGTTCTTGTCCCAATTCCCATTGATGAGGTGAATATAGTGAATCAGGTAAATGGGACTTTCATATTATGGCCAAAGCATCTTGTTTCAGATCATGACGCATCATCCCCTAGCCAACTTCTCACACTTCCCACTTTGAGTGTCGTGCAATGTGTGATCTTATTAGCATATGACAAAACATTACATATGGATGAGTTGCCTATCAATTCAGTTATGGGCGATATGGGGCATTAGCCTTTGTTGACCATACAGATATGAAATCTCTTATCACTCCTGGGGATGAACTGACCTACGGGTGCATCTAAGTGTTTTTTATGTAAGTCAAATTTAAATGTAAATATATGTAATAACAAAATTCAACACTTATAACTAACATCATGTTTGCATTATCTGTAGGTATATGCAAGTTGAATTGGTTTCTAAGGGCAAACAAGGTAAGTTCGAATTCCTATGCCCAATTTAGATTTATACAAAAGGGACCTCTCAAGCTTTAAAACTTCAATACATTTCAAGGAGGGTCGGTGAAACCGATATTGATTGTTTCTTGGCACCATATATGCAGGAGTAAGAATAATAATATTTCATTTTATTTCATACTAATTTTGTATTTGATTGATGATTATACTTATTCTTTTTTAATTAATTTCTACAGCAATCAATGGCAATTGGTCATACTATGTAAGCACAGTTATAAAGTTTTCTTCTTATACTCCCTCTATTACAAGCCATCAGTTGATGCCAAGAAGATTATGAACACGTGAGTTTTCTTCTATATAAAACAATTGTCTTTGTAATAAATGGGTTACTAAATTCATAACTTTAGTCATAGGGCTATTAGGACTTTCACAATTGCAAGGGGTCTTCAGCACGCCAACTCGGTAAGGGACCTTGAATGGATCACACCGAAGGTAATAAAAATATTAAGTCTTAAGCTCCATATTTTGCTTATGACAAATAATTTGTATCATGTTAATATTACAAAGTCGAAGGCAACCCAAAGAAAGTAACTTGTGCGGTTTCTACATGGTTAGACACATGATCAAATATTATCTTGTCAAATATGACTGAGCTAATTGAGGAGGTAAAATTGTGTTTTTAATAATTTCATCATATTTCTTGTCAATTTAATATATATTAGTAATGCCTTAATTGCTTTGATTTTAATTTTAAGTTTCAAATGTTTGATCAACCTAACCCATTTCCTGAACAACATAGTGGGAACATGTATAATCTTTGGGCTAAGTTTTTATTCAATTTATTCCTTATCAATAGTATTTATCTTTCACTGAATACATTTTTTTATTTTTCTATTCAAATTGTTGCATTTTTATTAAATTTTATTAAATGAATAATATAATGAGCAATTGAATTCTGTCTCTGCCATCTTGAACTTTGTCTCTGCTACTATGTCTTTGAGTCATATATTTGGCCAATTTCTTTATAAAGCTTCAAGGGATGAGGTTAATGAAACATTGAACGAGTCAATTTTTACAAATATATTTAAACTGACAAAGAATACCAACAGGTGTAGAAACAATATATAAATATTATAACATCTACACTGGTTATTTTTATGGTGAGGTGTAGAAAATGGATTAATTTACACCGGACGTAAACATACCTAGTGTAAACAATTCATTAATTTATAGCTGACGTTCACATAATCGGTATAGAAAATGCATTCATCTACACCATATGTCCTTACAACTGGTGCAGATATTAGTAAATTATACTCTTTATTTCAAAAGGGACTGGTTTAAATATTAAGAAAAAATGCCTTCTACACCTCATTTTCAGTCCAGTTTAGAAAAAGATTTCTTCAACATCGGTGAACTGCCAGGTTTAAAATGCATACATTTTCTACACGGTCTATTTCTACACCGAATCATTGTTTGGTGGAGAATACTATTTTAAACTGATTTTCCTTTTTTGTAGTAGTTCAATTCATCAAGCATAGACCTTTATAACCCCACACATGTTGAATACAAATAATTAGTGTTTAAGGATCGAACCAGGCTATGTGTATGAAAAATACTTTGTTGAGAGGTAAAATCTGTCACATCCTAATTTTTAGGCTTAAAAGCCCAGAAAGTAGCATAAAATAGATAGGCTACTAGGCCCCTTTAAGCAAAAGTCTCAAAAATATATAGAGGGCTTTTAGAGACTAAATTGTAAATAGAGAAAGTACAGGGATTAAAGTGTAAATAGAGAAAGTTCATAGGGAAAATATATAAATAAACTTATAGGCTCTATAAGAGTCTTAAGGGATCAAAAAGAGGAAAGAATATAGTTTATAAGCCTAAAGTTGAGGTAGAAACCTCAAAGTAATGGTTTATGAGGTTGAGCTCAAGCAGGGGCAGAACCATAATTTTAAGAAGTTTGGGCCAGTATGGGTAATTATGGAAAGATGCATGAAAAATTCCAGAAAATTTTCATAAAATGGGAAATGACTTATTAAGGCCTATTGATGTAAAAATGACAAAAATACTCCTAAAGTAACTTTAATAAAAGTTTTAGTTTAATAGCTCAGTTTGAGGTATTTATCTAGATATGATTATTTGAGCCACGAGGAGGTCTAAAACATATATGTAAAAATAGGGAATAAATAGTTAAGAGACTAAAGAAGTTTATAAAATTAGTCTCATTCTCAAAAGGTTAGTAGTGTGAGCTACATAAATACTAGAAACTTAGAATATCACTAAAAAACTTTTTACAGGAAATTCAAAAAGAAATAGTTATAGGAAGAGTTATGGCCCAAAACAATTTATGAAATTTTCCTACAATTAAAGAAAGATTATGGAGTAGACAAAGAATTTTTTGAGCTCCAGAAGGCCCTTAAAAAATTCAAACAAATGTGGGACAAGTAAAGTAAAGACAAGTGACATAATCCAATTGGTCAAGAGAAATCAAGTGCCAATATTCAATCTTATCTTCCTCCTTCTTTCAAGATGGGGCCACATAGTATGTTATGTCACAAAGATGATGTGATAAATATTTGACCACTTTTAAAGAACGAAATTGAGAAAAAGTACCCCAATAAAGTACAATTGGACAAGATGAATGGAAGCTTGTTGATGAAGCTTTCTAAACCTCTTCTTCCACTTAGAATGGAGCCATGTGAAGCCTCTTAGTTGGTTGGAAGAGTTAGACAAGATGTGACTAAATTCATGAATAAAATAATATTATTATGGACTCCAATAATTTATTAAATTTAGTTAATAACACATGGACCAATTAAAGGAAATACATGTAGACCAATCAAAAGAAGGCACCTGTTGCTAAGTGGACCAATAAGGAGTAGCCACTTAGCAAGGAAGAAGATAAGGTAATAATGACTAGGGATATGTGGACTGTCATATCCTAATTTTTAGGCTTAGAAGCCTAGTATATAGCCTGAAAAAGGGATGCTACCAGACCCTATTGAGAAGAGGTCTCAATAAATAGAGAAAATTATGCTGATCAGTTTGATGCAACATAGAGTTTTGATATGAGATCCTGAAAGATTTATATTAATTTTGAAGAGAAGAAAAATTAATACAGTATTCTTTAGACCTCAGAATCAGATGAGATGTGGCAGTAAAATCCTATAATTAATGTAAGAATTTCTAAAACTAATAGAGCCCAAAAAGGAGTTCTGTAGAATTTATTACAGAATTTATAGTGGATTAAAATACCTGATAAATAGATTTTAGGGGAATTTCTCGGGAATTGAGCCCATAAAGATAGAGGATCATACAGAGGGTCCAGAATGGCACCTTATAGGCCCAATAATATTTTTAGATAAGTATATAGGCCAGGGCTAATAAAGACCGAGAAAAATAAAGAATTATGAAAATGCCACTGAAGGTATGCCACTGTGTGGTGTCATTAAGTCAGAGACAGACGAAGGGCATTATGATCATTTAACTAAGGTTAGATAGTCAAGAAAGGGTATATGGATAGTTGACCAGGGTCAAGAGATACTCTGGTAAGGTATAAAAAGACAATAGTGCCCCTAGAAGTACTAAAGAGGTAGTAAGGGCATTATGGTAATTTACTAAGGATGTTTTTTGGGAACCAAGCCACCAGAGTGCTTGGGCTAGGTTAGAAACCCAAGATGACAATCCAAGGCCCAAAAATGTAGTCCAAGAGTAATGTGGGCCCAAGAGACATTAAAATATTATTTTGGTGTTTTTTCAACAAAGTAAAGTGACCCGGTCCAAGATAGAACTAGATAAAGTGATATGGAATCATGAGGGGACATAAATGGGGCAAGGCACCACATGCCATAATCACAATAAAAGAGGGAAAGCAAAGGACACATGGCATGATTACAAGAAAAGGAGAAAAAGCAAGAGGACACGTGGCACGATTTCGGCCGTCCATTCAGGGAAAAGACTCTGGAACTCTTTGGAAAGGCTGAGTCAGCTGGTGAGGTGTCCCAAGGGCCCCACCATTGTGCCACATATACCCCTGAGGTGTCCCTTGAGGTGTCCTGGATGATGTCATGAGTGGTGAGTCATCAGGGAGGGTGATGTCATCGTGATGATGCAGGCAAAGCTTCTTAAGGAAGCATGCAATCTGAGCCATTCATCCCAAATCAATCTGGACCATTCATTCCACCTCCTCTCACCTATAAATAGGCACTCTCCTCCCATTTCAAGGCACACCACAGATTTGGCAAGAGAAAGAGAGAAGGAAAGAAAGAAAGGAAAGAAAGGAAGGAGTTCTTGTGGAGCCAGGAGCAGTCTAAGGAGAGGAGGGACTGGGCAAAGCTTAAGAATTAGGTAAGTAAGTTATCTAGTCCTTGATCTAATAAAGTAAAAGATTGCTCTTAGTAGTTAGAATAGAGAAATATCTCTATTAATAAAGTTAGCTATAGATAGAAAGAAAGCCAGGGAAATGTTAGAGTAAGAATATTACCCCTAGCTATGCATGAGTTAAATAGAGCTATGCTGATAGAATAATAATGAAGATATTATTATGCTATGTATAGGCTCTGGCCTATGGAAAGATGGAATCTTAGTGCAAAGGCTAAGAGCTAGAGGAAGGCTATATGTCAGGTAGTAAACTAATCCTAAACTTGTATGCATTGAATGTTATACTTGATGTGCTATGGCTTTGTTGAATTGTGTTGAATATGTTCTTATGTATGAAGCTCTGTTCCTATGATTACTTTGGCCAATTATATTTCATATGTAACATGGAAGCATGCACATTATGCAATGCTAACACTTTCACAAGCAAGCACAAGTATTCACATTAATGCATGCATTGTTTATTCACATTAATCTCCAGAAATCTCACCCCTTCTATATCAATCCAATTATAGCAGGTCTTCTCAAGATGGAGGAGATAAAGATTCATGAAGAGATGTTAATTACTTAGCATGATTGATATGTGATTGATGTATGTATCATTGCTGGAAATTGTCACTATGAACAGCAACTCGTGATGGAGGCAGTGACATTTAAGCTATAATTATAAATAGTAAATGATTGAATAAATGTATGATATTTTTCAATAAATAGTAGACATGCCAAGCTTCGATTTGATATATAGAACGTCTTATTTGGATGTCTACACAAAAAGATATGATTTATCAAAGTTGGGACCAGAATGCTGGAATCAGGGACAGGATGGAGGAACAATGATTTTGGAACGTTGACCAAAGTTAACCTGGTCAAGACATGGTCAATGAGTCATTTTTCCCTAAAAGAACATTATGTTAGATTCGTGTAGCAATTTGAACCACTCCATTTCAATTTTTATAGAATTAGTTATGATTTTTCAAAATCAGATCACTCCTCTAGAATTTGCACAGTGAACAATATTCGCTAAGAGTAAAATTCTAGATTTAGTAATTTGACTTCAACAGCCTTAGAAGTGGTTCAAGATGCTACCATTTGGTCCCTAAGACATAAAAAAATGAGGATGTTACATGGACCAATAGGAAGAGGCCAAGTGGCTAACATATGAACCACTTAGAAGTGTACAAAGAGGCATATGTGAACCAATAAGAGGAAGATAAGTACCATTGTAAATATTAAGACATAAAGGGGCATAATGATCCCTAGAAGCAAAAATTTGTCTATAAATACCCCCTCCTTCACATTTTGTGTTCCCAAGGAACATTGAAAAAACTCTATCAAAATTTCTACCACACATCGAAACAAGTAAGAACAAGCAACCAGATCAAGCGAGCAAGGTAAGCTATTAATCCAAACTTTCAATCTTTGATTCTAGGGGATTATTCTTGGATTATTTAGCTTGAAAATCATAAAATACTTCCTTCCCAAGGATTTTCTGAAATCTTTATAAAATGAGGAAAGAAGAAATTGAAATTGGATCTAAGTTAGATAAGGTGAATTAAAGCATAATCCAAGTACTATGACCTAGATCAATAAAGGATTTCATGAAATTCTGACTTTAGTGGAATTTCAACATGGACAGTAACTACATGGAGGAGAATGATTTTGATTATTTTGATGATTTTGAAGCTTCCATTGAGTTTAAATGAGAAATGGTGTATGATTAATGTAATCAGCAAGCATTGGGGAAGTATTGAATAAAAACTGTAATTTTTGGAGAAATTGTGTATCATTTGGATTTCTGTTTAGTTCTTGGTGAAGGAATTTGATTTTTATAAATCTAAGTTCATATTGGATTCCTCATGAAAAATTTTGTGGGATTGACCATGGAAAAAGTTTTAGAAAGATAGATAGAAATCCCTAAAGTTAAAGTAAAGAGTTAAGAGTTCAAGAAAAATTATGGTCATGAACATTACTTGAGTTCATGACTCTAATGAGTGGTATACATAATGTAATTGTGTTTAGGTCCATGTGATGTTAAATAATATGAGTTAAAAAGGTTGTGTAAGCAACCAATGATTGGTTGAAGGCAAAGGGAGAAAGTTCAAGAACAAAGGAAAAGTACGTGGTATAAGGTAGTGGACTTACCCTTTTATGTGATTGATGTGGTATGCTTATGTGTTAATATGCATAAGTTGATTGAATGATATTTTGGCATGATAATTGTTGCTGGAAATGCTATTTCTATAATATTATTTCTATGGCCATGAATTTTTATACAAAGAATAAAACATGATGACATGTCACTAGCTAGCATAAGTCTAAGTAAAATTACATGTCATGTTTGCAAATATGGTAATGTTTGCTACTGATATTCCCTAGAATCTCACCCTTCCCTTAACCAACCAATATAGGTAAAGTATTATGGAAGATGTATACATGAAGAAGAGCCAAAGAATGGAAGATGAAAAGTAGAGAATTACATGTTCTAGCATGTTATATTCTCCCATTTATGTAAATGTTATGTAATGTGTCATTTTATGTAATGAAATTATATTGAATAATTATGGAATATTTATATGATGTATATGAATAAATGGGAAACCAAGAGGATGGTTTGTGCATGCTAGAATAATTAAAGAAAAGTAAAGAAACAAGTTAGAAAAGTAAAAATGTAGGTCATGGAGTAGTGAGCGTTTAGCTCCAATTTGACCTAGCTAATTAATGAATTAAACCATAAGATTTAGTGAGATATAGTACACATCCCAAACTTTAACAGCATGGGTAGTTTGCCATAATTGGATATGTGTGCTAAGAAAAATGAATTTCCAAAGTTGAGACTCAGAATCTAGACATTCCAAAAATGATCATATGAACAATAATTTTTAACGAATTAACTGTATTGAATGTTCCAGCAAAACTCTAGATTTATATTTTTTTTCATTAAATAAAATTAAAATAGCTTCAAGCAGAAATTTGGAGCACCTCTATACGATTTTTTTAGAATTAATTATGATTTTTCAAATTTGGACTGACAAATCTAGAAAATGAACAATGAACAATACCCGATTGTCAATTTGCAAAGTTTTAATTTTTAAGTCTAAGTGAAGTGTTAGAATCCATATTCAATAATATTTTTATGATGTCAAAAGTAACTCAAAATAATCAAAAGTGTTTTGTGTTTAAATGATGTTGAAAAGAAAAATAAAAGAAGTTAATCAATTAGTCAATCGATTAATGATATTTAATCGATTAGTCAATCCATTAATGAGTATCAATTAATTGATTGTTATTTTATTAATGTTAGGACTATGTTCTATGCTATGAAAGAAAATTATAATATCGCAATTTTTAGTCCCAGAGTCCCAGAAACATATAGAGGGTTTTTGGGAACTAAACTGTAAATAGTGGAAGTTCAAAGACTAAATTGCAAATAAGTAAAAGTCCAGGGACTAAGTTGAAAATAAGAAAAAAATTTAAGGATTTAAATATAAATTAGAAAATCCCAAGGCCAAAAATAAAAGTATAAACAAGTTATGGGTCATTAAGTGTAATTATGAAAAGTTGAGGGCCTAAAGTGCAATTTCCAAAAGTTTAGGGGCAAAACGGTAATTATAGAAATTTGAGTCAGAAAATGCCAAAAAATACCGAATGCATTTTAGTCCCAAATTTTACTATAAAATAGAGAAAGTTATTCTGATCAGTTTAACGCAATACAAAATTTTGATTTCAGATCCTGAAAAATTTATATAAATTTCTAAAGTCGGGAGATTATTCTAGTATCCTTTGGACCTCATAATAAGATAAAATTTGGTAGTAAATTCTTATAATTAATATAAGAATTTATGAAACTAACACAAGTTAAAAAGAAATCCTGTAGAATTAATTATGAAATTTAAGATGAAATCAGACACAGATAAAGGGTTAAAGAAAATGTAGATAATTTTTATCAGGACTTCTGGGTCTTCAAAAATTATGAGACTTTGCAGGAAATTCATTTTATATTAGAATGAATTTATAAAAATATCAAAACTATTAAAATAGGAGTCTAATATTTATCTAAAAAATCATGGTAATTTAAGAATGTCGGTATTAGAAAAGTGCCTTGGAATTTGTGTCAATTAGCTACGGTACCTAAAAGAGACCCAATATGGCATCCTAGACAAGCCCAATAAGCCCAAGATCAAGTCTTGGAGCTTAAGTCAATTTTGGAGATTTTTTAAAAAAAATAGAGAAAATCCAAGATAATGTAAGAGATAAGGAAGTTGCACATGGTGGAACCCATATACCATGTGCAATACACCACTTGGAAGCAAGAACAAGGAACAAGAGTTTGGACATGTGCTAAAATGAAGTAAAATAATATAAGAATTAACCTAATGGTGATTAAGGTTAATTAATCTAAAAATCAACCAATCAAATTCAAGATTAAGCCATTGTAATAATTATGAAAAGTGGGGTTCTTATGGACCTAAGATGCCATAATTTTGGCTATAAATACTCCTCTCATTCTTTAAAAAATTGTGGCCTAAGTGGACCCTTAGAGAAACTATTGTCATTTGAAAACTCACCCAAGATAAAGGCAATTCAAAGCACTTAGAGATCAAGGTAGTTAAGGCATAAGGTATGTGATCATTCCTAGTTTATTTAGATGTATTTTGGAAGGGTAAAACCTAGGTTTTAGTGGTTAGAAATTCCATTAAACCTAGAGTATGCTTGCTGTCTAAATTGTAAGTTGAAGGAGGAAGAAGAAAATAAAAGTAGAATTAGGTGATTAAGGTTTAGATAAGTTGATTTTGATGATTGGTTATTGAAGTAAGTTGTTCTCTTGACTTTGTCATTGATAGAGGCATTCAGACTAGGTCTATTTTGGACTAAGAAGAATGAATTTCAATGATCTAATACTTCCATTGAATTTATATGATGATTTTGTGTAGGATTGGATAGATTTAGAATCTTGGAAGTATTGGAATTGAAAGTTGTAATTTTTAAGTCTTATCTGTTATTGTTCACATGCATAAACAGTTATTGGAATTTTATGATTTTGATCCTTCCAATGGTTTTAAAATAAAAAATTGTGTGGAATAAAGTAGAAAAACAAATATTGAAAGCATTGAAATCAAAATGAGGATTTTTAAAAGAATTATGTACATATTTTCAATTATGTCCAACAAGCCATGAAGGAGCTATAATTTCATGATTCTAAATTCATAAATAGATTTAGAAGATGAAATTGTGTAGGGTAAATTTAAGACACAAATTAATTCAAAGAACAAGGCAATTAACCATAAATTAAGAAAGATGGAGGTTAATTGATTAAGTTAAGTTTAATGTCCTTATATGCCAATTGAGTTGAATGATGATGAATGAATGAATATGTGATGTTTAGAATTTGATTGTGTATTCAAGAATACAACCTTACTTTAAGGAAATGTAACAAGAAAGAGGATAAGGAAAAAGTAAAGCATTAAGGTAATAAACTTACCTAAACTTGTATGTGTTGAATGGATGGTTGATTGTGTTATGGCTTGATTGATATTGTTCATATGTAAATGTTGAAGCTCAGTGCTATGATTACTTTGGCCAATTGTATTTCATATGTTACATGGAAGCATGCACATTACATTATGTTGTCACAATCACAAGCAAGCACTAATACCAAGCATTAATGTATATATTGTTTAGTACCGTTTACTATTGAGATTTTCCTAGAAATCTCACCCCAAATTATATCTCTAATCAATAGGAACTATAAGCATGAGAGAGGAAGAATGTTAGATGATGATATAGTTTTCTTATATGGTTATGTTATAGACAGGTTTTGGGATGAATCTATTTAAAGTTAGTTGTGTAAATTCTGCACTGGAACAAAAGACAGTTTTTAGCTATGACACTTGGGCTGTAATTAAAAATAGTTAATGATGTAATAAATGTATGATATTTTAGCAATAGATGGTTAACATGCTAATCTTCGCTTTGACACTAAGTACGCCTTATTTTGATGTCTGTACAAATAGAAAGAATTTTCTAAAGTCAGGGACTAGAATATATTTTCAGAATATTGACCAAATGAATAGTAATTTTTAACGATTAAACTGTATTAATTGGTTAAGAATTTGGTTAGAAACTTATTTTTTCCTTAAATTTAAAGATATTATATTTGAGTAGAATTTTGAAACACTGAATTTCAATTTTTCTAAAATTAATTATGATTTTTTAAAGTTCATTACTTAATCTTGAATTACTATATGAACAGTACTCATAAGGAGTGAAATTTCCAGATTTTGTAATTGGACTTCAATGGACTTGTAAGTGATTTCTAAATGCTATTGAATGGTCCCTAAGATGTATAAAAGTAAGGTATTACAAAATCAATTAATCCATTAATGAGTGTACATTAATCGATTAAGTGTTCAATTATTATCATGAAATTGTTCTATAGAATTGAACAAATAAGTCAATTAATTGATTAATTCTAATTAATCGATTGTCTGTTTGATTAATTTGTTCATAACAGTTTTTTCTTTATTCAAAAGAAACTCTATTGATCGATTAGTTAATCGATTAATTTATATTAATGCATTAAATATTTGATTAATCTGTTTAGAATCAGTTTGTAAAAATCAAATGTGAATCAATTAATTGATTGGTTAATCAATTAATTTATATTAATGGATTAATTGTTCGATTAAAGTGTGTTGAAAATATTTATGTTGAAACTGATTGCATATCTGTTTATATTGAAACTGATTGCATATCTCTTTGCATATATTAATGAGAAAGAAGGATATTTGTTTGTATAGGATCGAAAATCAAAAGTCTTTATCTGTTTACATTGAAACTGATTGCATATCTCTGTGAGCTATATATGTTTGATTCAAACCTAAAATATTCTTATGTTTCTCATCATTCATCATTATAAATCTTTTGAGAAACTTATTTTATCAGTCTACATTGAATATGGTTGAACACTTTGATCAATGTGATGCTCTATTTTCTATTTTCTACATTAATTGAAACATTGATTGAATTCATGATGATTAATCCATTAGTTAATAGATTAATATAATATATTTTTTATAGTCATTTGAACTTTATCAGAACTTAATCTTTATAATGTAAGTTGATGATTAGTTATTTATACACTTAATCAATGCTTAAACTCCTGACAAATCTTTGAGATTGAGTGCATTCAAAGAAGCCTAAAAGTTTGAAATGATGAAGGCTACATCAACGGAAACTTGCTATATCTAGCAAAGTATTAAATGCTCACCTAACCACCAACAGTGCCTTCACTCCAACTGTGACAAGCTTGAGTCTACTAGCTACCAAACAAAATAAATGCTATTTAAGGAAGACTCTATATTAATGAAGACAACAACGAATAGACAAAAGAACAACGACTAAATTTATTACATTATTTCTTCATTGCTCTGTAAACTGATATAATTGTCCTTCAGTGTTCATCATCATATACACTCTATGAGAGAGATTGAGATATTTTTTATTCATTTTGTAGACTTAACAGATTAGTTCTCTTAAGTTGGAATTATTACCTTACAGGAAGTAAGGGGAAGTAATTGAGAGAATCAATTGTTGTACTGAGGCACCAAGTGCCTGTTTCAAATCTTATATATAGTTGAAAATCTCATGGTCTTTGGAGACTGGACGTAGGACAAGAGAATCGGTCCAAACTAAGATAAACTGACTTGTGTTGATCTTTCTATCTTTTGGTGAAATCTTTATAATCACTATACTCTTTACTTTATTATATTCTGTCTGTCTTTTAGTTTATCAATTTACGTTAAAATTTTTCAAAATAACCAATTTACCCCTTCTCTTGGGTGTTTTGCCGAGAATAATTTGAAACTTCCGTGTACCTAATCGCTTCCGAACACGTACTCTGAGGAGTAAAAGTAAGGATATTTCAAAATCCCTTTATCATCTTTATACTTTGGGAGGATTAGTCTCTTACTATTGGATGGGGAATACCATCTGGACTCTACCAAAAGAAAAAATTGATGCGGAGGAACTTCAAGATGGGAAGAAGTCCTTTATCCTCTTATGCATAACATGAAAAGATTTTTATTATAATAAGAATGTGAAAAATGAGAGGGAAAAAGTCTAATAGAATGGGCTTATTTTATTTTATTTTATTATAAAAAATCAAACTTTATTAAAAGATAAAAACATTACAACATAAATCCCAACTCGTGCATTAAAGCATGAATGAGAAGGACTTAGATAAAACAAAATACACAGCAAAAACATGGACATTACTTAACAACATAGAAACTAAACAAAAGGTACAGGAAAATCAAAAGAGGTGTAATGGGCCATGTTCCCAAAGAACTGTGGCAGACATCAAAGAGCTCGAACATCTCCAAATGTACAATGAATAGCTACGAACAAGAAATTGATGCAGATCTATGTTCATCACCAGCCAGACCACAGGCACAGCAAAGCAAGTTGATGATAAAAGGCCAAAAAAGAAACGGCCAATATCATCCAATCCTCCAATGGAGTTGAGAAGACTAACTATCCTCTACAAAGCATAAAGGATAACAAAGAAGAGCACGATAACAGATAAGAAGAATCACTCTGACAACTGAATCCCATCAACACCCAAGTTACAATCAGAAGATCGAGCAAGTCTTGTACCCTGCAATAGAACATAAAACACACAAGATAGAGACACAAAAAATACAAAAAATGAGAACAGAACAAGAAAATATTATCAAATAAAAGTAGCAGAGAATTGAGAAAAGTCAGAAGCCCATATTTGGATTCCCACTCCAAATCCAACCAAGCAAACAAGAAAAATCCAAAAGGGAATATAAACAAGAAGACAACAAATCAAAGGAAACTAAGAGACCAACCACAACAAAGCAAGAAAACACCATGACAGAGAAAAAATGGTGATGGAACAGAAGAGGTTGTTTAAAGTCAAAGACGGTGGAGACCAAGAAACGGAAGAAAGGCCGAAAAAACTAAGGAAGAAAGGGGAAGGCGGTTGAAGAACACAAAATAGAGGCTAGTCGGTGGAATGTGAAAACTAAAGAAAAACAAAGAGAGCGAGCGATAGATGGAGAGACGCAGAAAAGAACATGGCTCTCCGACGGGGATGAAAGAGAAGAAGATAGAGGATAAACCGGTCACGGTGAGGCTGAAAAGGCGATGGAAAAAGATGAGAGGGGAAAAAATAAGGAAAGGAGCGAACAATTGCGGCAGAGAAAGGAGCAAAGAGAGACAAAAAACTAACACAAGACAGGAAGAAGTGTCAAAGACGGCGGAAAAGCACCACAAGAAGGTGCCGCCAAGAGAGATTGTAGCTCTCCTTTAGAGAAAACTCTCCAATAGAATGTGATTTTTTGAGACAAACCCAAATGTGCTTGTGTTAGGTGTTGTTTGGTACAAGAAAAATAGGATGATAAAAAAGGAAAATTGTACTTTTTCTCTAGGCATGATGCGTTTGGTACGTTGTAAAGAGATTTTTCAGAAGACATATTCCCTCACCAAATAGAAGGAAGCCATATTCCATGTTGTCTTTACCCATTTTACCCTTCTTATCTTCCCTCAACAAGGCTTCACTCACCCATCTTCTTCATCCACATTGTCATGGAAGGGACCAAAATTACCCTCTACCCTTTCACATCTTCTTTGCTTTTTATACCCTCTCTGCCTTCTTCATCATCTTTGTTTTTGCATCCCGTTGGTTGGTCATCCTATGCTTCCTTCTTTAGCATTGGTGTTGCTTATTCTTTGTTCAATAGATCTACCTGAACCTAGTGATGGCGTCATCCACATATCGTTCTTTCTCATTCTCTTCATGTTAACCACAGATCTTGTCCTTGGCGCATTGATGCCTCCTTCGTTCGTCGCTCTTCTTTCTCTTCGCAAATTTATCTTGTTTACTTTTTTTGGTTTTGATTTGTTTATTTGTAAAATTTGTTGATAAAATATGTAAAATAACAAAATATTTAGTTTGAGTCTAAGACATTCTCCTTAAAATATATTCCGTAACTCCTCAACAAATAAGAAGCAACACTCTTTAAGGTTAAATGATTTTTTTCTATAAGAATTCATATTAACAGAACTAGCAGAAAATAATAGAACTCAACGAAGGTAAAATATATCATAGAAAGAAGATTTTAAGAGCGATGTGTTATTCATCTCGTATTTTTTTAATCAATAAACCCCTTTTAATTTATAGATTTTAGAAAAATATGAGATTTTAGAAAAATATGAGATAACTAAACAGAATGTTTGTCTAGAAGACTTAACAGGCATGTGAGAATGATTTTTTTTTACATACTCACACACAATAATTATAATATTTCTAACAAAATCATGATCTAAAATTGAAATGTTAGATATGATCTGGATTTTGTTATTTTTGCTAGTCCAAAGTTTGAATAAAATGATAGTCATTGGTAGCTATGGGCGATGAATAATAAATAGGAGTATTTTGGGTATTTGGCATTTAATTTTTATTTTTTTAATTAATCATTTTTCTTGTTTCTCCTTTGCATGCCAAACATGTTTGAAATTTTTCCTTCCAATTCTTCAAGATACATTCTATGTACCAAACATGCGCTAAGGAAATTAATGATATAAGAATTGCATAGTGAGAGTAAATTGAATTCATTATGCGGAACAAGTCCAAATAGCATAAATAACCAAGTCCCTACCAAACAAACAAAAGGTCACTTTACAGTTACCACAAAAGAATTTAGCCAAAAAAAGTTACCACAAAAGAAAGAGTGATTGACAGATTGAATTTGAAAGGAATCATGGGGCGAAGATGTAGCCTTGACTGCCTACATGATCAATTACTTCAAACCCTTTAATTTCTCTTCACCATTATTCAACTTTATTCTCAAAGTACATCAAATCCAAACCATTGAAACCATCTCAAATCCATTATTCCCCACTTTTACAGCTCAAATCTTCACTTTTTGAATGGTTGGTTCCCCTTTATAATTTGAAAAATCCAGATAAGTTAAATGTGTGGGGCAACCACTTTATTAATGAATGTTTTGAAAAAGTACTAAGAGAGTCATAGTTCAACTAGACGAAAAGTCTTGTTAAAGGTGAGAGCTCGTGAGGGAGAGATTAGATTTACTCAGATTTCATTTTATTTTATCCATTAAATTTATACTCATCCAATCATTAATATATGACATATATATTTAATTAATTTAATTAGATTAAGAAAATTAATTAAGTTATTAATATGATATTTTTTTTTAAAAATACCATAATCATCTTCTTTAATTCTATCACTCTATCACTTACTTAATTATTATTAAAAGAGTATCAATAAGGGTAATTCAGAAAAAAATAACTGATAAATATAAGAATAAGTTTTATATTTAGAACTAATATCAAATATATTTAGAACTAAATCATAAACCTAATTAGATTATATATTAAGGATATGATGAGTAATTTTTTCAAACTATCTCCATTAATTATATATATTAAAAAATTTCTATTAAAGGATAGTAATAACATATTAAGAAAACTAAACTATTTATAAATAATTAATATAATTTATTTTTTAATTTATATAAATTAGTTATTTAATTTTTAAATTAAAGATTAAGGTTAATAGTACTAAATATGGTTAAAGTTCAACTAAACAAAACGTCTTGTTAATGGAGAAACCTCGTGAGGTGTTTGATTACTTACTCAATTGTCCGTATAGAGCGCCTTTTTGATTTAAAGAAGCAGAAGAAGGAAGAAAATGGGGTGAGCTTTTTGGTCTGTTAATGATGAAAAAGGGAACAGTGAGACAAAGGGATAGTAATCGTGGTGTGGTCTTATAAGTCTGAAATCTCATTTGGTCACTTCTTTTAATGAGGAGATCATTGCAATTATGTCGTGTGTAAGAAGAAGATTACAAAAGCCAAAGGCAAAGTGTTTTTAGTGTGGTGTGAGTGTGAAACATGTCCCACTAAGACAAAAGCCACACGAAAGAGGAACAAAACCGGACATTTCATTAATTGATCGATGAGCCGTCCCAAGTCAAAAACCATTAAAAGAAGAGTATCTCATTCACATGCCAAAAGTTCAGCCTCTCCAAATCTCAACCCCTCATCTCTCATTTCACTTTTTCGATCCCCATTTTCTAGTGGTAGATTTTTTTCAATATATTATATAGTATTTCATACTTTTTTTTTATCACTCTATTCCTATTCCTACACACACACATATATATATATGTCTCGCATGTCAAAAAGATATATTAAATTAATAAAAAAATGTATTTTTACCTTTAATCTAAAAAAATATATTAAAAAATATTATTAATTACCTTACCAATTTTTTATGTTCAATAAAAAAGTTATTAATTACCCTATAAATAACTTATATTTATAAATAATTTTTATCTTATAGATGACTTGTATATAGAAACAAGTGGTAATATACAACAATAATAAATTTTATCCTATTAAGTGAGCTCATATACATGAATTATAGAACACCAATATACTCTATTAATAATCAATCTTTTAGATATATTGTTAATAAAATATTTCTTTTCAACAAATTTATCAAGCATTCTCTTTGATATTTTTGTACTCTTTTATAATAGACCCTATACTATCTCATCTATTCTTTTTATGGGTGCTTCCAACGGCTTTTTTTTTATATGTTCAAATCACCTCAAATAATTTTTTTTATCAATTTCACTTAATTTACCAAATTTATTAGAGTTATAAAAAATAATTGATGTCTATTATTTCATTGTTTTTACAAATACTATTCATTAAATACTTTTATCTGTCAGCTCACTTTCTCTTAATTATGTAAAAATATTCTTTTAAGGGGTATTTAAAAAATATTAATTACTGCTTAGATTTTGTCAAATCTTTGATAAACGAAGGGAGTATTATTAAACTATTGAATAATTAATATTCAAGTTGGTTTAGTCATTTTTTCTTCTTTTATGTTTTGATTGAGTGGAGTCCCAGCTGAAAAAAAAAAAACTCTTTTAAGCATTTTTTCCCTCTCTATAGAAGTCATATTCAAGATTTTATTCAAGGGAAGACAGATCTTTTACTACTATTGATTTGTTTATTTTAAAATTATATTTATTCTGCTATGCCCACATTGTCTTGCTTGGAATTCCTACTTCTAGCACCATTGAAATAATTCATTTTTTCTATCTTCAAGACTCAATCCCAACTCTTCAGCTTTCATCAATTTCTGGATTCTCTTTTCCTAGTGGCAGTTTTCTTAATTCATTTTTTAAAAAAAGTTATTTGGAATTCAATATTATCAACTAATTATTATTTAAGTTAGATCAGCCCTAATTAGAAATAAACTCTCCGAATTCATTTTTTCTTATATGCAAGATTTAAGATTTTATTTAAAAAAACATTAAGTTTCTTATCACTTAATCTAACTATTACTCTATTTTTATTTTTAAAATTATATTCATTCCACTATTCTCAAATCGGATATTGCTTGGAATTCCCACTACTAATACTATTCATCACTGTTCAGTTTTCTATCTTCAAGATTATTCAAATCTCAAACCTTGATCTTTCATTTCAATTTCTAGATTCCCACTTCATAATGGCAATTTTCTTAAAACAATTTCACGTGCAATTTAATATGCAATATTACCAACCAATTTAAATTCAATCAATATCTGACTCCACTAGTTATAGACTCTCACAACACAATTTTTCTATTCACAAGACTCGCAATACATCTAAGGAATTCTTATACTTGAGATATTACTTAAAATAATATTCAATCGCATATCCTTTAACCCAACTCTTTTCTCCCTTAAATTATATTAATTCAACTATATTCAAATTCTACAGTACTATTTATAATAACTTCAATTTTTCTGGTAAAGCTGAGGGAATTTTATTTCATGTTTCTAAACTCACTTGTCACTTCTTCTCGTCTTTTCAAGTGAAGAATGCCCCGAACATCAAACACGGAATCTAATAATATATTCAAACTCATTTTATTGGAACAGCATGGTAGACGAACAAACAATTAAGAAAGCACTGATTTTTTTATTTTGTAAAAAAGAAAGCCAATGGATACTTTTGATTTATAAGTATGATATTAAAATTCAACTCAGTTCAATCAGTGGAACTAACGAATCAATTCTCTAGCCAATTTAATGAAAAGTTTTAGATGAGTAAAGGAATCAACCCTAAAATAGCACCATTTTAAATATAGAAAAAATAGTAATCTATTTTATTTTTTATTTGATTTATATTTGTGGGTTTTATACACGTACGTTGCGGTTTAATATTTTTTTTATTTAAATAATTATTCTTTTAAGGTATATATAAATATTTTTATTAAATCATATTATTTTAATTTTAATTAAGTTAACACTATTCAATTAGTATTAGATTACTAATCTTTAAATATTTGTTTTCAATCAGTTTAATAACTGGTATAGTTTGAAGCATCTCCTTGTGAGAATGTCCATGCTGCTCCTCATGCTCTCTTTTCTGCTTACTTTTTCTGACTTTATAATAATTGCTCATTTAATATTAGGTTTAATTCAATAAGCAGCTGCTATTTTCTCTCATTAAAAAAATAGAATATTGTTCCAAAAAAAAAAAAGATGTAATAAAAGAGAGAGAAAGAGTTGTTTTGTGATGGAATCTGGTCCGACATAGTTAAAAGATATTGTCTACAGTCTACACCCTAGAGCAGAGATTCCCTCACCATTATTTCTGCTTGGAATAAAAAAAACCTTGTAAGACAAAAATATTCTTCACATTTCTAAATAAAATATAATATGAAAGAACAGTTAATATTAAATTAAATAATAATTTCATTAAAATAAATATTACTTATATTATGTTTTCATATAATTAAAAAGAAAGAATTTAATTTCCTTAATGTTCAATAAAATCAACTTCCATTCATTTTTTTTGGGGTTTATGATGAATTCTGTTATAAGCATAGCACACTTTTTAATTAAAAATTGAAGTGTGATACAATACAGATGTCAAAGAGGGAAAATGATTGAATTGCTTATTTGTTTATTTAAATTTAAACTATTCCTCTGGTTAAAGTGGAAGTTGAAATTAATGAATTATTTAAAGGAGGAAAGAAAAATAATTAGAAAGACAATACTGTTTAAAGAGAAGATTAAAATATTTTAATGGTAACAAAAAACACACCAAATTAAAGAAAGAGCTAAAAAGAACAAGTGCTCTCTCCACCCTACATTTATGGGCTCTATAAATTTAGCTATACTACAGAATCTTGAAAGGCACAATCTTGTGAGGGAAAAATTTTACAACGCAAACTAAACTGAAGGACCATCTTTCAGTTTCAGTCTCTCTAATGGAGTTTTGGACTCTCCTCCATGTTGTTTCCATTTTACTGCTCCTCTCTCACCGCTTTGCTCCAGCAAATGCAAACATCGAAGGTATAAACAATCTCTCTCTCACACACACTGTTCTGGGTTTGTGTTTGTAATGGTGTTATGCTGTTGAAAACGAAACAGGGGATGCTCTGTACGCTTTCAGAAGAGCTGTGCGCGATCCAAACGACGTGCTTCAGAGCTGGGATCCCACTCTGGTGGATCCATGCACCTGGTTCCATGTTACCTGTGACGATGACAAGCGAGTTACACGCCTGTAAATAAATCTCTCTCTCTCTCTCTGTGTTACTTACTTTGAAGAAGGAACGAATAAGAAATGGGCAAATAGATTTTGAAATTTTTGTGTTGTGTAATGAAGAGACTTGGGGCATGCAAAACTTTCTGGCCATCTGGTTCCAGAGCTTGGGAAGCTTGAGCGACTTCGGTATCTGTAAGCATTAAGAAGAATCACAGAACCTATGCTTTTTGGTCTTATTATTATGAAGAAGAAGATTCTTTTCTTTTGCAGAGAATTGTATATGAATAACTTGGAGGGTTCCATACCAAAGGAACTTGGAGGGCTCAAGAGTCTTGTAAGCTTGGACCTTTATCATAATAACCTAACTGGGAAAATCCCTTCAAGTCTATCCAAGCTCTCTAATATAAAATTCATGTATGTGGTTGTGGTGTTTATATAATTAATTAATTATGCTTTATTTTTGGTTAAATCCAATTACTAATAAGCTGAAACTCTATTTTTTTTATTCTATTTTTTATTATTATTATTATGCAGGCGACTGAACAGCAACAAGCTGAGTGGAAGAATACCAAGAGAGCTCACTAAACTTGGAAACCTAAAGATCCTGTGAGTTTTTTTATTCTCTTATCATTCAGCTTTTGGTTTTCACAGCAATTAATCACATTTCCTCAGTGATTTCTTATTCTTATTCTCTCTTGTTCTCTGCAGAGACCTCTCAAACAATGATTTGTGTGGCACCTTCCCGGCTTCTGGTTCTTTTTCTAAGTTCTCCGAAGAAAGGTGAGTCCAAACCCATTTAAATGGAATGGCAATGAGCCTGTGCCCTATAAGTTGTTGGCATATGACCTGGTTGTGAATTGGATAGATTTGATGCCTTTAAATAATAAATTGTTTTTTGTGCTATGAAGCATGTCTATCTTAATAATTCATGAAACTCAATTCACCTAAATTTAAAAAAAAAATAAAAAAATTTAATCTTGCAAATAGAAAAGATTCACGCAAGAGAATTTTTCTTTGGTTGAAAGGCAAAAGATGTGGTTAATTAGCTGAGTTAGTATTTATTAGTCTTTGTTTTGTAGAAATGAGTTTCTTGTTTTCTTATGAGCTAATAAAAGTTGTATGGTAACGCAGTTTCAAGAACAACCCGAGACTTGAAGGACCAGAATTGGTGGGATTCGTGAGATATGGCATAGGAGGTGGAAGCTGCAACTAGTGGATTAACTGATAATAATATAACGACACCTTTATTTTATTCTTCTGTTGTAGTGTAAAGGAAATGTCTCATTGCCCTCATATCCTTCCCTATATAATATTAATATAATATAAGGAGTCACTTGCTTCAATCAATCCTTATAATACGAACAAGTGGGTTAATATGGTACATCAACCACCTAGTACAAAAACAGACATTTACTAAACGTTCGGTTAATAGAAATGTAGATAGAGATTAAGGAATCAAATTCAGACTTTTCAAATATCTCATCCCTTAGTATATCCTACTCTAGTATTTAATATAAAATTTAATTAATTAATTTTATTATATTAAAAAAATTAATTAATATAATATATTTGTTATAAAACACCCTAATTATTTTTTTAACTCTATATATCTCTCTTACTTAATTATTATTAAGGGAATATTAATAGAGGTCATTTAAAAAAAATGATAGAGATAATTTAAAAAAAAAGTTGAAAAATCCAATACATATCAAATTGTGTTAAAATTCATCTAAGAAATATTTTTCTAAATATATCCAGCACTATAAAATATTTTATAGTTTATCTAAAATTCTAAATTATTTTTTTAGATATATCTAATACTTTAAAATATTTTTTACGCTTCATTCAACACTTTAAAGTATTTTAATAAATGTGTCATTACAAATATTGTGATGCAATTTTTCTCTTGGAAAATTTGGGTGTTAGATACACTTGAAAAAATATTTCTAGACATTAGATAAATAACAAAATACTTTAAAGTGCTACACTCACATATATGGAAAAATGCTTTAAAGTGCTACACTCACGTATGAAAAAATACTTTAGTTGCTAGATAGATATTAACCCCTATAATAAGTTAATATAGTGTGTATTTAGATGAAGCCAAAACATATATTTTAAATTTAGATTTTGAAAAATTTTAAAATAAATAGTTATATTTGTTTAAACGGGTTTTTTGATTAAACCATGATTTAAAACTAAAATTTCAGATAAGCTGGTCAGAATAACTTATGAAACAATAAAAGAGTTTATAAACTAACCAATTACTATATTACCCATACTTTTTCTTATACCCTCTCTCATCTCTCATACTTTTTCTTACACCCTCTCTCTTTTTTTTTCTTATACTCTCTCTCCTCCCTCCTCTCATCTTTTATCTCTTCTTATTTAATACTCATACCATTTTTTGTAATTTACTAATAATAAAAATACTTAAAAATAATTATCCAAACACTCATTTATCTAAAATCACTTTTTTTCATAAACTATTCTCTAAAAATCCTTTTCTAAAAACTAAAATTTTTTTTTTATAAATCCATTTTTAAAATCTTATCCAAATGTGACTAATAGAGACAATATCTAACATTTAAGACAAGAAGCAGTTTCACAGGACCGAAACTCTTCCATAATCCACTGTTTTTTCCTCTTTTTTTTTTAATTATTCAAATAAGTACTGAACAACAAAATGGAGGATGACGACATTAGCATCATCCAAAATATGAAAAATTTTGCCCTCACCTTAGAACATAAGTAAGCATAACTATTTTTTAAAAAATTTCTTTATAAAAAAAATGGAGGATGACGAAGCCCTAATTACAGAGCCAAAAAGGAAAGAAAAAGTAACAATGAAAATGGAAAACCAAAGCCTAACTAGAGAAGATATGTTTGTTTCTTCTTGCGTGTAAAAATAGTAGTTTGTACTGTTTGTCTCCTGGCTTATTCCTGTACTTTGATTCTCGCAATACCCAAACAAATTTGTACTACCCACTTTTCATAAAAAAAAAAACAGTAATAAAATTAGATAACATAATTTCACCTTAATCAAGAACTGTGTCGGGGATCATTTGGATTGATGCTTTTTCTAGGGTAATAAAGAAAAAAGGTAAAAAATACTGTAGAATACAAAGACGAAGGAGAGGCGTAATTAATTTTGAATATTGGATAAAGGAAATAATACACAATTCAACAATGCAAGTATGTAACCACCCATGGGCATTTATTTCCACCGCCATTGAAAGAGAGGCCGAGCAAAAATGATGAAGACATAACATGAATATTTACAGATTTGCAACTGCACAAAAAATTTGAGGAACAAAACTTGACCCTAAGCTTTATTTGCCTGGTCTTAAACAGAGCTATCTTCGTACGTGAGTGGAATTCATCGGCATGAGTCATTGCCTGTTTTGATGAATAATATTAATAATTCCAAACAGACAGCCCCAAGAAATAGAAACTAAAGACAAAATCCATATTTAAAATTCGAAAAGTATAGCAGCTACTAAGTAAACATATGAACCCAGAACGATCCAGAAGCAGCCTAATGTTGGCTGAACATACAAAAGTCACGTGACAGCTTATAAATTTACAATTTCTCTGGCCAATAATCTTTTACTTAATATTTTCCCGTGTTTATCATGTTAATTGATGAATTACAAATTCTACAGCTGAAAAGACAAATGAGGATACTCCAATTAGTGTGTGTTTTGGTTAGAGTTGTGTGAACTTAATTTTGTATAAACATAATTTGTAATCTTAATTTTGGTAAGATGTGAGTGAGCTCCAATGTCCACGATTCGTGTTGGGAAATTTTTCATCCGAAAAGTAATTTTTTGCCATCAATACGGTTCAACGCATAATCTTTTTTTTTTTTTTCCTCTTCATTTTGGTGGGAGAGAGTTTGGAGGACAAATGTGATTTAGGAGAAAATTCCATGCAAACAAAACAAGTTGACCTGCAAAGTAAACTCACATTTTGGTGCACAGAGGGACTTTCCAGCCCTTTAAAGACCACGCCAAACACACTCCTATCGAAAATGTGAATAATCAAATGAAGTATGTGAAATATATCGGGTTATATAGTACCCAATATCCTGATCTTATTTCTCATATGCATCCAGAATCCTAATCTTATTTGTAGTGCAATTTTACCCATAATCTTTTTAATTTGGTGCAATTTTACACATAATTTTATTTCTCAATTATCAAGAATTGCACCAAATTAAAAAGATTATAAATAAAATTATACTACAAATAAGATTAGGATACTAGACAAATGATAAATACGATCAAGATATTGGATGTTAGATAACCCAAATACATATCAACTGTGTTTTATTGAGCAATTTGTGTTGAAGCTGATAAAAAATATTTTACCCCACCACTTTTTTTTTTGGTCAAGTTCCCCCACCCCATTCAGGTAGGAGGAATAATGAAATTTTACCCTTATATCTGCTTTTTTATTCCACATGAAATTAGGCAACTCCAAAGGCTATGGCAGTTATATGTTATATATATATATATATATATATAAACTCCTTCCACATTGTCTAGATTCATAATTTATATGTTTAAAATATTCTAGGAAAACGAAAAAGGGAGACCCAACAAAAAAGCTGAAGGAATAGAAAATACAAGGTTAAAAATTACCTCCAATCTAGACAGCCTGAGAAACAGTCTCAGAACCATCAGAAGACAGTTGGCTGCTTGTTAACACTACTGGCGGAGGAGATGCGAGACCCTCAGACACGGATGATCTATTAGGGGATTCCAGTGGCCTTGGATCATCTAATGCTTCAGCTACCGATGATCTCTTAGGGGATTCCAGCGGCCTTGGACGATGTAATGCTTCAGCTCTTGCACCTCTAGAAGGTATGGAAAAGCTACGACCCATTGCCTCAGGAGGTGTTGGCAAAGGAGATGCAGCATTTTTATTTGATGTAACCAATTTATTTGCAGTAGAAAGCTTTGGACCTCCGGACACCAGTGGACCTGAATGACCTGACAAACTGACAAGTCTTGAAGAAGTGGATGAAAAACCAGTCGGAGGCCTAGGAAGCTCATGAAGCTCGCTTATTTTAGGTGAAGATGTAAAAGTAGGAGAAGTACTAGGAGATATTTTAGGAGACGACGATGGAGGCTGTGTTGTTGGAGTCTGTAAAAGAGGTCCAGAAAACAATCGAACAGATTCTAGAGAAGCATGTTTGGTTGGCCATGGTTTATCATTCAATGGACCAGAAAAGGCTAGCCTTTTAATCTTCTTAGAGTGAACATGTAAAGGATCATGAGTTGAAGATAGAAGGCCATCAACTATAGGAGGTGGCAATCTTGTGGAGGCAATATTGCTGTTACTTTCCTTCAGCACAGATTGTGCATTTGTAACGGTAAAACTAGAAAATATCTCATCTCCAAAATTTTCTCCATATTTCTTTTGTTCCAGCGGAGATGAATGCCACAAATTCTTTGTAGGCTCATTTAAATTTATATGCATTCCAGCAGGTGCTAGATTACTTGATCCTGAAGAGATAGAACTCTTAGCAATAACTGGTGTAGGTAGCACATATGAACTGAACTTCCTCGACAAAGACGGTTGCAACTGTTTTAGTGTTACACTAAAGTCAGGTTTATCAATGAAAAGTGGGGCAGATTGGCTCGCTGTCCTAAACCTAAAGAAAACTGAATTCCTGTTTAGCATGTCTAGCTTTTCCTGCAAAGGAGTACGACATATATTTAACGTGCATACTCAAAAATATATATATATATACTAATAGGAGACTAAATACATCATACTTCCAAAGGGTTTAAAAACATTGTCTGATGACATGTATATGACATCAACTCATGAAATATTTCCAGTCCTGGAATTAACTTTTTTTTTCCTATACTCTCTTACCATAAAAGCTTCTACTGTTGTACCTTGAGGAAAGTCAAGTTTTACCAGGAAGAACTGAAGAGAAGTATCAGAAGCAACTTGCTAAAAGTGATTAAATTAAGCAAATTTGTAGATTTAAAATTTAGATTGAAAGTACATTTAAAATATATATAGTGAAGCCCAAAATCTTTCCCAAAAAATAAAAGTTCCTAAAATGATAAAAACAATAGCATTTTAGTGCATTGACCATAAAATTGAATATCCTACGGTTTTCCTTAGAGGTTCGTTCTTAAACTTTTCATCAGCATTCTCCCTAAACTATTTTAATCATGCACACAATTTAGTAAGCCATTTTCAAACAAATTTAGGATGTAAAACTTCTGTACATATGCCTGCAACTTTTCTGCCCACAGCTTTAATTTTATGTATGTTCTCTTTAGCATATGATAACAGCTGAACCCCTAGTGTGTTATAAATCTCCAGCCTAATCATGTCAACAAGTTTTTGTTGGGGTAGTTACTTGATCTTCATTAGATGTGCTTCTCTCAAAATCTTAGAGGGAGAAGGGTTAAGAATATTGCAATATCATGGTTACCTCCTTTGAGTTTTGTGGTGTAGAAACATCTCGGTCTTGTTCACTTTGCCCATAATCCAAGCTCAACTCCCCATCATCATTCTCATCATAACTTTCATCATATTCCCCATCATCACCGTCATCTCCATCATCATCTTCAAGACCACTAAAGGGGTAATCAATGTGTTGCTGTTCAGTTACTGATTTTACATGTGGCTCCACTGTCTCAAGAGACTGAAGTGCTTTCTTAAAGAAATGCAACTGTTTTTGGGCATAAAATAGAACATAGAAAATCAATATAACATGTACAATCTCAGCTCAAATCAATATAACATGTACAAAGGCATAGAGTAAGAGAATGCAAAACCTGAGCAGCATGGTGACGTGCTGCCTGTGTGAGAAGACTCCTCGATTGTCCTTGTTTCAAAGATTTCAACCGAAAAACGAATAATGTTGCCTCCTCATCATATTCATCATGAGCAGTTTGCAGCTGCTGCAAGGTAAAACTTTCTTCCTTCCCAGTTCTAGACTTGCCTCTTTCTTTGTATCTTGCAATCATATGTTCATAGACATCTCTGCCGATCATTTACCCAAAATGATTAGACATATAACAGATACAAGAACATGCATAAATTCAATATTTTCTACCTTTTTTCATCACATTGTCGCTTCATCTCCTGCTTCAACATGAAGAGGGGGAAATTTTATTGATAAATTAAGTCCCACACATAGAATTCATAATCAACAATGCATTACATGGTTAATGCAGCCACAATTATCACATAGCCAAACTTGGTGGATGAAAAATTGAGCATTAAAGTCAATATATTCTTTGGTTATAGCAACAACAAAGTTGTAAATTCAAACAGCATAGACATGTTAATACATGCAACTCAAATTGGCCAAAAACCATAGTTTCCAACATGCAACTACAAGATGTTAGAATTATTTTACTTTCGTCAATTTTCCAGTGGTGCTGCCATTATTGTTTTGTATGACTCCATTAAACCCATAGAGCAAACTGATGAGCAAACTAACATAGTAAGGAAGGAAGAAAGACCACAATCGAGGATTTCCCCAGACTAGCTCTTTTTTCAAGGAACGCCAAACACATATCCCAGATCTGCAACATCAAGACTAAGAAGTCCAAAGAACAATTCGCGAGGCTTAAGTCTAATGAAATTTTATGAAACTGACAGGTTTTACTTTGTAGAAGAACGAATATATATCTATTAATACCCTTTTACCAAAGAGAACTTCAAGTTTCTATATTAGCATATAAGAAGCTTAAAGATAGTTTCTGGTCTAATTAGGATGTGCAACCCTCCGATCAAACTTCTAATTATATGGAACTTTATACATCTTCCACTAACAACAACAACAACAACAAGCCTTATCCCATTAAATGGGGTCGGCTACATGGATCATACGACGCCATTGTGCTCTATCGAAAACTAAATCCTTAGATAGGTTATTGACCAGGAGATCCCGTTCAATGACCTCTTTGAGCGTTCTCTTTGGCCTTCCTCTACCCCTTTTAACCGGTGTCCATACTATTTGATCCACCCTCTTCACCGGCGCATCCCTTGGCCTTCTTTGACATCTTCCACTAACATGTAAAATTATTAAAAAACCTTAACAGTAAGCATTACAGTTAACTGAGCCAGAATAATGAAAAGGGTCAAATACAGGATAAAAGAAATTGAAGAGATGAGAAACCACAGAAACCTGTCAAGGATGGCTAGAAATATGCTTAACATATTCACTATTAAAATTTTACGTGTAAATGTTCAAAAGAACAAACCTCAACAGTTTGAAGTTCATTCATTAGAGACTCTGAAGGAGTTGTGATTGTCTTGATTATATGACCACGCTGAAATAAGCAAAGCAATAATTTCAAAACAGATAAAAAATTCCAACTTTTTTCATTCTACATATGCAACCAAGACTCACATAGTTATCAACAAGATTTTGCAGCTTAAATTGCAATTTCCCCAGCATTAGCAGAACTCTACCTGCATAAATAGTTATATTACATCATTGGAGAATCCACCACTTTCTAAAAGCTTGCAGAATAAAAATCACATGTTATCGTATCAATTTTACAGAATTCACACAACACAGAAATATTTAGATAAATATCAGCCACCCTAGGAAGCTTAATTTAGTAGCAATATTTTACTTCTTTTAATTTTACAAAAAAAAATTATAAATGAAATATCAACTACAGTTAGAGTCCAAACTGATATGATTTGTCTTTTACACTTTCAAGTAGCATCTGCCTAGTCCTAGATAGCAATTTATTACACCATAATCAGGTTATAGCCAAAGAACTATATAAGACAAAAGTACCAAAATAATATTTTATTGTTTTCACCCTGCAAGATAATGCCTATCCAATAAATCATCAAATGGGGTGGGGTGGGGTGGGGTGGGGTGGGGTGGGGGGTGGGGGGATTCTTTGATAAAGAAACCATGATGAAATCTTAGACAAGTATCATTGACTGTACCACTTTCTTCATCATCATTCAATGCGGTTTTCTGGAGAAGACAAGAGCCCATTTGCCGCAGGGACTCTGAGAATTCTGTAAACAGAGGAAATCATGTGAAATTGTTTGAAAAGAGACAATAGCATACCAAAAATACCATTGACGGGAAATTGAAGCATGGAATCTGATGTGCATATTTTATCAAAGTAAATCAAAAAGGACTTTGTTGGCCCTGGTACGTTTCTTTAATTAGTAAAGTAATATGCAACTTTAGCACCCAGTAATTTATAAAATTTGAATATCTTTGGAATACCATAAGCACTGTTGGCTGTAGCTGCCGCCGCAGAAAGCAAGCTATCATAACAGTCTCTCATGTCTTGCATGTCCTGAAAGAATGAAGAAACAGAACTGGTGTCTTATTTGATCACAAAATAGACAATATTGCCTAATCAATAAATTGAAGGGGTAACATGCAGCATAACTTCAAGAAGCCCAAGTAAAATTTGGTGACTGGACAGGTTGGTGACTCGATTGCACGCTTTCTCAAGTTTCAGTTTCAAAACACACAAAATTACAAGAATATTACACTGAGCCCAGTCATTGATTTCTACCCTAAAACTGATTTTTCATAATCTCTGAGACGAATTTGAAACAGATTGTATTGATTTCTGACGACCACCGCAATATAAAAAGAGTCCTAGTGGGGGAGAACATGAATAGTGAGCTGCGGTTGGTGCTGAATTCCAGAGAAGGTCGTATCATGGTGAAATTGGGAATACTTGATGAACAAATCGGACAAAGGGATATCATATCAAAAAACAGAAAGCAAGCACAAAAACGAACCTGGGTAGCCTGAGCGAGCTCGTCCAACTGAGCCAAAGATTGAAAGTCCCCACGGCCCTTGGAATCATGATGACGATGATGATGATGATGCTTGTGAAGTCCGAGACCTCGCAATTTCTTCAGAGAGTTCTTCATCGAGACGGAACGAATCAAAACCCTCACTTTGTGATTTCCCTCTCCGATGTAAATTCCGTCAACCAACGTAATGCACCGAGTTGGGAACCTCCGAATGAAACCATTCCTTTCTTCAAAACCGCACTCCCTGGTTTCGGCAACAACGGTGCAGAGCCAACAACAGACCCGCCCCGTTATTAATCATTAATATTATGAATTAATTAATAATGAATTTGGAATTCAACATATTCTCATTGTTGGGTCAAGTCAAGGCAATACTGGCCGAAATAGAATGGTCAAAGTCAATAACACCTCCTGATCCAAAAACAGAGCCTTTTTATTCTTTCTTGCTTAAATTATTAATTTTTGCCGTCATCTCCTTGGGACAATAAAGTCCCTGTGAAGGCACGGTAATCTAATTATATGGATATATCGGTTTTAGTGAATAATTAGTATTTAATTTATCTCTAAATTGCGATTAAGTGATTTTTCATGAGGCACTTGATGCTTGTCCATTTAAATTTAATATCAGTTGTTTTAAATTTATATTGTTTATATTTCGTTGTAAGATGAGAAAATTCCAGTTGAATACTTTTAAAAATACAAAATCTCAATTTCAGTGACTTGGATTTAACAAATGACAATTCAAAACACAAGTATTAAAGTGGATTTTAAAAAAAAAGGATATCAATTCAAGCTAATCAAAGAAGATATAAGAAGTTAGCTTCCCTCATCAAGATTCACCCTGCTAAAGCTGGGTTGAAATTGATCATAGATACAAAAGTAATCAATCAAGCTATTAGACCATTTTGTGTAAATTCTATGACTAAACTTTCCCTAGGGGCAGTTTCAAGTAACAGCTGCCAATCTCTATGTAAAACTAATATAGTGTCATTGATAATATCCCTAAAGGAGTGAGTAGCATCATATCCCCTAATACACAAGTCAATTGGCTTTATACAATCAGAGTAAACCACTCCAGCACAAATTCATCCCATTGATGACCCCTAACATCTTTGCAATTGCTGGAAGTACAGAAGCAAGTTTACAGCTAAAACTGCATATCCATTGCCCTCTTCATCTTTTATGACACCTCCTCGTGCCATCTTGAAACACCAACCCATTGATCTCAAGTTTGACATGTCAGGTTGGAAGTTCACTTCTGATTGTATCTTGTAGCAATTTACCACTATAAAAGACACAATGCTCCACAAAATCTTGGTCCCAGCATGCCCGGTAAAGAGTCTTAAGCATCTAAAGAGAAATAGTGATTATCTAAGTCATAGTTTTTTACATCATGCAACCCATATATCCCAACAAATATAACTAAAGTTGCCCATTGAACCTTTTTAGTGTGGTTAGCTCTCGCTTCATGATTTAAATTCTATCTGATCTTGTCTACTCCTTTAAGTGAGAAAAAAGACAGCCCAAAGGTAGTAGAGACAATAGATTTCCAATTATTCATTGCATGTGGGTAGTCTCCAATCAAGTGCATTGAGTCTTCATCATTGAGGCAACCAAAAGGACAGTTGGTATGATGGTATCAACTAGAAGATCCCTCCGCTTTCTAAGGTCAGTCGTATGGGCATGATCATGTGTAAACATCCACATAAAGGACTTTATCTTCTCTGGAACTTTCCATCTCTAGAGTATTTTCCAAATGTTGTCCGCCTCCCGTCAGGAACCTACAAAAAGAGATAGATATGCAAGCTTTACAGTAAAAGAACCATCAGCAGATAGTTTCCATATGAACTTATCCTCTCCTCTCTCCTCACAAGGTGGATATACACACACAATGCGCTCAATAATATTCTAGGGTAACCAAACTTGAAGTTTTCCAATGTCCCAATTGTCAAAGGAATTAGCATAGTCAATCACTAATTCATTTCTATTAATCATACCCTCCCAACCTTGAATCACATCAACAAGAGGGTAATTAGTCTCGAACCACTTCTCAAACCAGAAAGACGTAGTTTGACCATTACCAATCTTTTTATCCAATCCTCCTTTGAAATACTACCATATCGCATATATTCATTTCCAAGTAAGAGAGGAATTTTGTTTCTAAGGGTTTGTTTGGTTGGAGGGTTTTGGAGGGGAGAGAAAAATGTGTTTAGTTGGGAAAAATAGAAGAGAGGGGAGGGGAAATTTTTTGTCTTTTTGTGGTCCCCTCCCCTCCCCTCCCCTCCCCTCCAAAAGTGGGGTTTTTTGGAGGGGAGAGAAAATTTTACCCCCCTTTTAACTAAAATGCCCCTAAACTTTTTTTAATATTCCAAATATACCCTTAAACCCTTTTTTTTTATTTTTTCACATCTAATTTTTTTTAATTGCATAATAATTATAATAAATTATAATAAAACTTAATAAGTATAATAAATTATTTATATATTATATTAAAATATATAATAATTATAAAATTAATAAAAAATAATGTTAAAATTTTAACATTTTTTAATTTTTTTTAATTTTATTATATATATAAATGAGATAAAAAAATTTAAGATTTATAAATTAAAAAATAATAATTTTGATATGAATATTATAAATAAAGAATAAATAAATTTAAATAAAGAGGTAAGGGTATTTTTATCAACTTTTAATTAACCCCTCTCCCCTCCCCTCACCTCCTCTTCTGAATTAAATAAAAAATATTATTTATTAATCTTCCCTACCTTTTTCTATCCTCCCTTAAATTAACCTTTCCTCCCTTCTCCTCCCGTACGGTGAATCAAACAAAGCCTAACGCACCTCCATCTTATCTAGGCTGTCACGTCTATACTTTCCCTCAAGACTTGAACCCATAAAGCTTCAACATCTGTAATGAGATTCTAACAAAGCTTCATTTTGCTTTTGAAGATTTTTAATCCCAAAACCTCCTTCGTTCTTATCAAGAGTGACTTTCTCCCTCCCAAGAATAAGATGCCATTTTTTCTCTCGCTATCCATGTCACCCCGTAAGAATCTTCGGTTGTATTTGTCAAATTCCCTGAGAAGTCCTTTAGGCTAGGACTATTCATTATGAACCTTCCCAATTGTCTTGTCCTTAGTCCCGTTCTATAGGGATAGGACAGGACAAAATTTAAACTGGGATGGGACGTAGGACAAGGCCATTCCATCCCAGTTCTATCCTAGTATATTTATGCATTTTTTTTAAAATTATTTATTTTGATTTTTGTCCAAGAGAAGGACTTGGTCCTAAAACATAGCATTAAGGTGTATTGAATGGTGTCATCGGCGTGTTTCACTTTTCCCCATTTCTTTTCTCTGATACCTTTTATTTAGTTGTGTTTATATTATATTTGTAGATAGATTATATTATATCTATTTATTTTACTGTTGTTAACTAAAGAGTGAAAAGAGAGATGTGGGTGTGATGTCGTGATGTGACTTGTTGAATGGATGAAAGAGAAAGGGAGGGTGAGAGTCATCTAAATATTCTACATCAAACGCTTCCACCTAGAAACTCACGCATAGGTCAATGTAAGGGTGATAGGTTAACATCCACGATAACCTGTATTTTAGAAACCGGACCAAAGAGCGACGAGTCTCACCGGAATCAAAATTCTCAATGACAATTAGCCTTTAACGGAGCTCCTTGAGCTTGTTCTAACTTCTGAATTAGTGGTTATTTTGTAACTTCTTACGAACGATTCCAGCGGATCTAGTTTGTTATATAGCCTTTTCATCTCCCTCTTCTCCTTTCCGTTTTGTTCTTTTCACTGGTTCTGGAAAAAACTTGGATCTAGAGTCAAATCCTTGGAAAAATTCTGGAAAAACTTGAAAAGCCGTCCCGAGCCATTTAGCAGGACATGACACAAGATGGGGCTTTCCCGTCCCATGAACACCCCTACTTTAGGGATCAACATAGTTTGCATGTGGTATGCAGGTAGGCTACACAAGACAAACTTGATAAGAGTAGAATGCCCTACTAGTATAAGATATTTCCTTTCCAACTTGATAGCTTCTGCTGAGTTTTCTCTAAAATAAGGGCAAAAGTCACAAAAGAAGCTCATTGATGGAGCAAGGGGACACCCAAATACTTCCCTAGATCACCCGTGAGACTTACACCCATCCTCTGGCTTAATTCCAAAGCCCTAGAGAATGAACATTCTCTGAGAAGCAAACTTTAGTTTTGTATTCCATTTTCTATCCTGAAGCTTTACAAAATTTATTTATTCAATCAATCATTTCATCAACTTGCCCTATGGAGGCTTCTCTAAATAGAGCACCAAATCTTCAGCAAAGAACAAATGAGATATCGAAGGACCCTTAGAAGTAAACTTAATAGGACTCCAGCCCCCATCAATAATAGCATCATGGATAAGATGACTCAGCTTCTCCATACATATAGTAAAAATGTAAAAAGAAATAGGATCTCCTATCTAATTCCTCTTGTAGGCAAGAACTTATCAGTAGCTTCACCATTCCATAGGACTTTGGAACATTACAAAGCCCCTCGTTAATTCCTAGTTCCCTCCGAGTATTATGGATTAAGCACCATTCAAGATGGTCATAAACTTTTTCCAAGTCAACCTTGATTGCCAACCACCCCTCTGCCCTTTTTTACTTCTCATTGAGTAGATAACTTTGTAGGTAGTAATGATATTGTCACTGCTCTACCTTGCAATAAAGTTGCATTGATGGTTTTCGATAACTTGTGGTAGGATTTTCTTCAGCCTTCTGCTAATCACTTTAGTAACAATCTTGTAAGTCACATTACAAAGAGAAATGGGCTGAAACTCCTTTATATTTCTAAGGCTATCCATCTTAGGTATAAGCACTAAGTTCGGATTATTGATCCCTTTAACCTTATATGGGTCAGCAAAGATCTCCTTAACCATATTGCAAATTGAGTCACCAAAGCCTAAATACCATTCTGTCCTAGGGCTTTGAATTCCCCTAAATCAAAGATTGCATATTTGATCTCCTTAGTAGACACTGCCTCTAACAGGGATCTCCTATCAGCATCATCAAAAAGGGAAAGACATAAGATGAGTAAATCACATTGCGATGTTGCTCTTCACTAGTAAAATGATGCTTACAGTATTTAAGAGCCATTTCTTTAAGTTCTCCCTGATCAAAAACCCAATCTCCTTGAGAATTTTGTAAAGCTTCAATTTGGTTCTAGCATCTTTTAATTATCATGGAAGCATGAAAAACTTACTATTTATGTCACCTTATCTCAACCAACTACATCTGAATTTCTTGTACCAAAGAAGTTCTTCTTAAGAAAGTACTTTATTATACTCTTCCTAAAGTTCTTTATTCATTTGCTCTATTGATTATCTTTTCTGCTTCTTACTTTCTCAATCCCTTCAATTCTTTTCAATAAATTCCTCTTCTTGTAAGGGATATTTCCAGCCCGAGTTTTGTTCCATTTCTTTACTTCCCGACTGAAAGATTGTATTTTGTCATTCCATGAATTTTATATGACCACATCAGTAAAATCTTCTTATAGCAGCCAAGCTGCTTGACACCAAAAAAGGGGTTTTGAATGTTTATCCATATTATATGGAGCAATTTTTATATAGAGAGGCCTATGATAATATCCGAATTTGCTCAAGTGGTGTACCTTTGTGAAAGGAAACAAACCATTCCATTGGGCATTGGAAAAAACCAATTATTTTTTTCTTTTATAAGATTGCTTTCCCGAGTAAATCTATCACCCACATACAAGCTCAATTTCCATCAAATCTATATTAGCAATAGAATCACCAAAATTCTTCATTGAAGCGAGGTTTGGAGCGGAACCCCCCATTTTATCATTTACATAAAGATAACCATTAAAATCACCTACTACAATGCAAGTTTCCTAAGTCTGCACATATAAATGAATAAGGTCTTCCCAAAATTTCTTTCTCAAGTTACAATTGGGCTCAACATAAATACACGTGAACCAAAAACAATTGTTAATAGATTTGGGAAGGACTTTGACATGAAGGAACTGAGTAGAAAAAATTAGATATTGAAGAGACAGGTCCTCTTCATTCCAAAGTACCAAGATTCCACCCCCATAACCCATAAACTCAACTCTAATCCAGTTACTATAACCCAACTTCCTGACAATTCTATTGGCTTTATCACCGTTGACCCAAGTCTCCAAGATGACCATAATATTAACAATTTTATTACCAATTAATTATCTTACTCTACGAGAAAAGTAATGGAGGCAGCACCTCGACAATTCCAAACAATCAAATTCATATGCATATTAATAAGATGAAACCAGATACAGGATGGATCACACTTACCAGGGACGTGTTTGTTGCTTCTTCCTGAAATTGTTGCTCCTCCACCATATCCTACATCTCAAATCACTAGTCACCATATTCCATTATTTCATTCGCTACTTATTTATGGGACGTATTGGTCAAGTGGCTTTTCTTCCATAGTCAACTGACTATTGTTCCTCTAAAGTCTCCTGCAAATTACATTTTGATTGATAATGGTTGATGTTTTGTACTTTGCGTGATTATGCATCGTTCATTGTTCAATAAATCAACATTAGTAGTACCAACGGGGGTTAGTCCGAGTGGTAAGCGGCTCGATATCATTTAAACAATGTCTCGAGTTTGAGCATTGGCGTATACAGAAAATCCCCGTTGGGAGACTTACCCACTATAGCTAGGTGCACGACGCGGGTCAGATCCGGATATAGTCAGGGTAAAACTCCAATAAACTGGGTGGGTAACAAAAAAATTATCATTAGTAGTGAACTCAATTACAACATTAATAGAGGGGAAATTGTATTGGGCCTTGTTCCAATGCTCTACGTTTTTGCCTCCTGAAATGGACTTAACATTATCCAATTTCACACTTGTTGGTTCTGGGCTTTGATGATGCGAACTCATAACATTAGGCCCACTCTCTTGACCTTTAGAAACCCTACTTGTTGTACTTCTCTCAAATTTGTCTTCTGTATAAAAAAAATGTCTTTGCCGCTACTTGTAGTAGCTTCATGTACCCCCTTTCTGCTAGGTTCTCCAATCTTAGAATTACTTCTCCCCAAGCAAGGCACCTTTGGTCCTCGAGAACATGCTCTCTCTTTTAGTTTCATATGTTGGTTCCTTTTGGCTGTGACATTTATAGTTTTCTTCTTGCTAGAGGCTTTTGTATTAATAGATGGGACGTGAGGCTCCTCATCCTATAGGATATCATATTGCTTGAGCTGTAGGGTTTATCATTTTTTACTTCATAGCTCCATTAGGATTCATGTTTGTTTCTTTCTCAGCCTCAGCTTTTACACGTCTTTGTCAAAAAGTTTTAGTCACTTTCATAAATGTACCAGGTTCTTCACTAATCTCAAGCCTGGGCACACTTACCAAAGGTTGAAGCTCCATAGGTGCAGAATTCAGAAATGTCTCTTCGTTCACCATCATGTAACTTCCAAAGAGATTCCTCTTCCTATTACCTTCTTGTTGAGAGGACAATCATCCTCTTTATGACCATATTTTCCACATTTAAAGCAAATTACTTCCGGCCCCCTCATATTCCATCATAAACATCTTCTTTCTTACAACAAAATGAGATTCCAACTTCTTGTTGAGATCAACCTCAACACTAACTATTGTAAATATGCCTCTCTTGATTGAACTACTTGAGTTGCAATGAGCTAATACGTTCAGATCAACTTTGAGTGCTAATCGTTGATGGGCTCTCCAAGGGTTTGGATACCTATCACTGGTATCAGAGCCGGTTGTTCACCATTGATAGGTATCCAAACCCTTGGAGAGCCCATCCTTAAAAGCTAGCTGTTAGGGAGGGAGAGCCAAGAGCTTAAATACCCCATCAAACAGTCCATACTACCCGATGTGGGACTTTACCCATACAAGGTCCCTATCAATACACCTTCCCCGGAAAGCCGACGTCCCGGTGGCTCCACACTACGGCGCTTCACTCGGCCTTTGGCCAGATCGGCGATCGCTGGTCAGCCCCTCCACAGGTAGCCCTTTCTGTTTGGTCGATATCCGACTCTAATATCATTGATAGGTATCCAAACCCTTGGAAAGCCCATTCCTAAAAGCTAGTTGTTAGGAAGGGAGAGCCAAGAGCTTAAATACCCCATCAAGCAGCCCATACTACCCGATGTGAGACTTTATCCATACAAGGTCCCTATCAATACACCCTCCCTGAAAAGCCGACGTCCCGACGGCTCCACACTGCTACGCTTCACTTGGCCCTCGGCCGGATCGACGATCGTCAGTCAGCCCCTCCGCAGGTAGCCCTTTCCGTTTAGTCGACATCCGGCTCTGATACCAATGGTTTGGAGGATGTCAATGGTATCAGAGCTGGATGTCGACCAAACGGAAAGGGCTACCTGCGAAGGGGCTGACCGGCGATCACCGATCCGACCGAGAACCGAGTGAAGCGCCGCAGTGTGGAGCCGCCGGGACGTCGGCTTTCCAGGGAGGGTGTATTGATAGGGACCTTGTATGGGTAAAGTCCCACATCGGGTAGTATGGGCTGCTTGACGGGGTATTTAAGCTCTTGGCTCTCCCTCCCTAACAGCTAGCTTTTAGGGATGGGCCGTTAAACGGAGGAAAAAGACCCCTAATAGCTGTTGAAGGAATAGATGCTATTCTTACTTGAGTTGAATCAGCCAAGACTTCCCCGAGAGGAAGAATATGCTCTTTGAAGGATATTCCCGACATCCTATCATCTGTACTATCCAAACCCTTGGAAAGCCTATCCCTAAAAGCTAGCTGTTAGGGAGGGAGAGGCAAGAGCCTAACGGTGGTTTAATATTTTGTCTGGTTCTAAAAGCAACTCGAAGTCGGCACTAAGAGGTAAAGGAGATGGGGGACTTGTTGGTAGGGCCCCGTGGGCTGCGCGTAAAAGGGATACATGGAATATCGGATGTATTTAGGCCTCTGGGGGAAGTGCGAGTTCATACGCCACGGGTCCCACCTTATGAATGATGGTGTACGGGCCAAAAAATCGAGGAGATGGTTTTGAATACTTTTGTCATGCGAATGATGCCCGTCGAAATGGTTGAACACAAAGGAAAATGGCCTCACCTTCTGAAAAAGTGACTTCCCTATGGTGTTGGTTGGCATATGCTTTCATTATATGTTGCGCTTTCTGGAGGTTGGCCTTTAGTAATCTCAGCATGTTATCTCTTGTCTCTAGCTGTGAGGCAAGTGCATCAATCCGAGTTTCTCCTTTAACATAGGGCACCAGAGTCGGCGGATCCCGCCCATAAACGGCTTTAAATAGAGAGGTGCCGGTGGAAGTATGAAAGCTGGTATTAAAAGAATACCTGACCCAACATAAAAATTTACTCCAAGTACGCGGTTGCTCGTGGGCAAAGCACCGTAGGTAGGCCTCAAGGGACCTGTTAACTACCTCAGTTTGTTCGTCTGTTTGGGGATGGTAGGCGGTGCTCATCCGGAGGCGTGTGTGGCTTAAAGAAAACAACTCCCGCCAGAAGGCGCTTAAGAACAGGGGATCCCTATCAGAGATGATAGAACGAGGCATACTGTGAAGGCAGATGATTCATTCACAGAAATGGGCAGCCACACTTTTAGCAGTGTAGGGGTGACTTAGAGGTATAAAGTGGCAGTATTTGCTCAATCGGTCAACGACTACCAAGATAGTGTCATAGCTACCTGACTTAGGGAGGCCCACAATAAAATCCATGGAGATATCCTCCCATATTTGTTCCGGTAACAGGAGTGGCTGTAACAGACCGGCTGGTGACAAGGCCTCATACTTACTTTTCTGACAAATGAGGCATTGCTAGATGAAGATTTTAACATCTGTTCTTATTTGGGCACAAAAGAAGGTACTTGAAAGGCGCTTGAGGGTCTTGAGGTAGCCACCATGACCTCCAGAAGGTGAAAGGTGCACTTCCCTCGATTAGCTTAGCCCTTATAAGGGAGCTACGAGGGATGACTAACAGGCCTTTAAAATATAGTTTCCCTTGTGAGAGGGTATAACCAGGCCTCGTAAGAGGATTTTCTGATAAATTCTAGACAATCGGGGCAGTGAAGGGATCATTAAGAGTTGCTGCTTCCAATTCCATGAAATCTAATGGTACCTGGACCACCAACTGTAAGAATTCTGCTGAATGAGGACGCTTAGAAAGTGCATCAGCTCCAACATTATCCTTTCCTGACTTGTACTTGATCTCAAAATCAAAGGGAAGAAGTTTGAGGAGCAAACCTTGTTGTAGGTTGGTGAGTGTACGTTGTTCCAGTAGGTACTTAAGACTATGATGGTCAGTTCTGACTGTAAAGTGTCGCCCCAATAAGTAGTGGCGCCAATGCTGGAGAGCTAAGACTAGAGCCAATAATTCACGGTCATACACAGATTTGTACCTATTGGAGAAGGATAGTCCTTTACTAAAGTATGCAATGGGGTGTTCCTGCTGGAGTAGGATTGCCCCAATGTCTTCCCTCGAAGCATCACACTCTACCACAAAGTCAGAAGTAAAATCTGGTAGCTGCAAGATAGGGGCCTTCACTAAGGCAGCTTTGAGAGTCTCGAAGGCTGCTTGAGCTACTGTTGACCACTTAAAAGCGTTCTTTTTCGTGAGGTTAGTAAGCGGACGAGTGATGATTCCATAATTTTGAACGAATCGTCGATAGTACCCAGTGAGGCACCGTAGTGGGAGGTGGCCAATCCAGTACTGTCTCAATTTTCTCATGGTGAGTTGCTACTCCTTTAGTGGATATATGGTGTCCAAGGAAGGTCACCCTAGTTCTGCCCAGCTCACATTTTTTAAAATTTGCATAAAAAGAGTGTTACTGTAACTTCCCCAAGATAATGCGAAGGTGCTTCTCATGTTCTCTGGCTGTTCTACTGTAAGCCAGAATGTCATAAAAAAATACTAGAACAAATCGTCGTAAGTAAGGCCTAAAAAGATCATTCATAGTTGCTTGAAATGTGGCAGGCGCATTGGTAAGTCCGAAAGGCATGACTATAAATTCATAATGGCCACTATGAGTTCTAAAGGCAGTTTTGGGAATATCTGCAGTTAAGACTCTTATCTGATGATAGCCCGAGCGTAAATCAATCTTGGAGAAATAAGTCGCTCCATGTAATTCATTCAATAATTCATCAATATTGGGGATGGGATACTTATCAGGAATGGTGATCTTTTTGAGAGCTCGGTAGTCAATGCACATCCGCCGTGAATCATCCTTCTTCTGGACCAGCAGAACGGGGCTTGCAAAGGGGATAGAGCTAGGCCGAATGAATCCCTTATGCAGGAGTTCTTCTACCTGTCGCTCTATTTCATTCTTCTGGTAATAAGGGTAACAGTACGGCCTTAGATTTGGCGGAACAGCCCCTAGTACTAGATTAATGGCATGCTGATGTGTGCGACAAGGGGGAAGAGAATGGGGCTCCTTAAACATAGCCTCAAACTCTGTCAGGATCTGGTGTAAATTCACCGCGTCTGGTTGACCACTATCGTCCTCATTATCAATTGGAGTCATGTATCTCAGAGTAGCTTGAGAATCTTTATTAGCCACGCCCTGTAATCTGTATTTGGTACCATTCACCTAAAATATTAAAAACATTTCGTTCCAGTTAGCTTGTATAGTATTAAGAGAGGCCAGCCATTTAATTCCCAATACCACATCAAATCCAGGTAATGAAAATGGATAAAAATCCTGCTTAATAGCCAGACCTGGGAGTTGCACTTCCACATCCTTACAAACCTTATGGCAGTGAACAATACTATTGTCCCCAATTTGAACTCGAAGGGTAGGAATGGTAGTGATAGGCAAATTTAGATCACGGACCAGGTTCTCAGATATGAAGTTATGGGTTGAGCCGCTGTCCACCAGCAGAAAAACTTTCTGGCTATTTATCAGCCTACTCAACTTCATCGTAACGGGTGACGGCCTGCCCAAAATAGCATTAAAAGAAACAGTGGCGGCTCGGGGCTCTTCTGCCTCATCCTCCACGTTTGTTTCTTGAATTGGGTACCCATTCTCGTCCACCTCTAGCAGTGAAAGAGATGAAGGATTACTGCGTTGGTCGGGGTGGCCTCCCTCGTCCACTTCCAGAAGAGAGAGAGAGGATGAGTTGCAGCGGTGGCCTGGCCTGAAGGGATCCCCACAGCGAAAGCAGAGTCCCTTGTCTCTCCGGTGCTGCCTGGTCGCATCCCACCCACCTGATCTGGAAGTGTTGTTCCCTGCTGAGGAAAAGCTGGGAGTCACGATATGGGCGGTGTTTGGTCTGCTGGGCAACGCTGCTGGGCTGGATGAACTGTAGGAGTTGAACCGGTTTGAGCCCAAAAGCAATCAGGGTCTGGATCCCTTACCCGACCCGAGTGCCCATCATACAGTATTGATAGGGACCTTGTATGGGCAAAGTCCCACATCGGGTAGTATGGGCTGCTTGATGGGGTATTTAAGCTCTTGGCTCTCCCTCCCTAACAGCTAGCTTTTAGGGATGGGCTCTCCAAGTGTTTGGATTGATAGGGACCTTGTATGGGCAAAGTCTCACATTGGGTAGTATGGGCTGCTTGATGGGGTATTTAAGCTCTTAGCTCTCCCTCCCTAACAGCTAGCTTTTGGGCATGGGCTCTCCAAGGGTTTAGATACCTATCAATAAGAGCTTAAATACCCCATCAAGCAGCCCATACTACCCGATGTAGGACTTTACCCATACAAGGTCCCTATCAATACACCCTCCCTGGAAAGCTGATGTCCCGGCGGCTCCACACTGCGGTGTTTCACTCGGCCCTTGGTCGGATCGGCGATCGCCGGTCAACCCCTCCACAGGTAGCCCTTTCTGTTTGGTCGACATTCGGCTATGATACCATTGATAGGTATCCAAACCCTTGGAGAGCCCATCCCCAAAAGCTAGCTGTTAGGGAGGGAGAGCCAAGAGCTTAAATACCCTATTAAGCAGCACATACTATCCAATGTGGGACTTTACCCATACAAGGTCCCCATCAATACACCCTCCCCGGAAAGCCGATGTCCCGGTGGCTCCATACTACGGCGCTTCACTCAGCACTTGGCCGGATCGGCGATCGCCGGTCAGCCCCTCCGCAGGTAGCCCTTTTCGTTTGGTCGACATCTGGCTCTGATACCATTGATAGGTATCCAAACCCTTGGAGAGCCCATCCCCAAAAGCTAGTTGTTAGGGAGGGAGAGCCAAGAGCTTAAATACCCCATCAAGCAGTCCATACTACCCGATGTGGGACTTTACCCATACAAGGTCCCTATCAATACACCCTCCCCGGAAAGCCGACGTCCCGGTGGCTCCACACTGCGGCACTTCACTCGGCCCTTGGCCAGATCAGCGATCATCGGTCAGCCCCTCCGCAGGTAGCCCTTTCCGTTTGGTCGACATCCAGCTCTGATACCATTGATAGGTATCCAAACCCTTGGAGAGTCCATCCCCAAAAGCTAGCTGTTAGGGAGGGAGAGCCAAGAGCTTAAATACCCCATCAAGCAGCCAATACTACCCGATGTGGGACTTTACCCATATAAGGTCCCTATCAAGTGCCCTGCCTATCATATTTCCCAAGTCTAATAGATAATCTTAAGAGTAAACATGGATTGGAAGAGTTGGGACTTTAACCCATACTGCAACTTTCCTGACCTTACTGCAATAAAGCTTGAAGTTTAGGCTCCATCTCTAAACAGCTAAGTAATGACCTTAAATGAGCCAAGGACCATCATATAACAATTTTCTGATCATCTCCGTATCATTTGATCGAAAAGACATAATAGTTGTTGGGTAAGTCTATAAGTTTGAAATTTTCAAACTTAAGTATCCAAAACACTCTCTCCCTCATCATATTTAGGTTCGTATTTTTTCCCAGTAAAGTGATTATAAGATCATCCTTTCAAGGTCTACTACATAAATTTTTCTGCCTTTCATCTGTGATATTTAACTTTGAAAGACTTCTCTTCTGATAAAACAAGGGTCGTCTACTCCTCTTCTGCAAACCATTCCTTCATTTGTTCTTCAAAGTCTTTCTCTATAATGTCTATCTCCTCCTTTCCCATGAGTTTTTCCTTGAAGGATATTTGGGTTTTAGTAATTGCTTTTAGACCAATATGATTGTTATGATTCTCTTGACTAGGCGTAGGATGTTCTTCACCCAATTGGCCATACTCCATGTTGATATCTTCAATAATTATTTATTATTATGACCCAAGATTGCTTCATCCTCCTTGGTTGAACCATTATCCGCTTCAATATGATCTTTCTTGAATGGTTGAAGAGCTAACGGGCACACCTACTCTCTAACTTTCTCACTCATCTCGCTGATATTGTATTGCATGGGGGGAGGTTTAAAAATGTTGTCAAATGACCACCTCTAGGGTTTTCATTAAACAAAGAGCTACCTCTGCCATTACTCCACCACTAACGACTAGCAGCGCAAATGAGATTTCTTATGGCCAAGTTGGTCAAGGTGGTACCACCTCTTAAATGCTAATAAGTTTTATTACCACTGAGTCATTGAAACATCTTGGTGATGTTGGATATTTATTATTATTATAAAGTATTTATATATTAATTAGGATAATTAATAAATATTTCTGAGTGTGGCCCGTAGTTATTGGGCCCAGTCCAAGGAGGGTTATTGACTCAATTTATTTAAGGTTAATTTTCTGATGGTGGAAATTAACAATTCATTGAGTGTGAGATCTCTTTTCTGAGTCCAGAGAGAAACCCTATTCTCAACTCGCTTCTGAAGGTTCCCCACTAGTGACGGCTGTAAACAAGTTCCCATCACTGTGCCTAATCACCAGCTGGAAGAACCTGTTGCTTATCTGACAGTATTCTCTTTTGACAGGTATCTCATTTGATTCCAGTTCTCCTCATATCAATCAAGTTAATGGAAAGAGGTAACTTTAAGTCTTCCGTTGCATCTCATATGTGTTTATATTTGAGTATTATACAATCTGAATTGATTGTATTATCTTTGAGATGTTTATTTTCTAACAGGTGAAATATATAACTTGACTGACAACAAATTATTTACACTACATTTCATTATCTATTTACGGGATGACAATTTACAACCCCTTGTTCCAACTTTTAAGCTTGATAAAATAAATGAATTAAGGCTTCTCTTAAGGTGATTTATGAATTTTGAAGGTTTTCAGGCGTACCTAAGATGTTTCCTTTCCACTTAGATACCCACACGCAACTGAAGCACCTTATATGGATTATGGTACGTTTCATAGCAAATGCACCAAGGAAAAGTTGGTGAACAGAGGAGAAGCAAAAATGAATACAACACTTCTACAGAGCAAAAACCACACACCAAGCAGTCTGAACACTCTCCCTTGAATATTTTATGCGTGTCTGTATGTGGTAAGGGGTGGGGTACTTGTAACTTCCTACTCCCACATTTTTCTCCTTTTGAAAAATAAGGAGAAAAAATGTTCCCTCCATTCCCTCTATTATCCCAATACCTATTGGGTTTAGGTCTAATCTACCAAAGGTGGATCATCCTACTTTCTTACATCTCCCACTCACATTTGGTGGATTAGATATCATGGGTCCAATCTCATGCTCTTCCTTCTTTCATACTAGGTGCTTTGCTGTGACCACGTAGGCATGACGTTTCCTTTCGGGGTGTTTGTATTAGAAATCCCTTTTTTAGATACCAACACAAAGCAACCTTTAAGTACAGCTCGATCAGAATAAGTTATAGTACCTTGAATGTCCTAGATTTACCCATATACACTTTTCTTATGGCTAATCTAATCCCTCTTGAGTCAGTAAATAACTCAGATAGCCTCCACTTATGCATAGTATCCATACTTATGAAATTAACAAAATAATATCACAAGAGACCAGTCACAGACACTAGCATAGATATGTATATTTTGGCAATCTTTCTTTCGCCCATATATCATTTTGATATGAATCAACCGCTTTCCTAGCATAATACCTTTAGTTCATATATAATTTGACCATAGGACATATACCAAAGTAGCAATCGCTGAAATATACCTCCATAATATTGTCAAAGTCAAAGGACATTAATGAAAGGATTAACCTTTCTGGAACTCACACAACAATGAAGTAGGGATTGATTCATTTGCTTTCCATTTGCGATTCTTTAGTACATGTGGTATGAATCGCATGTTATGGTGTTCCTCTTATTCTTAAAAAGTGTATGTCGTTTTGATTATATCAATCACACCGTACAAACTTAACTTTAGACACTCATAGTATCTAAACCCAAACTCTTCAATTCTATTCACCTAATATGACATCAATTTTGAAGAATTTGTTATCTGGCAACAGGTTTTATGGATGTGAGTATCCATTGTTTGATCCATACCTTTACTCATAGATCTCATCTCGACTTACTGCACTTTTTAAGTCAAGGTGACACTTATTATGTTTCTCTCTACTATATCAGCACTCTTGCTGCTTTACTAGTGAACACATGTCTCATCTTTGAAGGCTTCTATAGCATCAAAGGCGGTTGCTCATGTGAGAGAGCTACCCTTTTCAACCTGTACAACATACTAGACATTGTATACTTTTACCCAGATATATAAGTAATAATAAATGACATGATATCATTAATAAAAACAAAAGTATTACATACAGTCTGCAACTTTATATTTTTAACATACCAATAGCTTTTACATATTTCTCGAATGTTTCTTTGCCTATTGGCTTGGTCAGGGGATCTGTAACCATACATTCGGTTCAAATGTATTGTACAGTTATAATTTTCTGTGCTATATAATCCCTCAAAAAGTTATACTTTATATCAATGTGTTTGGTCTTACTGTGATACTTAGGATTTTTAGTGTAGGCTATAGCTACACTATTGTCAAAGTGTATCAACACCAGATTGGTACTCTCGTTCCCAAATCCTAGGTGTTCGATAAATCTCTTTAGCCAAACAGCCTCTTGCCCTGCTGTAGTGCATACCATAAACTCAGCTTCTATAGAGTGTAAAGCAATGCATGCTACTTCTTACTACTCCAATATATGGCGCCGTTGTTGAGCTAGAAGGTATATCCTGAAGTCAATCTTTGTTCTTCTTCATCACCGCCTACATCAGCATTAGAATATTCGATTAGGCGCAAATCGCTTCCTTGATAACATAACGCATAGTCAGTTGTACCCTTTAAGTATCTCAAGATCATTTTCACTGCTTTCTAGTGTTTCTCACCAGGGTTAGACTGGAATATACTAACTAACCCTATGGCATAACAAATATCTGGTCTTGTACATATCATTGCATACATCAGGCTACCAACGGCACTGGCATATGGAACTCTTTCCATTTGCTTTTTATCTAATTCAATTTTGGGACACATGTCAGAACTCAAAGCTACTACAGTGGCCACAGGGATATCCATGGGTTTGCATTCACTCATATTGAATTGCTCAAGTATCTTCTTGATATAATTCTCTTGTGAAAGAGTGAGGATTCTCTTAAAACAATTCCTTTGAATCTTTACTCCAAGTATATATTCTGCTTCACTCATGTCTTTCATCTCAAAATTTGATGAAAGCCTTTCTTTAATAGCTATCATCGAGTCAAGACTATTTTCGGCTAAGAGTATATCATCTACGTATAAGGATAATATCACAAAGTTACCCTCAAACCGCTTAATGTAGACATAGTGGTCTTCCTATATTATTTGGAAGTTATATGAGGCAATTGCCTTATGAAACCTCAAATACCACTGTCTGTAAGACTGTTTTAATCCATAAATGGATCTTTTGAGTTTACACTTCTTGTGTTCAAACCCTTTTTTAATAAAACCTATTGGTTGTTCTATATAGATTTCTTCATCCATATCACCATTTAGAAATGCGGTTTTTACATCCATCTGATGTAACTCTAAGTTTAAACTGATTACTATTGCCAGAATAAGTCTTATTGAATTGAAGCGCACAATAGGTGAAAAAATATCCTCATAATCTATACCTTCCTGTTGTGTATATTCCTTTGCAACCAATCGAGCTATGAATTTGTCAATTGATCCATCCACCTTTCTCTTGATTTTGAGAACCCACTTGTTCCCAATGGCTTTACGCTCTTTTGGCAAATCAACCAATTCCCAAACTTGATTCTTCATCATTGAGTCAATTTCCTCTTTCGTTGCTTTCTTCCATTCCTCATTTGCAGGACCTGTTAAGGGCTCATGAATAGTGTGAGGTTCATTATCCCCTTCTAGAGTAACTAAGAGTGCTTCGCCTTCTATTTGGAAGCGTCTCTTTAGAACACTTTCCCTGTTACTCTTTCTGGTAGGAGCAACTTGCTTATCTTTTCTCATTTGTCTCGGTTTTTGTGTTGACCGTTCTTGGCTCCCACTCATATTGACATACCTAGACAATTCTGGTCTATCAATTTGTTTAGCACTATCCTGTTCCTGAGTCTCATAAAGAGATACAATGTGGTCAACATCTCCCCTACTGGGAAACTCTGTCTCAATAAATACAGCATCTCTTGATTCTGTTTCAGTCACTGTTCCATCTTCAATTTCACTTATGAATGCATATCATTTTGAGGGTTCAGAGTACCTTATAAAAATACATTTCTTCCCTCTAGGATCCAGTTTCCCATGTCTATGAGAATTGTCATGGATATATGCCGCCGAGCCCCAAGGTCTAAGGATGCGTAGATCTGGCTAACGTTTAATCCATAACTCGTAGGGTGTGGAAGCGACTGACTTTAAGGGCACACAGTTAAGTATGAAGGTTGCCGTCAATGAAGAATCTCCCCAATGTGAAATTGGAAGGTTTGCCTGAGCCATCATAGACCTAACCATGTCTAGAAGAGTTCTGTTTCTTCTTTCGGTAACCCCATTCTGTTGAGGTGTGCCAGGGATAATTAGTTGCCTAATAATTCTTTTTTCTTTATGGAGCTATTTGAATTGATCTGAAAGGTATTTATGACCTCAATCAGTACGTAATGCCTTGATTTTATTGTCCATTTAATTCTCTACTTCATTCATGTATCGTCTAAAGCACTCTAGTGCCTCGGACTTATGTGAAATCAAATAGACATGACTATATCGTGAAAATCATCAATAACGGTAATGAAATACCAAGCTACGTATCTCGCCCTCACACTCATTGGACTGCAAATATCAGAATGGATTAATTGCAATGGATTTTAAGCTCATTCCCTTATCGAATGGTTTCCTGGTAGCCTTACCAGCTAGACAGCTTTCGCATAATGACATATCCATGTTAGGGATCACCCCCAACAAGCCTTCTTAGCCAGTTTAATTATTCTATTTTGATTAATATGTCCTAGTCTAGTATGCCAAATATTCATATCAGGATTATTTGAAGTAATAGCAAAGCAATCATGAACATTAAAATCACTAGCAAGATTTAAAATAAAGAACTTTTGAAATCGGAAAGCTGAACCATAAAATATTGAGTTGCTACAAATGTCTAAAACTTTTCCATGAATGTTTACATTAAACCCAAAGTCTAATAAGCAAATTACAGAAATTAAATTATGTCAGATGTTAGGAGCATGAAACACACCATGCATCATCAAGGTCTTTCCACCACGCAAAACAAGTTTGCAGGTGCCAATGCCTCGAACCTCGATCCTTGCATTATTGGCAACAAAAAGCTACTTTCTTTGAAATGGCAACCGGCGGTATTCCATAAAAGATCCTCTATCTCGACTTATGTGGTCTGTGGAGCCTGAGTCAATAACCCAAGAAAAAGAAATAGGTTCTGTCAAAAAAAATAGTGCTAGAAACACATGAGACATGTGAATTCACATAATTCACTATTACCTTTCCGCTCTCAGCCTGTTTAGAATAGTCACGTGCGAAATGTCTCATATTCTGGCAGGTAAATCATTTGACCTTCTTTTAAGTCTAGCTTTTTCTTGCCTCATTTCTTTCCCTTTTTCTTGTACTGTTGCTTGCCCTTCTTGGGTGGAGGACCATATTTCTTCCTATTTTTTTGAAATTTCTTACCCTTTTTAAATTCAGGTTTTGATTGGGATGGACCAACACATTCAGTCAAATAGGCTTGTCCAGAGGCCTTATAAGCCTCCAGACATTCATCCTCTAGCTCCAAATGCTTAGCTATATCATTGAAAGTAATGATATTTTTATTATGGGTAAGATTAACTTTCATGTGCTCCCAACTGGCAGGGAGTGACCTGATAACAGCCTGCGCTTGCTGTTCGTCAGATAGATTATGTTTGGCTTCCTTCAGTTCATGAATTATTGTGGACATCTCTCGTAGATGTTGCCTCATAGGATTATTTAATTTTAGCTTATAGGTATCAAATTTAATCGTCAACCTTATAAGCTTTATTGTGGACACTCCCCCAAACTTATCCTTTAAGGCAATCCACATTGCTTGTGTCGTTCTGTGTGTCTCAAACTCACACATCAAATCATCAGCCATTGCACTCAGCAGGGTGATTCTTGCGATGCTATTCTTCCTTTTTCAGGACAGGTATGCTTTCTAGTCTCTCCTATGTTGGGCCGTATTTTCAGACAGGTATTCAATTGCATCATGTTCTTCTAGAATATATTGGACATTTCGGTGCCAAATATTCCAGTTGTCCCCATTGAGTTTTTTCCCTTGTTCAATTCAGCAATAATATTCTTTGATGCCACTGTTCAATTCGGTTCTGTGACAAACCTTTGCCACATTAATTTATTAAATCATAGAACATTTAAGTGAATTTACACACATATATATAGCACATGTAAAGTATATAATATCATGTACTTTTATTATTTTTTATCAGAAAATAATAGTATCACTATACCATGATCAGGAGAATATGTTTGTACCTCCCATCACACAAGCACTAGCAACGCCATCATTTCCTATCAAAAATTAATATAAGCACTATTCTCATCAAATATTGCTTTTCAGAATACTCATAATCTAAAAAAGCTTCCACTTATAAAAGGTATACATGAATCATAACTAAGATAAAGAAATAAAATGAAACATATTTTTCTTGCATATAAGGCATGTATCAAATGACAAGTCTTTATAAAGAAAGAGTAATAAATGATGTCTTGAACAAAGTAAAGTAATGGAAATGAAAATACAAATTTACATCATTTGATATGAGCTTTACAATATTATAACATCATTTTTCTTAGTTTCTTAAGCTTACGAGGTGACTTATAAGGTTAGATATAAATCCTATTATTCTAAGCTAATATATTTTGCTCATGCGTCCTATTTTGGGCTTGCCTCTAACTCTTGTTGCTCTTATATATTCCATTATGACTTTCAAATAGAATTCAGTATGCTTCTTATCTGTCATGCATTCAATCTATTTGCCAATCATGCCATTAACGCCTTTTATGTTTGTTAATTTAGCTGCATCTCTTTCAGCTATGTTCATGACCAAAGTAGGGATTAGAGGTTAGTTCACTTCTTCTCCATCCTCAACTTGAAATTCACCTTTAAGAGTAGGCACCATCTTGAAGTTTAAATCTGAAGACACCATTAAAGGCTGTAGAGGTATTGGAAATTGTGCCCTAGGGGCCAATCATTGTCTTATGAACATTGTTGATTTATAAATTTATTAATTGTGTTATCATATTATTTGCATGTTTACTGTGATGACCATCCTTGGATAACTCATGATCTTAACCTAAATTTCCCTGGTCGGTCATCTATGTGGGAGCAGAGATGAAATAAGACCAGTATGACTTTGAAGATTTATAGAGATATAAATCAAAGTCATAGGCACATGTAAGAGTACAAGGTGTTGGACCGACCCGCTATGAGAGAGCTGCATGGGTTAAGTCATATGCTTCTCTCATATACAAACCATGTCACTATACCCTTTGACCTGAGATCATTATGGATTCCTACATGACAGACGCTCAGCTTTGACCTAGTCAAAAGTCACTTTTGATTGAGTGATCATAAAGACTATGTTCGGGCTTAGTGGTTTTCCGTGTGGAGGAATGTGAATGGTCAAGATGGAATTTGTCCCTCACATTCGTAGAGAGATATTACTGGGCCCCTCGATGAGTGAGTCTGAGAAATTTATGGCCATACTATAATGGAAAGGTAGTTCCATTTCTATAGTCAGACTACTCAGGGATCGAGAAAGTAACGGTCAGGAATAGGAGGATGACATTCTACATGCCTCATCCATGACCAAAATATCGTGTGACAAAAGGGACAGATATGGTTGTATAAAAGGTTACATCGTTCATCGATCCTCATATGATTTGGGTAGTCGTGATGTCTTGCTAGAGACCGCTTGTGACTTGTGAGTCAGTATAGTAAATGGCCCACTGCCAACTTCATATGGGCCTACAGGGTCACACACAAAATAGCCCAACATGAGCTATGATGTCCAGATTCATTGAATATAACACATGTCCAGATTCAATGAATGATCCAGGGTGAATGTATATATTTATTTATATTTATATATATAAATTCGTGTATATATATATATATTATATAAAAGATATTTATAAGATTTAATTTATAAGGATAAATTAAATCTCTATCACGTTTGAATTTGAAATTCAAATTGATATGATATCTCATATAAGAGATATTTACAAGATTTAATTTATAAGGATAAATTAAATCTCTATCACGTTTGAATTTGAAATTCAAATTGATATGATATCTCATATAAGAGATATTTACAAGATTTAATTTATAAGGATAAATTCAATCTCTATCACATTTGAATTTGAAATTCAAATTGATATGATATCTCATATAAGAGATATTTACAAGATTTAATTTATAAGGATAAAATTAAATCTCTATCACATTTGAATTTGAAATTCAAATTCATATGATATCTCAAATTTGATTTATGAGAATAAATCAAATGTAATTCCGTCTTATCTTTATTTTAAATTCAATAAATGAGTGAATTAAATCTGTGGGACGGATTTAATACAAACACTATTTATTTAATTAGTTTCTTATAAAATTATACAATATATGATATTGTATTAATTTCAAAATTAATATAAGATTAATTCTAAAAATTCAAGTTTGTGGTAACACGCATAGCATCCTATATATCTGATATTTAGGAGCTATGGTTGGGACAGAAAAAAGGGTGAACAGGAATCCATAAAAGGTTTGTAGATAAGAAACTGCCAAAATAGAGACGGAGAGGATGAATTCTTGAGTAAGTCCTGGAGGGACAGGAGGCGTTAGCATGTCGTTTGTGATTGGAACGATGTTCGTGTGGATACCAGTAGAGGAAGCCGACCTGAGTCGTCGACTTCTTGCGATCAAAAAAGATCACAAGTCGCGGAGAGAAGCTGTGGACGTCTCAACCAGAAGCTGAGAAAGTCGCGACTGAATACTGAGGGTAATACTCCTTTCAACTTGACTTAAACACATACGGTAGATCCTGGCAAGGAATGAAAAAATTTTAAGTTAATTTCTGCTGCGTGTCTTCCAATTCCTTATAAGAGGAAGTGGTTCGATGAGGAATAATGTTTCTGAGCACGGTCTGGAATCATCTCTTTCTTCTGGTTCCTCTTGTGGAACTTCCTTCATCAACTCCTATGGGTCTTCTTCAGAAAGTTCATCAAGATCTTATTTTGGATCCTCCTCAGGTTGAGGTCCTCTTGAAGGTTTTTCTCTAGGTTATTGACTTCATCCAAGAATGAGATGTCATCATTTAAAGTATATCCCAGAGGTTCAGTGCTAGATGGAGTTATTTTTTCACCTAAATAATAAAAATATTAATTATCATAATTTTCTAAAATTTTTAAACACTAAAAAATACCAGAAATACACTGAATATTCATAAATAGGTCCAGAATTATCCCCAAAATTAGGCAAATTATATGTCAAAATAAATATATTTATTTTAGGAATTTTTAGGAACAAACCGTACTTCAATAGGAGATCTCACGCTCCCTCACGTGCCCCAAGAAGAAGAAAATTAGAAGAAAACAAAAAACTAAACGAAATCCACTCTCGCCCTTTGTGCACACGCTAGTCTGGTGCTGCCACATGTCAGCAACCAGATTTCCCTTTTTTTTCTTTTTCTAATTAAAAAATGATTTTTTTTATTCAAAAAAAATGATTTGTTTAATTCCAAAAAAACTTTTTTTTTAGAATGGGCTCCTGTCAGCCCAATTTTTTTTTGGGACTCAGCTGGACGCAGCCCAGTCCGATAAACAGTGACCGCTAAAGTTTTTTTTATAGATGAATAGTATCATCCCTGACCTCTAGTCGGTTCTGCACATACTCGATTAGAAAACGGGTCGGGTCCGACAACCTGACACGGTTTTTACCCATAACTTCTTCATCCAACGTCCGATTTTGACGTTCTTGGTGTCATTTTCTTCATTTTTTTCGTACTCTATGCAATAGGACTAATTTTAAGGCTGAAAAACTCTGTTTTATAATGACCCAATTTCAAAATGAAAGTTTATTATTTCGGTTAACGTTGAATATACTTCTGTTCATGGTTTAAATGCATGCTCTATGCATATTATCACTAAATAAACACTTTAGAATAGAATTAAGCATAGAAAACAATGTATAACCAGAAAATGAAAATTCACAGTGAACATGCAGAAGCAAAGAACCTTGCTCATGATACCAATGAAGGTTTTCGGGTGTACTTGAGATGGTTTCCTTTCCACTTAGATACCCACACGCAACCGGAGCACCTTGTATAGACTCTGGTACGTTTCACAGCAAATGAACCAAGGAAAAGTCTGTGAACAGAAGAGAAGCAAAAATGAAGAGCACACTTCTACAGAGCAAAAACCACACACCAAGCAGTCTGAACACCCTCCCTTGAATATTCTATGCGTGTCTGTATGTGGTAAGGGGGTGGGATACTTGTAACTTTCCACTCCCACATTTTTCTCCTTTTGAAACTAAGAAGAAAAAATGTTCCCTCCATTCCCTCTGTTATCCTAATACCTATTAGGTTTGGGTCTAATCCATTAAAGGTGGATCAGCCCACTTTCTTACAACTTTTGTATAGCAATTCACTACACCACCTTAGATACTTACTATAACCATATTACACTTAATAACTACTTTTTCTAAGTTTTAAACTTGTTAAAATAAATGAACAAAGCCCCGTGATTTATGATTTTTGTATAGCAATTCACTATATATCATTAACTATTTATTATAATGATATTTCAATTAACAACCATTTTTTCAAAATTTCAAACTTATTAAAATAAATGAATAAGGCCTCCTTTAGTGCCTAAATAGTCATAAAATCTTTTGGAATCCAAGAGGTGGTAGGATTTAATCCCACCATGACCTACTTAGCCTCCAAAAATCTCGACAACCAACGAGAATAGTCATCACCACTGACCAGTCATTAGTTGCAGAGCAATGATTGGTGGTTTTTTTGTAAAAAAAAATTAGGGACATAAAGGTCATTTGACAATATTTTCTAATCCCATTTTGGTACTTATGTTTTGAATTGTCCTTTTTCATATTCAAGGTGTTGAACCTATTGTTTTGATGATAACAAAATTAGAAAATAATTGGTATTTCACTTATTCATTTACTCTATTAAGAGAGAGAATTAAACACTCATTTATTGAATTGCTTAGAATTGTATAATCTCAAGTCGGATATACTCTTACAAGTTGTAAGTGAAAAAGATTGTCTCTGGTGTATAGGTGTTGCCTCATGTGTTGAAGTGATTGATGTACTATGATACCAAGAACACATTTAATCTTAGGGATTATAGTTGAAAATTTTATAAGTACTCTAGGACTAGACGTAGATCAAGTGATATATCAAATTGATATAAATTGATGTATGTATTTTCTTTTATTCATTCCTCAAGTGATAGGTCATATCTTCTCCACTATACTTTGTGCAATTTATTTAAGATTGAGTATTTCTATTAATTATAAATTTTTATTATCACCAAATCTATCTCTCTTAGGTTAAATCATGACTAAAACAAGGCATTGATTTGAGATTTTGCATTTTTAAAAGTATTTAACTAGAATTTTTCCTTATTAGATTAGTGTGGAGATTTTTAATTTTAAATTTGTATAGAAACTATTTAAGTAAAAGTTCATATTCGGTCCTTTATCTTTAGATAATGTTTCATTTTATTCCTTTAAATTTTATAAAATAATTTTGTTGTCATCTAATCATAACAATGTTAGTTTCATTAATCAGAAATGCCAACAATAAAATTTTAAATAGTAACAAAATATTCATAAATACTGGCGTATCATATTTATTTATTTTTTAAAAAAATAATAATTAACATAAAAATCATCATTTATGATTAATAGTATTAAAGTTCAATGACTAAAAATATATTTTATAAAATCAAAGCATGAGAATGAATTATAGTATAAAGTTAGATGAGCAAAGATAAACTTATGTAGATTATTTATTAATTAATTATCTATCTTTAATTATGTACATATTATAAATATAAGAACGTATGAAATTTATTTTAATCAATAAATGAAGGGCTGGGCCGCATTAAAACAATTTAAATGCTCACCGCATTTAAACAATTTAAATGTAGTTTAAATAGTTTATATTCAAAGTTTTCAATTTATGCATTTTAGAAAAAATTAATTTGACATACCTTATATTTTCACTAAATTTTGAATCAATTCCCCATAATTCCCTTCCTTTTTATTCAATCCTTATTATTTATTATGTTATTAGAGTTAGTCCTTCTGTCCATCAAAATTTTAAAGATGCTGTTGGTTTATGTTGACTAGGGATGATGTGGCGTAGAATAAATCACATACACATCATCCTCCACAGCTGCACCGCCTCCTCCCTTGGCCTCACTCTCCCTCCTTCAAAGCAAAAACTATTATCTCTCTCATAATTAATTTATGTACTCTCCACTATTAACCAGAGACCTCATGCCTTCTCCAAGCTAGAAGCTGCTTAGAAAGAAGTCAAAATGGTGGTAAAGAGGATGAATGTGGAAAAATAGTACATGAACTGTGGGTGAAGCTTTAGAGGCACATCATTGCTGGTCAACCTTAACAAATAACATCTTCGAATGTTTTTGAACGGAAGGGCTAACTCTAATAATAAAGTAAATAATGAGAATTGAATTCAAAGGAAAAAATAATAGAAACTTTATTAAAAATTTAATGAAATTATAAGGACCATTAAATTAATTTATTTTGTATTACTGTTATAGTAAATAATAATAAACTATGTTACAAAAAGTAGTAAATTATCGTAAAAATTTATTTATCTTAACAAGTCTAAGATTTAAAAAAAATTGTTATGGTAAAGATATAATAAAGTTTAGTAAATTATGTTATAAAAGTAGTAAATCATCATAAGGATTAAGTTTGAGAATTAGAAAAAGTGGTTGTCGATTGTCTTACTGTTGTGATAAATATCTAATGAAATACAATAAATTACGTTGCAAAAGTAAGAAATCACCAAAAGGATTAATTTATATTTAGAATATGGAAAAAATGGTTGTCAATTGTATTATTATTGTAGTAAATATCTAATAAAGTATATTAAATTACATTAAAAAAGTAGAAAATAGAATATGGTCAAATTTAATAGTTAACTTATACTACTTTATATCCTTAATATAAAATACACTTAACTAATTTTGTTAGATTAAAGAAGTTAGTTATTTGTAACGAATATGTATTAATTTTTTTAAATACCCCCTTTAATCATATATATTTTAAATTATCTTCAGTAAAAACTCATTTAATATATATAATTATATAATGATACTATGTGAGAAAAATTATAATTTTGAGGAGACAAAATGGATTGAAGTCTTATAATTAGAACCAAATCAAACTACCATCTAGCTCTTATAATTAGGATAAAAAGAGTATATTATTGTATTTTTACATAATATTATCGAAGTGGTTTGATGGTTAAAAGGTTATGCTTTACTCTAACAAGGGCATCCCCATGTGATTGAAGCCCCTTTTCTCAGCAGTGGTGGAAAGTTGGATGTGCAGATTTAGTTCGAGAAAAGGCTCACCTTACGCAGCTATCATACAGAACGTTTTGGGATCCTAGGATTGGTTAGATCAAATCCCACCTTAGCCCCAAAAATTCCAATGGCATCACCGGCGGTCCAGTGACTTGCGGATGTCAGAGCTCCAGCGGTGGGCAAGGTTGGTTGGATTATGTTTTTTTAAAAAAAAAAAAAATAGAAGGGCCAATCTTATAAAAGCACACCAATTTCAAAATTTCATTTAAATGATGATTAATTTGGGATTTTTGAAATTGGCATCATTTTTAAAAAATTTAAATTTTAAAAGGGATTTTAGGGGGATTTTCCCTTTTATAATATAATATATGCTTATGATATCACCTTAATAAACAATAATTGAACGCCAATGCGTAAGTATCCTGCTCAGTACATAACATATTGATTAGTGAGTTAGTTTTCAAAAATAAAAGGGGGGTGGTAGGGGTTCAACCAAATAGGTTGTAATTTCCAGAAACGAGGGTACCTTTCAGCTAATTTTCAGGGTTATTTACCAAAAAGGGAGTGAGCGACCCCCGAGTCTAGAAATATTTGACCGTTTACTAATCAAAGGTGGAACATTTCAAAGAAGTTCCAGGAAAACAATAACAGCAATACCTTCTAAATCCTAAATAATTAAAGTTTAAATATAATACTTCAATTATCACAAAAATATAAGATATCAATACATAGTCTCCCAAATTTATACTCCTTTTAATCTTTAATATAAGAGCTATTTAACTAATTTAAATATATTATAGTCAATTATAACGAATATAAAATAATTTCCCCAAAATACCCTTTTATAATAAATATAAGAAAAATAATACATATGGAAGCTAATGTCTATCAAAGTTTTATCTTTACACTAAATCCAACCCCTCAATTAGTTACAATATTAAAAGCAAGAGAGTAATTTTTTTTATTATTAAATTTCTTTTATTGATTGCATATATTAAAATTTTCTATAAAAAAAATAGTTTTCCACGAAAATTATTTGAACAAATACTTTAAAAAAACAAAACACATATTTTATAAATAATACTTAATTAATTTTTTTAATCTCTATAAATTATTTAATTCTTAGACTTGACTGAGATTACGTGACACTTATAAATTATGATTAATACAAATCGCCTTAAATTTCTGATATTGAACGAACTCAATTTAGTTGAAAAGGATTAAACAGCTGCACGTTTCATTCTACTATTCCATATTCTGAAACTTATCCAAGTTTGGTCCCGTTACGTGTGTTAGGATTTTGCCTGCCTAAATAAGAAGTTTTGGGAGGATGGTTAATAGTAGCCGATCACCATATGAATTATGTGCGCCATATATATAATCAACATTCAATTAATCAACTGAAATTGATCCAAATAGTAAACGATTCAATATCGTTTAAACAAGATCTCGAGTTTAAATTTTGACGTATACAAAAAATTCCTATTAAGAGACTCACCTACTATAACTAGGTACACAATGCATATTGGATCTGAATATAGTCAGAATAAAATTCTGATAAACCAAGTAGGTAATAAAAAAAACATTCAATTATAACAACTAACGGGATTTAATCTGAGTAGTAAATGACTTAATATCGCTTAAATAAAATCTCAAATTCAAACCTTAATATATGTAGAAAATCTCTGTTATAAAACTCACATTATAGCCAGCCAAATGAGCAATGCGGGTCAAATCTAAATATAATCAAAGTAAAACTCTAATGAACCAGGTGACAACTAAAAAACATTCAATTATAACATTAAACTCGATCGCCAAATTTAAGAAACTGGAGTGCGAGGATATTTGGTATGAAGGATTAGGAGGGGAGGAAAGGGAATTTTTTTTTTGGTTGGATATAAAAAAATCTAGTTGTCCATCAATTGTCGGAGACATTGAAAATTTTCATTTGAAAACTTTCATTTTCATATAACTAAATCGAATGAAAACAATATTTTAATGACTGAATTAAATCTCAAAGTTACTCAACTATATTTCATCATTCCCAACGTTTCAGAAATGTGGTGAGAGCGCACTTTTTCATTTCTTCTCTTGCGCGACTGGGTAAAAAACCCACACATCAAATGAAAATTCTCTAGTTCCACCGAGTGAAGAAACAGGAGTGAACCAACTCAACAAGAGAAGCTCCAGGATTCAAAAAGTTTGCTTCTAAATTATTGATAAGTACAAATCAGCAAAGCTACAAAAAAATCTCCCCTTCTTGTGTCAATGTGTCCAAATGAGGAGACGGCAAAACAGTGTATACATCCTAATCCCTGATATTAGGAGTTTATGGATGCAACAGAACTTTTAAACCAAAGCCTATATGTAACTGAGTAAAACCACCATTCTCCACATCATTCTTTATTGACTTGTTTGTAAGAAAGGGATATAGATTTGTGACATTCATGGAGGTCAGAGAGCTAACCAGGATTTCAAGAATTTCAGAACTGGAACAATAAAATCAAGCAGTGGCAGCCATCGGAACAGATCTGTAGCAAACTCGCTTTGCAGCTCGAACAATATCCTCAACCTGTACGTACACCCACATCAATAAGCAGCCAAAGACAAATCCACTACTGTCTCTCAACACGTGCAACCAATCAACAATTCATATTTCTCATTAGATATAACGCTCATTCTCGGGGCTAATAAAGTTTTTCTTTTTCTTTTTAACTACACAACACGTAACATGCACGCATCCAATTACTAACACACACCATGAATCAAACCCCACCTTTGGGCAAACTTTCATGCTGCTCTATGTATTGTCAGCTACAAAACTTATTTCTAATAGAAGAGCACTTTCTAGGATCAATTTGAAGACAGTGATTATCTTATTATACGGTGTTGACTATATGGATCATAAAATGTCATTGTGCTATTAACAGTCAAATCTGTAGATATATTGTTTACATTATTGGCATTCCACTGCAAACGAAATATTTAAACAGCATTACCTGAGGGACAGCCATTCTCTCAAGATTGGCTGCATAAGGCATGGGAACATCGGCCCCAGCAACTCTCTCAATTGGTGAATCAAGATAACCAAAGCTCTCCTCAATAACAGAGGTGCTGCACAAGAGAAGGAAAAATATATAAAATTTACTAAATGAACATTTAGTTAGCAATAAATAAAACTGTCAATGCAAAAGGACGAACCAGATTTCGGCACCAACTCCGTGCTGAGGAAATCCTTCTTCAACTGTTACTAGCCTGTTGGTTTTCCTGACAGACGCATTAATTGTGGATCTATCAAGAGGTCGGATTGAACGCAAATTTATGACCTACGTTGAAGATAAATCATGAATGTTATCCAAAGAAAATAAGAAGCAATTGAAAACCCACGTTCTCTGAATTATGGCAAGGTTTACCTCAGCACTGATCCCCTCATTTGACAACATCTCAGCAGCCTAAACACCGAGTAAAAGAATTGATTTAGATGATCCATTCTTTGGAATGGCAGTCCAATTTTTCTATACAATGTTACATGGATGTGTAACATTTTCCCTCCTATTTATCATTCATATGCGAAATAAATCCATATCTTATTTCCATAACTCTCAGCATATATGAACACAACCATATCAGACAATACATTAATACAATGCCAAAGCATCAAAGGGATAAACAAACCTTGACAGCATAGCCAACCATTTTTGAAAAAGCTGTTATAGTCACATCTTTCCCTTCTCTCTCAATCTGTTAAGAGTAGAATGAAGAAAGCAAACAGGATACACACAACAAGTGTTAAATAACAAAGGTGACCCTATACAAAGGCTTTCTAAGGTATAACTCATGTAAAATCATTTACCTTGGCTTTCCCAATGGGAAGACAAAAACTTGAATCAAGAACTTCATCTGAAACAGGGAATGACTCACCATATCTACGGTATGAAACATGTCCAGTTAAACATGTTTAATACATGAAGCAATTCTACAAAATTTCAAGTATTCACATTCATGGGATCCATCCAAGCGTTTGACAACTTACAACAACTCATTTTCAAGGAAAACAACAGGATCAGGATCCCTTATAGCAGCTTTCAGTAAACCACGAGCATCTTCTGATGAATATGGTGACAAGACCTTCAATCCAGGGCATGAGCTATACCAAGCTGCATAGCACTGCATGTAAAAAAGAAGTTGAATGATATAATAAAACGCCATATGCCAAACAATTTGCAATAAGATCACGAAGGGGGGGAAATCACTAGCTACTGAAGGCATTTATATAAAGAAAGCCCAAGGAACCCTACTTGAGAGTGCTGGGCACCAACTCCTGCAGCAGCACCATTGGGTCCTCTAAAGACAATAGGTACAGATATTTGCCCAGCAGACATGTAATTTGATTTTGCAGCAGAATTGATGATATGATCTATGGCCTGCAAAGAGTCCACACAACTTGTTAGACAAGGAAGTTGCATCTTGGTAATGTAAAAATAAATGAAATCTAGTTTTGCGTCTATGCATGCCCAAAATAAAATCTTGAGAAAATGTTGGATCAGGTCGACAGATCCACAAAATCATCCATGTTAAGTCCGTTGAGAACTAGTGTCCGGATTAGAGACTTGACTTTTAGAGGAGTTGTAAAAATCCAAATGGGTCTGTCCAGTAGGAAAACTTACTAGGTAGGAGACGCAAAAAAGAAATGAAAATACAATTAATTATTTATATGAAATATCCAAGTTGCAAACTAACTCCGCCTATGCATGTAGCCAATCCTAAGCCCGGGTAAAGGAGGAGGGTTGTGTTAGGCCCCGACAGCTAACGTAAAACTTATCGAATCTTATGAACATGGACATACGAAGAAATTGAACTAATACTAGGTCGTTACCCGTAAGTAAAACGTTGTATGGCTTGAGTACAGTGAAAAGTGAACAAGGGCCGCTACATCATCGCCCCGGATGTAGTGTTAAATGAGCAAGGGCTACCGCTCTCTTATGGATAAAGGCAGCTAAAGAAGCTAGTTCAAGAGAGAAAGATCAGATTTGTCACTTAGAATATTGGAACTATGAGCGGAAAAGCGTGGGAGGTGGTGGGCGTAATGGTAAAGTGAATGATTAAAATCTTGTAACTTCAGGAAACTAAATGGGTTGGAGACAAATCTCGGGAAATCAATAAGTTCACATTTTAGTACACAGATAAAACAGGTACGAGGAATGGTGTTGGTATCATTGTGGATAAAGAGTGGAAGACGAATGTGGTAGATGTTAAAGGATTGATAACAGAATTATATCTTTTAGAATAATTGTTGGTAGGGATACAATCACCGTTATTAGCACTTATGCCCCTCAAGTGGGAACAAAAGCACATTTTAAGGAAAAATTTTGGGAAGATTTGGAGGGGCTGATTCAGAGCATACCACTTACTGAGAAGATTTTTATTGATGGGGACCTTAATGGTCATCTTGATAAGGAGGCAGGGCAATATGCATGGACTCATGGCGGTTTTGGTTTTGGAAAGATTAATAATGAAGGGCAATCCATCCTTGAGTTCTCCTTAGTTTACAATCTTAAGATTGTCAACACGTGCTTTAAGAAACGGGAGGAGCACTTGATCACATACAAGAATAGGGTCCACAACTCACAGATTGATTTTTTTTTTTGTAAGAAGTCATGACAGAAGACTTTGTACAAATTTTAAAGCGATTACAGGGGACGGACTGACAACCAAGCATAGGTTAATAGTCCTTGACGTACGTATTAGATGTAGGAAGGAAAAATGCCGACATGTTTTAAACACAAGAATCAAATGGTGGCAACTAAAAGGGGAGAAGAGGGAAACTCTTAAAAGAATTATGTTAAATGAAGGGGTTTAGGGGGCGTAGGAAAATGCTAATATCATGTGGAAGAAAATGGATGAGAAGGTCTGATCGGTTGCTAAAGCAATTTTGGGAGAATCTAAAGGTTTTGGTCGACGAAATAAGGAGACTTAGTGATGGAACAAGGACGTACAAGAGAAAATTAAGAATGAGACTGTTTCAAAGCTATATACTTATGTACTAATACTAAAAATTGGGAAAAATATCGTTTAGCTAAGAAGGAAACTAACAAGGCGGTGAGTGCAGCTCGTTTTAAGGCTTTTGAGGAATTTTATAAGATGTTAGGGACAAAGTCGGGAGAACGAAAGATTTATAAGATTACAAGAGATAGAGAAAGGAAATCGAGAGATTTAGATCAAGTAAGATGTATTAAGGATGAAGAAGGCAAGGTTTTGGTTGCAGATAGTGATATTAAAGAACAGTGGGAGACCTATTTTTACAAATTGTTTAATGACGAGGAAAGAGGATCAAGTTATGAGTTAGGGGATTTAACACGAGAAGTTGAACCAAATTAAACTTTTTATGGTAGGATCCGAGTTGACGAGGTTAAAGAGGCGCTTAAGAAAATGGAAAATAGTAAAACTGTTGAACCTTATGGTATTCCTATTGAAGTTTGGAAGTGTTTAGGCAAAGTGGGGGTGGTGTGGCTTGCTAAACATTTTAATGTGATCTTAAGTTCTAAAAAAATCCCCGATGACTAGAGGAAAAGTACTTTAGTTCCTATTTACAAAAATAAAGGGGATATTCAAATTTGTGCAAACTACAAAGGGATAAAGCTTGAGTCACTATGAAGTTGCGGGAAAAAATAATTGAACACAGGTTGAGATTAGAGACTGATATTACTGAGAATCAGTGTGGTTTCATGCTGAGTGGGTCTACAATAGAAGCGATTCATTTATTAAGGGGGTTAATGGAAAGGTACCAGACTAAAAGAAGAGACTTGCATATGGTCTTCATTGACTTAGAAAAAACATATGATCAAATGCCAAGGGAGGTGCTTTGGAAAGCTTTGAAAAATAAAGGTGTGCGCATGGCATATATCAAGGTAATAAAAGATATGTATGAGGGGGTAATAACTACTGTAAGAACGTCTGGGAGGGAAACAAAAGATTTTCCTATAAGGATTGGTCTACATCAGGATCATCATTGAGTCCTTATTTATTTAATCTAGTAATGGATGTTCTAACTAAACCTATTCAAGAAGAAATCCCTAAGTGCATGCTTTTTGCGGACAATATAGTTCTTATGGCGAAGTCAAGAGAAGAGATTAATTTTAAACTTGAGTTATAGAGAAGTACTTTAGAGTTGAAGGGTTTTCGTCTGAGTAGAAATAAAACTGAATATATGTATTGTAATTTTGATAAGAGACAAGTTATAAGTAACTTGGAGGTCATATTGGGAAATTAAGTTATTCCACAAATAAATAAATTCAAATATTTGGGATCAATTATACAGAAGAACGATAAAATTTTAGAAGATGTTAATCATAGAATTCAGGTTGGGTGGTTTAAATGGAGAAAAGCTACTGAGGTTATATGTGATCGGAAAGTACCAGATAAAGTAAAAGGAAAGTTTTATCGCACTGCTATAAAACCAATAATGTTTTATGGAAGTGAATGTTGGGCTTTAAAAAGACAGCAAGAGTATAAAGTTGGGGTAGCTGAGATGAGGATGTTGAGATGGATGTGTAAGCATACAAGAAAAGATAAGATTCGTAATGAACAAATACGGGGAAGAGTTGGAGCGGCACCTATTGAATAGAAACTGGTAAAGAACCGTCTTCAGTGGTTTGGACACGTGCAAAGAAGGTCAAAGGATGCGCTGGTGAGGAGAGTGGATCAAACAGTATGGACTCCAGTTAAAAAAAATAGAGGAAGGCCAAAGAGAACGCTCAACAAGGTCATTGAACCGGATCTCCTGGTCAATAACCTATCCAAAGATTTAATTTTTGATAGAGCACAATGGCATCGTATGATCCATATAACTGACCCCATTTAATAGGATAAGGCTTGTTGTTGTTATTGTATCCAAATTGCAAACTCTCGTACCCTTAAAGAAAACAGTGTCACAAAGAAGCATGAATCTAATTCATCTACATTTCCATAGGGAAGATCCCTTGAAAAGAGAAAATTCGATCACTGCACAAATCCCTTCATTAAACAAAAGTATTCAAAAGATGTATTATGCAGAAACAAAAGATTACAAGGATTTGCAAAACTTTTCCTATTTTTGAATGAATATTTCCTACCAGCTTCTTGTTCCCCCCAAAAATGTGAGAATAACCACTAACCCTTAAACAAACCAAAAGCCTATTGATATTATAATGTAATAAATAAAAGTAGTTAAGGGTTAGTTGGGGTAATTAGGGTTGATGACTGTTAGCAACTAGTGACTATAAACACATGGATTAGGGACTAATTGTAATAGGCTTTTGGTTAATGGAAATGCAATCCTATGTTTCTCCTACTCGTTTTTATCTCTTCTTTATCTTTCTCTCATTCCCTCACTTTCCCTCTCTCTCTCTCCTGTCAGAATTACAAAGCCACATCACCTAAGCAATTAATTTCCTAGAAAACATAATTAGCAATAGTTGCTGGATTCTGGTCCACTCATCCAGATCATATTTGTTGCAAGAACCTGATGGAGTGATGGTACAAAACAAGTAGTTGAGGGTTGAAGGACCCATTTATCTCCTGGCATGCGCAACATGCATGAGTCAAAAACTTTCCCCACTTATTTCTCAATTGTTCAGCAGAGTGTTACTATAGGAATAAGCTCTTCACTATTCTCAAAGAGAGTTGGGTGTTTCCTAGTATGTTGGATTAGTTTCTCCAAATTCAATGTAAAGGAGTTGGTAACAAGGGCATAAGAACATTGGACAGTGTACAGTTCAACACTCTGGTTTGTCTATATGGAGACTGCTAAATCTAATAAGATAAGTGTAAATAAATAAACGTGGAGGTTCTTACGTGTCAGGCTCTTCAGAATAATGAGAATTTGAGTTCTGTTTCTCTACTCTCTCTCTCTCATCTCTCCCACATCTCTATCCTTCTATTCTTTCCTTCTCTTCTATCATTCTCTCTCTTCTATTTCTTCCATCTACTTTCACAACAGAATTTTCAAGGGAATTTATTTGCTTTTGACTATATTATAGAATATGGGATTTATTTGCCCAAGTGGCCAAGCCATGTTTTTCTTTTAAAGGATGTAATTAACTTTTATATGCGAAGAGATCAGATAGTTCTTCTACCTTTAAAAAGCTTTTGTTACTTCTCTCTTGGTCCCTATCTCTCTCTCTCTTCTCGGTATTTTCTGGTTTGAGGATTTCTTATCATCAATATATTGCATTTCTGTTTCTAATCCAATATTTTCTTTATGAAATAACCTAACAACAAAGTAGTTTCAACAGGAAAACTCCCCAAGGTGTGTAGCCTTATCTCTCCCAATTAAAAAGAAACTAAAGCATAATAGTTTCACCCCCAACGCAAACCCCAATGGAAATTGAAAGGGGGAGAGAGAACAGAGTGCAATACTAGAAAGTCAAGATCGAACTGAGGCATCATTAAATGCACACCCTTGTAAGCATGTAGCAAAAAGAGATTATACAACCTTCAACAATGATTTGACGTTAATTTCACTAGGAGAACACAAATAATAGGAACTAAGAAGCAAATAAACTCCACCAAAATATATCTGCCACCTACCAAAGTTTATTGATTTATCACCCATGTAGGCATATACTAACAGCCAACAATACACCAAAGACAATACATTTTGTTCATAAAGTCATTTGATGGTCACCCATACAAGATAAGGGACCCTCCTCCAAAATTTACTATTGAGATGAGAGAACCAACTCATGAATATCTCAAATTGCAGTGCATATTACTCAATGAGGAACTGGGCAATTCATACTATATTGGTCACCATCATCAACAATGAATGATTTGCGCTGGTAAAATTAAATAAACAATATATCACTATTCTTTGATTAAGGTTGAGGTCACATTAAATGACAGCTCTACTTCTTTAAAGATCAAGGGGAAGTCCAATATTTGTCCCCACAGCATCAATCATAGCATGCTTCAGAGCAGTAATAGTCTTACTTTACGGAACTTTTAAGATTGAATAGTCTATATTAGAGGGAAGATTTTGACAAACATTACAGTCAAAACTCAAGGTGCTGTAGCCAACCCAAGAACACACTCAATTTATTAAGGAAACAATACAATCAACCTAGCGAAACTCTAACCTGCATGGAGAAGTTAAATGTCATAAACTCCACGACAGGCCTTAGGCCATAGTAAGCAGCACCAACTCCAATCCCAGCAAACCCAGCCTACATTAAAATTGACAAATAGAATGTAAAACAACCATTAATAACAGCAAAATATAAATCATATTCTTTCCCTAGAAACACTGCTTACTTTGGTTCGAAGGAATTTGCATTCTTGTAACTTTTAAGATGGGAAATACATCACTGTAATGAAATTATCCAGAAAGGTGGGATCTTTAAGAGTTAAATTTAGACTTAAGAGACAAGAAAAATCAATATATTGAAAACCATTCATTAGGAACCAAAAGTTGAAACCCTTGCTTTTGGAAAGATTAAAACTAAAGCATTTTGTTCAAAAGAGTTTTTAACTAATATCAGAAAATTCAGGATTATTGTCATCTGATAAATTCGATTATCTCAAAATGGAGGAAGAACGGGACCATGAGCATTAAAGAATTTCTCTTAATTGCCAGGAGTTTCTGAGAATAAACAATAAATTGAAACCATAAATTTTGAACGAATAAAAGAAGAGCAAGAGAATGTAAGAAATCGCTACAGAATATTAAATGAGGGGGGAACTAGCAAGATTATGTTGAATAAGAAATAAAACCTCAGTGATTGGAGTATCAAGAACCCTCTCTGGACCATACTTCTCCAGAAGCCCCTTGGATATCTATAAAGGAAAAGTGGGAAAATATGACTATGTATCAACTTAATTCATAAATCAACATGTTCCATATGAATATCATCTAAAAGGCGTAAGTCCATTTATAACCTTGTATGCACCCTGATATTCTCCAACCTGCATATATACCGAAAGTCAACATAGGAATGGAGTAAAGACCAGCTAATAGAAAACGGAGAACATGAATGGGTCACTTTCATTACCTCTTCACCCATCAAGAAGACTCTATGATCAGCTGACATTTCTTCATCAAGTGCCGAGTTCAGGGCCTCTCTGACCATCATCTACAAAATTAATCCGTTTAAAGCTTAACAAGAGGTAGAAAAAAACCATGGTATCCATTTTTGCCGGGAAAAGGAAAGAATTGCGATTTCCACACCTAACAAAAATTGCACAGGAAACACGTACGCATATGGAAGAAAGTGGAACATAGAGTATTACCTGTTTCGCTGAGTAATTTCTGAATGCGGCAACAGCAGGACGAATACCCTGCAAAATAATCCCAGTATTATTATTAAAAAATGGAAGACAATGGAAAATCAAAAGACTAATAGAGAATAGCGTACCGTCCCAGGAATCCCACCAGCCGAAACTTTCTGCCTTAGAACACCCCACATCTTATTGATTTGTTTGGTTTAAGCTTTCAATCCTAAAATGAAATATTGACGAAAGGATCAAAAGACAAGCATCGATGCAAATGAAACTATAACGGATGCCCAGATTTTTCCAAATTTAAAAAGGTAAAAAATTGTACGAACGTCAATTCATCAAATCAGTGTAGGAGGGGGGGGGGCAGGTGGGAGAAATTCAAAGGCGCGAAGCAAGATCTTCGACAAAAATTAACAGACCTCTATCGATATACAAAGGTCGCTTCACCGGCGGGATCTGATCCCCACTGAACAAACCCTCAACTGAAGTTCTCTGCTTTTGCGCATTGTTTATTATATGTGGCCAAATAAATATGGTCATCTCAATCATCCTGTCTTTTAAGCTTGGTTTTTCAATTTTATTTTTATATATTTTGGGCCAAACCCTGGAATGGAGGCTTTATTTGGTTGGTGGAAGGAATTTTCAAAAAGTCTGGCGGCTTAGAACTGTGAATAAAAATCAATTTTTGATAAAAAAAAAAGTAAAAATAATATTAATATAAATATAAAATATACAAAATTACATGGAGGCACTTTAACTATTTATGTATAGTAGGAGGAATTTTTTTTGTTGGTATAAAGTAGGAAGAAACTTACATCAAGTTCCTTACTTGTTATCTCTCTGGATTTTTCAATCTCATTTTATTATATTTATTATTTTTTACATAGATTTAAGTAAAATAAAAATATTAAAAAAATAGAACATATGATAAAGTGAGATTGGAAAACTTATTAGAACAAATATAATAAATTTGATGCAAGTATCATATTTACCTCACACTTAAAAAAAATTATGAAAATGCTTAATGTTATTAGACTAGAAGGTTCTGATCGCACTCTATCTATTTATAAACATTTCAACTTCCCCTTTCATATATTTTTTTCATCTTTTATTTCATCTTTTATTGTTTGCATTTATTGAAATATCTGACTTATTTTTAATAGAATTTAAATATTAAAATAAATATAGATTATTAAATAATTAAATGATTGATAATTCATAATTAATGTAGTTTGTCTTACACAATATAAATATATAAAGGCTAATTTTGATTAAAAAAAATGTCTGGTTCATATGACGACATATTTGGACCAAAAAATTATGACAATATATATATATATACACGTGTGTGTGTTCGGGTTATGGAATGATTATTATCCTATTTCATACAAGGATTATATTATTATAACCTCTCTTGTGAGGTTCAAACATTCCTCTTTCAAACCATCTTAACACAGCCTTCCTTTATTTTCTACTAGAGGCATAACTGAATTTCTACTATTATAAACATATAGCCAGTAATCTCTTATAGGATTATTACTATTAGAATCAAATAATACTACTACCCTTAATCTCTAATAACAAGTTTAGTTAAATATATCTTAATTTGTTATTACAATTCTTCAATATTCTAAAGGATAATATTTAAAGAAAATGGTAAGAAAATATAAGGATGATCAGATAACAAGAGAATTAGGAAACTGAATTTTTATTGCTCTTCAGATCAATGATTCCCTCTTTGAGGTTACAAGGTTTATATAGAAATATTAAGACTCTACATTCTTCTTTTTTCCTCTGGATATTCAACCATACATAACATAAAGCTAAACTTATAAGACATAAATTTTTATAAGACATAAATTATTACATTATCTTATTACTATTCCTCTTTGACTCCCTTATTTGTCTCCCTGTTCTTTCAACATGTCAGCAGCATCTTTATTTTCTTCTTCTTTTTCTGAACTTGTCAGTAACTTGGCAAATTCTTCTACTGTCGACAACTTATTATAGGTTGAATTCCTTTTTATATCATACTCATATCCATTACTGGATCCTCAAAATCTTTCTTTTCTAGACTCTTTTCATCACAATAATTACATTTATGATATACATATTCTGATAAAATCAGGCATATTCTTTTTTATATATATTTGCAAATTTATTATTTTCCAGCTTATCATAAAATTGATTAAAATGATTGAGATTCTTCGATGTTCTTCCTAATAAATATACAAGTATTGTTGGGCCTAAGAAATAAACTCAAGTAGCTTCCTCATCTGTAGCAATAATCTTAATCATTTTTTGAAATATTATATGATAATCTTGAGCTCTTATTCTAGATATTATCTGCATAAATTCTTTTTCATCTTCAATATCTTCTTTACAGTATGCTTGATGCTCAAATGGCTTTTTAGTAGTTCCCAGTATGATTAGATTTATTGGATGAAAAAACCTTTATGGTGTTTTCTGGATTTATTTCAACAATTGTTAAATAACACCTTACAAATACTATATATTGGGTAACAATTTCAAAATATATTTTTTACAACTCTTTTTACTCGTTCAGGTAACTCAGAAATTTCTTCCAAGGATAGTGAGGGATAAATTGACTCAATTAATCCATATTAATAAATGACTTTTACTAAATTTGAAAGTATTTCAGGATATATAATAGTTTTGTTAAAAACAAAATAGGATACATAAAATAGGATTTTTATGACAAAATATATCTTCAGATGGAATAGAATTACAAGAACATATAAGTAAAAAAGCATTATAATTTCCAGAAATAAAAAATAAAAAAGACTTACAATATTTTTTAGGATTATAATATTTTACCACCCGAGTTATGGAAAAAGAAAGATAAAATATTAAGAATGGAAAGTGATGTAAAAGAAATACACATGATAAAATTATAAGCTAAGAATATACCTGTACAAATAGGAGAATATGAATTATTAATTGAACAATTAAATCAATATAATGAACCATCATGTAATATAATATTATGATTAGACTTTTTAAATAAATATTATCCAATTCATTTAATTGAAAAAGTAATAATATTAATTATACCTTGTAAACATGAAGCATGTGAAATAAGAATAACTAAACCATATAAAATAAAAGATAAAAAACTTTAGAAAAAATAATATGAAAATGAAGTTCAATTTTTACATAATAATAAGCCATTAGAAATAATTCATATGTTAGCAAATTTAAATTTAATAGAAGAAAAGTTAGAAGAAAAAACTATTAAATAAAGATTAATAGATAATTATGATGATAATCTTTTAATTTATTGAGAAAAATCGAAACCTATAGCAAAAATAGAATTAAAAGATTATAGTAAAGAAAAAAATTGTAAACTTTATCATTAGACATAACAAGATAAGAAAGAATTTGAAATGCATATAAATAAAATGAAAAAATATAATTTAATTAGAGAAAGTATATCAAAATATTCTTCACGAGTAATGATAGTTGTAAAATATAAAGAAGAAAGAAGAGGAAAATCAAGAATGGTAATAAATTATAAGAAATTAATGATTTAGTAATAAGAATAGATATCCAATACCTAAAATGAAACTTTTATTTAATTTAATAAAGGGAAAAAGATATTTACTAAATTTGATTATAAATTAGGATTTTTTCAAATAAAATTAGAAGAACAAAGTAAAAAATATACTGCTTTTAGTACTTTAGAAGAATTATATTAATGTAATGTATTACTTGTGGGATTTCATAATAGTCCCAATATATTTCAAGAATATATTTTTAAAACGTTCTTACCTTTAATAAACTTTGTAGTTATTTATATAGATGATATTTTAATATTTTCAAATAGTGAAAAAGAACATGAAAATTATTTAGAACAATTTATAAAGTTAATACAAGAAAAATGATTAAATATTTCACCTAAAAAAATTGAGTTAAGGAAGACTAAAATAGGATTGTTAGGATAAAATATATCTTCAGATGGAATAGAATTACAAGAACATATAAGTAAAAAAAGTATTAGAATTTCTAGAAATAAAAAAATAAGAAAGACTTACAATCTTTTTTAGGATTAGTAAATCTGGTTAGGAATTATATACCTAATTTATCAAAATTAATTGTTAAAATATCTAAATTAGTAGGAGAAAAAAGTAATTGGTTATGGAATAAAGAAATTAAAAAAAATATACATCAAATTAAAAAATTATGTGAGATTTACCAAAATTAACTATACCTTTAGATAATAATGTAAAATGGATAATTTATATTGATGCTTCTGAAAATTATAAGGGAGAAGACTTATATCATGAGAATAATGAAGGAAAGAAATTGATTAATTGATACTCAAGTGGAACATTTAATGAATCATAAAGTAAATATCATTAAATTGGAAAGAGTTTTTAGCTATAGTAAAAGCAGTAAAAAATTTTGAGTTATTTATTGTAAATACAAATTTTTTTATTAAAATTGATAATACTCAAATAACTCATTGGTTAGATAAAAGAATAAGAATAAATAAATTATATAATAAAATGTTGATTAAATGGCAAAGTGATATGCCTTATTTTGATTATAAAAATTGAATATATTAAAAGAAAAAAAAATAATCTAATAACTGATTTTTTAAGCAGATAGAATCAGGAAGAAATTTAAACTAGATATTTAATGAAGAATCTAATAAGGATTTGGGTCCTGTTATTAATCAAGTAAATATGAGGTTTCAAATAATAGAAACTTTAATGAATCTTTTAACTTTTTAGATTAATGAAACTTTTACCAAGATCTCTAACCAATTGGATTTACTCTAACAAAGAGTAAGGAAATTGGAAGAAATAAATTTAAAAAGATATGTAATTATGGCTAATGTTTCAGTCTAGGCATCTGAAGAAAATGTAATAGATAAAAGAATTACTCCTTTAATTGATATTATAAGAAACCAAGTAGAAACATCCCAAGAAACCCATCATAGCCAATCCAATAACCAGTCATCAGGTTCATAATCTAAAACTACCAGTCCAAGAACCAGAATAAACTCATCTACTTTTAGACTTCGAGAAAACTACCAGTATTATAAAAAGCTTATTTATGACTTTAATCATTTTACCCTCAAAGCTAACATGTAAAATATGCATCACATTTTACTTTTAACAAAGCTATTATATATCTTGGAACATCTTCAAATTTAGTAAAACTTCTTTATCAACATGGACTAATTCAATCAATTTATCCCTCACCATCCTTGGAAGAAATTTTTGAGTTACCCGAACTAGTAAACAGAGCTGTAAAAATATATTATGGAATTGTTGCCCAACATACAATATTTGTAAGGTGTTATTCAACAATTGTTGAAATAACTCCAGAAAGATTTTATCATCAATAAATCTAATTAGATTTAGAACTACTAAGAAGCCATTTGAGCATCAAGCATACTGTAAAGAAGACATTGAAGATGAAAAATAATTTATGCAGACAATATCCAAAATAAGAGCTCAAGATTATCATATAATAATTTAAGAAATGAATATAATTATTGCTATAGATGAGGAAGCTGCTTGGGTTTATTTCTTAGGCCCAATAACACTTGTATATTCATCAGGAAAGACATCAAAGAATCTCAATTATTTTAATCAATTTTATGATAAGCTAAAGAATAATAAATTTGAAAATCTAGAAAAAATGAAAAGAAAAATATTGCAGATTTTATCAGAATATACATCTCATAAATATAATTTTTGTGAAGAAAACAATCTAAAAAAGAAAGATTTTGAGGATCCGTTAATGGATATGAGTGTGATATAAAGAGGAATTCAACCTATAAGAAGTTGCCGACAGTAGAAGAATTTGCCGAGCTATCGCCAAGTTCAGAAAAAGAAGAAAATAAAGATGCTGGCTATATCTTGAAAGAACAAGGAGACAAAGAAGGAAGTCAAAGAGGAATATTGATAAGATAATGTAATGATTTATCTTGAAAAACTTTATGTCTAGCTTTATGTCTTGTGTGGTTGAATATCAAGAGGAAAAAAGAAGAATGTAGAGTCTTAATATTTCTATATAAACCTTATAACCTCAAAGAGCAATAAAAATTCAGTTTCCTAATTCTCTTGTGATCTGAGCATCCTTATATTTTCTTACAATTTTCCTTAAATATTATACTTCAGAATATTGAAGAATTGTAATAGCAAATTAGGTTATGTTTAACTAAACTTTTTATTAGAGATTAAGGGTAATATTATTATTTGATTCTAATAGTAATTATCCTATAAGTAATTACTAGATATATGTTTATAATTGTAGAAATTTAGTTACGTCTCTGGTAGAAAATGAAGGAAGGTTATGCTAAAATGGTTTGAAGGAGGAAGGTTTGAACCTCAAAGGAGAGGTTACAATAATATAATCCTTATATGAAATAGGACAAGGATCCTTCCATAATCCGAATTATCTTTGTTCAACCCTAAATATTTATCTTTATGAACATATAGTTAGGCTGATCAATTATTTTATACTTTAATTTTTATTTCATAGAAAATTCATAATAATAGATAATTTGAGTTCATCCTTATGCGTCTCATAACATTGGTATCGGAGGTTGCTTTCAAAGCAACCCCTCCTATTATTATTAATCATAACATTAACATTAATAATTATTAATAAAGTATTGAAATATATTCCTTCCGTTTCTTAATATAAGGTCCAATTGATTTTTTAGATATATTAAAGAAACTAAATAAATAAGTTAATTATGATTAGATCAAGCCATTCAAGACAAATTCATGTTATATACATATTAATTTACCCAAATTACTTAATTATATCTTATATTAATTATAATTAACTGTTTTATTTGACTTTTTTAATTATAAAAAAGTCAATTAGATCTTATATTAAGGAATAAAAGTAATACCCCAAGTTGAGCTCTATAAAATATTATTTATTTTTGAAAAAATATTCATGCATTTTTATATTTTTACCTAATTTTTAGTTAAGTTTTGTAATTTTCTTTTATTACATCCTTATAGTTTATTAGTTATATGTATTAGCATCTAAAGTCTACACTTATAATCTCTCTTTTTTTTTGCCATGGGTTCTATACTCATAATCAGTTAATCATAATTTATGTAAATGTTGATTAAATGATATCTAAAGATTTAGTTTTTGATATAACAGAATGATGTTGTATAATCCATGTAGCTGACCCCATTTAATGGGATCAGGCTTGTGTTGTTGTTGATTAAATGATATATAAGTTGTCACAAAATATAAAATAACAAGGTGTTATTTTTAAAAGTAAAATGATAAATAAAACTTATTTACTATCAACCTTTTTTTTTGTAGCAAGTTATCATCAATATATTTATTATCAACATATAAATAAAAAATATTTTCATCATAACCGTTTTCTTGCATCTATATATAACCTATTGAAAAATACTTACGTACTTTGGGTGTAAAATTCTTCTTTTAATAACAATAATAAATCATTTTAAATCATTTTTACTAAAATTATTTATAAACTAATCATGATGAAAATAAGTTTTGTTAATAATTTGAAATTTATTATAGCTAAATAAAGAAAACTTATTTTTAAAGAGTTAACTATGATAAAAAAGACAAAACGACTATTAAGCATTATTATGGTTAACAGAGTTCAATTTATTTAAAAAGGTTATCCATCATAGAAATGGGTAAAACTTATAAAAGGATACTATCATGGATAAGAGCTTCTTAACTAAGATCCTTTATAATACCTATTTATAAATAAATTCACAATATTACACATTTTGAAATTGGATCAACAGTCAACAAATCACAAGCAACAACCTAAGACCTCAAACCCACTACCGGCATATATTCCCAATATTAAATCTAACTAAAATATCTCATTATATCAAAGTATCCAAAATGAGTCATACTGTTACAATATATAAGTATTCTACACATAAGTTCAAGGAAGACTATATACAATTGATATAGCACTAACTAAGCCTCTAAAGCCTTCCCTGAGATCCTAACACGAAACTATTACTTGAAAAATATTAATAACCACAGGTGAGACAAACATCTCAGTAACTAACAATCCTACTCATCATGCATATTAACATGTGCTGTGAAATGTCAAGTGGGATAGTTAATAAAATACACTAGATAGTGTTGGAAATCGTGCCCTAGGGGCCAATCATTATCTTATGAACATTATTGATTTATGAATTTATTAATTGTGTTATCATATTATTTGCATGTTTACTATGATGACCATCCTTGGATAATTCATGATCTTATCTTAAATGTCCCTGGTCGATCATCTGTGCGGGAGCACATATGAAATAAGACCAGTATGACTTTGAAGATATATAGAGATATAAATCAGAGTCATAGGAACATGTAAGAGTACAAGGTATTGGACCGACTCGCTATGAGAGAACTGCATGGGTAACGTCATAAGCTTCTCTCATATACAAACCATGTCAATATGCCCTTTGACCTGAGATCATCATGGATTCCTACATGACAAACGCTCAACTTTGACCTAGTTAAAAGTCACTTTTGACCGAGTGATCATAAAGACTATGTTCGGGTTTAGTGGTTTTTCATACGGAGGAATGTGAATGGTCAAGATGAAATTTGTCGCTCACATTTGTAGAGAGATATTACTGGGCCCCTCGATGAGTGAGTTTGAGAAATGTATGGCTATACTGTAATGGAAAGGTAGTTCCATTTCTACAGTCAGACTACTCAGGGATCGAGAAAGTAACGGTCAGGAATAGGAGAATGACATTATTCATGCCTCAACCATGACCAAAATATCGCGTGACAAAAGGGACATGATATGGTTGTATAAAAAGTTATATCGTTTAACGATCCTCATATAATTTGGGTAGTCGTTATGTCTTACTAGAGACCGCTTACGACTTGTGGGTCAGTATAGCAAATGGCCCACTGTCAACTTCATATGGGCCTACAGGGTCGCACACAAAATAGCTCAACACGAGCTATGATGTCTAGATTCATTGAATCTAAGACATGTCCAGATTCAATGAAAGATCCAGGGTAGATGTATATATTTATTTATATTTATATTCATATATATATATAAATTCGTATATATATATATATATTATATAAGAGATATATGAGATTTAATTTATCTTTGAATTTGAAATTCAAATTGATAGGATATCTCATATAAGAGATATTTATAAGATTTAATTTATAAGGATAAATTAAATCCTTATCACGTTTGAATTTAAAATTTAAATTGATAGGATATCTCATATAAGAGATATTTATAAGATTTAATTTATAAGGATAAATTAAATCCCTATCACGTTTGAATTTGAAATTCAAATTGATAGGATATCTCAAATTTGATTTATGAGAATAAATCAAATATAGTTCAGTCTCATCTTTATTTAAAGTTAAATAAATAGGTAATTAAATCTGTGGAACGGATTTAATATTATTTATTTAATTAGTTTCTTATAAAATTATACAATATATGATATTGTATTAAATTCAGAATTAATATAAGATTAACTCTAAAATTCAATTCGGTAGAGAGAAAAACATATAGCATCCTATATATCTGATTTTAGGAGCTGCGTTTTAGCAACACACACAGAGAACACAGAAAGGCCGAAGGGGAATCTGTAAAAGGTTTGTAGATAAGAAATTGCCGAAATAGAGACGGAGAAGACGAATTCTTGAGAAAGCCCTGGAGGGACAAGAGACGCTAGCATGTCGTTCATAGTTAGAACGCTATTCGTGTGGATACTAGTAGAGAAAGCTGACCTGAGTCGTCGACTTTTTGAGATCGAAAAGGGAGCACGAGCCGTAGAGAGAAGCTGTGAACGTTGTGACCAGAAGCTGTGGAAGTCGCTGAGGAACACTGAGGGTAATTCTTCTTCCCACGTGACTTAAACACATACGGTAGATCCTGGCAAGGAATAGAAAAATTTTTAAATTAATTTCGGCTGCGTGTCTTCCAATTCCTTACAGATAGAAAATAATACATTATCATAATATGATTGGCCACTCAAAAAGCTAACCGGTCTAGTATTATGGATCGCCCAAAATCTACAAAGTAAAAGACTAGACCATGGGTTCATTCTACTTCAATAAACTGGTGGGGCAAGTCCCTTAATAAATTGATGAGACAAAATCTAACCATCAAGCTCCAATGGAGGCTATATCATGTGGTAGAAAGATAACTTCATCATCACTAATCCCAATCACCATATACATAATTCTCAAAATAATCATACTAATTAAAATATCAATAGCTCGATAATCAATAATTTCAATCAATATCACAATAGTTTTTTTTTCAAAATAATAACTATTCTAATATCAAGATATAACAAGTTTTTAATCTCCATTTAAACTTTCTAAATATAACAAGTTTTTAATCTCCATTTAAACTTTCCAAATTACTTTAAGTCCCACAAGATAATTTTCAATAAAATTAGTAATTAAATTTTTCTCAATATAATCATATTATTATCAGTAGATGTATATATAACAAATCACTCATAAACATCATATTAGCACACACAATAGTGGTTACCTCTCGCTAAAGCTAATAAAAGTACTATAAATGAGGGTCCCATGTTTAATTCACAATTCACTAGACAATCTCCAACATTTATATAAATATGTATCAATAAGTAGTTAATTTGACACAACATATACTCTTAAATAAATACTCACATTTTTCTTCTAACTTTATTTTATTTAAAAATTATTAATTCAATATTGTAACTTAATTTCTCTATCCCAATAACACATCTATTTACCAAATTATCATTCCAATGATTATCCTATATTGTCTCAACTTTATTATATTATTATACTCATATAATTTCTCATTTAACATCAAACTCCTAAAACAATCTAAAAATCCCAAATTTATAACTCCCAAAGCTCCACCCAAAATTTTTAATACTCACATTTCATAATCAACTTCAAAAAGCATAATTCATAATTTCCAATCAAACTCTAATTTTAATTTACTTAAATCTACTACTAAATCCTCCAATTATAAAAAATCCTCAAATCCCTTAACTTATACTTAACACTTAATATACAAAATTTTGAGTTCCATCACTAATCAAATTGTTAAACAAATAATCAATTTAATTACATAAGTTTAAAGTTTCTAAGTTTTACCTCTAATTTCTAAATCTCACTCACAATATTCAAATTTTCATTTTAATATTAAATTATATCATTTCTAGATTTCAATAACTCATTTACACTATCAATTAATTCATAATTATTCAATTTGATCAAAATTTATAATTTTTTTCAACTTAGGGTGCTAACAAAAATACTCTTTTTCAATTTATAAGCTATAGTCATAATCAAAACTGATTAAATATCAATTATACCTCTAATAAACATAACCCAATCATTAAACTCAAATTAAATCAATAAAATTTTTATATTAAATCATCTATACTCTCTAACATTTAAATCCTAACTCTAAACATCTTAAATAATACAAATAGAAAAATTATAAACCGATTAAATACAAATATTCACTTACAATTACAATTCTATAGTTCATATTTGTTGAAAATTCCCATTTATTCCAAGTCCTAATCTTTAAACTTGCTTTGATTCCAACAAAAAATTATTTCAGAAGAGCTCTCATTAAGTAGAGAAATATTTGGGAACTAATTATTATAATTGAAAAATTTTAAGAGTAAGAATGAAGTTCTAAAAATATCTAAAATTTTGTATAGAGGAAGGAAAGTCTATTATCCGTGCCTGGAGAAGAGAAAAGACGAAGCAAGAAGAAAGAAATGGAGTCAGGAAGGAGAGAGAGTGTATGGTATTATTATAATAGTTTGAGTCTTATACTATTATAATATATATCTATATTTTTTTCTTTTCTATTTTTTTCATTCTCTTTCATTTTTCTTTTTATTTCATTTTTTACTTTTTCCTTCTCCTGAACCCTTATGACGTTTTCTTTTCTTTTCTTTTTCTTTCTCTTTCTCTTTTTCTTCAATTCTTTCTTTTTTCCTTTCATTTTTATTTTTTTCTATATATATATCTTTATTTGCTAAAAATTAAAAATTCTTTTCTAATTACTCTTAAACTATGTTTCAACATTGAATATTATTTAAATCTCTTTTTTTAATTAATTATTAGTTATTAAGATTATCTAAATATTTAAATAATTAAGCTCTATTTATATGAGAATATAATTTGAATAAATTCTTTACACTCAAATAATTATACAATAGTTGCCAATTACTATAAAATAACCCCATTGAATTTAACTCAATATAAATATAAATGAATACATATTACCCTCAATTTTAAATCTTAATTTATTATTCCTTAATTTTATAATTCTATATATGAAATAATTTATTTGAAGTACTCTAAACCTTAAGTTATTTAATAAATTATGTTTTAATGTTACTCAAATGTTTAAAATTAAAATTAGGATATTACATCGGGCATGTCATATTATCTAAACTATATTCAATTAAAATATAACAACTCAATATATTTTAATCTTAGTTGATAAATAATTCATCTAAAACAATTCATATTTTATTTTGTATTTAAAAAATAAATATCTTGATTTAGTTCATATGAGTTTTTATTTTTTTTAAAAATTAAAATATTTATTTTTCTTCAAAATAAAATTAATCATAAATATTTTTAGATGAGTGATAAGTTGAATTATTATATTTTGATTAGATATAGTTCAGATAATGTAGTATTCTTAGAGTATGTAAGTATTTCTCTAATCAAAATTTATTAACATAGAGTTAGTCTGACAGTGTAAGGTCATTCTAAATTTCTCTAAGTCTCACATTTGGTTCCTAGATGAGATACTATATGGGGAGGGGAAGCCATAAATCCCTAAATTGAAATCTGGGACTTTGTTTGTGGGTGATCTTTAAGTTTATCTATAAGTGTTCTCTAAGTCTGAAAGCATTCGCTAACCCTAATGAGCCCCATTTTATTAGTTTTAGTTGTATAATATCCATAAATTTATAATTATTACTCCCTGCATTGCTTTTATAAGATACAATTTTTTAATGGGCATGTTTCTTTTTATAAAATACATTTTTGAGATGTTTAAATATTAAATACATCTTTTCTAGTTACAACTTAATTAATTACATGTCTTGCCCATCTCTTTTTTTCATTGATTATCGTCTCTTTTCTCATTTATTATCTCTCTCACACATCTTTTTTTTTATAAATAAGGGTGTTTTGGAAAATAATTATATTTTATAATATTTATTAACTCTAACTAATTTTTTATCAACATGATTCGGTTAATTATATTTTATAAAAAGCAATGAGAAGTATGCATTAAACATATTTTTGAACTATTTTTATATAAAATTTAACAATACATTAATATGTGGAAATATATTATAATATATGCGAGAGGGAAAATAAGTAAACAAATATTATATTGTTTTTCATTTTAGCACATAAATGAAATAATAATTTTTTTATAAAAAAAATTTATGTGGGTTCGACACCAATCTCTCACTAAGATTAGAGCACAACCCTAAAGTTTAGAGACTACTTATAAGGGATTGATAAGATCGCCTACCAAATAACTCTCACAACCATAAAGAAAATTGAACTTATAACCTTATAGAATATAAGCAAATTTCTTATTACGTATACTAACTCTAATGGGATGAAATAAGAAAATTGATTGGAAGTGATGAGGCAGACTAAGGGGCAACATCAAACGAAAGCCCAACAACCACACTCTTGCCTCCTTTATTTGTTATTTCTAAGAAAGCATTGAAAGTTTGAGACCCTTTCTCCCTAATACTAGTTAATATAATTATTCATTTTTAATAAAATTTAAACTTAAATATAATTATTTAAAGAATAGGTTACTTAAGTAAAATGAAATGAAATAAAATAAATTATTCAATTTAATTTTGGAAACAATTAATATTTGTAACATCCTAAGTTTTAAATACTAGTTAAATAAGTTAAGTCGGCCAAAAGTTGAAAATACGAGTTCAAGGGCAACACGTATAAATAAAACTAAATGTCAAATCCAAAGTGTAATTATAAAAAAATTCCTAAAAATTAGAGAAAATTTCTGAAAATATAAGAGATTTTTTAAGTCAAAATGAATTATTTAGCCAAAAATTATATTTTTCAGGTGAGACTTTATGGAAAGAAAGGGGGAAATAATTATTAAAATTATTTAAGGGTCTAGGAAAATTGAGAAAACATTACAAGATATTATTTTAAAAAATTTAGGAAAATTATTTTATAAGGTAAATGAGCTAATTAAGGTAAAAAATTCTTATAAAGTATATCGGATTAATTTTTAAAATTTATTTAGGAATTTACATGCTCCACCAAGTCCAAAAGAGAGTAGCTTCATATTTTAATTTTGGTCCAAGGAAATGAATAAAAAAGTGAAGTCTAAAGCTTATGTAATAAGCTTGTATGTGTGACCAAGAGAAAATAGAATAACTTATCCCTTTGTCTATACCATCTCAGCAGCTTCCCCTCCCTCACAATCCAATCTGAAACAAAACAAAGAGAGAGGAAAAAGAGGTCGAGAGGAAGAGGAGCTTGGCCAAGAAGAAGAAGAGCTTGAAGGAGGCGCCATCTTGGACATGCAAGCTTGATCTTCAACTAAGGTAAGTCTCCAAGCGATTATTCTACCCTCAGTTTTGCTATTTGATGGAGGATTTGAGTGTGATTGGGGGTTAAAAAAATCTGATTCTAGAGAGGGGAAGTGAAGAACAAGTGAACAAAGCCGTAGAAGCCATGTTTAGATGGTAGAATCAATATTGTTTTGATTATTTCATGTTTTGCATGTGTCAGTTTTGTAATGGGGGATGATGAGTTTGAATCTGTCCTAGCTACTTAGAGGCATCTTTGGTTCATTCATTATTATGAAAATCTCAAAAAGGTATTTAGATGATGAAGTTGATATATCATATAAATTGTTAGTTGTATGATGGTTGGAAGCCATAGAATTGGTGCTTCTAAATGACTAATATTTATTTTAGATATAGTTAAAGTATATTTAGAGATTTGAAGTGCTGATTTAAAGGTGGTCCTTGAATGGCTAAACAAATCCGATAAGTGACCTTAATTAGACTAAGGTGTGACAATATCCTTGTCTTTATAGTTTTCCTGAGTTATAAATTAGGTCCTTATACGCTTTATTTTGTTCTTTTTATTGAATTATTTAAGTTTACTTTGCTAGATTTCTTAGCCTCTTATACATGTTTAAAAATAAGGACTAACGAGTTACTAAATACTTTAGACAACACATGTTAGGGTTGGCTCATCATCGATCTTCTATTCCCTTAAGCTTCAATATCAATAAAGAGGAGAAGGCAGGGGAAATCATCATCGTGGATCTCTAGGAGGTTAGCCGAAATATCACCGTCTCTCTCTCTCTCTCTGTGACAACTTATGTTCTGTGTCTATTTTGTTTTAAATTCTTGGGGTCAATTATGTGCTTGTGGTTTGTTCTGCAATCTCTTTCACTCTTCAACGTCTTGTGGCATCCCTCTATTAGATATTACTCATTATTTGGTCTTATTTATAAGAAACTTTTAACATGTTTTATTGGAAAACAAAAATTCTTAAACTTCATTAGCAGTGTCTTAATATTTAATAACTTTCTAATTTTACTATATCTATTATATATATTTTAAAAATAAAAGGAAAAAATTCAGATAAAGACCATTGTAGCAACTTTATTACCATTTTCCTCCAAAGAATTATGAAACTTCATCATGGTTTAAGGGGGCAAAATGAATTTTTGTTTATAAAAAGACAATATATTAATCATCAGTGTTAAAATAGAAAATGATGAATGTGGCAAATAAAATGAAGAAAGAAGTTCCAAATAGAAGAGACATCTCCTAATGATATAAAAACAATAGAGAAGTTTCCAAATTAGCCGATTGTTCTTGAATTGGAGAGATGGGAGTGATCAAACCGGAGGAATTGCTTCTTGACATAAATAATGTGCAAGTCTTCTGCAATGGTGTTGGAAGCCGAATGATGAATCCAGGAAAGTGATGCCCTTAAACAGTAGAGAGGGAAAAGAGATGGAGTTGCAAACACTCTCTTCCATTTACAACTCTGTAAAGGACGGCAACTGTATCAAATTGAGGATAGAATGAATAAGCCTTTGTTAAGTTTGTGTTTATCTAGGATGACGCACCAATCCTTTGAAGCTGGCACTTGAAGGGAGACATTAGGATGGCGTGATAAGGTTTGAGGTGATTGCATTTCCTTCAAGGAGAATGGAAGGGCCGAGTAAGAGAGCTTGTGATGAACTTCATCCACAACATGGATTGGGTTGGAAGATTTGCCTTCATGATGAATGATATTCCTCTTGTGCCAGATAGTGTTTAGAAGGATGATTATTTCCCTTATAAGAGAATCTTCATTGTCATTGTGAAGCTGCAAAAGTGTAGTTTTAATTCAGTTGATGAAAGCATCAAAGTAGTTCAAGTTCAATTTTATGGAAAACATCCCAAACCATAGAGATTTCAAAAATGGATAAACCAGAGATGTCTGTTAGAGATTGTTCAATATCATGGCCGAAAAGACAACAATTTCAAGATTTCAGATGATGTTGCTGAAGAACATCATAGGAGGGAATAGCCTTGTTGAGGAGCTTCCATGTGAATAAAATGTATATAACTTTCCCATAAACAAACTTCTTAGCTTTAAATTTAATTAAGTATTTTAAATATTAATAATATTTCTCTTTTAAATAGGTGGTGGATTTTAAAGAAGAAATCCTCATTGATATTGTCTTCAGTCATCCTCACTGGGGTCACCTTCTTCCTCCTTTTCTACCTTTATCATTCTCTATTGTCGTTGTACCTCATCGTCTTGTACTTGGTTGTCACAAGGGAGGAGAGGGAGGCTGTTAGTGTCAAGTCAGGTGAAGAGAGATGAAGTAGGAGTGATGGAACCTATTTTATTTATAAGTTTCGAGTGTAACTTGGATATTCTCTTGTTCACCGAGATACTCACACACAACCAGAGTACCTTGTTCAAACTTTGGTACGTTTACATAGCAAAAACACCAAGGAAGTAAAACTAGAGTGTTGGACACTGAGGGAGATATACAGAGAACCACAGACAAAATGCACACACTTATGCTATTGTCTCTTGTGTTTATGCATGTATGAAAGGAGGGGAAATGGGATTCAAAAAATAAAACTTACCCACTTCCCCACGTGTTGCTCCTGTATATCCAGTGGGTAACTCCTACTATTTTTCATACAGGGTATATTACACATACATACCCCAATATTTTCCTTATTCTCACAATGGCCCCAATGCCTATTGGGTTTAGGTCTAATCCACCAAAAGTAGATCAGCCCACTTTCCAACATCTCCCACTCATATTTGGTGTATTGGATACTATGTGCTTTGCCATGACCGCATATACATGACGTCTCCATTCATGCGTTTGTATTAGAAATCCCTTTTATAGAGACTAACACAAAGCAACCCTTTAGTGCAGCTCGATCAAATATGTTATAGTGCCTTGAATGTCCTAGATTTACCCATATACACTTTTCTGATAGCTAATCTAATCCCTCTTGAGTCAACATATAACTCAGATAACCTCAACTTATGCATAGTATTCGCACTTATGAAATTAACAAAAATAATATCACAAGGGACCATTCACAGACACCAGCATAGATGTATATATTCTAGCAATCTTTCTTTCGTCCATATATCATTTTGATATAAATTAATCACTTTCCTAGCATAATACCTTTGGTTCATATATAATTTGACCACAGGACATATATTAAAGTAGCAATCCTTGAAACATACCTCTATAATACTGTCAAAGTCAAAGGATATTAATGAAATGATGATACCTTTCTGGAACTCACAACAATGAAGCAGGGATTGATTCACTTTCTTTCCATTTGCGGTTCTTTAGCACATGTGGTATGAATCATATGTTATAGTATTCTTCTTATCCTATAATAGTATACGTCATTTTGATTCTATTAATCATACTATACAGACTTAAGTCTAGACATTCATAGTATCTAAACTCAAACTCTTCAATTCTATTCACATAATATGAAGTCAATTTTAAAGAAGTTGTTATCTAGCTACATGTTTCATGGATGTAGGTATCCATAGTTCGATCCATATCTATACTAACATATCTCATCTCGACTTACTGCACTTTTTAAACCAAGGTGATATTTATTGTGTTTCTTCTCTACCACAGCAGCCTTTTGCTACTTTACTGATGAACAAATGTCTCATCTTTAAATGCTTCTTTAACATCCAAGGCAGTTGCTCGTGTGAGGGAGCATACCTTTTCAACCTGTACGACAAATTAAACACTGTATACTTTTACTTAGATATATAAGTAATAATAAATGATATGAAATTATTAATGAAAATAAAATATTACATGCAGTCTACAATTTTACATTCACTCATGCCAATGGCTTTCAAATGTTTCTCAAATGTTTCCTTGCCTATTGGATTAGTCAGGGGGCCTGCAACCATACATTTGGTTAAAATATATTGTACATTTATAATTTTCTGTGCTATATAAAATCCCTCACAAATTTATACTTGATATCAATGTATTTGGTCTTACTGTGATACTTAGGGTCTTTGGTGTAAGCTATGGCTGTAGTATTGTCATAGTGTATCAATACCGGATTGGTACTCTTGTTCCAAAATTCTAGGTGTTTGATAAATCTCTTCAGCCAAATAGCCTTTTGTGCTGCTGCAGTGCATGCCACAAACTCAACTTCCATAGAGTGTAAGGCAATGCACGTTTGTTCTTGCTACTCCAACATATGGCATCGTTGTTGAGTAAGAAGGTGTATCTTGAAGTCGATATTCGTTCTTCTTCATCACCTCCTATATTAGCATCGGAATATCCGACTAGGCCCAAGTTGCTTCTTTGATAACATAACACATAGTCAGTTGTGCCCTTTAAGTATATCAAGATCCTCTTTATTGCTTTCTAGTGTTTCTCACTGGGGTTAGACTGGAATCTACTAACCAACTCCATGTCATAACAAATATCTGGTCTTATACACATCATCATATACATACGACTACCAACAACACTGGCATATGAAACTCTTTCCATTTATTTTTTGTCTATTTCAGTTTTGAGACATTCTTAGAGTGATTCCTTCAAATCTTGACTCCAAGTATGTATTCTGCTTTACCTATATCTTTTATTTCAAAATTTGATAAAAGACATTCTTTAATAGCTATCACCTAGCCAAGACTATTTATGGCTAAGAGTATGCTATCTATGTATAAGGATAATATTACAAAGTTACCCTTAAACCACTTAACGTAGTCGCATTGGTCTTCCTCTATAGACTATTTCTTATAGAATTGAAGTGCACAACATGGGAAAAAGTATCCTCATAATCTATACATTTTATTGTGTATATCCCTTTACAACCAATCAGCTTTTGAATTTGTCAATTGATCCATCCACCTTTCTCTTGATTTTGAGAACCCACTTGTTTCCAATGGCTTTACGCCCTTTTGGCAGATCAACCAATTCCCAAACTTGATCTTTTATCATTGAGTCTATTTCCTCTTTTATTGCTTTCTTTCATTCCTCCTTAGTAGGACATGCCAAGGCTTCATGAATAGAGCAGGGTTCATCATCCCCTTTTGGTGTAATTAAGAGTGCTTCACCTTCCATTTAGAAGCGTCTTTTTAGAACACTTTCCTTGTTACTCCTAACCATAGCTGCTGTTTATCTTTTATCATTTATCTCAGTCTTTATGTTGATCATTCTTGGATCCTACTTAGATTGACATACCTAGAGGATTATGGTATATCAATCTATTCAACACTATTATATTCCTGAGTCTCACAAAGAGATGCAGTATGGTCAATATCTCCCCTACTGAGAAATTCTATCTCAATGAATACATCATCTTTTTATTGTGTTTCAATCACTGTCCCATCTTCAATTTCACTTATGAATACATATCCTTTTGAGGGCTCTGAGTACCTTATAAAAATATATTTCTTCCCTCTATGACCCAGTTTCCCATGTCTATGAGAACTGTCATAGATATAGGCCGCTGAGCCCTAAGGTCTAAGGATGCTTAGATCTGGCTGGCGTTTAGTCTATAACTCATAGGGCTTATAAGTGATTGACTTTAAGGGCATACGATTAAGTATGAATGTTGCCTTGAACAGAACATCACCCCAATGTAAAATTGGAAGGTTTATCTGTTCCATCATAGACCTAATCATATCTATAAGAGTTCTATTTCTTCTTTCGGCAACCCTATTATGTTGAAGTATGCAAGAGATAGTTAGTTTTCCTAATAATAACTTTGCTTTACAGAATCATTTGAATTGATCTGAAAGGTATTCATGAACTCGATTAGTGAGTAATGTCTTGATTTTATTGTCATTTGATTCTCTACTTTATTTATGTATCGTCTAAAGCACTCTAATGCCTCAAACTTATGTGATATCAAATATACATGACCATATCTTGAAAAATACCAATAAAGGTAATAAAATACCAAGCTCCATGTCTCGTCCTCACACTCATTTGACTGCAAATATCAGAATGGATTAATTGCAACAGATTTTTGGCTCGTTTTTCCTTACCGATTGACTTTCTAGTAGCCTTACTAGCTAGACAGCTTCGCATAATGGCATATCTATGTTAAGGATTATCCCCAGCATGCCTTCTTTTTCTAATTTAATCATTCTATTTTGATTAATATGTCATAGTATAGCATGCAAGATATACATATCATGATTATTCGAAGTAATAGCAAAATAATTGTGAGCATTAAAATCAACAACAATATCCAAAATAAAGAACTTTTGAAATCATAAAGTTGAACTATAAAATATTGAGTTGATATAAATGTCTGCATCTTTACCTTTAAAGTTTACATTAAACCTAAAGTATAATAAGCAAATAACATAAACTAAATTCCTTCGGATGTTGGGAGCATAAAGCACACCATGCAGCATCAAGGTCTTTCCACCACGTAAAACAAGTTTACATGAGCCAATGTCTTGAACCTAGATTCTTGCATTATTGCTAATGTAAAGTCATTTGCTTTGAAATAGCAACTGACGGTATTCCATGAAAGATCCTCGATCTCAACTTACGTGGTCTATGGAGTCTGAGTCAATAATCCAAGAAAAGAAAATAGATTTTATCAGAAAAATAGTACTAGAAACAAATGAGACATATGAATTCACATAATTTATTGTTACCTTTCCACTCTCGGCCTGTTTAGAACAGTCTCATGTGAAATGTCCCATATTGTGGCAAGTAAATCATTTAACCTTCTTTAGGTCTAGTTTTGCCTTGTACTATTGCTTACCTTTCTTGGGGTGGAGGACTGCATTTCTTCCTATTTTTCTAAAATTTCTTGCTATTTTTGAATTCAAGCTTTGATTGGGAAGGACCAGTACCTACAATTAAATAGGCTTATCTAATGGCCTTATAAGCCTCCAAACGTTCATCCTCTAGCTCCAAATGGTTAGCTATATCATTGAAAGTAATGATATTTTCATTATCAGATTAACTTTCATATGCTCCTAATATTAGGGAGCAACCTGATGACAACCTGCACTTGCTGCTCGTCAGATAGATTATATCTAGCCTCTTTTTGTTCTCTAATCATGTTAGACATTTCTCTCAGATGTTGCCTCATATGATTATTTGGCTTTAGCTTATACGTATAGAATTTAATCGTCAACTTTCTAAGCTTAGTAGTGGAAACTCCGCCAAACTTATCCTTCAAGTAAATTCACATAGCTTGTGTCATTCTGTGTGTCTCAAACTCACACATCAAGTCATTAGCCATTGCACTCAGTAGTGTGATTCTTGCTATGATATTTTTCCTTTTCCAAGACATGTATGCTTCCTGGTCTCTCATGTGCTTGACCGTATTTTTAGCCTCAGGTTCTACAATTGTCATTGTTAATGGTATAATTGCATCATGTTCTTCTAGAATATATTGGACTTTTTGGTGCCAAATATCCAAGTTGTCCTTGTTGAGTTTTCCCCTTGTTTAATTCAGCAATAATATTCTTTGATGCCATTATTCAATATCGGTTATGTGACAAGCCTATCCCACATCAATTTATTGAACCATATAATATTTAAGTTAATTTATGTATATAGCACATGTAAAGTATACAATGTCATATACTTTTATCATTTTTGATCAGAAAATAATAATATCACTAGACACATGATCATAATAATACGCTTGTACCTCCTATTACATAAGTACTAGCAACACTATTACTTCCTATCAAAATTAATGTAAGTACTATTCTTATCAAATTTTGCTTTTAGAAGACTCATTATCTAAAAGGGTACCGCTTATAAAAAACTATACGTGAATCATAATTAAGAAAGAAAAAAAATGAAATGAAACATATTTCTCTTACATATAAGGCATGTGATAAATAACAAGTCTTTACAAAGAAAGAGTAATAAAATATGTCCTTAACAAAGCAAAGCAACAGAAATCAAATACAAATATACATAGTTTGATATGGGCATTACAATATTCTAACATCACTTTTCTTAGCTTCTTAAGCTTATGAGGCAGCTTGTTATAGTTAGATATAAACTCTATAGTTTTAAGCTAATACATTTTCTTTATGGGATTTCCCTTGGGCTTGCCTCTAACCCTAGTTACTCTTATATATTCCATTATGACTTTTACGTAGAATTCAATATTCTCCTTATCTGTCATGAATCTAATTTATTCAGAAAGCACGCCATTAATACTTTTTATATTTGTTAGTTTGACTGCATCTCTTTCAACTATGCTCATAGTCATATCCTAGGGATTCAATGCTAGATAAAGTAATTTTCACCTAAATAATAAAAAATATTAATTATCATATTTTTTGGAATTTTTAAACACTAAAAAAATACTAAAAGATATACTGAATATTCACAAATAGGTCTAAAATTTCCTTCAAAAATAGGCAAAATATATATATCAAAATAAATATATTTATTTTAGGGATTTTTAGGAGCAAACAACACCTCAATTGAAGGTCCCATGCTTCCTCATGCGCCCCAAGAAGGAAAGATTCAGAAAAAAAATTAAAAAATTGAACAAAGCCCACTCTCGACTACTATCTCGTATATTACACGCACCAGTCTGGTGCTGCCACATGTCAGCCATAGTTTTTTTCCTCGTTTTTTTTAAAAGTTAATAGTAGGTTTGGGTTAGATCCCCTGATCTGACACCCATACCCCTACAACTCAATTTTTTTGGAATGGGCTTGGCCTAGTTTTAGCCCAAGCAAAAAATTATTTTTTTTAAATTATATTTTTTGCTGGATTGGACTGGGCTGGGCGTAGCCTAGTCTGCATAAACAGAAATTCCATCTTATAACCTTTTTGTTTAGAAATACATCAACTCAAAACGAAGTCAATTTTAGATCATATCGTTTTTTTTTAGAAATTCCCTCTTCTGCACAGACTCGATTGGAAAACGAGTTTGGTCCATCGGACTCGATACATTTTTTGACCATAATTTTTTGTTTGACTTCTGATTTTGATGTTCTTTGTGTCATTTCCTTCATTTTTTGTGCTCTATGGAATGGGACTAATTTTAAGGCTAAAAATTCTATTTTCTAATAACCCAATTTTGAAACAAAAGAGCTTTGTTCGGTCGATGGTGAGTTTTCTGGTATTTTATAATTTAGATGCATGATTCATGTATCTTAACATAAAACAAATACCTCAAAATGAAATAAGGACAGTAATAACTTCTAACCAAAAAAATGAAAAAATAAAATAGAGGCACAACAGAAGCATAGTAACCTACTCATGATACCAATATAAGTTTCGGGAGTACCTTGGATCTTCTCTTGTTCATCGAGATATCCACATGCAACTAGAGAAACTTGTTCAAAATTTGATATGTTTACACAGCAAAAATACCAAGCAAGTAAAAGCAGAGCGTCGGACACTGAGGGAGATATATAGAGCAACCATAGACAAAATACACATACTTATGCTACTGTCTCTTCTGTGTTTATGCACGCATGAAATAAGGGGAATATGATTCAAAAAATTAAACTTACCACTTCCCCACGTCTTGCTCCTGTATATCTAGTGGGTAACTCCTACTATTTTCATATGGGGTATATTACACATACATACCCCACTATCTCCCTCATTCTCTCCATGGTCTCAATGCCTATTGGGTTTGGGTATAATCCACCAAAGGTGGATTAGCCTACTTTTCAACATTATTAAAAATGTTGGAATTGGAATTGAAATAGGAAGTGGATTCCATGAAACAAAATGTCACATTCTAATTTTTCTCTATCTATATAAGACTATAGGAAAAAGGTAAGGAAGGGATTGTGAAGTTGAACTGAAGAAAAGATAATTGTTAGAGAAGGTTTAAGTTATGAAAAGAAAAGGAAATATAGAAATAAGAAAGAAATGGACTAAATTATAAAGTTAAAAAGTATTAAAGAAGAAAGAAAATGCGAGAGACTTGTTTTTAAAAGTTTCTAGTGGCAAAAGTGTAATTATTAGGAAATTGAGCCAAAAATGGTTAAAATGCTTGGAAGTATTTTAGTCTCAAATTTTACCAGAAAATAGAGAAAATTATTTTGATCACAACAGTATGCCAGAATTTTTATTTGAGGTCTTTAAAAAATTATATTATTTTTCAAAGTTTTAGAAATCACATAAAATTTTTACTGGACTTTCTAAACCTTAGAATGGGATAAAATTTTATAGGAAATTACTATATTAATTATAAGAATTTATGAAAGTGATAGAACTACAAAAAGATCCCTATAAGAATTTATGAAAGCGAATTAGGGCACTTGACCGATAAAGGCTATATGGTTTTCTTGGGATTTGAGCCAACTGAATACTTGGGCTTAGACTAAGCCTAGGGTGGCATCCCAAGAGACCCAAAAATATGCTCCAATAATGTTAGAAGGCCCAAATGTATAGTAATTTTTAGTAAAGTATAATTACTTGGTTACAGTTATAATTGAGAAATTGATTTGATAGAGAGATTTATTAGTTTTTTTGAGACAGTGTTCCCAAGACAAATAATACTATTGGAACACATGAAAATTATTAGACTAAAGGACGATCTAATAATTTAGAAAAATATCTCAATACGGTATTCTATTGGACTGAATGACTCTGGAATATCCTAGAGCTCTCTAGAAGCAGTTAGAAGCAGTGAGGTGGTGTCTGAGGTATCCCATGGGGCCCACCAAAGATGCCACATGTTGAAAAATTCAAGAAGGAGGATTTTTAACAAAGTCATCAAGAATAAAATAATCAAAGAAATAGGTTAATCCATGATTAAACTCTTAATCAACCAATCAGAAGCAAGATTAGAGCACTGTAATAATTAGCACTTACCAAGGGTAGTTTAGACCCTTGATCCCTAAAATTTGCTATAAATACCCCTTCCCTTTAATAAACCATGAAGTAAGAGCACATAAAGGGGAAACTCTTATGGTTTGAAAACTCAAGCAATTCAAGAGAAATTCAAGCTACCGGGAGATCAAGCAAGTTAGAAATTAGGTAAGTAATATATCGTAGCTTATATTACTTCAATTTAAGAGCTTGAATATAGGGTTTTAATGGTTGGATTTTGAGATTATCCCCAAGTATGCATGCTGGCCAAAACTTTATGGAAAAGGGGGAAGAGGAGAACAAAATTAGCCTTATGAAACCTTAACCTATATAAGCTTAGATTGATAGTAATTATTTAAATTAATTGTGTAATCATTGAATTCCCACATTGAGAGGCTATTCGGCTAAGGGCAGTACTAGATATGGGAGAAGAATTTTGATGGTTTTGATGCTTCTATTGAGTTTGAAGGTGAAATTCTGTAGGGTTGGACTAAGAAACAAGAGTTGAAAGCATTAAAATCAAAAGTGAATTTTTTGGGAAAATTTCTCACTCTATCTAAAGTAGTAAACTTATCTAACTTATATGCTTATGTTGCTTGGATATTTTATGTGATAGTTACTTGACTTAATTATGTGAATCATGTATGATTGATGGAAGCTCTGTTTCTTTTTATACTATGTCCATATGTTATAAGTTAGGAGCATGTAAGCATGTAAATATATCATTATGCAAGCATGATCACTAAAGAGCACACATGTTAACACGAATCATTTAGTTGTATACATTGTATGGTATCGTTTGCTATTGATATTTTTCCAGAAATCTTACCCTTTTCCATTATAAAAAAATCAAAGTAGTACCTTCTCATGAAGGAGATGAAGATAAATGAAGATGCTATGATATATGGATGGCTTAATGCATATGTAGTTTTTATCATAACATGTAATGTGTATTAAAGCACAATGTTTAGTTCTAACAATGTTTTGTGAGATCTTAGGAAAAATAGTAAACATTTGAATAATATTTTGCATGGTGATAGTAGACATGTTAATCTTCATTTTGATATATAGTATGCCTCATTTGGACGACTATATGCGAAGAAACAATTTTCCAAATTTAGGGGACCAAATCTGGAAACAAGAAAAATTGACCAAATGAACAACAAACTTTGGGACCCAACTGGCATTGACTTAATAAGAGTGTGGTCAACAACTTATTTTTACCTTAAAGAGGCTTAAGTTAGCTTCATGTAGCAACTTGAACCACTTTATTTTAATATTTTTAGAATTAATTATGATTTTTTAAAATCAAGTCAGCTGTCTAGAATTTGCCTGATTGTTACAAGAAAGCTGACATGATTTCAATGATTTTCTAAAGTAATTAATTACGATTTCTTTAGCAAATCAAAGAAAATGAATGTTACAAACAAACTCTCTTTATAGAGTAGATAAGATAATCACTTAAGCTCAACTCTCTAAGTTTCTCTCTTACAAGAATATGTATGCTTTGAATCAAAGTAGAGAAACATAGTAAAACAGAGACATAATGAATATAATTGAACTGCATGATGTGCATCTCTTGTTTTTCTTTTAAGTTTCCTAACTTCTTCACCTTTCTCATTTTGGCTTCTTCTTCTTTTATACTTAGTTCTTCAAAATTTTGTTGAAGCATTAGAGTAGCCTTTGAGATAGTTGTTGTCAAATATAACTGTTATGTTGACGAGGACAATTGATGCTTTTTGCTCTTTGATCATTTCCTTTGTTTGATCTATAAATGATCTTGAGATATGCTTTAGTAATGATATATTATCAATGTAAGCATAAAGCAATTGTTTCCAAATAATTTAGTATTAAAGATCGAAGTTTGATAAAGTCAGGTTTTAAACTCTTTTTGCAAAACTGACTTGACTTATTGAAGAACACTTTTATCGAAAAGGTCTTCGATAAATTGGTAAAGAATTGTTTGAAATAGTTAAAATCTTATTAAGTAATTATTCGATAATTAACCTTATCAAAAAGGACTTTGATAAATCTACAATAAATGGTAAATAGATAGTTCATGATTTATCGAATATGTATTTGATAAATGTCCTTATCGAATAACTCTTTGAAAAAATATTCTTTCAAACAATATGCTTTCAGATTTATCAATATGTTATATATCGAAGTGTTCTTCGATAAATGTGCTCTTTGAATAGCTTATCGATAAATACTGAATAACATCTTTTCAAACCTTTTCAATCAGACTTTCAAACATTTAGATCTTTTCTTAAATCAGTGTATAATACATTTGAAAATCATAACTCATAAGATCATTCATCAATATGGATACCCAGATTTATCATTTTAGTATAATAGATCAAACTAGAGATCAAAGCATGACTAGAAAGAGGTTTATCATGTTAGACAAGTCATCAGCGTATAGCCAATTAAGATCAGGCTATACATTCAAGAAGATCATTCATTCAATCAAATTCAAGTAATTCCTAAGCTCATCAAATGTATTTCATAACTATCAATCAATCAGATATATCAATGTAGTTTAAGATTTCTTATCGAAGATCTCAAAGATAAGGAATATGATTGAATAGTTTATTGATGAGAGCATAATGAATCAAACTTTGAAACATTCATGAATAATCTTTCTTAATTATAGATAGATGATTCAAATAACTTAATCAAATATTATAGGAACTGAATCATCATCAAAACATTTAAGACAATCAAATTACTATTAGAAATCAAAATTAGGATTGTAGTGATTTGCGTTTGAAATAATTTATTTCTTCTTTCTTTCATTTGATCTTATATAAATTTGCATCTCAAGTTTTCAAAGATCAAATTGAGAAGTAAGCAATTATATCACTTGTAAAGATTATTTATCAAAAACTTCAAACTCAGAGATCTGGACAATTTCAAAATCATTTTCAATGATCATATTTTTAAACTTGTAAACCTTTTCAAGTCTCTGATAATAAGTTTTTACAAAACATAATATCAAAAGCAAATGGTGAAATATATGAGAAATTATTTATCAGTGCTTTTGCGAAACTTAGAAACTTTTTCTTATTTATCGAAGAGTTATTCGATCAATCCTCATATTGAATAGTCCTTCGATAAATGAGTATTTTGAAAATAGAATGTTTCTTTTAAAATCAGAGTTGATTGATCAAATATCTTATAGATAAATCCATTGTTCGATCACTTCTTCAATAAAGCTTTTCATAAATTTTTTTCTCAAAGTTGAGTATATGAAATACTTATCAAAGGCTTATCCAATAAATCAGCTTATCGAACAGAGCTTCGAATAACTTCATTTTTAGAATAGCATGACCCAGAATTTTTCAACTAAAATTTGACTGATTTATCAAAGTTTTATTTGATAAGATATCTTATCAAATAAGTCCTCGATAAATGCCTTTCAAAAAATATATTTTCCTTCAAAAATTCTTTTTCATTTACCGAATAACTATCTTATCAATAAATACTCTTTATCAATTTAAAAATACCTTCTGAAATCTTTTGAAGTTCTTTCTCAATTAAGTGTCATTGTCAAAACATTGGAGTCTAATATTTCTTTCCCTTTTTGATGATGGCAAAACTTTAATTAATATGATTTTAATGAAATAGGCACAATGAGATACATAGAAAAATGAGACAAAGAAGCAATAAAAGCAACAACATAAGCAACTTTCAATGATCATAAATACATGTTGTCAAAGCAATTAACAACACATTAACAAAATCTAAACTACTATTGCTCAAATAATCTCATCTCTCCCCATTTTGTCATTAATAAAATATGAAGTCGTGAGAGGTTGATTGATTGTTAGTATTGGGGGTTACATGTGATTTAGTTTATTGTTAATAGAGTTGGACTGAGTCTTAGTAGAAATAGATAGAGGACGAATAATGATGGGTTTAGAGGGAGGAACCACTTTAGTGTTTTGAGGAAAAATAGACGAGGAAGGTGTGGTAGTGAATCCAAAGGTTTGGGATGTTGTTGTGGGCTAAGGTTCATAAAAGGTTTGCATTGTAGAGGTGTGAGGGAGCTGAGTTTATGGAGAGTTAAGAAGTCATCAATAGAAAAATAGAAATTGGAGTTTGTGACCTTATTCTTCAGATCTACTATTTCATTACTCAAAAGTCCAATAGCACTCCTAAGAGATTGAACTTTTGCAATAGTAGCTTTCGTGCCTTTGAATCATTTCTAAGAAAATTTTGTTCTCCATACTTGTTCTCATATTATACAACATTTGTCCAATGCTATCCACAATGTTGTGATTGTTGTCTTGTATCTGGAGTTGAATTCTCTCTTAAAAAAATCCTCATCTCCTACTGAATAATGGTATGTAGAGCAGCTTGTGCAAGGGATGACATAGGGTATATGTGACGCTATTGAAGATTGAGTTTCATCCTGCGCTAATTTGCCCCTTTCTTTCTGAATTCTTTTTCTTCCACTGGATAAAGGAAGAGAGATTCTCATCCTGTGAATTTGCTTTGGCCCAAATCTAAGTACTTTAACTTCCTTTTCCCCTTTTTCCAAGTAGTCAATGTTGTTGCAATAAAGGAAGTATGATACAAGTTGAGGATAGGGAATTTGAGTGGTTTTAGACTTATTGTAGTAAAAATCTCTTATTTTAGAATAAATTAAGTCTTCAATATTTATTTTTTGACTACTGATAATCTAGGCTAGACGCACATAATCCTCCTGAGTCATGTATATATAGCTCCCTAACTTACTCACCATGCTCCTTGAGAATATGTAATGGATTATCTTATGATGATTACACATCTCTTTGAGTACAAGTTTGATATCCCTAGAGAACTTATCTTCAAGCATCAGGACTTTATAGATTTCTCTCAAAGAAAGATCAGGTTAAGGCTCATATTCTATGGTTTTTAGAAGGAAATTTATGAGTTTGGAGTCAAGTTTAATCGATATCCCTCTTAAGTTTAATCGATCTCCCTCTTAGTTCAGTAGTCAGATAACTATTAACTAAATGACCATCCTTTCCTACCTCATCCAACACTTTCATATTACAGTAGAAACTCTTCACAACTTCTGGGTAGTAAGATAGGTTGATTCCTAACCAATTTTGGTAGTAGCTCAATAGGTTAGAATAGTCCATTTAGGTTTTTTCATTGTATTTTGGGTAATCTAAATCAACAACCACTACTGGACATAAATCTTTATTATCATAATTAGTCTTTAATTTACTGTAATCAACCCCTTATCTATGTCCCTTGTGAGTAAGGCAATATTGGCTCAGTTACAAGGAAGAGGGTTGAGTTGAGAAGGATTAGAGATAGGCGATGATTTCGAGAAATATTTTGAAGTACCTTGAGGAGATCCAATTCTCCTTCTAGCTATTTATTTTATCCTCCTGCTTGATGAAAACCTTGTAGAACTGATAGCCCTCTATACTACCTTATTAAGTTCTTTATTTGGGTGGGTATGGTCTAATTCTTCAGCAACCGGGCTAACTCATGCTTCTTTCTTTTCAGTGCTTGCCTAGATCTTTGTCTTGTTAGACTTGGAGAAGCTTAAGTTGATATTTGAGTATGACTTTTCTTCATAGTAGGTGAAGGAGAATCCTTTGGTGGACTATGATCCTTTTCCACCTTTGGTTTGATTTCAGTTTGGGAGTATAAACCGTTTGCTTTTCTTTAGATTTTTCAAACCCAACCTCTGGCATTTTAGTTCTCACCATTTTCTGAGATGAAACCTAATGAATAGAGTCTGTGACAATAAAGAAATTTGGGAATTATGAAAGGTAATTTGTTTAGGAAAGTTGAGGGAAATGTTTTTAAATGGTTTAATTGAAGAGACAGATTTAAGTTTCTAGATTTAGATAGATTGAATAACTTTTTGAGAAGATGTTCGATAAAATGAGTAGTAACAATAACATTTTCCCTAATTAATAATAATTTATTGATAAGTTCTTTGGTAAGTACCTTGTTTGAAGTGTTTATTGATAAATCTTCAAACAACGGTTATAAATTTATCAAATAGTTGTTCGATAAGTCATATTCTCAAATAGTTGTTCAATTAATAACAATATTTTTTGCACAATTCATACAAAATTTATCAAAGAACATTTGGATCGATGTTCTTTTTGCAAGTGAGATTTTTACCAACCAAACACCATCAACATGTAAAGCTCGATCAGATGATTCTGATGACACCAATAATGCATCAAATGGAGCACCAACAATAGAGTTATTGAAGAGAAAAGTTTCATATCAAATTTGGGTCATCTAAAAACCTTTGCTTTAGGCTTTAAGAATAGTCCCATTGCTTATAGCTCATGAAAATGATGGAAAATAACTCAGAACTTCAAAAATGGATGCCGAACGACAGGGAAATAGAGGAGAGAAGTTTCTAGTTGATAGACCTGACTGCCGGTGAACTGTGTTCATCTTGACTTGGTTGAGGTTGAAGATGACCTCTAGCCAAAATATTGGCATTTTGGTAATTAAAAAAAGGCCGTTTGTGAACTACGCCAGATCATTAGATCCAACCCAGCCCAAAAAATAATTAACATAAAAACAGATAGGGCTGCAAACAAAATACGACTACTGTGGATTAGGCTCAATCATGGCATCCAGCCCAACCTGAGACAAAAAAGGGAATTAGGCTACTATTAACCTAGCCAAAAAAAATTATTCTGGGTCAGGTTTGACTAGGCCAACCCGATCCAGTTTCAAAAAAACAAAACAAAATGGGAGGCACTCAAAAAAGAAATTTTTTTGGTCAGGTTAGACCACTAGGTCAGGTTGGACAAAGCCCAACCCAACCCAAAAATATAATTAAAATAATAATAATAAGTTATGGAGGCAGAGGAGCCACATAGCAAGTGAGGGCTGTGCCATATGGTAGGACGTGGTTGCCACGCGCGAGTGGTTAAAAGTGGGCCTCTTCTAATTTCTTTTATAGATCTAATCTTCTAGGGTATGTGAGGGTGTGTTAGACTTCGATTGAGGTAAGATGTGTCTTTAAAAAACTCTAAAATCAATATCTATATTTTGATATATAATTTGCCTATTTTAGGGGTAATTTTAGATCTATTTGTGAATATTCAGCTTGTTTTCTAGTATTTTTAGGTGTTCAAAAAATTTCAAAAAAATTATGATAATTTATATTATTACATTTCTATGTGAAAATGAGTAAAAGGACTTCAAGAAGCACTAAAATAACTAAATATTATTTGTTAAACTCCTCATATATGGATGATGAGTTCCATAAAAGAAACCTTAGAGTGAGGATTCAGATCCTGAACCTCTTAAAGAAGAGGTTCTAAAGGAGTTTGTAGAGATTAATTTTCTAGAGGAAGATCTTGATGAGGACCCCGAAGAAAATCTTGATGCAGATCCAGAAGAGGATCTTGAGTAGAACCCTGAGGAGGATTATGAGGATCCATAAAAAATCCTCTACCCGAGGAACTTCAATTGATGTTCAAAGATTCTGGATCTAGCTCTACCTTCTATTTTGGAACAACTTATGGATAGGGAAGAAGAAGAAGTAATCCAACTCGATACCCTAGCCAAAAGATCAAGCAACCAAACTCATAACATAAAAGGCATTTATAAAGTTCTCAATGATTATGTCAAGATCATAACGCATAAGAAATACACAAAATTTTGTTGAGTTAGGAATATATGATATTTCTCTAAACTATAACAATCCATCTTTAGATATCTTAAAATTTTTAGTCTCTCATCTTTGTAGCTTATTCTTAAATATTTTTGCCAACTTATCGTTCTTTTGAGCTTCTCTAATCTCATCATCAATCAAAGCCTTGACCTACATTCCTCCAAATGAATCCCCCGCTACCTATATCTAGTACAAATAACTCTAATCCCTAATATCTTTAACTAGCTTTAGCTCTTTGATCATCAGGGTTGCTACCTTTACTGCCTTCCTGCTCAAGGCATCGACTACTACATTAGCTTTTCTTGGATGGTACTTGATTTAGAAATCATAGTCCTTCAATAACTCCATTAATATTCACTATTGCATATTTAACTCTTTCTAATCTTACAGGTACTTTAGGCTTTTGTGGTCATAGAACAACTCTATGGTCACTCTGCACAAATAATACCTCTAGATTTTGAGGGTATATACTATCATTGCTAGTTCCAGATCATGAGTAGGATAATTTTTTTCATGTAGCTTTAATTTTCTAGAGGCGTTGTCTACTACTCGACCTTACTACATCAATACGTATCCTAACCCCTATTTGCTAGCATCTGTATGGATACATATTCCTGGGTTAGGTCGAGAATGATCAGCGTGGGAGTAAAGGTTAGCTTCTATTTAAGCTCTTGAAATTTGGCCTCACACTTCTTGTCCCACTTAAACAATTTATTCTTTCTAGTGAGATTCGTTAACTGTAGGGTAATTTGAGAAAAGGTTTTATGAATCTTCTATAATACCCTACCAAGCCTAAAAAACTTCTAATTTCTGTCACTATCTTTGGCAGCTCTTAGCTTAACACTGCTTTAACTTTACTAGGATCAACAGCTGCCCTATCACAGGATATGCCATGACTGAGAAATTTGAATTCTCAAAGCCAAAACTCACACTAATCTTATCATCTAACTGTTTCTTTTTAAGGGTATTAAGGGCAATTCTCAAATGCCTTTCATGCTTCTTTACAGATTTACATATTTGGAGCACACTAGGATATCATCTATAAAGACCATAACAAATTGATCTAAGGCTTGAAGATTCTGTTAATACAATCCATGAAAATAGCATAAGCATTTGTTAATCCAAATGTCATTACTAAGAACTCAAAGTATCCATAAAGAGTCTTAAATGCAATTTTTGAGGATATCTTCTGACTTAATCTTGAGTTGGTAGTAGCCTGATCTCAAGTCAATATTAGAGAATATACTTGTTGTAGCCAACTGATCTAGCAGGTAATCAATTCTAGGGATAGGGTACTTGTTCCTTACAGTAATCTTATTCAGCTCTCTATAGTCTATACGCAATCTTATACTATAATCCTTCTTCTTAATGAACAATACTGGATCACCCCATGATGAAACACTGGGTTGAATAAAACTCTTCTATAATAACTCCTCTATCTACTTCTCCAGTTATACCATCTTATTAAGAGTTATTCAATATGGGGCTTAAGATACTAGTCTTACTCTAGGTACTAAATCGATTGCAAACTCTACCTCTTGCTTAGGAGGCAATCCTTGAATCTCCTCAAGAAAGACTTTAGGATATTCCTTGACAACTATAATCTCTTTTATCCCTTCCTCTACTTATTCTTGGATAGAAAAGAAAACTATATAACCCTGACATCCTTTTCAAACATTTATCTACATGAGCCTCCGTTATGAAGTTCATTTTGACCTCTGAACTTGAGACTGTTTCTAGTAATACATTATTAGAAGATAACAAATTTAATCCAATTATCACATCAATATCCTGAAAAGGCATACATATCAGATCTATAGTAACACAACAATATTCATATCGGACCACACAATTTAGACATACATTTGATGTAATTACTCTAGTATCAATAGGAGTTGTCACACATATATGATACTGCAATTTACTAATAGTAAGTCCTAGTTACCTAGCATAGTCATATGAGATAAAAAATGACTTGCACCCAAATAAAACATCACAATCACAAGGTGATTATTGAGACTAATTATACCTTGCATAATGTTGGATGATTTGTAGGCATCTTCCCTTGTAAGAGCAAATACTAAACATGGGTTTGAGGCCTAAGGTTGTCTTTATTATGAGGAATCTCTATGGAGAAATGTCTAGGATTTTTGCATATAAAACATGTTGGAAATCGTGCCCTAGGGGCCAATCATTGTCTTATGAACATTATTGATTTATGAATTTATTAATTGAGTTATCATATTATTTGCATGTTTACTATGATGATCATCCTTGGATAATTCATGATATTATCCTAAATGTCCCTGGTCGATCATCTATGCGGGAGCACAGATGAAATAAGACCAGTATGACTTTGAAGATGTATAGAGATATAAATCAAAGTCATAAGCACATGTAAGAGTACAAGGTGCTGGACCGACCCGCTATGAGAGAACTGCATGGGTAACGTCATAAGCTTCTCTTATATATAAACTATGTCAATATGCCCTTTGACCTGAGATCATCATGGATTCCTACATGACAAAACGCTCATCTTTGACCTAGTCAAAAGTCACTTTTGACCGAGTGATCATAAAGACTATTTTCGGCCTTAGTGGTTTTTCATGCGGAGGAATGTGAATGGTCAAGATGAAATTTGTCCCTCACATTCGTAGAGAGATATTACTGGGCCCCTCGATGAGTGAGTCTGAGAAATGTATGGCCATACTGTAATGGAAAGGTAGTTCCATTTCTATAGTCAGACTACTCAGGGATCGAGAAAGTAACGGTCAGGAATAGGAGGATGACATTATCCATGCCTCATCCATGACCAAAATATCGCGTGACAGAAGGGACATGATATGGTTGTATAAAAGGTTACATCGTTTATCGATCCTCATATAATTTGGGTAGTCGTTATGTCTTGCTAGAGACCGCTTGCGACTTGTGGGCTAGTATAGCAAATGGCCCACTGCCAACTTCATATGGGCCTACAGGGTCGCACACAAAATAGCCCAACACGAGCTATGATGTCCAGATTCATTGAATCTAAGACATGTCCAGATTCAATGAATGATCCAGGATAGATGTATATATATTTATTTATATTTAAATTCGTATATATATATATAAATTCGTATATATACATTATATGTATATATGAGATTTAATTTATAAGGATAAATTAAATCTCTATCACGTTTGAAATTCAAAATTCAAATTGATAGGATATCTCATATAAGAGATATTTATAAGATTTAATTTATAAGGATAAATTAAATCTCTATCATGTTTGAAATTCGAAATTCAAATTGATAGGATATCTCATATAAGAGATATTTATAAGATTTAATTTATAAGGATAAATTAAATCTCTATCATGTTTGAAATTCGAAATTCAAATTAATAGGATATCTCATATAAGAGATATTTATAAGATTTAATTTATAAGGATAAATTAAATCTCTATCACGTTTGAAATTCGAAATTCAAATTGATAGGATATCTCAAATTTGATTTATGAGAATAAATAAAAAATAGTTCAGTCTCATCTTTATTTAAAATTAAATAAATGGGTAATTAAATCTGTGGGACGGATTTGATATTATTTATTTAATTAGTTTCTTATAAAATTATACAATATATGATATTGTATTAATTTTGGAATTAATATAAGATTAACTCCAAAAATCCAATTCAGTTTACAGAGAAAAACGCATAGCATCCTATATATCTGATTTTAGGAGTTGCGTTTTACACAGAGAAATATATAGAACATAGAAAGGCCGAAGGGGACTCTGCAAAAGGTTTGCAGATAAGAAACTGCTGAAATAGAGACGGAGAGGACGAACTCTTGAGAAAGCCCTGGAGGGACAAGAGACGCTAGCACGTTGTTCGTGGTTGGAACGCTGTTCGTGTGGATACCAGTAGAGGAAGCCGACCTGAGTCGTCGACTTCTTGTGATCAGAAAAGGAGTACGAGCCACAGAGAGAAGCTGTGAACGTCGTGACCAAAAGCTGTGGAAGTCGCTGAGTCACACTAAGGGTAATACTTCTTCCCACTTGACTTAAACACATACGGTAGATCCTGGCAAGGAATGGAAAAATTTTTAAATTAATTTCCGCTGCGTGTCTTCCAATTCCTTACAAAACAAATATTCTTCCCAAGCATACATGGCCTGTCACCATGATTCTTCCCACATTTATCACAGACTCTAGCACTCGGGTGTTACTAGCTCTGCCCTGGAAACTTTTCCTTCTAGGCCTTCTGTTATTCCATTGCCTTTTCCTTTTTCTATTATTGTTGCACTTATAGAACCCCTGCCTTGATTGTTCCTCTCTCGGACAAAGCTCCCTTTATATGTCGACTTGTACATAACCCAATGATTCATGTTATTCTTGATAATTCGACAAGCCTTAATAGCCTTATTAAAATGTTCATATTGCTGAGGAGTTATCTTCTCCTACAGGGTGTCATTTAGTTGTCTAATGAATCTCTCAGTCATCTACCATTCATTATCTATCTGCTGGAGGTATGTGGATTAATAAGAGAATCAGATGAATTTTACAAAATATTTATCAAATGGTTCTCTATCTCCTTACCTCAGTACAAGGAATTCTACCTCTCATTCATATCTGACATATTAAGGAAAATACTTCTCATAAAATTATTCTAAAAATACCTCCCAAGTACTGGGGTGTTCCTTGCTTGTAACAGAAGCTCGATGTTCTTCCACCACCAATCCAGGTCTCACTCCAACTTAAAATAGCCATTTGGTCCTTCCTCTCAGATGGACAATCAAGAACTTCAAAAACCTTCTCCAGCTGACTGATATAATCCTCAGCTACTTAGATGTCAAACGTCCTATCAAAAGTTGGTGGATTGTGCTTACTATCACATCCTAATTTTTTCTTATATGTTTAAGTGTGCGATTAGGTAAGAAGAAAACAAAAGTTTTAAAAGGGCTTCTGGCCCAAACTTTAATTTAGGAAAATTTTAAAACAAATAGCCATATTTGTTTAAAAGGGCTTTTGGATCAAACTATGGTTTAAAACTACGGTTTTTGATAGGTTACTGAGAATAGCTTTTAAAACAGTAAAAGAGACCCAATTACTATTTTAGAAATATTTTTTCTACATCATCTCTCCTCTCTCTTTTCTCTTCCCTCTTTGTGTTATATACTCACTGGAATGAGAAGTGTCATATCCTAATTTTTCCCTATCTGTATAATACTGATAGAGGAAAGAGATTTAGAAAATATTATGACAATGATCAGAAGAAATAATAGAGGTTAAATGAGTCTTGAAGGAAGAAAGGGACCTAAACGAAAATTAAAAAAGTTTAAAGGCCAAAAGTTAAAGTAAAAACAAAAGTTGGGCCAAAAGTGGAAATTTCTAAAAGTTTAGGGACCTAAATGTAAATAAGCAAAAAGTCAATGACCTAAATATAATTATGAGAAAGTTGAACAAAAAAAGGCTAAAAAAATGCTTGGAATCAGATTAGACTCAAATTTTTCTAGTAGATAGACAAAGTGATTCCGATCAATTTAAGGATGTCACAGAATTTTGATTTGAGGTCCCGATTAATTGATATAAATTTTTAAAGTTAGAAAAATTATTATAGTATTTTTCAGACATCAGAATCAGATGAAACTTTACCATAAATTCTTATATTTAATATATGAATTTATAAAACTGACAGAGTTAGAAAAGGAATCCTGTAGAATTCTTACGAAATTTTATAGTAAAATAGAATACTCGATAAATAGGATCGGGAGAGGTATCTTGGGATTTGTGCCATAAAGGTCATAAAGGCAATGAGCCCAAACCAAGGCCCAAATGGTGCCATAGTAGGCCCAATATGGTGACTAGACAGTTAAGTGGGCCAGAGTCCAGAGTAGTCCAAGAAAAATGTGAAATTACAAAAATACCCCTAAATGCCCTTATTGTACCAATGATGGATGGAGGGCATTTTGGTCATTATGGATAGGCCAAAAAAGTGTTGTATAGTATAAAGATGATTAGTTAGAGCCAGTATACACCCTGAGGCAGTGTAAAGAGGGGTAAAATGATGATTATGCCTTTAGGGTTAATATAGGGCAAGACAGTGAACCAAGGGCATTTTAGTCATTTTTCAAGAAATATGTAATTAAGTTGTGGCCAGTACAATTATGCCAAAGGTAGAAAGAATCCAGATACTGGATTTAAGGTTAAAAAGTGTATTATGGAATCTCAAAAAAATAAGATTTTATAAAACAGTCTGGTTTTTGGGGAATTGGACTGAGCCGGTATCGGATTGGATTGGAATTTTTCTAGAACATTCTTCCCCTAATGGAATTGTGCCACATAATCCATTGTGCCATAAAGGGCATAAAGGCAATGAGCCCAAACCAAGGCCCAAATGGTGCCATAGTAGGCCCAATATGGTGACTAGACAGTTAAGTGGGCCAGAGTTCAGAGTAGTCCAAGAAAAATGCGAAATTACAAAAATACCCCTAAATGCCCATATTGTACCAATGATGGATGGAGGGCATTTTGGTCATTATGGATAGGCCAAAAAAGTGTTGTATAGTATAAAGATGATTAGTTAGAGCCAGTATACACCCTGAGGCAGTGTAAAGAGGGGTAAAATGATGATTATGCCTTTAGGGTTAATATAGGGCAAGACAGTGAACCAAGGGCATTTTAGTCATTTTTCAAGAAATATGTAATTAAGTTGTGGCCAGTACAATTATGCCAATGGTAGAAAGAATCCAGATACTGGATTTAAGGTTAAAAAGTGTATTATGGAATCTCAAAAAAATAAGATTTTATAAAACAGTCTGGTTTTTGGGGAATTGGACTGAGCCGGTATCGGATTGGATTGGAATTTTTCTAGAACATTCTTCCCCTAATGGAATTGTGCCACATAATCCCATGAGGTATCCCCTTGAGTTGTCCCTTGATGATGTCATGGGTGATGTCACAATTATCTTTTTGAAAAAGGAAAATCTAAGATTCAATGTGGGCCATTAGATCAAATAGTGTACAAACTAATCTTGGCCATTGATTTCCACCAAGATTTTTCTATAAATACCCCCTCAAATCTGCATCCAAATTTTGGCATGTCAACCCTTGGAGAAACTCTTGCAAAATGAAAACTCAAGCCAAGACAAAGAAGATTCAAGGTACCAAAGTTCAAGTAAGCTAGAGATTAAAGGTAAGCAATTTCTCCTAACTTATTTTTCTTTGATTTAGGACCTCACTTAGGGTTTTCATGGGGGAAAAGTTGACTTTTTTCTAAGGGGTGGTGCTGCCCAAAGACCTTAAATGAAAGAGAAAAGAATAAATTAAAGTTAGAGACATATGATTGAAGCTTAAACAAGCTAGTTAAGTGATTGGCTGTTGAATCAAATTGATATTCTTGACTTTTCCATGGGTAAGCCTGTTTGGTATGCACTATTAATGATGGAAATAAATGGAATTTCAATGATTTAATACTTCCATTGAGTTTATATGATGATTTTGTGTAGGATTGGAAAGGTTTTGAACCTTAGAAATATTAAAATCTCAAGGTTGTAGTTTTTGAAATCCTTCACGGTTACTATTTACTCACATGAACAGTGATTAGAATTTCATGATTTTGATACTTCCAATGGTTTTAAAATGAAAAGTTTTGTGGGATAAAGTGGAGAAATAAGTATGGGAAGCATTATAATCAAAATGAGAATTTTTGAAAAAAAATCGTGTACATGTTTCAGTTATGTATAGAAGGCCATGAAGGAGTTGGAATTTCATGATTCTAAGATCATAAATGAATTCAAAATATGAAATTGTGTAGGGTAAAGTCAAGACATCAATTGGTTCAAGAGCCAAGTTGATTAGTAAAGATTAGAGAAAGTATGATAATAAAGAGTGTAACAAGGTTAGTCTTGAATATGGTTGGAGTTCATGAGTCCTAATGAATTATATGATAAATATAAATGTGTTTAGGACCTTGAAACATCCAAGAAGATGTTGGAAAGTTATTGACATAAAGGCTTCATGGTTGGAAAGCTAGGGAACAAGTGCAAAAGATCAAGAGAAAAGCTTAAGTGCAAGGTAGTGAACTTACCTCTTTATGTGCTTGATGTGGTATGCTTATGTGTTGACATGTATATGATATTTGAATGATGTTGTGACATGATAAATGATGTTGAATGTATTGTGAATAACATGTTTTCCATGGCCATGCATTTTATGTAAAAGTATATAGCATGATGGCATGTCATTAATCGAAGAAAGTTTAATGAAATTACATATCATGTATTAGCATCCATCTTGCATATTTAAGCGGTGATGTTTACTACTGAGATTCCCTAGAATCTCACTCTCCCATAACCAACCAATTTAGGTCAAGCATAATGGAAAATGTATGCATGGAGAAGAGCTAAAGAATGGAAGAAAGGAATGGAAGTAATTGAGATCCTAGCATATGCTATGGATTATCTATGTATGTAAATGCCATATAAGGTGTCCATCTATGTGATGAAACTATTTGTAATACTTATGGCATATGTACATGATGTATATGAATATTAAGAAGCTTATTTGATGGCTTATGCATGCTGGAACAATTATTAAAAGTAAAAGAAAGGAAACTGAAATGGTAAAAACGTAGGTCCTGAAGCAGTTTTCTTGTGCTTTAGTTTGACTTAGCAAATGAAGGAATTATTTCATGAAATTTTACAAGCGTGTAGTACACATCTAGAGCTTTCAGTGCATAGGTATAATGTTTCATTTGGATGTGTATATCAAGAGAAATGAATTTCCAAAATAAGGGGCTAGAATCTGTTTCCAGAGTTTTTGACCAAATGAACAGTAAATTTCAACGAATAAACTGTATTAATTGGCTAATCATTTGGCCTGGAAATTATTTTTTCCTTAAATTTGAAGATGTTATCTTCACTTAGATTTTTAAACCACTTCATTTCAATTTTTCTAGAATTAATTATGATTTTTCAAATTTTGTCGCTTAATCTGGAATACCATATGAACAGTAACCCAAGAAAGAGGACTTCCAAAGACTTGTAAGTGGTTCTAAATGCTACTGATTGGTCCCTAAGATGTATGAAAGTAAGGATATAATGAGAAGTCTATTGCTCTCTATGGTCACTGTATGCTCTCCAAAAGAAGAAAATGAGGAAGAAGGTGGTTGCATCTTGTCCTGGAAGAAGACGTCGTTGGCCGCTGTCTCGCTATAGAAGAAGATGTCACTAGTCACTGGTCGCTGGTCTTGCCATGGAAGAAGACGTCACTGTGGAACGCCTCTGGTCTTGTCCTGTGCTTATTGGTCTTCATCACCAATACAGGAAAGAAGAAGATGAACATGGTACGATGAAGAAGATGAACAATGACAATATAAAGAATGAATAATGTCATAAGCTAATGAATAGTTAATATTTTTTTATCTTATACCATTTTTGATAATTTACCAATTACAAAAGCCTTTATGGGAATAACCATCCAAACACTCATTTATTCATAACCACTTTTTCCATAAGCTCTTCTTTAGAAGCCTTTTTCCAAAAGCTTTCTAAAAGCCCTTTTTTCTATAAGCCCTTTTTTTTTAAAAGTCTATCCAAATAGGCCCTAAGACTGATAGAGGAAAGATATTAGGAAATGATCATGACGATGACCAGAAGAAGAAAAGATGATTAAAAAAATAAGGGAGTTTTAAGATTTTAGGTACCAAACTAAAATTTCAAAAAGTGTAATAAGGGACGAAAATGAGATTTGGTCAAATTCAGGAACTAAAGTGTGTTTTGCCAAATTTATGGGCAAAATTTTAGTTAGAGGAAATTGAGCCAAAAATGGCCAAAAGATGCCAGAAGCATTTCAATCCCAAATTTTACCAAGAAATAGAGGAAGTGATTCTGATCGCAATTGTGTTTGTCAGAATTTTGAATTGATGTCCCAAAAAATTTTCTAAAATTTTAGAATTTTTTATAGGACCTTCTAAATGTCATAATCATATGAAATTTTATAAAAAAATATTATATTAATTATAAAAATTTATGAAACTAAAAGAATTTAAAAAGGGGCTATGTAGAATTTGTAATAGAATTTAAGATGAAATAGGGCACGCGATAAAGGTTTTAAGGGAAATTCCTTGGGATTTAAGCCATTAGAGGAGTTATGCTAGATCAGTAACCCAATATGGCATCCCAAGAGGCCTAAAAATGTGCACCAATAGTTATGTGGGTTTAAGTACAATTAAAATAATATTTTAGTAATTTTTAATAAAGTATAATTTCCCGATTGAAGTTATAACTAGAAAATTAATCAGATAAAAGGATTTTTATTGGTAAATTTTTAGACAACATTTTCGTGACAAGTAATATCATTATAACACATGGAAATTATTGGACTAAAGGACAATCTAATAATTTAGAAGAAATCTATTTATATGGTACAATATTGTATAAAATTGGATAGAATGTACTAGAAAACTTTGGAGTTATTTTGGAGCATGACATGGTGTCATGCGGTATCCTCATGAGACCCACCAAGATGCCACATGTCACTCAACTTGGAGAATAAGAAAGCTCAAGTAAATCCTAGCCACAAGATACAATAAAGCAAAGACATGTAGAGTGATCTCAATCATTTATTACAGATAATGTACTAGAGACTTCTGGAAAGAGCTGAGTCACCATGTGAGGTGTCCAAGAGGGACCCACAATGCTGCCACATGTCAAGAAGATAAGGAAGAAGTTAAGCCATGTATTTAAATAATAAAATAATGTTAAGTAAGGAAAATATTTATGATTAAACTATAAAGCAGCCAGTAAAGAGCTAGATGAAAGGGTTATGACAATTTAATTAGATAACCAGTTTAAAGGTCAAAGAAAGCTACAAGAATAGTTTACCAGTGCCAGGGAATACTATGATAAAATATGAAAAGGCAATAATGTCCCTAGAGTTATTAAAGTAAATAAAGAGGAGCTAAGGGCATTTTGGTAATTTTTCCAAGGGATTAGTAATTAAGTTTATACCCAGTCTAAGAATATCAATGGTAGAAAAAATCTATATACTGTATTTAAGGTCAGAAAACATATGGAATCTCAACAAATTTAGATTCAAAAAACCATATGATTTTTGAAAAATTGGACTGGTCGGTACTAGATTGGACTAAAAATTTTTTAGACTCTTCTTCCATCTTGGAATTGTGCCACCTAGCAAGCTTATGTGTCCTTGATGATATCATGGATGATGTCATTCTCTTACTTGGTAGGCAAGTTTAATCCAAGATTAAAATCTTGGCCTTTTATTTCCATTTAATCTTGGCCATCTATTCACTACCTCTCAAGTCTATAAGTACCCCTTCCCCTTGCATTTGACACCAATAATGAGAAGCAATGGGGAAACTCTGTCCAAATGGAAACTTAAGCCATTCAAGAGTAGTCTAAGGTACCTAGGATTCAAGCTAGCTAGGAATTAAGGTAAGTAATTTATCCTATCTTATTTTACTTCAATTTAGGAGCTTGAATCTAGGATTTTAGTTTATAGATTTTGAGTTATTACCTAGGGTATATGATGGCCAAAATCTGGAAAATTAAGGGGGAAAAGGAAATAAAAGTTAGAGACATGGAATTAGGTCATAGACCAGCTTAGGTTAGTGTTTAAACATTGAATTAATTGTGCAATCCTTGAAATCCCAGAGGGGCCATTTGTCCAAGGCTAGAATAGGACCAAGGAGAATAATTTTGATAATTTTTACGCTTCCATTGAGTCCATAAGGGAAATTGTATAGGATTAAGCTAAGTAACAAGAGTTCAAAGCATTAAAATCAAAAGTGGAATTTTTGAGAAAACCCTTTTATTATACATGGTTCTATTATAGCCAATACACCAAGAAGGAGTTGGAATTTGTTAATTATTACCTTATATTTGGATTCCTTGGACAAAATTTTTTGGGAATTGGTTAAGGCACAATTTAATTCAAAGCGAAAGATAATTAACTGAAATTAAAGAAAGATAGGGGTTTATTAGTTTAGGAAGTTGAGACCAAGTTTAGAATTGGATAGAAATAGGTTATGATAAGCATGTTATTGTGTTATTTTAGGCCTTTAAAATTGTGATAAAAAGGGCCACAGACAAAGATGTAAATGAAAGAATAAGTAAAAGTGATAAAAAGTAGTGAACTTATACCTAAACTTGTATGCTTGATGCTTGAGTGTTGTTGCTGTGCTATTGGCTTCACTTGATTAGGTGAAGCATGTATGATTAAGGAAGCTCTATTTCCTTTTATACTAAGTCCATATGTTATAAGTAAGAAGCATGGAAGCATGTCATTATGCAAGCATGATCATAGTTAGTAAGCATGTTTAACACTAAGCATATAGTTGTAGATATTGTTTGTGGTACCATTTGCTACTGATATTTTCCCCAAAATCTCACCCCTTTCCCAAGTCACAACCATCCTAGTAGGACATTCATGTGATGAATAAGATGAAGATGCATGAAGAGGAATTAAGAAATGGATAGTATGAATGATTTGTATATTATGACTTAAAATATGGAAATATTGATTATGTCTATATAATAGAAGTAATTTGTATTTTCCTTAGAAAAATAGTAAATATTTAAATAAATATGGATATTTTAAATGTTTAAATAAATGGATGATATTTTACATGAGGATATAAGAAATATGTAGCTTTGATTTGATATAAAGAACAGTGTGATTGGATGTCTGTAAGTGAAGAAACAATTTTCCAAAGTTAGGGGACCAAATCTAAAAACAGGAAAAACTAACCAAATAAACAGTAACTTTGATTGACAAGGATTTTTTCAGAATTATATTTTCCCTAAAAGACGCTTAAGTTAGCTTTGTGTAGCAACTCAAACCATTTCATTTTGATTTTTTTATAATTAGTTATGAATTTTCAAAGTTGGATATATAATCTGGAATTTTGCATACCATATTTGGTGTTTTTAGTCGCGATGAATGACCCATTTGGTCTCTACCAATAAACACAGAGACATTTGGTTGTGACAAAATAAAGTTTTGGTCTCAACTAAAGTACAAGAGAGGAATTAACATAAATTTCTTTGAAAATTCATCTTTTTTCTAACCTAAAGAGGTTTTAAAGTAGTTCAAGATGTTACCCTTTGGTCTCTAAGATGCATGAAAATTAAGGTGTTGTACTTACAAAGTGCATCATCCATTATTGGATATTGTTTAGATCAACCGCTGGCTCTATCGGTCTTGATAGCTCAACCATTGGTGACACTACTTCAGTTTATAGGTTGACTGCTACTATTGGTTTCGGCTATCTCAAATTGTCGATTGCTACTGCTATTATAGTATCCCTCTCCTGATCTTGGCGAGCTTGAGTCACCCTTATCTCCTTAATCATCTTCTACTATTGATCTAATCATTTTAAGATCAATTGCTTATAGTTTAGAGGAATCCTGGTTTTGTCAGGTTACATGTTTCTTTGGGTTCATAACATATTGCTATCTTGTCTAAATTATGAGAGGGGAAATAGAAATAAATATGATAACTCATGTTTCATTAATGCATAAGTTTATATTCATAAAAAATAGTAGCATACATCATATATATCAACAACAGAGTTTATCATACATATTGCACATACTTTGTTTAAGCAATCACTATAAAACACTTTGACATTCATATTCTATAGAAATCCCTAACTTACACTATCTATTGGTTCTCATATCATGAAGGAATCATAGATAAGCAAGGATAACGAAGCCTTCAAGACTCCATATATAATCTTCCACTCCTACCATGGGCAGATAATCCAAACGTGTAATCTCACTATCCCACCTAGGATTATTCGGAAGAACTTCAACCATCGCCTGTATGAACAGGGCTTCGTTACTGGCACCATGTCTCTAACAAGAGCCTTATGCAGTACCTTGGCTTGTTGGAAATAATCTAGATAGATGACTATGTCATGATCAGTGTTTCTTCTAATATACTAACCATACCATTCCATTTTAGCTATTATCTATTTGTAGGTTCGACACTCATTCCTTATTGGAAATATTGTAAAAGACTATAGTACTGAAGTTGCCTGAACTAGTCAACTTGGTTTGGGAACATCATGACTATTAGGCACTTGTACATCTACTCGATTCGGTCCGAAACCCATTTCTACTAACCCTCCTGGTCTCTGTGGGTCTCTACACTTTTCCCAAGAAATACTAAGAATTTGTTTACATTCCTCGTCCAATAGATTAGAGCCTACCGAGGAATATCCTGGTCTAGCATCATTGAGTTTCCATTCTAAGGGATCATCCTCAATGACCACATCATCAAGATATTCTCCTTGGTTAACTGTAATCTTAGAATTAACATCAGGATCCAACTTGATTTTCCTGAAAAGATTTAACTTATAGGTCACTTTTCCCAAAATTAACCAACATACTATTGCACTAAATAAAGTACTAATCAAATCATTTTTTTCCTAAGCTAGAATGTCGTGTCCTTATTTAGACCCCTATTTTTTCTCAATTGGAAGCAATTTGAACCACTTTAATGTTAGATCCAATGTTTAGATGATGACAAATAATTTATAAATGATTTCAAAAAGCAAACTTAATTGATATATAATATTTATCGCTAAGTTAGTTATTCGATAAATAAGCAAGAAATTTGAAGGAAAATATAATTTCTAAAAAGTATTTATCAATGACCTATTCGGTAAGCTGATAAAGACTTTGATAAGTCAATCAAATTTGGTTTATAAAAATTATGAGTTATTGGTTTTAAAACTGGAATTATTTGAAGCTCTATTCGATGAGTAAATTTATCGAATAAGCCTTGGATAAGTTTTGAAGAGACTAAATTTGTTTATAAAAAAATTTATCAAAGAGTTTATTGAACAATGGATTTATCGATAAAATATTTGATTAATCAACTCTGATTTTTAAAAGAAGATATTATATTTTAAAAGACTAATTTATCGAATGACTATTCGATAATGGGATTTACTAAATAACTCTTCGATAAATAAAGATAAGTTTCTAAGTTTTTTAAAATCACTGATAAATGATTTCTCATATATTTCACAATTTGCTTTTGATATTATTTTTATAAAATATTATGGTTAGATATTTTAAAAGGTTACATATTTTAAATCTAATCATTAAAAATGTTTTTGAAGTTATCTAGATCACTGAGTTTAAGTTTTCTGATCTTTACAAGTGATCTAATTGGGTTCTTCTCTAAATGATCTTTGAAATCATAAGTCAAAAATTTATAAGATCAAATAAAAGAAAGAGAAGATAAGATGTTTCAAATTCAAATCACTAGGATTTTAATAAATGTTTTGATAGTTTGAAATTATAATGATGATTCATTGCTTAAATGATGATTAATTTGTTTGAATCATATATGATTTATTTAGACTTGAAATTATGAAGATTAGATTATTCATGAATTATTCAAAGTCTACTTCATTATACTCTTATCGATGAATTATTCAATCAGGCTATTTATCAAAGAGATCTTTGATAATATCCATTGTTATGCTTAATCTATTGAAATTCTAATTGATAAGTCATAGAATAACCTTGATGAGCTTATGAATTACTTGAACTTGATTGCAAGATTGGTCTTCATAAGTATATAGTTTGATTTTATTTGGCTTATTTGTTGAATGATTATAAGATCATAAATTGCTCTGATATGTTGACAGACTTAATTCTAAATGAAATCATCAAGCTTATAATCTTATATTTTATTGATATGATTTGATGAATGATCTTATGATATATGGTTTCCAAATATGATTATAATTTGAGAAAAGATTAATGAAAGTTCAAAGTCTATGTTTGAAAATATTTGAAAAGAATGTTCTTCAGTATTTATTGGTAAACTATTTAAAGAATCCATTTATTGAATAACACTTCGATAAATGGTGTATTGTAAAATATATCGATATGTTTGGAAAGTATATGTTTTGAAAGAATATTTTCCAAAGACCTATTTAATAAGGATATTTATCAAAAAACTATTCGATAAATCCAAGATCTATTTGAATAAAATTCAATGAAGATTTATTGAAGTCTTTTTCGATAAGGTTGATTATCAAAGACTTGCTCAATAAGATTTTAATTGTTTTAAATACAATTATTCAGTAATTTATCGAAGACCTTTCCTATAAGGGTATTTTTCGATAAACTCTTCGATAAGTCAAGCCAATTTACAAAAAGAATTTTAAACCAAACTTTATCAGATTTTGATCTTCAATTCTAAATCATTTAGAAACACTTGCTATATGTTTACATTGATTATATTTCATTACTAAAGTATATTTTAAGATCATTTGCAGAATCAATTGAAGAAAATGATCACAAAGCAAAACAGAGTCAAATGCCTACGTCAGTAAATAACGACTATATTTGACAATGGCTATCTTAATGGCAACTTTAATGCTTCAACAGATTTATGAAGAACAAAGTATAAAAGAAGAAGAAGCCAAAGTAGGAAAGCAGAAGCGGTGGGGAGACTTAACAAGAAAAGCCTACTATGCTTTTTGATCATATTCATTAAAGTATCTATTTATTCTGTTTCTCTTCTTTTGGTTAAGAGCATATATATTCATTAGAAAGGAGAAACTTATATAGTGAGCTTAAGTGATATTTTATTTACTCTACTGAGAGGGAATTTATTTGTATCAATCTTCTAAATTGCTCAAGTGGAATTCTTGAGAGATCATAACCTTATGGGGTGTAAGGGGAAGTGAGAGGGATTCTCACTAGATTGAGTTCTTATTGTTGTAAAAGGGTGTGTGATGGATTCACATGTTAATTGTACTAAGGCACCAAGTGTCTACTAAATCTTGGAGTATAGTTTAACACTTAGAGGAGCTTTATAGGGACTGGAAGTAGGCCAAGTGGATTAGGCAGAACAAGTATAAATCTAGTGCAACCTTTCTTCATCAATTTCTTCATTCGATGATATCATTCTAAAATCTACTCTTTAAATTTATTTTAAATTTCTTGAGTTTTTAAAAGTTTTAAAATACTCAATTCACTCCTCTTAGATGACACAACCAGATTCAGCATTAGGTATCAAAGCAGATCACTTGTTTAAAAGATCTAAATCTCAATTGCAAAGATCATGGTTGTATTTGATTGTGAAATATTTTCTAAAGGATTTGATATCACTATTCCTCTTATTTTAGAAAATTTTGAGTTTTTATATTGGAAAGGTCAGATAACCATATTTTTTAAAACTCTTAGATTTTGATATGAGAAAAATTCTTTCAAATGATTTTATTTTGAAAGTAAGAAAATATTTGAATGAAAATGAAAAGAAATTATTTTTCCTGAACCTTAGAGATATGAAAGTTTTATATAATACTTTATCTGAAAGAAATTATTTGAAAATCAAACTTTGCTCTAATCTAAGAGATATTTTAAAAAATCTTGATTCTATATATTCTTCCTCTGATGATCATATTAAAGATAGTGTTGACAGTTCATCATTAGTAATTAAAAGGTGCAAATCTATAGCTAATGAACAAATAGGAGACGGTGTTGAAAAAGGAAAAAACACGTAACATCTCCATGAAATAATCAACGTGAAGCAACAAGAGGGAGAAGAGTATCAAGAAGTAGAGCTCAATGCATGTTAAACTGATGAATCATCATTTAGAGTTCAAAATGCTTCAACGGCAAATCATTTTAATTCTTCTTGTGAATTTATGAAAAATGATGACAAATATTTTCATAAAATGATTTTTCAACCAATTATTGATGCTATCTCAAAAAGTAAAAAGATTTTGCATCTTAAAGATCTCACTGAAGAATTTAGGAAGAAAGAAACTTTGCACAATAATTATAATTTGTTTCCACTAGATTAACACAATACATGCAAATATACCTCTAAAGTACATCATTCTATTATCTGCAACTATTGTGGAAAACTGTCACATTTTACAGTGTTATTTTAGAAGAAATTCTAATATGGAAAATAAATGTGTTTAGGCAGCTAAAGGACAATGAAGATTCAAAGCTAATGCTCAAAAACCCAAAGTCAAATGGGTACCAAAATGTTCTTCTAGTGTTTCAAATATATAGGATAGCATTAAAAGGAATGGACATAGTACAAGGAAAAAGGGGCATCCAAGAGCTTCTCATACATAAGTGAAAACATCACTAAGGAGAACTCAAGGAGTATCTATTGCAGTAATGCCAAAGTCAACTTATAAGAAGCAATGGAGAAAAACCCAAGAAGTACGTTATACCTCAAGAATGAACTATCACAATGTACCATTAAAATTATCTTGAGGAGAATAGGAGAAGAAGAAGGATCCCTTGAGCCTCAGAGTTTACATCTATTAATAAACCATTGCAAGCATTTGTCAAAGAAATCCAAAGATGCAGTGGGTATGCAAAGTCAATCCTTCTTCCATATGAGGTAAAGGTACAATAGTGAACCTCTTGTATTATCATGTCTAACATATTTTGAGATTTACATTAGTATCCTTAGAAATGAACATTGCAATTGATTTGAAATTCTCTTTATATACTATTGAAAAAACTTAATTGACAAATATTTTTTTAAGGAGAAAGATGTAATGATCAATAGTTTAATTCTTTATGCATACACATACATGAAGAATGAATGTAATTCCTCTATATGCATGAAGTATAAAGTAAACATGTTCAAACGTTCAAGATTGTTCATATACTCTGAGCATGTGAGTTATTATGTCTCCTACAAACTAATATTAACAGATCTATACAAAGTTGGATACCTAGAAAGGAAATCAGTTCAATTATTTTGTAGGGAAACTGATTAACAAGTTTTATCCCAAGATTTATGGCTACAAAGAAAGATAATTTAAATCTTAATGAAGATGAACTAGCAAAGCTTAAATTTTGGTGCTGAAGCAAAATTCAATATCAATTTACCAAATTCAAGTAAGACAAGAGGAAGGTGAAATATAATCCATATCTCTTTATTGTGTTTCATTAAATTTTGGATTGGAGTAATAAATACTTGTTCCTTGATTAACTTCCTTTATTAATTCACACTTTAATTATCTAAATATGTCTTCAAATTGCTAAATGGATTACATAATGAATTATACATGTTTGTATTTTTAAACATTATTTTATGAATTTCAATCCATAAAATTGATTTTGATTTATAAATATGTATATTCATTTGTTCAAAGATAAATGTAATTTTTCAAACATCTGCATCAAATATCTTAGTTTGATAGAAATGACTTTAAAGATGTTTGGTTTCAAAACATGAAGACATCAATGTTGGAGATTGATACATTTGAATGGAAATTTTGAATTTCTCAAAATCCATTCGACATAATTGTTTCCTTTGACCTATCAATTGCTTGAACTCTTTATCCTTTAATGACTTAATCATCTACGTGAAGTTCAAGCCTATCGATTGAGAAATAGACTTATTCCAGATGTTAAAGTTTGTCACTTAAAAGTGTTTATCTATTGGAATATATTTGTTACTATGATAATTTGAACTAAAGAGTTAATGTGTTTCATTGTTCAACCGTCATTTGTAAAATGAGAAAAAGTCCTTGAATCCTCATAATGCTACTTCTTCAAACATTATTCTATCCTATATGATTTTTTCTCCTAGAAAATTCCCATATATGTTAACATTGTTGTTTAACATGCAATCTTATAGGGATATTTCTCTCCAATCTAATGATCGTCAATATTTTCACAAAATTTATCTTCAAAGGTTCATATTTTGAAAGATCATGTTGCAACTTTCAAAATTAAATATTATCCTTCAAGATATGCATTATCATTCAAAAGCTTATTTTAGGATATATTCATCCATGCTGCTTAGTGTGAATTTCTTAGTTTTGATGATGAAGCTGTTATATGATATATGGTCTCACATATAAATGGAACATATTTTCTATATGATCATAATAACCATTCTCCTAGAAAAAAGGATTTATTTTTAACAGGAGAGAAGTCCTCATGGGTTATAATGCTGGTTCAAGTATGATGATTAATATAATGAGCACTAGAGTAACAAAGTTAAATTGGCAACAAGCTGAAAGGATTATCATCCATGCCAATACAAAATGCTCAAACACAACAAAGAGAGGAAGGCAAATGAATTCATGGATCAATTTATCACGCCAAAACTATATAAGCATTTCTAAACCCTCTCTTTATGATTAAGTATATATGAGCTATCTTGATAATGATGTTTCTATGATATATGTGTTTATGTGGTCTTGATTCTCTAATTGATGCATCATGTTTTAAAGACATTATTCTTCATGTTTTCTAAAATATCATGTGAATTTTTGAAACAAGACATTAGTTCATTGAAGAGCTTATCGATAAATATTCTTATCGATAAAAGCTTCAATGAACATGAGATAAAATTTGAAATATCAAACTTAATCTTTTTAAAAACCTATTTGATAAAGTCATTTATCGAATATGTATCTAATAAAAATGAATTGTTTTTAAAATTTTTGCAAAGTATTCTATATTGTTTCTCATCGATAAATTCTTTGAAAAGAATACTTATCCAAATGTTATTCAATTAAATTTGTAAAAAAGATCTGTCATTTATCAAACTACTTATTAATAAGGCTACTTATCGAGAAACTATTCGATAAATGAAGTGCTTTTGGAAAAATAACTAATTTTTTGATTGAATAGCAATTTGATAAAGATACTCTTTGAAGGATTCTTCGTTAAATTTTGTGAGATTTATGTGAAAAAGGTATATATTTATCGAATACTTCATTGATAAGGGGCTTATCAAAGAACTATTCGATAAATTTATTACTCTTACATGAATATTTATCGATAAATATTTTAAATAAAGCACTTATCGATAAATTATGTGTTATTTAGGGAAAATATGACTGTTATTGGTTCAATTCATTAAAACTCTTTTTGAAAAAATGCTTCTAATTCTCTCAACCCAGATCTCATAATCATCTCCATAACTCCCTCTCTAAAATTAAAACTATTCAACCCCAACATTCCAAAGTATATTTCTTAACCAAATCCTCTGCAAATCTTCCTTGTTATCAAAAAACCCTCATTGTTCATCACCATATCAATGGCAAGGACCAATGTACCAGAAGTTGGGCTAGAAAAGAAAAAGGGAAAGAAAAGGAAGATGACTCAAAATCAAAAAGGGTGAAAGAAAAGAGTTCTTCACAGTCTCAGAAGCACACATGAGAGAGTCCTGCTCAACAAAATCTTCATCATGCCTCAAAAAGAAAGAAAAAGGAAGAGACACCTCAAGGTAACTCTAGGTCTTCATCATCAAACTTTGCCTCTTTACCATAACTTTCTAATAATCTAGATCAAGGAGTAGATAGAGGGAAGTTGAAGGCAGAATATGCTCAGAGGGACTTCTATCATGTCGTTGTTGTGGACTTAGACTATCTAAAGCATAATAATAAGACTAAGTTGGATTTAAGTAACCCTATGATGTATTACAAAAAATGGTTAAGTGCAAATCTCTCTTATTACTCAGAAGTAGTTAAACGATTCTACTGCAATATGAGAATAATTGATGAGGTAAGAGATGATAGTGAGTTGCTAAACAGCCATCTGATCACATAACTAAGAGAAAGGGAAATTAGGCTATATTCTTATACAATTAATTCACTATTGAAGACAACAAACTTTGAAAAGAGACCAAAATTATTCATGAGAGAGATATGTGAGATTCTAATGCTAAAGGATAACTTCTCAGGTGATCTAAAATTTGTTCCCAAGGATATGTGATTATCATGAGATAATCCACTACATCTACTCGAGAAGTATGGGCAACAAGTCAAGCAGCTTCACCTACATGACTCAAGAAGATTATAGACTTCTAGCCAGGATAATTAGTGGGGAAAATCCAACACCACTCATATGCCCTATCTCTAACTAATTTCTCCATTCCTTCAAAACTACAACATAGAGTATCTAGAAAAAAGGGAGAAGAAAGTAAAAATGTCTAGATTTGGAGTTGGGTAAATCTATCGCATGAGGATTTCACTGCCACTAGATGCTGGAAGGAAGAAGCCACATAAAGGAAAGAAGCCTATACCAGATGAAGCTGAATCTTCAGCTGCTCCTACTACAACTTTCACTGCTTCTTCCTTTGCTCAAGTAGCAGTTTACCATATGGTCTAGCAAGAGCTTAGAAGTTGTAAAGAAGATATACTTGCTCAGAGGTTGAAAAAGGAATTCGTGCCAAAAAGATTTATTTAGCTAATCTTCTTGAAATAATTGTGCTACGAACACAAGCCATCATATTTCTGAGATAAGAGTTGACTGAATTGAAGCATCAAGTTGCATCTATCTCCTATAGTCCTCCTAATCCCACTCATCCTTAAATCTATACCCTTAAACCTACCTTACCCAAAAGGTTCAATTTTCAGGACTTTAGGACTCCATTTTTTATAGATGTCAAAAGGGGGGAAATGAACTAGAACTAATTTAGTAGTATTTGTTTGTGTTTTATGATGTAATTAAATTTTTAAAATGAATAAATTGTTTCTGTGATATGTTTTTTTGTGTCTTTTTTCTGAGATATCTCTTGATATGCCTGCTTCTCTATGTAAGTTTGAATTCATGAGATTTCTCATTGATAAGTACCTAATTAAAGTTTCTCAATTAAGTTTTGACATCATCAAAAATGGGGAGAAATGTTAGATGTAATGTTTTGATAATGACAATTAATTGAGAAAATATTTTAGAAAAGAAACTTAATTGATATAGAATATTTATCGATAAACTTATCGATAAGGTAGTTATTCAATAAATAAGAAAGAATTTTTGAAGGAAAATATAATTTCTGAAAAGTATTTATCAATGGCCTATTCGATAAGGCGATAAAGACTTTGATAAGGTGATAAATTTTGGTTTATGAAAATTCTGAGTTCTTGGTTTTAAAACTAGAATTATTTGAAACTTTATTTGACAAGTGGATTTATCAAATAAGCTTTCAATAAGTTTTGAAAAGAATCAGTTTGTTTATGAAAAGTTTTAAAATCACCCAATTCACCCCCTCTTGGGTGATACAACCAGATTCAATATTTAAAATCTCTTTAAGCTGAAAAAGTGAATTTTCAAAACCTTTTTCTCGGGTACTATTCATATGGTAAATTATGGATTATAGATTTAACTTTAAAAATTCATAATTAATTCTATAAAAATATAAATGATGTTTAAATTCATAATGGAATCTCTTTCATTAATATCTGAGGGGAAAATATGAAACTTTGGTTTCATTGGCCCAATTATATAGCTTAATCGTTAAAAATACTGTTTATTTGGTAAATATAGATGCTTCCAGTTTTTAAACCTTAAATTTAAAAATTCATTTCTCCTCACTTACATATTCAAATAAGGCATGTTACCTATTATTTTAAAGGTCAAAACATGTTCTTTAAGTTTATAAAATATCATGGTTAAGTTCATTCACTTGCTATATCAAATTGTTATTGGAAACTCACTTCCTTATAACCCATGAGTTACCTCTTTCCAGATTTTATTTTTAACTTTGAAAAATCATATTAAATTGAAAACTTGACCAATTGAGGTGATCTTGGTGTCCATTTAAATCTCAACATCTTAAATTTACTCATACCAAGTGTCATAGCATAAACATCCAACAAAGCAATTAAAATAACATCATAAGCCTACTTCCTCTAGAGAGTATACATGCCAAGGCTTATTTAAGTACTTCACAATGTATAACACCACAAATAATATTACATACAAGCTCAAGGATCCATATTTAGACATTTTCCTTTGATGGTTCAGCACCTACAACATTGTCAATTGTATGGAAAGAATAAGATTTCAAAGAAATCTCAATAGCAAGATATATAAACTATAACATCATGCATGTATGCTTGATTACAATGCTTAACATGTTATCATAATATGGGAGTTAACTTTACATCATCCATAAGCAATCTCTAACATGCATACTTTCATGACGTAAAATACAAGGAGTTGCAACCATATAACATCATCATCATCATATACATCATAAGCTCAAACAAGTAAGCAAGCAATCAAATATTATTAACATTATGGTTAGGTATACTTGCTACCTCTTATAGATTCCTTGATATGTTCTTCTTGAATTGGTGCTCTCTTCAAACAAATATCAAAACATATACATTGCAAAGAAATGTCATGTTACAACTCAATTCAAAACATAATTCCTAAGACTAGGTTCACTAAGCTTCCTTTCTTATTCAATTTTAGGACCTTTGCTTCCATTCATCCAAAATAAATTCCCAAGTCCAATCCCATATAATTTTTTATGTAGAATCTAATTATAAAGTTATTATTTCAAAATCAAACTCCTCCTTCATGTTTGTATAGAAACTGAAGGTACTACTCAAAAATTCTAAAAATTCCTATTTAGATTCCAATGCTTCTAATACTTGATTCTTTAAATACATTTGGAGCATCAAAATCATTAAATTCTAGCTTCTATCCAGATTTTTGAACATTGGCAGAATCTAAATCAAAACTGGAATTGCAAACATACATGATTTCACAAGTTAAAACCACTTGATTCTAGCTTGTTTAAGCTTATCTAAATTATCTATAACCTAAAATTCATCTTCCTTCAGCATCTAAGCATCAGGTCTAAAAGCACTTTAAATGGGGAAAATGTCATTTAAACTATTCAAACTCAAGAGAAATCTTCCTACTACAAAGTCCAAAGATTAGAGGAAGAAATTAGCTTGATTGGTTTCAAGATTGGATGCTTGTTCTTGGCTCAAATGAAAATTTTGCAAGAGTTTTCCTATGGCTCTCCTTGCTATCATGAGGGTTCAAATTGGGGGTATTTGTAGACCCAACCATTGATGAATTAAGGGATAGAATTAAATCTTCACTATTAAAATCAATGGCCAAATTGACTCTTCCAACCACCATAACATCATCCATGATATCGCTAGGGCAAGGTGGCATGTTAGGTAGTGTCTCATATGTGGAAATTCAAATTGAAAATTTTCAATCTAATATGGTACCGGCTTGATCAGATTTCCCAAAAATCAGATTATTTTCTGACTCTAATTTTTGTAAAATTTCATAATATATTTTTTGAATTTAAATCCAGTGTTTGGATTTTTCCTAACATTGAAATTCTTAGATTGGGTATAAATTTAATTACTGACCCTTGAAAAATGACCAAAATACCATTGGTTCACATTTATTCCCTTATTTAACCCTAAGGGCATTATTGACTTTTTACACTTTATCAGAATATTTTCTAACCCTAGTCAACTATTCATGTCACTCTCTTTGACTTTTTGATCTCATTTAAATGACTAAAATACCCTCTATTTATTTTTATTTATTTTTATAACATAGGTGTATTTTCATCCTTTCGCACTTTTTAGGATATTTCTGGGCATTGGCCCCTATATTTTAATCTACATAATTTCCTACCCATATCTATATTTTTTATTGGATATCTAATTCAATATTATATAAAAATATTTTTTGAATATTTAATTATTTTAGAAAATTATATCAATTAATTGGGATGTTAGAATGGTTATTCACTAAGAGGGGTGAATTGAGTTATTTTAAAAAATTTGAAAACTCTAAAAATACTTGAATGAATTTTAAAGAGTAGAGTTTATAATAATATCACTAAAGGAAGAAGTTGATGAAGAAAGACTACACAAATCGATTTATACTAGTTCAGCCTAATCCACTTAGCTTACGTCCGATCCCTAGGGATCTCCTCTAAGTGTTCCATTATCTCCAAAATTGTATGGGGTCTTAGTGCCTCAGTACATTCTCTTGATAATCCCCTTTTACTCCTACTTATAACTAGTAAGGTATAGAATAAATGATAATCCCTCTCACTCCCCCTTACACTTGTAATGTTACAAACATTCAAGAATCCACTTAAGCAAATTAGAGAATGACATAATGAAACTCTCTCAGTATAATGGATTTTAACACACACTTAAGCTCAAGCTCTAACATTTCTCTCTTCTAAGAAAATGATATGCTCTGAACCAAAAGATGAGAAACAGAGTAAAACAAAGATACAATTATGATTTTTCAACTTCTTTAGCTTTCTTATTTTGGCTTCTTCTTCTTTTATACTTGGTTCTTCATAATTCTATTGAAGCATTGAAGTAGTAGTTAAGATAGCCTTTGTTGAACATAGATGTTATTTGCTGAGGTGTGCATATGACTTTTGACTCTTTAGTTGATCTCTTCATTTAATCTTGATTTAGCCTATAAATGATCTTGAAAACATGATTTAGTAATGACATATAATCAATGTAAGCATAAAGCAAGTAATTCCAAATGATTTAGAATTACATATCAAAATTTGATAAAGTATTGTTTTAAACTCTTTTTGCAAAATGGATTGACTTATTGAATAGTTTATCGAAGAACACCCTTATTGAAATGGTCTTTGATAAATTGCTGAAGAATTACATTTGAAACAGTTAAAATCTTATTGAATAATCTTTGATAATTAGCCTTATCGAAAAGGACTTTGATAAATCTTCAATAAATTATAAAGAGATAGTTCGTGATTTATCAAATAGTTCTTTCATAAATGTTCTTATCGATAAATTCTTTAAAAAATTAGATCAATTTGAGAAGAAAGTTGATGAAAGATCAATTTGATCAATTTGAGAAGAAAGTAATTCAATTAGATCACTGTAAAGATTATTGAACAAAGCATAAACTTAGTGATATGAATAATCTCAAAAACATTTTCAAAGATCAGTTGTAAACCTTTATGATCATAAGTCTTTCTAAATCATGTTTAAACAAATAACATGGTATTCTATCAAAAGAAAATAGAAAAATATGTGTAAGATCACTTTTTAGTACTTTTTGAAATTCTTCTCTTATTTATCGAAGAGTTATTTGATAAATCCCTTATTGGATAGTCCTTCGATAAATAAACCTTAGAAACATAATGACTTCTTTGAAAATCAAATTTTATTTATCAAATATCTTATAAATAAATCTACTATTTGATCAATTATTTGATAAATCCTTTTATAAGATTCTTTTTGTAAGCTTTTCACAAACTTAGTCTTACAAGTCTTATCGAAGGCTTCTTCAATAAATCCCTTTATCGAATAAGTCTTCAAATAAGTTCAGCTTCAAAACATTGACTCAGAATTTTTATGAACTAAATTTAGATTAATTTATCAAAGTCTTTATCAATAAGAAACCTTATCGAATATATCATCGCTAAATACTTTTTAGAAAACATATTTTCCTTCAAAAGTTCTTTTTGATTTACCGAATAATTGTTTCATGTAATCTTTTGATTTCATTCAAAGTTTTAAATTTTCAAAAATTATCAAATTCACCCCTCTTGAGGGAAAGAGCCACTCTAACATATTTCATTTCAAATAATTTCATCATATATCAAAATACAATCCATAGCATTTAATGAGTTCAAGAAACTAAAACTACTTACAAACAATACATTAGCATGTATAACAAGTGGAAAGTAGTTACCTTTCACAAAAGCTAATAACAGTACCATGAGAAGTCACGTGGCTAGTTCAATAGTCAATCTACATAATTTGTATAAATGTGTATCAATAAGTTGTTAATTTGACACAACATATACTTTTAAATAACTCTTCACTTTTCTCTAATTCTTAATTCAATATCATAACTTAATTTCTCTATCCCAATCATATTTCTATCATCCAATAACTTGATAATATCAAAATTTTCATCCAATCATCAAAAAATTCTCAAAATTTACTCACTTTAATCCTAAAGAAAAATAACTACAATTCATCTATTTCTCAAATTATCATTCCAATAACAATCATATATTGTCTCAACTCTTTTCTACCCTTAAAATCTTTATTTAACATCAAACTCCCCAAATCATCTAAACTCCCCCCAATTTCCAATATTAAGGTCTAATTCAAAGTCTTCCCCACTCTCCTATGGGTCTAGATAGCTAGGCCCCTTGACTAGAGCTTGCATCTACTTTGCTAGATCTACCTCCCAGGCCTTTCTAGCCATGACTCCCAACTTTTTCTAGCCATGACTCCCAACTTGATGCACTTATCCTTAAATTATTTAGCCAAGGCCTACTACATCTCTGGTTTAGCATGATGCAACAATTGTTATGCCTTCCAAAGAAAGTAATTCATCTTTTCCAGGTGAGGGACATATTTTACCAATTAAATAAATTTAGTGATTAATAGTTCCTTGTGCATATCATCCTGTTGCAAGGAGTAAAACTGGAATTGTTTCTCCATATGGAGTTCCTTATGAAAGAAATGATCATAAAACATCTCCTTAAAATCTTCCCAACTCATATATGAGGTATTTGATAGCCCCATACTATCCCACAGTCTCTTACCTCATCCTCCAAATATATAATAGCCACTTGCACCTTTAGTGGTGAGATGGAAGGGACTGTTGAAAATATAGTCTCCATCCTCTTAATCCACTTCTCTTCCTCTACAGCCACTAGTCCTTCCCTAAACTTTGGAGAGATATGCTTATGCACTTTTTTTCAAATTTTAGTGATGTCATGCAATAGTAGGGGATAAAAGATTCCTCCTAATGATTCCCCCTCAATGCTAACATGATCATGCTCTCTATCATAGCCCTCACTTGCAAAACTATTCCCCACTCATTATGTTATCTGATCCCTTATAGCCTGATCCTTACTTCTCTAGCATCTTTTCTTCAAATTTCTTTAACTTATCATCAACCGCACATAACACTATATCCTTCATATGTTCTATTATTGCTCCATAATCTGGTTAAGACCTATCATGTTGAGGCATACTACTATAAAATCCTCCTAAAATATAACTATTATTAATTATTTAAACATATTTTGTATCCAATATAATTTAAAAATAATATTATAAATGAATTTAGTTTATTTCAAAAGAGTTAACTATGGTAGAAAAGAATTTAACTAAAATTTGAATGAACTCTACCATGATTATAAAAATATTTTCCTTATAATATAAATAAAGTAATATGATATATGAGTATGTAAAATAAAATCTATTGTGGCAATAAACTAATATTCTACACATACCTTCAAGGGAGAGGGCTATACAATTAGTATAGCTCTACTCAAGCCTCTGAAGTTTTCCTTGGGGTTCTAAGATGAGACTATCACCTAAATAATGTTATAAAAATAGGGTGAGACTAACGTCCAAGTAATTCTCAATTCTACTCATTATGCATACTAACATGTACTCATAAGGTGTCAAGCGGGACCTCACAAAGTATAATATATACAAAATAATATTTTATTATAATAAAAATAAATGAATAACCCACCAAAGTTCATCTCCTCAAACTAATCGAACTACCTTATTTCCGCCGATTAAACCCATGGGCTAGTGGTAACTACCCCTCGAACAGCTAACTGATTAAGTGATATGGATAGGCCAAAATTCACATAGTACCTGACCAGACCATGGATCCATTCCATCTCAATAAACATGTGGGGTTGTCGCAGCCCCTAGATAAATAGGTGGGACACGTCCATTGGTAAATTGGTGGGACAAAAGGCAACTATCGAGCTCCAATGAAGGCTATACTACGTGGTAGAAAAACAACTCCATCATCACCTATCCCCAATACATAATTTTCAAAATAATCATCAAAATATCAATAGTTTGATAAATATCACCAAAAAAGGGTTTTTATCAAGATAATAACTATTTAAATTCTAATCTCAATATATAACAAGTTTATAATCTCAACTCAAACTTTTCAAACTAAGCTTTCAGTCTCACAAGACTATTTTTAATAAAAATCATCAAACAAGTTTTCACAATACAATAATAGCAATATCAATATATTTATATATATATATATATATATATTAAATTGCTCAGAAACATCACAGTAGTACACACAACAAGTAGAAAGGGTTACCTTCTTTGGAAATAGGAAAGGGACTGAGAGAGATGACTAAAAAGAGAATAGTCGACTCAATAATCAAGTTTGAAGAATAACCCAGGGCCTTAGCTTTATTTATAAAGCCATAATAATAATTAAAAATTTAAATTCATATCTTATCTTTATTAAAATCTTATGAGATATAGTAATTTAAAATTTAAACTATATTATTATAGTATAAATACATATATTATTGTATATATATATGTGATCAAAGATATATGTATATTATTATTATCTTTATCAAAATTCTATCAGGTATTGTAATTTAAAATTTAAACCATATTTTTAAAAAAATTGTATATCTAAATCTGAATTCAAATTCTAATAAATTCATAACTAATAAATTCAAATCATAAAATTCTAAATAAGATAAAAATAGGATAATCTATATATCATATTTTATTAAAAATAATAAAATACTAAACTATAATAATTTAATTAGATAATATTTTTAAGTTATTGATAAATAATATTTTTTATTTTACTTAAATATAAAGATAAAAATTAGGATGTTACAATTACCACTAAGCGCTCTCTATCATGATTGAGTATGTATCATCCTCTCCCCTCTTAAGGATGCAACCCCGTAAAGAATTGAACACAAGAACAAAGACTAATAGAGAAGGTATGTGTGAATATTATATAGTGCCACTAATATGTAAGATATGCAATGCCACAAGCCGGAAACAACCTTAAAACTGATACAAAGTTGTAAAATTCTCCATATTATAACTGTTATTAGTTACTTGAACCCATTTTGTTCACAATATAAATCAATCACAATGTAACCATGGTTATAAAGAAATTCTTTACTTTCAAAAAAAGTTGACCATAGTATAAAAGAGCATTACTAAAATCCAAAACAAATCCTACTATGGTTATAAAAAGAATTTCCTTAATCAATAAATAACCATGATAGAAAAGATCAAACTACTCTTCTAATATTATAATGGTTAAGAGAATTCAACTTATTTGAAAAGGGTTATCCATAATATAAGAGTAAAACTTATATCAATGTATTAACACGTAGCTTCACATACTAATATGGTTATAGGGTTCAAGGCCTCAATTAATACCATTATTACAGTTATCAATTCCAAACTTCTAAAATAGGCTTATAGGCGTCGAACCCGGGTAAACAACACCAAAGCCTATAACACAAACAAAATACAAAATAATACTATTAATATAGCAAAATAGTTAGTGTGGATCTATAAATTCACATGCATAATCCTAAGAGGCTTCCTGCATCTACTAGCACACAATGTCCAATATGATAATCAAAATAGTAAAATATCAAAGTACAAAAAAAAACGTAGGCCCTACAGTGTTAATTTACATCTATTCAATACATAAACATAAAGAAGGGTGATATACATATCATATAGCACCACTATGCCTCTGGCACCTTCCCGTTTGAATTAGCAACTGAACTAACTCTTAAAAAAAATATAAATAAATAACCACAGAGTGAGACTAAAGCCGAAATAACCAACATTTTCTACTCATCATACATACCAATATGTGTTTGTGAGGTGCAAGTGAGAAAGATATAAAGTAATATCATAATTAACAATAAATAAATAATTTCAAATGTCATGATGCAAATGCAATCACATAATCACAATCCACGAGCCATAAAGTCCTAGCTCCACGTAGGATGACGAAAAGAGCTACTAGGGTATGCCTCACGCAGGAGCCATAAATGCAATCCCATGATATAAAGTAATATCATAATTAACAATAAATAAACAATTTCAAATGTCATGATGCAAATGCAATCCCATAATCATAATCCAGGAGCCATAAAGTCCTAGCCCCACGTAGGATGACGAAAAGAGCTACTAGGGTATGCCCTACGCAGGAGGCGACAGAGCCAACTACTATGCATAAATGGTGGCCTCATCACGTGATGGTAATAAACATAATCCACTCACCAATTCCCATAATATGCACCATGCTCAAAATCTCAACAAGTAGTCAATTTCAATATCCATATTTCATTTACAAATCAAATTCTCATAATTACATAAGTTCCAAGGATTGCATTTAAAAAAAAAGTCCTGCAAGACTATTTAACTTCAAATAATTTTATCATATATCAAAATATAGTCTATAGCATTTAATAGTTCAAGAAACTAAAACTACTCACAAACAAGATATTAGCATGTATAACAAGTGGAAAGTGGTTACCTCTCGCCAAAGTTAATAAAAGTACCACAAATGAGAAGCCCCATGCCCAATTCACAACTCACTAGTCAATCTATGTAATTTGTATAAATGTGCATTAATAAATTGTTAATTTGACACAACATATACTTTTAAATAAATACTTACTTTTCTCTCCTAACTCTATTTTATTTAAAAATTCTTAATTCAATACCATAACTTAATTTCTCTATCCGAATCACATCTCTATCATCCAATAATTTGATAACATCAAAATTTTCATCCAATTATCATAAAATTCCCAAAATTTGCTCACTTTAATCTTAAGAAAAAATAACTACAATTCATCTATTTTTCAAATTATCATTCCAATAACAATCATATATTGTTTCAACTCTATTCTACCCTTAAAATTCTTATTTAACATCAAACTAGCCAAATCATCTAAAAGCCACAATTTCAAATATTAAAGTCTCATTCAAAATATCCAATATTCACATTTTATCATAACTTCAAAATCAATCCATCAAATCATCAATATCAAATTTCTAAACAAATAATTAATTTAATTACATAAGTTTAGAGTTCACAATTTTACCTCTAACTTCCAAATCTCAGTCACAATATCTAAATCTTTATTTCAATATTAAATCCCATAATTTATATATTTTAATAACTCATTTAAACTATAATTAACTTACAATTATTCAATTTGATCAAAAATTTCAATTTTTCCTATTTAGGGTTCTAACAAAAATACACATTTTTAATTTTTCAAGCTCTAGTTATAATTTAAACCGATTAAATATCAATTATACCTATTATAAATATAACTCAATTATTAAATTTAAATTTAATCAATAAAATTATCATATTAAATAATATCTATATTATAATATTAAATCCTAACCCCAAATCTCTTAAATAATATAATAGAAAAATACTAAACTGATTAAATATAAGTATTCAATCATCTCTACAATTCTATACTTCTTATTTGTTAAAAAATTCATACTTATTCCAAACTCTAATCCTTAAACTTGCTTTGTTTTTAATAAAAATTATATTTTTAAAGAGTTTTCTTGATATAAAAAAATAATTAAAAAATAAATATGATAGTTAAAAAATTTTAAGAGAATGAACTCAAGCTCAAATATATATGAATATTTATCAATGGAGGGAAATGAAGCTACTAGACGAAAATACGGAGGGAAGAAAGAGAAGTTTGTTACTGTGCATGTGTTTTGAATATTATATTAAGGGGTGTGAGCCCACTTTCTCTTTTCAATATTCTATTATTATTTTTTAAAAAAAACTTAATTATTTTTTTCTGTGCTACGGGTTTATCTTCATTTTTTCCCTCTTATTTCTCCCGTTATTTTTTTTTTAATTTTAACATAAACAATATATATTTTTATTATTATGTTAGTTTTAGTTTTAATTTTTTTATGTACTTTAAATAAACTCTCTTAAGCAATTAAATAAAAATTTATCTATTAAAAATTAATTCTTTTTAATACTATTTAAATTTTAAAATAAAAATCATAATATTACATTATTCCCTAGTTTAGTTAAAATTTTTAAAGGGGAGGAGAGTCAAAATTTGGCCTCCCCTCCCCCCTTTTAGCCTTTATTCTGATTCTCTCTAAATTAGAGTTTTTTGAAGGGAAGTTAATATTTATGACTAATTTATGCTCATACTTTATGATATTTCATCTTTACCCACATAAAAAAAAAAAAACTGCAATCGTTCCCCTCCAAACCTTACACCCTCTACTATCTGCACTGTTCTCGCATATCAAAGCTTGATCGCCAGATATTTGTCGTCACCATCTGTTTTCTTCCGTTACCGCCCCCTACATGGATCTTGCTTGTCGTTTTCTTCATTATATGTTCATTGTCTATTTTCTCCCCCTACTCGTGTTCGATCTCTGGTAAAAATTTCTTCATCTGCATTCTCCTCTTGTCCTATTTTATTTGTAACCGTTTAGATTTTTATAAATGATTTATTTACTCATCCTCCTCTTGTTTTTTGTTGTTGGTTTTGTATTTCTTTTTGTTACGTTTGGAGTAATGATAAAGGAATTTTTTCAGGAAACTCAAATAAAGAAAATTGTTTCAAAACTTACTTATTTGTAATTTAGAAAATTAGAAAGAAAGCCATTATAGTAGTGACTTTTGCTGTCAATGCCATTAGTAGAGTTCTAAATCTATTGGTGCTCCATTACTTTTTGGTGATTAGATGTCCTAGAACAATCAATTCTGGTTGAGCTAAATTTCTGTTTCTGTAGCAATTTTTTTGTTCAAAAGCTCATATATGAATTATTACTGCATTAGTGATTACTAAGCTTTGCATCTTGCATACTTGCTTGACTCTGTCTAATTAGGGACCTGTTTCTGAAATTTTTGCTAGTTAGGTGCAGAATTCAGATGTAGTCTCATTAATGTTGAAAATTTTATCTTTGTTAAGCCTGGAATTTATAACTAAATTATTGTCGTTGAACTTTGCCTGAGTTTATGTTTCCATTATCATTGATTTAAATTCTGTAGTTGCACTAAGTGTTGTAATTTCAGAAACTTTGCATTGGATTCTGGTCTAAGTTGCTAAACATAAAAATCAGTTTGAGCTACTATATTGAAACGTGAAAGTTGAGATTTTGAAAATTGTGTTGGTAAATCAGCTGTCAAAATTTGGTAAAGAGATTCTTAGAGGTGTTCACTTAATCTGATCTTTTGGAAATCTGAACCTTGGTGAATTGTTTGTTGCTATTGTTCTCTTGGATGATATTGAGTGTTCTTAATTTTGTGATGGGCCCTCATTTGATAAAGTGATTGATCTAGTGTTTCAAATTGATTTAGTCATAGATTGGTATGCAAATAATGAAAGTATACCCATTATTGATCACTTTTGTATATTTTATTACATGCATGCTCAAAATATAGTATTTGACCATGTACTGATGGCTTGTTGGTATGTAGATCTTTTTTATTATGTAGAATGTTACAATGACACTATCAAAATATTCACCGCTTATTTTCTTTAAGCTCTAATATATATTTCTACCTATCTTTGCCATTTGATTTTTTTAAATATTTTATTATATTAATTAAAATATATATTAAGGCTTCAAAGGAAGCCATCAGGGAACAAAGCTTCGTTTCTTTAAAAAAATAGAATTTATTAATTAAATTTTTTGAAACATATTATTATATTTATTAAAAATAAAAAAAAATACTATGCTAGTTTTTTATAGACATTTTAACTGAATTTTGATTAAATCATGTAATTTGAATTGAGGAGTAAATTAATTTATATAACGTATAAATAAATAAAATAAAATAAACGCATAAGGTAGAATAGTGCTATAAGATTAGAATGGTAAATTAATTATTACTATCCCCCTCTCCTTTTAAACCAAATAAATTATTATTAAATATCTCTCTTCTCCTCCCTTTCAACAAAACCAAATAAGGTAAGATTAAAACCTCCACCAATCTTTCCTTCCCATTCCTACCCTCCCTTCACCTCCCTTCAAACCAAACAAAAAGTTACGGGGTAATTCTAGCACTTACCATCATCCTACTGTTGCCATTATTTTATCCCAACACTTAACTTTTGTCTTTCAAAGAAAATTATGCAAAATAAAGTTGAAGGTATAACTTATTTTGTGTTCAGCTCCAAATAACAAAAAAAATATTAATAATAATAGTAACGTGAAATTGACAAAATTAAAGATAAAAGAGTAAAAGATCTATCTTTGAGATAACTAAGCACAAGCTTTCTCTCTCTTATGAGGAATTAATTATAAGACCATTCATAGATATGTGAAATTGATAGTTTCAGTGGGTGCCTCATAAAATAAGGAAATTAAATAAGGGTAACAATAAGGTAAGAATGGCAATCCTTTCTAGACACCATATCGATAGATACAATATGTGAAACATTTTCTTGAGCTAATAACACTGGTGCATATTCACCTTGAATAAGTACAGGATTAAGATTTTCCATAATATAATATTGGACAAGTGTTTCATTCTTTAGTTTCCATTTTCTTAATTGTCCAGTCAGTCATTCTACTTTTCAAAATGCTCCCTATCATTACATATTTCTTCTTACTACTCTTGGTTTCTTCTTCTCTTCTACCTTCATCTTCAAACTTCAACTAAAATATTTGAAACAAGCAAATGATCACCAACCAGAATTGCAGTGGAAACCGTTGATCAGGCATCTCTGTTTTGAGTGTTCTCTAAATTGACAAATTCAGAATCGACATGGTTATATGCATAAGTTGTAGACAAGTTTGGTAGGACAATAATGTTGTTTTGGTCCAAAAATGTGTAGAGCTTGAGACGCAAAACCATATCTTTTCATAACCCAAACAATCCATCTTGAGGAATTCAAAACCAGAAATTTGACTTTTCATGGTCATCAATCAAATCTTCAAAAATTCAAAAAAGTAATCAGAATGGAGAGAAAGGGAATGAAAATTCATAATTCATAAAAAAAAAAACATTACATCAATGACTGTAGAAAAACTAGATTGGACATCGCACCATCAGCCTCTTTATCAATAAGTGGAAGAGACCCAATTATCACACCATCATCATCTTCTTTCTCATTCGGCCGAAGCACCCTAATCATGTGAGAGGTATTCAAAGAAAAGGGACTAAAGGGGTTTGCGACTTGGATTGCTTTTCCAAAACGGAGCGTGGCAGTTGAAAATTGGAAGTGAGTTTAAAGGTTGTCACCTTTGGGAATTGCAAGGTCTCTTAAGGAGCTTTCTATTTAATTTTGTTTTAGCCAAGTTATTTTGTTGGCATCATTCAAGAGTTCTTTACAGAGTATTAAATTTAAAAAAAATTCAAGTTATTTGAAATTTTCCAAAGTACTTTATAGTAATCTTAGCTTTTGTGAAAAAAACATAAGATTAAAAGAAGAAAAAGGTCATAAACATTTTTGATTCCTTTAAAAATTGAATAGTTCCCCATTTTTGTTGGAGCGATTATCTTGGTCGATTGTTTTTTTCTCCTAAAATATAATTAGCCTAAACATTTGATTTCAACACCATTATGGATCATGTTGTTTCCCCCATTACAGCTCTGTCCCTTGGGTAGTGGGCCTTATTGCTTTCCAAGACATTTCTGTTCAAGTTCGGCCCATTCAGCTTAATTGCTCTTCTTCCCTTTTCGATTTTCATCGTTCAACCCAAGGCGAAGCAGAGGGCGAGGGAGGAAGATGGCTGGGGCATTTTGGGGTTCGAGGGTGCTGGAGATTGTGAAGAAGCATGATTCGGGAGGTCTGGTGTGGAAGAGAATAAAGCTCACATCTACTCGTAAAGCCAACGCTAAGAAACGTCTCCATCGAGTCTGGCAGGCAAGTTACTTCTTAGTTGTTGTATTTCTATCTCTTAGTTTTTGTCCCTTCTTCCTCACTCATGTTTTACGCACGAGTATTCTCTTCATAGTTCGCTCTACTTCAGGGTGTCTTCTGATGCCCCTGAGTTTTTTTTTTTGTCATTTTTCAATTTCTGTGATTTTTGTTCTTATTAATCCGCTTGAAGTCTTTGTAGATACTAGAACTCGAAGTGTGCCGTTTAGTTTTGTGTATTCGATATGTTTCATTTTTAGTATTTGTTATCGCAATTATATTGTTCATAAGCTCTGAACATTGTTTGATCCTTTGAATTGCATTTCATCATAAAATTCAGGCCTGGTATAAGTGATTTTTTTTTGGTGACATGGTATAAGTGATTTTCTTGTGTGAAAATTTTCTTCTGGGCTTGATGTGGTAAATGTTGTTGTCCTTATTTTGTCGGAGATACTCTGCTAGTTTTACATGGCTACCGTGATTTTATATCTGTGTAGTAGACAGAAATTCTTGTCTATTCATCACTTGTTCTGGTAATCCACTATAATTCAAGTGAAGAATTGCATGAACAAAACCAGAAAAGGCGAGGAGAAACCCTGAAGACATGATATACTAGGCAAACTTCTATCTAGACATGGCAGCTTTTCTAATTTCACAGTCCTGCTATGGGATTTGGATAATGAGCCGAGTCATATTAACCGATGTCTCAACTCCTCTCTTTGAGATAGATTTGGATTGGGGTTAAGTCTTGAGCGTCCTATAGGAATTCCTGTTTAGGTCGTGGAATTTCCCCTTTCTTCGACCTTCTTCCTTAGCTCAGAAAAGCAGCCAAGCCATCGTAGGCTAATTTTATGCGCCTGTCCTCCGAGCTCAAACAATCTTGATAAGGCCCACCATCTTTGAATGTATTCTGGAGATAAGTAGCTTTTTTTCCCCCTTCACAGTTGGAATCCATACATGAATTTGGAGTTCTTCTGACTTTAGGCAAACATGAACTGATTGAGAAATATGAGACAAATGTAGAAATGTTATTCATTGATTTGAAAAAGTGAACATTATCTCTAATATAATCCATTATCAAAGAAGTTTAAGTACTATGATCCTTCAACTTGGTTTAAATTGAGAGCCTTAAAAAAATTGATTTTTCATTTGGATGTAGAATCTTCACAATACGTCAAAGTTGTGAAGTATTCTTGGATTTGGATGCTTGATCAGAAGCAGGTTGAACTCTTTAAACTTCTTCAATTGATACAGCTTGAAGATGATTGGCCTAGAATTCTTTTCTTTGGTTGAGTTTGATTAGAGAGCTTGAAATAGTTTGAATCTCAATTCAAAGAGCTACGGCACTGAAGAATTTGATTTCCTCTTAGGTTGATTTTGATTCGAGGACTTGAAAATGCTTGAATTTCAAATAGAAGTTCTTAAAAAGGATTCCAATTTTCTTTTAGTTATATACAAACTACATCAATAGTTGTCTTCTGTTTATTCATAACTGCCATTCGAAATTTTGGCTTGATGTTGAGAGAAATATAGTATCACCAATCAAGTCTCGTGTTTGAAACTGACACTCTTATGTTGAACCCCAAAAATTAAGAGATAACTGTGGTAAAATTGAATGGCTATAATAATGAAATTTGACCATAGATTATTTTTTTCCACAAGACATCAATCATTTGAAATGACACGACTTGGATGAGATTAACCATAACATGTCATTTTGCATACAAGGAAAAATTTGATTAGTGTTGGCGAGATTTCTTCCTATCTACTTGCTATTTTTAGGAATTATGTACATATCTGATACTCAAGTGATTTTTCCTTCTTTTTCACCTCGGATTTGAAACGCAGGAATGTTGCTGTCAATCCTCTATTTGTGTAATTGATATTTTCTTGAATAAACGCATTCGAAATTCGTTCTCTTCTTTGCTTAATTGATTGTGATGCTTATACTCTATACCCTTTTAAATATCATGTACTGTCTTCATGCTGGAATGATGTTTCACACATACTACTGATTGTCTTGTGCCCCCCTAACATTGGCATGTAGAGTCAGTTTTTGAAGTGTTCTCCTGAACCAAATATCCCAAATAAAAAAAGAAAACTACGATGATATTATGATTGTAATGAAGAAATCAGCAAACAAATAAAGTTGTGAACTTGAAACCAGCTTTGTAGATTTGGAGAAATTTTTAGTTAACTTTGTTGATTACCCCACTAAAACGTTAGCTGACCTAACTGTCATGCCCCCTTGTTTCTACTTTTAAACTGAAAGTGATTGATTTGAGTCAGAAATCTGGAGGAGTTCAGCAGAAACTAGATTTACACTCTACTTTTGAATATAAAGTTAACAGATTATTATCAAAGAATGTAATCTTAGATGGGGTCTGACATGCAAAGGGTATGAACACATAGCAGTCCAGTTTTTATTTTTTTTATTTTTGACATTCTCCAAGTGTATCTATTCCCGCGAAATTGCTGTTTTTTTCTTTACTTTCTTGTCCTATGTCCTAGTATTTTGGGAATTACTTTTGTGCCTATGTTACTGTCTTTTGGCTTGAAAGTTTTGGCTCAGTTTCTTTAATACACCAACACTGGTATTGTCTTTGCTAAATCCTTCATGTACTTAGGATGCCACTACCAGATACAATTTTTATTTCAATTTTACATCCAAATTCAATCAAATAGAGGAGGTAGACTTGTCTTATAAGTCTCCTTTCTGTAGCATTATCTCAATTCTCAAATAAACACTTTAGAGAGAGAGAGAGAGCTGTTTCAAGTTTAGTACAACAAAGTACTTTTGAATGTTTTAAAAATTAAGTTATGAGGTTGATTATATCATCCAATGTGTAAATGCTTTTTCGGCATAACATTCATAAAACTAGTTGTCAAGATATTTTGGAATGTAAAGCAGTAAAATCAAGCTGAAATGTAAAAGCTTAAAAAGTAAGGATTTTCTTTTTACCCATGCTATTTTAAAATCTCATTAAGCTTGTTACAAGTCTCTATGAACACAATGCCCCTATGGACGTTCGTTTTGTCTATCATGGCACTATTTTACAACCTTAAATTTTAAAACAAGCAGAACACAGTTCTAAATTCTGACAGTAGAAGGGCCTGTCCTTATAACTCGAAAACTGAATACTTAATGCTAAGCCAAAGTTAAAAACAGAGGAGAGGAGAGAAAGGTGGTCTTTTTGTTCCTTTGCATGAAGAATTAATGTCATTGCAAAAATGTTATACCAAAACCCGGGAGTGAATCAACCCAGACTATCATTTTCCAAATCCAGATTTCTGCAAAAATGCTATACTGAAAACTGGGAGTGAATCTACCCAGTCTTTCATGTTCCAAATCCAGTCCTTTGTTCTGTATATGTTGTGATTAACTCCATCTCCACATGAATAACTTGCAGATCTGTTGTGATACTGTTTACTTCAATTAGTTATACCTTGGGAATACTTTTGATGTAGAGTTTTGGAAGCAGCGTCAGCTGCAATAACTACATCTAGAGAAAATATTTGCATGGATGTTGATTTTTTTCTTTTTGCATGAACTAGTTCCTTTAGTCTCATGTTTCTCAGTGGATATTTGGCTTCAAGCTTCGTGTTAGAAAGTACCTGCCATGCATCCGCCTTTGTTTAAAACTTCCTTATACCTTTTTATATACATTTTAAGTATGATTCTTCTTCTGCTTTCATTTCAATGGCTGATATTATGAAACTTTGTCTTTTTCTATTAAAGAATGAAGCTGTTCTAAAAGCATGTGCCAAAGACGCTCCCTCAACAACTTCTGATGGTACTATTAAAGCTGCTGAAAATATTTACAAGGGCAACTGAGTTGAAAGGCCTATGTTGTTGGACAACATAAAGCCAATCTGTCGGTTGTATCATTGATATTTTAGGATTCAAACATCAAAATATATTTCATAATGTTATTCTCCATGGCAGTAGTTGACTCTGGTCTTGAATTTTACAGAAAAGAGCTTGAGAATAGTTTCAGTAAGGATCATCTTACATTTTTGGTTGCAGATGTCTCTTTAATCGGGACTCTTGCCTGCTGTATGAAAAACGACGAGTATAAGGGGTGCCCCATTAAAGTTTTCTTCTGGTTTTGAATATGATCTTATTGATGAACAATGCTTACTATTGGAAGAAACATGATTGGATCTTATATTTTACGTGTAGTCAAAGTATCTTATGTTGTTGCGTGCTTCAGAGAATTTTCTGACATGTTGATATGGTTGGTACACCATGTGGTCTGGAAGGGACAAAGAAAGAATGGAAATCTTCTGACACTAACAAAGTCCTATTGGTTTGATATGAATCATTCACGACAGAACACATATGTAGATGTAAGTATCCTAGTCCTAAATAATCCCTGTTAAATCTTAATCTTAGGGTGAGTTAGCCTCTCAAGAAAAGAGAAGTGTTAAAAGTGATTTTAGCATAGAATAATTTTTTTAAAAAATATTAGGTTTATGGAAAACATGGATTTCCATTATCCAAACCATGGTTTTCTATCATAAAGTGGTTTTTGAGAAAAAATTTTGTTTGGTTACCTTTTGAAATAAATCATGGCTTTTACTTTAAAAGTGCTTGTTTAGTTCTAGATATGGTGTGTTTGGATTAGGTATTTTGAGTATAATAGATTTGAGTAGAATATATTTTTGATAAAAAACTATTTTTTAATCCAAACCACATTTGGATAAAATAATCCAAACAAATACATTTTTCATGCGTTTTACAAAAACTAATAAACAATATACTATTTTTTTATAACTAATTTTTTTAAAAAATTAACAAACCATCTTAGCACTAATTTTTTTTCTATAATCAATTTTTCACAAAAGTTAATAAACTATTTAAACACTAATATTTTTCACGATATATTTTTTGACCAAAACTATAATTTTAGAAAAATTAGGGAAAACTATTTCTAACAATCAAATTCTTTTTTATAAAATTTATTTTTTACAAGTTAATTAAAACATCAACAAGAAAATGTATTTTTTTTACGAGATCTATTATATGTAAAATTTATTTTTTAAAAATTAATACAAACTAGAAGTTTTTCCTAACTTATATTAAAATTATAGTTTTGATAAAAAAAAATAGATTGTAGATAAAAATTGGTATTTAGATAGTTTATTGGTTTCGGTAAAAACTTATTGTGAAAAAAATAGTATTTATATAATTTATTGGTTTTTATAAAAAGTTAATTGCAAAAAATATAAGGTGTTTGGATTATTTTATCTAAAATAAAATCATAATTTTGGAAGGTATCTAAACACTCAATTAGCCTTTTAGTTCAAATTAAACCCCAACTAGCTGGAGATGAAGTGATCATCCACGTGAAGAGCATAATGTGTTATTCCCTTGAATTATAAATATAGAAACTAAATAATTAATTTAGAGATTAAGAAAATTAGTTATTTTATAAAAAAAGTAATAGTTTTCTTAAATTATTTTTTAAAATTATTTATATTAGAAATTACTCTTTTAATAGAAAGAATTTAGAAAAAGATAATAAATTTGAGAGAAAAAATAAATTAAAATTTCATATTTAAAAATAAGATAAATTTATATATTAGTTTAATAAATCAGGATGTGGTATTTTATATGAATGGCAATTGTGGAGAATATTAGTGGGAGATGGTGAGCAAGTATTTTACGCAAGAAAACATTTAAAAAGTGGGATGGGGAAGGGGTCAAACTTGATGGATGCTAACCCGTTCCCAGCCTGCAAAGCAATTTTAATTTTTTTTCCTTTTAAAAGAAAAGGAAAATAAAATAAAAAAGGAAGTTCAATGACACTGACAATGACAAAGACCCAAAATGCCATACAGATAATGGAGGGCATGAAAGGGTTTTTGTCTCCGGGATTGACCTAATCAGGGGAGCTTCAACCTTAGGGTACAAAAGATAAGCTAGAGAGCAGAGAGTCAGTGTCAAAGGGGTGGGCTACCATGAGGGGCTGCCCACGTGATTGACAGCAGCATTGCCCTAAGTCAGCAATCTCTCTTATTTCCTACTTGAAAATGATAGCTTATTACAAAAGGTAACGTGAACAACTTCAACAGCCTTCTCTCTCTCTCTCCCCTCTTGATCCTAAACCCACTCTCACAAGTAACTCTAGTCGACAATTATTTGTCTTTTTAAAATTATATAAATATTTTAATAATTATTAATTAATTACATCTTCTGTCCACTTGATATCTTATGCTCTGTACCAACCCCCAATACTCTATTTCTTTTGTAACCATGTCCTCCCCTGTTTTGCCAACTACTTGGTCGTTGTCGTCTATATCGTAGGACTTTCCTTTTTTTTTTTTTCAATCGAAGTATTATTAGATCAACAAGGAACATCATCAAATTTAAATAAAAATAATACTTTTCCTATCTTTAATATAATATAAAATATAATTAAAGAGTTAATATTTATCATAAATATAATATATATTTTTAATTTTTATTAAATTTTTTATAAATTACTCTTATTGATACTCTCTCAATAATAATTAAATAAAAAATAAAGAAAGGGGGAAATTAAAAAATAATAATTAAGATATTTAAAAAAAATATTATATTAAATAATTTAATTAATTTTTTAATATAATTAAATTAATTAAATAAATTTTATATTAAAAAATAGAATGAGACTTTTTTTCTATAAACTATTTTAATCTCCACCTTGTTACCTTTTAAATTCTTAAAATTTCTGTGGGTCCACCCCACAGGAGCAAGAAACTAATACTTGTCATGATTGTTCAACCAAAGGCTCTTAAGAAAAATTTTCATTCTAAATTAAAAAAATAGATATTAATCAATAAAATTTGATTGGGTAAATACTTGCGTTGTTTAAATATAACATTGAAGTTTTTATTAGGTCATATATATAGAAAATACTTTATTAAAAAATATAAAATCTACTTTGATAATTTATACACCTTAAAATAATTAATTTTTAATTATTAATTAGGAGATATTATCTAAATTCTATCAAAAAAAGAGAAACATGTGTGTATTAACAGTATACAATTATAAGTAGAATCAAATTAATAACCTCCCACTTACAAAAAAAGGTCTACTGCTACCAAGTCACTAGGCTATTGGCAGAATTTTATTTTTGATAATATTAATCAAATTTTATTATCAAGTATTATAATTTTAATATTTATAATTACCCTCTAAATATATAAGTGTTTCCCTTGGTAGAAATTTTAAAGAGCGTAAAATCGACCAAATTCATCCTAATATTCAAAAGAAATCTATATATTTAGATATATAACCTATTTAATTGAATCAAATTAATCAAAAAGTATTTAGTCCCTTCTCTTGATGGCAAGGGTATTTGCCGCTCTCCTCCATAATTAGTCGCTTTCTGCTCTTTCATAGCTATTTCCATTTATGGCAAAAGGATCATTTTATTAGAGGAAAATATGTAGACCTCTTTTATGTTTGTTTGCAAAACAAGATTTTAGTACTTTTATTATTTATAATCTTAATATGTTTAAACGAGAAGAAGATACCATGAGTCCCAATAGGAATAGGTTCAACCGGCAATGGCCCTTTCATTTTTGTCCGCACGTCTGGTTAACCTAACCACCACTCTACATTGAAAAAGCAAAACGATACATACATGTTCTACTATTGGCATGTTATAAAACGAATCAACAATGCCGCCTTTTTTGGAAAATAGCGTACATATATGTGTGTAGTTTCCACGTGTGTCACTACAAAATGTACTGAGTTGCAATGATTTTTTTTTTTTTAACAGTTTATCTGAATCAATAGAAATGCTTAATTTTCTAATATTTTGGCTATATACTACTAAAATTTTATAATTCTTTGACTGTGAACAATATCAACTACATCATTTGTAACAGTTTAAATCATTATCAATATGACGCATTTTGGCACGAACTTTTGTGACTATTTATAGCCATTTAAACCAAAAGGCATGAAGTTGGCGCCGAGGTACCACTACAAAATTCCCCATGAATCAATAAAATCAGACATGTGTATGTGACATAGCATTTTGTATCAGTTTGTCATCCTAAACCGCTATAAAAAATCATAACTCTTACAAAAAAAATACGGTTTCTGGAAACTATATATACGCCAACACCGTCACCTCTAAGTTTTCCTTTTTGTGAGTTGCGAAGCTCTACCAGATTGTTATCAGAAATCTTAGTTGTCACACAAATCCATATCGTAGTCCACTTTTGAGATACAAACAGAAATTTTATTTATTTAGTTTTTATGAATTATTTATTTAAAAACTTGAATGATTTATCTAATTTAGTTATATTTTCATTAGAATTGTTTATTTAGAATTAATATGACTGCTTATTTTACTAAGTTTACATGGTTATGTGGATTAATAATACCTCTTTAATTAGGAATTTTTTACTATTTTGGTTAGTTATTTTTATTTGTTAATTAAGAATGTGATTAGGACTAGCTTTTAATATTTGAATTTAATTTAATTTATTTTAATTTGTGGATTATGAATATTTTTTAATAAATTGTACTTTATTTCTATATTGATTATTTTGATTAGAAATTAGCTAATATAACTAGTTTTATTGATTAGTAATGTGTAGAATTTTTTTTATTTAGATTTAATAAAATTTTGCAGTGTACATTTATAATTTTATTTAATATTTTGTGATGTAATTTTTTTACTTATAATCAATAGAGTATGGCATTGTATTTGTCATTTTTATTAGGATGAGCATGAGTAGGTAAGGATCTTATTGATCCATACAGACAAAGCTAGAGTGCTAGTGATAGGGATTCTGACCTAGACATTAGCGTTGAGGATTATGAGGAGTTGCATATCAGTGAAGCAATGCTTTTGTCTCTGATTGATGGAGGAGTTTCTCAGACTAAAGTGTATTCCTGATAGCATGATGCGGGCGAGAGAGTAGGCGGGGAAGGCGAGGGAGGCAAGGAGGGTGGGGATGATCAAAAGGAGCCCGATGGCCAAGCAAATAAGTGACCTCGTCATGTAAGGTGGCAAACCAGACAGTTAGTAGAAGTCGTATGTAAGAATTTATTTAATTTATAATTGAAATTTGATATCATTTTTATTAATATAATTTACTTTTAAATTACACTTTGTAGATGATTAGGGGAATAGGTCCACCAGTAGGATGACATCTATAGATGTCTCCATGATGATGAAGGGCCATGTGATCATGCCGATAAATTGTATGAACCCACCTATCCAACAAGGGGCCAGCTATACAATAAATACATGCGGTTGCTAGCAAAGGGGTAGATCTATTTCCCCATCTGCAAGAAGAACTAGCAAGAGATCAAAGAGTCGATTAAGGACAGAGCTTAGAACTGATAAAGGTAATTAATTTTAAATCTATATAGTTTATTTAAATGAATGAATCATTTGATTTAATGTAGCTGTTGAAAATAAATATTTAATTTAATTAATTGCAGAGTAAATTTGTGGTAGAAGAGTGTTATCGCTTCAAAAATTTATTAGATAAAATTCATTCAACAGCAGAATATATGTTAGATCTTGTAAATTTTTGCAAAGGGTCGTGGCCAGCTGAGTGGCTGAAGGCATGGGAGTTGTCTTTGAGGTCCTGCGTTCAAGTCTCAGCTACTGCAGGGTGAGGATTTTTATTTTTTATTTTAGCACGCGAAATTACTATTTTACCCTCCCCTTCTTTTTCTCTGCACCATACCCCTTCCCCTTCAGACCTCTGATTTTAGCGGTGATATAAGCGGGGAAGTAGCGTGAGCAGGTCGGAAGCTTTCTGCTAGCGTTGCCTTATGGTCAGTCGTCGTAGTGTGTTGTCAACCTCCTCTCCTATGCCATCGTTCTGGAAATAGCGCATCGCATGATTGCTGTTTGCCTTTAACTGTCGCGAGCAGGGGAGAAATCATGGGGAGGAGAAGTCGTGAGAGGTAGTGAGGTGGTGTGGCGGTCCTCACTGTTAGGTTTCTCTGTTCTGGAGCTCGAGTACTGGGTCACCGTCGTGTGGGGTGGTCATTGTCGCAAAACCCATTATGGTATTGTAGCAAGTCCAGAATTTCACTCTTCTTCCCGTCGCTGCCGCTGAGCAAGTCATGATCGTGGCCAGTCATTGTCATACTCCATTTCTGCAGAAATTTCATTGCTTCAAGTTCCTCTTTGTTGCTATCGGAGTACACCATTGCTACTGCAGAGACTCGGTTTTCCCCTTTCCTTCTCTATTTGTCATCGGGTTTTTCAGTGGGTGTTCGGTGAGCTTAAGACTTCTCCTTCCTTATTAATTCTGTTAGCTTTGGTTTGGCTTCCCTATTCTGTTGTGAGTACTGTTGGGATCAAGGGAAATAGGAAATTTTCTGTTAAAGGATAAGTGGTTCATTTTCATGGTATTGATAGCATATCGTGGGATTGTGCATTTGAATATATATACATCAATGTCAGGATTATTTTTGGTTCTGAGGCAATATTGTGAATCCTATAACTTTGACTGTTATGATTAGAGCACACCACTCATGCATGTATTTGAGTTTAGGCTTCTATTGTTGCTATTTGGGGTTGTATTGCAGTAAAGATGAGCAGATGCATATGTGTATGCATGTATTGTGACTTGTACGTGTGTTGTGAAAATATAAATTGAAGTGTGTGGTTATGCTAAAGAAGAAGACGAAGAAGAAGAAATAGAAGCATGATGAGTGAATGGGCTTTGGGTGTGTGATTGCTGAAAGTTGGGAACTTGATGAATAAGATTGATGGAATTTCAAAACTGTGTTTATGCTGTGTTGAAATTGATGGTTTTAGATGTTCATTAACAACCATTAAGAATGATTAAGTTGAAATATTAACCAAGCTTTATGTGCTGGGTTTTATGATTCCAGAATTTTGAAAAAACAAAGGTTGATGTTCTGAAGGATATGGATGTAGGCAGCTCATGGAGTAGTGATGACTAATTTGAAACTTAGGATTGAGAGATGTTTTAAGGCTATATTTTAAATTAATCCAAGTATTATTAAGGATAGCATTTGGGTAAAGAATTTAGGTTATTGCAAAGTTTAAAACTTGTTTTAGATTAGGGTTCTCGAATGTTAGCTTACCAATTGCTTATTGTTTTGGCATACCAGGGGATTGAGAAGTGAACATAATAAAAAATGTTTGGCTGAAGAGGGTAACAATTTAGGAGCGTGGCAGATGAGTGAATAACGTTCCCTAAAATTTATATTTTCAAATGCATTGTCATTTCAAATATTAAATTTCAAATATGAATTTTGAAAAGCAAATTTTATGAAAGTATGGTTTAAATCATTAGAAATAATTTTCTTTCGATTGGTTTACAAAAGAATTATGATTATATATGAAAATGGATGAAGAAGATTTTTGAAAATAGTTTGGCAAAAGTTGCATTGAACTGATGTTATTCATGAAATATATCCTTATGCGAATTTCATATGATTTTATAGTAACTTGATTTTTTATATACATGCTAGGGTTTTTAAAATTCAAAGTGGTTTTTACCAACGATTATGGCATCGAAACGGTTAAGATTATTATATGTGAAATAAACCCCATGCATGATGGAAATATTTTAGAAAGGATGGAATACAGAATGCTGGTTGCTAACAGCAGTACTGTTGGCCCTTGGTGCACCTTGGTTACCCAAGCTCGACGGATATACGTGGGTTTCATACTCGCGATGGATATACGTGGGTCTCGTACTCGTGACGGATATACGTGGGTCTCGTACTCGTGACGGATATACGTGGGTCTCGTACTCGTGAAGGATTGTGGCCTCGAGCCACCAGATTAGTACGTGAGTCTCGTACTCGTGACGGCTAATGGCCTTGAGCCATTAGATTGATTATTTACCCTCATGGACTGTGTCCACGTCTGTTTTCATTTTGTTGAAGTCCTACAGAAAGATTATGGTTTTGAAAGGATTGTTTTTAAATGATTGATTTGAAATGGTTATTTTTCCTATTGGTTTGAAATGGTTATTTCATATTGTTGTTTCCCCTGAAATACAAATGTTTACGGAAAGGTTTACATTAGATTACAAAATATTATGAAATACATTTTCAACATGATTATGCATTGTTTATTTCCGCATTCTTTTAAATCATGTTTTTGGGATGTTATTCACGAGTAGATTATTTGGCTTCTGATAGTACAGGTGACCTTAATCCTCCGGCTGAGTAGTAAAGAGCCTCGCTATCAATTCGAAGCATCGTTTTGACAAACACTACTTTTGATGTAATTACTTTCTTAAGAAATTGTATTATTTTGGAAAGGATAATGCTCCACATAGATCTTAGAAAAGATTCTGTTGATTTCAAAAAATGTTATGGAAAAAGACAAAAATTCGAATGTTTTATAAAAGGTGTTAGCCTTTCAGAATGTGAGGTTATTCATATTCTATGCCGGTCACGGTCTAAATTTTGGGATGTGACAAATATGTTTACGGGTGAATACCCTCAAGAAGGTGGGGGAGGATTGGAGGAATAGGAGGCTAGCCATGTTTCATTTGGCGAATGGTGAGAGGAAGTGGATTGAGGAAGAGATAGGGAATGAGGTTCTTGATTATGTACATGCACAAGATTGGAGGGAGTATGTGAGATATCAGTTTACTCCAAAGGAGAGGGTATGAATTTATATAGTTGAGTACAGAATAATTAATTTTTTGTCAAGTTGACTAGCCATATATATGCAATTTGTTTTAGGAAACATCCCGAGAGGTGCTGCTAGTGTCAGTCAACAGACTAGCGCACAAGGGTGGATCGATGTGATCATAAGTAGAGAAATTATTCAGATGCTAATAATTATTTAATTGTAATTTAATATTTAAATATTTATTTGTAATAAACTTTTACAAGAAGAGGTTCGTCGCGGAGTGGGGATACACACCTACTATAGACGTGATGTGGCTTGAGTTGTATAGGCCTCAAGACTCATGTATGTATCAGAAGATGTTGAATAAGTTGATGTAAGTATTTAATTGTTATAATTTAGTATTTTTATAAGTAATTAACATTTTTTGTTTACTTTTTGTATTTGTTTTGACAGACGTGGATGACTTAGATTGGTGTAGAGATACAGAAGTCGCAGGGGTCTGCCTTGGATCTAATCGTATCACTATTAGAGTGCTATGGCCGACCTCAGCACCCCAGCAAAGTAAGCAGACTCAGTTCGAGACTCAGACATTCTTTGAGTGGGTTGGCATATCAATCGCCCCAACGTCCTCTCATCAGTTATAGCTATACCATTGTAGATGAGCGCTAGAGTTAGGAGGCAAAACGATATGCATGTGGATGAACTTCATGAAAAGGTCGCACCGAGATGCATGATCGGTGGATGTCCATGGAGGCTAGAGATCCAGGATGCATCAGTAGGTGTCCTAGATACAATCATAGGTGTTGAATGCAGTGCAATCTATTTAGAGCCAATTTGACACATTAGGGAAACCAAGCAAGCCCTCCTTCATGCCACCTTTGAACAAATTCCAAGCACCCCGACTCCTCCAACGATGTCATAGATTCTCTTACCACCTATTATCATACGAGTATTGTCGCCCCTACTGGCCCCACAGGACTATACACCCCCAAATCTCAATGAAGATGTGCAGGATGATGCCCATCATCTTTGAGTTTATTTCTGCATTTATTTTTTAAACTGATAAAATTTATAGTTTCTTTCACAATTTTAATTTGAAAATTATGAATTTTGTATTATAAATTTTATTTTTTTTATTTATTACAATTTTAATCTTTACCCTTGATAACTCTATTAGTTATAAACCGTTACAATTATCCCAATTTAAAATCCAAATACATGTGAAACGCCTATGACAAATTTTGTAGGGGTTATAAACCAATATAAAGTTACTATTTTAAAATTCAAAATTTCCTTCCATATCCAAACTCATTGTCACACATTTGTAGAGGTTCTAAATTAATACCATTGTCCGAATTTGAAATATATTTCCCTCCAACATGCAAAACGCATGTGACAAATTTTGTAGCAGTTATAAACAGCTACAAAGGTATATTTTTTAAATTCAAATTTCCCTCACACATCCAAACTCATTGACACACATTTGTAGTTGTTCTAAACTGCTACAATTGTCCAAATTTGAACTCCAAATTTCCCTCCAATGTGTGAAATGCTTGTAACAAATTTTATAGCTGTTATAAACTGCTACAAATGTCCAAATTTGAACATTGAAATGATTGCACCGTTGTGTAACTTTGTAGTGGTTGGTCCAATAGCTACAGATGTTTGATTATTAGATTTCCTCCTTATAAGGTGTGAAACTTCAGTTTAACCTCCTAATAACTTCTAATAGAGCTTTTACTCCCATGTGTTCTCTAGATCATCCCTACAATAATAATGTATAAGACTTGGTTCAATGTTCCACGTATGTCCTTGCGATATTTAGCTAGGCTTAACTATTTCTTGGATTTTGCGTGCAATAATGCATTAGTTAATAGTAAGATTTAATGTCTATACCCTATATATAATTTCAACAAGTGGCATCCAAGAAATATTGTTAGGGACCATTTGATTGTATACGCTTTACCACGAAATTATGTCATCTGGAGTCTACATAGGGAACAACATGATATGATTTCTGAGTCAACTTCGGTTATATCACGAATAGGAGTTCGAGTGGGCCAACTCGATGCTGTGAATGATGCAATGCTTGATGCATTTAGCATTCATGAAGGTAACACTACTAAAGAAGTATAGGGCATGAGCCAGAGTTCAAGAGGAATGACATTATTCGAGAATATTTTGAATTGATGAATAAAGCTGATAAGCCTATGGATCATGGGGGTACAAGGTATTCTAAGTTATGCTTCTTGATAAAACTATATCATAATAAATGCTTGTGCGGTATCACAGATAAGGTCATGTCTATGTTATTGGAATTGCTCAGAGATGGTTTCCTTTAAGATATGTTCCTGCCACCTTTTTATGAAGCAAGAAATATTATTAACAAGCTTGGATTGAACTACAACAAGATTAATGCTTGCCCAAATGACTATATGTTGTACTGGGGAGAGGATGCAAACAAGGAGATCTATAGGTGTTGTAAGATATCTCGGTACAAGATAGTGCAGAATAGGAAGAAGCAGAAGAAGAAGCCTACAAAAATTAACAGGTACTATATGTTAATTTAATTTATTACTTAATTTTTCCCTGATTAATAAATAACATTTTGAACTGTTTTATACTTCCCTTTGAAGCCGCAGTTGTAGCGATTGTATATATCATCAAAAAATGGAGGAGTATGAGATGGAGAAGCTAAGATATCAGCGAGATTCATAGGCCTGGAAAGGGTTTGACTCACAATTCCCAGATTTTGTCTGTGATAAAAGAAATGACAGTCTTACTTTGGTGACTGATATTTGTAACCCATTCAAAAACATGAGCACTACCTATAGTATATGGTCAGTTGTGTTGATTCCATACAAACTCCAACCTTGGATATGCATGAAGTAGAGCTCATTTTTGCTTTCTATGTTAATCCTTGGAAACAAAGCACCCAAAAATGATATATACTTGTACCTATAGCCGTTTATACAAGAGTTGATGGAGCTGTGGATGGATGGTGTCGAGACATATGACTTATACGAGAAGCATCTATTCAATATCAATGCAGAGTTGATGTGGATGATAAGTGATTTTCCATATTTGGGAATTTTGTCATGCTAGAACATGCAACTAGGTTAGCCTATCCTAAGTGAAACTTTGATATTGTATCATGCTGCTTTCCGCACAGTCATAAGTGTTGTTTTATGGGACATCAATAGTTCCTTAATACCAAACACAGATTTAGATTACATGTGATCAGGGATTGCTCACATAAAACTTAGGAGTTTGCGGCGCATTTGGGATAAGGAGTTATTCTAGTAGCAGTGATGGCAACATATGAGGCATCACTTATCATGGAAAGTTTATTGAGATCGTTGAGTTAAATTAGCAGCTTTTTACCATAACTCTCTTCAAGTGCTCTTAGGCAAACACGATATCCTCATGAAAACTTACTATTGATGATTTAGACATCACATATGTTAATTTTTCTATACTCATTCATACGGGTGAATATAAAGATGATGCGATATTCATTCTGATCTCTAATGCACATTAGGTTTATTATGTCAAGAATGAGAAATATAAAGATTGGAATATGGTCATTCACCTCAAACCATGAGATCTTTTTGACGTGGGTGATGGTGAGATCACAACTTATGATAGCAAGCCATTCCAATCGACAAATTTTGAAAACTTCTTCTCTCAAGGTGATGATAATTTAGCTATTATCAAGTATGTGTCATCTTCATCCCAGTATTCATTTACAATTGTTGTTATTAAACTAAATAAGTACTTATTTACTTGAAGTTTTAATTTCATTCAATTATAATCTTATTACAAATTAAACCTAACAATAATTTGTTATTATACATCTCTTTTTAGGCAGGATGATGATGGCAATGAATGACTTTTACAACGCTTTGAATGACTAATGACTTTTACAAATTACTAATGTAATTACTTTTTTCTTGTACAAAAATAATTACAAATGAAAATTACGTAGTTTTTAAAAAATAGTGAAACATACATTTGTAGCAGTTATCATAATCGCTACAAATATCAGTGGAGATAAAACCACTACAAAATTATGCAAAACTGCTGTACAAATCATAAAACCGTTGCAAAATTACCCCTACTGTCTACAAATACCTCACATCCTCCCATTCGTACTCTTGTTCTTTCTTCTCTTCTTCCTCCTACGTTTTTTATTCTTTCCTTTATTTAGTTTTTTCTTCACATGGTGTTAATATCATTTGGATTTATAAACTTATTTTTTGTTTTAGGTTTCTATACTTATTCTTTATTAATATGTGTATTCTTTCTCTTTTCAGGTCCTTACAGAAATTGGTATATCTTTTCGATCAATTCTATATCATATTTTCTACACTTGCCAACTCTCTTCTACACCTTTCTTTATCTACTTCTATAACTTTCTAGCTATCTAATATCAATTTGTACACTTTATATATCTTAAGTATATCTCATCAAATAAAATATATCAAATTATATAACATAGTATAACTAAATAATATACTCAATTATCATAATAAAATTTTAACCTATCAAATTTAATAAGTTATTTATATATCTACATATGTACATATATGCATACATAGTATTAAAAATTAATATATTTATATAATTATAATAAACGGATTTTTTTATTAAATCTGTAATATTTGTAATGGTTTTTAACGGCTACAAATGTTCAACTGGCGAGAAAAATTGGATTTTAAAATCTTTTTCCAGCATCGCGCTAACATTTATAGTAGTTATAAAACCACTAAAAAGTTTAGCTCCATGGTAAAAAATTTTGTTTCTCGCATGAAGTTACTAGCGATTCATAAATTGTTACAATATTTTGGCCCATCAGGAATATTTTCTTTTCCCACCAACCATCGACGACTTTATAGTAGTTTGATAACTGCTATAGTAGTTTTTTATTTTTGTTATAAAATTTTTAGCGGTGTGTATGTCCATTACTAAATCCTTTCAACTGATATAAATGTTCATGGCCTTTTGACTATTATGAGTAGCAGTTTTTTTGAACTGTTATAATATTTTTTATAGCGCTTACATATGTAGCAATTAGGTAAACTGCTACAAAACATCATTGTAGAGGTGCAAAATGCTACAAAGTAAAAAAAATATGCTACAAACACCTCTTTTGTAGTATGTTGAAGGCACAAATCTAAAGAGAAAACTCATAGCTAGCACCTCGGTAGTGTAAGTGACATGTTGGTCATCATTTAGAGGTAATTACCAGGGTTTGATCCCTTGTCTATAAGTAGTATGCTTGTATATCCAAAAAATAAGGGGAAAATTCATCCCAAAAGACCACGTTGTTAGGTGGGAGAGCTTTTTAGAAATTATGGTTAATGTTACAAATATTCTTGCACATGTGGATGTCCATATAACTTCTACCTCTTAGGATTCCTCTTAGAATTCTTTCTTCCCTTTATGCCATAAAACTATAACTTCCTCAATGAATAACTTGAGAGAGGGGTTTCTTGTGGTTAATGGCATTCTATTCATCTTTAATCTTTTATAACCTTATGTTTAGTCTTTAATGGTTGTGGCCTATAAATAATGGCTATGTAGAAGGCATTTGGACAAGTGAATATACAAGTATATGAGGAATACTCTATTGCCTCCTATTTCACTCTTTTGCCTTGTTATTTCTTCTCCTCTTTAACTTCTTCATCTTCCCTTATTTTATAACACGTTATCAGCACGACATTACTATGAAAAATTTAAGATATGAACTCCTTATCAATTCATATACTATTATCTTCAATTACGTACAAAGGATATTAGTTTTCTCTTTATCTAATTATCATATATGTTTTATTTTCTATTATCATCTTACTTAATTATTATGAGCAAATTTTATTTTTATATATTTGTTATATATTTTACTGTTATTTATTATGTTATTCTTTCATATCCATTTTAATTTTTGTTGTTAGATATGTGTGTGTGAGTTATCTTTATTGTATTTTATTCTTATATAAAATATTGTGTTATTCTAATTTTTCTTCTTCTTTTGATATATTGATACAATATTATGATTGATTCTCTATTTATATATATTTGCATATATGTGTATTGTTTACATTTTTTCTTCTCTCTATATATTATTTACATTTTCAATTCCCCCTCCCTATATATTTATTAATTTATATTTCAATTGATTTATTTATCTTCTTTGCATTCTTAGCATTATTATATACTTATTAAAGTTATATAATATTCACTTATTTATATTACAAAATACTTATACTATGTTATTATTTATATATTTGATTTATGTTATTTCTAATTCTAGGTATTGTAACATATTATTTATGTTGTTTATATTTATACATGTTTTTTGTTATTTAATTTATTTTGTTACATTTATTTATATTTATTTAATTTATATTACTTATTTAATTTATGTAATTTCTATTGTAGTATTATTTTCTCTATATTATTTATGTTGTTTCCATTATTTTGTTTTCTTATGTGTTACTATATATATTTTATAGTTATTTATTTATTTATTTATTTTGTTTCTTTATTTATACCATTTATATTTTGTTATTTTTATTAAATTTATATTTATGTTGAATATATATTGCTTATTTGATTTATATTTATGTTTAATATATATTGTTTATTTGATTTATGTTTTTATTATCGTATTTTTCTAATTAATTTTATAATAATTCTAATTGTTATTATTATTTTAGTTTGATTCATGGCTAATCTGACGAAACTCGAGTTTACTGCTCTTGATATCTCGGGGAAAAATTATTTGTCTTGGGTTTTAGATGCTAAAATCCACTTAGATGCCAAAGGTCTAGGGAATGATATTTTACCTAGAAATGAAGCAGCAGTCAAGACAATACTAAGGCCATGATTTTTCTTCGCCACCATTTACATGAAGGGCTAAAAGCTGAATACCTAACGGTGAAAGATCTGTTAGAATTGTGGAGTAATTTAAAAGAACGATATGATCACCAAAAGACGGTAATATTGCCCAAAGCTCGTTATGAATAGTTGCATTTGAGGCTGCAGGATTTTAAATCTGTATCTGAATATAATTCAGCTGTTTTTAAAATAAGTTCTCAACTGAAATTGTGTGGTGAGAAAATAACAGATGAGGACTTATTAGAAAAAACTTTTTCAACCTTTCATGCTTCAAATATGCTCTTGCAGCAGCAATACAGTAAAAAAGGTTTTAAAAGGTATTCTGAACTAATCTCATGTCTTCTTGTAGCTAAACAAAATAATATGTTGTTAATAAAAAATTATGAGATCCGTCCCACTAGTTCAGCTCCATTCCTAAAGCGAATGTGACTGAACGCACTGATTTGTATGCCCATGGTCGCGGTCGCGGCCGCGATTGTGGTTGTGGCCGTGGCAGGGGTCATGGCAATTAACGTTATCATGGTGGTGAAAGTAATTATAATCCAAATACCCACCAAAAGAAAAAATATAATGAAGGGCAGAAAAAAGACAAGAGTTGTCCCTCAAAAACTGTGAAAAATCTATGTTATAAGTGTGGGATGAAAGGGCATTGGTCGCGTACCTGTCGTACTCTTGAACATCTATCAAAGCTTTATCAAACCTCCATAAAAAAGAATTCAAAGAACATGGAAGCAAATATGACTTTTCAAGATGATGATGTTGAGGCAAATTTTGCATACAAGAATGATGATACCAATGAGTTATATAATGACCTTGATGCTATGGCACACTTAAAAATGGCTGATTTCTTTGAGAATCATGATTAGAGAAACAAATTTAATTTATATTTTATCTATATTTTATCTTAATATAATTATGCTTTATGCTTTATTTATGTTTACTTTTATTTTCTTCTTTTAAGAGCATTATTGCTAATAATATATATTTTGATATATTTATTTTCTTTTGATAAAGAGTATGGATGTTCCTCTCTCTTTTATTGGGCACAAGAATGAAGATATATGTCTCATAGATAGTGCTACAACACATACCATACTGAAACATAAAAAATATTTTTCTCACTTGACAATGAATGGTGCAAGCATCAATACTATAGCGGATAATACAAAACTAATTGAAGACTCCAGAATGGCAATGATAATATTACCTAAAGGGACAAATTTTATAATTAATGATGCTTTATATTTCTCTAAGTCTCAAAGAAATTTTTAAGTTTTAAAGATATCCGTCAAAATGGGTATCATATTAAGACTATAGATGAGAAAAATATTGAATATCTATATATTACAATTGTTAGACATGGAGAAAAATGTGTTCTTGAAAAAGCATTTGTATTATCATCTGGTTTGTACTATACAAATATTGGTATAATTGAAACAAATGCTACAGTAAACCAGAAGTATGATAAAAATACATTCATTGTTTGGCATGATCGGTTAGGCCATCCCAAATCAACTATGATGCGAAGGATTATTGAAAATTCACATGGACATCCATTGAAGAGTCAGGAGATTCTTCAATTTAAAGATTTTTCATGTGTTGCTTGTTCTCAAGGCAAACTAATTACAAGACCTTCATTAACAAAAGTTAAGGTAGAATCCCCTGCATTTCTAAAACGTATCCAAGGGGATATATGTGGACCTATTCATCCACCATGTGGACCATTTAGATATTTTATAGTTTTAATAGATGCATCTACAAGATGGTCACATGTGTGTTTGTTATCTACACGTAATTTAACATTTGTTAGATTACTTGCTCAAATAATTTGATTAAGAGCACAATTTTCAGAATATACAATTAAGACAATTCGTCTTGATAATGCTAGTGAGTCTTTATCGCAAAAGTTTAATGATTATTGTATGGCAACTGGAATAACAGTGAAAAAAATCTGTTGCTCATGTCCACACTCAAAACGGTTTAGCATAATCATTAATTAAATGTCTCCAATTGATTGCTAGACCAATACTTATGAGAACAAAACTTCCCATTTCAGCTTGGGGACATGCAATTTTACATGCATCAACAATTATATACATCAGGCCAACAAGTTATCATAAATTCTCCCCATTACAATTGGCTTTTGGTCAGGAGCCAAATATTTCTCATCTTAAAATTTTTGAATGTGCGGTATTTATCCTAATTGCTCCACCACAACGCACATAGATATGACCTCAGAGAAGGTTAGGAATATATGTTGGTTATGAATCTCCTTTTATAATCAAGTATTTAGAACCGTTAACAAGAGATTTGTTTACGGCATGTTTTGATGATTGTCATTTTGATGAGACAATTTTTTCAACATTAGGGGGAGATAATAAGCAGCTGGATAAAGAAATCATATGGAAAGCATTATCGTTGTCTCATTTAGATCCTCAAACACAAATATGTGAGTTTGAAGTTCAAAAAATAATTCATTTGCAAAATATTACAAATCAACTACCAGATGCATTTACTGACCCCAAGAGAATTATTAAATCTCATATTCCAACTGAAAATACTCCAATTTGAATTGATGTCCCAGCAGGACAAGTAGCAAGTGTAAATGAAAGTAAACCACGTTTGAAACGTGGTAGATCAATCGGTTCTAAATATAAAAATTCTAGAAAGAAAAGAGTAAACAGTCAAGATGATCAAATTGAGGAGGCTGGTCTTGTAGGAGATACCCAAGACATAACAAATCAAAAGACCCCATAAGAGATCCAGGTACCTGAAATAATGAAGAGATCTCGATAAGTTATGTCACTACTGGAAAAAGGTGGAACCGAGAAAATATAGTCATCGACGATATTTTTTTCATACAATGTTGCTGTTGAAATAATTAATCAAAGTGAGGATCTTGAACCTACGTCAGTTGAAGAATGTAAACATATAAATGATTGGCCAAAATGGAAAGATGCAATTCAAGCATAATTGAATTCACTTTCAAAACGTGAAAATTTTGAACCTGTAGTCCAAATACCAAATAGTGTTAAACCAGTTGGATATATATGGGTTTTTATGCGAAAACAAAATGAGAAAAATGAGGTTGTTAGATATAAAGCACGACTTATGGCACAAGGCTTTTCGCAAAGACCTGGCTTGATTATGAAGAAACATATTCTCCTGTGGTGGATACAATTACTTTCAGATATCTAATCAGTCTGGCAGTGCATGAAAGACTTGATATGCGTCTAATGGATATTGTTACAGCATACTTATATGATTTTTTAGATATTGAAATTTATATAAAAATCCCTGAAGGATTTAAATTGCCTGAAGTATGTAAGAATCCTCGAGAAAATTATGCAATTCGTTTGCATAAATCCTTATACGGATTAAAATAATCTGGAAGAATGTGGTAGAACCTTCTAAGTGAATATTTGTTGAAAGCATGCTATAAAAATGACTCAATTAGCCCATGTGTTTTTTATAAAAAGGAATATATCAGAATTTGTTATAATTGCTGTATATGTAGATGATTTGAATATAATTGGAACTCCTGAAGAGCTTCAAAAAGCAGTGGATTGTTTAAAGAGAGAATTTGAAATGAAAGATCTTGGAAAAATAAAGTTTTGTCTCGGTTTACAAATTGAGCACTTAACAAATGGAGTATTTCTTCATCAATCAGCTTATATTGAAAAAATATTAAAGTAATTTTATATGGATAAAGCACATCCATTAACTACTTCAATAGTTGTTAGATCGCCAGTTAAAGAAAAAGATCCTTTTTGCCCTCAAGAGGAAAATAAAGAACTTCTTGGTCCAGAAGTACCATATCTTAGTGCTATAGAGACACTAATATATCTTGCTAATTCAACATGACCTGATATTGCATTTGCTGTGAGTTTATTGGCAAGATTTAGTTATTCTCCAACAAGAAGACATTGGAATGGAGTTAAACATATATTTCAATACTTTCGAGGGACAATTGATATGGGATTATTTTATTCTTATGAATCCGGATCATAATTTATTGGTTATGCAGATGCAAGATTTTTATCAGATCCACATAAAGGTAGATCTCAGATAGGATATTTATTTACTTGTGGAGGTATAGGTATATCTTGGCGTTCGATAAAACAAACTTTATCAGCTACCTCATCAAATCATGCAGAAATAATTGCAGTTCATGAGGCAAGTCGAGAATGTGTTTAGCTAAGGTTAGTAATCTAACATATCCAAAGAATAAGTGGTCTACTTCCAAAACAAGAGATTCCAATAGTATTATATGAAGATAATACAGCATGCATAGCTCAATTGAAAGGATAATATATCAAAGGAGATAGAACAAAATATATTTCTTCAAAATTCTTTTTCACTCATGATCTTATGAAGAATTGTGATATAGATGTTCAGCAAATTCAATCATGTGACAACCTTGCAGATTTGTTTACCAAGACACTATCAATTAAGCCATTTGAGAAGTTAGTGTATGGTATTGGAATGCGCAGACTTAAAGACATAAATTGACAACGTCATCAAGGGGAGTAAACAAATACTTGATGTCTCTTCATTTTAAGGATTTTTTTTCCTACTGAGTTTTCCTAAAAAGGTTTTTGATATGGCAACCTAACTAAATATTGTGTACTCTTTTTCCTTCATTAGGTTTTTGTCCCAATGGATTTTTCCTAGTTAGGTTTTAATGAGGCACAATATCTGTCATGGACATCCAAGGGGGAGTGTTACAAATATTCTTGCACATGTGGATGTCCATATAACTTCTACCTCTTGGGATTCCTCTTAGGATTCTTTCTTCCTTTTATGTCATAAAACTCTAACTTCCTCAATGAATAACTTGAGAGGGGTTTCTTGTAGTTAATGGCATTTTATTCATCTTTAATCTTTTGTAACCTTATGTTTAGTCTTTAATAGTTGTGGCCTATAAATAGGGCTATGTAGAAGGCATTTGGACAAGTGAATATACAAGCATATGAAGAGTACTCTATTGCCTCCCATTTCACTCTTTTGCCTTATTATTTCTTCTCTTCTTTAATTTCTTCATCTTCCCTTATTTTATAACAGTTAATATCATTTTTGTCCCCTAATTTTTCTTTATTTTGGTTTCGATCAATCAAAATTTAAATTATAGATTCTAATATTTCAAAAGATAAAATTATCCATATTTTTATTACATTATATGAACCAACATTTTAGATGAAAAGAAACCTAAAGAACTAAAATATAGACTTTGAAATTTGAGAGATCAAAATCAAAATGAGAATTAATTTAAAAGACTAATAAAATTTATGTTAACTATAGAATTTATAAATAGATAAAGTATCATTCAACATTCTAATATTATTTTTCAATAACATTCATCATCTTAATTTTATTTATGATACATTTATCTCCCTAATATTATTTTTCTAAAGTATCCAATGCTACTTTTTTTTGTTAAATTATAGCTAGTAGTCTAATTTTATTTATAGTTGTAGAGTACTTAATATATTATAAATAAGATTAAGGTGACTAATACATTATAAATAATAGTAAGGCCCGAAAGCTAAAAAATTCAAGATGCTAAATATACTAAAAATAAAATTAGGAGTGTTTGATACAAGTGAAAAATAGGATACTTGATATTACTTTAACCTTTATAAATCACATTTTCTCTGTGAAGCTGCCATTATGTGCTCCATTTCACTCCGCCCTGTGAGTCATAACCTCTGTTTTATTGCCCTAATTATGTTATGTGTAATGCACAGTCTAAAAGAGAACCATCTCCGCTACATAAGACTGATAACAGTATGTATAACATACAAATTCACATCGAAATCTTTTAGGATTAAACACAGAACTTTTAAAAAAGTATGAAAAGATTTGGATAAGATACGCAAATTATTGTATTGTGAGGGTGTTAGAAATAATTGAAGTACTTAATAGCTTTTTCTTTTAAGTCTCAATTAGCCCATCAATTTTCAAAACTAGGGACCCCTCCTCATCTCATCACCTCATTTGTCAACGTAGTGACTCTTTCTTCTTCCTCCTTCTCATCCTCACTCAAATTGTCTATCGAATTATCATTATCTGTAAATGATATTTTGTCGGCAAAGATATATATATATATATATATATATATATATATATATATATATATATACTCCTTTCTACTCTAGACAGCTGGCTTCACGTTCTCCAATTCTGAATTCTGGGATTTACTAACCGCTTATTTGGTTCTTTCACTAACAGGAAAGAAACACTAGTACGAGGTTTATCTTATTGATAATTATTATGTTTGGATTGAAATTAGGGTTAAAGTCTATTTTTACCCTATAGTTTAAAATGTTAACGGAAATTTTAGTTGTTAGATTAATTTTATATTGGAAGTATTAAACTCCTGGCCGTTAAACAATTAATATTAACGATAAATATTTTTAACTCTTTTTAATATTTCCAGTACTGTTGGACTAAAATTGATCCAACAAAAATTTATAGAAAGAAACCCACAAGGCGAAAACTCCTTAGGCCAAAATTAGACATTAATCCTTGAAACGAAGGTATGTAAGAGCCACGTGGATGAAGCAAGAATTTGGGAGTTGATTGCGCAACTAAACAGTACCATTCATTACCCTTAAGAGATTAGAGGAAACAAGAGGGTAAGGCCGGTAACCATTTGACTCTGAATAATTATAATAATAATAATAATCTAAAAACAGAAAAGATCGAAAAGTACAAGGTACAATAACTAGGAATGCGGACAAAGTAGGGTAAGAGAGAGAAGAAAGAGGACGGAATTAAAGGTTGTCACGGGTTTCCTGTAAGAGACGGCAAGCTGTTGCAACTACTGCTTTCTTCACGCTCATCAGATTCGTGTTGCGAGGAGAGATGTGTTATTACGCTTATGCTTGAAGTCGACGACGTCGTATTAGGAGTGCGATTCAAATCAGTTGTATTATTGTTATTGTTCTTGTAGCTCTGTGCTAAGAAATCATAAAACACAGGCCTTGTCTTGTTCATCATCATCACCTTGTTGTGACTGTTCATCTCCCTCCTCACTCTGAAACTAATCTGTTCCTCACTCTTCCCACTCGTGCTTCTTCTCTTCAAGAACATCCGACACAAAACCCAGTTCTGCATCCCCACCACAGAGCTCTGTATCTGCAACAAAAAACAGAGCATACCAGTTAGAATCAGAAGAAGATGAAGAAGATTGAGTGAAGTGTGGGATTGCGTACATTATGAAGGCGATATTCGTGCATGATCCAATCGGTTCTAGAACCATGAGGAGGCTTGCCTCTGTAGAAAACCAGAGTTTTCTTCATGCCGACGATTTGATTTCCCTTAGAACTCAGAATTTGCTTGTCTAAACCAGTGGCTTTCCAATATCCAGAATGCGTTGCTCTGTTGGATCGGCTTCCATTGGAGTATTTAGCTTCTCTAGTACTGAAGAAATATCTCTCCTGTTCCATATCACCTGTAAAAAGTAAGCCCCCCCTGCCACCTCTCTGTTAGAGCGAGAGAGAGAGTAAAAAAACAGATAAAAGTGACGAAGAAATAGAGAATTATTAAACCTGGCAGGTCCCAAGGATCTGATTTGCAGACATGAACTTCAGGGATGATTGAAGCAGGCAAGGGATAAGAGAAGACCTTTCGCTTCAAGTATTGGACCACAAGTTCTTCGTCTGTTGGATGAAATCGAAATCCAGGAGGTAATCGAAGTTCACCATTTCTCACAAAACTCATCTTCTTCTCCTTCTCCATCATTTGCTTGCTCCTCCTTCTGTGACTTCACTTCACAACCCAACACACTCCTTCGTTCCCCTCTTATACCACAATACAGAATCATACACAAAGCAGAACACGAGAGGAAAAGAGAAAGAGGAAAAGAGGAGATTTTTTTTATTGTGATTTTACAGAGACACAAAAGATAAAGCAAAAGGGTGTTATGGAGGAAGATTTAAGGAAAGAGAGAAACAGGGGAAGGGGAAGAGAGAGGGAGAGCGTGGGCGAGTCGAGTCGCAGAGGAGAAAGTGTGGCTTCTTTTTTATAGTAATGGGGCTGACACACAGACACAGAGGAGAAGTATACGACGACATATTTGGCGTAAACGACACTCAATCTCCAATTTTCTTTGACACATTTTTTAAAACAATTAAAAATAAATTCTTAAATTAAACTAATGAGAAAATTGCTTAAAAATTCCACCTTGTAAAAATTATATTGCCTAAAAAAGTACAGCCTAATATAACTCTCCTCTAGTGTTTTTTAATATATCATGTGTAAATGTCTATTTTATATATATTTATACGTTTTAAATATAAAACTCAATTTTTATTATAAATTATATCATAAATTAGATTTTATATTTAATGACTTTTTTTATTGATTTACAAAGATATTTATACTTTTTTAAAATTTAAAATATAAAATTATTTTATCTGTTTTAACAAATATTCTTCTTAGGATATAGATTTGTATTATACATGTTGTTACTTATTTCTTTAACTAATAGTCTATTAATTATTTTATATATAAATAAAAATATCTTATAAATAATTGAGAAAAAGTTATATTAAAAATATTATTTATAGGTATTTAAATATATTTTAGATATTTTTAGATAATAAATTTTATTTTTAGAGTTTTTTTTTTTGGCGAATTTCTCTGCACTAATTTTTTCGAGAAATCATCAATTACATTTGAGTTCCGGATGAATTCTTTGAATCGAACTAAACCAAACAAATTGTGTGATCAAACGTTTTAGCCAAACTGCAGCCAGAAGGAAGGGTAAAAAAAAAGAATTATATTCCATAAGCAATGTCGTTTTCTCCCACACACAAGTACACAACTTTTAATAATCCAGTACAAGGCACCTTATGTCATCGCCTTCCCCTGGAGGTCACCCGACACCAAAGGCACCGATACTCTGTTTGAAAGTATAAAAATACCCCTGACTTCTATGGTCTTTGCAGTGTCAATGCCAGTAATTTATTATTAGACTAGGGTTATATATTTGAGAAGGAGATATTAGCCTCCCGTGGTAACGAAGGTGATACGTACCGTTTAATCCCTCATCTATTGTCGTTTTGGCTGAACTTTCACACATTACAGTGACTACACATTTCGTGTGCTTATAGGTTAATGAAGAGTTCAATTACAATTAAAAATTAAAAAATATATATATTAGAAAACAGTGGAGACGCTATCTTGTTTAATTTGAATAATAATATTTCCATATTGCTTTTCTTTCACTCAATATATGGATCTTGCACGGATTGACCGAAACTTACATATTCATATATTACTATTATTGTTAGTATTTTTAATCTACGTGACGTAAAACCATATGCATATCTAAAGCACATAAAACATAATATATATATATATATATATATATATATATAAACTATTGAACATATTTTCTAGTTTTTTTTAAAACTATAATTTTTAAAATTATTTTTGTTTAAACTAAAAATTAAATAAAATAATCATCAAATAATTAAGATAGTTTATAAAATAAATTATAATTTAAAATTATAGTTTTAAATAAATTTATAAGAATAATTTCTAGATCATAAAAGTGATTTTAGATTGTGTAATAACTATTTTATTCTATAATTTTTTATCATTTTATCACATACAACTTTTAGTAATTTATCTAAAAAAAATTATTCTAGTAATTACTATTTATATATAATAATTTTTTTAAAAAAATTATTTTCTAAAAATTATTTTTTATAATTATTTTTAAATTATTATTTTTTTATAAACTCTTTTCCATAACTTAAATCAAATGGCTCATAACATCAAAGGAATAAACTAGTTTTCGTAGCGCCCACTAATTATTTTTGAAAAAGAATGTCAACAAATGTGTAGCCATATAAAATATTATGAATGTCAATTTGTGAAGGGAGCTACAAGAAATCGACTGACCATATTGAACATAGGAGAGTTGCTCAATTATTTTGTGCTGTCTCAAAGTTACATAAAGAAACATCATTATCATTAATTTATCACTTGATTCAAATATGTACATAATCGTTTACAATATATATGTGTAAATATATAAACACTTGAAGACACACATCCATTATTTGATGATTTTATTTTAAATAATCAACTATGGGGTTTAGTTAAATGTTACTCCACAGATTATAAATATAAGATTTAATCGAAAAGTTAATTTTAATAATAAATATTAGACATATTTTTTATATTCACTAATTAAATAAGGGAAAGTAAAGGCGTTAAGGAACATAATTATAGTATTCTAAAAAAATTATGATATATTAATTAATTTTTTAAAATTAATTAAATTATTTAAATATATTATATATTAAAAAACATAGGAGTGTATAGTTCTAGCCCATGATAAATTAGCTTTTAAAAAAATAATCACAAGTTAAATGAGTTAACCCACTAAAACAAGTTAATCATAAATTGATGATTTTTGTTTTCTGATTCATCTCCGCTAACCCTAATTTTTTTTCTCATATTTTTCTTTCACCGCCCAACATTTATTCACTATTATACAGTGTCAATGATTTTATAACAATTTAGTAAAACTTTTCTCTAAACTTAAAAGATATGTTACAATTATATATAATGTACTCTTCTAATCCTAATTATAAGACTTAGCTTATAGTATAATTTATATTATAATCTAAATCTTATATTTAAGACTGGAGGAATAACTTATTATATCCTTCCTTTGTTTAATCCTCTAACTTATATCATATTCATAGCATTTTCATTAATTTTATCATCATGTAGCGATGATGGATTTTGCTATCCAAAGAATTCGTTACTAAATGATAGCAAGTTTAGGTCTACTATGTTGATTGTTTTTTATGCTAAGACAAAATGATATTGAAATATTAAGTTAAATTTACAAGTTACAAAAGGCATACTTATATTGTGAGAGATAGTTATGAACCTCAAAATTAAAATATTTAGTAATAGGATCCGGTTAATATTATCATCAAGAAAAAAAAGAGGACTAACATTTGACCTAGAAAGCCTAAGAAAACATGGTAATAATATACTCCTCCCGTCTTTAATATATAATATAATTGAAGAGTTAATTTTTATTCTAAATATAACACATATTTTTTATATTTATTAATTTTTTTCTAAATTATCCTTATTTATACTCATTCAATAATAATCAAGAGAGGGAGAGTTAGGAAAGATGATCATGATATTTTAGGACAAACATATCATATCAACTAATTTAATTAATTTTTTAATTTAATCGAATTAGTTAAATAAATTTTATATTAAAGATTAGAGGAATAATATTAATGCTAACTGAGGAGGTTCATTGTTGTTTTTGAAGTTGTTATCAACTTTCAAATGTAAAAGTGGGATTCATAGAGTTACAAATAGAGACATGCCTTGATGGTAAAAGGGGTTATACTCCATCCAGCAAATCTTAGAACTATCACTTCCTATTGCCACTTCTTCATATCATATATGGTAACTAGATATAAAATTGATTTTATACCAATGGATTGATTCTAATAGAATGAGTTAATTTTTCACAATATATTGAATTAAGTTTCAACTCACCATTGGGATATGTGCCCATATTTAATGCCTAACAATATCTTGAATATGATTACTTTTAATAAAACAATATCTATATTTAGCATAAAACAATTGGTCATTTCATAAAATACTTCAAACACAGTTTTTAACTCAAAACAGAACATAAACTAAATATGCTGAAAACATAAAGAGATAATAACGTATATAAATATTGCAAGCTCGGATTTATCCTTATTTAACTCCACCTCGATACTACATCCAATCCCTAAGCAATCCAGTATGACATTTCCTTCACTATATTTCCACAAGTTTAATATGGCTATTTGTAAAACCATTACAATCTCACTCTTTACAATAAGTGCTCTACTTACCAAGAAAATACTTTTGCCCTCATTCTTATTTTTCCCTTGGATACCTGACCCTTGATTTATCTCCAAAGGGTGTCACCCGTTGTTTTTTTGGCCAAACGGTATCGCCCTTACTTTATAAAATATTTTGAAGAGGAAGATCTTTCAAGACAAATTTTTTTAAAGTATATCAATACAATGAAGCTCTAAGCGCTCAAATGATTGAGATTATGCAAGTGTTAGCTCAAGAATGACAATTTTTTTCATAAGTAGTGGGAAGAAGTTTAAGATCACATTTCAGTTCATTTTATAAATTTGCAAAATAGATATAGAGTGTTATATTTATAGCACATTGAGTAATATAGTTGTTAAAGACAAGAATTAGCCATTTATAATAGTTGTGAACAACTTCTTATCCGTTAAGGTATTAAGTATGTTAGTTAGCGTTACATATGAAGTTTGTAATACATAGTTTCATAAAAACACTTCGTTAACTTGTAAGTGTTGTATTGTTTAAATTAAAGCGTTAATATGTTCATAGAGACATTTTTGAAGATTTCACACTTCATTAACATGAAGTATGTTGTTTAACGCAATAAAATGTTCAGAGGCATTTTTCAAGATTTTACCCTTCATTAACGCGTTAAGTATCTTGTTTTGTAAAATATATTTTTCAGATAACTTCTAAGTGCTAAATTTAACTCCAAAATTTGGCAAATTATATATTGTTGGAAAGTTCAATGAAATAAGTTTCACATTAAAATTCAACATATTATGTAAGATATGGGTATATTTAGATAAGAGTTTAGAAAATAACTTATGGAAAAAAGGCTTTTGGAGAAGAGCTTATGGAAAAAAATAGTTTTAAATAAATGAGTATTTGGATAGTTATTACCAAAAGGAATTCTGTAATTGAAAAATTATTAAAAATTATATGATTTTATTAAAAATATAAGAGATGAGAGATGGTGAAAAAGAAAGGAGAGACAAGAGATGGTGGAAAAGAGAGATAAGAGAAGAGAGATGAAAGAGAAGAGAGGGTAGAGAAGGGAGAAGAGGAAAGAGAGAGGAGAGATGAGAGATGAGGGATGATGTAAAAAAAGTAAGAATAATATAGTAATTGGATAATCCATAAGTTCTTTTACTATTTTAAAAGTTAGTCTCAACAGTTTATCTAAAACCATAGTTTTAAATCATAATTTAGTCTAAAAGTATTTTTGAATAAATATAACTGTTTGTTTTAAAAAAAATATCAAAGTTTATGTCATAAACCTTTTTAAAATTTTGGTTTGAGGATTTTCCAAATACTCACACAATAAGAAACATCACTAGAGGTCAAAATTGAAAATTGTGGAGAATCCATATCTCACTACCCAACTTCAAAAAGTCATAGCTTCTTCATTTGAATTCCATTTTGAGTAAATAAACAATAATTGAAAAGCTGTTAGAGTCTATTTTCAAATGAGATATGTTTCGTATCAAAATGATTTGTGGTTGGTGATATATGATTTAAAACATGACCATAGGTCAAAATTAAATTTATGCAAAATTCATGTTTCAATGCTTAAGCTTCGAGTCTTCATAATCTTTTCATCTAACTCCATTTTAAATAAATAGAATATCTTTGAAAAGCTTATGGAGTGAGGTTTTAGATGAGATGAGTCTCATGAAAACATTTCAAAATCACGAGATATGGTATGTTTAATAACCAAAGATCAAACTATAGTCTTAGAAAAATATATCTCATTTTTTCTTTATAAAGTTAATATGCATGTTATGAGCTAAAATATCATAAGCTAATAATTCATATTCATATCACGTAGTTTAACATAAAGATTCTAGCTTATAAAGATTATAGCTATAAGAACCTAGTCTTCCATGATATGTATAAGCCTTCTTATCTTCAACCTTCTTAGATTCTTCATGAATCGTCCTCTTTTCATCTTTATGTTCTTCATTTTTCATGTTGCATGACATTAATATCTTCAGTTTATTCCCTCTTGATACTAACTCTTATCTTAGATAATCATCAATATCGATATATCCTATAATTAAGTCAAGTGGTTAGTTCAAGTCTGCATGATAATAATGAATATATAGTAGTACCACTACCACAAAAATGTAGTTCATAGTAGTTATTTTATGGTATTTCCAACAGTTATAAACACTAGAATAGCAATTTCTAGACATTGGATTAAAAATTCAAGCAATAGAAAATAGTTTATGGCAGTTAGGCATAATCGATGCACATTGTGGTCAAAATGCTAGAACTTTTTTAGCGGTTCAAGAAAATGCTAGAAAAAAACCATGGCAAGAGAAGGCCAATGGGATGACACTATAGTGGTTTACATCTGCTAGAAAATATTTAGGTAGGAATTGAAATTTGAAAAATATTTGTAGCGGTCTTAGAAACCGCTATAACTTTTTTGTAGGACATCTTCATTTGTGGGAAATAAAATTTTCAGGATGGTATCATAATTTCTAACAGTTAGAAACATCTAGAAATATGGAGCCAAAATTTAAATTTAGTTTACATTTTTCTCAGGTCTGTCATTTTCAAGTGGTTATAAAATCGCTAGAAATTTCATTCTATATGGAAAAAAAATTCAATTTTTTTATTATTATAAAATATGTATTATTAATTAATAAATTATTAAATAGATTATATTAGATGATTTTGTTAATATGTATAATTAGCAATGTATTACATGTTATATATTAAAATATATTGTGATAAATAATAAGTAATTAAATTAGAATTGTATCATATGATTTGCATTTAATTTGATAAGGTAATTGAGTTAGAGATGCAAGAATTGGATATGAGGTATTTTGTAGTATTGAACTTCAACTCTTAAGTTGAAGAAGTGGTTGGATTTGTTGAGATCAAGAAAGAAAATATGAAAAAAAAACTATAAGTATGTTAGTAAACTATAAATGAAGATAAATACAATAAATTAAGATAAATAAAATAAATAACATCTTACCATGTAAAGAAAAAAGAGAAGGAGAAGAAGAGAGAAGATGGATTTTAAGAAAAGAGATGAAGGAGAGGAGAAGGAGGAAAAGAAATGAAGAAGTGAATAAATAAGGAGGTGATGTGATATTTATAGAGATCTATGAAAGATTTCTAGCAGTTTTGTGTATTTTGTAGCGATTTTATTGCCCGAACAATTTCTAGCGGTACTCTAAAATGCTAGAAATGTCAAATCTTTAATTTTTTTAAAAATTGAACCAATTTTATTTTTTATATATATTTAATTTATGTATGAAAACAATTATTACATGAGTAATAGAGATTATTAAATCTATTATTCTTGATCATCATTCTGCTTAGAAGGAGAAATTAAAAAAAATTATTGTTAGGATTATAATTAAATGTATTTAGGAAAAATTTAGTAGTAAATAATTTAATAAAAGATATGTACCTAATAATTGATAAATTATCATTTCCTTGAGAAAAGAAGTTTTCAATTTTTTTTTTGTTGGAATGGCTCACTATGATAAGTAATGTCACTATTACCTATATCATAAAGATATCATGGCTTTAGGTGGATGACCATATTCTAGTCTTTATGTTTCTCATCCTGGACATAGTAAACCTAGTGTGCCTCGGATATAAGAATATATGGCTCGTTATCTTCATATTCCCTAGTATGAAAGAAATTAATAGAGGTGATGCCCATGAAGTTGTAGTATTTGCCCAAGAGCATTTAAAAAGATTTATGGTGAAAGCTTGTAACTTAACAATATCAATCAACTTTTCATAGTACGTGACACATCCAAAATGCATGTTGCCATCACTACTACTAGCATAACATCTCGTCCCCGATGTGCTGCAAACTCTAGAGTTTTGTGTGAGCAATCCCTGATCACGTACAACCGTACAAAATTTGAACACGTTGACATTATATGCGGTATACATTGCATGGTCTAACAGACTGAGGGAAAGGGCTTTGAGTTTATCTATGTACGGGTTGACATCAATATGTATTCGACGTGTAAACTACCCAGGGAACTCTCAGTGGAATCTTTTATCAACTTTTATCAATGTCAGCGGAATGAGCATGCCCTCATAGCTGCTGCTTGAGATAATTTCTAAACTCAATACAATGAAGTTTAATTTGTTATAGTCAATGAGGAATAAATATAAAGTGTAAAAGTTGGTGAGTTTAGAATACTTATTACATGAAGGGTTCAACTTAGCTGCAATTTATTAAAACATTTATGTGTGTTTGGAGTTTCTCTTTGGGAATGAATATGAAGAATTCATATCCTTCAACTAGTTTTCCAATAGGTGGAAATAAAGTTGATGTGGAAAGACTAGAAGAAGAATTATCAATGCAACATGGGTGGTTAAAAGATGTTCCATGCCATCAAAGTACATTAAGGCTGTAGGAGCTTGAATAGTCACTTCTTATATGAGTCATATGTCTCAACCCCATCCATCTATAGCTCCATAAATTATTGTATCAACGACTATAAGTACATGTCTATATCATTGCCATCTGATTTTTTGTCAGGAATGATCATGGAAAGATATGCATATACAAGGTGGAAGATTGTACAAAATTAACACTACTGGCCAGATACTGTAGCTTGTGCTCATGCTTCCAAAGGGATTAAAACTATTGGTTGTCAATGCAAGACTGACATTTCTAGGATCACCAACAACTGCAGTTTCAAAGGAAAGTACCTACAAATCAATGTATTGATAACTGCATTAAATTTCGTTTAGATACATAACAAGTATCACATTGCAATAAATTATACCTTAGAATTTTGACTAGTTTCTTCTTCTGCTTTTTCCCTTACCGTACCAATTTGTATCGAGATGTCTTACATCCTTAGAAATCTCCCAATTTGCATCATCTCCCCAATACATCATACATCATTTAGGCATGTATCTATCTTCTTGTCATTCAAGGCAAGTTTGTTAATAATCTTATTTGCTTCATAAAAAGGTGGAGGGAATTCAGCTTGAGGGAAAGCATTTCCTAATAACTCTAATAGCATGGACATTGCCTTTTCAGTCATACTGCACATGCATTTAATATGATCAGCTTTACCAAGAATGACATTTTAGAATACTTTTTCACCTATAATAAAGAGGTCGTTCATAAGGTCAAAAAACTCAGACAGTTTTATTTCTATCAAACTTCGGACAAGGCCCTTTACTTCATCTAGCTCCTCACTTTCATTAATACAGAAAGCATCATGCATATCATCATTCACAGAATTGGGTTCTTCCTAGGAATAGAAATAGGTCAGACTAGGCCTTGACTAGACTTGTTAAGTGACAATTCGGCCTGAACCTAGCCTATAGCCTGTAGCATGTTATAGGCTATTTTTTTAGCCTATGTCTGGCTTATAAAAATGCTTGGCTTAGCCTGAAGCCTGTTGATAAAGCCTATTTTTTTAATTCTACTGATAGGCCCCTAATAGGCCTTCATAACAGGTTGTAACATCCCAGACCCTCCCTCATAGATATTGTCTCTGTTTGACCTAACTCTTAGTTACAGTTGCAAACACAGACAATATTTATGAGGGAGGGGTTTGGGATGTTACATAGGTCACCTAATAGGCCTTCGTAATAGGCCTTTTTGTGGATTGCATTTTAAAAAACTGCAAACAAGCTTTTTATAACATTAATTAATATAAAATTGAAAACTAACTCAATCCAAATTATATAAAATATCTAATCAACCTACAAAATAATACCAAATAAACATAACAATGGCGATTACAAGAATATAATACAACAATCTAGGCCAAATCAAAGCATAACTACTAGCCACACATCATCAAATCTTCAATACAATTTCATCATCTTGCTCAAACACCTAGAAAAGAAGAAATCAAATGTATATTATTAGATCATAACACAATTGAACAAATAAAAACTAAAACAAATGGTATTATTTTTACAATACAAAATATGTACCTTTGGTTTCTTCTTTAAAGCATATTTGTGAAATTATATATGAATATCTTATGCACTATCTGGGAACCCCGTAATTTCTTCGCAAAATATTCACCTCACTTCTCACATGCATGACTCATTAGCTATAAACAAAAGGCACTATAATTTTTTTACAACTTCAGAGCATAATTACACATTTAAATCTATAAAAGTAGGTAACAGGCATGTACGTCGGAAAAATGTTTCAGATAATCCAATAAAGCTATACTTAGAGCGATGAACCATCCAATGTATTGCAAATCCTAACCAGAGTTGCCTTGCTACTAGCAGTGGCACGTAACTGTCCATGCTATGAGAGGACAAAGCAAGCTATTCTAGAATCATGAGCCATTATAAACTTGGTCCGCTTTAAGGCGTAATGCTCAACTCTCACTAGACCCTTATGTAACACTAGATAGACTAGCACCATTGTCCCTGAAACATGCAAAACTTCATAAAGTCCCCTTGGTTTGGCTGTTTTCTAAACTTTTACAATACAATTTAAGATCTACAAAAATTATATATTAATATCTTATGTACCAGAGCCACCACAATTAGGCCCCTTTTAAGATGGACTCCTTTGACCTTGGATTGAAACGATAACTTGTCGATGTATCAGGACTGGTGATCATCCCAAATCATTGCTTTGTTACTTAGGTAAATAGGGTGAGCTCCAGCATGGACAAAGGCAAGTATATTGCAATGAAATAACATTTAAACTAAACTGATTCCACACCTGAACTAAAGTCCTACCTAAATATCTCATATAATGGATCATAATTGTAGATCCGAAAACTATGGTCCATACCCACGATAAAGTAGCCAGAGTCTTGGTTAAAGGAAATGTGGAGGAGATTCATAATTTGGGTGGAATATGGATTTGTCACACAATTGGGAGAAGTAGGGTTTGGTGAAGGAGGATAAAAAGGTCCTAGAGGAGGAGGTTCATCAAACTCCTATTTGGTGGCCATAAGGGTTTGCAGAGCATGTTCCATCAGGGTGAGAAGAATTCCTAGAGAGTAAGCAACGATGATTAGAGACTGGAGAAGGATGGTGAAGGCAAAGTATGAGTATGAACAACAGCGAAGGCAGAGCGTGAGCATGAATAGTGGTCAATGGATCTAGAGAGTAGAGACGGGAGAGTGCTGATGGCTCTGGAGAATGAGCGACGGTGAAGGTAGAGAAGTGGGTTTTGACATGGATTTTAGGGTTAAAATAAATGGTATGTTAAAATCAATAGTTTTATTCTTCTTAAAATTAAAGGCAATAATAAAATCAATAATAAGATGAGTTGATCAAATTGTCTAATTCTTGTATTTTATTCAATCGGGGTAGGTTCGACACCCACTTATTATATTTTCATATTGAATATATTTTGAATAATAGGCCGAGGCTACCTAACAGACGTAACAGACTTTTTAACAAGCTTGAGTCTGGCCTCTTAAGGAAAATATGCTTTCATACAAACCTAAGCTTGCATATTTTTTTTAAACAGGTCAGGCCACAAGCCACTTGGCCTGTTTTTATCCCTAATATGTTCCTCATGTAGTTTCCAAAATACATACTCTCAAGGGAAGGTTTTAAATATCAAATACTCTCTAATAACATCTATTGAATGCCACATTTTGAAACTGCATTTAGGACATGGGCATTGAATCTTACCGTTTACGAAGGCATTGTTTGAAGGAAAATCTAATAAACTGTTTAGCACGGCCAAATATTGCAGAGTAAACTGATGCAAGTTGATCCACAAGCTATCCATCACTCATATTGCTCATATCTTATTAACACTACAGAGAGAAAGCTCAAATAGAAGTTAAAATGAACTTAAGATTAAGTTCTTCAGCATTTATAGAAGGGCACTAATGGTCAGATAACAATCAACTTTTGCTAGTGGTTACAAACCCCTAAAAAATGATGAATAATAGTCAAACATTTCTAACAATTCCTAACTGCTAGTAAATGTCCAAGAATAGGAGAGAAATTCGAATTTTAAAATGTAACTTTTCTAGCAATACTATCGCTATAAATGTTCAACATGGATGGAAATTTGAATTTCAAAATGTAACGGTCAAACTTTTGTAACAGTTATTAACCATTAGAAATTCTCATGTTGAAGGAAAATTTGAATTCCAAACTTTAAAATTTGTAGGGAGATTTGTAGTAGTTAATAGTCACTAGAAAAGTCATTATGAGACAAAATTATTTTCAAACTTCAAAATTTTCCTACGAGCATTTACAACAATTCTCAACTATTAGAAATTTCAAACTGGTACCATCTATTTTAGTTTAATATTAAAGAGTTACAAATAATATTAAACAATATTAACTTTAAATTAACACAAGCAAACAATTTAGAGACATTGTTAAAAAATGTAATTGTAATTAAAATTTGAAATTAATCAAATTGTAAAATATTAAACAATATTTCTATTTTAACTTATTGTAATTAATATTGTCAAAAATAGTAACATATGATAGGGATCAAAGGTGTTGGCAAGAAGCAACATCATCCTAATCGGGCTACTAAGGTAAGGGGCGCCTGGGGTAAGGGTATTGGTGCCATGTCTATGCCAGAGATTGATGATATATGGAGCCAATGTCTTCACCAACTCATGCACAGCCACAATGGCTGCATGGAATTAGTCGAGCCATATCTGCATATCTAACCTAATCACCTCTTCCACTTCTCGTCTAATCTCATCTCCCACTTCTCGTATGATCTCATCCCCCACTTCTCATCTAATCTCCTCTCGTAGCTCCTCCATTTTAGTAGATCTTTCCCACTTTGATCACCCGCTCGTATGATGGGACGCTACTGCTAACTGAGAGGTCCCCGTAGTGTTTAAAGGCCTAATATCACCTGGGGTGGGGCAGCTTACTTGGTGTGGGTATAAGGCCGAGCCTATTAACTCGGTCAGGGTGCTAGGATCGGCCGCGACTTGCCAAGAGCAAGGCAGTGGGATCCCAGCCAGACCCTTAAGAGTCTCTTAGCTTCGTATCCACCTGAGTTATATACGCCTGTCAAAATTAACATAAGCCAATTAATATTGAATATTTAAAATTAACTATCAAAATTTAATTAATCAATTAATTACTATTGTCATCTCCTCAACCTCAGCTGACAGAGGAGTCATGTCTTGAGGCATGTACAAGTAATGTCACATCTCATCATAAGTAGCCGTGACCCCTCACTCTTGTTGCAGCTTTGCCCTATGTAGATTAAATGAAAAAAAATAATTCTTTACAAATTATATACACATACACAATGTATAAATTATTTTTATGTACTTACAATTTCATTATAGGTGACAACAAAGGTCCTAGACCTTACCCTAAGCACCACTGTATGTTGCCTGATGCTGTCAGCATTTCTCCGGGAAAGGGTTTGAAATAAAATGTATACAAACTAAGTTAATCAAATAGACAAAAAATATCAAAAAAAATTATAATTAATATAATAATATTAATATCATATATACATGATGCTCAAATAAAATCCTCAAGTAGATAAAATTGGATCAATCTTACTCTAGGACTTTATTGAGTATATCTGTCAGTATCTCCTACAAGGGCCTTATCCTGTCAACATTCTTCTCATGCCACATATCACCCTTATAGTTCTTCCATGATGCCCCTACTTTTTTTAGGGTCTCTTCTTGTAGCTCATCTCATAATATAAATTTACCCTGTAATTAAATAAATAAAAAAGTTATATTCATTATATAGATTATGTAGATTTAATATATATTAATATCTATATTAAATCTATATTAATATATATTATATAGATTTAATATTCAGCATATAAATTATATATATTAATTATATATATTTAATCAAATGATTAAGTACTTTAATTAATATATATATATATATATTAACTATAGCAGTTCGTGAGCTTCATCCTTCTTGTGTGATGTGATCTTCTTCTAGTACTTCACAAGAATGGACAAGAGGGTCTACTACTTGCCAAATAGGTGAACATACTTGCTATACAACTGGCTCCTCCCTAAATCATTCAACTGTGTAACTACAGTCCGATTGTAATCATGGACAACTCTTTAACATTGAGCCTCCTAATGGACATATTCTCTAAGAGTCTGCAACATATAATTGGAAAATTAATTATATATGAATTAAATTTAAATAATTTTTTATATAAATAAAAGTTATTTCGAACTCCACTTCAAAGCCAATCTAGCGCCTTGGAGCATGACGTGGCTTATTATGAGGATTCTCATTCTACTGATCCTCCTTCTCCTTTGGAGAATCTTCAATATGGGGCTACTCATTCCCCATATTGAATAATTTTTTATATAAATAAAAGTTACTTCAAAATCCACTTCAAAGCCGATTTGGCGCCTTGGAGCACGACGTGGCTCATTATGAGGATCCTCATTCTACTGATCCTCCTTCTCCTTTGGAGAATCTTTAATATGGGGCTACTCATTCCCTTGATCCTCCCTCGACAAATCATCCTCATTATTATGAGGGATTTCATCTACCATGAAGCTTAAGATATCCTTCTCGCTGATATCGTAGTCCTTAAGGCTTATATATGCCCAAGAAGTACCACCCCTACAAGTAAAATCCTCGCTAGGTGTATTAGGATCAACTGTCTCCTTCCAAGGTCGACGACTCATCCTAATAATATCAAATAACAATTGATATAAACAATAGATAATATAAAAAAATACTAATTTCATAAATACAATAAATAAACAAAATAAAAAATAACTTCAAAAATAATAAAGAACTAAATTTCTATGCTTACTTGGAAATGTTGAGTACTATTTATATTTGAATTTGAATTTGATTTATTTAGAGAATTTGGCAAAGCTTTGTTTCATAACTCTTCAAAAGTGACAAAATGAGGACGTCGCTGTATATATATGTGTGTGTGTGTGTGCGCGTTGCGAATTTCGAGTGGTTGTCTCCAAAATAGCTAGAAAATGCAAACCCTAAATTAACCATCACCCCTGCTCTTGCCACATGCTACGACCCCTTGGGAAACCAACACTTTTCTAGCAGTTTTTCAAACAACTGCTAGAACTTTCTTCTACCATTTATAGCATTGTATTATAATTGCTAGAAATTTTGATAACCGTCCCTTTGCTCTTGTCACATGTTTGGACCCCTTGAGAAATTAACACATTCTTAGCAGTTTTGGAAAAAGAATACTAAAAATTCCCTTCAACATTTCTAGCTGTTTAAAAAATCACTAGAAAATATAGCAACCTTCCTCATTCTCTAGTGATCTTTTTCCAGTGATTAGAACTTAACCGCAAAAAAATATGGGGTCCACACCCATTCTGGTCAAAATGATTGGAATTTTTAGCGGCTAGTCATATAACTGTTAGAAATAATGTTAATTTCTAGTAGTTCGTGTCAATCTCTAGAAATTAACCGCAGCAAAAAACTATTTTTGTAGTGTAAAATGTAATACCATGAATCATGTATATGAAAAGGTCTTAATATATATATATATATATATCCAATCTATATGATAATTAATCTATATGAAAATAACACTTTTAATATTACGTATATTTGTCAGCAACATTTGTAAATATCAAAATTTAATTTTTATCATAATCAAAACTTATATTAAATATAATGTACTCATAAGTCATTATATCCAACAATATAATATGAATGCTCGTTTTCTTCCTTTCATGAGCCTCAAGGGAATGATAATTCTAATCCCATTGCCATTGAAAGTGTACTTAAATGGTGTTTAACTTTTGGGATCCTAATACTAATCATGATCACTAAAAAATTTGGTAATAAAGATCTATGATTCCTCATTAACATGGATCGAAATTTGTAAAATTACCCAAATACCCATGTCCCAAAAAACTTCTCCTTCTCACCACCACTTTTTTTCACCATAACCCCTTTTATTGGCATCCCTTATAATCTTCATTCTAGCATTGTTTCACTCGTTAAAGTGTTCATAATCATAATTTAGATATAAATATCATATCATTTCATCAATATTAGATTATTCACTTCTCATCTTTCATATTTTAAATTTTTTATATTGATGCGTGTATTAATATGTGCCAATATAGATATTGATTGGTAATAATGATGATATCAAAAAAATAAGGGGATTTGCATTTTGGCCAAGAACAAAATTGCCATCTCCCAATTTTTGTAGCATGACAAACATATTAACAATATATCCATAATTTTATTACATAAAAAATTATATTGCATTTGACAGAATTTAGAATTAAACCAAACATATGCCTACAAAGAGAAGGATAAAAAGAAAAATAAACGAGGGTGTGATGGGTAGAATGGTAAAATAAGATGGGTGGGTGGAGAGAGGAATAAAAGGGTGATGTGGGTCCTACATGCCCCCATAACGACGGGCACCCACGTCGGACTAAGAAAGCAGCCAAATATGCCACCTTCAATCCCATGCCCCATCTAGAGATCTTCCGTATCTTCTCTGTCTCTCTTACCATTAATTCATTAATTAATTTCTTCTTCCCCTACCCTCCAATCTCAACCCCTTTTAGGAAGAGAAAGGTAATGGCAAGTGGTAAAAAGAGAGGGAAGGGCAGGGCATTTATGGAAAAAGGAACTAATGAAAGAAGAGTAGGGATGTTGTTAAACAAGAGCCTCAAACATTGACAAATAAACATCAAAGACTTATTCGTTGATATTCCGTGAGGATCTGGGAAACTTGGTTGTCCACGTCACAATTTTTATACCACATTAATTGAAAGCACCGGATTGTCAATATAATAAACTATAAAAATTACATAAAATTATTTTCTTGTTTTTAGACACAAGGAGTATATTTTACTAAATGGAAATATTTTTCTCTAAAATATAAAGAAAAATGCACTTCTCTCAGTTAACTTGCTATATATATATATAAGGGTTGAAATTCGAATTGAACCACTTGCTTAAGCTATAAAAGATCATATTACTCCACTAACTTGAGTAAATAAATAATATAAAATTATACTCCATCTAATATGACATATAATATGCAAATAATCAAATTACATTGATAAACATACTATATAAAATTATTTAAAATTAATAAATGTGTAAAAATATATTTTATTTTTTAAAAAAATATCTTTATTTATTGAGAGAGAGTGGGTTATAGAAAATGTGTAGGAAAAAGAAAATAATTAATACAATGATATAATATGTAATTAATATGAGTAAAAATGAAAAAAAAACTTGATTAAAAATTTATACATTCTTTTAAGTATATCTTATAAATAGGACAATATCTATCTAAAAAATTATAATTTATATTTAAAATTAAAGGGGAGTACTATTTTAAGACGCTATCAATATGACTTATTTCACATTTCATTTACAATTTATATATATATATATATATATATATATATATATATATGTATATATGTATGTGCGCGCGCGCGACTCTAATAGGGCCAATATAATTGTTACTCTCTTTGTTTCAAAATGCTATTATAAGTCGTTATCAAAACTATGAATATATGTCTTAAACTAATGGAGAGAGTATTAAATTGCGGTGAAGAAAAGGCCACTTGCATTTTTGGTACAAAGTATGCAAAGAAAAGTTGTGGTTTCGTAAGCCAAATTGCGGCTAACTCCTTCTTTCTTTAATTTCTCTTGTGGGGAGGGTCAAAGGAGATTGCGTGTGGGTTTTGTCATTTGGGAGGGCAAGAAACGGATTAAGGTTTTTCTTGTTTTTTAATTAAAAGGGATTTTTCCTATAGAAACGTCAAAGGCTATAATTATTTTGTTTCGAGTAAAATATGTTTTCCAATGGAATTCCTCTTCTTTCAGCATTTGGGTATTTTCCATTCTTCAACTCTTTGCCTTTTCCCACTTCCTCTTCCTCTTCCTCTTCCCCTTCTTCCTCTCTCACAAACATCTTCTTTTCCATGTGTTAGCTTTTCCACTGCTCTTTTCCTACTTCCTATTTCATATATATATATATATATATATATATATAACAATTAAAATAATAAAGAAAAATATATATTATATTCATCTTTGCTTTGATAAAGATTAAAGTTCAAAAGAGCTGAGTCTTGAGATCTTATCATATCAAAATAGATCTCATATTCTCTCCAATCTTAAATATTATAGCTAATTAATAAAGTTATTTTTCTTTTAAATATAAAATTTTAATCTATTTTATCTTCTAAATTTATATTTTTTAAACTATATTATTGATAAATATATTAATTAAGGAAGGATTTTTATCAATAGGGTAATTTACAATAAAAATAATTAAATAATTTATTTTAGAAAAATTAACATATTGTTATAAATAAATTATTTTTTAATTTTTATTAATTAATTATCAAACTCTTACATACATTTAAGACGTATGAAAAAATATTTGTAGAAATATTTATACATTACTAATTTATAAGATTATAATATTAATGCTAGTAACAGTTGAGCCTTTGGCATTGTGGGATATGTATCATATTATTACCTACTATATTAGCTTAGCTAGATATTCATCTTTTATTTTTTTTTAAATATATAACTGTGTTTGTGTATGTTTGTGCATCCAACCTAGTAACCCCAATCCACCTGGAACAGATCTTGCCTAACCTAGTAAAAATAAAACTAATTAAAAAGACTATTAAGATTGAGCTTAGTTGGACATTTTATGCTGTGTTTGATTTCACATTAAAAATCATCAAAACCATGATTTTGATTTTAAGTTTTTAACATAAAACCAAACACATTTAGTGTAATTTAGCCTTTATTGTAATAATGCGATGCTTTGTTTGGTGTTTTTTTTTACTCCAAACATTCTTTTATTTTGAAGCAAAACAAAAATAGAGAGCAGAAATTGTTTAAAAAAGATCCTGTAAAAATACAATTTTAACTTCAAAATCCTAAATTAGTTTTACTTTCTATAATTTATTAACTATTGATTACACTTGATAATTAAATAATAATAAATTTTTGTAATAATTCTTAATTTGAGATTTTGAAATTTGAGTGATATTATTATAGGATTTTTTTGGTGAATTACTGAGGTTCTAAAGAAATAATTTAATTATCAAAAAATCTTAAACATCATAAACTTGCTATCAATTCATACATTAAAATTTATTATTATTAGCTCCTCAATTATCATTATGACTTTTGAGTAATTAAATTCTTTATTTAAAATTTGATTGTAATTTGCCTATTTATTTTACTTTAAAATTTTTTATTTTAAAAAGAAGGCAAAAAAATAGAGAATTAAAAATTCTTTTTCTTGGGATCATAATGTAGAAAATTTTTTACTTGCACGCTGCCATATTGCAAAAGGATTCCATGTGACTGCTTTGCATTAGCTTTAGCTAAATACAAAGGACACTATAGGGTATGTTTGGTACAAGAAAAGTGGGGTGAGAGTAGAAATAGAGGGAGAAGTAGTAGTGTAATTTTCTATTTTTTTTATTTAGTACAATAGAAACTACTCCACTTATATTTCTTATATTTTGAACCATTTAAATTATATCAAAAAAGTTAGAAATGAGATGATAAAAATAAAATAAAATATTTTAATATATTTTACCCTAAATTGTAAAATTTTTAGACAATTTTAACTTTTCCCAAATTATAAAAATATATTTTAAACTATTTTATTCTAAATTATAAATAATATACATTAATTTTATATTTATTTTTTTCTCACCAAACAAATTTTTAAATCTTATTTCTACCATAATTTTATTTTTATTTTTACTTTTATTAAAAATTCTTTCCTACTTTCAAATTTTCAAGGTATCGTAGGTGACTTGACTTACAGAAACTTTGCCCCTCTCGTGTTTGCTTCTCTCTCTCTCTCTCTCTATTATGAAAAGTGTGTGTGTGAAGTGTGATTCACAATCACAAAACTCTCAAGAAAAAATAGTTCACACACCTCATCTTTACGTCAATCCTTGACGCATCTTTCCCTCTACTTTACGCCTCCAAAAGCAAGAAAAAAAAATCAAAAAACATCATTTGGTATTTATGCTTCAAAACCTTTAATGATGTACAACTTTTTCAACATTTTTTCTTGCATGTGTGGGAATATTACGTGTACAAAATGTTCTTATTTTGTATGATTTTTATATAAGTTTAATTATTTAAGCAAGCATGATAGAATATTAAAACAGTACATATTGGCCACCTCATCACTTTTATAATAATTTGATAATATTGATTTATCGAACCTTATACCAATCATGCATGATAAAATAATATACATAATTGGCAGAGTTTGGAGAGTGGAGGAAGTCTCTCAATTTTTTAAAGAAAGAAAAAGTGTGGAATTATTTATATAAATATTATTCAATTTTGGTGTGTGGAGAGAGTTGTGTGGGATAAAATATTTTATTGAAAGATAAAATATTTTATTGAAATAAAACATTTATTTATGTTCAATAAGAACAAATTCTAGAAGAAAAGGTGGTGGGGATGTAGAAATTCAAAGGGCTAAATAAATATCCATGTTGACATTGTTATTAAATCTGTGAGTATACATAAGAATGTATATATGTGTATAGACACCCACACACACACACACAAAAAGTGGTCCAAGCTTTAATTGATTGGGGAATTGAATGAAGGAGGTTTCTTGAACTTGAAGGTACATAATTGTCAACCCCTCAAAGTATGGCAAAAGGAAAAGGAAAAAGGAAAAGAAAAAGGCACAGCCGCACAAGAATCAAATAGTTGTGAGAGCGTGTGTGAATCCTTAGTAACAAGTTCTTCAAAATTGAATTGGATTACAAGTTAAAAAAAAAATTGGAGTGGGATTGTGTCTTTTGGGAGAAATTAAAGTTGCTTTAATATCAGTTTTTAGAATCTTTTTGTTTCTTTATTTCTTTTGTGTTTCTGAATACTTTAGAAAGAGTGAGAGGGAATTTGCATGCCACACAATAAAACTTACAAGTTACACTATGAAGGAATTCCAATTCCTCCTTTTAATTAACATCATGCTGCCGCCCTCATTTCTACTTAATTATTGCGTTAATCAGAACTTCTAAATAATTGTGTATATTTGGATAGACTTTTAGAAAAGGGTTATGAAAAAAGGATTTTTAGATAATTTTTAAAAAAAAAGTTTTTGAAGAAGAGTTTATGGGAAAAAAATTAGTTTTGGATAAATAAGTATTTGGATAATTATTTTTAGAACAATAAGAGAGAGTAGATAAGAGATAAGAGAGTAAGAGATGAGATATGGTGAAAAAATATATGAGATAGGAGATAGGAGAGATGAGAGAGGGTAGAGGGTAGAGGAGAGAGGAAAGAGAGTGTAAGAAAAAGTAAGGGTCAAATAGTAAATGGGTAGTTTATAAGCTTTTTTACTATTCTATAAGTTAGCATCAGTAGCTTATCTAAAACTTTAATTTTAAACCATAGTTTTGTTCAAAAGTCTTTTTAAACAAATATGTATGTTTGTTTTTAAAAAAATTTAAACTAAAATTTACGTCAAAAGCCATTTTAAAACTATGGTTTGAATTGTTTTCAAGTAGGGCCATTATAATAACATCATCAAACTTATTTTTTTTTATTTACATCATCTAATTATGACTTTAACAACTCTCAACCCCTTGTAGTTTACCCGTAATTATTTTTTTTTAAAAAAATTAATATATTTTATTTCAAAAAGATTAATTAACAATCCCATCTATCAATGGAAAGCAGTAAACACAAACTTCATAATAATCATTCATTCTTCTTTTATATAGTATTTAATGATGATGATTTAAGAAGGTAAAATTATCTGAAATCTAAACAAATAGTAAAATTAATAAGTTACATAAGACAAACTCAAATGGTAAGGATGTGGTGAGGTGAGAAGTGGGTAAAAATTAACAATAATTATTCATTATATTTTTTAATGGTTATTTATTCTATTTTTTATAATATATTAATTATTTGTATAGTCATACATAAACTGTAAATAACCTAAATGGCTAAAGGCAATTGCAAAACAAAATCCTTTTTCTTTGGCTTTTCTTTTGCCTTTTCGGCCAAAGACGAAAGATAATCGTTTTAGATAATAAGAGATATGTACAAACAGAGAAGGAGAGCTGTTATCAACTCATCATCATTTCTTGTTGAATAGTCTTTGGGCCTGTTTGATTATATTGTCTATTTTTACCTTCACACCATAATTAAAAAAAATTAGAATAAATTTAGAAAACGAAAAATTTAAAAATATGTTTAAATCGTTATTTTAGAACACAAATTTAAAGTGGTGAAGTGAAAGATAAAAATTGATTTATTTTATTTTTTAATATTATTTACTATATGTTATTATTAGGTATTCAGTTTTAAGATTTATAATTATCCCTCTCAATATATATGTCTAATTTAAAAATTAAATTAGAGATAGAAAGGAATATATCTAGACTTTATACCTTTAGATTAAATCTATATTAGGAAATGATTTGTTTTCTTAACAAAATCTTCTTGAATGAAAACATGATGTTCTCCGCCTCCTTTTTAATTTTATAGCATAAAAAGTAACAAAACAGATGTTCTGATTTTTTTTATAAATATTTTATCACTTAGAACATGTAACAAAACCATATTTCCAAACAGTTTTTTTTTTTACTTTTTAATTTTTTAAAACAAAAAACTATTCCGAAAATAGGAATGAAATTAAACAGGCCTTTCTTTCTTTTGTCTTTTATTTTTGGGTGAGGAAGATGCGGAAATAGCTGTTTTTCTTTTAAAAAAATTATATTATTATAATTTTAACTTAGTATAATTTAATTTCTAAATTTTTAACTAAATACAATTCAATTCTTATAATTTTAAGGTAATTATAATTTATTTTTTAAATTTAAACTCGATGCAATTAAATCCTTATAATTTAATTATTTAAAATATTAATTTTTATATTTTAAAAAATAAAATTATATATTTATTGAAATTTAAGGATAAAAGTTGAGAGTACTTTACACTAAGTTAAAATTTAAAAATTAAATTATAATTTAGTTAAAATAAAAGAATCAACTAGATTAATTTTTTAATTTTTTTAAATATTTAGTTGTTAACGTACTCTATTGGATCTTCCCTTTATCAATCCGAAAAAAAAAGAAAGGAAAAAAGAGTCATTTAACTAAACTAATAGCTAAGAGAGAAACGTCATGTCTTTTTCATTTTTTTTACATGGAACGTCATGTCCTTGAATGTCGATACAGATGGCATGTAATTTAATGAAACCCACATTAGCTTAGGTTGAGTTGGATCCCACACTTGTGGTCTACTACATTATTTGGACCTCAATGGCCCTCCTCTCCTGACCCATCTAAATATTGCCCAATACATACTAAGTTATTAACACACGCAAACCCAAACCACACACACCAATTTGTGATATTAACACTAAAGAGGCCCAATCATTTTTTAAAAGTCTTTGTAATAAAAAAAAACACTAACAAGGTTCTTTATCCAAAAAAACCACTAACAAGGTTGCCAATGCCAGTTGATATAGATACTAAAAAATATATTTATATCCTATAAAGATACGAGTTCAATTTTTACTACCGTTATAAAGATTCCTTTAATAGACGATTTCGTAAGTTTTCTATAAGTGATTTCTAAGCTATAGGACTATGCCCTAACTTTAGTAGGGGACCAATACTAAACTCATCTAAACTTTTTGTGAAAAAAACCACACTAACAAAGTTGAGTCTATCAGAATAACTCATAACGTGACGAATCAATGTTCAAATTATCATTGGAAAAAGTATTTATATTTAGTACTTATAATTGTCTCAAATATAATTATCTCAAATAATAGAAGACTTATACATAAAAGAAATTGTGATAAGAACGACACCAAATGGTAGACCCCAAGGTCCAAAATGATTTTCTTTTTAAGAAAAAGGAATCATTAAGTTGTCTTGGTATATTTTCATGGGAAAATTCTTTTAAAAGGCAACTGAATTACTTAAATTCCAATTTGAATTACTAAATTTAAGAAATCATTAATCAGATTATAATTGAGATTTTAGAAATTTTGCCAATTTACCCCAATACCGTTGAGTTATTAGAAAAGGAAAATTGAAGACAATTTGCTATCGCAGATGGGAACTTGTAAATAGTGAAATTTAGCTTGTTAATTTCTAAAGTTGTCTTATGCTTGAGTTAAAAGAAGTTTATTACAAAAATTTTATTGTGAATGGGAACTTGTCAATTGTGAGTTTAACGTGTGAATTTATAAGGATGTCTAGTGCTTGAGTTACAATATGGTTATTGTAAAAGTTTTGCTGCGAATGGGCCGTTGTAAATTGAAAATTTTAATGTGTCTTCTTCTAAGGTTGTTTGTGCTTGAGTTACAAGAGGTTCCTTGCAAAAGTTCTGTTGTGAAATGAAACTTGTGTATTTCAAATGGAAACTTGTGAGTTGCAAAAGTTGAACGTCTTAATTTCTAAAGATGTTTTGTGCTTGAGTTACAAGATAATTAATTGTAAAAGTTTTGCTGCAAATGGGAACTTGTAAATTAAGAATAGGAACTTGTGAATTATAAAATTTAACATTTTAATTTATAAGGTTGTCCTGTGCTTGAGTTATGACAGGTTTGTTGCAAAGTTTTGTTGGAAATGAAACTTGTGAATTGTGACAGTTAACGTGTTAATTTCTAAGGATAACTTGGTTGACCTCACATGATGTAGGTAATGTTTTTTAGATGAATTTGATCTCATCCTCAGTGAATTTAAAATTAGCTATGAACTTTATGCATTCTTCCAACCTAGCAAAGACTCTATATTCTCCACCAAAAGGATTCTTACTAAAGTATAAATCAAACTTGAAGCAAGTTAGAATCTCTATTAGACTAATACAATAATCTTCTAATTAATCATTTTCTATCATAGTTATCTTGCTTTGAACTAGGTTAAATTCATATAACTTTGGTAGACCTTCTTATTCAATCAATTTCATTCTTTTTTACTATGGTTATTGTCATGTCTTTATTTTGACCCTCATTTACTTGCAATTGGAAGCAATTTGAACCAATTTAAAACATCTTTTAAGTTAAAAAAGTGAACTTTAAAAAACTTTTTCATTGAGTACTATTCATATAGTAAATTTCACATTACAAACCCAACTTTAAAATTAATATTTAATTATAGAAAAATTGAAATGATGTGGTTCAAATTCTGGTGAAAACTTTTTCATTAATATTTGAGGAAAAAAAATATAAAGCTGAAGTTTCATTGGCCCGATTGATACAGTTTAATCGTTGAAAATACTATTTGATAAATCTGGATACTTTGAATATTAACTTTAAAAATTAATTTCTCCTCACTCACTTATCCAAATAAGGAGTGTTACCTATGCTTTTAAAGCTAAAAAATGTGCACTTTAAGCTCACAAAATCTTGTGGTTAAATTCATTAATTTGCTATATTAAATTGTCAATGGAAGCTCACTGGCTCATAATGCACCAGTTACCTCTTTCCAGATTTTATCTTTAACTTTAAAAAATCATATTAAATTGAAAAATTGAGGTGATCTTGGTGTCTATTTAAAGCTCAACATCTTAGATTTAATTATACCAAGTATCATAATATAACTCGTCCAACAAAACATTTAAATTGTCACAAGGATACTGCCTCATGAGAATATACATGCTCATTTAAGTACTTCACAAGCACCACAAATATATTATTATATACAAGCTCAAGGATCCATATTTAGACATTTTTCTTTTGATGGTTCAGCACTTATAACATGGTCAATTGTATGGAAGAATGAGATTTCAAAGAAATCTCAATAGCAAGATACATAAATTATAACATCAAGCATGCTTGATTACAATGCTTAACATGTTATCATGATATAGGAGTTAACATTACATTATCTATAATCAATCTCTAACATGCATATTGTCATTATATAAAATTCAAGGAGTTGCAACTCTATAGCCATCGTTATCATAAACATCATAAGCTCAAGCAACAATCACAATTAACAAGTAAGCAAGCAATCAAACATCATTAATATTATCGTTAAGTATACTTGTTATTGTTGGAAATCGTGCCCTAGGGGACAATCATTGTCTAATGAACATTATTGATTTATGAATTTATTAATTGAGTTATCATATTATTTGCATGTTTACTATGATGATCATCCTTGGATAATTCATGATATTATCCTAAATGTCCCTGGTCGATCATCTATGCGGGAGCACAGATGAAATAAGACCAGTATGACTTTGAAGATGTATAGAGATATAAATCAAAGTCATAAGCACATGTAAGAGTATAAGGTGCTGGACCGACCCGCTATGAGAGAACTGCATGGGTAACGTCATAAGCTTCTCTCATATACAAACCATGTCAATACGCCATTTGACCTGAGATCATCATGGATTCCTACATGACAAAACTCTCAGCTTTGACCTAGTCAAAAGTCACTTTTGACCGAGTGATCATAAAGACTATGTTCGGCCTTAGTGGTTTTTCATGCGGAGGAAGGTGAATGGTCAAGATGGAATTTGTCCCTCACATTCGTAGAGAGATATTACTGGGCCCCTCGATGAGTGAGTCTGAGAAATATATGGCCATACTGTAATGGAAAGGTAGTTCCATTTCTATAGTCAGACTACTCAGGGATCGAGAAAGTAACGGTCAGGAATAGGAGGATGACATTATCCATGCCTCATCCATGACCAAAATATCGCATGACAGAAGGGACATGATATGGTTGTATAAAAGGTTACATCGTTTATCGATTCTCATATGATTTGGGTAGTCGTTATGTCTTGCTAGAGACCGCTTGCGACTTGTGGGCTAGTATAGCAAATGGCCCACTGCCAACTTCATATGGGCCTACAGGGTCGCACACAAAATAGCCCAACACGAGCTATGATGTCCAGATTCATTGAATCTAAGACATGTCCAGATTCAATGAATGATCCAAGATAGATGTATATATATTTATTTATATTTATATTCGTATATATATATAAATTCGTATATATACATTATATGTATATATGAGATTTAATTTATAAGGATAAATTAAATCTCTATCATGTTTGAAATTCGAAATTCAAATTGATAGGATATCTCATATAAGAGATATTTATAAGATTTAATTTATAAGGATAAATTAAATCTCTATCACGTTTGAAATTCGAAATTCAAATTGATAGGATATCTCATATAAGAGATATTTATAAGATTTAATTTATAAGGATAAATTAAATCTCTATCACGTTTGAAATTCGAAATTCAAATTGATAGGATATCTCATATAAGAGATATTTATAAGATTTAATTTATAAGGATAAATTAAATCTCTATCATGTTTGAAATTCGAAATTCAAATTGATAGGATATCTCATATAAGAGATATTTATAAGATTTAATTTATAAGGATAAATTAAATCTCTATCACGTTTGAAATTCGAAATTCAAATTGATAGGATATCTCAAATTTGATTTATGAGAATAAATCAAAAATAGTTCAGTCTCATCTTTATTTAAAATTAAATAAATGGGTAATTAAATCTGTGGGACGGATTTGATATTATTTATTTAATTAGTTTCTTATAAAATTATACAATATATGATATTGTATTAATTTTAGAATTAATATAAGATTAACTCCAAAATCCAATTCGGTTGACAGAGAAAAACGCATAGCATCCTATATATCTGATTTTAGGAGCTGCGTTTTGCACAGAGAAACATATAGAACATAGAAAGGCCGAAGGGGACTCTGCAAAAGGTTTGCAGATAAGAAACCGCCGAAATAGAGATGGAGAGGACGAACTCTTGAGAAAGCCCTGGAGGGACAAGAGACGCTAGCACGTCGTTCGTGGTTGGAACGCTGTTCGTGTGGATACCAGTAGAGGAAGCCGACCTGAGTCATCGACTTCTTGTGATCAAAAGGGAGCACGAGCCGCAGAGAGAAGCTGTGAACGTCGTGACCGAAAGCTGTGGAAGTCGCTGAGGCACACTAAGGGTAATACTTCTTCCCACTTGATTTAAACACATACGGTAGATCCTGGCAAGGAATGGAAAAAATTTTAAATTAATTTCCGCTGCGTGTCTTCCAATTCCTTACAGTTATATCTTATGGATATCATGATATGTTCTTCTTCAATTGGTGCTCTCCTCAAACAAATATTAAAACCTATACATTACAAAGCAATAACATATTACAACTCAATTCATAACATCAATCTAAAGACTAGGTTCACTAGGTTCCCTTTCTTGTTCAATTTTATGACCCTTGGTTCCATTAATCCAAAATAAATTCCCAAGGACCAATCCCATATAATTTTCCCTGTAGAATCTAATTATGAAGTTAGAATTTCAAAAATAAACTCCTCCTCTCAATCTGTACAGAAACTGAAAGCACCTTTCCAAAGTTTTAAAAATTCTCATTTTTATTACAATACTTCTAATACTTATTTCTCTACTTATCCCCACACAATTTTTTATTTAAACCCATTGGAAGTATCAAAATTATCAAATTCTAATCCTTGGCCACTGCTCTGTATGGTGGCAGATTTAACATAAAAGTTTTAATTACAAACATATATGATTTTACAAGTTAAAACCACTTGATTCTAACTTATTTAAACTTATCTAAACTGTCCAGGACTTAAAATTCATCTTCATCCAGCATATACACTTCACATCCAGCAGCCAACCAAGAGGGAAAAATGCCATTTAAACCATCCAAATTCAAGAGAAAACTTCATACTACAAAGTCTAAAGGCTAAAGGAAAAAATTACCTTATTTAGCTTCAAGATTGGATGCTTCTTCTTACTTCAATTGGAATTTTTGCAAGAGTTTCTCCTAGGTTTCCTTGGTTGACGTAGAGATTAGATTTGGGGGGTATTTATAGGCAAAACCATGAGTGAATCAAGGGATAGGATTAAATCTTATACTATTTAGATCAATGGTTAAGATTGCCTCTTCCATCCATCATGACATCATCCATGATATCACTAAGATTATGTGGCATGTGAGGTGGCTTCTTCTTAGGGTAACAATCTGATTGGAAAAGTTAGAGTCCAATCTGGTACTGGCTCAATCATATTTCTAAAAAATCAGAATGTTTTATGAATTTAATTTTTGTAAAGTACCATAATATGTTTTCTAATACTAAATCTAGTGTCTGAATTTTTCCTACAATTGACATTCATAGACTGTGTATAAATTTAATTATTTACTCTTAGAAAATAACTAAAATACCATTGGTTCATATTTATTCTCTATATTAACCCTAGGGGTATTATTATCTTTTTACACTTCATCAGAATATTTTCTTACCTTGGTTAGCTATTCTTGTAACCCTCTTTGACTTTTTGACCTAGGTTAAATGACTAAAATATCTTCCATTATTTTTATTTATTTTTATAAAAGGGGAATATTTTTATCTTTTTGCACTTTTCAATATATTTCTTGGCACTAACCTCTATATTTTAATCTTCATAATTCCCTATCCAGATTTATATTTTTTATTAGATATTTGATTCAATATTACCTGAAAAACCTTTATTGAATATTTAATTATTTCAAAAAATTAAATCAATAAATCGGGACCTCAAATCAAAATTCTATTTTAAATACATAATTGATCAAAAAAATCTTCTCTATCTTATCCTACATTCAAATCATGGATTTAAGGACCTGCCTGATCTTTTCTAATAATGACTTTTATATCCCAATATTTTTCTATAATTACATCCATGTCCCTTCTTTATTGAAAATTACATTTAGATCCTTAAATTTTAAAAATTCCTTTTAGGTCCCTAAATTTTGTATAATTATATTTTATGACCTCAAATTATATCTACGCTTACTTTTGGCTATAGAACTTTTAAGGTTTTCATTTTAGTCATTTAAAACTTTACAATTAGGTCATTTTGACATTTACACTTATGCCATAAAAGAATTTTCTTTCTTTACCATTTAATAATCCCTTCATCTAATTACATTTTAACCTTTTTCTTCTCTATGCCTCATTTATACTCGATAGGAAAATTAGGGATCCAACATTTAGCTTTTAAATTAAGTAGTTTTATTTTCTACTAAATTAGCAATACTTCAAATAGGGTTTATTATTTTCTACCTCCTCAGTAGAACATATTTTGAAAATGTAAAAATTGTCTTTTTTACCATGGTAATATAATTCTCTTAAAATTAAGATTTATCCTTTCTAATATAGTCACGTTTAAAGTTAGGTTTGAAAAATTGGACTAGAACCACCAATTCAGACCACTTGTTCGGTTTGGTTCTTTCCTTGAACAGGGGAAACTTTGAATCGGTGTGACCCAAGGGCAACCCGCCAGGTTTGGATGATCCGTTTTGATTCGGAGATGACAGTTCAATTCAGACATTGAAAGACAAGCCATGCTGCAGCATCACCATGGAGTCCAATGATGGAAGTGAAGTGTTAGAGTGGTGAACGACGAATGAAAAGGAAGTTGCGCCTGGAGATGGAGACTCTAGAAGCACCGTGTGGCAATAGAAGGATTCTCAATGCAAAGTTTGGGATATATCTTCTTCTTTGGGAGTCTAAATAATCGCTGTGTTTTCAGATTTCAACTCAGAGGAAGAGGTTCTCAAAAGAAACAACACTATATTCTTATTTTACCTAGTTAACTAGAAGAGGGTACAAAATAAGTGATAATTAAAGAGGAAGTGAAGATTTTTTTTAAACAAAAGAAAAGAAAATCTTACGATGGGAGTGCAAGTGAAGTAAATGAAATAAAATGAGAAGGATTTGTTTGTTTAAATGTGATTTGAAAGAATGTAGCGTACCGTAGGCTAGAGATTCAAAATTTTGAGAAGGGGAAGAACGCAAAGAAAGCGAAAGAGATGAAGAGCGGAGATCAGAGAACGCGAGAGATCTGGAGAACGCGATAAGGTCGAGATTGAAGTTGTGGAGGCCTGGTTCATTGGCATAAGGTGAGAAAGTGAGAAGGTTGAAAGACTTCTGAAGGTGCTGCGACCGAGAAGAGATGGAGGAAATAATAGATCGAGAAGCTACGACGAAGATTGTTCCAAGTATTGAGTCGTCGTTTCGGCCCTCGTTCCCAAAATTCTTTGCCATCATCCTTTAGGTTTTCAAAATTGATTTCTCTGTTTCAATTGTATATGGAGCTAAATATAAGAAAAGACTGAAAAATTCTGCTAAGCACTAATAACCACACCCAAACCCAAACTGTAATTTATTCATGGCTTGTTGCTTCTATGGGAATAATGTAATCAGATATCTTTTCAAATTAAGAAAAAGCTGTGTTATTTTTGTGATCTGTTTGTATTCCCGATCTTTCCTCTTCTCCTCTCTTTTAAAAGAGCAGTGCTGGTTAATGTTTGTAAATGTTTTTAACTCTCTTTATGCGTTATTTCTGTCACAATGAAACAGAAAAATATACAAAAGTCGGTAACCAACATGGGTCCTTGTTAGTCTTAGATGAATCTTCAAAGACCGAAGAGGGTGAGCGAGCGAAGTTCCATAGTTCTATTCTTTTTATTTATCATTCATACTTGTTTTCTTTTTTCTGATAGAGTAACTCTATTTTTTTTTAAAATAAACCTCTAATTATAATTGTGTATACTAATAAGGATGCCATGGAAGCAATCTTTGACAGAGTTAACACCGTTTGTTATAAATCAGCATGGTTAACTTTGACTCACCAACTGTAGGGACTAAACTATTAAATAAATTAAACTTTAGAGATTGAGCTGTGACAAGTTAAACTTTAAGGAACAAGTTCTAAATTTGGTGAAACTATATGGATTAAATAATTAATTTTTCTATGCATTATTTATCAATAATAATTTATAAAAATAATTTAAAATTATAGTTTCTAATAATAAATATTAAATTTTACATATTTTAATTAAATAAGTTGATCCCCAATCTGATCCACTGACATTTGAACTACTATCTTAACTGATTCAATACCTGGTTCAGTTTTTAAATAAGTCAAGTACTACAAATTACTAATGTCGCCGCAGAAGGTTTAAAAGTCGCCGCTGAATTACTATAGTGGCGACATTTTGTCGCCGCTAAGTCGCCGCCTATGAGACTGTCGCCTATACATATTTGCAGTGACAAATAAAAGTCGCCGCCTAAAGATGAATTAGCGGCGACAAAACTGTCGCCGCCTAAAGATCATTCTGCGGCGACAAATATGTCGCCGCCTAAGGATGATTCTGCGGCGACATAGTGTCGCCGCCTAAAGATACAAAAATAAAAATTATTTTTTATATTTTTTCCAATAATTTCTGTAATATGAAAAAATATAATATAATAATAAATAATTAAATAAACTCTAATATAATAATATTAATAAATATTTTTATTATCATCTAAAATATGAAGATATTTAAAATTACAATAAAATTGTTTAATTTATACATAAATTTTATGTAGAAGGTTCAATACTATGACTAGAAATAGCCTCATGTGGTTGTCTTTTCTGCATCAAGGCAGCGAATTGAGCTTGTATTCTTTGCTCCATTTGTTCCATTAGTCTTTGCTCGAACTGCACACGTTCTTGTTGTATCTTTTTACGTTCTTCTTCCATCTTTGCACGCTCAGCCTCCAATTTTTCTCTCTCCTCTTGAAATTTTTTATCAAACTCTTCCTGCAGTTGGGCACGCACACTCTCCACAACTGAACTATCAGTAGATTGAGGGCGATTTCTCTTCCTTGAAGGTTCCGCTCCATACCCTTTCCCTCTTACATACCCCGACCTCTCACCAAGAACTGTCGCCAATATTTCCTCTGACGTCATTCGAGTATCACCCTCTAAATCTTGATCTTGTTGTTGAGAAAGTTCGTGCATACGACTCTATAATAAAAACATAAAACTATTAGATTATTGATAATAGTAAATCAAAATAAGATATTAAATAACAATGCGTACATGAAGCTGTTCAGAGTGTGGGTCAGCCCATACTACTTGTCCGTCTAATGTCTTCCTAGTATGCGTTATCTCCCACAACTGGTCAGGAGGAATAGGTTGTCCAGTAGTAGGATCTCTCTACAAAATAATAACATATGAGAAAATGCAAAAATTAGATTTAAAAAAATGATTGAAAATTTAAAGTATAGTGATGATAGATTGAACTTACACTAGCATACTCAATCTCTGCAAATGATCGAGGACCACAAGTATGTTTAGTCATTTGTTTTTCTCAATTTATCATGTTCCTTATACTTTTATTCTACAATAAAATGTAGTAACTAATAAGAAATTAATAAGAATTTAATAATTAGAAAAAATATAATTTATTTAGAAGGATAGTGAGATACCTTAAATATGTCAGACTTAAAATATATTAATAACCACTCCCAATCTTCAAAACTAATAGTTTGAGGAGGATCAGTCAACCTATCCTCATCAGTCTCATATTTCTTGTAGTGAGAGTGCAAATTGTTCTTCCAATTTCTGAATGCATTTTGTAAAATAATTGATATAGCTGTATGAAACTTTTCTTCACTAATTTCATCAGCAGGTTCAAATTTATCCTGTAACAAATAAATGTAAACACTTTGTCTAATAATAAAAATAAACTTAAATAAGTATACAAATTTGACATAAATACCTTTATTTTTAAAATCATATCTTGACCATATTTTTCAAAAATATTCTTCCAGCTACCTCCACTATCCCTGAACGAGATTGTGGTTCTAAGAGTCAAACCACAATAATTAGAAAAGTCTCTTGCTTCTGGACCAATTGCTCTTGACATTGAATCTGAAAATTTGACTTGAATCTTCGTTCCTTGTGCAGTCTTTAAATTCACATTAATAGACTTGTAAACTCCTCTGCGCTTGTTGATTGCAGTAGAAGAGCCTAGCATTGAAGTTGAATTAGAACAATTAAATGTTACAAGCGATGTAAATCAATTATTATAAAATTGAAACAAACTTACCTGCACTACTATTTTGAGTATGGGGAGTAGGAGGAGAGTTGACAGGCATTTCCTGAAATTGCTGTTGCAGTAGTAGAGGTGAAATATCAGGTCTTGATTGAGGTGTAGAGCATGTACCTCCGCTATTTGTGTTGTCATTAGATCTAACAGAAAGACTTTTCCCACCTCGACCTCTCTTTAATCCTGACATATCCTACAAAAATATACATTTCATTTAGAAAAAACAATCAATCAAACAATAATCAATGTAGATAAAATATACCATATCAATTAATTTCATTCATTTGAATCTTCTGTCACACTGTCACTTTCATCGATATCTTCTGGTTCATCTGTTTCTTCTATTTCAATGTTTGTGTCACTTTCTGCTTCAGTATCACTATCAAAGTCATCAAGCAAATCCTCTTCATCACTAAAACCAGTATTTATGGCATTATTTTGATGAATTTGTGATGATTCTCCTTGAGCTAAGGTATGCGTTTGTTCATCTTCTCCATATAAGTCAATGATAATATCATCAAGTTGTGTTGGACTCGCACGATACACATTTAAGTCTACCACCAATTGCTGATAAGGTTCTTCAACCATAGGATCATGAACCCCACTATGATCAATAGCATTATCAACTGGTACGTTGAACAAGTCACGTGGGTTTGTTTTGACAACAACGAGCCAACCGGGTGCAACAATGTCATCCACATAAAAAACTTGCTCAGCTTGAGATGCTAGAATAAATGGTTCATTTGTTTGCAATGAGTATCGCGTATTGACACTTATGAACCCGTATTTATCAACCTTATATCCTTTGTCATGATGAGCCACATCTCACCAATGGCACTTAAACAAATATACTTTTCGGCTGCCTATGTAAGACAACTCATAAATATGCTCTAACACACCATAATATTCTTTGTCAGCATTAGTGTCATCACCCTTAGCTAGAATACCACTGTTTTGGGTTTTTTTCCCATTGCACGATCTTTTGTGTGAAAACGAAATCCATTGCCTACGAACATGGAATAGCGATTCACCATCGTCAATGGACCAATTGATAAACTTATGAGTTCATCACTGACATGGCTTAGTGTAGACAATGACGCCACCTTTTAGGACAAAAGTCATCGGTTAGATATTTTATGTAAATGTAATTGCTATAAATACTACGGCTGAAGATGTTATAACTTACTCGTGAACGAAACCATTGAGGAAACTCATATTGACTTTGCTCACTCCTTGATCCATGCGCTTCAAGCTCTGTTGCATATTCCCTACAATATATGATAGCAATAAGTAAAAAATACAATATGACAAGTACATTTTTGCTCCAGTCAGGCAACTTACTCCATAAATGGCCAAACTTGTTTACAATTTTGTAGCACATACATTCTTGCTTGACAATATTCTTCATAAGGAAGAGAAATTGACTGACAATGCCCCCTAGCTTGACCATTTTCCTTAAATATTATAAACTTAGGGTTCGTATCATCGTTGGTGTCATCATTCCTACGTGGCACATTAAACTTTGTAGGAAAATCTTTCAAATATCTTGAACAGAGCGTGAGACTTTCATCTTCCAAGTATCCTTCTGCAATTGATCCTTCAGGCCGAGCTTTATTACGAACATACAATTTGAGTGTCCGCAAATACCTAATGCATTAGAAGTAATTACCATTCCACAAATATGAAATATAAATATACAATGCAATTGAAGAATGTTACCTTTCTATTGGATACATCCAACGATATTGAACTGGTCCAGCAACTTTTGCCTCACTTGCCAAGTGTATTGGCAAGTGAACCATCACATCAAAGAAAGCAGGGGGAAGATCGTCTCTAACTTGCATAAAGTCAATATTATCTGACTTTGGAGTTTGTCAAGCACTTCACAAGACAACGACTTCGAACAAAGATTTTTGAAAAATCTTCCCAACTCTATAATTGGTTCACATACCTTAGAAGGTAATAACCCACGTATTGCAATTGGGAAGATCTCTTGCAATAACATATGGTGATCATGACTCTTCAAACCAAACAATTTTCGCTCCTGAATGTTGACACATCTTGAAATATTAGATGAAAAAGTATCAGGCACTCTTATGTTAGCCAATAATTGTAAAAGGGATTGTTTGTTCTCAGGAGACAATGTGTCAGGAGCAAGAGGAATATAAATATTATCACCATCTTCAACTGGGTGCATATCACTCCTAATACCTAAGTCCATCAAGTCGTACCTACTTTTAACTGTGTCCTTCATCTTTCCAACCAAATCCATCACTGTGCACACAATGTTCTGAGAAACATTTCTTTCTATGTGCATCACATCAAGATTATGTCGTATTAGCAAGTACTTCCAGTAAGGCAACTGGAAAAAAATATTTCTTTTTCTCCAATTGTAAGCATTATTCTGTGTATGACGCTTTCATTTTATACCCTTGCCAAATGTCACATCACCTAAGTGTTGAAGTTGCTTGAGCACTTCATCTCCAGTCAATGCAACTGGTGGATCCATATGCTCTTCTTTACCATCAAATGATACCTTATTTTTGCGCCATGGGTGATTTTGTGGAAGAAAGCGTCGATGCCCCATGTAAGACAACTTGCTCCTTATCGAAATACAATGCGTGTCTTTGTGGCAGCATGGACAAGCAAGTTTACCTTTAGTTGACCACCCTGAAAGGTTTCCATATGCAGGAAAATAATTTATAGTCCACAATATAGCGGCATGCATGATAAAATTTGATTAACAATACGCATCATATGTCTGTACCCCTAATTCCCACAATTGCTTCAACTCCTGAATCATAGGTTGAAGATAAACATCTATGTCATCACCTGGACACTTTGGACCAGGAATAAGAAGTGTCATCATGAAGTATGGGCTTTTCATACAAAGCCATGGTGGCAAGTTATATGGCACTAACACAACAGGCCAAATACTATGATTGGCACCCATATTCCCGAATGGTTGAAATCCATCACTTGCTAAACCCAGTCAAACACTTCTTGGATCAGCAGAGAAGTTAGGGTACTAGTTGTCAAAGTGTTTCCAAGCTAGAGAATCAGCTGGATGCCTCATTACCTCGTCATTTGAGTGTTTCTCGTTGTGCCACCTCATTTCTTTAGCTGTGTCTGTTGACATATACAGTCTTTGTAGCCTTGGTGTTATGGGAAAATGCCACAAGACTTTATGTGGAACCTTCTTCCCTTTCTGTTTGTTTAAATTCCATCTAGGCATCTTACACTTAGGACATGATTTTGCATGTGTGTGCTCTCCCCAATACAATATGCAATCATTCTCACAAGCATCAATTTTATGGTAATCTAAACCCAAGTCACGAATTATCTTCTTTGCTTCATAGAATGAAGTTGGCACTAAAGCCCCCTTTGGGAGAACTTCTTTTAATAAGCCCAACAAGACATCCATAGATTTATTACTCCAATGGTTAAGGCATTTCACTTGAAGCAACTTTACAATGAAAGAAAGTTTAGACATCTTGACACAACCTGGATAAAGTTCAGTTTCAGCATCTTTTAACAAGTCAAAGAACCTTTTAGCCTGTAGATTAGGCTCTTCGCTGTCACAATGACTAGTATTTGTATAATCCACACATGGAACTCCATATGCATCACATATCATCCTTGTAAAGTTTTCACTAGCAGTAGCATTCTTTTTGTCATTATTAGAAGTTCTAAAATCTGTCTGAAATCTTCTAATTTCCCCATGCAAGTCCCACACCGTATAACTATTCCAAAAACCCTTGCTCAATAAGTCTGTCCTGACATCTCTTCTCCCTTTAAATATAACATTCATGCATCTTCTGCAAGGACAACGTATTTGACTTCCCACGCCAGGTTGACTAAATGCCCATTCTAGAAAAGCATCAACTCCTCTAATATATGATAGGTTGCCTCTATCTCTAATATGTAACCAACTTTTATCCATTTATATTCCCTAAACAGTTAGACCTAGGATACAACAACAAAAGCCAACAAACATATCAGTAATATAATGAGGTAATGGATCCACGCAACATCAATTTAATATTATAATAACTAAGCTTTATTGATTAAATACATCGTTTCTCCATTAAGAAACAACAATATTATTCAACAGTTAAATAAAAGTAAACATAATCATACCTTGAAGACTCAATCAAAATGCAATTCGTAAAATCCATAATCAAGTCCAACCAACTAACTTGATTAGTTTAAACTTCAAATGAACAGATTCACAATGCAATTACTCCAATTCAATCAAGGAAAAATAAGAAATAAATCTCTACTTTACAAGTTAATTGGGCAATGGACTTGAAACTTCAAGTCCTTAACTTCAATTAATTTAAGGGGAAAATACCAAAATACTCTTAATAGGTAGTAGATGCCAAAGGAAATGTAATTGCACATGACGAAAATTAATTACACTTGCCAAAAGTAACTTGCATATCATGGAAGCTAGTTTCATGTTACAAAGATGACTAACATATTGGTTCATATTGCATATTTCAGAAAAGTCACTTGCATATTATAAACTTCCTTATTATGTAAACGAACTTCCCTAGTGTACAAATGAACTTTCTCATTGTGCAAATGAACTTCCCTTGCGTGCAAATAAATTTTTCTATTACAAAATACTGTTGTAAAATTGTGGAAGAATTAAATTTCCCAACTGCAATTACAATTAGGATACAAGGTTGTTTAAAAGAACAGAGACACCCTTTCACATCAAAGAATACAAAATGCAAAGCTGAACTATTTTAATTCCATCATGGATGAACAGAGAGACCCAATATGATATATATATATGAGCATCTCTTTTAGGAAACGCTAGGGTAAACTGAACTCTCCTATATATGGCTATAATGATTATGATCAAGATCTGCAGTAAGCAATTTAATTCCATCAAGACACCAATTAAACATTACTATCAACATAAAAATCCATTCACTTTATCCAACATTTATTTCCTTCAGTTTTGCTTCCAGTTCATTCTCATGATCGAGATCATGGTTGTATGGACACCTATGAATCCAGAATGCCACAGAACATAAACAAAAAGAAATGTATTCAACCACATAACACTTGAGTCTGTCGGGCAACTTCAGAAGTATTGAATAAATTCATCAACAACGTATTCGACCAGATAGCACTTGCGTTTGTCGGGCAAATGAACAAGTAGATAGTGGGCGACATTACAGAACAGGCATAATACAACTGCACAAATTTCCCAAATTCCCAAAAATTTCCCAAATTTGATCCAGGATAGTGCGTAACATTTATGCTTATGACACAAATTGTAGAAACCCCAAGCATATATACATGAATTTAGTCACAAACGACTTGCGCAACGACTGAAGGAGCAACAAGAACGAATGTAACTTACTGTGAATGATAGCGATGGTTTGAGGCAAACGACGATGAAGAGACTAATTTTTCAGGTGAAGCGAGTCTGAAGCTGAGGAGGAGCGACGAATGGGCGACGTGTATTTGAGACTCAATAGAGCACCGACTGCCAACGGTGAGGGGAACTCGCACTAGATGACTAGGGAAGGAAGGAAGAGTCAGATGACGACTTGCAGAATGATAGTGAGGACCGACTTTGCGAACAACAGCGACCACCGACTGGGAGCACGACGACCGACTGCGTGAGGAAGGGAGACAGCACCGCTGGGGGTTAAACCTAACTGAAGAAATGAGTCGAGGAGGGGCAGGGCGAAGGTTATAAAATATATTAGCGGCGACTTTGTGTTGTCGCCGCAGAAAAGTGTCGCCAAATTTTTTTATTTTTGTTTCTTCTGCGGGACAAAGAAATGTCGCCGCTGAAAATCTTGAATCAGTGGCAACTTTTTTTTTCGCCGCTGAAAAGTCGTGGCCAAATCTATATCTTTTTGTAGTGAAGTAAGTTGTCATAAATATATGAAATAATCCTTTGATATATAATCTTTACCCTATCTTATGCTTTTATGAATTCATGTTTAGGTAAAAATTATGTGGTCGCTATAGCTATCCATTTTTCATTTTTTTTAAATTTAAATCAATTTTTGAGGTTGCTAAATGGACCAAAATGTGAAACTGTGCATAATTTTTTGTGTTTGTGATTTGAGATGCACAATTCAAAGTTTGATTTCATGGATTTCAAATTTATGCATTCAACATCTTTATTTTATGAAATTCCATACACATGATTTGGAAGATACTCATGCGTTTTTTAAAACTTGCATTAGAATGAGTTGAAATAAATGAAAGTTAGTATCTTTGTATGCAAAACCTTTGGCAAAGCTTCACATATGTCTTTCAAAGCTTTCCTTGTCATTAATGTGATAATCATGTGTGTCAACCTATTATCCAATGTTTGATCTAATGAGTCTTACCTATTTAACGTGTTGAACCTTTTAGTCTAATGAGTTATTTATCTACTTATAATACCTTACTTTCATACATTTTATTGACCATTTAGTAGCATTTAGAACCACTTAAATGGTACTAAGTAGTATATGGTACTAAACAGTATATGCCTTAATGCTAATGTTTGTGCTTGCTTGTGACTGTGTCAATATAATGTAATAAGCATGCTACCATGTTACATATGAAATACAATTGACCAAAGTAAATATAGAAATAGACCATCTATCAAGTATAGATATGCCACAACAATTCACATAGCCATAGCACCATAACACATTACATTCAACATATACAAGTCTTAGTTAATTTACTACCTCACATGCTTGACTTTCTTTTACTTTATCTTTTCCTTTTGCTTCTTACTTCTTCTTGATGTGTGGCTGTCCTTTTTGAGTACACAATTCAAATCCTAACATCACATTATCATCCACCCATCATGAACTAACTCAAGTATTAAGCTTGTTATTAATTATGGTCACTTTTTCTAACTTCTTCTAATTAGCTTGACTTTTAAATCAATTGATATCTTGAATTTACCCTACTTAATTTGATATTTTGAATCTATTTATGAACTCTAAATTTTCAAATTCTAGCAACTGTACACTGTTTTGGACAGAACTGAAACATGTTCTCTTTGTTTTAAAAAATTCTCATTTTGATTTCAATGCTTTTAATACTTGTTTATCTACTTTATCCTACACAAATTTTCATTTTAAAACTATTAAAAACATCAAAATTATAAAATTTTAATCACGGGTTATGCGTGTGAATAGTAACAAAGAGGACTTGAAAGTTACAACTTTAAATTATAATGCTTCCAATGTTCTAAACCTATCCAATCCTACACAAAATCATCATCTAAATTCAATGGAAGCATTAGATAATTGAAAATCAATCTCCTCCTATATAGAATATCACTATCTAAATGGCCTCAAGAAAAAGCAAAGTCAAGAACACAATTTAATTCCATAGCTAACCATTCAAACTACTTATTTAAGTGTCTTTTACCTAGTTCTAATTTCATTTCCTTCTTTCTTCTTTATTATACAGTTTTGGGTAGCACATAATCCAAGAGAATATCTCACTTTTCTTCAATTAAAACTTAGATTTTATCCTTCCAAAACACTTATAAATAAACTAGAAAATATTCTATACCTTAAGCTCTAGTTACCTTGGATCAAAGTGCCTTGAACTTTCTATTGGAATTGCCTTGGAAAAGTTTGCGTTTTGAAATGCCAAGAGGTTCCCCTTGGGTCACATGCATCATGGTTTTTAGGCTTATGGGAGGGGGTATTTATAGCAAATTTTTAAGGCTCAAGGGACTAAAATATCCCTCATTCAACTAATTATTACATAGCCTTAATCTTAATCTTGAACTTGATTGGCCAGTTTTTGGATTAATTAACTTTAATCACAATTCCCTTAATTCATATATTATTTTATTATATTTTGGCACATGGCATAAACTCCTCCCCTTTCTCTTGATGTAAAATCCTCCTAGAATATAACTATTATTAATTATTTAGACCTATTTTGTATCCAATATAATTTAAAAATAATATTATAAATAAATTTAGTTTATTTCAAAAGAGCTAACCATGGTAGAAAAGAATTTTATTAAAATCTAAAAGAAACTCTATTATGGTTATAAAAAGAAATTTTCTTAATATTCAAATAATTAATATAATATTAGATTATGCATAATAAAACTTACTATGTCAATATATAAATATTCTATACATGCTTTCAAAGAGAAAGACTATACAATTAATATAGCTTTAATTAAGCCTATGAAGTTTTTATTGGGGTCCTAAGATGAAACTATCATTTGAAAAATATTAATAAAAATAGGGTGAGACAAACATCTCAGTAACCAGTAATTCTACTCATCATGAGTATTAAAATGTGCTCATGAGGTGTAAAGTAAGACAATTTACAAAATACAATATATATAAAATAACATATTATCATAATAAAATAAATGGATAACCCACCTAAATTCTCCTATCAAACCAACCGAATCACCTTATTCCAATCGACCGAACCCAAGGGGCTAGTGATAACTGACCACTTCAAAAGCTAACCGATCAAGTGGGTATAGATAGACTAAAATCCACAGAGTACCTAACCAGACTATAGGTTTATTCTCCCTCGATAAATATATGGGGGTGTCGCAGCCCTTCAATAAACAGATAGGGCATACCTCTTGGTAAACTAGTAGGACAAAAACTAACCATCAAACTCTAATGGATGCTATACCACATGGTAAAAATATAACTTTATCATCACCATTTTCCCAATGCATAATTCTCAAAATAATTATATTGATCAAAATCTCAATAGTTTAATAAATATCAAAATAAAAGTTTTTCTCAATATAATAACTTTCTTCAAGTTACAATATCCATATATAACAAGTTTATAATCTCAACTTAAACTTTCTAAATTTAATTTTAACTCCCACAAGACTATTTTTAATAAAAATAATTAAACAAGTTTTTTCATATCAATACCAATATATATATTAAATTACTCACAAATATCATATTAGCACATACAACTAGTAGAGAGTGTTTACCTCTCGCATAAATATATGAATAATTATTACAAAAGATCTGAAACGTAAATCTCAGTTTTGGGTGAGTTGAACTAATGGCGTGTTTTGGAGAAAAATAGATGTATAATTCTTTAGAAACAGGAAATAGACTGAGAAAAAGGACTAAAAAAAGAGGAGCCCACTCAATAATCAATTCTGAGGAATAATTTAGGGCCTTAACTCTATTTATAGAGCCATAATAATAATTCAAATTCAAATCAATATCTAAATCTGAACCTAAATCCTAATAAATCTCTAACTAATAATAACATTCAAATAATAAAACCCTAAATAAAGATAATACTAGGATAATCTAGATATAATGTTTTATTAAAATAATAGTAAAAATGCTAAACCATAATAATTTAATTTGATAATATTTTTAAGTTATTGATAAATAATATTTTAATTGTGCTTAAATATAAACACACAAAATTGGGATGATATATTTCTCACCTCAGTTTAAGACTTTGTCCCCAAAATTCAATTTACTATAAAGATTCCTTATTTTATTTTCTAATAGTTTCTTTAATTTTAGACAATTTCTCCCCTCCTAAGGACGTAACCCAGTATAATAGGTAAGTACCATAATACAGACAATTTATGAACTAACATGGAAGAATATGTGTGAATAATTTATATTGCCACTACTATACAATATAACATACAATAGGGTCTTGCCATTCACAAATATCAATTATATATATTTAAATACAAAATATGCATAACGATTTAATGAGAATTTAAAAAATTTATATGATTGCCTTAAAATATATTCTCAATATTTAGAAAATTTAATTAACTTATAAAATAAATTCCCAACAATGTTAAAATAGTCAAATCTCATACATAAATAATTAAAATGGTACATGAAGTAATTTTTCAATCAAATATTAAATTTTTAACAAACTATTTATGGAATAAAACGTAATTAAATTGAATAAAATAATCAAATATTTTATTGAACAACTTTATAAAAATTCAACAAAAATGATTCAAAATAAAATAGAGTCCAATTTTTTTAAATAAAATTTTGGATCCTAACAAAAGCCACAACGATTTGAAATTAAATAAGTTTGGCCTAAATATGAAAAAAAAACCCAAAAAAAACCCAATAATGTCACTGTGTAGAAACCAAATATATATATTTTTTTAAAATGGTCTGAAACAGAAGAGCCCATGTTCTAGAAAAAGAAACAAAAATAAAAAATAAAAGAAAATAAAAGTCCAAAAGATAATGGCCTAAAATTCAAATAAATGTCTTGTTGAAAAATAAGAAGAGTAAAATGGAAATAATATTTTTTGGTTACCCACCCGATTCATTGGAACTTTGCCTGACTATATCTAGATCTGACCCGTGTCGCATACCTAGTTATAGGGGGTGAGTCTCTCAATGAGGATTTTCTGCATATGCCAAGGCTCGAACTCGAGACCTCGTTTACGCTATACTGAGCCGCTTACCACTCGTACTAACTCCCGTTGATAAATAGAAATAAAACTATAAAGCCTAACTCTACAAAAAAAGAAGGCCCATAATTATTGTTGTTCAGAATATATTTTTTTTTTTTACTCAAATGGTCGAAACATGAGAGCTCAATTTCTAGAAAATATAAAAGAAACCAAGTATCATGAAAATTACACAATATGGCCCAAAACAAATTTGGACAAAAAAATTTTATAATGAGAATTCATTACTGAACAAAGCAGATATTATATATATATGTATATATATATATATGTGTATATGTATATAACTGTAACGGTCCCAAAAGCTAGAGTAGAAAAATAAAATAAACAAGATAAAAAAGAAAACAAAGAATATGAATGATACTTTATTAAATCCTATAAACCCAAACTTAAATGCATCATTTAATAGGAAAGATCAGCAAAGCAAGGAGCAAATATTATACTCTAATAAATTATTTTTTTAATAGGAAGATAAAATATATTCATAATGTATAATAAAAAAAATTTACAGGCAGGGTAAGATTTGAATTTTAAGCTATGATATAAAATTATAAAATCTTCATAAAATATACTATTATTAATTATTTAGATATATTTTATACCCAATATAATTTAAAAATATTATTATAAATAAAGTTAATTTATTTCAAAAGAGCTAACCATATTCGAAAAGAATTTTACTAAAATCTAAAAGAAACTCTACTATGATTATAAAAAGAAATTTTATTAATAGACAAATAATTAATATAATATTAGAGGATGCATAATGAAACTTACTATGGTAATATACAAGAATTCTACACATACATTCAAAGGGAAATGCTATACAATTAATATAGTTTTAATCAAACCTTTGAAGTTTTTTACTGGAATCCTAAGATGAGGCTATCACCTGAAAAATATTAATAAAAATAGGGTGAGATAAACATCTCAGTAACTAGCAATTCTACTTATCATGAGTATTAACATATGCTCATGAGGTATTAGGTAGGACAATTAATAAAATACAATATATATAAAATAATATATTATCATAATAAAATCCATGGATAACCCACACAAGTTCCTCCCATAAAATCAACCGAACTGCCTTATTCCCGTCGACCGAACCCATGGGATAGTGATAACTAATCATTCAAAAAGCTAACCAATCAAGTGGTATGGATATGCCTAAATTTACATAGCACCTGATAGGATCATGGGTTTATTCCCCCTCGATAAATAAGTGGGGGTGTCGCAGCCCCTCAGTAAACAGATAGGGCATATCCCTTGGTAAACTGGTGGGACAAAAACTAACCATCAAGCTCCAATGGAGACTATACCACGTTATAGAAATATAACTCTATCATCACAACTCTTGAATGCATAATTATCAAAATAATCATATTAATCAAAATCTCAATAGCTTGATAAATATCACAAATTTTTTTTTCAAGATAATAACTTTCTTCAAGTTCCAATATTAAGATATAACAAGTTTATAATCTCAACTAAAACCTTTTAAATTAAACTTTAAATCCCACAAGACTATTTTCAATAAATATAATCAAACAAGTTTTCTCATGTCAATATCAATATATATATTAAATTACTCACAAATATCACATTAGCACACACAACTAATAAAAAGTAGTTATCTTTCGTCTAAATATATAGATAATTACCACAAAAAATCTAAAAGGTAAATTTCAGCTTTGAGTGAGTTGAACTAAGGACGTATTTGGGAGGAAAATAGATGTGGGATTCTTTGAGAACAAGAAATAGAGTGAGAGAGAGGACTAAAAAGAGAGAAGCCGACTTAATAATCAAGTCTGAGGAATAACTCAGCGCCTTAACTCTATTTATAAAGCCATAATAATAATTTAAATTCGAATCCATATATAAATATGAACCAAAATCCCACTAATTTCTTAACTAATAATAACAATCAAATTATAAAACTCTAAGTAAAGAAAATGGTAGGATAATCTAGATATAATATTTTATTAAAAAATAATAAACATACTAAACCATAATAATTTAATTAGATAATATTTTTGAGTTATTGATAAATAATATTTTTAATTGTATTTAAATATAAAAATAAAAAAATTGGGATGTTATACTTGGCACTAGGTGGTTGTAGTATGAGTCCCACAAGATACCTCACAATGCCATCTCACCTTATCTCTTAATTTTTCTTTAATTTCTTTCTTTTTAAAATTCATAAATTATCCAAAATTGACTTGAACTCCAAGACTTGCTCTTGCTCTTGTTGGGCTTCATCTTGATGCCATCTTGGACATTTCTTGTGTCCAATTGCTAATTGACACAAATCTCAATACACTTTCCTTATACCGATATTCTTAAATTCCTCTAATTTTTAGAATAAATACTATGAAATTATTTTAAGGGTTGTAAAATTTTTAGAAATTAGTTCTAATATAAAATAAATTTCTTATAAAGTTTATAATTTTCTAAGATCCATAAGTCCTAGTCAAAATTCCCTACATTTTCTTTAAATCTTTTATCAGTGTCCGATTTTACCTTAAATTTCATAATTAATTCTAGAGGACTCCTTTTTGAATTCTTTAAGTTTCATAAATTCTGATAATAATTATAAGAATTTACTATAAAATTTTATCTGATTATGATTTTTGAAAGCTACTGTAATAATCTCCAGACTTTGAAAATTAATATCAATTTAATTGTACCTTAAGAGTCTGTTTGGTTGGAGGGAAATAGAGGGGAGGGGAGGGATTTTTCTCTCCTCCCCTTGTTTGGTAACATAAAAATTTTAGGTGAGGAGGAAAAATTTTAAAGAATTTCCCCTTACCTCCCCTTATAACCCTTCCTTCCAAAATTGGGGGAATTTAGAGGGGAAAGGTAATATTTTAGCTTGTGTAAACTAATATGCACATCGAAATTCTTAATATTCCCACAATACCCTTTTGACTTTCTTCCTCATCTTCACCTACTCCCCAATATTTATCTATAGAGCCTTTGAACTTCCACTAGCCACTGTTGTTATTTATGACCAGTGACCTCATAGTTGCGACTATCTCCACACTTATCCCAGAATTATGTAACACTGCATTTTTTTAAAAAATATTTTTTTATTATTATATAGATATTTTAATTATAATATTTGTAATTATTATATATAAATATAAATTTATTGAATTTTATTCAATATTAATAATTAAAAAAAATATAATTTTATATGATTTATTAAATATTTTAAAAAATGACTTAAATAAAATAGGGTTAAATTTGTCCAGATAAAAATATTTTATTTCCTCTCCCCTCATAAACTAAATAAGGTAATATTAAAATCCCTAATTTCTTTTTCCCTCCAATCAATTTAAATAAAGTAATATTAAAATTATTCCCTTTCCTCCTCTCTATTAAAATTCCTTCCCTTCTCTTCCTTTAGTTGAACTAAACAAACCCTAAATAAAAATTATTAGAGATATTTTTGACCCAAATTATATTCTTTTTTAACTAGTAAAATTTGTGATAGAAATATTTTTGGGTAATTTTGGACATTTTCTAGCTTAACTTTCTATAATTACCATTTTGCCCCTTAATTTGGCAAAATTATACTTTAGCCCCTGAATTTGCAAATTCTACTTTAGTTCCTTTCTGCAAAATTTAAAACTCCAATTTGGTACCTAAAATTTCAAAACTCTATTTAAGTCCCTTTTCTATTTTTTCTTGAATTTTCTATATTTAACTTTTGTCTAAATTACATTTACATCTTGTAGCTTTATAACTTTTTACTTTTCTATTTTTTCTTTGACTTAAACTTATCTAAATATTATCTTTTCTTTTTATTATTATCCTAATCTATTCTTAACCTTTTTCCTCTTTCAATCTTCGGCATGTAGGAAAAAATTGGGATGCTACACTACTAGTGTGTTAAACCTTTCTATCGAGATAAATTATAAAATGATAACACATAATCCATATGACTTTTGCTTTTGAGAAATGATCACCTTCTTAGTAGTATACATTTTCATCAAAGTTTTTGAGGCATGTATAAATTTATTGATTGTTCTCATATCTATTTTGGTATATAACTTTCTTGGACTCAATAAGTATTGGGTACCATGGAACAATTTAAACTCATTATGCATAACTAGAAAGAAAAATGAACAAACTAATGACTACCCAAAGTCATTGGTAACAACTTGAAAGAGCATGGAAGAAAAATAAAAGGAAGGAAAATAACATGAGTTGCAACACTAGAAGTAGTATTACTTCATGGATTTAGATTGTAATACCTTACTTCTGTACGTCTTAGAGACTATTTGATAGCATTTAGAACCACTTACATACCTTTAAAGTCCATTAGACAAATATGAAATTTCACTCTTCATGAGTTACAGCTTATATGGTATTTCCATATTAGGCAACAAACTTCGAATAATCATAATTAATTTAAGAAAAATTGAAATGAAGCGGTTTAAAAGGCTACACAAAGTAACATAATGAAATTTAAGAGAAAAATATTTATTCTGACCAACTGACCAGTCAACTGAGTCAATTATGACATCAAAATTTACTGTTCATTTGGTCAAAAGTTTTGGGAAACAGATTCTAATCTTTAACTTTGAAAATTCAGTTCTCCTTACGTGGACATCAGAATAAGGCATACTTGGTGTCAACTAACTACTGGTAAATTATCGTTTGTTTATTCTATCATTTACTATTTTTCATTACATTATAAACACATTGCTTAAACTCTTCATATAACATATTACAATAACAATTCATACATCCATCATATAACATTTATACTATTCAATCCCTAAATTATCTTCATGCTTCTTCATCTTCTTTTATCATTCATGAACCTATTGGGATTGGGATTACATAGAGGGGTGAGATTTCTGGGAAAATCTCAATAGAAAATAGAAACCATACAATGTATACAACTCTATGCTTAATGTTACTATGTGTGCACTTAATGATCATGTTTGCATAATGATAACTTATATACTTCCATGTCCCTTAATTATAACATATGGCTATACCATAAAAAGAAACAGAGCATCACTTAATCATACATGCTTCACATAATCAAAGTAAGTAACTATCACATAAAACATTCAAACAACATAAGTATACAAGTAGGTAAGTTCACTACCTTGGAATAACTCTATTTCCTTATCATTTCTCTTTACCTCTTGATTTTCCTTACATCATTGTCCTTTCTTTGTGGTCTTTTTTACCACATTTATCAAGGCATAATAAACCATAACATCATACTTATAATCTATTCCTAAGTCAACATAGTTTATTCACTAATCATTAACCTATTAAATCTCTATATTTCTCTATTTTTTATTAATTGGTTAGACTTTTGAATTAATTTATACTTTGATTTTACCCTACATAATTTTTCTTTTTAAATCCTTTTATGATTTTAGAATTATGAAATTCTAACTCCTTCATGCATTTATGGACAGAACTAAAATATAACCTATTTGTTTCAAAAAATTCTCATTTTGATTCTAATGCTTCCAATACTTGTTTCTATACTTAATCCCATATAATTTTTAATTTTAAAACTATTGGAAGAATCAAAATAATGAAATCCTCATCACTTTTGATGCATATGAGCAGTAACAGAAAGGGTTTTAAAACTTCCCTTTTTCCCATTTCAATGCTTCCAAGGTTCCAATCCTACACAAAATCATCATTTAAATTCAATGGAAGCATTAGATAATTGAGAATCAATCTCCTCCTATCCAGAATAGCACTGTCCAAATGGCCTCAAGAAAAGTAAAGTAAAGAATCATAATTTAATTCCATAACCAAACATCCAAACTAACTTGTTTAAGTACTAATTACATGATTCTAGTTTACCATAACCAAACATCCAAACTAACTTGTTTAACTGCTAACTACATGATTCTAGTTTAATCTTCCTTTTCTTCCCTTATTCTTGATTTTTGGCCAGCAAGTTAGGTCAATGGAAAAATCTATTTTCAACCTCTAAAACTTAGGTTTCAATCTTCCAAAACATATATATAAAAGCTAGGAATATTGCTTACCTTATGTTTTAAATTGCTTGATCACTAAGTGCCTTGAATTGCCTTTGCTTTGGCCAAGTTTCCAAATGACAAGAGGTTCCCCAAAGGTCCATCATGAATCATGGTTTTGCACTAAAGGGAGGGGTATTTATAGCCAAAACTTTGGCATCTTGGGACAAGATTATCCCAACTTTTTCTAATTATTACATAGTCTTAATCTTGAACTTGATTGGTTGTTTAATTCCTTAATCATGCTTAATCCTATTCTTACATTATTTTATTGCAATGGAGCACATGTGATAATGCTTTCTTATTTTCCCTTTGTGCCATATGGAAGGAGTGTGGGGTCTACAAGACACCTCATAATGCCACCTTATGTCATTTGCACCTTCTATGAAATTTCCTTTCTTTTTTCCTTTTTATTAATTCATAAAATAGTGTAAAAATTTCATTTGGTTTCTAAAACCTCTCTTAGCAATTTAGCCCTCACTTGATGCCATTTTGGAACAAAATTGGGTTTCACTAAATATTAGGCACATATCCCAAGGCATATTATTTAATTTTTTATATTGATATCCTTAAATTACCCTGATTTTTTAGATAAATTATATAAAATTCTTTTAATTGTTCTAACATTGTTGTAAATTCATTCTAATATAAAATTAACTTCTTGTAAAGTCTCATAATTTTCTGAGACTCAGAAGTTCTATTAAAAATTCTACCCATTTTCTTCAAATCCTTTATTGATATCTTATTTCACCTTAAATTCTCTAATTAATTCTACGGGACTACTTTTTAACTTCTGTTAGTTTCATAAATTTTTATATTAATTATAATATTTTACTAAAAAAATTATCTAATATAAAGGTGTGGAAGATACTTACTAATCTCTATACTTCAGAAATTAATATTAATTTATCAGGACCTTAAATCAGAATTTTGAAAAATAAGCTTGATCCAAATTCTGTCATCTATCTATTAGTAAAATTTGGGACAAAAATATTTTTGGACAATTTTAGGTCTTTTTTGGCTTAACTTTCCATAATTACACTTTACCCCTAAATTTGAATTAGTCTATGAAATTACCAAATTTTATTTTAGTCATTTTCTACCAAATTTGAAAGTCTAATTTGGTACCCGGCATCACAAAACTGTATTTAGGTCCTTAAACTTTCTATTATTTATAATTTAGTCCCTAGACTTTCATTATTTACAATTTAGTCCTTGAACTTTGACTAAATTACAGTTTAACCCCCTTTTGCTTTATAACTTTATACCTTATCTCTTTCTTTGAGTTAAATCTTTTTTAATTATTATCTTTCTTTCTATTTATCGTTATAATTCCTTCCAAACCTCTTTCCTTTATCAGTCTTATACAGATAGAAACAAATTGAGATGTGACATAGATCGTATATCGAGCAATTCTAAACCCTCTCTAGCTAATATCTTGCTTTATATACATTCATAAATAGGAGCATTATATGTGTGTGCCTATTTTTTTGGTTAGAGCATGATAGATATGTTGCTCTTGGAGTATGCAAGAATTTCTCTCTCAATAAAATCAAAACTTAACAAACATAATGATGATTCTAAAAGAAAAACATAACTAAAACTGCACATCACAAAAATAATTAAATATGACAAATCTAACAACAATAAGATAAAGCAACAAAGTTTAGTTTGAGATGCCACATATAAAATATTGAGATTAAACAACAACAATCAGATACAATAGCATGTTTCATTACAAAATAGATAATGTATATAATTTGAGATGCCACAAACACATAATAAATAAATAAAACAAACTCATACGTGAAGCTATTAGATCAAACTCATAAGGATTACACAAGGAAGTGATGTAGGAGAAAAAACACAAATAGATAAGATACAGATTGCTTACTTGCTCAGATTCTAGTATAGTCAAGTGAGTATGTGACTAAGATTTCAGTTTAAGTGAGTGATTGACTATTGAGTGATAAAACCCAGATTGAGCAATGCAAAATGAGAACACTAAATCGTGATAGCGAGGTCGAGATCGACTGTGAAGTGAATAGTCGAGATCAAGCACTTGAGAGTAAGTGGTGTGACTATGAGTGAGTGAAATGACTAAAAGTTTAGGGTTCTGGCTCTTCTTGGGCTCTGACTAAACTTTTTAAAAGACAAAAGATATTTAATTATATTGGCGGGCATGGCAACCCATGGGTAAGCTCTTATACTTCATTAGCCCATTCATTTTGTGTCCTTTTTGGGCGAGCTTAAATGAACCCAATTTCTACGGGTTATAGTGGGTCCACTGAGTATCAGGTTGTTTGCTTAGCCTTATGGAGTTTAATAATAATTTTTTCTCTACCAATTGCCTATAGGTTCAACTGACGAAGGGGTGAGACATGCAACCATTTGGAGCATGTTTGATCCCTGGGGAGTACCACTTTATTCTAGTTCCAGTCGTGATGCTTGGGGAGACATCCTAGCTCCTAGGTGCTTAGGTTTACGCATGAGGGTAATAGACAGCTCACCTTGCCTGATATTGGTATCGTCTAGGAAGAAGGAAGACTTCACCCTGCCCTCAGATCGTAGGTAAGCCCAACCCCTTTCCAAAATAATTTGTATAAAAATATGAATTTTTTTCTCTTGTGTATAGAGAAATTTTGAAGAAAAAAAATAAGGACAACCTCAAATCACTTGGAGCAATTAAGAAAGAAGCGGCAGAAGTAGCTATATCCTATCCACCAAAGTGTTGGGTATGAGACTGTTTTAATTGTAGGTGTTTGTCCCAATTAGTTGACAACATAAGTGAGAGATTCAATGCTTGGGTTGATGAATTTAGGGATCTCCTCATAATTAGAATGATTGATGGCATTAGACTTAAATTGATAAATAAGTGGGCAGAGAGTGAAAAAATGTTGCAAGGTGTAGGGGTGACTTTTAGCCTAGCGTATGTTGCTCTATTTGAGGAGAACAAGATTTTGTCCATGGATTGTAGGGTCTTTTTCAATGGTGATTATGGTTATAAAGTGACTAAACAGAATGATATTCATAATGTATTCATCACTAGAAAGCAACGTATTTGTGGGGCAAGGATGTAACATCTTAATTTTTATTTTAGGATTTAAGTAGCATTTGAAGGAACTAATTTCTAATAGATAAAATTGTTATTTAATTACATAAGTTAAGAGAATTTATCTAAAGTATGAAAAAATAGAAACAAAAATGAAATAATAATATTATTTCTATTAAAAAATAGAAAGAGAATAAAAAGAAGAAGAAGAAATATAAGTCTAGCAATTCCGTTAATATATATAAATAATATAATATCAAAAAGAGAAAGTGGATCCATACCCCTTTTTATAATATTTAAAAAAATCCACATAAAAGTAAGTAACCCGCTGCATTCTTCTTCTTCTTCCTTCTACATTTTCGTTCTAGCTCTACTTCCCTCAATTGATAAATATTCAAATCCAATTGAGCTCTATTTTATTCTCATAAAATCTTTCAACCACCATAATTATTTCCTAATTATTTTTCTATACTAAGATAGCTCTTTAGAAATATAATTTCTGTTGTAAGCAAAGCAAGTTTGAGGATTAGGGCTTGAAACAAATATTGATTTTTCAACAAATGAGAACTTTAGAGTTGTAGAGGTAAGTGAATACTTGTATTTAATCAGTTTAGAATTTTTTATTACATTATTTAAGAGATTTGTGGTTAGGGTATAAATATTTGAGTGTAGAGATGATTTAATATGATAATTTTATTGATTAAATTTGAGTTTTATGATTGTGTTATATTTATTGGAGGTTGATAGGATGCAAATTGTGTATAGTTTTTATAACATTTTGAGGGTTTTGTGACAACTTTACCATTCATTTTGTGCCTACAATTGTGTTTTTGTGGTAATACATGATTGTGCTTGGCAATATGCCAATTTAAGGGTAAAATGGTAAATTAACTCCTTCAAACTGCATATATGTTGTTCTTTAGTAACTGGTTGGACTTTTACAGTGAGCTTTGATGTTGAATTACAAGTATTTTGGAGGAGAACCAATGATTAATGTGAGCAGAAAAGAGATCACAGGAGAAAGAGAACCAAATCAAGGATGTCAGTCTCTATGCACTTCAGTCGTGACCAAAGTGCCCATAGGTCACGACCAAAAATAAGATATGATCGTGACCAAAGAAGAAAATTAGTGAAGATGCACGTTTTTTATTAGGTTATTCTGGCCTTAAAAGGAGAGGAAAGCAGCAGGAGTCGAGGAGGTTGATTTTTACCTGATACGGCTAAGAAGCAGTTCTCGAACATTTCTCCATACTTTCTCCATAACCTATCCACATATCTTCCATCATTCATCTTTCCATTGAAATATCCTTACTTTTATATGTTTTAGGGACCACTTAATAGCATTTAGAACCACTTACAAGTCTTTGGAAGTTCATTAGCTAGATCTGGAATTTTTCTCTTTCTCGGGTTACTGTTCATATGGTATTCTAGACTATGCAACGAACTTCAAAAAATCATAATTAATTCTAAAAAAATTGAAATAAGGTGGTTCAAAAATATACATGAATCTAACATCTTGAAATTTAAGGTAATCTATACCAAATGATTAACCAATTAATACATTTTATTCTTCAAAGTTTACTGTTCATCTGGTCAAAAATTATGAAGACAGATTCTAGTCCCTTACTTTGAAAATTCATTTGTGTTGTTATACACATCCAAATGAAGCATTCTACCTATGAATTTAAAGTTCTGGATGTGTGCTACACACTCATAAAATTTTGTGAAATAATTCCTTCATTTACTAGGTCAAACGGAAGCCACAACAAAACTGCTTTAGGATCCACGTATTTACCATTTCAGTTTCTTTTCTTTCACTTTCAATAATTGTTCCAACATGTATAAGCCATCAAATAAACTTCTCAATATTCATATACATCATGTACATATGCCATAATTATTATAAATAGTTTCATCACATATCTAGACACCTTACATGGCATTTACATACATAGATAATTCATAGCATATACTAAGATCTCAATTACTTCTATTATTTAGCGCTTCTCCATATATACCTTTTCTATAATACTTGACCTAGATTTGTTGTTTATGGGAGAGTGAGATTCTCGAGAATCTCATTAGTAAACATTACCACTTAAATATGCAAGATGGATGCTAATGCATAATATGTAATTTCATTAAACTTTCTTTGATTAGTGACATGCCATTATGCGATATACTTTTGCATAAAAGTGCATGGCCATGGAAACATGTTCTTTAAAATACATTCAACATCATTTATCGTGTCACAACATCATTCAAATATCACATACATGTCAACACATAAGCATGTGAGGTAAGTTTACTACCTTGCACTTAAGCTTTCGTCTTGATCTTTTGCACTTGCTCCCTATCTTTCCAATCATGAAGCCTTTATGTCAATCACTTCCTAACATCTTCTTGGATGTTTCAAGGTCCTAAACACATTCATATTCATCACATAATTCATTAGGACTCATGAACTCCAACCATATTCAAGACTAACCTTGTTACACTCTTTATTATCATAACTTTCTCTAATCTTCACTAATCCACTTGGTTCTTGAACCAATTGATGTCTTGACTTTAACCTACACATTTTCATCTTTTGAATCCATTTAAGAGCTTATAATGATGAAATTCTAGCTCCTTCATGGCTTGCTATACAGAACCGAACACATGCATACAATTCTTTCAAAAATTCTCATTTTGGTTCTAATGCTTCCCATACTTTTTTCTCTACTTTATCCCACACAATTTTTCACTTTAAAACCATTGGAAGCATCAAAATCATGAAATTCTAATCACTGTTCATGTGAGTGAATAGTAAGAGAGAAGAATTCCAAAAACTACAATCTTGAGATTTTAATGTTTCCAAGGTTTAAACAAAAAATCATCATATAAATTCAATGGAAGCGTTAAATTATTGAAATTCTATTTACTTCCATCATGAATAGTGCAGAATGAACAGGTTCAACCATGGCAAAGTCAAGAATATCAATTTGATTCAACAACCACTCACTTAACTAGCTTGTTCAAGCTTCAATCATACACTTCTAACTCTAATTTCTTCTTTCCCCTTTCATCTAGGGTTTTTAGGCAGCACAACACCTTAGAGAAAATTCAAATTTTCTCCTATGAAAAATCTAAGTTCAAGCTCCCAAATCAAAGGAAACTAAGCTAGGAGAGATTACTTACCTTTAATCTCTAGCTTGTTTGAACTTTGGTACCTTGAATCTTCTTTATCTTGGCTTGAGTTTCCATTTTGCAATAGTTTCCCCAAGGTTCATGAGGCCACAATTTTGAACCAGATTTGAGGGGGGTGTTTATAGAAAATTTTATGGAAAATCAATGGACAAGATTACTTTGTGCACTATTTGATCTAAGGGCCCACATTTAATCTTGGATTTAACTTTTTCAGAAATAATAATTATGACATCATCCATGACATCACAAGGGACAAATCAAGGGAAAACTCATGGGAAATGTGTCAAAATTCTCATGGTAGGAAGCCTCTAGAAAAATTTCAGTCCAATCCGGTACCGATCGGAGCAGTTTCACCAAAAACCTGACTGTTTTTTGTTCCTAATTTTTATAATATACTAGGATATGTATTATATCCTAAAAATCAATGTCTAGGCTTCTCATAACATTGACATTGTTATACTGAGTATTTATCTGCCATTCATCCCTTGGAAAATAACCAAAATACCCTTAGTGTCCTTTCTTACAATATATTAACCCTAAGGGCATAATTGTCATTTCGCCCCTCGTTGTACTGCCTTAGGGCATATACTGGCTCTAAATAATCATATTTATACTCTACGCCATGTTTTTAGCCTGTTCCAGATGACCAAAATGCCCTCCATCCATCACTGGTCCAATATGGGCATCCAGGGGCATTTTCGTAATTTCACACTTTTTTTGGACACTGGCCCCTTCTACTGATGAACTGGTACCTTGGGTTTTAGGCCCTCCTTGGAATCATCATGGGCCTATATATGAGGTCATCTAATCTCATTCTATCCAAGCTTACATGCCGATAAGTTCCACTATCAGATCACCGGTGTTATCAAACTACCGTCAAAAATCACTAATATGTGAATAAATTTTTATACAGAACTTCTTCTGGGGTTATGTTAGATCTAGGATATCTGACATTGTGGGGTACAATTTCCTATAATTCTCCCACTTATATATGAAGTTCATGAAATCTGATAAATTTTTAGATAACTTTCAGACTATCAGATAAATATATGCTATCTGAAGCCCTAATAAAATTTCTGTATCATGCTAGATTAACCAGTGCAACTTCCTCTATTTATTGATGGAATGTGGGACTAAAATATTTTTGGGTTTCTAACCCTTTTTGGGCTGACCTTTCTATAATTACAATTTTGCCCTTAAACTTTTTACTTAATTACATTTTAGTCCCTTAACTTTTGGGCTAACTTTTGTTTCTACTTTAACTTTTGGCCTTTAAACTTTTCTAATTTTCGTTTAGGTCCCTTTCTTCCGTCAGGACTCATTTAATGTAACATCCTTACTTTTATAACTTTACTATCTTATACCCATCTTATACTATCTCTTTTGGGTCTATCTGGCCTTCTAATATATTTATCCTCATCTAGAGAATCTATTGGTCTCTCATTCTTATTTTCTATACTCTTATCTAAACTCTCTTCATTGTCTGAAGGATGATCAAAGTCTGGATATACATTATCCTCGCATATCACTACTGGCTGGGGGTCTCCCTTATTAACTGAAGCCTCAGACTTAACCTTATAAAATCCTATATCTACTCCTACAATATTTGCTTAATTAACCAATGCTAACTATCTCAGTACATACCCTAACTTAATAAAGTACTTACTATTTATAGTTAGGGTCTGGGAAATATCTTAAATCATGCCAGAAACTTCTGCTCTGATACCAAAATGAAACATCCTCACTTTCATATATCTTAGAGACCATTCAGTAGCATTTAGAACCACTTACAAGACCTTGGAAGTCCATTAGCCAAATTTGGAATTTTACTGTTTCTCGAGTTACTATTCATATGGTATTCCAGATTATGCAATGAACTTCAAAAAATCATAATTAATTCTAGAAAACTCAAAATGAAGTGGTTTAAAAATCTACATGAAGAAAACATCCTGAAATTTAAGGGAAAAATAATTTCTAGACCAAATGATTAACCAATTAATACATTTTATTCTTCAAAGTTTACTGTTCATCTGGTCAAAAATTATGAAGACAGATTCTGGTCCCTTACTTTGAAAATTTATTTCTCTTGTTATACACATCCAAATGAAGCGTTCTACCTATGAATTTAAAGTTCTGGATGTGTGCTACACACTCATAAAAGTTTGTGAAATAATTCCTTCATTTACTAGGTCAAACGAAAGCCACAACAAAACTGCTTCAGCACCTACGTTTTTACCATTTTAGTTTCTTTTCTTTCACTTTCAATAATTGTTCCAACATGTATAAGCCATCAAATAAGCTTCTCAATATTCATATACATCATGTACATATGCCACAATTATTACAAATAGTTTCATCACATAAAGGGACACCTTACATGGCATTTACATACATAGATAATTCATAGCATATACTAAGATCTCAATTACTTCCATTCCTTTCTTCCATTCTTTAGCCCTTCTCCATGTATACCTTTTCCATCATGATTGACCTAAATTGGTTGGTTATGGGAGAGTGAGATTCTAGGGAATCTTAGTAGCAAACTCTACCACTTAAATATGCAAGATGGATGCTAATGCATGATATGTAATTTCATTAAACTTTCTTTGATTAGTGACACGCCATCATGCTATATACTTTTACATAAAATGCATGGCCATGGAAAACATGTTCTTTAAAATACATTCAACATCATTTATCATGTCGCAACATCATTCAAATATCATATACATGTCAACACATAAGCATATCATATCAAGCACATAAAGAGGTAAGTTCACTACCTTGCCTTAAGCTTTCCTCTTGATCTTTAGTACTTGCTCCCTATCTTTCCAACCATGAAGCCTTTATGTCAATCACTTCCCAACATCTTATTGGATGTTTCAAGGTCTTAAACACATTCATATTCATCACATAATTCATTAGGACTCATAAACTCTAACCATGTTCAAGACTAACCTTGTTACACTCTTTATTATCATAACTTTCTCTAATCTTTACTAATCCACTTGGCTCTTGAACCAATTGATGGATTGAATTTACCTTACACAATTTCATCTTTTGAATTTGTTTATGAGCTTAGAATCATGAAATTCCAGCTCCTTCATGGCTTGTTGTATAGAACCGAACACATGCACACAATTCTTTAAAAAATTCTCATTTTGATTCTAGTGCTTCCCATACTTGTTTCTCCACTTTATCCCACACAAGTTTTCATTTTAAAACCATTGAAAGTATCAAAATCATGAAATTCTAATCACTGTTCATACAAGTGAATAGTAATAGAGAAGAATTTCTAAAACTACAATCTTAGAATTTCAATGTTTCCAAGGTTCAAAACCTTTCCAATCCTACACAAAATCATCATATAAATTCAATGGAAGTATTAAATCATTGAAATTCCATTTCCTTCCATCATGAACAGTGCCAATCAAATAGGTTCATCCATGACAAAGTCAAGAATATCAATTTGATTCAACAACCAATCTCTTAAGTAGCTTGTTTAAGCTTCAATCATATACTTTTAACTTTAATTTCTTCTTTCCCCTTTCATCTAAAGTTTTTGGGCAGCATAACGCCTTAAAGAAAATTCAACTTTTCCTCCCTGAAAACCCTAAGTTCAAACTGTATATTACTGAAAGAGATTTGTAAAGGATTATGACGAAGATCAGAAGAAATGATAAAGGTTAAATGTGTCTTGAAGAAAGAAAGGGTCCTAAATGAAAATTAGAAAAGGTTGAAGGCAAAAAGTTAAAGTAGAAACAAGATTTGGGCCAAAAGTGGTAATTTTTAAAAGTTTAGGAACCTAAATATAATTAAATAAAAAGTCAGGGACTTAAATATAATTAAGTAAAAAGTTTAAGGGAAAAATTGTAATTATGGAAAGGTCAGCCCGAAAAGGGTTAGAACTGCCTAGAAGTATTTCAGTCCCATATTCCATCAGTAAATAGAGGAAGTTATGTTGATTAATCTAGCATGATACAGAAATTTTATTAGGGCTCCAGACAGTAGATATTTATCTGATAATCTAAAAGTTATCTGAAATTTTATCATATTTCATGGACTTCAGATAAGTGAGAGAATTACAGGAAAGTGTGCCCTATAGTGTCAGATGTCATGGATCTAACAGAACCCCGTAAGGAGTTATGTATAAAAAAGTTATTTCTATATAAGTGAATTTTGATGGGAGTTTAAGAACACCCGTGATCCGATTATAGAACTTATCAGTATATAAGTTTGGATAGACTGAGATCAGATGACCTCATATATAGGTCCATGATGACGCCAAGGAGGGCCCAAAACCCAAGGTACTAGTTCATCCGTAGAAGGGGCCAATGTATAGAAAAAGTGTGAAATTATGAAAATGCCCCTATGTAGCCAGGTTGTAGGCATGCTAGACAGTATGATGTACTGAGATACAGAAGATCAGTTTAAGAAAAGGTTTAGAAGTAGATCCTCTGTATGATAATCAGGAGTTGATCTACATTACGAAACACTTTGTGCAGATAGTCTCTACAAAAAAGAAAAAGTAGAAGTTATAATAAGACTTGCCTAAGAATGATATAATACATGGTTTAAGGATAAAGACATGATGGCTAATAGATAGAAGGTTAATGTTCCTAAGGAAGAGGAAAGAATAAAGAGATCTCTATGATGAGATTATAGAAAATAAGAATGAGAGACCAATAGATTCTCCAGATGAGGATAAAGAGATTAGAAGGCCAAATAGACCCAAAAGAGATAGCATAAGATAGGTATAAGATAGTAAAGTTATAAAAGTAAGGATGTTACAGTTAACCTCTATTATTTCTTCTGATCATTGTCATAATCCTTTCCAAATCTCTTTCCTCTATTAGTATTATACAGATAGGGAAAAATTAGGATATGACATCCATCACCATTTTTCTGCTTTATTCACGGCATCATATCTGAGCAGCGATTGCAATAGAGCAGGAGTTATGAGAGGCTAAATCTTTAGTCTTTTGGTAATAGATCGCATATCTTGAGCTTATGGACTGCACTGTACTACACTGGGGAGTTTTCTGTTTTAATCTCACCTTTTGGAATTCCTAGATCTAGGGTTTTGATTTTATGGGTAAGGATTGGAGATCGATCGATTATTCTGAGATTAGGTTTTGTAATTGAATTTGGATGATTTGGATGTTGGTTTTAACATGAATATTTTAGTTTTAATTTATGGATAATTGGGCTTTTATCAACGATCATTTCTAACTGATTCAATTGCTTGAAATCTATGGTCATCGATCGATGATCATTCGAGGGCATTTTCATCATCTGATTTAAATACATGCTAAGTGATTTTTAAATAGCGCATTAGTGGTTCTTGAACTAGCTTAGATCAAAGGAGTTTATGGAATATTAATGCTCTGGACTCAATCAATCGATTGAGATTTTATTCAAGACTTAGTATTTTAAAATTCTCATATCATATTAGGAGTAAGGATATATATGTTTCCATTATCAAAAGTCTTTCTCAACATATTTCTTTAACAATCCACTCATTTTTCAACCTAATCAAAAATACAAAAATATTTACTTTACTGTACCCTTATTTTATTGCATAAAAATCAACCAAACCCAAAACTTATTTTTACTTTCAATCAGGTTTTCAATGATTTTGTCACCAATTTGCTAGAGTTCCAATAAAAAGGGCTCCTTGAGAATAATAATAGGGTTGTGCCTTATATTGCATTAATAGGATGCAATTACTTTTATTTTGATTAGTTTAACGACGACAATCTGCTCGAATCAATAACGCTATTGCTAGGGAGCCAAGTAATTGGTTCATTAGCAAATAGTCGTTAATTTCATTACTTACCTGAGTCATTTTTTTGTTTGAATTTTAGTTTTGTTGTTTTCATTTCATATCACTCTTCATTTTTCAAGTTTTTGCAAATTTGCTCTTTGCACCTATAAGTGACGACTAAATATAATTGTGTCACGACTGGATTGCTTCTCTATAGTGCTTGATTACTCTATGTGAGCTCCAGTCGCGATAGTAACAATCTCTGGTCACGACTGGTTTGGAAAATTTTCTCTCTGTGATTTTTGGTCGTGACTAGACCATATTTTAGTCACGATACTGAAACAAATTTTTAAAACTTTTCTTCTTTGTGTAATTGGGTCATGACCAGTTGAATTTTTTTGTTGCGAAAATTTTGTGTCTGATTGTGATTGCTTGCTTGGTTATTCTTGATTGTTCCGGTGTTGCATATGTAGTTGAGCTGAACAATTAGTGCATTTTGAACCTAAAATTGAGAGAGAACTTAGGAAACTAAGAAAAGAATTTAAGGAAGAGGCAAAGTCAATAGAATCTGGTTCAGAATCTAGTGTACCTGAATATGAAATTGAACTCAATTAAGAGATTCCACTAGAAATTTCTAACATGGCTGAGATTAATCCTAATGGGCATAATAGACAAGGAGAAAATGAAATACCAATGAATGTAGAAGATAATAGAAGTGTGAGGGAAATAAATCATTCGTATGTGAATTATGATCCTTATGGTTTTATACTGAAGAGGCTAATTTTGAAATTAAAGGAGCTTTGATTGTAGCCTTACCTAAATTTTATGGTTTTGTAGGAGAATGTCTGCATTGACACTTACAAACCATGTATATCATCTGCTCTTAATGAAGCCTCCAATGATTGTATTGGATGATGTCTTAAGGAGGTGTTTCTATTTCAGCTTAGAAGGGAAGGCTAAGGAGTGATTATACAATCTACCAACTCATTTCTCCACTATTACATGGGATTAGTTGAAGTAAACATATTTTGAATAGTTCTTCCCAGCCTTTAAGACACCTCGGATGAAGAAGGAAATTACAAATATTCTTTAACAGGATAGAGAGTCATTATATGAATATTGGACAAGATTTATCAACTTGTTGGCTCGTGCCCACACCACAACATGACAAAGGCTGATTAGTAGACATTTTCTTTAATGGTCAGGTACCTTGAATATAGTAGCAAATAGATCTTTGAGAGATAAGATTCTACAAGAAAGTTGAGATTTATTCCAAAAAATGGCTAATGAAGACCATCAGACTGAGGATCCAAGGAGAATGCCCTCATCATCTTTGGGTAATTCAAATGAGATCTTAACATAAATAGCAGCTTTTAGAAATTGAATGGAAAAGATGATGAATTTAATTGAAAGGTAGCTATATTTCACAAAGCAAGTTCATGTAGTAGGAACCTCACAAGCACTAGTTACAAGATGTGAGTTATGCGATTCAATGATACATGTCACAAGTACTGTGACATACAATATGAAGAGGTAGCAGCAATGTATCAAGGGAGAGACAATCAATACCAGAAGAGAGATCCATACTCTAACACATACAACCCTGGTTAGAGAAACCACCCAAGTTTTAGGTGGGGAGTGGGGAAAATAGGCTAAACTAATTCCAAGGAGGTAGTGCTTCCTCAAGTAATTACCAAAATAATGCAAGGTCTATGGTTCCAACTCGCCCTAATGCTTTAGTGACATCAAGACTAGATGAGACTTCTCAGTTATTGAAAAGTATGGTAGCATAAATGAACAATATGAACAGTAGAATCACTATATAGATAACAAGCTCAAAGAGAATGATGGTCAGTTTACCTCCATAGCATTAATTCTGAAAAGTATGCAGAAGGATAATGTAGATGTGCACAGGAAACTTGAGGAGTTAAGTTCCAAGAATGCATATATTACAAGTCATTTAAATCAAGTTACCAATACAGTAAGTGACATCCAAACAAAGAGCAGCAGCAACATACCTTCGAATACTATCATTAATCTGAAGGGTCTAATGCCATATCACTTAGAAGTGGGAGAGAAGTTTGATTTAAGGAAGATGAAACGATATGGAAGATTATGGAGTTGAAAATTTAGCAATGTCAAAAGTAAAGATTGGGAAATCAGAGAGTATTAAAGAACAACAACTTATGATCAAGAAGGCAACCCAAGAGGAGAACTGACACTCACAAGAGGAAATACAAGAAAAGCAAGAAGAGAAAGTGATAATGCCAAGTCTAGCATATAAGGGAAAGCAAATTGAGGTGAAGGCGGAGTCGAGCAAGCAATGAGCCTCTACGCATACAGGTAAGGAGGTAAGCATAAAGGACCTCCCTTTCCCAAAAGCTTATTTTGCTAGAGAGAAAAAGATTGATTTTGAATTTGCAAAAGATACTTTCAATCTCTTCAATAGTTAGAAATAAACATCCTTATGGTTCAATTCCTCAAGAGAAATCTTAAATATGCTAAATTTTGCTGATAAGAAAAAGTTTAGGCCTCTTGAGAGAATTCAAGTGAGGACTAATATGTCATCACTTTTTAAGGCTGAATTACCGGTTAAGTGCTAAGACCCAGGATCTTACACAATCCTATGCACTATAGGCAATGTTCATATTAAGGGAGCATTATTAGATCTAAGGGCTACCCTTAATGTAATGCCATAGTCAGTATGCTTAGCCTTAGGTATTAGTAATCTTAGAGACACAAGTGTAGTGCTCCAATTAGCTGATAGATTAATTAGGTATCATAAGGGAATTCTTGAGGATATTCTAGTGCAGGTTAAGGATTTAGTGTTCCTAACTGATTTCTATGTTATGGACATGTCTAGTGAGCTAGTGAATGAGAGCACTTTGATCCTAGGTAGACCTTTCCTTCAAACTTCCAAGACAATCAATAGTATGAAGCATAATTCTATTACAATAGAGGTTGGAGGACATGTAGTGACTTTCAATATGAATAAAGTAATGAAATATCCTTTTGATCGTTCTACTTTTATTGGGTTGAATACTATTGATTACGCTATTAAAGAAACTAGGGATGTGCATGATGAGTAAGATCCTATGTTTCATAATTCCTAGAAATTCCATGAAGCATTGCAGGAGCATGCGGATTCAAATTCATCTTTGAGTACTGATGATAACTATTTTGAATCTCTTTCCTCTATTTATTCTTTTTCTTGCTCTTATGAAGGAAATGCATCTTGTTTTAATTGTTTTGATGTGAATAGCATGCTGTCAGTTTCCAAAGATTTCTCATTCCTATCTAACCTGGATACAATATCATCATTCTCTAGTGATAATATTTTTGGAAAGGAAGTTGTGAGTAATTTTACAGGAAAACAAGACATTGTGGAAACTGAAAGTGGAACAAACAAAGAGGGGTCAAGCTTATATGACCACAAATCATGACATCAAGACCTTAACATCGTGATTAGATATGAACTTGCTAAGGGACAGACTCTCTATGCAATGGAGTCGTAACAAGACGATTATTTGGTCACAACTAGAAACTCCTTAGACATCCTGTTGCTACACGAAGATGATGAAGTCACGACGGCATATCAGGGTGCTGACTGATATCCTCTCTGTGATCCCAAGTTGTGACTAAATGACAATCATGTCGCAACCAAATATTCTAGAGACACCCACTGTCAGTTTGAGTCATGACGAGGAGTTAAAGATAACCTTGAGAGGTCACGACTAGAAACGGCAGGCACAACCAGTAAATTTTAATTTCCTTAGCTTCACAGTCCTCTATTTTGGTTAAAGGGCCAATATGTTTTGACTCTACTTATCCTTACTCACATTCACCAATTACCTCTCATACTTTAAGATTCTTAAATGATTTAACCTTAAATAATGATGCATGAATATAAGAGACTAATCTTAACTATGTTGTAGCTGTGGACTCACTTAAGATTGGTGCAACACCTAAGGAGATTGAAAGCAAGATGGAGAATCTGAATGAATTGAAGGAGAGTGACCTAAATATGTTGTAGTAGTATACCAAGCTCAACTGGGTGAAGTACTTGAGGAAGTGGAATATACAAAGGATATAAATGAAACACCACCCAAGTTTGTTGCTAATATATACCAGCCACAGTTGGGCAAGTTCAAGTTTAAACAAGGAAAATTTATGACAAGCTTGGATGGACTTTGCAATGTAATCAAAGTGCACAATTTTGGTATGCTCGGGTGGAGAGAGAAGACAATGGGGAAGATTTTTCAATCAAACAACTATCTCTCAAAATTCTATGAGTTCCCACCATTGCCTTGAGGCAAGGTTGTCCCTTTCCTATCTCTTACTTCTTACATGATTTCTTAGTGTGGTATATGTTTGACTTGTTGGTTTGATGATTAGAAAGGGATGAACTAATAGTAGTAGGAGTTAATTTTTTTCCTGCTTGATGATTCAATAGGATAGTGTTTAATTTTAGTTTGCTTCTATTTTGAATAATACCCCTATGTTGCCATGTGTTATTTACTTAATATTGGTTCTCTGAGTTGAATCCACACTCAATTGCATGATTTTAGCTTACCTATCTTGTCATCTTTGCTTTCCTTGTATTGCAATGTATGATTTGAATGTGACATGAGCTTCACTGTGAAATTGCATTGAGTAATGTGTTTAACTGCTATGCTAAAGCTAGATTTAAATTATCTTATATAGAGTTGTGGTGTCTATAATTCTGCTGACAGTGAGGACACTGTCAGGTTTAGGTGAGGGGAGATATTCTTGTGTTCTGTGCTAATTAATATGAAATTCTTCGATTAATCCAATATTTCATCACAAAGTTTCTGGTTTTTTATCTTATTGTGTGATGAATTGCTAAAACTTGGATCCCCAATTTAAACTGTTTTATTGTGGGCTAAGGTTTTTGTGTAAAAGATGTTTTGGGCATTGAAAATTATCAAGTGGTAGTCTCTGTGATTTTTAGTTATGACCTATGTGTTGCGTGGTTGTGACCTGATGTGGACCTTTGGACTTAATATGCTTTTTGTGAAAATCAGTCATGACATGAGTGCTTCAGGTCATGATAAACTCTCTTTGTGGATTGCTGCCGCGACCTATGCATTGTATGGTTGCAACTAGTTGTTGTAAGTTTAGGGTAACCACTTACTTGAAATTTGGTCATAACCTTCACTACCTCAAGTCACGACCTGAGTTTAAAAACACCCAATTACCTTCTCCTTGCTTTGTGCAATGCTGTATAGAAGGATTCCTTTTGAGCTACTAAAGTTATATAAATGATTCATTACCCTCTTATTTTTAACCTTTTGCATGAAATAGTTTATAGAAACCATTGCTACACTTAAATTTTTGAAAATGGAAACTGAATTGGAAACACTTAAGTTTTTACTGTTACATTTGGGATTATTACATGATTCTGAGTGATTACTTTAGAACTTTTAATCCGTCATTCAAGAGGGTTTTCAATTATGATAAGTGTTTTAATGCCTAGTGAATGATGGACATTGTTTGAGACTTTAGCTTATGAGCAATTTAGATAAAAGCCTTAGTTGGAAGGATTCTCGGCCTAAACTTCTATATTGAGTAGTTATTCAATTGATGTATATCCTCTAAAACTTGTCTTAGCTCTGAGTTAAAAATTACTTGCGTATTTATGTTATTAAATATGATAGAGGCATTCATTTATAAACCCTCTATCCTAAACAGAAGCGCGCACATATTATATCCATAGTCATCCCCTTTGAGCCTATCATTTTTACCTATCATAGAAAGTCATATATGTATGAGCATCTCTTTGAAATAAACTTCTTATTCATGTCAGAAAATCATTGTGATTGCGAAATTATGCTAAATTTTTTATATACAAGGTGCCAACTAAAGGAGAGAAAAATCATATTGCTCAAATAAACAAAAGAAAAAAAATGGTGCAAGAACAATTGAAGAAAGAAAAGAGCATTGAATCCTATTAGCATAATCACCATCTCTACACCTTAGAAGACATGAATTCATGTTATATATTCATTATCACATTTATATGGAACTTTATATCCTTCATATCCCATTCCATGTGGCCTATCTTCATCATTACACCCTTAAAAGACCTCTTGATTCTTGCAAAAGTGTTGTATAGTTTATGAGATTTAGAGCCATTACAAGCATATGGTAGGATGTTTTCCAATTTAAATATGAGTAAAAGAACCGTAACAATGAGATGATATGGAGAACTAAACACTTACATCCTTAGAGAGAATCTATTGCGCTCATATAGATGAGGTTGATTTCATTTAGTAGTTGATTACTTGGGATTGCTCATATTATCACTTCTGCATTCGCAAAAAGATGGGGCATTAATTCTCTTAAGGTTTCACTGTGGATTATGTTATTACCTCAAATTTAACAGCTTTGGCTTAGGTGTATTTCATGTCTTTGTCTAGGAGTACAAAGATTCAAATATGGGGGAATTGATAGAACACAAATTATGTATGGTTTCTGTAACATTTTGAGGGTTTTGTGACAACTTTACCATTTATTTTATGCCTGTAATTGTGTTTTTATGGTGACACATGGTTGTGCTTGACAATATGCTAATTTACGGATAAAATGGTAAATTAACTCCTTTAAACTGCATATATGTTGTTCTTTAGTAACTGCTTGGACTTTTACAGTGAGCTTTGATATTGAATTGCAGGTATTTTAGAGGAGAACCAAGGATTAACATGACTAGAAAAGAGATCATAAGACAAAGAGAACTAAATCAAGGATGGCAACCTCTATGTACTTCAGTCGTGACCAAAGTGTCCACAAGTCATGACCAAAAATAGGATCTGGTCATGACTAAAGAAGAAAATTAGTGAAGCTGCTCATTTTTGATTAGGTTATCCTGGCTTTAAATTGAAAAGGAAGCAACAAGAGTCGAGGAGGCTGATTTTTACCTGATACAGCTAAGAAGTAGTTCTCAAACATTCTCTCCATACTCTCTCCACAACCTACCCACATATCTTCTATCATTCATCTTTACATAACTATTTTTCTACTTTCTTCATGGTATCATATCTAAGCAGTGATTATAGCACAAAAGGAGGTATGAGAGGCTAAATCTTTAGTCTTTTAGTGATAGATCGCATATCTTGAGCTCATGGACTATACTGCACTGGGTAGTTTTCTGTTTTAATCTCAACTTTTGGAATTCCTAGATCTAGGGTTTTGATTTTGAGTAAGGATTAGATATCAATTGATTATTCTGAGATTAGGTTTTGTAATTGAATTTGGATGTTGGTTTTAACATGAACATTTTAGTTTTGATTTTTGGATAATTGGGCTTTTATCAATGATCGTTGGTAACTGATAGGATTGCTTGAAATCTATAATCAACAATCGATGATCATTCGAGGGCATCTTTATCATCTGATTTAATTACACGCTAAGCAGTTTTTAAATAGTGCATTAGTGGTTCTTGAACTAGCTTTGATAAAAAGAGTTTAAGGAATATTAATGCTCTGGACTCAATCGATTGATTGAGGTTCTATTCAAGACTTAGTGATTTTAAAATTCCCATATCATATTAAGAGCAAGGATTAGTTAGGTTTCCATCATCAAGAGTATTTATGAACATATTTCTTTAACAATCCACTCATTTTCCATCTTAATCAAAAATATAAAAATATTTATTTTACTGTACTCTTATTTTATTGCATCAAAAATCAACCAAACCCAAAACCTATTTTTACTTTGAGTCAGGTTTTCAATGATTTTGTCACCAATCTGCTAGGGTTCCAATAAAAAGTGCTCCTAGAGAAGAATGATAGGGTTGTGCCTTATATTGCATTAATAGGGTATAATTACTTCTATTTTGATGAGTCAGATGAAGACAATCAGCTCAAATCAATAGTGCCATTGCAGGGGAGCAAAGTAATTGATTAATTAGCAATTAGTTGTCAATTTTATTACTTATCTGAGTTATTTTTTTTGTTTGAATTTTAGTTTTTGTTGTTTTTATTGCATAGCACTTTGCATTTTGCAAGTTTATGTGAATTTGCTCCTGCACCTGAGTCATGACCAAACATAATTGTGTCGCGACCGGATTGCTTCTTTATAGTGCATGATTACTCTCTGTGAACTCCAGTCGCGATAGTAACAACCTTTAGTAGTGACTATTTTGGGAAAATTTTCTCTCTATGATTTTTGGTCACGACTAGACCACATTTTAGTCGCGATGCTGAAACAAATTTTTAAAACTTTTATTCTTTGTGTAATTAGGTCACGACCTGAACACCCTTGTGTTGCGACCAGTTGACATTTTCTACTGTGAAACTTTTGTGCTTGATTGTGATTGCTTACTTGGTTATTCTTGATTGTTCCAGTATTGCATGCGTAGTAGAGCTAAACCATTAGTGCCTTTTGAACCTAAAATTGAGGGATAACTTAGGAAACTAAGGAAAGAATTTAGGGAAGAGGCAAAGTCAACCGAATCTAGTGTCCCTGAATTTGAAATTAAACCAAATTTAGAGATTCTATTAGAAATTTCTAACATGGCTGAGATTAATCCTAATGGACATAATAGACAAGGAGAAAATGAAATACCAATGAATGTAGAAGATAATTGAAGTGTGAGGGAAATAAATCATTCACATGTGGATTATGATCCTTATAGTTATACTGAAGAGGCTAATTTTGAAATTAAAGGAGATTTGATTGTAGCCTTACCTAAATTTCATGGTTTTGTAGGAGAATGTCCACATCGACATTTACAAACCATGCATATGATATGCTCTTCAATGAAGCCTCCAAGCATTGGATGATGTCTTAAGGAGGTGTTTCCATTTTACCTTGGAAGGAAAGCTAAGGAACGGTTATACAATGTACAACCTAATTTCTCCACTTTTACATGGGATCAGTTGAAGTCAACATATTTAGAATAGTTCTTCTTGACCTCTAAGACAGCTCGGATGAAGAAGAAAATTACAAATATTTTGCAACAGGTGGAGAGTCATTACATGAATATTGGACAAGATTTATCAACTTGTTAGCTCGATGCCCACACCAAAACATGACAAATAAAACATCTTTACTTTTGTACATCTTAGAGACTATTTAGTAGAATTTAGAACCACTTACAGGACCTTGGAAGTCCATTAGCTAAATCTAGAATTTTACTCTTCTCGAGTTACTATTCATATGGTATTCCAGATTCGGCGACAAACTTTGAAAAATCATAATTAATTCTAGAAAAATTTAAATAGAGTAGTTCAAAAAGATACATGAAGATAACATCTTGAAATTTAAGTAAAAAATAATATCCAGACCAAATACTTAGTCAATTAATACAGTTCAATCGTCAAAGATTACTGTTCATTTGGTCAAAAATTCTAAAAACTGATTTTGGTCCCTTACTTTGGAAAATTTGTTCTCTTGGTACAGACATCAAAATAAGGTGTTCTTGGTGTCAAAATGAAGCTTGATATGTTAACTAAATTTTTATAAAAATTTTATACATTTATCTCATCATTTACTATTTTTCATTAAATCATGACGTCACTACTTATATTGGTCATACATCAACATTTGATATAACAATTCTTCACATAACATTTATACTATCCAATCTCTAGCTACTCTTCATGCTTCTTCATCCTCTTTCATCATTCATAAACCTACTGGGATTGGGATTACATGGATGGGATGAGATTCTGGGGAAATCTCAGTAGCAAATGGTACTAAACAATGCATGTATTAATGTAAACACTTGTGCTTGCTTGTGAAAGTGTTAACATTGTGTAATGTGCATGCTTCCATGTAACATATGAAATACAATTGATCAAAGTAATAATAGAAATATAGCTTCAAAGATAAACACATATGCAACACGATTCAATATAGCCATAGCACAACCAAGCATACATTCAATACATGCAAGTTTATGATAAGTTTACTATCTCATATACTTGACTTTCTTTTACTTTATCTTGCCTCTTTCTTCTCACTTCTCTTTGATGTGTGGCTGCCTCCTTGGAGTCCACCATCAAATCCTAACATCACATAATCATCCATCCATTATAATCTAACTTCCTTGGACATTAAACTTACTTTAACTAACATAACTTCCTTTGATCTTTACTAATTGACTTGGCCTTTGAACCAATTGATGTCTTGACTTTACCCTACACAATTCCACTTTTAGAATCCATTTATGAGCTTAGAATCATGAAATTCTAGCTCCTATACACTGTTCTGGATAGATTTAAAAAACACACATAATTCTTCCTAAAATTTTCATATTGATTTCAATGCTCCCATACTTGTTTCTCTACTTTATCCCACACACCTTTTCATTTTAAAACTATTGAAAATATCAAAATCATGAAATTCTAATCACTATTCATGCAAATGAATAGTAATAGAGAAGAATTTCAAGAATTAAAACTTTCAATACCAATATTTTCAAGGATCAAAACCTATCTAATCCTACACAAAATCATCATATAAATTGAATAGAATCATTAGATCATTAAAATTCCATCTCCTTATATCATGAATAGTGTAGACCGAAATGGTTCAACTATGGCAAAGTTAAGAATATTAACTTGATTCAACAACCAATCACCTAACTAGCTTATTTAAGCTTCAATCATATATCTCTAACTTTAATTTCTTCTTTCTCATTTCATCTAAGATTTTGGAAAGCATATACACCTTAGAGAAAACTCAAATTTCTTCTATGAAAACCCTAAGTTCAAGCTCCTAAATCAAAGGAAAATAAGTTACGATAGATTGCTTACCTTTAATCTCTAACTTACTTGAACTTTGGACCTTGGATTCTTCTTTGTTTTGGCTTGAGTTTTTATTTTGTAAGAGGTTCTCCAAGGGTTCTCCTTCACAGTTTTGAGCAGAAATAGTAGTGGTATTTATAGAAAAATCTCATAGAAAATGAATGGCTAAGATCACTTTGTGCACTATTTGATCTAATGGCTCATAATTGCTCTTACATCAAACTTGCCCACCAAGCCAACTTGAGATAATATCACATGACAAAAATCTTCTCTTCCCCTTACCTTTGATGCCATGTGTGAGGTATTATGGGTCCCACCATGTGCAAACCGTAATTCTCACTTTATTCCTTTTTCTTTTCTTTTCCAAATATTCATAAATTATTCATTATTGGACTTGGGATCTAAGAAAAATTTTGGGGCTTATTGGGATACCCTAGGATGAAATATTGGACTTCCCTACGCCTTCCTTGGGTCCAATAGCTAATTGGCACAAATTCCAAGGTAGTTTCCTTATACCGATATCCTTAAAATATCTTAATTTTGAAATAAATGCTAGTCACTTCTTTTAATGGTTCTAATATTTTTCAAAATTCATTCTAATATAAAATAAATCCCCTACAAAGTCTCATAATTTTTTGAGACCCAGAAGTCCTGATAAAAATTTCCTACATTTTCTTAAAACCCTTTATCGGTGTCTGATTTTACTTTAATTTCTCAAAGGGCATTATTGTCTTTTCATACATCATCAGAATATTCCCTGACCTTGGTCAACTATTCTAGGAACTCTCCTTGATTGCCTAACCTTAGTCAAATGACCAAAATACCCTTCATTTATCTCTGGCTCATTGACACAACATAGTGGCACACTCAGTGGTATTTTCATAATTTTATATTTTTTCTGGTCTTTATTAGCCCTAGTCCGTATAGTTATCTAAAACTATTATTGGGCCTATAAGGAACCATTTTGAGCCCTTTACATAATTTACTACCTTCATGGGCTCAACTCCTTAGAAATTCCCCTGAAACGAATTTATTTGGTGTTTTAATCTAATATAAATTCTATAATAAATTCTACATGACTCCTTTTCGAGCTCTGTTAGTTTTATAAATTATCATATTAATTATAAAAATATAGTACCAAATTTCATCTGATTCTGAGGTCCACAGGATACTGTATTAATTTCCCTTTTTTCAGAAATTAATATAAATTTTTTGGGACCTCAAATCAAAATTCTGTATTGTGTCAAACTGATCAAAATAATTTTTTCTATTTACTAGAAAAATTTGGGACTAATATAATTTTGGCCATTTTTGAGACTTTTTTTACTCCACTTTCAATCAATTACCATTTTGCCCTTGAACTTTTAAAAATTACACTTTGCACCTTAAAACTTAAAACTTTTTATTTTAGTCCCTCATCTTTATATCTTTGTCTAATCATTTTTTTCCTTTCTATTCATCATCATAATCCTTTCTGAACCTCTTTCCACTATAAATATTGTACAGATAGAGAAAATTAGGATGTGACAACAAAAGCTGATCTAGGAGATATTTTCTTTGATGGTCTACTCCCTCACAATCAGCTATCCTTGAATGTAGCAGTAAATAGAATTTTGAGAGATAAGACTCCATAAGCAAGTTGGGATTTATTCTAGAAAATGGCTAATGAAGACCATTGTACTGAGGATCATAGGAGAATGTGCTCATCATCTTCGAGTAATTCAAATAAGATCCTAGCAGAAATAACAACTTTAGGATAGTCTTGGATTGCGATTATGGGATTGAATTTGCAGCATGAAAATTAAAATTATTTATTTATTGTTAATTATGATATTACTTGATATCTGTCTCACTGACATCTAACAAACACATATTGGTATGTATGATGAGTAGAAAATATTGGTTACTAAGGATTTAGTCTCACCCTATAGTTATTTATATTTTTCAGGAGTTTATTCAGTTGTCAGTTTGGAAAGGAAGGTACTAGAGGTATAGTGGTGCTATTTGATCTGTATAGCATGCTTCTTTATGTTTATGTGTTGAATAGAGTAAATTGTCACTATTGGGCATACTTTTATTTATATTTTAATAATTTACTACTGTGATTATCATACTGGACATTGTGTGTTCGTAGAAGGCCGAAGGCCTTTTAGAATTATACATGTGAATTTATGGATCTATAGTAACTATTTTGCTATATTAGTAGTATCATTCAGTATTTTGTTTGTGTTATGGGCTTTGGTGTTGTTTACCCCGGTTTGACGCCCTGAGTCTAATTTAGAGTTTTAGAATTTATAACAATGATAGTGGTGTTAATTGAAAGCTTAAACCCTATAATCATGTTGGTAGGGCTAAATCCTTTCTAATATGGTTTTGTATGCAAAAGTTATGTGAAGCTCTTATATACATGATAGTATCAGGATGTCAGTTTTACTCTTTTCTATCATGACTAACTTTTTCAAAATAAGTTGAACTCTCTTAACCATGATAGTATTGGAAAGGTAGTTTGGTCTTTTTATAATATTTGTTTGTTAATTAAGAAAAGTCCTTTTATAATTATAGTACACTTTCTTTTGAATTTTAGTAAATTTCTTTTCTACCGTGGTTAACTCTTTTGAAAGTAAGGAATTCATTTATAACCATGGTTACATTGTGATTGATTTATATTGTGAACAAAATGGGTTCAATAACAAATATTAGTTATAATATGGAGAATTTTACAACTTGGTATCATTTTCAAGGTTGTTTCCTGCTTGTGACATTACATATCTTACATATTAGTGGCAGTATACATTATTTACCATACATTCCCTGTTATTCTTTGTTCTTGTGCTTAATTCTTTGGTGGGTTGCATCCTTAGGTGGGGAGAGGATGGTATGGACTCGATCACGACAGAGTATGCTTAGTGGTAGTAAGCTTAAGCACAGTAGGTCTTAACCAGATTATGGAGCAATAATAGAATCGATAAAGGAAGTAGTGTTGGGTGTAGTCAATGAGAGGATAAAGAAGTTTGAAGAAAAGATTCTAGAGAAGTAATGATCATGATATAAGGGATTGGGCAACCATAATGAGACGGAGAATGGTTTTGCAAGTGAGGGCTATGATGGAGAGCATGATCATGTTAGCCTTGATGGGGGAATCATCAGGAGAAGTCTTTTATTACTCACTATTGAGTAACATCACTAATGTTTGGAAAAAAGTGCATAAGCATATCCCTCCAAAGTTTAAGGGAGGACTGAAGGCTTTAGAGGAAGAGAAGTGGATTAAGAGGATGGAGACGATATTCTTAGCAGTCCTTTGCATCTCACAACTAAAGGTACAAGTGGCTATTACATATTTGGCGGATGAGGAGAGATACTGGGGGAACAGTGTGGGGCCAACAAATACATCTAAGATGACTTGGGAAGATTTTAAGAAGATGTTCTATGATCATTTCCTTCTAAAGGAACTACATATAGAGAAACAATCCCAGTTTTACTCCTTGTAGCAGAATGATATGTGTGAGGACCTATTTATCACCAATTTTATTGAATTGGTAAAGTATGTCCCTTACTCAAAAAGGTGAATTACTTTCTTTGGAAGGCCTAATAATTGTTGCCTTGTGCCAAGCTAGAGCTGTAACAGGCGTTGGCTCTATATAAGTCTGAATTATTTCAGGATATGTGTGTCAAGTTGAGAGTTATGGCTAGAAAGGCTTGAGAGGTAGGCCGATCATAGAAGATACAGGCTTTGGTTAGGGGGAACAGCTATCCAGGACCTATAGGAGGAGTAGGAAGAGACAACAATTTAGTGACAGTGGCTCAGGGAGTTCATGCAATAGAGGCTAGGGGAAGAGAGATAATGCATGTCAAGGATTTTAGCAAAGGAAATAGGGCTAGAGGGGCCACATTGGGGGAAATCAGAATCCTCATAGAGCACTTGCTTATTTGGTATCTAGTGTATCTAGGCTATGTCAGAGGTTTGGTAGGACTTATTCTGGAGAGTGTGGGAATGCTTTAAATGCCATAAACTTGGGCATGCCACTAAGTTTTGTCTACAAGCTCAACAAACCCCTTAGATCGGTTGTTCTAGTATTCGCGTATAAGTTTATACTATGACTCTAGAGGAAGTTACAACATTTCCCAATTTGATGTAAGTTACTGTCTTTCTTCAAGGCCATGAATCGTATGAATTATTTGAATATGGTGCTACTCATTCTTTCATGTATATGGATTGTGCTAGGAGATTGAAATTACATGTGACTGATTTGCCCTATGATTTGAAAGTGTCAACTCATGTGGGAGCTACTGTTATTACTACCCCTCTATATTAAAAACTTACTTTTAAGTTTAAGGAATGATAGTTTTTGATTGATTTGATTTGCTTTCCCTTGAGGGGCTTTGAGGTGATTGTCAGCATGGATTTGTTGATAGCCAATAATGCCATTCTTGATTGTAAAAGGAAATTGGTGACTATTTCGATGAGTACTATACTTGTAGAGATGCCGAAGAGTCCCATATGTTTATCTGCTGCAGAAGTTGTCAAAGCTGTTAGGAAAAGGTGTCAAGCATTCATTGTTTTCTTCTCTATTGATGTGGATGCAGAAGCAGGGATTGACATATTGAGGTGGCTAATGAATACCCATGAGTGTTTACAGAGAAGGTGTCTTGTTTACTTGCAGGGCATGAGGTTGAGTGTTCTCTATGAAATTAGTTCTAGGGATGACTTTGATATCAAAGGCACCATATAGAATGTCTCTGTCTTAATTGGCAGAACTAAAGAAGCAGCTTGAAGAACTGTTTGATAAGGGTTTCATCTGACCAAGTGTTTAACTATGGGGATCACCGATTTTGTTTGTAAGGAAGAAAGAGGGCAGTATAAGATTGTGTACTGACTATTGACAGTTGAATAAGGTAACGATCAAGAATATGTACCCATTTCCTATAATTAATAAGTTATTGGATTAGTTGGCAGGATATCATTAGTTAAGAGTTCAGGTTGAGGATATTCCTAAGATTGCCTTTAGGACTCAATATGTACACTGAGTTCCTAGTTAGGATTGTTTGGTTGATGAATGCTACAACTATCTTTATGGATTACATGAATTGATTTTTTAGACCTTACTTGGATAGATTTATTATGGTTTTTATCAATGACATATTGATATACTCTAGGAGTGAGGAGGAATATCGATAGCATCTTCACACTGCTTTAAAAATTTTGAGGGATCATTATTTGTATGCTAAGTCGTCAAAATGTGAATTTTGGCTGAATGAAATGAAATTCCTAGGTCATGTAGTCTTCGCTGAGGAAGTAGATATAGGCCCAAACAAGGTTGACATAGTGTTGAAGTGGGAGGCTCATAAGTCAGTGACCAAAGTGAGAAGTTTTGAGCCGGCTATTACCGAAGATTCATTCAAGGTTTTTCTCATATTAAAATGATGTTGACTATGTTGACCAAGAAAAATTAGCCATTTGTTTGGACTAAGAAATATGAGGCTACTTTCCAAGAATTGAAGTACTTACTCTTCCTACCCCAGTGGCACCATATGTTTTGTACACGAATACTTCCTTGAAGCTTAGTGGGTGTATGTTGATTTAGAACAATAAGATAGTGGTTTATGCTTCAAGGCAATTGAGACAGCATAAGGAGAATTATCTGACCCATGACTTGGAGTTGGCAGCTATTGTAACATCCTTACATTTATCTCTCAGAGTATGCATTTAGAAGCAATTAGATGAACTTAAGCTTTAGTTAGGCCCCAAAATTAAAACTTTGCAAATTGGTCTTCTGGATTATTCAATGTACATTTTTCTAGTTTCGACAGTCCAACTTTTAAAAATCATAGCCAATTCTACAAAATTTGTATAGAGGTGATCCAAATTTCTACTTGAAGTTCTTTCAATGCTCTTTAAGGACAAAATACAAAACTAGAGTAAGTATTTGCTAATTTGTATAGTTAATTCATTGAATTTTACTATTTATTTGGTCAATTCTAGAACTTCTAGATTTTCTGCTTCAACTTTGGAAATTAAGATCTCCTAGTGTACATATCCAATTAAGGTAAACTACCTATAATTTTAAAGTTTGGGATGTGTACTACATGTTGACCAAATTCTATAGACATATTCATTCATTTACTAGGACACATGGGAGCTGGAAACTTTCTACTCCAAGCCCATGAATTTGCCTTACTAAATTCTTTCTTTAATTCTTTTTAACTATTCTAGCATGCTTGAACTGTTAACTTAGCTTCTCATATACTCGTACACACATATGAACATGTGATAATTATTCTATATAATTTGGAATATTACATAATATTTATAGAAATGGAAAATCAAGCATGTCATACTAGAGCATACAATTTTCCACTTTTCTTCTTCCATTTATTGGCTCTTCTTCATGCATAAATCTTCCATAATGAATGGCCTATATTGGTTGGTTAAGGGAGGGGTGAGATTCAGAGGAATATTAGTAGCAAACATTACCGCATACATGTACAAGATGGATGCTAATGCATGATATACAATTTTATTTAAACTTATGCTAGCTAGTTACATGCCATCATGCTCTATGATTTGCATAAAAATGCATGGTCATGAAAATCATATTATAAATAAAATTTCTAGCAAAAATTATCATGTCAAAACATCATTCAATCAATTTATACATATATATAAAAAACTTGCTCCCTAAGCTTTAAAACTAATGAGGACTTTCAACCAACCTTAGTGAATCATAATATTGGATGTCTCAAGGTCCTAATCAAATCCACATTGATCATACAACTCATTAGGACCAAGAACTCACACAATGTGGAATACTAGCTCACTTTACTTAACCTTGTTCTCTTGATTTTAGTATTAGTGTTCTAGCTTTCTAAAAATTATTCTCACAGGCCAATCCTACACAATTTTGCATGAGGATTCCAAATATGAGCTTGGTTTTATCAAATTTATACTCCTTCCTAATGAAACTGCCTTGGCCGAATGGTTATCTTCCTTGGTGCCAAAATTTCACTTTTGATTCCAATGCTTCCAACTTTACTATCTTAACTTAGTTCCATATAATTTTTCATTCTAAATCCATTAGAAGCATTAGAATCATAAAAATCACATCTTAGAGTTTAGAATATAGTAAGGTCATGGCACTCCACTAATTCATGAAATTCAATCAATTACAAGCTATAACCACTTGAATCCTACCCTTTCCTATCCTTTAAACATATATCTAACATGATACTTAATTTTCTCTAAAATTTCCAGATTCAATCAGCAGCATAATTACAAGAATTCAAGCTTCTAAATCCATTAAAATCCTACCCAAGCTCAAGAATATAAACTACTAGAAAATCAAGAGCTAGAATGGTCTTTTACCTTGATTATATTGAACCTTGAATCTTGATCTTGAATCCTCTCTCATGCGTGATGCCTTCTCTTTCTCTCTCCCCTCTTTAAATTAGTAGTGTTTCCCTTTCATTCTTCATGATCGTCCATGCATTACATGGGGTATTTATAGAGAAATTGTTGGAGTATAGGGATAATTAAGCCCCTCAAAGTCATAATTTTACAAGATCAAATGAATGGCCAAGATTGCACCATCTAGCCTCCTTGCATCATCTTTATGACATCATTCATCACATGTGGGGCCATATTGAAGAAGGAGGAAGGATATCAAATCTTGGCCATTGAATCCAACTTGTTCTCCAAGTTTCTTCCAATATACACGACTCTCATTTATTTGGTTTGTTTATGGCCTTATGGAGCTTTTAAAATTATTCTATCTACTCCATAATCTTCTTTTAATTATAGGGAAATTTCACAAATTTTCTTGGGCTATAACTCTTCCTTTAACTATTTCTTTATGAATTTCCTATAAAATGCCACATACTGGCCATAATTGCTTGTTAAACTCTAATATTTTAATGATATCTAAAAGCATGAATATAAGTTATAAATTTGGGTAAATAATATTCCTTATTAGATCCTTTAGCATTCAACATTTAAATATTCTAAATATGTTTTTAGATTGCTAAACGGATTTTGAAATGAAAATGTTTTCTATATGTGTGTTTTTCAAATACATAATTTAAATTATTTCATGGATTTCAATTCATGTTGATTAATAAAAGTGTATATCCATGATTTGAAAGATAAATTTGAATTTCAATGCCTACATAAAATTTTTTTATTGTATTAAATGTATACAAATGATTTTGCAAATATTTATTTTTGAAACATATAGGCATCAATATCGGAGATTAATACACTTCTATGAAATTTAAAAAATAATACAAATGTATTTGCTAGAAACATCATTAAGGCTTTTATCCTCCAAAGAGTTAAACATTCTTTTGTTTAACAATGCTCATCTATATGAAGTTCAAGCCTATCTATTTAGAAAAAAATATTCTAAAACATCAAAGCCTTATGCTTAAAATGTTTATTCACTGGAATATAAGTTGCTAATTTAGTCATTTGGACAAACAATTTAATGTGCTTCAATGTTCAAACATCAGTTGGAAAATGAGCATTCTTTGAACCTTCATCGTTATGTTTCTTTAACGGATATTCTATCCTATATGACTTTTGTTCTTAGAAAATTCCTAGACATGTTAACATTATTGTTTAACATGTAATCTTACAAAAATATTCTTCTATAACCTGATGACCTCCAATATTTCCATAAAATTAATTTTTCAAAGTCTATATTTTTGAAAAATCACATTGAAATTGAAGAAACATTATCTTCAAGAGAAAGTTTCACATTTAAAAATGCATTATCTTTCAAAAACTCATCTCCTGATATATTCATCCGTGCTCATTGTGGATTCATTAGTTTTGATAATGAGTTGTTATGTTATATAATCTCATATATATGAAGAAATTATTCTCTATATGACCATATTAACCATTCTCCAAGAAAGAAAGAAATTTACATTTATTACAGGAGAATAAAGATATATCTCAATGAACTACATAGAAGATACATCAAGTTTGAGATATGATAAGCATGCATAGAAAAGAGAGAACTGGAGCTATAGCGTTCATTTGGATTATCATCAAAAAAAATTTTCAAACATAATAAGAGAGGAAGGCAAAGCATTTCAAGAAGCAATTCATCAAGTTGCCAAAACAAAATGAGCATTTCTAAACCCTCTCTTTATATTGAATATATCTGAGCTATTTAGATGATAATATTTCCTTGCTATATATGTCTATGTGTTTATCTAAATATTCTTTGATGCATTATGTTTTTAACTAAAAGTAAGATATTATTTTTGAAGATAACGTTATTAAAATATCATATGAATTTGTGAAAGAAGTCATGCATTTATCAAAGATGTTATCGTTAAAGGTTCTTATTGATAAAGGCTTCGATAAACATGAAGATAAAAGTAAATGGTTTTGATACCTATAAATTGAATCTTTTCAAAAATCTACTCGATAAATCAATTTATCAAACATGTTTTCGATAAGAATAAACTGATTTAAAGATGTTGTAGTGTGTTAAAACTGGAATTTATCGAACATCTTAGTGATAAAGGCTCTTTTCGATAAATTAACTTTATTTTGCAATGTGCTATGTGCTATTTTCTTCGACCAATTCATTGATAAGAATGTTTATCAAAAGGTTATTCAATAATTATGTGAAAAGTCATTGAAATTTATTGAACAACTTATCGATAAGGGTACTTATCAAAAAGTTATTTGATAAATTAAGTATGTTTAGTAAAATAATTAATGTTTTTGATAGAATAATACTTTGATAAGATTGTTTATGCAAGAATTATTTGATAACTCCTGTGTACTTTTATTGAAAAAAGTTGTTATTTATCAAACAACTATTCTATAAGAAGGCTTATCGAAGAGCTATTCGATAAATTTCTATCCATTTCTTGAAGATTTATCAATAAACATTTTGAATAAGACACTTATCAAAGGACTTATTGATAAATTATCAATTATTTAGTGAAAATATGACTGTTACTATTCAGTGCATCAAATTTCTTCTAAAAAATCTATCATTCTCTTTGAACCTAGAAAACCAACCTTCTAAACATTAATTAAACCACTTAGAATCAGTTTCCCCAATATTCTATCAACAAAATTTTCCCTTAGAAACCTTAAATTTCACCTCACCTTCTTCGTATACACTAAGTCCACTATTCATCAGCTCTATCTCTTAATGGTAAGAACAAAAACTCCAGGAGGCAGTCCAGAGGAAGAAAAGAGCAAGAGAAAGGCTTCATCCTCTAGGTCAAAGTATAAGCCTAAGGTTGTAAAATATAAGAACCCATCGAGAGACCAAGCTCCTACTGTGTCAATAACCCAAGCTCAAGCATCAATGGAAGAGACACCAAGCCCAGTCAGATAGAGTGTATGGCAAGCTTTGAAAAGAAAAAAGAATCTTCTATTAACTGTATCTAAAGAATCTAACCTTGAGCATACACACTTCAATGAGAATCTTAACCGTGTGGTACATTTGGTCACTCACACTACTACTACTTCCACTGGACAAAGGAGTGAAGGTATCCTTAAACCATCTCTAAATTCTCCTACTTCTATCCCCACATTTATTCCTACTCTATCTAGTCATGTCTCTTTAGCATTGCTCATGGGAAATCTAGACAGAGGAATAGATAAAGGAAGATATATGGCTGAATATGGACAAAGAGAGAGTTTTGTCCTATAGTTTACATTGACTTGGAATACCTCAAGTTCAATGATAAAACCCAATTAGATATCTCCAAACCCATGAAGTATTATAAGAACTAGTTAGGAATTAGCCTTTAATATTGTTATGAAGTGGTAAGGAGGTTCTTCTGTAATATTAAAGTCTTTGAGGAGGCCAACGAAGAAGATGAAGTAGTGACGAGTTATCTGACCACTCAGTTAGGGGAAGAGAGATAAAATTAGACTCTAAGATCCTGCTAACAATGACAGAGCATGAGAAAAGTTCTGATTTATCCATAAGAGAAACCTACAAAATCCTTATGCTTGATGACAGCTTATCTAGTGATCTCAAATTTATACTTAAAGACACGTGTGATTTTCATAGGATAGTATATTATATATGCTCGAGGTGAATGGTCAATAAATCTGGGAACTTTACATAAATGACTCAAGAAGATTATAATCTTTTGGCTAGAATTATTAGCGGGAGAAGATTAACATAATTTCTTGATTTATAGTAAGCTGAGAAATTTTTATTTCTCAAAGACCAAAGCCACCCCTCTTCCTTATCCTCAACTGATTTCTTTCTTCTTGAAATGTAATAACATTGATTTCTTTGGAAAAGGTAAGAAGGAAATAAAAATCTCTAAACTTGGAGCTGAGCATATACATCTAATGAGGATCACACTACCTTTGCCACCTAGTGGCAAGAGAGCTCAAAATGGCAAACAGCCAGCGACCCCTTCAAGGCAACCAAATAAGCACAGTCTTCAGCAAACCTAACTCAACCTTTATCTTCTCCTTTATTTGTTCAAGTTGCTATACAACATCTTATATAGCAAGAAATCAAGAGTTTTAGAGAAGATTTATTGGCTCAAGTTCAAGAGAGCATGAAATCTTCATATCATAATTACTCTTAGTTGCTCAATAAGTTTGGACACTCTTTGGAGCATAAGATTGTTTATGAGGTTGCAAAGGGTAACAAAGTTAACGAGGGATAAGTGTCACTTTTCTCCATATCCTTGATTTGTAGCCACAAGTACTTAAGCTTATAGAAAAGGAAGTGACTGATTTAATGAAAAAAATTACAAGTTGTCATATCCCAATTTTTAGGCCTTGAAGCCCAGTATATAGCCTGAAAAAGGGATGCTACTAGACCCTATTGAGCAGAGGTCTCAATAAATAGAGAAAATTATGATGATCAGTTTGATACACCATAGAGTTTTGATATGAGATCTCGACAGATTTATATTAATTTTTGAAGAGAAGGAAAATTAATACAGTATTCTCTAGACCTTAGAATTAGATGAAATGTGGCAGTAAATTCCTATAATTAATATAAGAATTTTTGAAACTGACAGAGCTCAAAAAGGAGTTCTGTAGAATTTACTACAGAATTTACAGTGGATTAAAAGACCCGATAAATAGATTTTGGGGGAATTTCTCGGGAATTGAGCCCATGAAGATAGTGGATCATACAGAGGGTCTAGAATGACACCTTATAGGCCTAATGATATTTTCAGATAAATATGTGGGCCAGGGCTAAGAAAGACCGAGAAAAATAAAGAATTACGAAAATGCCACTGAAGGTATGCCACTGTGTTGTGTCATTAAGTCAGAGTCAGACGAAGGGAGTTATGATCGTTTGACTAAGGTTAGACAGTTAAGAAAGGGTATATGGATAGTTGACCAGGGTCAAGAGATACTCTAGTAAGGTATGAAAAGATAATAGTGCCCCTATAAGTATTAAAGAGGTAGTAAGGGCATTTCGGTAATTTACTAAGAATGTTCCTTGGGAACCAAGCCACCAGAGTGCTTGGGCTTGGGTAGAAACCCAAGATAATATTTAAAGGCCCAAAAACATAGCCCAAGAGTAAAGTGGGCCCAAGAGGCATTAAAATAATATTTTAGTACTTTTTCAATAAAGTAAAGTGACCCGGTCCAAGATAGAACTGGGTAAAGTGATCTGGAATCATGAGATGACATAGATAGGGCCCACAAGATGCCACATGGCATGATTACAGTAAAAGAAGAAAAGCAAAGGACACGTGACATGATTAGAGAAAAAGGAGAAAAAGCAAGAGGACACGTGGCACGATCTCGGCCGTCCATTCGGGGAAAACACTCTGGAACTCTCTGGAAAGGCTGATCAGCTAGTGAGGTGTCCCAAGGGCCCCACATTTCGCCACATATACCCCTTAGGTGTCCCTTGAGGTGTCCTAGATGATGTCATGAGTGGTGAGTCATCAAGGAGGGTGATGTCATCGTGATGATGCAGGCAAAGCTTCTTGAGGAAGCAAGCAATCTGAGCCATTCATCGCGAATCAATCTAGACCATTCATTCCACTTCCTCTCACCTATAAATAGGCCACTCCCCTCCCTTTTTAAGGCACACCACGGATCTAGCAAGAAAAGGAAGAGAAAGAAGAGAGAAAGAGAGGAAGAAAGCAAGAAAGGAAGGAGTTCTGGTGGAGCCAGGAGCAGTCTGAGGAGCTGAGGGACTGGGCAAAGCTTAGGAATGAGGTAAGAAAGTTATCTATTCCCTGCTCTAATAAAGTATAGGATTGCTCTTAATGGTTAGAATAGAGAAATATCTCTATTAATAAAGTTAGCTATAGATAGAAAGAAAGTTAGAGGAATGTCGGAGTAAGGATATTTCCCCTAGTTATGCATGAGTTAAATAGAGTTATATTAATAGAGTAATAATGAAAATATTATTATTGCTATATATAGGCTCTAACCTATGGAAAGAATGAACCTTAGAGCAAAGGTTAAGAGCTAGAAGGAAAGCTACATGTCAGGTAGTGAACTAATCCTAAACTTGTATGCATTGAATGTTATGCTTGATGTGCTATGGCTTTGTTGAATTGTGTTGAGCATGTGCTTATATATGAAGCTCTATTCCTATGATTACTTTGGCCAATTATATTTCATATGTAACATGGAAGCATGCACATTAGACAATATTAACACTTTTACAAGTAAGCACAAGTATTCACATTAATGCATGCATTGTTTAGTGCTGTTTGCTACTGAGATTTCCCCAGAAATCTCACCCCTTCCATATCAATCCAATTACAGCAGGTCTTCTCAAGATGGAGGAGATAAAGATGCATGAAGAGATGTTAATTGCTTAGCATGATTGATATGTGATTCATGTATGTATAATTGCTGGAAATTGTCACTATGAACAGTAACTCGTGGGGAGGCAGTGACATTTGAGCTATAATTATAAATAGTAAATGATTGAATAAATGTATGATATTTTTTCAGTAAATAGTAGACATACCAAGCTTCGATTTGATATATAGAACATGTCATTTGGATGTCTACACATAAAGATATGATTTATCAAAGTTGGGACCAGAATGCTGGAATCAGGGACAAGACGCTGGATGAACAGTGATTTCGGAACGTTGACCAACGTTGACCTGGTCAAGACGTGGTCAATGAGTCATTTTTACCTGAAATATTATTTTGTTAGGTTTGTGTAGGAATTTGAACCACTCCATTTCAATTTTTATAGAATTAGTTATGATTTTTCAAAGTTAGGTCACTCCGCTGGAATTTACACAGTGAACAGTACTCGCTAGGAGTAAAATTCCAGATTGTATGATTTGACTTCAATGACCCTAGAAGTGGTTCTAAATGCTACTGAATGGTCCCTAAGATGTAAGAAAAGGAGGATGTTATACAAGTTCTAGCATTGTTTTCTCCACTTATAAGATTCTTGCCTCAACAACCCCTCCTCTTGCTCCAACCACTATTGCACCATTTTATCCTAACCAAATTCCTACTTCTCAACCTACTCCTCCCTCTAAACCCACGATTAATCACTAAAAAAATCCTCTTCTTCTGACTGTATTTTTAAATGATGTCAAAAAGTGGGAGCAAAATGGTGAACTGATAGTAGGTTTAAGTTTTTGTGTTTTTGAAAAACAAGCAATTGTATTCCAATTCTTAAATTCCAATGAATGTTGTTATGTGTGCTTATTGATTTGATTTTTGCTTACTGATATGCTTTTGTGTTAATAAGTGATCTTAATAGTGATTCAATATTTTCAAAATGTTCCAAGTGTTTCAATTAAGTTTTGCCATCATCAAAAAGGGGAGAAATATCAAACTTTAATGTTTTGATGATGTCAATTGATAAAAGCATGAAAAAGAGTTTTCAAACTTAATTGAATCTTATATGAGCATTTATAGACAACCTTATCGATAAGATGTCTACTCGATAAGATGTTCGATAAATAAGAAAGAAATTTTGAAGAGAATATATTTTCTGAAGTGAACTTATCAAAGCCCTATTCAATAAGGCTAATTATCGATAAAGCCTTCAATAAATGAACAACATAATATGTTTAGAAAAGTTTGAGTCAGTGTTTTAGAACTATAATTATTTGATGACTTATTTGATAAGAGGATTTATCGAAGAAGCATTCGATAAATATTTCAAAGACTCAGTTTGTAAAGAGAATTTTATAAAATCTTTTATTAAAATATTGATTGATCAAGATATTTATCGATAAAGACTTTGATCAATAAACTCTGTTTTAAAAGAAGACATTATGATTTTAAAAGATTCATTTATCAAAGGACTATTCGATAAGTAGATTTATCTAAGAACACTTCAATAAATGGAGAAAATTTATATTTTATCAAATCACTGATAAATGATCTTATAATATCTTGCTACTTGCTTTTACAAAGATACTATTCTTTTTTTGAGAATATATTTATCTTTTCAAAAGATTTAAGAAAGATTTAAAGTCTATTCATCAAGATGTTTTTCAAGTTTATCCAGGTCATTAAAGCACTTATTTTGATAAATGACTATTGAAAGTGATTTATTTAAATTGTATATTTGTTAAAATAATTTGTGAAACACTCCAGGTACAAATTCTATAATATTAAAATAGAAGATTTTTTTTATTCATTATGCTCTTATTGTAATCTATGCAATCAGACCACCTATCAAAATTCTCTTATATAAGATCTTTATGCTAAGCTTAAATTTCATTCATATCACAAATTTTTTGAAGATGTAGTGAATGATTCTTCGTATGATCTTTATGGACTTATGACTTGATTTGATCTAAGAATGATCTTATGAATTACTATTTCTAAATATATTACATGACCTGAGAAAGGATCAAAGAATGTTTGAAAGAATGTTCTTCGACCATTTATCGATAACCTATTCAATAAGCCTATTTATTGAAGAACACTTCGATAAATAAGGTGTTGTGAAATACTTTGAAATATACAATAAATATGAAAGCATATGTTTTGTAAAAAATATTTATTAAAGACCTTTTCGATAAGGTTGTTTATCGAAGAGCTTATTTGATAAATCTAAGAAATGTTTGAACATAATTCATTTGAGATTTATCAAAGTCATTTTTAATAAGGCATATGTACGATTAACACTTCCAAAAGATTCAACTGATACTAAATTGATTTTCAAAACCAGACTTTGACAGATTTTGATCTTTAAATCTAAATCATTTGAAAACAATTGTTATATACTTATAATGATTATATATCTTATCTAAAACATATTTCAAGATCATTTGCAGATCAAAGGATGAATTACATAAAAAGTTAAATGTATACGTCAGCAATAACAAATATATTCTTCAATAGTTACTCTAACGGCTATCCAACAAATTTATGAACTCAACTATAAAAAAAGAAGCCAGAGAGAGAAAACTAAGGAAGTTGAACAATGTAGGAAGGAATGAGAAAAACTCTACAATGCACTATGATCATATACATTGATTATATGTTGTTTCACTCTGTTTCTCCTCTTTGGTATAGAGCATATTATATTCTTGAGAGAGAGAAAATTAAAGAGTATGTGCTTAAGTGTTTATCACAATATCTCTACTAAGAAAGAATTAGATTTGTATCAATCATTTTTCTAAGTTGCTTAAGAGTATGAGTCTCTTAAGCAGGATTACTACCTTACTGGTTATAAGGAAAAGTGAGAGAAGTCTCACGGGTTGTAAAAGGGGGTGAGAGGGATTCTCACATTTATATATTGAGGCACCAAGAGCCAGGCTAATATTGGAAAATAGTAGAACCCTTAGAGGAGCTCTGGGGACTAGACATAGGCCAAGTGGATTAGGCCAAACTAGTATAAATCATATGTGTGCAATATTTCTTCATCATCTTCCTTCATCGGTGATATCATTTTAAACCCTACTCTTCAAAAAGAATATTTATTCAAATATTATTCAATAAAATCTATGAACAATCTTTGAAGTTTATCAAACAACTTATCGATAAGGCTACTTATTAAGAAGCTATTCAATAAATAAAGTATTTTTTTAAAATGATTGAAGTTTTGTTTGAATAAGAATTAAATAAAGATACTTTTTAAAGGATTATTTGATAAATTTTGCGTGATTTATGTAAAAAAAGTAGACATTTATCGAACAATTCATCGATAAGGGGGCTTATCAAAGAACTATTCCATAAATTTGTTACTGTTATATGAATATTTATTGATAAATACTTCCAATAAAGCACTTATTGATAAATTGTTATATATTTAGTTAAAATATGACCGTTACTCTTTTAGTTGATCAAAACCCTTTTCAAAAAATCTTTTTCATTCTATCAACCCAAATCTCATAACTGTTCTCATAACTCCTACTCTGCAATTAAAACTCTCTGAATCCATTTCCCAATATTCAAAAGCATACTTCTCATCCAAATCTTCAATCTACTCCTTCGTCATCACTAAACTTCTACTATTCAATATATCTTTAGTCACGCAATGGTAAGAACCAAGGTACCAGAAGTTGGGTTAAAAAAAGGAAAAGAAAAGAAAAGAGGAAGTCCTTTGAAACCCAAGGCAACAAAGGATAAGAAATCATCAAATAATGTATCTTTTTATTCTGTATAACAGGCTCAAATGCCGAGTCCAGTGTAGCAAAGGTCTCAACATGGCTCAAAAAGAAAGAAAGAATGATATATCTCCTCAAGGTAACTCTGGATCTTACTCTTCAAACTTTGCTTCTTTACATTTTCTTTTTGGGAATTTAGATCAAGGGGTAGTTAAAGGCAAGCTCAAAGCATATTAAGCACATAGGGACTTTTGTCATGTCACTGTTATATATTTAGACTATCTAAAGCACAACGATAAGACTAAGTTAGACCTTAGTAACCCTATGGAGCGTTATAAAAGTTGGATTATAGTAAATATCTCTTATTTCCCTGAAGTGGTCAATAGATTTTACTGCAATATTAGAATAATTAATGAGGATGATGAAGATGGTGAATTGGTGGGTAGTCATCTGATCACATAATTTAAAGGAAGAGAAATAAGGCTAGATTCATATATGATTAACTTGCTGTTAAAAATTATAGAATTTGAAGAAAGGCTAGAACTATCCATGAGATAGATCTATGAGATTCTGATGCTAAATGAAAGTTTCTCAGGTGATGTGAAATTTGTTCCAAAGGACATGTGTGATTACCATAGAATAATTCACTATATTTACTCAAGAAATATGATCAACAAGTAAGATAACTTCACCTATATGACTCAGGAAGAGTATAGATTGCTGACTAGGATAATTAGTAGGGAAAAGATCAATATTAGGGATTTAATCTACAACGAGATAAGGAACTTGTTTTTTCAAAATCCAAGACCACTCCTATGCCCTATCCCCAACTAACTTCTCTCTTCCTTCAATACTATAGCATAGATATCTGGAGAAAAGGGAGAAGAAAATAAAGGTGCTTAGATTTAGGGATGAGAAATCCATTGCATGAGAATTTCACTACCACCAGATACTGGAGGGAATAAGCCATAGAAAGGAAAGAAGCCTATACAACAAGATGAAGCCGAATCCTCAACTGCTCCTACTGCCCTTTCTACTGCACCTTTATTTGATCAACCAGCTATAAACCATTTGGTTTAAGAATAGCTTAAAAGTTTTAAAGAATACTTTCTTGATAAAATCAAGGAAAGCATGAAGCCATCTCATTTTAAACCTAACCTTTTTGAGCTACTCAATGAGTTTGGACAATCTTTAGAGAATAAGATTGTCTCAGAGGTTGAAAAAGGAATTCAAGCCAACCAGACTCATTCAGCTCATATTCTTGAAATAATAATGCTCCAGACATAGGCCATCATATTTCTGAGACAAGAGGTGACTGAATTAAAGAATCAGGTTGCATCTATATGATCTGGTCCTCCTACCCTACTCTCCTTTAATCTCAACCCTTAGACCTACCTACAATGTACAGCTCCCACAAAGTTCCATTTTTAGGACTTTAGGACCTCATTTTTTTATTGATGTAAAAAAGGGGAAGATGAACTAGAACTATGGTATTTTGTTTGTTTGTGTTGGTTTATAATGTAATTGAATGTTTAAAATAAATACAATTTGTTTATGTTATACTTCTCTATGTTTATGATTGCATTTATGTGATTTCTCATTGTTCAGGGCCCAATTAAAAATACAATTTGAAACTTTAAATAGATTCTCAATTAAGTTTTGATATTATTGAGAAGGGGAAGAAATGTTATACTCTAATATTAATATTTTAATGATGACAATTAATTGAGAAAAAATTTTAAAATATTTTATAAAGGACATTTATCGATAAGTTTATCGATAAGACAATTATTCGATAAATAAGAAAGAACTTTTGAAGGAAAATATGTTTCTTGAAATACATTTATCGCATATCTATCCATAAGGTTTCTTATCAATAAAGACTTTGATAAACCAATCATATTTAGGTCAGAAAATTTTGAGTCACACTATTATAAAATTGGAATTATTTTTTAAGTTTTATTTGATAAGTAGATTTGTCGAATAAGTCTTCGATAGTATTGATCGAACAAAGGATTTATTGATAAGATATTCGATCAATCAACTCTGATTTTAAAAGAATATATTCTATTTTCAATGATCCCTTTATCGAAAGACTATTCGTAGAGGGAGTTATTGAATAACTCTTAATAAATAGCAAAAATTTTCTTATTATTCAAAAGTACTAATAAATGATTTTTCATGTATTTCACCATTTGGTTTTGACGTTATGTTTCAAAGATATTTTTCAAAAATTTATTCGGTAAGATAATTTATCCAATACCTATTTGATAAATCATGAACTATTTCTTTACAATTTATTGAAGTCATTTTCGATAAGGCTGATTATCAAAGAATTCCTAGATAAGATTTTAATTATTTTAAATATAATTCTTTAGCAATTTATCGAAGACCATTTCGATAAGGATGTTCTTCGATAAGCTCTTCGAAAAGTCAAGCCAGTTTGCGGAAGAAATTTTAAACCATACTTTCTCAGATTTTGATATTTAATTCTAAATCATTTTGAAATACTTGCTCTATGCTTACATTGATTATATATCTTAACTAAAGCATGTTTCAATATCATTTACCAGCCGAAAACAATATTCAATGAAGAGATCAACTAAAAAGCCAAATGCACATGTTAGGAATAACGATTAAATTTCATAACGACTATCTTAATGGCAACTTCAACGCTTCAACGAATTTAAGAAGAATAAAGTATAAAAGAAGAAGTCGAAGTGAGAAAGCTAAAGAAGTTGAGAGACTTAACAAAACAAGAAATAATTACAATGCACTATGATCTTATACAGTGTTAGTCTTTGTTTTGCTCTGTTTCTCTCTTTTTGGCTCAGAGCATCATATTCTTGAAGAGAGAGAAAACTTGAAGTTTGTGAACCTAAGTGTTTATCCTATCCACTCTATTAAGAGAGATTTATGATTGTATTAATCACTTTTTAAATTGCTCAAGTGGGATTCTTAAGTATTGTAACCTTATAAGAGTAAGGGGAGTGAGAGGGTGATTCTCACTAATAGTAACCTTATGTCACATCCTAATTCTTCCCTATCAGTATAAAGACTGATAGAAGAAAGAGGTTTAGAAAGAATTATGATAATGAATAGAGAGAAAAAGATAATCATTAGATAAAGGCTTAGGCCTAGAAGCATAATATGTAGCTCAAAGTATACATATGATGTTTGGGGACTAAACTGCAAATAATGAAAGTATATGGACTAAATTATAAATAGTGAAAGTCCCTAGAGGCATAATGGTTATTTTGAAGAAAGAGAGGGACTAAACTAAAAAGTCTAAAACTTTCATGGTGAAAAATGAAAGTAGACATAAACTTTAGGGCATTAATTATAATTATGAAAAGTTGAGGATATAAAGTGTAATTTTCAAAAGTTTAGGGGTAAAATGATAATTATGAGAAAGTTGAGGGGGAAAAAGCCCAAAACTACCCAGAATCAATTTAGTCCCTGTCATATCCCAATTTTTAGGCCTAGAAGCCCAGTATATAGCCTAAAAAAAGGATGCTACTAGACCCTATTGAGCAGAGGTCTCAGTAAATAGAGAAAATTATGCTGATCAGTTTGATACAACACAAAGTTCTGATATGAGGTCTCTAGAGATTTATATTAATTTCCAAAGAAAAGAAAAATTAATACGGTATGCTCTAGACCTCAGAATCAGATAAAATGTGGCAGTAAAATCCTATAATTAATATAATAAATTTTAAATCTGACAAAGCTCAAAAAGGAGTTCTGTAGAATTTACTACAGAATTTACAGTGGATTAAAAGACCCGAAAAATAGGTTTTAGGGGAATTTCTCGAGAATTGAGCCCATGAAGATAGGGGATCATACAGAGGGTCTAGAATAGAACCTTATAGGCCCAATGATATTTTCATATAACTATGTGGGCCAGGGCTAATAAAGACCGAGAAAAATGAAGAATTACGAAAATGCCACTGAAGGTATGCCACTGTGTTGTGTCATTGAGTCAGAGTCAGATGAAGGGCATTATGATTTAATCACATGGGCTATGAAGTGTCCTTTGATGATGTCATGGATGATGCCATCTCATTGGCTTCTAGGGCAAGCTAATCCAATATGAAATATGAACCATTAGATCAAATCGTGCACAAAGTGATATTGGCCATTCATTTTCTATGGAATTTTTCTATAAATACCTCCATATTTCTGATTTAAAACCATGAGGAAGAACCCTTGGGGAGGCTATGTCAAAATAGAAACTCAAGCCAAGATAAAGAAGAATCCAAGGTACAAAGTTTAAGCTAGCTAGAGATTAAAGGTAAGCAACCTATACTAGCTTATTTTGCTCTAATTTAGCGGCTTGAACTTAGGGTTTTCATGGAAGAAAGTTGAGTTTTCTCTAAGGTGTATGCGCTTTTCAAAACCTTAGATGAAAGGAGAAAGAAGAAATTAAAGTTAGAGTTATATGATTGAAGCTTAAACAAGCTAGTTAGGTGATTAGTTGTTGAATTAAGTTGATATTCTTGACTTTGCCATTGTTGAGACCTTGTAGTCTGCACTGTTCATGATAGAAGGAGATCGAATTTCAATGATCTAATGATTCCATTGAATTTATATGATAATTTTGTGTAGGATTGGATAGGTTTTGAACCTTAGAAACATTGAAATTAGAAGTTGTAATTCTTAGAAGTCTTCTCTATTATAGTTAACTTGTATGAACAGTGATTGAAATTTTATGATTTTGATGATTCCAATGGTTTTAGAATGAAAAGTTGTGTGGGATAAAGTAGAGAAATAAGTATAGGAAGCATTGGAATGAAAATGAGAACTTTTGGAAGAATTATATATGTTTTGTAAATCTATCCATAACAGTACATAGGAGCTGAAATTTCATGATTCTAAGCTTATAAATAGATTCAAAAGATGAATTTGTGTAGGGTAAAGTCAAGACATCAATTGGTTCAAAGGCTTAGTCAATTAGTAAAGATTAAAGAAAGTTATGTTAATTAAAGTGAGTTTAATGTTCAAGGAAGTTAGATTGTGACGGATGGATGATTATGTGATGTTAGGATTTGATTGTGGACTCCAAAGAAGCAACCATACATCAAAGAAAATAAAGAAGAAAGAGGCAAAGCAAAGTTAGAGTAAAAGGAAGTCAAGTATATGAGGTAGTAAACTTATCCTAAACTTATATGTATTAAATGTTATGCTTGGTTGTGCTATGGCTATATTGAATTGTATTGCATTGCTTATGTATATGATTGAAGCTCTGTTTCTATAATTACTTTAGCCAATTATATTTCATATGTTACATGGAAGCATTCACATTACACAATATTAACACTTTCACAAGAAAGCACAAGTATTTACATTAATGAATACATTGTTTAGTACCGTTTGCTACTGATATGTCCCTAGAAATCTCAACCCTCCATGTAATCCCAATCTTAACATGTTTATTAATGATGAAAGAGGATGACAAAGCATGAAGAGAAGTTAGGGATTGGGTAATGTGAATATTACATGATGAATGTATAAATTGTTGCAAGTAATGATGTTATATGACATGTTCAAGCCTCAATGTTTATGATGTAATAAAAAATAGTAAATGATGAGATAAATGTATGAAATTTTACAAATGTTTAATTAACATTTCAATCTTCTTATTTTGATGTCTGTACAAAGAGAACGAATTTCTAAAGTAAGGACCATAATCTGTTTTTAGAATTTTTGACCAAATAAACAGTAATATTTAACGAATAAATTGCATTAATTGACTAAACATTTAGTCTGGAAATTATTTTTTCCTTAAATTTCAAGATGTTATCTTCACATATTTTTTTGAACCACTTCATTTAGATTTTTTTTAGAATTAATTATGATTTTTGAAAGTTTGTCATTTAATCTTGAATTCCATATGAACAGTAACTCAAGAATAGTAAAATTCTAGATTTAGCTAATGGACTTCCAGTGTCTTATAAGTGTTCTAAATGCTATTGAATGGTCTTTAAGATGTACGAAAGTAAGGATATTTCATTTTGGTATTAGAGCAAAAGTTTCTAGCATAATATAAGATAGTCCCCAGACCCTAACTCTAAGTAGTAAGTACTTTGTTATGTTAGGGTATTGGTTGGGATAGTTAGCATTGCTTAGTTAAGCAAATATTGTAGGAGTTGATATGGGATTTCATAAAGTTAAGTCAAAGCCATCAGTTAATAAGGGAGACCCCTAGCCATTAATGATATATGAAGATGGTGTACATCTAGACTTTGATCCTCTTCCAGATTGTAAAGAGAGTTCAAATGATAGTATAGGGGATCAATCAGGGAGATCTACAGTAGAATATTCTATAGATGTTTTTATAGACTCAAACTTACAATCTGGAGGTTATGTAGAGATTCAGCTGAAGTGTTGCTATACCAGAAGATGTTGGGTCTAGTGACTGTATACAATATAAGTTAGTTGAAGTACCCTCTAACTTTGATGTAAGCTCTATTCCTCGAATGAGAGGACATATTACGGCTGAGGAAGTTGAGTATAGGTAGACCAGATATTATTCCTCCTCCACCAGAGTTTGAGGATAGAATTGTTATGAGTAACCTACAGTAGTCCCTTAATCCAAATATCTAGTCAGAGTCTATGATAGTTCCTTCCTATTCTCACAGTCCAAGAATATATGACTTTACAGATAAAGATCAGTGTGATGTTCCTGGTCCTAGTCAACCTCAACCTTCTTTGCTAAATATAGATAATGTTGACTGTATTAATCTCAAGAAGGCTGTAGAGAGTGAACTACTCAGTCTAGGTCAAGGATAGATAAAAGTAGAGATCAAGAGTAGTTAGTTTATCTGTATTTTCTCAATGTCATAATAGGAATGATAAACAGATATACAATAGAGAAAAATGACCTAAATTAGGTTTATACTCTAGAAGATTGGCATGAGATAGTAGTCAGTTAGATACTTCCATATACCCCTACATGGCACATAGAGCTAAGTAAGTTTTTGGCGAATAATGTGCCAACTGACATACAGGGGTGGTATTTCTATATGCAAAAGTATTTATAGCTCACTATTCCCTAGAAAAGAATTTAAAAAGAGTTGAGTGTTATTGTAAATATGTAAATAGTGTAACGTAAAGTAATTATATAGATGTATAATAGTTATGATATTCCCCGAATATGTAGTTGACATATATGTAATATATGTATAAATGTTATGGTGATATGAAATATGAGTTTTGATGTGATATAATGAAATGATAGTTGGTTGAACATCTATGTGAATATGTTCCCTATTTAATGTGATTATAGTAAATAGATATGAATGATTTTCAAGTTATTCAAGTTTATCAAAGCCAAGAACAAGAATTGACCATTGCTAGAGTAAAACTGGATAAAGAACATTAGAAGAGAATGTTTAAAGAAAGCTATGCACAAGTCGCTATGTGAACCATTTTAGGTTGCGACTAGAAGTCCCAGAGAATTTAAGTCATGACAAGTAAAGACCATTAGCCGCGATGGAAAGTCACAGAGCCTTTCAGGTCATAATGAGTTAGGTCATAGGACGCAACTAATGTATGCAACGATAAGGTCATGTTGGAAGAAGTTCTATGGTCACAACTGAAGAACACAGAGCTATCAAGCCGTGACAAGTAAGTTGAGATGGTCACGACTAAAGTTCACAGAGAATATGAGTCAGACTAGCCAACACTCAGGTCACAACTAGGATGCATAGAGACCTGATGACAAATAAAGATGCTAACCTCACTAAAGTTTTTCAGTTAGAGGTTTAGCACAATGTGCAAGCAAGCCAAATAGTTTGAGGTACTGAGATACATAATATCATTTTAAAAATATTCAAAAGTATATCCTCTGTATGATCACCAGGAGTTGATCTGTTACAAAAGATTTATTCAGCTATTCTTTACTGAACAGAATAATAATAAGTTAGAATGAGACTTGCCTAAGAATAAGCTTAATACATGGCTTATGTTTAGAGATATGATAGTTAATAAATAGAGAGTTAATGTTCCCAAAACAGAGGGATACCATAATGAAGAGACAGTAACCTAGTATACCTAGGGTAGAGCACCCTAGAGAACAAAAGTTAGAGTACTAGATGATGAATGAAATCCAAGTGACTTAAGTTAGTCAGGATCAAGAAAATACCAGAAAAGAACCATGGTCTGGTCCAAAGTAGACTAATATACAGACAAAAAGAGTTAAGAGATAGTAGAGAGATATAGAAGTTACTCCATAGAGATGGAGATTGATCCACTCACATGAGAAGTGTTTCTTGAATAGTTTACGAGAAGCATTCATCTCAGTTAGATAGAGATGAGCTTGGGGCTAAGAGTTAAAGCAAGGATAAGAAACCCTTTGATGAATACTTAGCCGAGTTCATCCACATGAATAGTCAGAGTTGAATGACTTATAAGTTAGTTCGTGGATTGAATTATGTGTTACAAAGAAAGAGTTTTTCTCAAGTAGTTGTAGAAGTTCAACATAGTGGTTGATGTATACAAGGTTAGAAAAAAGAAGTTTATGATGTTTAAAGAGAGAAAGGTAGACATAGTTGCAAACATAAAGTGACTCCCCTATTCCCTATGTAAGAAAGAGTAATGAAGGGTTGAGTTTATACCCTAGTAAGAGGGTAACATGGCAGCCTAAGTTAGAGGAATAATTATTTTAGGTTCTTGAATAAAATTTTAGATCCTGATTAGATAATGTGATAGATAATTTGGCAGTTATGGTGATAAAGGGACATAATGCTTTAAAAAATTATCTAGTTAATTGTTTAATTGCAGTGTATGTATAAGGGATGGTTTAGCAAATTATGTAATGATGATATGGCTTATGTTGCCATAAGTTATGATTAGCAATTGTATCTCCTTACAGTTGCTAGACAATTGTATCTCCATAAGTTATGATGATATACATGTTAGAGAATGCTTAAATGATTGCATCTTCTTGCATATTATGCATGTTAGAGTATGCTATGATGAATGAATACAACCTTTTCATATTTCATTAAGAGTAGAGTATATATGATGAGAAAATTATGTTGCTCCCATACCATATGACATGCATTAAATAATTCAACTTGATAATGATAAAGCAATAGAAAAGCAATAAATAAGATTAGAGATTAAGGTTAATAGCGAATATATAGGCAAATGATTATAGTACTCAGGACATATCCCTTCAATAGGGATAAGATGCATGAATGATATACCATGAATATGAAATGAAATGAGAAGTATTTGTGAAAGATGATGTAGCTCTAAGGAGGAGAAGTGTCTATGTAATAAAAGTTAATGTTCTCATAATACAGTTAGATTGCTCTTGCGATAGAGTCAGATTGCTCTTGAGATAAAGTCAAGAGAATGGACAGTGTAGCTCATGTAAAGTAATGCCCACCAAATGAGATGTATAGATTATGACAGATATATGCATGGTAGAGCCTATGTAGCTCTCTGCAATGCTAGATATAGTGAAGTTATGAAAGATGAGAATGATATGTGAAATTTCTGAGTGATAGAGGAAATGAGTAAAGTCTTAATAGATAATATTGGCTTCTGTGATTAGTGTTGAGTTAGCAACTAAGTGGAAGTGGCTAGTCTTGTAACTTAGTCCATTGGTTTAGGTATTTTAGAGATGAGAATACAGTACAACGAAATCACAGTAGATTCTGGAGGATTGCAATTAGATCCTAATATGGCTCACAGAGAATAGAATTTTAGGGTCATAGTTAGATCCTAAAGAGGCTTACAGTTGATCCCAGTAGATCCCAAAGGTCGCAGTACCTAGAGAAAGAAAGTAATGAGTCATAAGTACAATATTTCTTTATAAGGACGAATACCAAGGAAACGGTTAAGGTAGGGAAGCCTTACAAGTTGGTTAACTTATAACAGAGAGAGTACCCATGATGTTAATTTTAGATATCCTTATTACTATTAGGGACTGGACTAAGAAACTTCTTACACGTAATAGGAACTAAGTAATCAAAGTTAAAGTTTATAGTTCTGAGTAACAAATATTTATAAGTTTGTAAATAATATGCCTAAGGAAGAAAAAAAGAATATCTCATAAGATATGAGAAGAGGTCAAATAAGAATAAAGAGATCCCTAAGATGAGATTACATAGAATAAGAATGAGAGTCAAATAGATCCTCCAGATGGACCCAAGAGAGATAGTATGATAAGGGTCTAAGATAATAAAGTACTAGGGTTTGAGCCTGTTAGCACCAGTGTTTTAGATTTTTATTAGCATTTTTTAGTTAAGCGTGCTCAGGCAAGAGTGGTCTAATGATGGGTGACCCCCTGGGATATGATAAAAAAGGGTGTAAATGCCACAGAAATTTGGCATATGTGCACAGAGTTATGTAAAATGATAGAAAGAGCTATGAAAAGTTCGAAAGGGTTATGAAAGGTAAGATACTAGAACCCTTATGTCAAGTCCAAATAAAATATATTTGAAAGAAAATATTTATAAGAGTTTTCTCAAAAGCTAGCAAAGTTATAAGTTAAAGAGAACGTTAGACTTATGGTATCTCAGGATATGTCATGATAAGGCAAGATAGATCATGATATAGCCAGATATGACATGATATAGCATGAAAAATACGTAATGAGATATGCTGTGAGAAACATGTAATGTGATACATAATGAGAAATATGTATAAAGAAGTACAATACGAAGTGACTCTATAGCTAGCTTTGTAAACAGATATAGAAGCTCCCTTTTTTAAAGGGGTAAGATGTTTGTATGTTATGTTACAGGTGAAATAGAATGGGAGAGCTTTCACTCCTTGCATGAAATGCTAAGCACTATATTACGTATGTAAATATGCTAAAGCTATGAATGTTAGAGCAGTACAAGCTCCACATGATAGAGTTATGCAAGCTGAGAGTGTTAGAGCTATGCATATTAAAGAAAGGAATGCTTGAGCTCCAATGTTAGAGCTTTGCATTCATGGACAGGTATGTAGTCCTGCAACATGTTGGCCAAGCATTATGCATGTTAGAGTATGTGCTCCTATATGCTCCTACCTATAAGTAAAGTAAAGAAACAAAGAATAATGACATAAGTCCTTTCTCTGTATTATGATGAATTATTAAAGATGATAAGAGCAATTGAAGGGTAATAAATTTTCTAAGGTAAAAGAAGTAGATGATATGAAAATGAGATATAAAGCTTTACGGATGTTAAGAAAATTTTGCTATATACCCATAGAAATAATAAGAGATATGTGTTAAAGGTATGAGGAGTAGTTGATGAAAACTCCAAAATATAATAGTATTCGAGAGAGTTTTATATGAAAGAAATAGACACTACTCACAAGTCCAGTATAGTGAGAAGTCCATATGTAAATAGGTGCATAGCAAGTAATCAAGTAACAGAATCAAGTAGAATTCATCTTAATTGAGTTGATTCAGAATAAAAGAATAATCACAGCAAAGATATGAAGATATGTGGATATGGAAAGTACTCTGCTAAGATGTCAAGATAGAAGATAAGAGATAGATACCTCAATACTTAGTCATAAAGCAGAAAAGGATATCTAACCAAGATAGTTGACTAAGCTACTAAGTAAATTTTGAGGACGAAATTTATTTTAAGGGGTAAAAATGTCACATCTTAATTTTTCCCTATCTGTATAATACTAATAGTGGAAAGAGGTTTGGAAAAGATTGTGATGATGAATAGAAAGGAAAAACAATGATTAGACAAAGTATAAAGACGATGGACTAAATTAAAAAGTCTAAAAGTTCCATAGTGCAAAACTGAAACTAGAAATAAACTTTGGACCATTAAGTGTAATTATGAAAATTTGAGGGCCTAAAGTGTAATTTTTAAAAGTTCAAGGGTAAAATGGAAATTATTGAAAGTTGAGCTAGTAAAGGCCCAAAAATGCCTGAAATTATATTAGTCCCAAACTTTCCTAGTAAATAGAGAAAATTATTCTGATCAGTTTGACGCAGCACATAATTTTGATTTAAGGTCCCGAAAAATTTATATGAATTTCTGAAGAAAGGAAAATTAATACAGTATCCTCTTGACCTTATAATCAGATGAAATTTGGCAACAAATTCTTTTAATTAATATAAGAATTTATGAAACTGATAGGACTCAAAAAAGAGTTCTGTAAAATTTATTACGGAATTGACAGTGGATTAAAACACCTGATAAATATGTTTCAAGGGAATTTCTCGCGAGCTGAGGCCATGAAGGTTGTGGATCATGTAGAGGGACAAAAATGATTCTTTATAGGCCCAATAATAATTTTAGATAAGTATGTGGGCTAGGGCTAATAAAGATAGGGAATAATATATAATTACGAAAATGCTACTAAGTATGCCATTGCGTTGTTTCATAACGTCAGAGATAGACGAATGACATTTTGGTCATTTGACTAAGGTTAGAAAGTCAAGGAGATTTTCCATAATAGTTGACCAAGGTCAGGGAATACTCTGATGAGATGTGAAAAGACGATAATGCCCTTGAGGTGTTAAAGTAAATAAAGAAGAACCAAAGGGCATTTTGGTAATCTACCAAGGGATCTATAATTAAGTTTAGACTCAATACAAGAATGTCAATGGTAGGAAGAATCTGGATACTGGATTTAAGGTCAGAAACCATCTTATGGAATCTCAAAAAAAGATTCAAAAAACATTTTAATTTTTAGGAAATCGGACTGAGTCAGTATTGGATTGGACTGAAATTTTTTTAGATGTTTCCTCCCTTTGTAATTTCATCAGATGGGCTATGAGGTGTCCTTTGATGATGTCATGGATGATGTCATCTCATTGGCTTCTAGGGCAAGCTAATATAAGATCAAGTATGAGCCATTAGATCAAATAGTGCACAAGTGATATTGGCCATTCATTTTCCTTCAAATTTTTCTATAAATACCCTCATATTTCTTATTCAAAACTATGAGAAAGAACCCTTGGGGAGGCTATGTGAAAATGGAAACTCAAGCCAAAACAAAGAAGAATCCAAGGTACAAAGTTTAAGCTAGTTAGAAATTAAAGGTAAGCAATCTATACTAGCTTATTTTTCTCTAATTTAGCTGCTTGAACTTAGGGTTTTCATGGAAGAAAGTTGAGTTTTCTCTAAGGTGAATGTGCTTTTCAAAACCTTAGATGAAAGGAGAAAGAAGAAATTAAAGTTAGAGTTATGTGATTGAAGCTTAAACAAGCTAGTTAGGTGATTGGTTGTTTAATCAATTTGATACTCTTGACTTTGCCATAGTTGAGACCTTTCATTCTATACTATTCATGATAGAAGGAGATCGAATTTCAATGATCTAATACTTCCATTGAATTTATATGATGATTTTGTGTAAGATTGGATAGGTTTTGAACCTTGGAAACATTGGAATTGGAAATGGTAATTCTTGGAATTCTTCTCTATTACTGTTCACTCCTATGAATAGTGATTAGAATTTCATGATTTTGATGATTCCAATGGTTTTAAAATGCAAAGTTGTGTAGGATGAAGTAGAGAAAGAAGTATGAGAAGCATTGGAATCAAAATGAGATTTTTTGGAAGAATTGTATATGTTTTGTAAATCTATCCAGAATAGTGCATAGGAGCTAAAATTTCATGATTCTAAGCTCATAAATAGATTGAAAAGATGAAATTGTGTAGGGTAAATTCAACATATTAATTGGTTCAAAGGCCAAGTCAATTAGTAAAGATCAAAGGAAGTTATGTTAATTAAAGTGAGTTTAATGCTCAAGGAAGTTAGATTGTGATGGATGGATGATTATGTGATGTTAGGATTTGATTGTGGACTCCAAAGAGGCAGCCATACATCAAAGAGAAGTAAGAAGAAAGAGGCAAAGCAAAGTTAGAGTGAATTGTATGTATTGAATATTATGCTTGGTTGTACTGTGGCTATGTTGAATTGTGTTGCTTGTGTATATGATTGAAGCTCTATTTCTATGATTACTTTCGCCAATTGTATTTTATATGTTACATGAAAGCATGTACATTACACAATATTAACACTTTCACAAGAAAGAACAAGTATTTACATTAATGAATGCATTGTTTAGTACCGTTTGCTTCTGAGATTTTCCTAGAAATCTCACCCCTCCATGTAATCCCAATCTCAACAGGTTTATTAATTATGAAAGAGGATGACGAAGTATGAATAGAAGTTAGGGATTGGATGATGTAAATGTTACATGATGAATGTATAAATTGTTGTAAGTAATTATATTATATGACATATTTGAGGCTCAATGTTTATGATGTAATAAAAAATAGTAAATGATGGGATAAATGTATTAAATTGTATAGATGTTTAAGTAACATATCAAGCTTTGTTTTGACACTAAGAAAACCTTATTTCGATGTTTGTACAAAGAGAACGAATTTTCTAAAGTAAGGGACTAGAATCTATTTTTAGAATTTTTGACCAAATGAATAATAATCTTTGACGAATAAAGTGTATTAATTGACTAAAAAATTGGTCTAAAAATTATTTTTCCTTAAATTTCAATATGTTATCTTCACATAGGTTTTTGAACCACTTCATTTCAATTTTTCTAGAATTAATTATGATTTTTCAAAATTTGTCATCTAATCTGGAATACCATATGAATAGTAATTCAAAAAGAGTAAAATTCTATATTTAGCTAATGGACTTCCAATGTCTTATAAGTGGTTTTAAATACTACTAAATGGTCCTTAAGACATACAAAAGTAAGGATATTTCATAGCTCTAACAGGGAGCAGCGTCTATGTAATAAAAGTTAACGTTCTCGCAATGGAGCTAAATTGCTCTTGTAGTAGAGTCATATTGCTTTTGAGATAAGGCCAGAAGAATGGATAATGTATCTCTGATTAGAACCATGTCCACCATATGAGATGTATAGATTGTAATAGTTATATACATTATAGAGCTTGTGTAGCTCTCTGGAGTACTGAATATAGCAAAGTTATGAAAGATAAGAATGATATGAGAAATTTCTTAGTGATAGAAGAAATGAGTAAAGTCTTAATATATAATATTGACTTTTATGATTAGTCTTGGGGAATTATTTGTTGCGTTAACAACTATGTTAAAGTAGTTAACCTTATAACTTAGTCTATAGGTTTTAGGTCTTCCAGAGATAAGGATACAATATAACATAATTGCAGTAGATTATGGAGGATCACAGTTAGATTCTAGTATGTCTCACAAAGAATAAAACCCCAGGGTCACAGTTAGATCCTGAAAAGGCTGATAATTGATCACAGTTTGATCCCAAGGGTCATAGTAGACTTAGCCTAAGAAAATGAATGAGCTATAAGTATAGTATTCCTTTAGAAAGATGAATACTAGGGACAAGGTTAAGGTAGGGAAGCCTCACAAGTTAGTTAACTCATAACAGAGAGAGTACCCATAATGTTAATTTCAAATAGCCTTATTATTATTATGGACTGAACTTATAATCTTCTTACATGAAAAAGGAATTAAATGATCAAAGTTAAAGTTTTTAGCCCTAAGTACCAGGTATTTATGAGAAGGGTCAAGTAAGAACAGAAAGATCCCTAAGATGAAGTTAGAGAGAATGAGAATAAGAGCCAGATAGACCTAAGAGAGATAGTATGAGAAGGATCTAAGACAGTAAAATACCAGGATTGGAGCTTGTTAGCACCAGTGCTTCATATTTTTATCAGTACTTTTCAGTTAAGTGTGCTCAGGTAAGAGTAACCTAATGATGGGTGACCCCTAGGAAGTAATGAGAAAGAATGTAAATGCTACAAAAGTTTGGCATAGATGCACAAAGTTATGCACAATGATGGAAAGTGTTATGAAAAGTTAGAAAATGATATGAATAGTAAGGGACTAGAACCTTTATATCAAGTCCAAATTGAGTGAATTTGAAGAGAAAGATTAAGATTACAATTTTATGTTAGGAGGAAGTTAGAAAGACTTAAGAGCAATATCTTCCTCAGAAAATTTTTCACAAAAACTAGTGAAGTTATGAATTAAAGAGAATGTTAGACTTATGGTATCTCGATATATGTCATGAAAATATGAGATACATTATGGTAAAGTGTCGTATCCTTACTTTAAATTCCTCTTGGGTACTGTTCATTTAGCATTTTTTAGAATTTTACCTAACTTTGAAAATTCATATTTAAATCTATAAAATTCCAAATGAGGTGCTTCCAATTCCCACTTAAACCTCTTTAAGACATATTTATTAGAAAAATAATAATTAGGTTCAAAAGTTACTTTAGTGTTCCCAGTAAATTTGCAAAGACATACTGTTTATATGGTAATTTTTCAGTTTGCTAGAATTCAACTCTTGATTTTGAAAAATCACCATAAATTCATTTCTTTTCCAAATTGGTTGTACTTGATATCCACTTAAATAGTAGGATGTTAAATTTAGGCATGCTAAATTTCAGAGTTTAATTCATACAATATCATATTCAAAACATGGTGGAAAGCTCAGTGACTCCAACAGAATTTACACAAAGTAATCTTTGGTCCATATTTACATAACATAGGTTCATCTAACACACCCAAGCATGCTTCAAACACCATCCATTGGCTCTTTACCTCTTGAATGTTCAGCACCTAACATGGTTTAGTTTGAAAAAGAGGGAGATTTCCAAAGAAATCCTAATAGCAACTAACACAACCTTAGCATTATCAAACAATTATTTAAAGCATGTTATATGATATGGACGCCACATAATCATTGTAACATCCCAAATTTTTCCTATCTATATAAGACTGATAGAGAAAAGAGGTTATGAAGAGATTGGGATGGTAATCAGAAGAAAAGATAATGATTAAGATAAGTGTTAAGCTAAAGAAAGAGACAATGTATAAAATTATAAAGCAAAAGGGGCTAAATTACAATTTAGAAAAAGTCTATAGACTAAATTGCAATTAGTGAAAGTTTCAAATGGTCATTTTGGAAAAGAAAGGGACTAAAGTGAAAACTTTAAAAGTTTCATGGTGCAAAATGGAAGTAAACATAAGCTTTGGACCATTAAGTGCAATTATGAAAAGTTAAGGGCCTAAAGTGTAATTTCTAAAAGTTTAAGGGTAAAATGGTAATTATGGAAATTTGATCTAGAGAAGGCCAAAAATTGCCTAGAAGCATTTTAGTCCTAAATTTTACCATAAAAAAGAGAAATTTATTCTAATCAATTTAACAGAACACATAATTTTGATTTGAGGGCCTGAAAAATTGATATAAATTTCTCAAGTCATGAGATTATTGCAGTATCTTTCGGACCTCATAATCAGATGAAAGTTGTCATTAAATTCTTATAATTAATATAAGAATTTATGAATATGGCAGAAGTCAAAAAAGAGTTTTGTAGAGTTAATTATAAAATTTAAGGTGAAATCGAATACCGATAAAGGGTTAAGGAAATATAGGGAATTTTTATCAGGACTTTTGGGTCTCAAAAAATTATGAAACTTTGTAAGAAATTAATTTTATATCATAATAAATTTTTAAAAATTTTAGAACCATTAAAAGAGATTTCTAGCATTTATCTCAAAAATCAGGGTGATTTAAGAATATCGGTATAAGGAAAGTGCCTTAGAATTTGTGCCAATTAGCTATTGGACCTAAAAGAGGCCCAATATGATGTACTATACAAGCCCAATAAGCCCAAAGAATTTTTATGTGGTCAAATGAATTTTTAGAATATTTTATGTATTTTTAAAAGATAAGAATTTAAGAAAATCCAAGAAGCATGTGAGGTATCTTTGTGGGACCCACAAGCTTTACACATGGCACCAAGAAGAGGAAAGGAATATTATATCATGTGTTAAAATGTAATAAAATAATATAAGAATTAACCTAATGATGATTAAGGTTAATTAATCCAAAAACTAACCAATCAAATTTAAGATTAAGCCATTGTAATAATTAGGAAAAGTGAGGACATTATGGACCCAAGGTGCCAAAATTTTGTCTATAAATACCCCTCCCATTCTTCACAAAACCTTGGTTCCCTTGGAGAAACTCTTGTCATTTGAAAAATCAACCAAGATAAATGCAATTCAAGGCACTTAGAGATCAAGGTAGTTAAGGCATAAGGTATGTGATCCTTCCTAGTTTATTTAGTTGTGTTTTAGAAGGGTAAAACCTAGATTTTAGTGGTTGGAAATTCCATTAAACCTAGGTAGAACTAAGTAATTAAGGTTTAGATAAGTTGATTTTGATTATTGGTTATTGAATTAAGTTGTGCTCTTGACTTTGTCATTGATGGAGGCATTCAGCCTAGGTCTGTTCTAGACCGAGAAGAATGAATTTAAATGATCTAATGCTTCTATTGAATTTATATGATGATTTTGTGTAGGATTAGATAGATTTGGAACCTTGGAAGCATTGGAATTGAAAGTTGTAATTTTTAAGCCTTCTCTATTACTATTCACTCATATAAAAAGTGATTGGAATATCATAATTTTGATGCTTCCAATGGTTTTAAAATGAAAAATTGTGTGGGGGTAATATAGAGAAACAAGTATTGGAAGCATTGGAATCAAAATGAGAATTTTTGAAAGAATTATGTACATGTTTTTGGTTCTGCCCAACAAGCCATGAAGGAGCTATAATTTCATGATTCTAAGTTCATAAATGGATTTAGAAGATGAAATTGTGTAGACTAAATTCAAGACACAAATTAATTCAAAGGATAAGACAATTAATCCCAAATTAAGAAAGATAGGGGTTAATTGACTAAGTTAAGTTTAATGTCCTTATATGCCAATTGAGTTGAATCATGATGAATGAATGAATAAATGAATATGTGATGTTTAGGATTTGGTTTGTGTGCTCAAAGAGGGAAGTCACACATCGAGAAGTAGGAAGCAAGAGGTAAAGGAAAAGGATAAGGAAAGCAAGGAGTATGAGGTAGTGAATTTACCTACTTGTATGCTTATGTTACTTGGATGTTTTATGTGATGTTTGCTTACTTTGATGATGTGAAGCATGTATGATTAAGTAATACTCTATTTTCTTTTATGCTATGGTCATATGTTATAATTAAGGGACATGAAAGCATGTAAATATCATTATGCAAGCATGATCATTAAGTGTACACATAGTAACATCAAGCATATAGTTGCATACATTGTATGATTTCCGTTTACTACTGAGATTTTCCCTAAAATCTCATCCCCTCCTTGTCAGCCCAAAACCAACAAGTTATTCAAAGATTGAAGAAGATGAAGATACAAGAAGAAGAGTTAGGAATGATTGATTGTACCTAATGATATGTTATGACTTATGTGATGTATGTATGTAATGTTTGCTTAAAAGCAGAACAGTAGTTGCTATAATTAAAAATAGTAAATGATCAAATAAATGTATGATATTTCATTAATACTTAGTTAACATGTCAATCTTTGTTTTGACAGCAAGAATGCCTTATTCCAATATCTATACAAGGAGAACAAAATTTGTAAAGTATGGGAATAGAACTGTTTTCCAGAAATTTGACCAAATGAACAGTAAACTTTGACATTAGATTAACTGGTCAATTGGTCCAAGTAACTAATTTTCCCTTAACTTTTAATATGTTAGCTTTGTGTAGATTTTTGAACCACTTCATTTAGATTTTTCTAAAATTAGTTATGATTTTTTGAAGTTCATCGCTTAATCTAGAATTACCATATAAACAATACTCATAAAGAGTGAAATTCTAAATTTTGTAATTGAACTTCAATGGACTTGAAAGTGATTCTAAATGCTATCGAATGGTCCCTAAGACGTACAAAAGTAAGTTGTTACAATCATTCTCATATTTTGGCATTCTCTAACATTCATTTGTTGTGACATCTTAGAAAGGGGATTACCACATCATCAAGCCCATCAAGTTTGCACATCATCACATAATATCATGCTCAACCAAACATCATAAACAACAATACCAATAAATAATTGCAAGACAATGATAAAGCTAGAGTTGTTGCTACCTCTTGGAGATCCTTTTCTTTCCTTGTTGACTTGAAGTTCTTTAGGTGCACAAATGTCAAATCGTAATTATTGAATAACAATTTTATGTCATTACAACTTCTCAAACATAATTCAAATTTAAAAACCCTAACTACCCTTTCTTGAATTAAATTAGGGTTTTATTTCTCCCAAGCACTAACATTAACTCTTGGGATCCTAACCAACACAATTTTGGCTAATGAATCCAATGGTGTGATCCAAATTTTGAACTTTTTTCATCTCTTGTACTGTCCGTACGGACATAAACTTAAATTGCAACTTAGGGTTTTCTAAAATTTCCATTTTGATGCTTAAGGCTTCCAATTAGGGTCTCCCTACTATACCCTACACAAAATTGAATTTTGAACACATTAGAGGCCTTAAAATCATCATATCTTAACCCTAGAATAGAGTGCAGAAATCTAGATAGCAAGTTATTTCAAGAACAATTCCAAGAAACTATTGATTTTATGAGCTCAAACGTGTTAAATCTTATCCTTTTCAACTTGTCTTTGCTACCCTTATCATTATTTTGCATCTTTTACTAATTTGGGAAGCATCTCCCCTTAGAAATCTAGGGTTCCCAACCCCTAAAACCATACATTAAACTTCCAAATAAATCGTTAAAAGCTTGGAAGTATGCTTACTTAGTATCCTTGAATTTTGGGAGGTTGGAAGCTTTGATTTTGGCTTGAGTTTTGAATTGTCAAGAGTTTCCCCCATGTAAAGAGGGCTTCATGAAATGGAGGTCTTGGGAGGGGGTATTTATAGAGCAAATTGAAGGGAATAAAGGGCTAAGATTCAGTTCTTAAAAGTTTTATCCAAGGGTTAGGATTTAATCTCTTTTTAATTGTAATCATGACAACTTTTGAGTTGTCCTCTTCTTCCCCTTCTCCCTTCATTTGGTTCCAACTCATGGGTTCTTGGAGTTTCATGGAGTTTCTTGGAGCTTATTGAGTTTTCTCCAATTTTTCTAGAATTAACAGGTACCGATTCGGATAATTTCTGAGAAAAAATAAATTATTTAATGGAACGATATTCTCTATAACACTCTCTGACTCTATCTAGCCTATCTAAAATCATCATTGACCCTTCAAATATTTATCCCTATTTTGTAAAGTCTTTTTTATAGTCTGAATACTTAATTTTGCCAGATATCTTAAAAGAATCCATAATACAATAAAACTTTATAAAGGGGTATTTTGTCATTTCCCCTTTATAAAAATGTTATAGAACCTCATTTTATATTTTATGGAATTTATTGGGATTTTTTTGACTATTTTTCAGAACTACCATTTCTGGGCCAAAATTTCCCCAAATTACAATTTTGCCTCTATTTTAGATTGAGTTCATACAGGCTATTGGACTTTGACTTAACCCATAACAACCCATCTAAATTCATTCTAAGCCTACTGGTAAATTTTCATTGTCTTCAGTTTAGATCTAATCCCTCAACAAATAAAATCCTAATTTTTAGAGCCGGTAGACAAGCTTCTAAAATTCCTTTAAAATTTTATTTAAAATTATCTAGACCTCTTTTAGGGGTGTGGTCTTTTTTACAATCTCCCATAATTCAAAAAGTATCTTTTATCATAATCTCACAGAATTCTAAAGTCCAGTTGGTTTCCTAAAAATTCCAAGTACTTTTCTCAGACTTGCCAAATTTTTATCAATTAATCGGAACCTCAAATCAAAATTCTGACGTTTCTCATTCAACCCAAAATTTTGTGCTTTATCTCCCGGTATTTGCAAATCTTAAATCCGAACTGGGATATTTTGGGCTGAAAGTACAGTTTTTGTAACTTTTCACAATGTTTACATTTAGGTCCCTTGAACTATTTTATATTTTTAGTTTAAACCCTGAGGTCTTGTCTACTTTCTACTTTTGGCCATAATACTTTCTAACTTTATTATTTGATCCTTTATTCAGTGATAATACTATTTACATTTCTATAATCATTTCCTAAGCTAAAAACTTAGGGTTTTCTGGCTAAGAAAATTTTAGGATGTTACATAAAGCAAGATATGTCATGATATAGCCAGATATGGCAATATACACCATGATATGGTGTAAGAAGCACGTAATAAGATATATAATGAGAAACATGTAATGAGGTACATAATGAGAAATATGTATTGAAAGTGTAATATGAAGTTGCTTTGTAGCTAATTCATGATAAGATGTTTGAATGTTATGCTATAGATGAAATAGCAAACAAGAGCTTTCACTCCTTGCATGAAATGTCAGGCATTATGTTATGTTTGTAAAATATGCTAAAGATCTAAATGTTAAAGCAGTACAAGTTTCATGTGATAGAGCTGTGCAAGCTCCGAGTATTAGCACTGTGCACATTAAGGAAAGGAATGCTTGAGCTTCGATGTTAGAGCTTTGCATTCATGAGCAGGTATATAGCTCTGCAATATGTTAACCAAGCATTATGCATGTTAGAGTATGTGCTCCTACTAACGATAAAGTAAAGAAAGAATAATTGCATAAGTCCTCTCTCTATATTGTGCTAAATTGTTAAAAATGATATAAGCTACTAGTAGAGTGATATAATTTCTAAGAAAAAGAAATATGATGATACAAAAATGAGAGATGAAGTTTTGCTGATGCTTACAAAATTTCTCTAAATACTCAGATAAGTAAGAAGAGATATGTGCTAAAAAGTATGATGAGTAGTTGAAGGAAAATTCTAAAATGTAGTAGAATTCGAAAGAGTTTGATATGAAAGAAATGGACACTACTCATAAGTCTAGTATAATGAGTTTGATCATAAATGAATAAGATACATAGCAAGTAAGCAAGTAACAGAATGAAGTAGAGTTCAACTCTGATTGAGTTGATTCAGAAAAGCAGAGTGATGACAGCAAAGATATAAGGATCTACGGATATTGAAACCACTCCAGAAGATGTCAAGATAAAAGATAAGAGACAGATACCCTAATCCTTAGTTGTGAAGCAAAAAAGGATATAAAGAGGATATATATCTGTAATAGTTGACTAAGGTACTAAATAAATTTTGATGACAAAAATTATTTTAAGGGGTAGAAATGTCACATCCTAATTCTTCCTGATCTGTAGAAGACTGATAGAAGAAAGAGGTTTAGAAAGGATTGTGATAATGAATAGAGAACAAAAGATAATTATTAGACAAAGGTTTAGGCCTAGAAATACCATATGTAGCCTAAAATAGGTAGGTTATCACGTTCTGTTGAGTAAAAGTCCTAAAATTATATAGATGATATTAAGGGACTAAACTATAAATAATGAAAGTAGAGGGACAAAATTGTAAATAGTGAAATTCCCTGGCTGCATAATGGTTGTTTTGAAGAAAAAGAGGGATTAAACTGAAAAGTCTAAAAGATCTATGGTGAAAAAATAAAAGTAGACATAAATTTTGGGCCATTAAGTGTAATTATGAAAAGATGAAGGCTTAAAATATAATTTTTAAAAGTTCAGAGGTAAAATGATAATTATGATAAAGTTGAGCTAGAAAAGGCCAAAACTACCCAGAATAAATTCAGTCCCAAAATTTTCCAGTAAATAAAAAAAATTATTTTTATCAGTTTAATAAAACACAAAATTTTGATTTGAGGTCCTGAAAAATTAATACAAAATTCAAAAGAAAGAAAAATTAATATAATATTTTTTGAACCATAGAATTAGATGAAATTTGGCAGTAACTTCTTCCAATTAATATGAGAATTTATGAAAATAATAGAACTCAAAAGAATTATGTAGAATTTATTATGATATTTAAAGTGAATTAAAACACCTGATAAATATATTGAGGGAATTTCTTCAGAGTTAAGCCCATGATGGTAGTGGACCATGTAGAAGGCCCAAAATGACGTCTTATATGCCTAATAATATTTTCAGATAAGTATGTGGTCTAGGGATAATAAAGACCCGAGAAAATATAAAATTACAAAAATGCCACTGAGTATGCCATTGTGTTGTACCATTAAGCAAGAGATATAAGAATGGCATTTTGGTCATTTGACTAAGGTTAGATCATCAAGGACAATTCTCAGAATAGTTGACTAAGGTCATGGAATATTCTGATGATGTGTGAAAAATCGATAATGCCCTTAAGATAATAAAGAAAATAAAGAAGAACCAAGGGGCATTTTGGTAATTTGCTAAGGGATATGTAATTAAGTTTAAACTTAGTCCAAGAATGTCAATGGTAAGAAGAATTTGGATACTGGATTTAAGGTTAGAAAGCATATTATGAAATCTGAGAAAAATTAGATTAAAAAAATAGTCTATTTTTTTTAGAAATCTGATTAAGCCGGTACCGGATTCGACTAAAATTTTTCCAGATACCTCTTGCCCTTGTAATTTCATCACATGTACTATGAGGTGTCCCTTGATGATATCATGGATAATGTCACCTTTTGGCTTCTAGGGCAAGCGAAGATTAAGAGCAAATATGAGCCATTAGATCAAATAATGCACAAAGTGATCTTGGCTTTCCATTTTCCATGAGATTTTTCTATAAATACCCCCATATTTATGCACAAAATTGTGGCCCTTAGAACCCTTGTGGAGGTTCTGCTCAAATGGAAACTCAAGTCAAGACAAAGAAGAATTCAAGTACTAAAGTTCAAGCTAGCTAGGAATTAAGGAATTGATTGTGGACTCAAAAAAGGCAGCCACACATCAAGGAGAAGTAGCAAGGAAAAGGAAAAGATAAAGAAAAGGAGATCAAACATGTGAGGTTCATGAATTATGAAAGAAGATGAAGAAGCATGAAAAGAAGTTATGGATTGGATAGCATACATGTTACATGAAGAATTGTTATATGTAATGATGTTATATGACAAATTTGAACAGTAATGTTCATGATGTCATGAAAAATAGTAAATGATAGAATAAATGTATTAAATTTTATAGATATTTAGCTAACATGTCAAGCTTCATTTTGACACCAAGTACGCCTTATTTTGATGATTGTAAAAAGAGAACAAATTTTCCAAAGTCAGGGACCAGAATCTATTTTTAGAATTTTTGACCAAATGAACACTAATATTTGACGGTCAAATTGTATTGATTGACTAAGTATTTGGTTAGATAATTATTTTTACCTTAAAGTTCAAGATTTTATCTTCATTTAGCTTTTTAAACCACTTCATTTCAATTTTTCTAGAATTAATTATGATTTTTTGAAGTTTGTCACTGAATCTGGAATACGATATGAATAGTAACTCGATAAGAGTAAAAAATCCAAATTTAGCTAATAGATTTCAAAGGTCATGTAAGTGGTTCTAAATGCTACTGAATGATCCCTAAGATGTATGAAAGTAAGGATGTTATACCTTACAGGCTATAAAGGGGGGCGAGAGGAGATTCTCACGTGAATATGTTGAGGCACTAAGAGCCTTTTGAATCTTAGAATATAATGAAACACTCATTAGAGCTCTCTGTGGACTAGACTTAAGCCAAGTGGATTGGACTGAACCAATATAAATTGACTTGTGCAATCTTTCTTCATTAACTTCTTCATTTAGTGAAATCATTATGAACTTTACTCTGAAAATTCATTCTATTATTTATAGAGTTTTAAATTTTTTTTAAATCACCCATTTCACCCTCCTCTTGGATGAAACAACCATTTTAACAACAATCTCAAGCAAAATCAAGAACATATGGTAGAAGAGCTTTATATATGATTCGAATTCATATTGATATGGGAGTTCAAATTTATTTTGAACTGGAAAAATTGTTTATATTGTATTAACTTTGGTTGTGCATTTCATTTTACTTTAGTTATGCATTTCATTGTAAATTATGTTCACCAACTACTATAACTTATTTTCATCACTTTTTTTGTAGTCTATAATAAGTTCACATATTCTTCTTAATGAGGGCATAATACATGAGTACATGCACTAACATGTAGACATAAAGGTCAGATTTGTTGGAAATCGTGCCCTAGGGGCCAATCATTGTCTTATGAACATTATTGATTTATGAATTTATTAATTGTGTTATCATATTATTTGCATGTTTATTGTGATGACCATCCTTAGATAATTCATGATCTTATCCTAAATGTCCCTGGTCAGTCATCTATACGGGAGCACAGATGAAATAAGACTAGTATGACTTTGAAGATGTATAGAGATATAAATCAAAGTCATAGGCACATGTAAGAGTATAAGGTGTTGGACCGACCCGCTATGAGAGAACTGCATGGGTAACGTCATAAGCTTCTCTCATATACAAACCATGTCAATATGCCCTTTGACTTGAGATCATCATGGATTCCTACATGACAAATGCTCAGCTTTGACCTAGTCAAAAGTCACTTTTGACCGAGTGATCATAAAGACTATGTTCGGGCTTAGTGGTTTTTCATGCGGAGGAATGTGAATGGTCAAGATGGAATTTGTCCCTCACATTCGTAGAGAGATATTACTGGGTCCCTCGATGAGTGAGTCTGAGAAATGTATGGTCATACTGTAATGGAAAGGTAGTTCCATTTCTATAGTCAGACTACTCAGGGATCGAGAAAGTAACGGTCAGGAATAAGAGGATGACATTATCCATGCCTCAACCATGACTAAAATATCGCATGACAGAAGGGACATGATATTGTTGTATAAAAGGTTACATCGTTTAACGATCCTCATATGATTTGGGTAGTCATTATGTCTTGCTAGAGACCGCTTGTGACTTGTGGGCTAGTATAACAAATAACCCACTGCCAACTTCATATGGGCCTACAGGGTCGCACACAAAATAGCCCAACACGAGCTATGATGTTCAGATTCATTGAATCTAAGACATGTCAAGATTCAATGAATGATCCAGGATAGATGTATATATATTTATTTATATTTATATTCATATATATATATAAATTCTTATATATACATTATATATAAGAGATATATGAGATTTAATTTATAAGGATAAATTAAATATCTATCACGTTTGAATTTGAAATTCAAATTGATAGGATATCTCATATAAGATATATTTATAAGATTTAATTTATAAGGATAAATTAAATCTCTATCACGATTGAATTTAAAATTCAAATTGATAGGATATCTCATATAAGAGATATTTATAAGATTTAATGTATAAGAAAAAATCAAATCTCTATCACATTTGAATTTGAAATTCAAATTGATATGATATCTCAAATTTGATTTATCAGAATAAATCAAATACAGTTCAGTCTTAGCTTTATTTTAAGTTAAATAAATAGGTGAATTAAATATGTGGGACGGATTTAATATTATTTATTTAATTAGTTTCTTATCAAATTATACAATATATGATATTGTATTAATTTCAGAATTAATATAAGATTAACTCCTAAAATCCAATTCAGTAGAAGTAAACGCAGAGCATCCTATATATATGATATTAGGAGCTATATTTTGCATAGAGATATACATAGAACACATAAAGGACGAAGGGGACTGAGCAAAGGGTTTGCAGATAAGAAACTGTCAAAATAGAGATAGAGAGGATGAACTCTTGAGAAAGCCCTGGAGGGACAAGAGACGCTAGCACGTCGTTCGTGGTTGGAACGCTGTTCATGTGGATACCAGTAGAGGAAGCTGACCTGAGTCGTCGACTTCTTGCGATCAGAAATGGAGCACGAGCCGCGGAAAGAAGCTGTGAACGTCGTGACCAAAAGCTGTGGAAGTCGCTGAGGCACACTAAGGGTAATGCTTCTTCCCACTTGACTTAAACACATACGGTAGATCCTGGCAAGGAATGGAAAAAATTTTAAATTAATTTTCGCTTCATGTCTTCCAATTCCTTTCAAGATTCCCTATCCCAAATGAGAGGAAAATTAAGACAAGGAGCATGATTACTACTTCCAACCATCATAGGTCCCAAAGAGTACAATTTCAAGTTGATCGATCAACTACTTCAAAACCTTTTGATATGCCATTCACTCCTTTAGGTCTCATGTGGGGAGAGGAGAAATAAATGTGACCACATCATGATTTTTAACATAGAGAGACAACATAATTGCTTCAACTAGCATAAAGAAGTTCAATACAAGGTGAGGAAAGGGAAGGGATAGGTGGCATATAGTTTATTTGTTTTGTAGCCATGATTGATAATTGGCATATTTTATACCAATGGCCATTTAGGATTTTATTATGTTATTATATTTTAAAGTAATGGTCATTTGTCTTGTTGCCCTAAAAGATATTTGGCATCTTTTGTACTAATGATCTTTTAGTATTTTAGTATATGTTACTGTCTTTTGAAATAATGGCCATTTAGGATTAGGTCTTATGTAGCCATCTATGTTTTAGACAAGATTTACTTAATCTATCATGCTCATATGTTAGAGGATATTTAATGCTTATTTTTTATATTCTAACTTAAATTTTTGTTAATTTCATTTCAACTTATAATTGCACGGATTGTTCAAATAAGGTTTATGCTCATTTAGCTTAGGTATTTGTATAGATTTATGCTAACTTGGGTTGTTCCATATCAGTTCTTGTATATTTGCACAAGTTTATACTTTTGTTTAGTTGTACAAAGTTATGTATATTGCAACTCATTATAATTTCATAGGTTTAATGTCAAGGAAAATATTCTAAATAAGGACCTTATGTATATTTCCACAGGTTTATACTTACTTTGGTTGTTCAATATCAGGTTTATAGTCTTCTACACTGGTTCATGCTCACTTATTCAAGTCCTTTCATTTATGCTTAATATAAAGACCTAATTTTCCAATTAAGTGATTAACAACTTATAACATAAACACTAAGCTAAATTTTACCATAAACTTCAATTTCATTACAAAAAACATCCCAATACCAATTACCAATGGACTATCAGCTTACCACTGACAATGGTTGAAACAAAATCATATGCATTCAACTTTCCCTCCAAATAAAAGTTACATTCCAACTAATACAATATCCCACATTAACTATCATTTAATACAAAATGAAAAAAAAACCATGCTAGGACCAATGCACAAAGTGCAAGCCTCAATATCTTTTGGTCTTTTTCATCTTCATATATATCACAACAATCTCAGCTTCAACATCTTCACCTAATTCTTTATCAGTATCACCTCTCCTTTGCCTTACATTCTCAACATACAGCCTATCCACATGGACAAGCAGCTTGTCAATCACTATTGTCTCTCAACCATTTCATTATCATGCCATTGGAAAAGCCCATAGCCTCCTCCCTATGAATTCATTAACCTTATTCATATCAAACACATAAAATGAATGAAAAAGGAATCAATTACTTCTATCATTTAAACAAAAAATCCCTACTTGTTAATAATTTTGGCAACTAGAGAACATTTTCCTTAGGTTAAGCTCCATCCATGAAGTACAAAGAGGAGCCACTAACAGCACTGGAAGTTATTATTGGACCACCGTAATGAAGCTCTTGACCACAATGTCTTAGTAGTGCCACCCTCCTCCTACTTCTCATTGCATCATTGTCAAAGATATTATGGAGTCCCCTATCACTTCTCTTCTATACTCAACCTTATTAGTGTAAGTCCGTCAAAGATGGGTTTGGTGGGATAGTTCCAGGAATTTAAATCATCACCCCTAATGCCTCTGACCAAACATTAAACTTTTCTTTTTTCTAAGACCAAGGGCAATTACACTCATTGCAAAAAAGAGTGTGAGGTGGCTATGTAACATAAATACTAATATAGCAATGCATCCTACATGTCTGACATCTATTATGATCTGCATTGACCTAAGTCCATATTGCTACAAAATATAAACTTTCAAAGCGACATTAGTCCAAAAACAACTTTTGAATACCCACAGCTCCTCATCAAAAACTTTTAGGACAAAATTTCATCTTAACTTTATCTAATACAATTTAAAGATGAAAAAAGTTAATATATTAAATATAATACAAATGAATAATGAAACAAGTAGTATATATCTAAAAGACAACATAATAAAATCATACTCATTCTTAACTTTTACTTTATTATATTAAGAGTGATATTTAAAAAAAATAAGCAAAAAGGGTAAAGGTGCAAAAATGCCCATGCACTTTTTCCAAAAGTGTACCTATCACCATCAGTTTTTCTGAAGTGCAAAAATATCAGAACATTTAAATATACACCGATACTTTTTGTAGTGGGACCCGCTCTATTGTTATGAGATTACAAAAATACTGCAAACTCAAAAAAATAAAAAAGTGTAAAGGTGCAAAAATACCCATGAACTTTTACCTAAAGTGTTCAAAACACCATATGATTTTTAGAGGTCTAAAAGTATCCATAAAAGTGAAAATAAATTAATTCTTTCAGTTTTGGCAAAACAAAAAACTCTATTACATTATACTATCTATTATAATACTGATAATTTTATAGTTAATGTATACATTTGTTCCTATAAGTTTATATCAAATTTTAGATTAGTCCCTTAGGCCTTATTTGGTATGTGGTATTGAATTTTGAAGGATTGGGATTAGGAGTGAGATAGAGATTTGGAGTGGGATTGGACCTTTAAAATTATGTTTGGTGTGTAATAATATTTAAAAGGGATGGCAGGATTGATGTTATTTTATATCATAAATAAAATATGAAAATACTATGATACGGTTATTATTAAAAAATTAAAAACGTATATAAAAATATTAAAAAACCTAGATCTACAGCATTTCTCCCCTATATTTGTTACCTTTCATCAATACCTCCCCATCTTTGCCGAAATGGTTTTCTGGTTTTTTTCCTTCTTGGCTTATGGAGGAAATGAAACTTCAAAGAAAATTTGAGCCATAAATAAAATAAAATAAATAGATAAGGGACCATATATATATACACACGCCATCATAATTTTTAATATTTATCTCAATCAGAAGGAGAAGTAATGCTTGAAGGTTAGGAAGGCTTGGATGGTTCTTTAGTAAATCGAGGTATATTGCTTCAAAACACATAGTTATTAGGAAGTGGAAGTTGCCGTTGGCAAAGAAATTAGCCTAGAAATCTAACTTGAGGTTACTTGCTTGAATGGATCTGAAGGTAAAAGCGGAGACTAGTCAACAATGGTGAATTTTCATGTGTCTGATGTGGTGGATTAGAATTGGAATTTTATTCTTGTGAATCAGATTTATTTGCATAAGAGGGGGCTCTGTTTATCCTTGAAATTCTCTTCCTTGTACACATAGGTGAACACTAATATAAGGTTGTCATCACTGTCTTGAGATTGATATCTCTATGTGAGATCATGATCATTAATGTCGTAGAAAGAGGTGTATCTCTAACATTAAAGGAAGGAGGTAGCCTCATGGAAGAGAGAGGAGGAAGAGAGGTTTGCTTATGGGTAAAATAGGGATTTGAGAAATTTATGAAGATAATTTGACTAAAAAATATTTAATCCCAGGGTTGATTTTCTAGCACAAGGGGTTGTGGTATTATGCAATCCCACTTGGAGGGAACTAAACAATCCCAAGTACTGGTTAATGTCAGGTACCAAACATGTTAAAATTTGTTATTCCAATGCCAATGTCAATCCCAAACCCCTCAATGCCTTGTATCAAATAGTGTTAGAACCCAATATTTTGATGATAACAATTAATTGAGAAAATATTTTAAAAAGAAAGGTAATTGACAAAGAGCATTTATCGATAAACTTATCAATAAGGTGGTCATTCGATAAGTTATTCGATAAACGAATATGATTTCTGAAAAATATTTATCAAAAACCTATTCGATAAGGTTCCTTATCAATAAAGACTTCGATAAATCAATCTAAATTTAGTTTGTGATTATAAAAAATATTGAAAGACTTATGCAATAAGAGGATTTATTGAAGAAACTTCGATAAAGTTTAAAAGACTCAGTTGCGAAAAGAATTTTATAAATTTTTTTATAGAAGTATTGATCGAACAAAGCATTTATCGATAAAGTCTTCAATGAATATATTCTATTTTTCAAAAGAACAACTTTAGATTTCAAAGACCCATTTATTAAAGGACTATTCAATAAGGGTAATTATTGAATAACTCTTTGATAAATAAGGAAAAGTTCTAAGTTTTCAAAAGCATTGTTAAATGGTCTTTCACATATTTTAGTACTTGTTTCTAATGAGATATAATTTGGTTCTTCTCAAGATATTTTATCAAAACTTATGATTAGAGAAAGAAAAATTTTATAGTTTTAAAATATGGTCATTGCAAGTTTTTAAAGTTATCCAAATCATCGAGGTTCTACTCTATGATTTTTATAGTTATCTAATTAAATTATTTTTCTTCCTAAAATGATCTTTGGAATCTTTAGTTACAAATTTATATAAGATCAAATGTAAGAAAGAACAGTTGAGTTGTTTCAAATTCAAATCATTGGAGTTTTAATATCGATTAATATTTCTGATGGTGATTTGATTATTTGAAATGTTTTGATGATGATTCATTTCCTATAATAATTGATTTATTTATTTGAATCATCTATGGTTTAATTATTCTTGAATATGGAAATAAGATTATTCATGAAACATCCATAGTTCAATATGCTTTTATTCATGATCTACTCAATTAGACCAATTATCGAATACATCTTTGATAATATCCTTTGTAAAGCTTAAATTGAACTACATTGAGCATCTGATTGATAGTCTTGTACTAACTTTATTGAGCTTAAGAATTACTTTGATTGAATGAATCATCTTCATGGGTCTATAGCCTAATCTTAATTGATGAAAGTTTATGTGTTGATGACTTGTTAAACTTTCTAGTCACACTTTATTCTCTATTTTGATGTGTTGTGCTAAATGGTGATCTTAATTTAAGATGAATAATGATCTTATGAATTTATTTTTCTATATACACAATATTTGTTAAAGGATTGAAAAGATCATGTATGAAAAATCTGCTTGAAAAGTCTGAAAGATTGACTTTTAGAATTTATCAATAAGCTATTCAAAGATTCCATTTATCAAAGAACACTTTGATAAATACTGTATTGTGAAATATATCGATAAGTCTAAAAGCATATTTTTGAAAGAATATTTTTCAAAAAATTATTCGATAAGGACATTTATCAAAGAACTATTCGATAAATCATGATCTATCTCATAGCAATTTATTGAAGATTTATCGAAGTCTTTTTCAATAATCCTAATTATCGAAGAATTGCTGGATAAGCTTTAAATTATTTCAAATGCATTTCATCAGTAATTTATTGAGGACTTTTTTTATAAGTCTTCTCTTTGATAAATCAAGCATATTTGTGAAAAGCTTTTTAAATCAAACTTTAACATATTATGATCTTTAAATCTAAATTATTTAGAAATAATTGCTATATGCTTATACTAATTATATATATTTACTAAATCATGTTTCAAGGTCATTTGCAAGCTAAGGCAAGATCGAATGAAGAGATCAACGAAAGAGTCAAAAAGCATCAGTGCACACGTCAGCAAATAACATCCATATTCATCAATGGCTACTTCAACGAAATTATGAAGAACAAGTATAAAAGAAGAAGAAGCCAAAATGAGGAAGAAGTTGGGAAAACATAAGAAGATACAACAAATGCTTACAATGCACTATGACTACACTCAATGACATGTATCTCTATTTCTCTTCATTAGTTCAGAGCCTATATTCTTAGACAAGAGACACTTAGAGAGTTGTGAGCTTTATATTTATCTTATATACTCTACTAAGAGAGTTTCATTAGTATAAATCATCTTTTTAAATTGCTCGAGTGTTAGACTCTTGACTGGATTGTAACCTTACAGGTGAATGAGGGGTGAGAGGCATTCTCACTAGATAACCTTACATGTTGTAAGGGGAGAGAGATTCTCACATGAATGTACTGAGGTACCAAGAGCTCATAGAATCTTAGAGATAGTGGAACACTAAGAGAAGCTATCTAGGGATTGAACGTATGCCAAGTGGATTAGGCTTAACAGTATAAATTAACTCTATGCAACATTTCTTTAACTTCTTCTTTTGGTAATATTGTCATATCCTATTTTTTTCCCTATCTGTATAATACTGATAGAGGAAAGAAGTTTGGAAAGGTTTGTGACAATGATAAGAAGGAATGAGAAAGGTTCGATGAGTCTTGAAGAAAGAGAGGGACTAAAATAAAAAGTTTAAAGGTTCCATGGTGAAAAATGAAAGTAGACAAAAGCTTTGGGCCATTAAGTGTAAGTATAAAAAGTTAAGGGTTTAAAGTGTAATTTTCAAAAGTTCAAGGGCAAAATGGTAATTATTTAAAGTTGAGTCAAAAATGCCCAAAATCATATTAGTCTCAAATTTTCCCAGTAAATAGAGAAAATTATTCTGATCAGTTTGACATAACACAGAATTTTGATTTGAGGTCCCAAAAAATTTATATTAATTTCTGAAGAAAGGGAAATTAATATAGTATCCTCTAGACCTTAGAATCAGATGAAATTTGGCAATATATTCTTATAATTAATATGAGAATTTATGAAACTGATAGAGCTCAAAAAGGAGTTCTGTAGAATTTATTATGGAATTTACAGTGGATTAAAACACCTGATAAATATGTTTTAGAGGAATTTCTCGAGAGTTAAGCCCATAAAGGTAGTGGATCATGTATAGGGCCCAAAATTATGTCTTATAGGCCTAATAATATTTTTAGATAAGTATGTGGGTTAGGGCTAATAAAGACAGGGGAAAATATAAAATTATGAAAATGCCGCTAAGTATGCCACTAGGTTGTGTTAATGAGCCAGAGATAAATGAAGGACATTTTGGTTATTTGACTAAAGTTATAAAGTCAAGAAGAGTTCCCATAATAGTTGACCAAGGTCAGGGAATACTCTGATGAGATGTGAAAAGATGTAATGCCCCTGAGGTGTTAAAGTAAATAAAGAATAACCAAGGGGCATTTTGGTAATCTGCCAAGGGATCTGTAATTAAGTTTAGACCTAATACAAGAATATCAATGGTAGGAAGAATCCGGATACTGGATTTAAGGTCAGAAACCATCTTATGGAATCTAAGAAAAATTAGATTAAAAAAACAGTCTGATTTTTAGGAAATCAAACTTATCGGTACTAGATTGGACTGGAATTTTTCCAGATGCTTCCTCCCTTTGTAATTTTGTCACCTGGGCTATGAGGTATTCTTTGATGATATCATGGATGATGTCATCTCATTGGCTTCTAGGGCAAGCTAATCTAATATCAAATATGAGCCATTAGATCAAATAGTGCACAAAGTGATCTTGGCCATTCATTTTTCATGGAACTTTTCTATAAATAACCCCATTTTTCTGCACAAAACCATGACCCTTGCGACCCTTGCAACCCTTAGGGAGGTGCTGCTCAAATGAAGAGTCAAACCAAGACAAAGAAGATTTAAGGTACCAAAGTTCAAACTAGCTAGAGATTAAGGTAAGTGATCTATCCTAATTTGTTTTCCTTTGATTTGGGGGCTTGAACTTAGTATTTTTCATGGAAAAAAATTGAGTTTTCTCTAAGGTGTATATGCTGTCCAAAACCTTAGATGAAAGGAGAAAGAAGAAATTAAAGTTAGAGATGTGATTGAAGTTTAAAAAAGCTAGTTAGGTGATTGGTTGTTGAATCAGGTTGATATTCTTGACTTTGCCATAGTTGAACCATTTTGTCTGCACTATTCATGATAGAAGGAGATATAATTTCAATGATCTAATGTTTCCATTGAATTCATATGATGATTTTGTGTAGGATTGGATAGGTTTTGAACCTTCGAATCATTAGAATTCCAAGTTGTAGTTTTTGAAGTTCTTCTCTGTTACTGTTCACTCATATGAACAGTGTTAAAATTTTATGATTTTGATGTTTCCAATCATTTTAAAATGACAAGTTATGTGGGATAAAGTAGAGAAACAAGTATGAGAAGTATTGGAATCAATATGAGAATTTTTGGAAGAATTATGCATATTTTATAAATCTGTCTAGAATAGTGCATAGGAGCTAGAATTTCATGATTCTAGGCTCATAAATGGATTCAAAAGGTCAAATTGTGTAGGGTAAAGCCAAGACATCAATTGGTTCAAAGGCCAAGTCAATTAGTAAAGATCAAAGGAAGTTATGTCAGTTAAAGTAAGTTTAATGTCCAAGGAAGTTAGATTGTAATAGATGGATGATTATGTGATGTTAGGATTTGATGGTGGACTCCAACACATATCAAAGAGAAGTAAGAAGAAAGAGGCAAGATAAAGTAAAAGAAAGTCGAGTATATGAGGTAGTAAACTTATTCTAAACTTGTATGTATTGAGTGTTATGCTTGGTTGTGTTATGGCTTAGTTGAATTGTGTTGCATATGTGTTTATGATTGAAGCTCTATTTCTATGATTACTTTAGCCAATTGTATTTCATATGTTACATGGAAGCATGCATATTACACAATGTTAACACCTTTACAAGCAAGAACAATGTTTACATTAATGCATGCATTGTTTAGTACCGTTTGCTACTGAGATTTTCCCAGAAATCTCACCCCTCCATGTAATCCCAATCCCAACAAGTTTATGAATGATGAAAGAGGATGAAGAAGCATGAAGAGAAGCTAGGGATTAGATAGTATAAATGTTATGTGAAGAATTGTTATATGAAATGTTGCTATATGACCCAATAGCAACATTTGTTAAAAAATGTTGCTATATTTACATTATATGAAATGTTGTTATGAATGATGAATTGTTATATGAAATGATGGTCATGATGTAATAAAAAATAGTAAATGAAGAGATAAATGTATGGAATTTTACAGACATTTAGTTAACATGTCAAGCTTTATTTTGATACCAAGAACACCTTATTTTAATGTCTGTACCAAGAGAATGGATTTTCCAAAGTAAGGGACTAGAATATATTTTTAGAAGTTTTGACCAAATGAACAGTAATTTTGATGATTAAATTGTTTTAATTGACTACGTATTTGGTCTGGAGATTATTTTTTCCTTAAATTTAAAGATGCTAGCTTTACGTAGCTTTTTGAACCACTTCATTCTGAGTTTTCTAGAATTAATTATAATTTTTCAAACTTCGTCACCTAATCTAGAAATACCATATGAATAGTAACTCAAGAAGAGTAAAATTTTAGATTTAGTTAATGGACTTCCAAGGTCTTATAAGTGGTTCTAAATGCTACTGAATAGTCCCTAAGACGTACGAAAGTAAGGATATTTCAAATATCATTTTAAACTCTACTTTTTAAATTCATTCAAGCATATTTACTATTTTTAAAATTTTTTAAAATACCCAATTCACCCCCTCTTGGGTGATACAGCTAGAATTAACATTTGGTTCAGAGTGTGTCACTTGTTTAAAGGATTTAATGATTTTAAGTGCAAAGATCATGGTTGTATTTGGTTTTGAAATGCTTTTTGAAGTTTTAATAATATCATTCCTTATGTTTTAGAAAATTCTGAGTTTTTATGTTGGAAACTCGGATGACCATATTTTTTTAAACTCTTGATTATGATATAAGGAAAATCCTTTCAAATGGTTTTAATTTTAAACCAATAAAGGATTGGAATAAAAATAAAAAGAAATTATTTTCTATGAACCTTAGAACAATGAGAACTTTATACAATGCTTTATCTAAAAATGATTATTTGATAATTAAATTTTGCTCTAATATCAGAGATATTTTTAAAATTCTTGATTCTATCTACTCTTCTGATGATTATATTGAAGACAATGTTGATAGTTCATAAGTAATTGAAAGTTACAAACCCATTACCGATGAACAAATAGAAGATGATGCTGAAGAAGGAGAAATCACATAACATCTTCCTAAAATGGTCAACACAAAGAAACAAGAGGAAGTGGAGAATCGAGAGAATCTCAATATATATGAATATAATGAATTATTATTCAGAGCACAAAATTCTTCAATGGCAAATAGCTATAATTCCTCGTATAAATTTTAGAAAAATGATTTCAAAAGTTGTCATCATATGATTTTTCAACCGATCATTGATTTTGTTTTGAAAAGAAAAAATATTTTATATTCTAAATCTAATGATATCACAAATAGGAAGAAAGAAATTTTGCATAATGATTATAAATTACTTCCCCTCAACCAACACAATACATGCGGTATACTACAAAAGCGTGTCATTTATTTTTCTATAATTATTGTGGTAAACTAGGTCATATTTCTCACACTTGTTATATTAGAAAAAATCCTAATGTGAGAAATAAATATTCTTGGGTTCCTAAGGGACAATCAAAGTCCAAAACTAATACTCAATGATCCAAAGTTAAATGGATATCAAAATGTCCTTTTAGTGCTTCAAGTGTATAAGATAACATTAAGAGCAATGGACAAGGTACAAGGAGAAAGGGGCATCCAAGAGTTTCTCATGCATTAGTAAAAGCTACATCACTAAAGAACACTAATGGAGAATCTGTCGCATCAACTACAAATTCAATTTATAAGAAGCAATGGAGAAGTACCAATAAGTATGTTCTGCCTCAAGAATTGACTATCACAATGTATTATTCAATTACCTTAAGGAGAATAAGACCAGAAGGAGGATTTCTCAAGCATCAATTTGTTTACATTAGTTAAGAGACCACTGCAAATGTCTATCTAAAGAAATTCAAAGATGAAATGGATATGCAAAGGCAATCCTTCTTCCACAAAAAGGTAAAATGTTCAAAGGTAAACCTCCTATATTATCCTATTTGACAATTATTTGAGGTTTGCATATGAATTGTTAGAAATGAATATTGCAATTGATGTTAAATCCTCTTTATATACTACTGAGAAAACTTGATTGATAAATATTTTGAAAATAAGTAAAAGATAATGTTTAGTAGCTCAATCTCTTTATGCCTACATGTTTGTAAAAAATATTATCTATATGCATAAAGTAAACATGCTTAACCATTCTAAATTGTTTATATTCACTCTAAGCATATAAACTATATTTTACTTCCTACAAACTAACCTCTCATAGATCTAAGCAAAATTGGATACCAGGAAATAGAAATTAGTTCAATTGTTTTGTAGGAAATCCAATTGAAAGGTTCATCTAGAACTACAAAGATAATACAAATCTTGATGAAGATGAACTAGCCAAGATTGAATTTTGGTACTAAAAATTAAATCACTTAAATCAAGCTAGTCGTCACAAGGACAAGAGGAATATGGTGAAATTTAATTTTTTTACCCATCTATTATGCTTAAATTAATTATATTCTTGGGTAATGGATATTTTTCCTTATCATATTCCTTTAGCAATCAACATTTCAATATTTTAAATATGTTCTAGAATTGCTAAATGGATTATAAAATGAATTGAGCATATTGTTTTCTAGATATTTGTGCTTTCAAATATCGTTTTATGGATCTCATTTCATAAATTAATTGTGATTTATAAATAAGCATATTTATGATTTCAAAGATAAATGTAAATTTCAAATTCATGTATCAAATGTTTTGATTACAAAATGCATACAAATGATTTGAAAATTTATTTTTAAAATTAGTGAACATCAACTTTAGATATTAATACATTTGAATGTATAATTCAAAAATAATATGAAAATCATTGATCCTAAATGTGCTATCATGTGCCTGAACTCTTTATTCTTCAATGAGCTAAACATACTTTTGTTTAACACTATAATCAAGTTCAAATATTTCAATTCAAAAAGATTATAGAATAATTAAGCCTTACACTTAATGTGTTTATTCTCTAGAGTATATACTCTAAGTTATTTGGACTAAAGAGTTAATATGCTTCATTTTTCTACCATTATTTGGAAAATGAATGAGAAAAATCCTTGAACCATATATTTTGCTAATATCCTATCCAATTTTTGCTTGTATCAGTCAATCAATGGCCAAAACCAAGGTACTAGAAGTTGGCTTAGAAAAGGGAAAGGAAAAGAAAAGAGGGAGTTCATTGAAGCTAAGGTGGCAAAGGATAAAAGCTCTTCAAAGAATGTGACTCCTTCTATACTATGGGCTCAAATGTAAAGCCCATCCTGACAAAGATATAACAAAAAGAAGGAATGGTAATTTTAAGTCTCCATCTTCTTCTACACACCCTTCATTCAATTTTACTTCATCTTTAAATTTTTCCTCTTTACCACTACTTTTTGGTAATCTAAACCAAGGGGTAGATGAGGGGAAGCTTAAGGCAAACTTTTCCCATAGGGACTTCTATCATATCATTGTTATGGATTTAGATTACCTAAAGTACAATAACAAGACTAAGTTGGATCTAAGCAAATCTATGAAGCATTATGAAAACTGGTTGGGAGTAAATATTTCATATTGCCCTGAATTTGTCAGAAGATTTTATTACAATATGAAAAAAATTAATGAGGCTAGTGATAATGGTAATTGATAAATAATCACCTGATCATAGAATTAAGCGAAAGAGAAATATGGATTGATTCAAATATAATCAACTCATTGCTGAAGACAATAGACTCTGAGAAGAAGCCACAATTATCTATTAGGTAGATTTATGAGATAGTAATGCTAAAGAACAATTTCTTGAGTGATCTAAAATTTATACCCAAGGACATGTGTGATTATCATAAGATAATATACTACTTATACTCAAGAATCGTGGTCAACAAATATGGCAGTTTCACTTACATGACTTAAGAAGATTATAGATTATTGGCCAGGATAATTAGTTGGGAGAAGATCAACATTGAGGATTTGATTTAAACTGAGATAAGGAATTTCAACTTTTCAAAACCCAAGTCCACTCCAATGCCTTATCCTCAACTAATTTCTCTCTTCCTTCAAACTATAACATAGAATATCTAGAGAAAGAGGAGAAATGGTAGAAAGATACCAAGATTTGGGGCTAAGCAGATATATTGAATAAGGTTTTTTTGCCACTGACTCATGAAGAAAATAAGCCTAAAAAAGGGAAGCATCTTATGAAACAAGATGAAGCTAAATCTACATATGCTTCTACTCCTCCTTTTATTATACCTTCTTTTGCTTAGGTAACTGTGCACATTATGGTTCAACAATAACTCAGAAGCTTCAAAGAAGACTTATTGGCTCAACTTTAAACAAGTATGAAGCCTTCTTATTCTAATCTTCCTCAAATGCTCAATGAAAGTGGACAATCCTTAGAAAACAAGATTGTCTCATAGGATGAAAAAGGGATTCAAGCAAGCAAGAATCATATGGCTACTCTCCTACATATTATTAAGTTGCAGACACAGGCAATTACATTTTTGAGACATGAAGTGACAGATTTAAAGAGTCAAGTTGCATCTAACCCTCCTCCTAGTTCAAACCCAACTCATCCATCAACCTCTCGGCCTACCTACAATATAACTCCTCCTCAAGGCTCTAGTTTTAGGACTTCAGGATCCCATTTTTATGTATGTCAAAATAGGGGAGAGTAAATTATTTTAGTAGCTTTTGTAATCTTTCGTAATTGTTTGCTTTGGTGTAGTTAAATATTTAAAATGAATGAAAACTTGCTTATGTGGTATGTTTCTCTATGTTTGAATTTGTTATGCATTTATTGATATGCCTTCTATTTCTTTTCTTTGATCTATACTCAATTGATTTTTCAAAGCTTCTCAATTAAGTTTTGACATCAACAAAAAGGGGACGAATGTTAAACTCTAATATTTTGATGATGACAATTAATTGAGAAAAGATTTCAAAATAAAGGTAATTGACAAAGAACATTTATTGATTAGCTTATCAATAAGGTGGCCATTTGATAAGTTATTCGATAAATGAGATAGAACTTTTGAGGAAAATATGATTTCTGAAAAGAATTTATCAAATATCTATTCGATAAGGTTCCGTATCGATAAAGAATTCGATAAATCAATCTAAATTTAATTTATGAAAATTTTGAGTCATCGTTCTGGAACTAAAATCATTTGAAGATTTATTCAATATGAGGATTTATCAAAGAAACCTTCGATAAAGTTTATAAGACTCATTTACGAAAAGAATTTTATGAAAACTTTTATCGAAGAATTGATCAAATAAAGCATTTATCGATAAAGTCTTCGATCAATATATTCTATTTTCAAAAGAACACCTTCATATTTCAAAGACCCATTTATCTAAAGACTATTCGATAAGGGTAATTATCGAATAACTCTTCTATAAATAAGGAAAAGTTACTAAGATTTCAAAACCACTGTTAAATGATCTTTCACATATTTTGGTACTTTTTTCTAATGAGGTAATATTTGGTTCTTCTCAAGATGTTTTATCAAAACTTATGATTAGATAAAGAAAAGTTTTATAGTTTTAAAATCTAGTCATTGAAATGTTTTTAAGTTATTTATTAGACTCCAATGTTTTTATGATGACAATTAAATGAGAAAAGATTTCAAAAATGAATCTTAATTGATATAAAGTATTTATCAATGACCTTATTGATAAGGAAGTTATTCAATAAATAAGAAGAACTTTTGAAGAAGAATATATTTTCTGAAAGGCATTTATCTATAATCATTCAATAAGATTTTTTGTTGCTAAAAACTTCGATAAATCAATCATATTTTGAGAAAATTATGAGTCACGCTGAAATTATTCGGAGCTCTATTCGATAAGTGGATTTATCGAATAAGCCTTCGATAAATTTTGAAAATACTTAGTTTGTTTATGAAAAAATTTATCAAAGAGTTTATCGAACAATGATTTATCGATAAGATATTCGATTAATCAACTCTGATTTTTCAAAGAAAATATTCTATTTTCCAAGACCCATTTATCAAAAGATTGTTCAATAAGGGGAGTTACTGAATAAATCTTCGATAAATAGAGAAAAGTTTGAGTTTTTTGAAAGCATTGATAAATGAGTTTTCATATATTCTACCATTTTGCTTTTTAGATTATGTTTTGTAAAATCTTATGATTAGAGATTTGAAAAGGTTTACAGGTTTACAATCTTATCATTGAAAATATTTTTTAAAATTTTCAAGATCGTTGAGTTTGAGTTATTTTATCTTTACAAGTAATCTAATTGGTTTCTTCCCTAAATGATCTTTGAATTTATAAGTCACAAATTTATAAAATCAAATAAAAGAAAGAGAAGATAAGATGTTTCAAATTCAAATCAATGGGATTTTAATTTAATGAATATTTTGATGATAATTTGATTGTTTGAAATTATATTGATGATGATTCATTACTTAAATGTTGATTAATCTGTTTGAATCATATATGGTTTATTTAGACTTGAAATTATAAAAATTAGATTATTCATGAATGATTCAAAGTCTAATTCATTATGCTTCTATCGATGAAATATTCAACTAGGTCATTTATCAAAGAAATCTTTAATGAGATCTTTTGTTAAGCTTAATATGTTGAAATCACGATTGATAAGTCTTAGAATAACTTTGATGAGCTTATGAATTATTTAGATTTGATTGAATGAATGATCTTCATAAGTTTATAGTCTAATTTTATTTGGCTTATTTGTTGAATGATTATAAGGTCATAAATTGCACTAATATGATGATAGACTTAATTCTAAATGAACTCATCAAGCTTATAATCTTATACCTTATGGAATTGCTTTAATGTGTTAAATGATATTCTTGATCTGATTTAATGAATGATTTTATGAGATATGGTTTTCAAATATGATTATGATTTGAGAAAAGATCAATGAAAGTTCAAAGTCTATATTTGAAAAGAACGTTCTTCAACATTTATCATAAGCTATTCAAATAATCCATTTATCAAATAACACTTAGATAAATGATATATTGTGAAATATATCGATAAGTCTAAAATCATATGTTTTGAAAGAGTATTTTTCAAAGACTTATTCGATAAGGACATTTATCCAATATCTATTTGATAAATTATGAACTATTTCTTTATAATTTATTGAAGATTTATCGAAGTCATTTTCAATAAGACTGATTATCAAAGAATTGCTCGATAAGATTTTAACTGTTTCAAATGCAATTCTTTAGCAATTTATCAATACCTTTTTTATATGGGTGTTCTTTGATAAGCTCTTCAATAAGTCAAGCCATTTTGCTAAAAGACTTTAAAATCATACTTTATCAAATTTTGATCTTTAATCATAAATCATTTGGAAACAATTGTTTTATCCTTATATTGATTATATATCTTTACTAAAACATGTTTTAAGATCATTTACAAAATCAATTGAAGAAAATAATCAAATAACAAAAAGCATCAAATGCACACGTCAATAATAACGGCTATATTCAACAATGCTACTTCAAGTGCTTCAACGGATTTATGAAGAATAAAGTATAAAATAAGAAGAAGACAAAATAAGAAAGCTGAAGAAGTTGGGAGATTTAAAAGAAAAACAAAAGATACACGTCATGTACTTCGATCATATTCATTAGGTCTTTGTTTTACTCTATTTGTCTACTTTTGGTTTAGAGCATACATATTCATTAGAACAGAAAAACTTAGATAGAGAGCTTAAGTGATTATCTTATTCACTCTACTCAAAGAGAAATATATTTATATCAATTATTTTCAAGATTGTTCAAGAGTGTGATCTCTTCAGTGGATTATAATGTCATATCCCAATATTTAGACTTAAAAGCCTAATATGTAGCCTGAAAAAGGTATACTACTAGGCCATGTTGAGCAGAAGTCTCAAAAGTATACAAATGATGTTTAGGAATTAAACTGCAAATAATGGGAGTTTAAAGACTAAATTGTAAATAATAAAAGTCCCTGGGGGTATTTTGGTAAATTGCTATAGGATATTTCTTGGAAACTGAGCCACCATAGTGCTTGGACTTGATTAGAAACCCAAGAAAACATTCCCAGATGTCCAAAAACGTGGCCCAAGAGTTATGTGGGTCTAAGTGACATTAAAATAATATTTTAGTACTTTTTCAATAAAGTAAAGTTACCCGGTCAAAGATAGAACTAGGAAAAGTGATCAAATAAGGCTTTAGACTTATCTAGAACCATGAGGTGGCATGAAAGGTGTCCTCATGGGACCCACAAGGTGCCACATGTCATAAGTCTAGAAAAAGGAGAAAAAGCTAAGGACACGTGGCATAATCTCAGTCATTCATTCCAGAAAAAGACTCTGGAATTCTCTGGAAACGCTGAGTCAGCTGGTGAGATGTCCCAAGGGCCCCACCATTGTGCCACCTAGCATGTGAGGTGTCCCATAGATGATGTCACTTTGATGAGTCATTGAGGATGATGATGTCATCGTGATGATACAAGTAAAGCTTCTTAAAGAAGCTAAGCGATCTAAGCTATTCGTTGCGATTCAATCTGGACCATCCATTCCACCTCTACTCAACTATAAATACCCCACTCCCCTCCCATTCCATGCCGCGGCCAACAAGAGAAAAAGGAGAGAAAGAAGAGAGAAAAAGAGAAAGGAAGGAAGGAAAAAGAAGGAGTTATAGCAAAGCTAAGAGCAATCCAAGGAGTTTAGGGACTTGGCCAGCTTAGGAATAAGGCTCTGACCTATGAAAAGAAGAAACCTTAGAGCAAAGGTTAAGGACTAGAGAAAATGCTCCACGTCAGGTAGTAAACTTACTTACTTGTATGCTTATATTGCTTGGATATTTTATGTGATGTTTACTTACTTTGATGATGTGAAGCATAGATGATTAAGTAATGCTCTGTTTCTTTTTATGCTATGGCCATATATTATAATAAAGTAACATGGAAGCATGTATATTATCATTATGCAAGCATGATCATTAAGTGCACACATAGTAATATCAAGCATATAGTTGCATACATTGTATGGTTTCTGTTTGCTACTAAGATTTCCCCAGAAATCTCACCCCTTCCATATCAATCTAATCATAGCAGATCTTCTTGAGATGGAGGAGATGAAGATACATGAAGAGAAGTTAATAATTATTTAGCATGATTAATATGTGATTAATGTATGTATGTAATGTTGATTGTTGGAATTGGCCACTATGAACAGTAGCTCGTGGAGAGGCTATGACCTTTGAGCTATAATTAAAAATAGTAAATGATTGAATAAATGTATAATATTTTATCATTAAATAGTATACATACCAAGCTTCGATTTGATATATAGAACATCTCATTTAGATGCCTACATATGGAGATATGATTTTTCAAAGTTAGGACCAAAAATGCTGGAATCAGGGGAAGGATGCCTAATAAACAGTAAACTTTGGGCATTGACTGACATTGATTTGGTCAAGGCATGGTCAACTACTTATTTGTACCTGAAATATAATTAAGTTAGCTTTGTGTAGCAATTTGAACCACTACATTTCAATTTTTCTAGATTTAGTTATGATTTTTTGAAGTCAGGTCACTCCTCTAGAATTTATAGTGAAGAGTACTCAGGAGAGTAAAATTTCAGATTGTGTAATTTGACTTGAATGACCTTGAAAGTGGTTCCAAATGCTACAGTTTAGTCCCTAAGACATAAGAAAATTAGCATGTTACATATAACCTTACTGGGTGTAAGGGAAGTGAGAGGGATTCTCACTGGATTATGTCCTTACGGTTGTAAGGGGAGTATGAGGGATTCACACATTGATTCTATTGAGGCACCAAGAGCCCACTGAATCTTGGAATATAGTAGAACACTCAAATGAGCTCTGGGGACTAGACGTAGGCCAAGTGGATTAGGCCAAACTAGTATGAATCGATCTGTGCAATCTTTCTTCATCAACCTCTTCCCTCGGTGATATCTTTCTAACTCTTCACTTTAAATTTTATTCATATATCTTTAGAGTTTTTCAAAGTTTTTTAAAATCAACCAATTCACCCCCTCTTGGGTGATACAACCAGATTCAACATTATCCAATCACTAAAGTTTTGCTTTATGATTTTTATAGTGATCTAATTAAATTATTTTTCTTCCTAAAATGATCTTTGGAATCTTGAGTTACAAATTTATATAAGATCAAATGTAAGGCAAAAGAGTTGAGTTGTTTCAAATTCAAATCACTATAGTTTTAATATTGATTAATATTTCTGATGATAATTTGATTATTTAAAATGGTTTGATGATGATTCATTGGCTATAATGATTGATTGATATATTTTAATCATCTATAGTTTAATTAGTCTTGAAACTATGGAAATAAGATTATTCATGAAACATCCAAAGTATGATTCAATATGCTCTTATCGATTATCTACTCAATAACACCAGTTATCGAATAGATCTTCAATAATATACTTTGTTAAGCTTAAACTGAACAACATTGATTGATAGTCCTGTACAAACTTTATTAAGCTTAAGAATTACTTTGATTGAATGAATAATCTTCATGGGTCTCCTGATCTTAATTGATGAAAGTTTATGTGTTGATGACATGTTAAACTTTCTAGTCAAGCTCGGATCTCTTTTTTGATGTGTTATGCTAAATGGTGATCTAAATTTAAGATGAATAATGATCTTATAAATTTATGTTTCCATATATACATTATTTATGAAAGCATTGAAAATATCATGTATGAAAAATCTGCTTGAAAAAGTCTAAAAGAATGATCTTCATAATTTATCAATAAGCTATTCAAAGAGTCCATTTATCGAAGAACACTTCGATCAATGCTATATTGTAAAATATATCGATAAGTCTGAAAGTATATATTTTTAAAGAACATTTTTTAAAGAGTTATAAAATAAGGATATTTATCAAAAAGCTATTTAATAAATCATGATCTATCTCTGTGCAATTCATTGAAAATTTATCGAAGTCCTTTCGATAAGGCTGATTAAAAAAAAATTGTTTGATGGGATTTAAATTTTTTCAAATGCAATTCATGAGTAATTTATCGAATACCTTTTGATAATGCTTCTCTTCGATAAATTTTTTGATAAATCAAGCATATTTGTGGAAAAACTTTTTAAACCATACTTTAACATATTCTGATCTTTAAATTTAAATCATTTGAAAATAATTGTTATATGCTTATACTGATTATATATATTTACTAAAACATGTTTCAAGGTCATTTACAGGCTAAGGCAAGATCAAATAAAGAGATCAACGAAAGAGCCAAAAAGCATCAGTGCACACGTCAGTAAATAGCAGTTGTATTCATCAACGACTATCTCAACAGCTACTTCAACGAAATTATGAAAAACAAGTATAAAAGAAGAAGAAGCCAAAATGAGGAAGAAGTTGAGAAAACATAAGAAGATACAACAAATGCTTACAATGTACTATGATTACACTTAATGATCTTTATCTATTTATCTCTTCATTAGTTTAGAGCATATTTTTCTTAGACAAGAGAAAATTAGAAGTTATGAGCTTAAGTGTTTACCTTATATACTATACTTAGAGAGTTTTATTTGTATAAATTACTTTTTAAATTGCTCAAGAGTGTGAGACTCTTGAGTGGATTGTAACCTTATAGGTGTAAGGGGAAGTGAAATGGATTATCACTAGATAACCTTATATAGTGAAAGGGATTCTCATGTGAATGTACTGAGACACTAAGAGCTAACGAAATCTTGTAGATAGTGGAATACTCATATAAGCTCTTTGGGGATTAGACGTAGGTCAAATAGATTGGGTTGAACTAGTATAAATTGACTCTGTGTAATCTTTCTTCAACAACTTATTCTTTTAGTAATATCATTATAAACTCTACTATTTAAATTCATTCAAATATTCTTATAACTTTTAAAATTGTTTAAAATCACTCAATTCACCACTTCTATTGAGTGATACAACCAGAATCAACAAACACATCCTTAAGTTTATAAAGTGTATATTTAGTCCCTTAATATTAATGGAAAGTACTAACTCAATGAATTGAAATTGTGGCTCTACAAATAAATGTTGACAAAACACATTTATGATTTAATATTTAATATACTATTTTTATAAAATAATAATGGGTTGTTGATGTTAAAGATTAGATGACATCTTCTTTAAATATTTTAATATGCCAATGTTTAATTTTATAGTCACATTTAAGTTCATTGAGTCCATATTTTTCGTTAATGAGACCAATTAAGGGACTACATATACAATTTATAAATTTAAAAGGCTAAACTAAAATTTAATATAAATTTAGAGGATTAAATTTATACATTAACCATAAAACTATTAGTATTATAATAGTGTAGTAAAATTTAATAGTTTTTTATTTTGTCAAACTTGAAAGAATTAATTTCATCTCACTTTCATGGATACTTTTACACATCCAAAAAATATATGGTTTTTAACGTACATTGTAAAAAATTTATACATATTTTTGCACCTTTATACTTTTTAATTTTTTGAGTTAAAAGGTATTTTGGTACTTTATAATAATATCATGGGATACCCCTTAAAAAGTAATAGTATTAAATTATATTTAACTGCCCTACTATTTTTGCTCTCATTTTATGTTCATGAGTATTTTTTGTCTCCTAATAACCTATAGAATTGGGTGCACTTTTTTTTTTTAAAAAAAGTGCATAAATATTTTTATCCGTTAACCCAAAGTAAAAATAAAATTAAGCATGCTTCCATGTTAAAGGTAATTCTATAGTAACTAATGAGATAATATATTATTAATTAAGGGGGCGTCGTATCAGGGATTTCAAGCGGAGAGAAGAAAAAATAAGATATTTTACTCTATTTTTCTTATTTAATATAATAAAATTTATAATAGGAGAGAGAAATTTTACTCCCTATGAATTTTACTTTTTAAAATTAAGAAAATTTAAAAGAAAAAAAAACGGTAATATTTTGCCATTTAGATATACTCAAGGTTATTTTTAAGATTCCTAGTCTAAGGTCCATCTCTTGCGAGCATCCCCCACCATCGCCAACTGCACAACAACCGATGAATATTGCCGCTTATAGAGCTTTAGGTGGTGAATAAGTTTCAGATATGCTCACAAATCCAATTCAGGCGTTGACATGGTTATTCGAAATAATGTAAAATTTGGTTTGGTATGGTGGTTTTATTTTATTTTTTAAAAAAGAATTGAAAGTTGTATTCCAATAACAAATTGAGGAATTATACTTTATTTAATATTTTATAATATTTAAAAAATAAATTAAAGCTGTGTATAAGGAAAAAAATTTATTATAAAAAATAAAAATTATTTTAATAATCTTTATATTTAAGAAAAATTAAATTTAAATTTTAAATTAAAGGATAATTTAAATAAAATAAAGATATAATTATTTATATAAAAATATTTTTTTTATTAAATTAAATAATATAATATTAAAATTTTTCTCCTTCATTTTTTTTTCATCAATTTAAATAAAATAATAATAAAATTTATTCATTTCTTTTCTCCTTTTACCTGTCTATTAAAATCTTTCCCTTTCTCCTCTCCAATGTTAAGCTGAACAATTTTGGAAAAATTTAAGAAACAACGTAACAGTAAATGACAACAACCATAAAAAAATGAAAAAAAAAAAAAGCATTCAACAATTAACCACAAGATTGAACAAATATGTGCATAAGCGATTTACTGACAGTAAAAATCATTGAACAACTAACCTAATACTACTAAGAACAATCAGAAAGAGAGTAATGAGAAGCAAAACAAGAGCTGGAGAGAAGAAAATAACTTTTGTTAACAGCAAAGAGCTCGAAAATTAAGTGTCGAAGGAAGAAGATGAGAGAAAGGGACTAGGTCATCAAGGGTCGACTGGGGAAGAAAGAAAAAAAGGTTAATTACATATTCTGCTGGGCCTGGATTGGAGTCAATGGAATGGGCCTCAATTAATTAATTACATGTATTTCAAAAAATACTACCTGGATCAGGCCATACCAAATGGTCTTACTTGGTAGTTCAATCTAATCTTATTAAATCAATATAGTGTTAATATAATAATATAAAATTTTCTTAAATCCTTTTAAATTTTTAGTTTAATTTTTAGATAAGATATCTATATTAAAAGAAGCTATCATAAATCCCTAAAACTTAAATATCTAATAATAAGATTTAGTATATAATATAAAAAAATCTGACCTTAATCCTATCCCCTTTTTGGGTCATTTTTTGGATCGGGTTTACTAGGTTCTTTTTTTTTTTTTTTTTGCACACCCCTATATATGACATTCTCCCATGGTAAAACACTATTTTTTTCCTTTTCTTTTTCGGCCTGACACGAAACAGAATTATTTTATAGATATTAAGGGTGTATGAACACAAAGAGGAAGAGCTGTTATCAACTTATCATCATCTATTGTTAAAGACTCCTTCTTTAATTATTTGTTAGGCAATGAAGATGATGCAGTAGTTTTTTTTGTAACCACTTAGTGATTAACGTCCTCTGTTGTCCTCTTCCTTGTGTCAACCGGTGGATAATCGTCATGTTTAAGAACTTCTAAGAGTAACATCATGTTTGGAAGTGAAAACCCACATTAGATTAGTTTTATTGTCTCTTGGACTCCACAGGCACACTAATTTATTGGGACCTTAATGGTCCTGTATGTATTACTTGGTCCATGATATAAAGTCGTCTTATTACAAAAACTCTTACTCAACAAAACCTCTCTTCCTTACACTCACCAACATTTGTAACAAGAACGACCCCAGTGCTTGATTCTAAGGTTCAAAATGTTTTTTTAATTAAATAAATGAAACTCCCCCTAACTTTGGATCATTACATATAACCTTCATAATCTTCAAATATTTAAATTAAAATTTTAATATTTCATATTTTGATTATTAAGTCATTGCCATTAAAAATATAGTTAAAGTTAACAACTTTTGTTATGTCATAACTTTTGTATTTTTTATTAAAATAACATAATTTATAAGTAATTTTAAGTGTTTTATATTTTTCCATTTAAAAATTATATTACCAAAAAATATTGTAAGTGCTTTTTTAAGTATTTTATATTTTTAAGGTTTTTATTTTAAGAATATAAAAAATACTTCAAATTACATTTCAAGTGCTAAGTATTATTTAAAAATTGTATATTTTTTTAAGTATTTTATTTTATGTATTTTAAAAAACTTCAAATTATATGTTAAATGCTAAGTGTTATTTTTAAATGAATAATAAAAGATATAAAATTATAACATGGAAAAACTGTTAACTAGGATTGATGGTTAAAATATGAAATATTATAGTCTTTAATTTAAATTGTTAAATGTTAAGGAAATTGAGATAAAATTCAAGAAATTTGTGTGTATGTTAACATTCTTTTTTTAAAAAAGAACACATTAAGTTGTTTTTAGTTGTCCACCTGATTTACTGAAATTTTGTTCTAACTACATCTAAATTCGATCCGCGTCGCACACCTGGCTATGGTGGGTGAGTCTCCCAATAGGGATTTTCTGTATACGCCAAGGCTCGAACTCAAGACCTTACTTAAACAATACTAAACCGCTTACTACTCAAACCAATCTTTGTTATATTTTTCATTTGGGCCTCATAGTGCATCCCATGTTAACGGCCTAACTATTTGAGTTGTGATTTTCATATCATCTAAAAAATATATTTATATGTAACAAAAAAATATTTATTATTATCAATAGGTGTTGAGTTTAATAGAAATTGTTAGTCTCTCCTAATGTGATTATCTCTCAATATCCTTATTAAATATGACTATATGTGAAAAATAATAATTAATATTCTTTAAAACTAAGCAACTGTTTTATAAAAATATCATCAATACTTATAGTTTGTGTTTTATAATAAAGATCAAATATACCATATATATATATATATATATATGTAATCCTAAGCTGAGATGTCATGTTAAAGATTTTTTAAATCTCCAACTATAAATTCAATGTCATATTAATTGCTTTAATTCATATTTGATGTTTTATTAATTTATATTTAATACATTTACTATAAAACTATTATGAGGTTATACATAATTGACCAAATATTTTGAATTTCATGATTCATCGCCATTGTTAATATGTAATAAATACTATTTAAATTAATAATTCTGTCCTATTTATAAATAAGAAAAAAAATATTTTTTATCATATTTATGAGTCACATCATTAAATTTTTTATATGAATGTACAATTTTAATTTTTATTTATTATTATGTTAAATTTATTTTTATTGTGTATAATGTATATTAAATAGGAATAAATTTAAAAAATTTGTTAAATTTTAAGGCAGAGTTAATAAAGTTTAAAGTTTTTTATCTATGTGAAATATATTAGAAGTAACTTATAAATAGAATTAGTAAAGTAAATCATACAACAAGTTTAAATTGATTAAACATAATCAAATTCAAATTCTAAATTTTAAATGATTGAATGAATAAATAACAGGGGACCCGTTTTCTATCATATACAATACACCATATGGTATGTTATTAATGTCCTACACAATCTCACGCATGAGAAGCCATTGCATTCCTCTATTTGTATTTTTTTAAAATATTTCCTCACATCCTTTTTATAAATAACAATTACCTAAATCACATAGATTAAAGTTACAGTTAAAATTAGTTAAAATAATAAATATGTAAGAAATATATTTTTTAAATATATTCTTATTTATAAAAATGATGAATGGGAAAAGAGATGAAAGAGAATGAGTAGAGAAAAGAGATATGAGAGACATAATTATTGAAGATAAAATTAGAAAAAGTGTATTAAATTTTTAAACAAACACAAATTGTTATTTATATATAAGATCAACATATATGAGAGAATGCTACTTATAAATATGACTAAAGGAAGTATTTACTGACTGCCTTTGTCTCAAGTGGCAATTCACACCCCCTAACCCCTTCAATGGGAGAGGTTGTGGATCAAATCCTAGGGGAGAGAGGGGTAATAAAGGATAGTTGGTAGTTAAAGTGGATCTCAAGAAAGCTTATGATAGGCTAGAATGGTGCTTCATCCATGATATTCTTAAAGCTAAGGGAATGTATGAGAAGATGAGTGTTGTGATTATGGCTTGCATAACTAGTACCTCTATCAAGGTTCGTTGGACTGGTAAGTGAAAGGAATTGGAAGACACGCAGCGGAAATTAATTTAAAAATTTTTCCATTCCTTGCCAGGATCTACCGTATGTGCTTAAGTCAAGTGGGAAGAAGTATTACCCTCAGTGTTCCTCGGTGACTTTCACAGCTTCTGGTCACGACGTTCACAGCTTCTCTCCGCGGCTCGTACTCCCTTTCCGATCGCAAGAAGTCAACGACTCAGGTCGGCTTCCTCTACAGGTATCCACATGAACAGCATTCCAACCACGAATGACGTGCTAGCGTCTCTTGTCCCTCCAGGGCTTTCTCAAGAATTCATCCTCTCAGTCTCTATTTCGGCAGTTTCTTATCTGCAAACCTTTTGCAGATTCCCCTTCGGCCTTTCTGTGTTCTATGTGTGTCTCTTTAAAAACGTAGCTCCTAAATCAGATATATAGGATGCTATACGTTTTTCTCTCTACCGAATTGGATTTTGGAGTTAATCTTATATTAATTCTGAAATTAATACAATATCATATATTGTATAATTTTACAAGAAACTAATTAAATAAATAATATTAAATCTGTTCCACATATTTAATTACCTATTTATTTAACTTTAAATAAAGATGAGACTGAACTATATTTGATTTATTCTCATAAATCAAATTTGAGATATCATATCAATTTGAATTTCAAATTCAAACGTGATAGGGATTTAATTTATCTTTATAAATTAAATCTTATAAATATCTCTTATATGAGATATCCTATCAATTTGAATTTCAAATTCAAACGTGATAGGGATTTAATTTATCCTTATAAATTAAATCTTATAAATATCTCTTATATGAGATATCCTATTAATTTGAATTTCAAATTCAAACGTGATAGAGATTTAATTTATCCTTATAAATTAAATCTCATATATCTCTTATATAATATATATATATATATTTATTTATATATATATATATATGAATATAAATATAAATAAATATATACATCCACCCTGGATCTTTCATTGAATCTGGACATGTCTTAGATTCAATGAATCTGGACATCATAGCTCGTGTTGGGCTATTTTGTGTGTGACCCTGTAGGCCCATATGAAGTTGGCAGTGGGCCATTTGCTATACTGGCCCACAAGTCGTAAGCGGTCTCTAACAAGACATAACAACTACCCAAATTATATGAGGATCGTTAAACGATGTAACCTTTTATACAACCATATCATGTCCCTTTTGTCACGCGATATTTTGGTCATGGTTGCGGCATGGATAATGTCATCCTCCTATTCCTGACCGTTACTTTCTCGATCCCTGAGTAGTCTAACTGTAGAAATAGAACTACCTTTCCATTACAGTATGGCCATACATTTCTCAAACTCACTCAGCGAGGGGCCCAGTAATATCTCTCTACGAATATGAGGGATAAATTCCATCTTGACCATTCATATTCCTCCACATGAAAAACCACTAAACCCGAACATAGTCTTTATGATCACTCGGTCAAAAGTGACTTTTGACTAGGTCAAAGCTGAGTGTTTGTCATATAGGAATCCATGATGATTTCAGGTCAAAGGGCATATTGACATGGTTTGTATATGAGAGAAGCTTATGATGTTATCCATGTAGTTCTCTCATAGCGGGTCAGTCCAACATCTTGTACTCTTACATGTGCCTATGACTCTGATTTATATCTTTATACATCTTCAAAGTCATACTGGTCTTATTTCATCTGTGCTCCCGCATAGATGACCAACCAGTGACATTTAGGATAAAATCATGAATTATCTAAAGATGGTCATCATAGTAAACATGCAAATAATATGGTAACACAATTAATAAATTCATAAATCAATAATATTTATAAGACAATGATTGTCCCCTAGGGCACGATTTCCAACAGTAAGGCCATAAAAAAGTTCCTTCCTACCAGCGGTATTTGTTAAGGTGATCCTATTACTTTGTACACATTCACCTTATGAAACATCTTTACTTTCGTATGTCTTAGGGACCATTCAGTAGCACTTAGAACCACTTACAAAATCTTGGAAGTCTATTAGCTAAATTTAGAATTTTACTCTTCTCGAATTACTGTTCATATGGTATTTTCATATTAGGCGACAAACTTCAAAAAATCATAATTAATTCTAGAAAAATCAAAATAAAGTGGTTAAAAAATATACGTGAAGATAACATCTTGAAATTTAAGAAAAAAATAATCTCCAGACCAAATACTTAGTCAATTAATACAGTTTAATCATCAAAGATTACTGTTTATTTGGTCAGAAATTCTGAAAACAGATTCTAGTCTCTTACTTTGGAAAATCCGTTCTCTTGGTACAAACATCAAAATAAGGTGTTCTTAGTGTCAAAACGAAACTTGACATGTTAAATAAATGTATGTAAAATTTTATACATTTATCTCATCATTTAATATTTTTCATTACATCATGAACATTGTGGCTTAAACATGTCATATGACATCATTTCTTACAACAATTTATACATTCATCATATAACATTTACATTATCCAATCCATAACTTCTCTTCATGCTTCTTCATCCTCTTTCATCATTAATAAACTTGTGGGATTGGGATTACATGGAGGGGGTGAGATTTCTGGAAAAATCTTAGTAGCAAATAGTACTAAACAATGCATGCATTAATGTAAATACTTGTGTTTGCTTGTAAATGTGTTAACATTGTGTACTGTGCATGCTTCCATATAACATATGAAATACAATTGGACAAAGTAATTATAGAAACAGAGCTTCAATCATAAACACATATGCAACACAATTCAACCAAACTATAGCACAACCAAGCATAACATTCAATACATACAAGTTTAGGATAAGTTTACTACCTCATATACTTGACTTTCTTTCACTTTAACTTTGCTTAACCTCTTTCTTCTTACTTCTTCTTGATGTGTGGCTGCCTCTTTGGAGTCCACAATCAAATCCTAATATCACATAATCATTCATCCATTACAATCTATCTTTCTCTTGAATACTGAGCTCATTTAACTACATTAACTTTCCTTAATTAAGTGGACTTGGCCTTTGAATCAATTGATATTTTGACTTTACCCCACACAATTTCATATTTTGAATCCATTTATAAGCTTATAATCATGAAATTCTAGCTCCTATGCACTGTTCAAAATAGATTTGAAAACATGCATAATTCTTCCAAAAATTATCATTTTGATTCGAATGCTTCCCATACTTGTTTCTCTACTTTATTCCACACAACTTTTCATTTGAAAACCATTGAAAACATAAAAATCATGAAATTTCAATCACTATTTATATGAGTGAACAGTAATAGAGAAGAACTTCAAAAAATACAACTTGAAATTACAATGCTTCCAAGGTTCAAAACCTATCAAATCCTACACAAAATCATCATATGAATTCAATGGAAGCATTATATCATTGAAATTCCATCTCCTTATATCATGAATAGTGCAGACCAAAATGGTTCAACCATGGTAAAGTCAAGAATATCAACTTGATTCAATAACCAATCACCTAACTAGCTTGTTTAAACTTCAATCCTATATCTCTAACTTTAATTTCGTCTTTCTCCTTTCATCTAAGGTTTTTGACAGCATATACACCTTAGAGAAAACTCAATTTTCTTCCATGAAAACCTAAGTTCAAGCTCCCAAATCAAAGAAAAATAAGCTAGGATAGATTGCTTACCTTTAATCTTTAGCTTACTTTAATTTTGGACCTTGGATTCTTCTTTGTTTTGACTTGAGTTTTCATTTTGTAAGAGGTTCCCCAAGGATTCTGCTTCACGATTTTGAGCAGAAAATAGTGGGGGTATTTATAGAAAATCTCATGGAAAATGAATGGCCAAGATTACTTTGTGTACTATTTGATCTAATGGCTCATAATTGCTCTTACATCTAACTTGCCCACCAAGCCAACTTGAGATAAGATCAAATGAAAAAAATCTTCTCTTCCCCTTGCCTTGGATGCCATGTGTGAGGTATTATAGTCCCACCATGTGCAAACCCTAATTCTCACTTTATTCCTTTTTCTTTTCTTTTTCAAAAATTCATAAATTATTCATTATTGGACTTAGGCTCCAAGACAAATTTTGGGACTTATTAGGATGCCCTAGGCCTTCCTTAGGTCTAATAGCTAATTGGCACAAATCCCAAGGCACTTTCCTTATACCGATATCCTTAAATTATCCTGGTTTTAAAATAAATGCTAGACACCTCTTTTAATGGTTCTAATATTTTTAAAAATCCATTCTAATATAAAATAAATCCCCTACAAAGTCTCATAATTTTTTGAAACCTAGAGGCCCTAATAAAAATTCTCTATATTTTTTCAAGACCCTTTGTGGGTGTCCGATTTCACTTTAATTTCTCAAAAGGCATTATCGTCTTTTTACATATCATCAGAGTATTCCCTGACTATGGTCAACTATTTTAAGAACTATCCTTGACTGTCTAAACTTATTCAAATGACCAAAATACCCTTCATTTAGTTCTAGCTTATTGAGAAAACCCAATGGCATACTCAGTGGTATTTTCATAATTTTATATTTTCTGATCTTTATTAGTCCTGACCCACGTACTTATCTAAAAATATTATTGGGCCTATAAGGTGCCATTTTGGGCCTTCTATATGGTCCATTGCCTTCATGGGTTTAACTCTCGAGAAATTTCCCCAAAACGTATTTATCAAGTGTTTTAATCCACTGTAAATTCTATAATAAATTCTACATAACTTATTTTTTAGATCTATTAGTTTTCTAAATTCTCATATTAATTATAAGAATTTACTGCCAAATTTTATCTGATTCTGAGGTTTAGAGGATACTGTATTAATTTTTCTTTCTTCAAAAATTAATATAAATTGTTTGGGACCTCAAATCAAAATTATGTATTGCCTCAAACTGATCAAAATAATTTTTTATATTTACTATAAATATTTAGGACTAATACTATTCTGGGTATTTGTCATGTCCTAATTTTTTCCTATCCGTATAGTATTGATAGTGGAAAGAGGTTTGGAAAGGATTATGACGAAGATAAGAAGAAATAATAAAGGTTAGATGATTCTTTAAGGAAGATAAGGACTAAAATAAAAAGTAAAAAAGGTTAAAGGCAAAAAGTGAAAGTAGAAACAAAAGTTGGGCCAAAAGTGATAATTTTCAAAAGTTAAGGGACTTAAATGTAATTAAGTAAAAAGATCAAGGGCAAAATTGTAATTATAGAAAGATCAGCCCGAAAAGGGTTATAACTGCCCAAAAGTTTTTTAATCCCATATTCAATCAATAAATAGAGGAAGATATGTTGGTTAATCTGGCATGATATATAAATTTTATTAGGGCTCTAGACAGTAGAAAATTATCTGATAGTATAAAAGTTATCTGAATTTTTATCAGATTCCATAGACATCAGATATAAGTGGGGGAATTAGGAAAGTATGCTCTATAGTGTCAAATATTATGAATATGACAGAACCCCAAAAGAAGTTCTGTATAAAAAGTTATCCCCATAACAGTGAATTTTGACAGGAGTTTAATAACACCCGTGATCCGATAATAGAACTTATTGGTATGTGAGCCTGGATAGAATGAGATCAGATGACCTCATATATAGTCCTATGATGATGCCAAGGAGGGCCCAAAACCCAGGGTACCAGTTCATCAATAGAAGGGGCTAGTGTCCAGAAAAGGTTTGAAATTACGAAAATGCCCCTGGATGCCCATATTGTACCAGTGATGGATGGAGGGCATTTTGGTCATTTTGGATAGGCGAAAAATGTGTCATATATTATAAAGAGTATTATTTAGAGCCCATATACCCTAAGCCAGTATAAAGAGATGTGAAATGACAATTATGCCCTTGGGTTAATGTAGTGCAAGAAAGGACACCAAGGGTATTTTGGTCATTTCCCAAGGAATGGATGGCAGATAAATATTTAGTATAACCATGTTAATGGTATGAGAAGCCTATATATTGATTTATAGGACATAAGACATATCCTGGTATATTATAAGAAATTCAGAACAGAAAATAGTCCAGTTGTTGTGAAACTGCTTCGATCGGTACCGGATTAGACTAGAATTTTTCCAGAAGCTTCCTTACACTATGAGCACGCCACATAACCCCATGAGGTGTCCCATGAGATATCCCACATGATGTCATAATTATTCTTTTATGAAAAAGTAAAATCCAAGATTAAATGTGAGCCTTTACATCAAATAGTAACCAAATCAATCTTGGCCATTGATTTTTCTTGGATTTTGGCAATAAATACCCCCTCATTTCTGCAGAAAACCGTAAGTTCATGGACCCTTGGGGAAACTCTTACAAAATGAAAATTCAAACTAAGACAAAGAAGATTCAAGGTACCAAAGTTCAAGCAAGCTAGAGATTAAAGGTAAGCAATCTCTCCTAGCTTATTTTCCTTTGATTTGGGAGCTTGAACTTAGTTTCATGGGAGAAAAGTTGAGTTTTCTCTAAGGGGTTGTGCTTCCCAACAACCTTAGATGAAAGGGGAAAGAAAAAATTAAAGTTAGAACTATATGATTGAAGCTTAAGCAAGCTAGTTAAGTGGTTGGTTGTCAAATCAAATTGATATTCTTGACTTTGCTATGGTGTGCCCTTTTCAGTATGTACTGTTCATGAGGGAAGGAAATTGAATTTCAATGATTTAATTCTTCCATTGAATTTAGATGATAATTTTGTGTAGGATTGGAAAGGTTTTGAACCTTGGAAACATTAAAATTTCAAGGTTGTAGTTTTTGAAATCCTTCACGGGTACTGTTCACTCGCATGAACAGTTATTGTAATTTCATGATTTTGATGGTTCCAATGGTTTTAAAATGAAAAGTTGTGTGGGGTAAAGTGGAGAAACAAGTATGGGAAGCATTAGAATCAAAATGAGAATTTTTGAAAGAATTGTATGCTTATGTTCAGTTCTGTACAGCAGGCCATGAAGGAGCTGAAATTTCATGATTCTAAGCTCATAAATGGATTCAAAAGATTAAATTGTGTAGGTTAAAGTCAAGACATCAATTGGTTCAAGAGCTAAGTGGATTAGTGAAGATTAGAGAAAGTTAGGACAATAAAGAGTATAACAAAGTTAGTCTTAAATATGGTTGGAGTTCATGAGTCCTAATGAATTATGTGATGAATATGAATGTGTTTAGGACCTTGAAACATCCAAGAAGATGTTGAGAAGTGATTGACATAAAGGCTTCATGGTTGGGAAGCTAGGGAGCAAGTGCAAAAGATCAAGAGGAAAGCTTAAGTGCAAGGTAGTGAACTTACCTCTTTATGTGCTTGATGTAATATGCTTATGTGTTGACATGTACATGATGTTTGAATGATGTTGTGACATGATAAATGATGTTGAATGTATTGTGAATCATATGTTTTCCATGACCATGCACTTTATGCAAAAGTATATAGCATGATAGCATGTCACTAATCAAAGAAAGTTTAATGAAATTACATATCATGCATTAGCATCCATCTTGCATATTTAAATGGTCATGTTTGCTACTGAGATTCCCTAGAATATCACTCTCCCATAACCAACCAATTTAGATCAAGCATGAAGAAAAGGTATGCATGGTGAAGAGCTAAAGAATGGAAGAAAGAAAGTGAAGTATTGAGATTTTAGCATATACTATAAATTGTCCATGTATGTAAATGCCATGTAAGGTGTCCATTTATGTGATGAAACTATTGTAATACTTATGGCATTTGTACATGATGTATATGAATGTTGAGAAGCTTATTTGATGGCTTGCGCATACTGAAACAATTATTGGAAATGAAAGAAAAGAAACTGAAATGGTAAAAATGTAGGTCGTGAAGCAGTTTTGTTGTGGCTTCAGTTTGACCTAGCAAATGAAGGAATTAATTCACAAAATTTTATGAGTGTTTATCACACATCCATATCTTTAAATTCATAGGTAGAATGTGTCATTTGGATGTATATAACAAGAGAAATGAATTTCCAAAGTAAGGGACCAAAATCTGTTTTCAGAGTTTTTGACCAAATAAACAGTAAACTTCAATGAATAAACTGTATCAGTTGGCTAATCATTTGGTCTGAAAATTATTTTTTACTTAAATTTCAAGATTTTATCTTTACGTATCTTTTTGAACCACTTCATTTCAATTTTTATAGAATTAATTATGATTTTTCAAAGTTCATTGCATAATCTGGAATACCATATGAACATTAACTCGATAAAGAGTAAAATTCCAGATTTGGCTAATGGACTTCCAAGGTCTTGTAAGTGGTTCTAAATGCTACTGAGTAGTCCCTAAGATGTATGAAAGTAAGGATGTTACAGTATTTTTGACTCAACTTTCAATAATTATCATTTTGCCCTTGAACTTTTAAAAATTATATTTTATGCCCTTAACTTTTCATAATTACACTTAATGGCCCAACACTTTTGTCTACTTTGATTTTCTACCATGAAACCTTTAACTTTTCATTTTAGCCCCTTTCTTTCTTCAAGACTCGTCTAACCTTTCTCATTCCTTCTTATCATCGTTACAATCCTTTCCAAACCTATTTTCTCTATTAGTATTATACAGATAGGTTAAAAATAGGATATGATACCTTATGTATGGAGAGGTTGAGTCACATAATTATGGATGCTATTGATGATGGATAATAGGTACCTATAGAACTTAGCTTGAGGGTACCTTAAATCTCCTATTTATTTTTTGTGAATGGCATGGTTCTGTTTCGAGAAGCTTTCAATAGTTAAGTGGAAATGATCATGGAATGCATGAAATTTAGGTCAAAATATGAACAAATAAACAATAAAAATATTTTTCTAATAATGTTCATTTTCAAGAGACATCAATTTTTGTCAAGGAATAGGTGTACTTTTGATAGGAGATTTAGGAAAATACTCCTCCGATTTCCTATTTAACTAATTTGATTAGATTAAGAAAGTTACTCAATTTAGTTAATATGACATATTTTTTTCTAAAAAACTATAATCATCTTCCTTAACTCATTTTTTCCCTCTCTTACTTGATTATTGTTGAGGGAATATTAATAAAGATAATTTGAGAAAAAATTGATAAATATAGAGAATATGTCTTATATTTAGGATCAAAATCAAGTCCTATATCGAGAACCATACTCACAAAAGAGCTTATCGGACTAGAAAAGAAAGTTCACCAATCTAGTTGACCTTTCTACATTAATTAAGGTTATGTAGCCACATGCAAACCATATTGCATAAATGTCTTTTGAATGAGCTTGAGAAGAAAAATAGGAGTTTCTTGTGGGCAAATAATGGAGAAGGGAGGAAACTTCACAATTATCATGGGATTAAGTTGAGCATTGTTCATTTATACTTTCTATAGTGCATTTGTCATTCTATATTATGGCTTGCTTACTATAGTTCTCTAAATGCTCTGGTACAATTAAAAGGAAGTGTTGGTTCAGGTACATGTTTAGTCATCATTGTGTATGTTATTCTTTCAGTCTATATATATATTATGGTATTAGTCTGATGTAGCATGTGTATTACAACTCTCTTATAATTGTTCTCTCCCACATTTTGAGATCCTGGCTTATCAATTTCTTTTTTGAGCTTTCATTCTTTTGCAGTTACTTAATTGAGGTTATTTATTATGGTGGTTGTTGGTAATATTATGTGTGTAGTAAATTTATGATTTTTTCTCTTCAAATCCACATATTACTTACCCCCTTTATTTATAGGACGTTTATAGCCAATTAATTTTGCCTTCTCACTTTCTTCTTTTCTTAATTGTCTTATATGTCCTCTTTGCCTTGTCTACATGAACCCTTCATCTTTTTCATCATGTTGAACTGAAATAATAGAGGTTTATTATCAAAGGCTTGATGAAATCATCCTTGATACTACTCTGTGGAGGGTATTGGTGAAGGTTGGCAAGGCATTTATTTTACTATATTTGATTTGTATGACAAGGATTATGGATATCTGAAGAAGGTGATGTGTTATGACCTCATCATGTTTGATAAGAATGTATGTGATGTGTTATGACCTCATCATGTTTGATGAGAATGTATGTGTGCTTTTATCTTAATATTTGTTTGTTTCTACGTCTATAGTTTTTTATGATTGTTCTATTATAGGGCACTCATATGATCATGAGGATGGCTAAAAAGAAGTTGATGGAGAGTTTTTACAACCTTCTTATAGAGAAAAAGATGTTTACATACAAAATATTATGGTTGGTTTTAGAGGAGAAGGCTTGAATGACAACTACCATATCTTGTTGTTTCAAATTATGTTGTGGTAGATTTTTTCCATATTTTTGAAACATGGTTTCTTTCTGAGGGATGTTGATTAATTGAGGAATAAGTGGTACCGTGCATGAAGAGTAAGAGGTAACATGTGGTGTTTTAGTTTTCTTTTTCTTTTTTTGTTTATGTGACTTATTATATGCATGCATTCTTTTTTGTGATTATGCATATATCTATGGACTTCTATTTTCTATTGGGAAACTTGATACTAAATTTGTTGGTGACTTCATGATTAAAATTCTATCTTTTGTTGTATAGGACAAAATGTTATGCTCTTATTGTTATTGATTTATCCATTTTTACAATTTTTGTAGATGTGGTTTGGTATAGTTTTTGGTTTTTTGTGTAGGGGAAAATATCATCTTGAAGCTTTATGGTGACAATGCTAAACATGCTTGAGATTGTGTTGTAAATGATGAAATTGTTATGAAAGCAATATTTGGTATAGTATAATGATTATGTTCTGAATTTATTGTTTGTAGCACTAGTAGTTATTCTAAATGTTCTTTTATGTATCTTAATCTTTTTTGTTAGCTCATGCTATATTGGTCAACTTTTCTTCTACAATAAAGGTGTACTGGTATCTCACCTTCAATGAGATAATTACGGTGATGAAGCAATTGCAATGAGAAGGAATCCCTCCATTTAAGTTGTGTTTTTTGTCATGGATGAGCTGCTTCTTTTGTTGTTTTTTGACTTAGACAAATAATAGGTTTTGTAGACCTAATTTTTTATGTTTGGAAAACTTAGTTCCAAACATAGTATTAGTAATTTTAGTAGCATCATTTGTTGCTAATTATAGTGTATGCTAATTTAGTAATGGTGTAGTCTATGAGTTTTTGCAAATTTCTCCCGTGCATGAATTCTAACTCTCTTGATTGAAGCATGCATGCTCATGAAGAACTATGAATTTAATTGTAAAATATGTTTTTAAATTATATTATCAACATAGTAAGTTTTATAATTATAATCCAAATACTAACTTAATATATGTCGCTCAGCTAATGTTCTCAATTTGTAAAGATGGTTTAAAAGTGAAGATGGAAGAACTTAGTTCATCTATATATTATTAATCTTTAAGATAAACTCCAGTCACATAGGAAATCACCCTGATGTTTTAGGTAGATGAGGTTGTGTTATGTTCATTCAATTATGTGTTGACATTTTTTAGTTGAAGGGTTCATTTTAATTTGGATAATATATAGTGAGAGCAAATTAAGACATGAGGTTATGGATTTTTTAAATATGGTAGATAAAAACTCCCAATAAACATTTTATTAAGTTAACATATTGGAAGGGGCTATTAAATATGAAAGAATTTAACTGTATTAAGAATTTAAAATTGCATTTCCATGCTCATCAATTTAGGCTATTTAAGAAGATTATTAAATTTGGAGGAATATCAACTTGGTTGACACTTGAAAGATTGGTGATGTGGAATAGTGTCTGTATAGTAATAGTGGTTGTATGTCAACTAACATGGAAGGTTTTATGGACTGAGAAATTTTATTTTTTTATAAAGTAGTTGGTAGGTTCATCAAGTATAACTTTAGGCATTATTTCATCCATAGTAAAAATGAGTTGTAAGACACCATGGATAATGTCTCCATCTGAAGGATAGTAATTAAATATTAGCTAACAATTTCGTGTAAACTATTCACCCATCTATAAAGAATTAAATCATAAATCACATCTTTCCTTTGAAGGGATTTTTCTTGGTTCAGGATCTTGAGATATTCTCTGTTTATTTTTATGTTTTCATGAAGTTTTGGGAACAATATTTTACTTCTTACGAGTTTATGTCTATTGGATTTTGTTAGTGATTTTTTATCTCATTTGCACCATCAGTTGCCATCACATTTATTGTTCTCCTTTTGCTTATTGGACTTGTGAAGTTGGCCCTATAATCATTATTAGTAATATAAGTCTATGTTCTTTTCTTTCTATGAAGTTTTTATAAAAAGTTGAGAATTATAAGGTTTGCATGTTGAATATGATATTACATTGCTAACCATGAGGAACTTCCTCTATAACTTAGAACAACTTATTATATTGATATATAAAATCTCAATTATTTATAGATGAATCAAGTGCTTATTTAATACATGCTATGATCAAGAAGATATCCTTCATTTACTTTAACTATGCGGTAGATATTTTTTTATATAGAAAGTATTGGCAAACAATTTCAGCGTGTAAATTATAACATCCTTATTTTCTTACGACTTAGGGACCAAACGGTAGCATCTGGAATCACTTTTAAGGTTATTGAAGTCAAATTACACCATCTAGAATTTTACTCTACCGAGTACTGTTCACTGTGCAAATTCCAGATAAGTGACCTGACTTCAAAAAATCATAATCAAATCTAAAAAAATCAAAATGAAGTGGTTAAAATTGCTACACAAATCTAACTTAATTATCTCTCAGGGAAAAATAACTTGTTGAGCATGTCTTGACCAAGTCAATGTCAGTCAACGCTCCAATTTTACTATTCATCCAGTGTTTTCCCCTGATTTCAGCATTTTTGGTCCCAACTTTGAAAAATCATATCTCTATGTGTAGACATCCAAATGAAATGTTCTATATATCAAATTGAAGCTTGGTATGTCTACTATTTAATGGTAAAATATCATATATTTATTCAATCATTTACTTTTGCTAATTACAGCTCAATTGTCACTGTCTCCCCACGAGTTATTGTTCACAGTGACAATTTCCAGTACCCAACTTTACATAACATTTATACTATCTCATCCTCATCTTATCTTCATGCTTATTTAATCCTCTTTCATCATTAACAAACCTTTGGGGTTGGGATTGTTGGAAATCGTGCCCTAGGGGCCAATCATTATCTTATGAACATTATTGATTTATGAATTTATTAATTGAGTTATCATATTATTTGCATGTTTACTATGATGACCATCCTTGGATAATTCATGATATTATCCTAAATGTCCCTGGTCGATCATCTATGTGGGAGCACAGATGAAATAAGACCAGTATGACTTTGAAGATGTATAGAGATATAAATCAAAGTCATAAGCACATGTAAGAGTACAGGGTGTTGGACCGACCCGCTATGAGAGAACTGCATGGGTAACGTCATAAGCTTCTCTCATATACAAACCATGTCAATATGCCCTTTGACCTGAGATCATCATGGATTCCTACATGACAAAACGCTCAGCTTTGACCTAGTCAAAAGTCACTTTTGACCGAGTGATCATAAAGATTATGTTCGGGCTTAGTGGTTTTTCATGCGGAGGAATGTGAATGGTCAAGATGGAATTTGTCCCTCACATTCGTAGAGAGATATTACTGGGCCCCTCGATGAGTGAGTCTTAGAAATGTATGGCCATACTGTAATGGAAAGGTAGTTCCATTTCTATAGTCAGACTACTCAGGGATCGAGAAAGTAACGGTCAGGAATAGGAGAATGACATTATCCATGCCTCATCCATGACCAAAATATCGCGTGACAGAAGGGACATGATATGGTTGTATAAAAGGTTACATCGTTTATCGATCCTCATATGATTTGGGTAGTTGTTATGTCTTGCTAGAGACCGCTTGCGACTTGTGGGCTAGTATAGCAAATGGCCCACTGCCAACTTCATATGGGCCTACAGAGTCGCACACAAAATAGCCCAACACGAGCTATGATGTCCAGATTCATTGAATCTAAGACATGTCTAGTTTCAATGAATGATCCAGGGTGGATATATATATTTATTTATATTTATATTCGTATATATATAAATTCGTATATATATTATATATATGAGATATATGAGATTTAATTTATAAGGATAAATTAAATCTCTATCACGTTTGAAATTCGAAATTCAAATTGATAGGATATCTCATATAAGAGATATTTATAAGATTTAATTTATAAGGATAAATTAAATCTCTATCACGTTTGAAATTCGAAATTCAAATTGATAGGATATCTCATATAAGAGATATTTATAAGATTTAATTTATAAGGATAAATTAAATCCCTATCACGTTTGAATTTGAAATTCAAATTGATAGGATATCTCAAATTTGATTTATGGGAATAAATCAAATATAACTCAGTCTCATCTTTATTTAAAGTTAAATAAATAGGTAATTAAATCTGTGGGACGGATTTAATATTATTTTATTTAATTAGTTTCTTATAAAATTATACAATATATGATATTGTATCAATTCGGAATTAATATAAGATTAACTCCAAAATCCAATTAGGTTAAGTGGAAAAACGCATAGCATCCTCTATATCTGATTGGAGGAGCTACGTTTGAAAATAATACAGAACACAAAAGGCCGAACGGAATCTGTAAAAAGGTTTGCAGACAAGAAACTGCCGAAATAGAGACGGAGACTTGTGAAAGCCTTGGAGGGATAGGAGACGCTAGCACGTCGTTCGTGGTTGGAACGCTGTTCGTGTGGATACCAGTAGAGGAAGCCGACCTGAGGCATCGACTTCTTGTGATCGGAAAGAGACCACCATCCGCGGAGAGAATCTGTGAAGGTCGCTGAGGAACACTCCGTCGATTTCTTGCAATCAGAAAGAGATCACCACCCACGTAGAGAAGCTGTGAAATTCGCTGAGCAACACTGAGGGTAATGATTCTTTCCACTTGACTTAAACACATACGGCAGATCCTGGCAAGGAATGGAAAATTTTAAAATTAATTTCTGCTGCGTGTCTTCCAATTCCTTACAGGGATTACATGGAAGGGGATGAGATTTCTGGGGAAATCTTAGTAGCAAATGGTACTAAATAATGCGTGCATTAATGTAAATACTTGTGCTTGCTTATGAAAGTGTTAACATTGTGTAATATGCATGCTTCCATGTAACATATGAAATACAATTAGACAAAGTAATCATAGAAACATAGCTTCATACATAAGCACATATGCAACATGCAACACAATTCAACAAAGCCATAGCACAATCAAGCATAACATTTAATGCATACAAGTTTAGGATAAGTTTACTACCTAGCGTGTAGCCATTCCTTAGTCCTTAACCTTTGCTCTGAGGTTCCTTCTTTACATAGGTCAGAGCCTATACATATCATAATAATATCTTCATTATTACTCTATTCAGTATAGCTCTACTTATCTCAAGCTTAACTTGAGGTAATACCCTTAATCTGACAATCCCCTAACTTTCTTTCTATCCACGGCTAACCTTATCAAGAGAGATATTTCTCTATTCTAACTATTAACTTTATAATAACAATCCTCTAATTTATTAAAGCAGGGACTAGAATAAATTACCTTATTCCTAAGGTTGCCATGTCCCTAAGCTCTTTAGATTGCTCCCAGCTCCGCCATAACTCCTTCTTTTTCCTTCCTTCCTTTCTCTTTCTTTCTTTCCTTCTCTCTTTCTCTTTCTCTCTCTTTTTTCTCTTCCTTTATTGATTTGGACATGGATGGAATGGAAGGGGGTGGGGGTATTTATGGTTGAGTGGAGGTGGAGTGAATGGCTCAGATTGAATCGTGATGAACGGCTCAAATTGCTTAGCTTCCTCAAGAAGCCTTGCTTGCATCATCACGATGACACCATCATCGTCAATGGCTCATCAAAGTGACATCATAAAGTGACACCTCATATGCTTAGGTGGCATAATGGTGGAGCCCTTGGGACACCTCACCAGCTGACTCAGCGTTTCTAGAGAATTCCAGAGTATTTTCCTAGAATGAACAGCTGAGATTGTACCACGTGTCCTTAGCTTTTTCTTCTTTCCTTATACTCATGCCGTGTGGCACCTTGTGGGTCCTATGAGGATACTTTTCATACCACCTCATGGTTCTGGATGAGTTTAAAGCTCTATCTGATCACTTTTCCCAATTCTAACTTTAATCATATAACTTTACTTTATGAAAAAGTATTAAACTACTACTTTAATGCCACTTAAACCTAACATAATCATTGGGACACGTTTTTAGATATCTAGGAATGTCATCTTGGGTCTCTAATTAAGCCCAAGCACTCTGGTGGCTTGATTCCCAAGAAACATCCCTTAACAAATTACCAAAATGCCATTGGTTACTCTTTATTTCCTTGAATAATTCTAAGGCATTATTGTCTTTGCATACTTTACCAGAGTATTTCCTAACCTTGGTCAACTATCTAGATAACCTTCCTTGACTGTCTAACCTTAATCAAATGACCAAAATACCCTTAACTCATTATTTTATTATTTTACAACATAAGGGCATTTTTGTCATTTCGTACTTTTTCTGCATATTTCTAGCACTGACTTCTTTAACTAATAAGCTGATATCATAGCCTAGGCCTCACCTGGCATCATCCTAGGCCTCTCTATGACATCATCTGAGCTCATTCCATCCAATCTTACTTAGTGCTAAGTTTCATAATCGGATCGTGGGCATTCTCAAACTCCCATAAAAATTCACTATTATAGGAATAACTTTTTCTATAGATCTCCTTTCGAGGTTCTCTCAGATCCATGACATCTAGCATCATAGGGTACACCTTCCTATAACTTGTTACTTATATATGAGGTTCATAGGATCTGATAAAATTTTAGATAACTTTCAAACTATCAGATAAATATTAACTATCTAGAACTTCATTAAAATTCCTTTATTATGCTAGATTAACTAGCATAATTTTCTCTATCTACTGATGAATTTTGGGACCAAAATACTTCCAAGAAGTTTTAAGCCTTTTCTGGCTGAACTTTATATAATTACAATTTTGCCCTTAGAAACTTTTGAAAATTACACTTTAGTCCCTCAACTTTATTAGGAATTGGAAGACACGCAGCGAAAATTAACTTAAACAATTTTCCCATTCCTTACCAGGATCTACCGTATGTGTTTAAGTCAAGTGGGAAGAAGCATTACCCTCAGAGTTCCTCAGCGACTTCCACAGCTTCTGGTCATGACATTCACAGCTTCTCTCTACGGCTCGTGTTCCCTTTTCGATTGCAAGAAGTCGATGACTCAGGTCGGCTTCTTCTACTGGTATCCACACGAACAGCATTCCAACCACGAACGACATGCTAGCGTCTCCTGTCCCTCCAGGGCTTTCTCAAGAATTCGTCCTCTCCTACTCTATTTCAGTAGTTTCTTATCTACAAACCTTTTGCAGATTCCCCTTCGTCCTTTCTGTGTTCTATATATTTCAAAACGTAGCTCCTAAAATCAGATATATAGGATGCTATGCATTTTCCTCCACCGAATTGGATGTTGGAGTTAATCTTATATTAATTCCAAAATTAATACAATATCATATATTATATAATTTGACAAAAAACTAATTAAATAAATAATATTTATATTAAATCCGTCCCACATATTTAATTTACCTATTTATTTAACTTAAAATAAAGATAAGACTGAACTATATTTGATTTATTCTTATCAATCAAATTTGAGATATCATATCAATTTGAATTTCAAATTCAAACTTGATAGAGATTTAATTTATCCTTATAAATTAAATCTTATAAATATCTCTTATATGAGATATCCTATCAATTTGAATTTCAAATTCAAATGTGATAGAAATTTAATTTATCCTTATAAATTAAATCTCATATATCTCTTATATATAATGTATATATATGAATTTATATATATACGAATATAAATATAAATAAATATATACATCCACATTGGATCATTTCTGAATATGTCTTAGATTCAATGAATCTGGACATCATAGCTCGTGTTAGGCTATTTTGTGTGCGACCCTATAGGTCTATATGAAGTGGGCAGTGGGCCATTTGCTATACTCGCCCACAAGTCACAAGTAGTCTCTAGCAAGACATAATGACTACCCAAATCATATGAGGATCGTTCAACGATGTAACCTTTTATACAACCATATCATGTCCCTTCTGTCACACGATATTTTGGTCATGGATGAGGCATGGATAATGTCATCCTCCTATTCCTGACCGTTACTTTCTCGATCCCTGAGTAGTCTGACTATAGAAATAGAACTACCTTTCCATTACAGTATGGCCATACATTTCTCAGACTCACTCATCGAGGGGCCCATTAATATCTCTCTACGAATGTGAGGGACAAATTCCATCTTGACCATTCATATTCCTTCGCATGAAAAACCACTAAGCCCGAACATAGTCTTTATGATCACTCGGTCAAAATTGACTTTTGACTAGGTCAAAGCTAAGCACTTGTCATGTAGGAATCCATGATGATCTCAGGTCAAAGGGCATAGTGACATGGTTTGTATATGAGAAAAGCTTATGACGTAACCTATGCAGCTCTCTCATAGCGGGTCGGTCCAACACCTTGTACTCTTACATGTGCCTATGACTTTAATTTATATCTCTATACATCTTCAAAGTCATACTGGTCTTATTTCATCTGTGTTCCCGTATAGATGACCTACCAGGGACATTTAGGATAAGATCATGAATTATCCAAGGATGGTCATCACAGTAAACATGCAAATAATATGATAATACAATTAATAAATTTATAGATCAATAATGTTCATAAGACAATGATTGGCCCCTAGGGCATGATTTCCAACAAACATAATTACACATAATGGCTCACAACTTGTATCTACTTTCATTTTTGGCTTTGGGACTTTTAGATTTTTCAGTTTAGTCCCTCTATTTCTTCAACATGACCATTATACCCCCAGGGACTTTCACTACTTACAATTTAGTCCCTAAACTTTCATTTACTTGCAGTTTAGTCCATGAACATCATTTGTATACTTATGGGACTTCTGCTCAATAGGGCCTTATAGCCAACCTCTTTCAGGCTACATATTGGGCTTCTATGTCTAAAAATTAGGATATGACATATATTAGTGTATAGTGGTATTTTTTTCTATGAAACTACTCAATCTGTGGGATTTACACATCCTAGATGCAAAATCTAGTTTGACTTTAAAGTTGTTACCAAGGTTTTGCCATGTTAATTCATATATATCCTTTATGTTCTTTATATATGAAACATCCTAATTTTCTTACGTCTTAGGGACCAAATGGTAGCATCTGGAATCACTTTTAAGGCCATTGAAGTCAAATTACACAATCTGGAATTTTACTCTATCGAGTACTGTTCACTATGTAAATTCTAGAGAAGTGACTTGACTTCGAAAAATCATAATTAAATCTAGAAAAATCAAAATGAAGTGATTCAAATTGCTACACAAATCTAACTTAATTCTCTTTTAGGGAAAAATAACTTGTTGACCACGCCTTGACTCAATCAACATCAGTCAATGCCCAAAGTTTACTGTTCATTAGGCGTCCTTCCCCTGATTCTAGCATTTTTGGTCCCAAATTTGAAAAATCATATATTTATGTGTAGACATCGAAATAAGACTTTCTATATATCAAATTGAAGCTTGGTATGTCTACTATTTAATGGTAAAATATCATACATTTATTCAACCATTTCCTAGTTTTAATTACAACTCAAATATCACTATCTCACCATGAGTTATTGTTCACAGTGACAATTTCAGCACCGAACTTTACATACATATGTATAACATACATCAATCACATATCAATCATGTTAAATAATTATTAACTTCTCTTCATGCATCTTTATCTCCTCCATCTTGAGAAGACCTACTATAATTGGATTGCTATGGAAGGGGTGAGATTTTTGGGGAAATCTCTGTAGCAAACGGAAACCATAATGTATACAACCATATGCTTGATATTACTATGTGTGCACTTAATGATCATGCTTGCATAATAATAACATACATGCTTCCATGTTACTTAATTATAACATATGGTCATAGCATAAAAAGAAACAGAGCATTACTTAATCATACATGCTTCATATCATCAAGGTAAGTAAACATCACATAAAACATCCAAGCAACATAAGCATACAAGTAGGTAGGTTTACTACCTGATGTGTAGCCATTCCTTAGTCCTTAACCTTTGCTCTGAGATTCCTTCTTTACATAGGTTAGAGCCTATACATAGCATAATAATGTCTTCATTATGACTTTATCTAGTATAGCTCTACTTATCTCAAGCTTAACTTGAGGTAATATTCTTAATCTAATAATCCCCTAACTTTCTTTCTATCCATGGCTAACCTTATCAAGAGAGTTATTTCTCTATTCTAACTATTAAATTCATAAGAACAATCCTCTAATTTATTAGAGCAGGGACTAGAATAAATTACTTACCTGCTTCCTAAGCTTGCCAAGTCCCTAAACTCCTTGGATTGCTCCTAGTTCCACCAGAACTCCTTCTTTTTCCTTCCTTTCTTTCTCTTTCTTTATTTCTTTCTCTCTTTCTCTTTTTCTCTCTTCTTTCTCTTTATTTCTTGCTTCTTTCCATGGAATGAAATGGAAAAGGGGGGTCTATTTATAGTTGAAAGGAGGTGAAATGGATGGTCCAGATCGAATCGCAATGAATGGCTCAGATCGCTTAGCTTCCTCAAGAAGCCTTGCCTGCATCATCACAATGACATCATCATCCTAGATGACTCATCAAAATGACATCATCCATGGGACACCTCACATGCTTAGGTGGTACAATGGTGGGGCCCTTGGGACACCTCACCAGCTGACTCAGTATTTCTAGATAATTCCAGAGTCCTATCCTAGAATGAACAGCTGAGATTGTGCCACGTGTCCTTAGATTTTTCTTCTCTCCCTAGACTCATGCAATATGGTGCCTTGTGGGTCCCATGAGGATACTTTTCATACCACTTCATGGTTCTAGATGAGTCTAAAGCTCTATCTAATCACTTTCCTCAGTTCTATCTTTAATCAGGTAACTTTACTTTATTGAAAAAGTACTAAACTATTATAATGCCACTTAGACCCACATCACTCTTGGGCCACGTTTTTGGATATCTGGGAATGTCATCTTGGGTCTCTAATTAAGCCCAAGTACTTATGTGGCTCAATTCCCAAGAAATATCCCTTAGTAAATTACCAAAATACCCTTAGTTCCTATTTAATAATCTAGGGGCATTATTGTCTTTTCACACCTTTCCAAAGTATCTCCTGACCATGGTCAACTATCTAGATAACCTTCCAAAATTGTCTAACCCTTGTTCAAATGACCAAACTACCCTTCACTCATTCTTTAATTATTTTATAACATAAGGGCATTTTTGTCATTTCACACTTTTTCTGTGTATTTTTGGCACTGACCTCTTTAACTGATAAACTGATATCATGGGCCTAGGCCTCACTTGGCATCATCCTAGGCCTCTCTATGATGTCATCTGAGCTCATTTCGTCTAAGCTTATTTATTGTAAAATTTCATAATCGGATTGCGGGTGTTCTCAAACTCCCATGAAAATTCACTAATATGGGAATAACTTTTTCTATAGAACTCCTTTTGAGGTTCTGTCAGATCCATGACATCTGGTGTCATAGGGCACACCTTCCTATAACTTTTCACTTATATCTGAGGTCCATAAGATTTGATAAAATATCAGATAACTTTCAGACTATTAGATAAATGGCGACTATCTGGAACTCTAATAAAATTTCCGTATCATGCTAGATTAACTAGCATAAATTTCTCTATTTACTGATGAATTTTGGGACTAAAATGCTTTCAGGCAGTTCTAAACCTTTTCTAGCTGAACCTTCTATAACTACAATTTTGCCCTTGGAAACTTTTAGAAATTACACTTTAGTCCCTCAACTTTTCATAATTATACATAATGGCCTAAACTTTATGTCTACTTCCTTTTGGCACCATTAAACCTTTTAGACTTTTCACTTTACTTCCTTTGTTTTCTAAAATGACCATTATACCCCTTAGGGGTGTTCACAATGCTCGTAGCCCGGTCTGCCTGCCCGAGCCCGCAAAAAAATCGCCCGACCCGGCCCTAAAAAAGTTGCCTAAAATGTATTTGGGCAGGGCCGGGTCAGGCCAAATTTCAGGCCGGGCAGGGCACTGGGCAGGGTATGCTGCCTTGCCCATTTGGCCCGGCTCTCTCTCTCTATATATATTTTTATTATTTTTTTAATTTTTATTTCTTTTCTTAACTTATTCTATTTATAATTTTACATTTTTTTACTTTATGTAGCAACTCTCCTTGCTCATTTTTAAAATATTAAACATAACTCTTATATTTATGTAGATATTAAAGTTGCTCATCTGCTTTACTTGTTAAGTATTCGATTATTGGTATTGTAATAACGCTACAAATATCCGACCTCTACATATTTCAATATTTCTTTTTTATATATACAATAAATTTTAAGATTTTAATTACTATCTTTTTGTTACTTTATTCTTAGTAAATTATAGATATTATTTAACTATTGAAGATATAAATATGATATTATTTTATAAGTTCATGATTGCAGATTTTTTTCTCACAATATGAGCAGGAATTTGAATGTGTATCACAAAGAATAGTTGTTCATGCCCAGTCCATGCCCAGCCCGAAATAGTTAGGGCTTTTACCGGGCAGGGCCGGACATTGGGTTGCAAAATGCAGCCCATACCTTTTTTGGGCAGGACATTGGGCAGAGGGGTTGCCCTGCCCAACCCAGCCCATGAACACCCCTAATACCCCTAGGGACTTTCACCATTTACAATTTAGTCCCTAATCTCTCACTTACTTGCAGTTTAGTCCCTAATCATTGTCTGTATACTTTTGGGACTTTTGATCAATAGGGCTTGGTAGCCTACCTCTTTCAGGCCACACATTAGGCTTCTAGGCCCAAAAATCAGGATATAACAATATATCTTTTGTATAATTGGCCTAACTAAAATGTAGACTTACACTTCTCGCTATCAATTGAACTAAGATGGAATCAAGTATTAATATATGAAATCTAGGATTAGCCTTTTTGCCAAGACAAATAAACCATATCCTTCATTCTCTTTAACTATACTCTAACTATTATTTTTAGGATGGCGAGTAAGGGCAAAGTGTTTGAGCATGTGAATTTAGGTCTATTAATGTATATCATTCAACCAGGTGATGGTACTACTTTTTTTCCAAAAATCCCTCAATCTATGGGATTATGCTGGCTACATGTTCACATCTATTGTGATTTTCAAGTTTATAAGAAGATAGTTATGTCAATTGATATATGTCATTTCTATTCTTTAAATCCTTTTTTTGAAAAATGGTTTATTTAAAATATGGACTTACATATTTTGCCATTTGTTGAACCAAGATGCAATTAAGCACTGATCCCTTGTATCTAGGGTTAGCCTTTTCTTCTAGAGAAATCAGCAATATTAGTAGACTAATCTATATTCCCATATTATACTAAGTGTAGTTAATTCTCACAAAATATTTTTCTATTTCTTTTTTCATTACCTCATTTGTTCTTTGTTGATATTGGTTGTTGATATGTCCCACCTTAGTTTTTAATCCATTGATCTATATATGTTAGTGCTACTTCATGAACAACTACACACAACCTTTCATTCTCATTAGTCTATCAACTCATAGTTTTATCTGTCATTGCCTCTATTAGTGCCATGGCTCCTCTCTAGTTGACAAAAATTAAAGATATTGATAATAACACTTATAGGTGGAGAATAGTTGTTCATGTGGTCAGGAATTTGAATGTGTATCACAAAGAAGTTCCTACTTTGTTGTTTTGTATGTCTATGTTGCTGTTGAATGATGAGGTTTGAAACTATTGCTTTATGAATTATTTATATTAAGTTGGCTTTGTAGTTTCCTAGTGTGATTAAGCTATATTTTATGTTGTTCTTTTTCGTTAAATAGTATAGGAGTAAAATCTAGGTTTTTTATGAACAAGTCTTTGTTTGATAAATATTAACATTCTCCTATTAAAAGCTGAACATATTTCATAGCTAATTTTGAGGTTACAACAACTTCAAAGATTATAAGGCTATTGACCACATGTTTAAACTTGTATTTGGACCTTTCACCTATATCAATGAACAATAGGGTATCATTCTATCATGTTCTTTTATTTTGCTCCCCATATGAAAAATTCTGGAGCTAAATAATAGGATCCTTATTAATTACTTATTTGATAGTTGCTATATTGCTTCATTTATTTTTGGTCAAACATATAATTTTTAAGGTGTTGGTTGTAGAGGGGACTCTCAAGTTTTCTTTTTATCTACTTTCAGATTTTATAGCATTTGTTTCATAAATTGGCCCTCTTAAGGAGTCTAGATCTGGAGTTGAGATCAAGAGTAGTTAAGCTAACTTTGTACTATGACATGTAAGCTTTAATGTTATTCATTTAGTTTGTAATTAACTGAATTAGTGTTATATTTGTTAGTCTAAATTAATGTAATATGATTATCAAGGAGAATATTGTGGATTGTATTTTGTATGATAACTGTGCTGTGAACTTGTCATATCCTAATTTTTCACTATCTGTATAATACTGATAGTGGAAAAAGGTTTGGAAGGATTATGACGATAATCAGAAGAAATAATAAAGGTTAGATGAGTCTTGAAGGAAGAGAGGGACTAAAATAAAAATTAGAAAAGGTTGAAAGCCAAAAATGAAAGTAGAAACAAAACTTGGGCCAAAAGTGGTAATTATCAAAAATGAAGGGATTTAAATGTAATTTATCAAAAGTTCAGGGGCAAAAATGTAATTATGAGAAAGTTGAGCCAGAAAAAGCCTAAAATTATATTAGTCCCAAATTTTACCAGTAAATAAAGAAAATTATTCTAATTAGTTTGAAGCATCACAAAATTTTGATATGAGGTCCTGAAAAATTTATATTAATTTATGAAGAAAGGGAAATTAATACAGTATTCTCTGGACCTCAGAATCTGATGAAAATTGGCAGTAAATTCCTATAATTAATATAAGAATTTTTAAAACTAACATAACTTAAAAAGGAGTTCTGTAGGATTTATTATAGAATTTACAGTGGATTAAAACACCTGATAAATATGTTTCAGGGGAATTTCTCGGGAATTGAGCCCATAAAAGCAGTGGATCATACAGAGGGCCCAAAATGGCACCTTATAGGCCCAATGATATTTTTAGATAAGTATGTGGCCAGGGCTAATAAAGACTGGGAAATATGCAAAATTACAAAAATGCTACTGAAGGTATGCCATTGTGTTGTGTCATTGAGTCAGAGTTAGATGAAGGGTATTTTGGTCATTTGGACAAGCCAAAAAGTCTAGGAAAGTACAGGATTGATTAGTCAGTGTCAGTATATGCTCTGATAAGAAGTAAAGAGGTGTAAAATGGTAATTATGCCCTTAAGGTTAATATAGGGCAAAACAGTAAACCAATGGCATTTTAGTCATTTTCCAAGGGATTTGTAATTAAGTTTTGGCCTAGTCCAAGATTTTTAATATAGGAAGAATCCGGATACTGGATTTAAAGTTAGACAGTATATTATGGAAATTTAGAAAAAATAGATTTATAAAACAGTCTGGTTTTTGAGAAATCGGACTGAGCCAGTACTGGATTGAACTGAAATTTTTCTAGAAGCTTCCCCCCATTGGAATTTCATCACCTAGCCTATGAGTTTTCCCCTTGGTGATGTCATGGATGATGTCATAATTCTTTTTGAAAAAGTCAAATCCAAGATTTAATGTGAGCCATTAGATCAAATAGTACATAAAGCGATCTTGGCCATTCATTTCCATGAGATTTTTCTATAAATACCCCCTCATTTCAGCCTCCAAACCGTGGCATGTCAACCCTTGGGGAAACTCTTGCAAAATGGAAACTCAAGACAAGACAAAGAAGATTCAAGGTATCAAAGTTCAAGCAAGCTAGAGATTAAAAGTAAACAATCTATCCTAGCTTATTTTCCTTTGATTTTGGAGCTTGAGCTTAGGGTTTTCATGGGGGAAAGTTAAGTTTTCTCTAAGGTGTTTTGCTGTCTAAAAACCTTAGATGAAATGGAAAAGAAGAAAGTAAAGTTAGAGATATATGATTAAGTTTAAACAAGCTAGTTAAGTGATTGGTTGTTGAATCAAGTTGATATTCTTGACTTTTCCATGGTTGAACCTGTTCAGTCTGTACTGTTCATGATGGAAGGAAATGTAATTTCAATGATTTAATGCTTCCATTGAATTTATATAATGATTTTGTGTAGGATTGGAAAGGTTTTGTACCTTGGAAGCATTGAAATTCCAAGATTATAGTTTTTGAAATTCTTTTCTGTTACTGTTCACTCGCATGAACAGTGATTGGAATTTCATAATTTTGATGCTTCCAATGGTTTTAAAATGAAAAGTTGCGTGGGGTAAAGTGGAGAAACAAGTATGGGAAGCATTATAATCAAAATGAGAATTTTGAAGGAATTATGTGCATGTTTCGGTTCTGTACAGTAGGCCATGAAGGAGCTGGAATTTCATGATTCTAAGCTCATAAATGGATTCAAAATATGAAATTGTGTAGGGTAAAGTCAAGACATCAATTGATTCAAAGGCCAAGTCCATTAGTTAAGATTAAAGAAAGTTAATGAGCTTAATGTTCAAGAGGAAGTTATGTTAGTTAAAGTGAGTTTAATGCTCAATGAAGTTAGATTGTGATGGATGAATGATTATATGATGTTAGGAATTGATTGGTATGCTCCAAAAGAGGCAGCCAAATGTCCAAGAGAAGTGAGAAGAAAGAAGCAAGATAAAGTGAAAGCGAGTCAAGTATATGAGGAAGTAAACTTATCCTAAACTTGTATGATTGAATGTTATGCTTGATTGCGCTATGGTTTTGTTGAATTGGGTTGCATATGTGCTTATGTATGAAGCTCTGATTCTATGATTACTTTGGCCAATGGTATTTCATATGTTACATGAAAGCATGCACATTACACAATGTTAACACTTTCACAAGCAAGCACAAGTATTTACATTAATGCATGCATTGTTTAGTACCGTTTGCTACTGAGATTTCCCCAGAAATCTCACCCCTTCATGTAATCCCAATCCTAGCAGGTTTATTAATGATGAAAGAGGATGATGAACCATGAAGAGAAGCTAGGCATTGGACAGCATAAATGTTATGTGAAGAATTGTTATGTGTAATGTTGCTATATGACTAATATAAGTAGTGATGATCATGATGTGATGAAAAATATGAAATGATGGAATAAATGTATGGTATTTTACAGATATTTAGTTAACATGTCAAGCTTCATTTTGACACTAAGAACGCCTTATTTCAATGTATGTACAAAGAGAACTAATTTTCCAAAGTAAGAGACCAGAATATGTTTTTAGAATTTTTGACCAAATGAACAGTAAATTTTGGTGAATAAACTGTATTAATTGGCTAATCATTTAGTCTAGAAATTATTTTTCTCTTAAATTTCAAGATGTTATCTTCATGTATCTTTTTGAACCACTTTATTTCAATTTTTCTAGAATTAATTATGATTTTTTGAAGTCCTTCGCTTAATCTGGAATACCATATGAATAGTAGCCTGAGAAAGAGTAAAATTCTATATCTGGCTAATGGAATTCTAAGGTCTTGTAAGTGGTTCTAAATGCTACTGAATGGTCCATAAGACATATGAAAGTAAGGATATTTCAGAACTTTTGCTCAAAGCCAAATCAAAAGGTATTAATTCATCATATGGACATGAATCCATCTGAGAGTGGTATGTCATTTCGTTTGGAAAGGAGACAATTTCCAATTACCATTTCATTTGCAATGACAATCATAAGAGTCAATGACATTGTTGAATTTTTGTGGGATTATATTTTTCAAAGTTTGTAGCTGTGCATGGGAAATTATATATTGCAATGTTAAGAGTCAAGCAAATGGATAGGCTGAAGATTTTTCTTGCAGATAGTAAAAGCGTGCAAACATGTAAGACAGTCAATGTAGTTTACAAAAACAATTCTGCAATCTTTAGCCACCCCCTTTCTTCATATAAGTGTCAAAAATGTATATTTTTTCTATCTCTTTGCTATTATGACATGTAGATAATAGTAACATCAATTCAATGAAGTTCCATTTGTGGATTATTTGGGTTGTTAATCAATTCAATGTTTCTTTTGAATGGAATCATTAAAATATTTGAAATTAAATGAAACAACATTTTAGGAGATGGAAACTGGTTTGTTGCAAGTATTGATGGGATGTTGCATGTGTGGATGCCATTGTCAAGCTTAATTGATTGTTCTTCCCTCGCAACAACGAGGGATGTCTTGTTAATCTCATATCTAATAATACGAGTTATCTACTTTTCCCTTTTACATAAAAAATGTTATTTATGTTTATTATAAAAAATAGTAAATTTTATCATTCCTATTTTACTAGCATTAATTGTTTTGATTAAATAGTTTTCATACAATACAAGTTTACCATTAAACTGCATCCATGATATGCTCTTAGAAAGTAACTCCAGATGGTGAGGTCAATTGTCAACAAATTTTTCTTAATTTATTTTTATTATGTTTGCATAATTTAATAGATATTGTGTACATTATTTGAAAATAAAAATGATTTTAAAACGCACAAGTATAGATTTTTGGGCTAAAAAATGGAGAAGGGGCAATCCCTTAATTATTCTATTAGTGATTTTATGAATAAATGTTGGGTCAAGTGGTAACTTGCTCATAACCAGTTCAAATCTCGCAGTATGCAGATCTTGTTAGTGGATGATTTATAAATATATTTGTAAGAATTATTTCTACATAGAGGCATATCTTACCCCTGATGAGCATTTGGAAACCTAAGTCATCTAAACTTTGTTTTTTATAAAAAAACAAAGGAGGTGGGTGGAAGTGACATCTTTCTCAACATTATGATATTAGCATTTGGTATGTCTTATGTCATCCTGATTTTTAGACCTAGAAGCCCAGTATGTAACTTGAAAAAGGTATACTACCAGGCCCTGTTGAGCAGAAGTCCCATAAGTATACAGATGATATTCAGAGACTAAACTGCAAGAAAGTGAAAGATCAGGGACTAAATTATAAATAGTAAAAGTCCCTAGAGGTATAATGGTCATGTTGAAGAAAGATAGGGACTAAACTGAAAAGTCTAAAAGTCACAAGGCAAAAAAATTAAAGTAGATACAAGTTGTGGGCTATTAAGTGTAATTATGAAAAGTTGAGGAACTAAAGTGTAATTTTTAAAAGTTGTAATTATAGAAAGTTCATCCAGAAAAGGCTTAGAACTACCCGAAAGCATTTCAATCCCAAAATTCATCAGTAGATAGAGAAAGTTATGCTGGTTAATCTAGCATGATACAGAAATTTTATTGAAGTTCCAGATAACTAATATTTATTTGATAATCTGAAAGTTATCTGAAATTTTTATCAAATCTTATGAACCTCATATATAAGTGAAAAGTTATAGGAAGGTGTGCCCTATGATGCCAGATGTCATGGATCTGACAGAACCTCAAAAGGAGTTATATAGAAAAAGTTATCCTCATATTAGTGAATTTTGACGGGAGTTTGAGAAACGCCCGTGATCCGATTATGAAACTTAGCAGTAAGTAAGCTTGGACTGAATAAGCTCAGATGATATCACAGAGAGGCCTATGATGATGCCAAGTGAGGCCCAAACCCATTATATCAGTTTATCGGTTAAAGGGGCCAATATCCAAAAAAAGTGCAAAATGACAAAAATACCCTTATGTTGTAAAATAATTAAATAATGAGTGAAGGGTATTTTGGTCATTTGATTAATGTTAGATTGTCAATGAAGGTTATCTAGATAGTTGACCAAGGTTAGGAGATACTCTAGAAAGATATGAAAAGATAATAATGCCCCTAGAATTATTGAAGAAGAACTAAGGGCATTTTGGTAATTTGCTAGGGGATGTTTCTTGGGAACTAAGCCACCAAAGTGCTTGGGCTTGATTAGAAACCCAAGATGACATTCCCAGATATCCAAAACCGTGGCCCAAGAGTGATGTGGATCCAAGTGGCATTAAAATATTAGTCTAGTACTTTTTCAATAAAGCATAGTTACTCGGTTAAAGATAGAACTGGGCAAAGTGATCAGATAAAGCTTTATACTCATCCAGAGCCATGAGGTGGCATGAAAGGTGTCATCATGGGACCCACAAGATGCCACATGGCATGAGTATAAGGAAAGAAGAAAAAGCTAAGGACACATGGCACGATCTCAGCCGTTCATTCTAGGACTGGACTCTGGAATTCTCTGGAAATGTTGAGTCAGCTGGTGAGGTGTCCCGAGGGCCCCACTATAACATCCTTACTTTAATACATCTTAGGGACCATTCAGTAGCATTTAGAACCACTTACAAGACCTTGGAAGTCCATTAGCTAAATCTGAAATTTTACTCTTTCTCGGGTTACTATTCATATGGTATTCCAGATTACGCAATGAACTTCGAATAATCATAACTAATTTTAGAAAACTTGAAATGAAGTGGTTCAAAAAGATACATGAAGATAACATCTTGAAATTTAAGGAAAACATAATTTCTAGACCAAATCATTAGCCAATTAATATAGTTTATTCGCCAAAGTTTACTGTTCATTTGGTCAAAAATCCTAGAAACAGATTCTGGTCCCTTACTTTGGAAAATCGGTTCTCTTTGTACAGACATACAAATAAAGCATTCTTGGTGTCAAAACGAAGCTTGTCATGTCATATAAATGTATGTAAAATTTCATACATTTATTCTATCATTTACTATTTTTCATTATATCATGACCATCACTGCTTACATTGTCATACAACAACATTACACATTCACATAACATATATACTATCCAATCCCTAGCTTTTCTTCATGCTTCATCATCCTCTTTCATCATTCATAAACCTGTGAGATTGGGATTACATGGAAAGGGATGAGATTGCAGGGAAATCTCGGTAGTAAACTGTACTAAATAATGCACGCATTAATGTAAATACTTGTGCTTGCTTGTGAAAGTGTTACTATTGTGTCATGTGCATGCTTCTATGTTACATATGAAATACAATTGGCCAAAGTAAATATATAAACAGAGCTTCATACATGAGTACATAGGCAACACAATTCAATCAAGCCATAGCACAATCAAGCATAACATTCAATGCATACAAGTTTAGGATAAGTATACTACCTTGAACACTTGACCTTCTTTCACCTTAACTTGCTTCTTTCTTCTCACTTTCCTTGAACATGTGGCTGCCTCTCTTGGAGCATACCAATCAATTCCTAATATCACATAATCATTCATCCATTACAATTTAACTTCCTTGAGCATTAAACTCACTTTAACTAACATAACTTCTTCTTGAACATTAATCTCATTAACTTTCCTTAATCTTAACCAATGGACTTGGTCTTTGAATCAATTGATGCCTTTCCTTTAACCTACACAATTTCATCTTTTGAATCCATTTATGAGCTTAGAATCATGAAATTCCAGCTCCTTCATCACATGCTGTACAGAACCAAAACTGCACTTAATTCTTTCAAAAATTCTCATTTTGATTCCAATGCTTCCCATACTTGTTTCTCTACTTTAACCCACGCAACTTTTCATTTTAAAATCATTGGAAGCATCAAAATCATGAAATTCCAATCACTATTCATGCGAGTGAACAGTAACAGAGAAAGATTTCAAAAACTATAATCTTGGAATTTCAATACTTTCAAGGTTCAAAACCTTTTCAATCCTACACAAAATCATCATCTAAATTCAATGGAAGCATTAAATTATTGAAATTCCATTTCCTTCCCTCATGAACAGTGCAGATCGAACAGGTTCCATTAAGGCAAAGTCAAGAATATCAACTTGATTCAACAACCAATCTCTTAATTAGCTTGTTTAAGCTTTAATCATATGTTTCTAACTTTAATTTCTTCTTTCCCCCTTCATCTAAGGTTGTTGGTCAGCACAAACCCTTAGAGAAAACTCAACTTTTCTCCCATGAAAACTCTAAATTCAAGCTCCCAAATCAAAGGAAAATAAGTTAGGATAGATTGCTTACCTTTAGGCTTTGTTTGGTTCAGCTAAAGGGAGGGTAGGTTAGGTTAATTTAAGGGAGGGTAGGGAAAGGTATGGGAGGTTAATTAATGATGTGTTTTGTTTAGTTCAGAAGGGAAGGGAAGGGAAGGGAAGGGAAGGGAAGGGAGGGGAGGGGAGGGGAGGGGAGTTAATTAGAAATTGACAAATATACTCTTATCTCTTTATTTAAATTTATTTACTCTTTATTTATAATATTCATATCAAAATTATTATTTTTTTAATTTATAAATCTTAAAATTTTTATCTCATTTATATATATAATAAAATTAAAAAAATTAAAAAATATGATAAAATTTTAATATTATTTCTTATTAATTATATAATTATTATATATTTTAATATAATATGTAAATAATTTAGTATGTTTATTAAATTTTAACAATTAAAAAAAATTAGGTGTGATAAAAATAAAAAAAAAGGCTTAAGGGTACAATTGGAATATTAAATAAACATCAAGGGCAATTTGGTCATAAAAGTGAAAAATTTTCTCTCCCCTCCAAAAACCCCCACTTTTGTAGGGGAGGGGACCACAAAAAGACAAAAAATCTCCCCTCCCCTCCTCTCCATTTTTCCCAACCAAACACACTTTCCTCTCCCTTCCCCTCCCCTCCAAAACCCCCAACCAAACAAACCCTTAATCTCTAGCTTGCTTGAACTTTGGAACCTTGAATCTTCTTTGTCTTGGCTCTAGTTTTCATTTTGCAAGAGTTTCCCCAAGGTATCACAAGGCCACAGTTTTTGGGCAGAATGAGGGGGTATTTATAGCCAAAAATCTAAGAAAAATCAATGGCCAAGATTGATTTGGTTACTATTTGATCTAAAGGCTCACATTTAATCTTGGATTTTATTTTTTCATAGAAGAATAATTATGACATCATGTGGGACAGCTCATGGGACACCTAAGAGGGCTAGGTGGAGTGCTCATAGTGTAAGGAAGCTTCTGAAAAAATTTCAGTCCAGTCCGGTACCAATCGGAGCAGTTTCACAACAATCGGACTATTTTCTGTTCTGAATTTTTTATAATATACCAGGATATGTATTCTATCCTGAAAATCAATATCTAGGCTTCTCATATCATTGACCTTTATATACTAAATATTTATCTGCCATCCATTTCTTGAAAAATGACCAAAATACCCTTGGTGTCCTTTCTTACACTAATTAACCCTAAGGGCATAATCGTCATTTTACCCCTCTTTGCCCTACCTCAGAGCATATACTGACTCTAAATAATCATATTTATGCTATAGGCCACGTGTTTGGCCTATCCAGAATGATCAAAATGCCCCTCTATCCATCACAAGTACAATCTGAGCATCTATGGGCATTTTTATAATTTCGCACTTCTCCTGGACATTGCCTCCTTCTACTGATGGATTGGTACCTTGGGTTTTGGGCCCTTCTTAGCGTCATCATGGGCCTATATATGAGGTCATCTGATCTCATTCTATCCAAACTTATATACCGATATATTCTATTATCGGATCACGGGTGTTATCAAACTCCCGTCAAAATTCACTAATATGTGAATAACTTTTTATACAGAACTTCTTCTGGGGTTCTATTAGATTCAGAACATCTGACACTGTAGGGCACACTTTCCTGTAATTCCCCCAATTATATCTGATGTCCATAGAATTTGATAAAATTCATATAACTTTTAGACTATCAGATAATTTTCTACTATCTAGAGCCCTAATAAAATTTCTGTATCATGCTAGATTAACCAGTGTAACTTCCTCTATTTACTGATGGAATATGGGACTGAAAAAGTTTTGGGCAGTTATAACCCTTTCCGGGCTGATCTTTCTATAATTACAATTTTGCCCTTGAACTTTTTACTTAATTACATTTAAGTCCTTTAACTTTTAGAAATTATCACTTTTGGCCCAACTTTTGTTTCTACTTTCACTTTTTGCCTTTAACCTTTTCTACTTTTCATTTTAGTCCTTCTCTTCCTTAAAGAATCATCTAACCTTTATTATTTCTTCTGATGTTCAGCATAATTATTTCCAAGCCTCTTTCCACTATTAGTACTATACGAATAGGGAAAATTAGGATATGACACCCACCATTACACCACCTAAGCATGTGAGGTGTCCCTTGATGATGTTACTTTGGTGTGTCATTGAGAATGATAATGTCATCGTGATAATATAAGGAAGGCTTCTTGAGGAAGCTAAGCGATCTGAACCGTTCATCACGATTCAATCTGAGCCGTTCACTCCACCTCCACTCAACTATAAATACCCCTGCCCCCTCAAGGTGATCACATCCAAAAGTAAGAAAGAAGAGAAAAGAAGAGAGAGAAAGAGAAAAAGAGAAAGGAAGAGAAAGGAAGGAAGGAAAAAGAAGGAGTTCTGCTGAAGTTAGGAGCAATATAAAGAGTTTAGGGACTTGGCAAGCTTAAGAGTAAGGTAAGTAATTTATTCTAATCCCTGCTCTAATAAATTAGAGGATTGTTCTTATAAATTTAATAGTTAGAATAGAGAAATATCTCTCTTGATAAGGTTAGCCATGGATAGAAAGAGAGTTAGGGGATTGTCAAGATTAAGGGTATTACCTCAAGATAAACTTGAGATAGTAGAGCTACTGGATAGAGTAATAATGAAGATATTATTATGCTATGTATAGGCTCTGACCTAGGAAAAAAAGGAACCTTAAAGCAAAGGCTAAGAGCTAAAGGAAAGGCTACGCGTCAGGTAGTAAACTTACCTACTTGTATGCTTATGTTGCTTGGATGTTTTATGTGATGTTTACTTACTTTGATTATGTGAAGCATGTATGATTAAGTAATGCTCTATTTCTTTTTATACTATGGAAATATGCTATAATTAAGTAATATGGAAGCATTTATATTATCATTATGTAAGCATGATCATTAAGTTCACACATAGTAACATCAGGCATATAGTTGCTTACATTGTATGGTTTTCGTGGGCTACTGAGATTTCCCAAGAAATCTCACCTCTTCCCTATTAATCCAATTATAGCAGATCTTCTCAAGATGGAGGAGATAAAGATACATGAAGAGAAGTTAATAATTATTTCGCATGATTGATATGTGATTAATGTATGTATAAATTAGTTGCTGGAAATTGTCACTATGAACAGTAACTTGTGTGGAGACAATGACAAGCGAGCTATAATTAGAAATAGTAAATGATTGAATAAATATATACTATTTTACCAGTAATTAGTAGACATACCAAGCTTCGATTTGATATATAGAATGTCTCATTTGGATTTCTACACATGGAGATATGATTTTTCAAAGTTGGGACCAAAAATGCTGAATCAGGGGAAGGATGCCAATTGAACAGTAAACTTTGGGCGTTGACTTAGTCAAGAAGTGGTCAACAAGTTATTTTTCTTTGAAATAGAATTAAGTAAGCTTTGTGTAACAATTTGATCCACTTCATTTTGATTTTTTTAGATTTAATTATGATTTTTTGAAATCATGTGACTCCTCTGGAATTTACATAGTGAACAATACTCAGTATAGTAAAATTTCAGATTGTATAATTTGACTTCAATGACCTTAAAAGTGGTTCTAGATGCTACCATTTGGTCCCTAAGATATAAGAAAATTAGGATGTTACATCTTAAGTGGCATTCAAGTAGTCTTGCATGTTTGTCAAGGTGGCATCACATATATCAACCACGTCATATATATCATCTATAATTATTAATGTGGTGCCCATGTCATTTAAGAAGGTCTAATCAATCACAAAATTTTCTAAATAATATTGAAGGCCCAACAACTGGAAATACAATAAAAATAAAAATAAAAATGAAGTTGGAGAGAACTTTGGGTTTCAATTTGTTATATCAAAGGAACATAAAATTTATAACCATACATATTCAAGTTAATACTCATGCTTTTAAAATATATAAAAGCCTGAGCATGTGACAAAGTATGAAGATCCATGAAGTAGGTGTAACATAAACAGAAGAAGTTTTTATAGATTAAGGCTCCAATCAATCACAAAATCTTCGAAATAGCATAGGGGTAAGGCTCCATTTGCACCAACCATGTATATAAGGGCCTTTAATGTAGCAAATTGAAACTCAAATATTCTCCGCATCATCTTGATTCTTTTACTTTTTATTGGACTTCTAGTTGTTGAGCCTTCAATGCCACGTAGATGATCTTCAATTAATTGGATTCTTTTTTAATAACATGGAAACCTCATTGATAACTATATATGTCACGCATGACATGATTATGTGTGATGTCACGCATGACTACTATGTAAGACTTAGAAGCCTTGTCAAATGCCGCATAAGATGCCACATGTGCTCATATCACCTGTCCTACCCTTCTAGCCAACAAGATTTGATTCTCATTGGCCATAGCACATTCACTGTTTCCTTTACTTATAACGCCATTAAGGAAGGAAATTGACATAAATAAAATAAGATCATATTCAACAAGCAGTACTCTATTTGTTTCTTTATATTAGTCGATTAAAATTTTCACATAGATTAAGAAATATAATTAATTTTTTAAGCTTTTTAACTTTCATATTATGCCCTTATCAAATGTATTTTATTTTCTTTGGTTGAGAATTCCACCAAAGAACATTCAGATAAGAATATGGCAGAGGCAATATAATTAATATTGTCTTGAATTTATAACAAGAATAAAATCTAGTGAGAACATGTAGATTGTAATATCTCAAGTTTTAAGTCTAGAGACTCAAAAAATAGCCTAAAATATATAAGCTATCAGATCCCTTTTAAGCAAAAGTCTCAGAAACATACATAGAGTTTTCAAAGACTAAACTATAAATAAGCGAAAATATAGGGACTTATATGTAAATAGTAAAAGTCTATAGGGGCATAATGGTTATTTTGGGGAAAAAAGGGACTAAAGGGAAAAGTCTAAAAGTTTCATGGTGTAAAATAGAAGTAGACAGAAATTATGGGTCATTAAGTGTAATTATGAAAAATTGATGGATTATAAAGTATAATTTCTAAAAGTTCAGGGGCAAAATAATAATTATGGAAAATTGAACAAGGAAAGGCCAAAAACTTCCCAAAAGCATTTCAGTCCCAAATTTTACCATAAGAGAAATTTATTCTGATCAGTTTAGCGTAATACAAAATTTTGATTTGAGATCCCCATAAATTGATATTAATTTATGAAGTCGATAGATTATTGTAGTATCTTTTGGACCTCATAATTAGATAAAATTTTGTAATAAATTATTATAATTAATATAAGAATTTTTTGAACTAATAGAAGTCAACAAGGAGTCCTGTAGAATTAATTAGGGAATTTACGGTGAAAAAGGACACCGATAAAGGGTTTAGAAGAAATGTATATAATTTTATTTGAACTTCTAAGTTTTAAAAAATTATGAGGCTTTACAAAAAAATTATTTTATATTATAATAAATTTCTAAAAATGTTAGAACTAATAAAAGAGTTCAATAGAATTTATCTCAGAAATCAGATTAATTCAAGGATATCGGTATAAGGGAAGTTTCTTGGGAATTGAGCCATCAGAGTACTTGACCTTGATCAAAGACCTAAGATGACATTCCAAGAAGTCCAAAAATATGGCCCAAGAGTTATGTGGATCCAAGTGGAATTAAAATAATATTTTAGTAATTTTCTGTATAGTATAATTACTCAGCTAAAGTTATAACTAGGGAATTGATCATATAAAATTTTGGACTTATCAGGAAGCCATGAGGTGGCGTGAAAGGTTTCCTCATGGGATCTACCAAGACATCACATGGCACTAATCTAGAGGAAGAAGAAAACTCAAGAAAAAACTAAGGACACGTGGCACAATCTCAACAGTTCATTATGATATAAGATCTTGGAATTATCTAGACACGCTGAGTCAATAACTGAGGTGTCCCCAAGGGCCCCACCATAGTGTCACCTACCATGCAAGGTATCCCCTTGATGATGTCACATGGATGATGCCATTTAAGATGATGATGTCATAGGGACATTTGGTGAGTTATAGATGCTCAGTAAATATTAGGACTTTGGAGGGTAAAATGGTAATTTATCCATCAAGTCTACCCTATAAATACCCCTACCCCTCCATTCCATTCCATTCCATCCATGGCAAGGAGTAGCAAGAAGAGAGAGAGAGAAAAGAAAGAGAAAGAAAGGAAGGGAAAAGGAGAAGGTTTGACCAAGTTAGGAGCAATTTAATGAGTTTAGGGACTCGACAAGTCTAAAAATAAGGTAAATAATTTATCCTAATCCCTACTTTAATAAATTAGAGGATTGTTCTTATGAATTTAATAGTTAGAATAAAGAAATATCCCTCTCTTGATAAGATTAGTCGTGGATAGAAAGAAAGTAGGGGATTGTCAGGTTAAGGATATTGTCTCAAGTTAAACTTGAGTTAAGTAGAGTTATACTGGATAGGGTAATAATGAAAATATTATTATGCCCTATATAGGCTCTTACATATGAAAAGAAGAAATATTAGAGCAAAAGCTAAGGACTAAGGAAAAGCTATCTGACATGTAGTAAACTTATACCTAAACCTGTATTGCTTGAGTATTGTTAATATGCTATTGGCTTGTCTCGATTATGTGAAGCATGTATAATTGAGAATGTTATATTTCTTTTTATGCCCATATGTTATAATTAAGGGACATGGAAGCATGTATATATTATTATGCAAGCATGATTATAGTAAAGTAAATATATTTAACACTAAGTATATAATTGCATACATTGTTTATAGTATCATTTGCTATTGAGATTTTCTCAGAAATCTCACCCCTACTATTTCCAAACATAACAGGGAATTGTTTTGGAGAAGATGAAGCTTAGGAAAGTAAGGTATGACATAGATGTTTGCATAGTTTCGTAGATGATAAATATTTTTCTCTAATATAAAATTAAATAATCTTTATTTTTATGTTTTTACTCTTCTATGATCTTTTACAAAATGGCATTTTGCCAACCCGCCAAGGTACCAAGTATTTTCAACCCACACTGCTTAACCCACTTGTTAGGACAGGCTACCTCGTGGGTTAATGGGTGGGGCCTGATACTTACCATATAAATTATTTTTTTATTATGACATTATTTATCATGTAATTATTTTTTTGGTATAAATGTTTAAAAATAAATTAAATGTGTCATGATTTCTTCTATATAAATATGGATAATAACTTACAATCTGTTAACTTTTACCCTTGTAAAAATGTATATCACAGGCAAATCTTTTTTTGCAGTTTTCCTATCATTTAGTTGATTTACCTAAAAAAATCACCAGTTAGTTTAACACAAAATCTAATGTCCAATTGAATTTTTATTATTAATAATTGTTAAACTAATTTATATTATTTACAAGTGAGAACCTACAGTATCATATCAATTAGTATTCAACAATATTTATTTTTCAAAAATATTTTAATTATATTGAAAAGTAATTTTTCATTTCAAAATTTTTATTCATACTTTCATATTTAATATTTTTAATAAAGAAGAATTATCATTGCTAAAGGAAATAATTTATATGTTAGAATAAGAAAAAAATATTAAATTTTTATGTTATAATAAATAAAAAATTAGGTGTGTTAGCATGCCAACCTATCTTAATAGGTTGGGTTGGCTAAATACTAACTCAACTGGATGCAGGTTATTCCATCCTGCACCACCTAGTCCATGAGTTGAAGTGGGCCAATCAGCAAGTCATGGGTTGACCCACACACCCAACTATAATCATAAGGAAGACAATTTACTGTAATTTATATTTTAAAATTAATTATTTAAAAGTTATTTTTAATTAAATTTATGTGACTAATAAAATGCACAATAAAAACTTGTGAAATATATAATTCTATAATGTAAAAAGGACGGAATAATCAAATATCAAAAGTGCCCCTATACCTTAATAGATTAGTACATTTTCCATTATTTGAAATGTGTGTTAATTTATTGATTCACAGACGGCATATTATTACCATAGCATAATTGTCAAACCTAAAGTTAGGTTTATTTATGATGTATTAAATATATAATGTTTATTGGGGGCACTTCATGTTCGAAAAGCTAATTCAAATAAAATAGTCAAAAAGTTTACCAAAAAAAGATAGTCAAAAATTAATTTGAATATCAATACATAAACAAATTAAAGTAGCTATGAATGCAAAATAACTTAGTCTAACCCATTGAAACTCTACGATGTCGGATTTAATTTTTTTTTTGGGTACAAATGTTGGATTTAATTGATTAAGCTATGAAAGGACTCGTCAACCTATCATAAGAAGCTGTTGGCCCAAAAAAAACTACGATAAGAAGCTAGTGGACCATGTTGTCACTATGTTTTATTGCCCATATGATATTTGTTTTTGCTAACAGTATGACCAGGTTTCTTATGGTGTAATCCACCCGCTGCAAATGCTAAGAATTATTATTTTCTCTAATCATAAATATAGAAATTAATTGAAAGATATATTAATCTTAAAAGGTAAGATATCAATTTATTTTTAAAAAATTTATTATTTTTTTAATTATCTTTATTGATTGTACATATTAAAAAAATATTTTTTATTAAAAATTATTAAAAGAATATTTTATAAAAATTGACACATATTTTATAAATAATTAACTTAAATAATTTTTTTAATTTCTAGAGATTAATTATCTAACTCCTACTTTTAATACTATTGCATATGTAAATAGTGTATATAACAAAACCACATTATGAAAACTACCCTCTATATAGGCGTAGAGTGACCTAAAAATTTCATTTGCTCCATATAAAAAAAATATTTTCCCCCACCCCCCAAAAAATTCATTTTACCCCTAAAAAAATTTCAATTATCCTCCTAAAAAATTATTTGACCTAAATATTATGCATGTGATATAACCTTAGACAGCACTAGTTTTATAATGGAGGGTAAATCTTTTGCGTTGTTTCATTCCTTGTTCCTAGAATATTTTTTTTTGTTCTTTAAAACAAAAATATGGTTGATAATCAATTTTTAGTTAAGTGTTTTGCAAAACAAAAACATAGCAATGTGTTCCCACAAAATGAAAAAAAAAATATAACAACTTTTGCTTATTTTATTATTTATAGCTATGTGAAATTGGGGGGGGAAAACAAGGAACAGATATTTTTGAAACTATCATCCAGACAATTGTTTTTTTGTTTTTCCTCAAAATTTATTTTAACAAATAACTTCATAAAGCTACAATAAGAACAAAACAAATTGAAAAAAAAAAATCAAACAATGCCTTCTTTTTTGAGGAATAAGGGGTATACTTCGCCAATAACAAAGATTAATCTTCCTCAATATATTGAGAGAAAATGTTAGATCTCTCTGAAGTGGTGTTAGATGCACAAAAATCAAGATTTGAAGTCAACAATTTGCTTAAGTGAAACCATATTCTAGGTTATATAGTTTTACTTTTCATTTTATTATAATTTTATGTTTTATGCATTTCTCATTAATTAGTATTTAATTTTTTTTAAAATACCTTTAATATAATGAAATAAATATTTAATTTAATTTAAAATAATATTAATATTTATTTTAAATTTAAATTGTTAGAACGTTACAATTTCACCCAAGAAGAGTAAATTGGTTGGTATTAAAATTTAAACTTAAATTGAAAAACTAGAGAAGAAGATAAATAAGATTATACATAAAGAGTTTATACTAATTCAGCCTAACCACTTGGCCTACGCTAGTCACTAGAGCTCATCTGAATGTTTTATTATTCTCTAAAGTTTACAGGGCTCTTAGTGTCTCAGTACATCGAGAAGAGATAAACTCTCTCACTCCCTTTTAGTTCCCTTAGGGCTGGTTTGGTATGAGAAATTTTGAGAGGAGGGGAGAGATTTCGCTCCCCTTCCCTTGTTTGGGTAATAAGAATTTTTAAAAGGGGATGGAAATGTTTTTAAAATTTTTCTAAAAATTTTCCATCCCCTCCTAAACTTTACCTCCCCTCTAAAATTGGGAGAATTTAGAGGGAAGATTCAATATTTTTATTTTATAATATTAATATATCCATAATTTTTTAACATCCTAATATTATCCATATATTATATTTTATTAAAATATTCTATAAAATAATATAATGGTAAATTTGTTTATATAAAAATATTTTTCCTCCCCTCCCTTCTTGAACTAAATAAGGTAACATGAAAATTCCTCCCCTCCCCTCCCTTAATGTTAATCCAAACAAATTAATAATAAAATCCCTCATCTTCCTTTCCTTCCCTTTCCCTCTATTAAAATTCTTCCCCTTACTTCCCCTCCATTGAGCCAAATACACCCTTAAGGTTACAAATCCAACTCAAGAGACCCACTCCTGAGTATCTCATATGAAAGAATAAAATATTTCTAATTCTCTCTTAAGTAAAGTGATATTGATAAACACTGAAGATCAAATGCTCTACTCATAATATGAAAAACAGAATAGATAAGAGTATGAAATGAATGCAGTAAGTAATGCTCAATAAATGTTGTTCATTGTTCTCTTCTTTTACATTTATTATGACTTCTTTTATAGTTGAGTGTGAAGATCAATTTGTTGAATAGCGATTGGACTCATTGAATTATTTATTGAAGAATAGGGTCATTTTTGCGTTTGAAATGTTTAATGTATTTGACAAAAAAATTGCTTTTTGATAATTTTCTTCATTTGATCTTATTTCTTCCTGCAATTGATCTTAAAATACATTGTATAAATGATATAGTAAGTATTTAAACAAAGATCAATTAGTTTTCAATGTTTTAGATTGAAATAACAAAGTACAGCTTGAAAATAATTTTGAAAAACAAATAAATTTATCAGAGTGTTTATACAAAAATATTCTTTTCGAAAAGAGTTTCAATAAATACTCAAACAATGTGTATCAAACAAATAGACTCCTATTGAATAATATTTCAAAAAATAGCCTTATTGAAATGTACTTCAAAATATAAACTTTAAGTTATATAGGCAAGGTTCGAGTTTATTGAAATACATATCAAGAATTCTATTCAAAATGTTTATTTCGTAGACCATAAGAGGTAACTTACTAAAGTGTTCTTGGATACTTATACTTATCGAATAACTGTTCAATAAGATACTGATATTTCAGAATAATGATCTATCTTTAAAACTTTCTTTGATTCTTATAACTTGATCACAAATGCTACGTAATACATTATCAAATCAAGATTTTGTAATATTATTTTCTAAATCATAATATCATTATTCAAATAATTATAATTTTTAAAAATCGCTTAATTCGTTTTAGAAAATAGTTTAAAAACTAAATATTCTCTATTTATCAAAGTGTTTATTGATAAATTTCTTTATCGATTAATGCTTTGATAAATGTCATTCAGAAACTGATTTCATAAACAGAATTTGTTTTCATTTATCGAAGAGCTTATCGATACACCCTTATCAATAAATTCCTAATAGAAACAAATTTCACAAATTGAATTTTGTTTTTATTTATCAAAGAGTTTATTGATCAATATTCTTATCGATAGATATTTCAATAAATTTCTTTTAGAAACCGATTTCTCAAACTGAATTTTATTTTTATTCATTGAAGGGCTTATCAATAAACACTATTATCAATAAGCTTATTGAAAAATAAGCTTTTGTTAAAAACAAATTTGAAGATATAAGCATTTGTCATCATCAAGATATGAACTCTAACACAAATCATACTACCACTGACTCATTTTTTTGGTCTGTCATTGTTTGAAGCTAAATTAAGTTGAGCATTTTCAACTTATGTTGAATGTTATTAAATAAAATTTTTAATCAACTTGATTATATTAGGCAGTATGTGCATTTTATTTAATCCAAAACTAGTATGCACTTCAAAGCTCAAAACAAACTTGATTATAATACATAGAATATGTGTTTTTTATTTAATTCACAATTATGATGGTCGTATAAAGATTGGACTGGACTGATCTTGGCATCAATCTAAAGTCTGGTTTGAAAAATGATCAAGTTAGCCTTTTGGGTTTGAATACTGGTCTAGTTTTAGTCAGGTTCGGCTCGAGATTAAGATCAGAGTCACCCACCATAGCCAAGTGTACGACGCAGGTCGGATCTAGATGTAGTCGGGGGAAAATTCCGATGAGCCGGGTGGGCAACAAAAAAAAGAAGATCAGGTTGGACTTAGCCCATTGAGTTATTGGACCAACTCAGTAGTCTTTGAGATGCTTCTATTTTATTTTAAAAAATCTTGTGGATATAGAAAAAGTTTTTCGAGATAGCCACCTTCTTCCTCTTCTTCTCTTTACCTCATTTGTAGTCCATGGTTCTTCAAGCTAGCAATCTTTCCTTCTCCACTTCTCATCTAAAGTCCATTCTCAATCAGTTCGTGGCATCAGGATTATATGGTTGAAATATCTACAACTAAGGAGCGAAGGCGCAAGGTTAAGCTTAGATAAAAGAGTATGTTCTCGCATCACTTTTTTTGTGGAAAGCTTCACTGGCGAGAAAAAGTGTTTTGTCAAAGCCATAAAGAGGTTGACCCACTTCATTCGCTTGGCAAACGATCTTTGATTAGCAGGAACAAAAAAAAAATGTTCTTCAATCAAGCAATCTTCTCCACAACTCATCTGCAGTTTGTTGTTCCGTCTTCAACCACTAGCTCTACCCATGTCACAACCACCTTCGAATCTGAATAGAATAAGAGATGATGCAAGGAAAGGAAGAAGCAAACTTAGTCCCTCATCACAGCATGGGCATGGCGAAGGATGAAGAATATTGAGGTTGGGGGGGTGGGCGTGGGCGGGGGGGGGGGTTGGGGGTTGGTTCGGGGGAGGAAAGGTTTATGATGAATATGTAAAAGCTAGGAAAAACAAAGTTTATTTTTCGGCCCCGGGTTGAATTGGACCCCTTAGTCATGTAAGTCAATTCGTAAGCCTGATTATTGGGTTGTTTTGTTTTGTTTATTAGACCAAACCAAGTTGGTTTAGACTAGGGGTGTATTTGGCAAATTGCTAAATATAAGTTTAGCTCAAAATTTAGGTTTTGAGAAATTTTAAAACAAACAGTTATATTTGTTCAAATAGACTTTTGGACTAAATCATGGTTTAAAACTAAGGTTTCAGATAAATTGGTTAGAGTAGCTTATAGAACAGTAAAAGAGATTATGAATTAACCAATTACTATATTACCCCTATTTTTTCTTACACACTCTCTCCTACTTTTTCTTATACTCTCTCTCCTCTCTCCTCTCTCCTCTCATCTCTTATCTCTCCTCATTTAATACTCATATCATTTTTCATAATTTTACCAATAATAAAAGTACTTTTAGAAATAACTATCCAAATACTCATTTATTCAAAACCATTTTTTTTCCATAAACTCTTCTCCAAAAGCCCTTTTCTATAAACTGCCCAAAAGCCCATTTTTTTCATAAACTCGTTTTTAAAATCTTATCTAAACACATGCTAGATTGGGTTGACGGTATGTTGGGTTTTATGCACAACTCTAAAGGGTATGCCTCAAGATATTAAGAAAGTTTTTAAATAAATAAGAAGTACATTAAATAGCCTAATTACTTTATGAAATTAGGATTAGGTTGAGATTAATAAAAAAATTATCATTTGCATAATTTATTATTTGTTAACACGTGACATATGCCATAAGGTTTTGTACTCCTTTTTCAAAGAACCTAGTAAACAATTATTTTGAATATAAGTTATTTTGAGGAAAGAATGTGTCCACTAACCTCCCTCTCCACTTAATATTTTTATTATTGGATCAACGTTTGATGATTGAAATTTAATATCCTATAAAAATATTATTATAATATTAAATATTAAATTATACAAATAAATAAATTTAAATAATGAAATTTTAAAATGTGAATAGTTCACAAATTTTCATTAAAATATTTGTACTTTTTACTTCTTTTCCTTTTCAATTTTAAGTGGTTGAGGCTAAATTTTAAATATCCCAACCATTAAAGGTTGATCCAATGGTGAAGTTATTAAATAGAGATTAAGTGGAGGGGGAGGTAATCGAAGGCATTCTTCTCCCCTATTAAGAAATTTGATCTAAATTAGATTATTATAAAATTTCAAATTAATTTGCTAATTTCGACAAATTAATGTCCAAACGGAACGTGTCAATGCATTTAAAATGGTTCAAATAAATTAAAGTAACTAAATTAAATAGTCTAATTACTTTTTGATATTAGGTTTAGGTTGAGGTTAATAAATAATTGTAAGCTTTACACTATTATTAACACGACTAATAGGCCATAAGTTTTTTTTCCTGCTTTTTCAAAATAACACTTGACTCCAAAAGAAGTGTTGTAAATTGCTAAGGTAAAATAATGAAACTCCTTTAAGTATAATAAACTTCTTGAAACCTGTAATTTTCCTTTGAGATTTCTAAATGTGGAATTTGTAAAAAAAACTGTTGTAAATCGCTAGTGTAAAATGGTGAAACTCACTTCAAGTGTAGTAAATTCCGTATTTAGGGTATTAAATTCCCTTAAACAAGGCATTTTATTTTTTAAAGTTATTTACATATTATTTTACACAATTTTAACAAAGTGGTTGGGTGGCTCAATGATAATAAAACTTTTTGGAATTCAAGAGGTGGTGGAATCAGATCCCACCTTGACCACCTTTAATTTGACACAAAAAATTTCAGCCGCTCATGGGGTGGCTGTCGGCACCTGATAATAGGCCGTTGGAGTTCCAATGGACCGCGAGGGTGGTTGCTAACAACTGGAGAGGTATATTAGTGGAATTTTTCCAAAATGAAAAAAGGAAATGCTATTTATTTGACTCAAGTTTATTTTAATTTTAAAATATAAAAATGATTATGTTTAGGGAGAATCCTAATTAAATCTTGTTAAATAGCAAAATCCGATTTCATACCTAAACTTTTAAAAAAATCCTAATAAGGCCAAGAGTGTTATGAAAGTAACCAATTAAGAAAAAAAAAGTATATAGAACATATGGAGACAAAAGAATGAGAGAAGTGTCTTGTATTCTTCCACTTACTCTACAACACAAATGACATGTTTTATTTATAAATATTGTCTTACACATAGGTTACACACATACTTGATAAGTAATAGATAATAAAGTCCACGAATTACAAGTTTAGTGGAATAGTGGAAGAGTAGTGCGATAGTGGGAGTTACTTGAGAAAGTTGAAGAAGAAAAGGGAGATGGAGATGAAGACAAACATCACACCATAATTTAATAACACTACTCCTTGGATGTCCATTATATAAGAATGTGCCTCATTACAAAACTTTAACAAGAAAAAATCTTATGGGACAAAAATCTAGCAGAAAAAAGAGAACATCATTCATTGATAAACTACACAGTGCTGCCCCATTAAAAAACTTGCTAGGAAAATTTAGTGGGACAAAACTATAGACAAAGAAAAAGAGTACAATGTGTATCGACTCCCCTTTTTATTAGCATTAATCAATATCCTTAAGTTTACAAAGTCCAATATTATGAACAAGTTTTTCAAATATTATAGTAGGAAGTAGCTGGTGAATAAAACTGCTAGAATTTCATTGGAATAGATTTTTTGGGTCAATTTGAATAAGCTCATGCTCATAGTTGTAATATCATAATTTTTAGGCGCAAAAATCCAAAAAATAGCATAAAATAGGTAGGCTACCAGACCCTTTTAAGCATAAGTTTTAGAAATATACAAAGGATTCTTAGGGACTAAACTGTAAATAGAGAAATTATAGCGACTATGATGTAAATAGTGAAAGTTCCTGGGACAAGTAGATAAATAAAGTTAGAGGTTTCAAAAGAGTCTCCAGGGCACAAAAAGAGGTAAGAGGAAGGAGGACTAAATTGTAAGAAAAGAAAGTCCTTCAAGGTCTAAATAAGAAAAATAAAGGGACTAAATTATAAAAAAAGAAAGTCTTTTATGACCTAAGTATAAAGTTTTAAAGGGATTAAAGTAAAAAATTATAAACGTTTCAAGGCCTAAAGTAAATGTATAAACAAGTTAAGGGCCTTAAACCTAATTATGAAGAATGAAGGGACATGGATGTTATTTTTAAAAAGGCAAAAGACATAAAGGTAATTATGAATAAAGAAGGGATATGGATGGTATTATTGGTAAAGTTAAGAACCTAAATATAATTATGAAAAAAGACTGGAAACCTAATGATCTAAAGTTAAAGAAGAAGGAGAAAATTTTTCTAATCAGTATGTTGTGGATCAAAATTTTGATATGATGCCCCAATTAATTTATATGATTTTTTGAAATAATTAGTTTCAGTAGAGGTTTTCAGGTAAGGTTGGATCATATTCCAACAAAGGACCTAGACAGGAAATTAGGTAGGTCCTAAACCTAGACAGGAAATTAGGCAAGTCCTGAAATAGGGGTCAGTGCCAAGAAATACTTTGAAAAATGTAAAAAGACAAAAATGCCCCTAATGTTATAAAATAAATAACGGTGAATTGAGGGCATTTTAGTAATTCAACCTAGGACAGCAAGTCAAAAAGGGTTACAGAAATATGGGACCAGGGTAAAAAAAATACCTTGATGAAGTGTAAAAGACAGTAATGCCCTAAGGTTATTAAAGTGAATAAAAATGAACTAGAGGTATTTTTGGTAATTTTTCAAGGGTAAGTAATTAAATTCATACCCAGTCTAAGAATATCAGAGGTAGGAAAAATCTAGACATTGAATCAAATGTAAGAAAACATATTATGAAATCTCATAAAAATTAGATTCAGAAAATAGTCTAAATTTTAGGAAATCAGATTGAGCAGGTATCAGATTAGACTAAATTTTGTTAAAATCAAATGTTTTAACAATGATAATTCAAAAATAGTTTCAAAACTTAAATATTTCTATTAGAAGTATTTATCGATAAGAGATCTACTCGATAAGTTATTTGATAAATAAGAAAAATATTTGTGAAGAAAATCTTATTCCTTAAATATATTTATCGAAGCCCTATTTGATTAGATTGCTTATCCATAAATCCTTCAATAAATGAACAACAGAATCAATACGAGTCTTTATTTTGAAAACTTAATTTCTCAAAGTCTTATAAGGTTGTTTATCGATAAAATCTTCAAAAAGTTCAATAATAATTCTGAGTTTTACTTGATAAATCCAAGTGTTTATTGATAAGAGTATTACTTGATAAAAACTTTAAACAGAAAGCTCTATGAAAAGGATGCTTGAAATGAATTCATCAAAGTCTTAATTGATAAATAAATTTATTGATAAAGCCTTCAATAAATGGATAAGTTCTGTATTTTAAAAACTTATCAATTTATCGATAAATAATTTGATAAATATCAAGTATGTTAACTATTTTCAATTTAAAAGACTTCATTTAACAAAATACTATTTGATAAGGGAATTTATCAAAGAACACTTCGATAAATAAGAGAAAATTTCAATAACAGACTAGTTGAAGTTATAGACTTAGAAAATAAAAATTTGAAAGTATTTATCGATAAGTTATTCGATAAGGCTATTCTTCGAATAACACTTCGATAAATAAGATATAGTGGCATATATTTAAGTCTAGTTCAACATATGATATTTATCAATAAGCTTTTCGAATAGGATATTTATCGATAAGATGAGAAACTATTCATTGTGAAAATCAATTTGATATTTATCGAAGTCCTTTTCGATAAACAATCTTATCGATGAACTCTTCAACAAATACTGACAGAAACTTAAATATTTTCAAACAAATTTTTTTAACAAATCATTTAGAGTTAGAGTAATCAATCATATATGTTTATAAATCATTATCTATTATTCTCACGTCTTCCTAGTGTTTTTCTTGTTACAGAGAACATTGAGTGGCGAAGTTATGGTAAAAAACAAATTTGTCAGAAGTGCATTTAATGCTATTACCCACTATTGTCAACCGCCAACAATTTTGTCTTGACTTCATTCAAATGTGTCTAACAAATTAACAAACTGATGTTATAAATACAAGATGAATTGAATGCCAGAGTTAAGAAGCATAACAACCTACAAAGAGAGCATTTATTCACCTTCATTTTCATTTAGTATTCATACTCTATTATATCCTATTTAAATGAGCATGAATAGAGTAACTATCTAAGAGAAAGAAATTATTTTACTTCAATGTTTATAACAAATCCTATTCAGAGAGAGAGAATGTTATAATTTCCTAATTCTATTTCTAAGTTACATAATAGTGTGGGACTCTTGAGTGAATTGTAACCTTAAGGGTTGTAAAGGGGAGTAGTGTGATTCTCAAGGCTAATGTACTGAGAAGCTAAAAACTCAGCTAATCTTGGAGATTATAGTGAAAAATCGTAGAGGAAATATGAGGACAAGACATAGTCCAAGTAGTCTTAGGCCGAATTAGGATAAATCTACTGTGTCAATGTTTTCCTTTAGTTTTACTCAGTGATATCAGTTTTTAACTTATCTGTTTAAATGTCGAGAAACTTCATTTTGGGTGAAACTGTCAAAACTAGCATTTCATAACAGAGAAGGTCTCTTAAAAAACACTTAACAATCTCAAGAGTTATTATGGTAGGATCTGATGATAGTGTATTACTTAAAGGAAGCTCTACAATGAAGCCTTCATAGTTCAATGGAGAAAATTTTACCTTTTAGAAGATAAGGATGAAAGCATGCGTAAACGCTTCAGAGTACGGGTTGTGGAATATAATCCAAGAGGGTAGTTGATGGAAGAATAATTCTAAAGACTTTGAGTGAATATGACAATGATGACAAGAAGTTGACTATGTTAAATGACGTTGTCAACATACTCAAGTGTGCTCTAAGTCAAAAAGAGCTGTCAACATACTCAAGTGTACTCTAAGTCAAAAAGAGCTGTCAACATACTCAAGTGTGCTCTAAGTCAAAAAGAGTACTTCAGAGTATCTAGCCTAGAAATGGAAAAAGAAATATGGTTAGCTCTGGAGATTGCCCACGAAGGAACATCTGGGGTAAAGCAAAGCATAATAAACTCTATAACCACTGAATTCAAGCTTTTCCAGTTTAACCTAGGTGAAAGCATAAGAGATATAGAGATTAGATTTTCACATATGATGAATCATCTAATTGCCCTTGGCAAAAGAAATAGTCAAGAGGACCAAGTAAGGAAGATCCTAGACTAAATAACTAGAGAATGGGATCCAAAGGTAACAACTATTGAAGAATCCAAAGGACAATCAATGAGATCGGTAGTTACACTCTTTGGAAGCCTATTAGAGTTTGAAAGCAAGAAAAATATAAGAAAAACTTAAGGAGAAACACTGCAAAGGATTTACTCTCAAAACTCAAGACAATGATGAATAAGAGGATGAGTAGGAAGACAAGGAGATGAGGCTTCTTATTAAGAGATTCCAAAAGTTTTATAGAAACAGAGCTAGAAAGAAATTTCTCTTCTACTTCAATATCAGAAGCGTGGGATCAAATCATATGCTATTAATGCAAGAAGTCTGGCCATATCAAGGCAGATTACCCTCAACTATCTAAGAAGGGGCAAAGAGAAGAAAAACAAAAGTTTTTAGAAGATTCTACAATTTATCTTCTGAAGATGAAGGCAGCAATCAAGAAGAGGTCGCCAACATATGCCTCATTGCTCAAGAACAAATTGATTATGAAGCAGATAAAGTAATAAATCTTGAACCTTCTTATGATGAACTACTTTATGAATATAATGATATAAGAAGTGAATTATTTATAATTGCTAAAGAGTTAAAAAATTCTAAAAAGAAGGTTAAAGCATTAGAAGAGCAAATCGAGATTAACTCTCAATCTGCTAAGATCATATTAATACAACCACCTTGTACTAAATGTGAAACTGTCAAGAAAAAAGAATGAAGGGTTAACCAAAACTCTTTAAAAGTTCACTAAAGGAAAGAGATGATTAATATAATTCTAGAAAATTAGAGATGCATCGATAATCTCGAATTGGATATGATCTAAGTTTGGATAAAAGAAAAGGAAAGAAGAAAAATAGAGGAAAAATGTATCTAAACTATTTTAGGACGTCTGTTCATACATCCAATCTATTTGCTCGATGCACTTACTGCAACTGTAAGGGCCACACTACTAATTCTTGTTATCATAAGAAGATGGGCACCTACTGGACATTAAGTGGGTACCTAGAGGTACTTATGAAGTAAAAGCATAACGGACTAACCAATTAGGACTAAAAAAGATATGGGTACCTAAAGTTAGATAATTCTTTTGTAGGTATGTCTCAAAGCATTCAAGACAACCAAGTGGTATATTGACAATGGATGCTCAAGACATATGATTGGAGACACTAACAATTTTTTTAAGGTCACCTAAAGAAGGAGGTAAAGTCAATTTTGGAGGAAACTAGTTTGTAATAATCGCTGGCATTGGAGAAATCGAAAGCAAGGATGGCATGAGAATTGAAGATGTCTACTATGTGGATGAACTCTACCATAACCTACTCAGTGTCAGCCAGAGTGCAGATAAAGATAATTGGGTAATCTTCAATTCTGAAGAGTGCTTGATCATCAACAAAAGGATCTGACACTCAATAAAGATGAGTTAAAAGGAAAACTTATAGCACCAAGGGATAGTAATTGTTATCCGATTTCTATTAATTCTAATCCATCTGGAAAAAAATTTATGATAAAAATCGATGAAAGTTGGCCATGGCATAAAAGATTAGCTCATGTAAATATGAGTCAAGTTTCAAAATTACTTACAAAAGATTTAGTAGTCGGTTTATCCAAACTAAAATTTGAAAATGATATTACTATGATGCCTGCTAATGAGGAAGACAAATAAAGTAATATTTTAAATCTAAGGTAGTCTCAACTAAAAGACCACTTCAAATGCCTCATATGAATTTGATTGGTCCACCAAGAGTTAAAAGCTCATAGGAAACTTATATACTATTGTAATAGTCAATAATTATTTTAGATTTACTTGGACTTTATTTCTTCCTTTAAAAGATGAAACATTAGATGTTATCATTGTTTTTACCAAGAAAGTATAAAATGAGAAAGGTATTTTTGTTCTGTCTATTAGGACTGATCACGTAGGAGAGTTTGGGAACCATGAGTTTGCAAGCTTCTGTGAAAAACATGTGATTGATCACAATTTCTCAACTCCACTTACACCTCAATAGAATGGAGTAGTAAAGCACAATAATATAGTCCTCATTGATGTGGCAAGGGCTATGCTTAATGAAAAGGGGATCTCTCAAGTATTCTGGGCAAAGGCTATAAGCATGGCAAGCTACACTCAAACAGAGTATATGTCATAAGTATACTTGAAAAGACACCCTACGAGATGTATAAAGGGAGAAAACCAAACATAGCTCAATAAGGATCTTTGGTAGCAAATCTTTCATCCACAATGATAAAAACATATCTCAATAAATTTGATCCAAAATCTGATAAGAGTATATTTCTATAATATTCTAACTGTAGTAAAGCTTATAGATTTTTTAATAAAAGAACTTTTATAATTGAAGAGTCAATTTATGTGGCTTTCGTTGAAGTTGAATTATTTTCAAAAGCCTCTTCTTAAAATGATTATGAGATTATTCAAAAGTTTGAAAATTTGATTATGAACAAAAACCCAACATCATCTGACTCTAAAAGACTTTGTAAAATAATTTCTCAAGAGGATAATAATCAACTTAAAGCCTAGAATTATGTAAAAGATCCTTTAGACTAGGTCATTGGTTAAGTCAATAAATAGGTAAAAGCCTAGAGACAAGTGTTCAATAAAGTGTGATTCTCTATATTTATTTCAAATATTGAACTAACCAATGTTATTAAGGCTTTATCAGATATCTTATGAATATAAGCCATGCAAGAAGAGCTAAACCAATTTGAAAGAAATCAAGTTTGGGACCAGGTACCTAGGCCTACTTATCATCCTATCATATGAACTAAATGGGCATTCAAGAATAAGCTCGATGAATATGCAGTCATTATAAGAAATAAAGCTATATTAGTTACTAAAGGCTATAATCAAGAAGAAGGTATTGATTATGAGGAAATGTATGCTCCCGTGGCTAGATTGGAAGCTATACAAGTACTCTTAGCCTTTGCTTGCATTAACGACTTCAAACTTTATCCAATGGATGTTAAAAGTACATTTTTTAATGGTTCCATTATGGAAGAGATTTATGTTAAACAACCACATGATTTTGAAAGTTTTAATCACCCAGATTATGTTTACAAACTAAAAAAAGCTTCATATGGGTTGAAGCAAGCTCCACGATCTTGGTATGAAAGTCTAAGCAATTTTCTATTAAATAAGAATTTTGAAAGAGGCAATGTTTATTAAACAAAATAACAATGATCTATTAGTAGTACAAATATATGTTGCTAATATTATTTTTTGATCTACTAACGAGGATCTTTGCCAAGAGTTTACCAAGATGATGCAGGGTGAATATGAAATGTCGATAATGGGTGAACTCAACTCTTCCTTGGGCTACAGATCAAATAGAAGAAGGATAGCATTTTCATCTCACAGACAAAATATTTAAAGGAGCTCCTAAAGAAATTTGAGATGGAGAAAACCAAAAGCATGTCAACACCGATTAGCTCAACTATCTAGCTAGATGCATATGAAAAGGGGATGGACTTTGATATCAGAAAATATATAGGGATGATTGGGTCACTTCAGTATTTGACAGCAAGTAGACCAGATATACACTATAGTGTTGGTATGTGTGCATGAAATCAAGCTGCACCTAAGGAATAACATGCCAAAGCTATAAAAAGAATTTTTTGATATCTCTCTGGAACTATCAACCTTGGAATATAGTTTCCAAATAGAGGTAGAGAGTTCCTAGTCGCTTATTCAGATTCAGATCATGCGGGATGCAAGGCTGATAGGAAGAGTACCAGTGGGCAATGCCAATTTCTTAGTGATTATCTTGTTTATTGGTTCAGCAAGAAATAATATATTGTGGCAATCTCTTCAACTAAAGTTGACTATGTAACTGTGGGAAGTTGTTGTTCACAAGCTTTATGGTTAAAGCAACATCTACAAGACTTAAGAATTCATCTAAAGGAGATACCAATTCTGTGACACTACCAGTACCATCAACTTATCAAAGAATCTAGTAATTCATTACTAAACAAAGTATATTGATATAAGACATCACTTCATCAAAGATAATGTATAAAAGAAAAATAGAAGTGTGGAGTTCATTCCTACCCATCTACAGCTTGGTGATATTTTTACTAAACCTCAAGCAAAAGAACAGTTCACCTACTACATTAGAAGAGAAATGGGAATGGTGAATCCCAATGAATTATAAAGTTTTATGTAATCATAAATATCTTTAGTACATTTCAAATTTAGTGTTAACTAAATTAAGTATCGGAGTAGTTAGAAATTTGTTTTGAAGGAAAGTTGAAATTAATCGAAAAATTATTTGATAAAAAGTCTTATAGAAGAAGACTTCGAAGAAAAAGGGAATTCCTGTAAAGGTAAATGGAAAAATTTATCCAAATACTAAATTTATCGATAAGAGCTTGATAAATAAGAGGTAAAAGCTCATTGTTATGTTTATGGATAAATTAAAATTTATTGATAAACTACTCGATAAAGATATTTAACGAGCAGCTATTTGATAAATTATTGAATATGTTAAATTACTTTATAAAATTTATTGAATACCTCTTCAAGAAGAAAGCTTATCAAAGTATTGTTCGATAATAATGAATTGATTATGTGATTTTGTAAAGTGTTTAAAACTGGAATTTATCAAACATTTTTTCGATAAAGGCTCTTATCAATAATTTAATTGATAAATTAACTTAATTTGTAAAATGTTCTATGATGTTTTTATCAATCAATTCTTTTATAAGAACACTTATCCAAAGGCTATTCGATAAAATATGTGAAAAACATTGAAAGTTATCGAACAACTTATTGATAAGGGTACTTATAAAAAACCCATTTGATGAATTGAATATTTCTGACAAAACAATTGATGTTTTTGATCGAATAACTTTTTAATAAGATTGTTTATACAAGAATTATTTGATAAATTTTGAGTATTTTTATTGAAAATTGTTGTTATTTATCAAACAACTTTTTCATAAGTTGGCTTATCGAACATCTATTTGATAAATATCTAATCACTGTTAGAAAATTTATCAATAAACACTTTGAACAAAGCACTTATCGATAAATTATCAATTATTTAGGTAAAATATGACCGTTACTGCTCAGTTCATCGAACATTTCCTTGAAAAATCTCTAATTCTCTGAACCCATAAAATCATAACCACTCCCATAACCTCTTCTCTACAATTAAACCTCTCATAAAGCATTCCCCCAATGTTCTCAAACTTCTTATCCATAAAAACTTTGATTACTCCTTTTTCACTGCCACATTTCTCGTTATATCACTATTCATTATTTTTCTTCTTTTAGAAAAAATGGCAAGAACTAAAGTACCCAGGTTGGTTTGGAGAAAGTGAAAGGTAGACAGAAGGAAAGTAATTCAAAGACAAAACCAAAATACAAGCCAAAGGTAGCTAAGGATAAAAGTCCTATGAAGGATCTAATCCTACCTACTACAAAGGCTTCTCAGACTCAGGCAACTACAGAGGCTTCACCAAGTCTAGTTAGGAAGAGTACTAGGCAGGCTATAAAGAGAAAATACATTAATTGGCCATAGTCTCTGAAGAATCTAACCATGAAATATCCTTACTTTCATATGTCTTATGGACCATTTAGTAACATTTAGAACCACTTACAAGACTTTAGAAGTTCATTAGCTAAATCTAAATTTTTTCTCTTTCTTAAGTTACTGTTCATATGGCATTTTAGATTATGCGATGAACTTCAAAAAACCATAATTAATTCTATAAAAATTGAAATGAAGTGGTTCAAAAAGCTACATGAAGATAACATATTTAAATTTAATGGAAAAATAATTTCCAGACCAGATGATTATCCAATTAATGCAGTTTATTCATCAAAGATTACTGTTCATTTGATCAAAAATTCTGAAAACAGATTCTGGTTCCTTACTTTGGAAAAATAATTCTCTTCGTACAGACATCAAAATAAGGTATTATTGGTGTCAAAACAAATCTTGGCATGTTAACTAAATTTCTGTAAAATTTTATACACATTTACTATTTTTCATTACATCATGATCATCACTATTGCATTGGTCAAATAGTAACATTACACATAACATTTATACTATCCAATCTATAGCTTCTCTTCATGCTTATTCAATCCTCTTTCATCATTAACAAACTTGTGAGATTGGGATTACATGGAATGGGATGATATTTCTAGGGAAATCTCAGTAGCAAACAATACTAAACAATGCAAGCATTAATGTAAATACTTATGCTTGCTTGTGAAAGTGTTAACATTGTATAATGTGTATGCTTCCATGTAACATATGAAATACAATTAGCCAAAGTAATCATAGAAATAGAGATTCATACATAAGCACATATGCAACACAATTCAACAAAGCCATAGAACAATCAAGCATAACTTTCAATGCATACAAGTTTAGAATAAGTTTACTACCTATATACTTGACTCTCTTTCACTTTATCTTACTTCTTTCTTCTCACTTCTCTTGGATATGCAGCTGTCTCTTTTGGAGAATATCAATCAATTGCTAATATCACATAATCATTCATCCATCACAATCTAACTTCCTTGAGCATTAAATTCACTTTAACTAACACAACTTCCTCTTGAACATTAAGTTCATTTAACTACATCAACTTTCCTTAATCTTAACTAATGGACTTGGCCTTTGAATCAATTGATGTATTGACTTTACCCTACATAATTTCATCTTTTGAATCCATTTATGAGCTTAGAATCATGAAATTCTAGCTCTTTCATGGCCTACAGAATAGAGCCGAACACATGTGTACAGTTCCTTCAAAAATTCTCATTTTGATTCTAATGCTTCTCATATTTATTTCTCCACTTTATCCATTGGAAGCATCAAAATCATGAAATTTCAATCACTGTTCATGCGAGTGAACAGTAATAGAGGAGAATTTCAAAAATTATAATCTTGGAATTTCAATGTTTCAAAGGTTCAAAACCCATCCAATCCTACACAAAATCATCATATAAGTTCAATGGAAGCCTTAAATCATTGAAATTCCATTTCCTTCCATCCTGAACAGTGCAAACTGAACTGGTTCATGTAAAGAATTGGAAGACACACAGCAGAAATTAACTTAAATTTTTTTCCATTCCCTGTCAGGATCTACCGTATGTGTTTAGGTCAAGTAGAAAGAAGAATTACCCTCAGTATTCAGTCGTGACTTTCTCAACTTCTGGTTGTGACATCCACAACTTCTCTCAGTGGCTCGTGATCTCTTTTCGATTGCAAGAAGTCGATGACTCAGGTCAGCTTCCTCTACTAGTATCCACACAAACGACGTGCTAGCACCTCTTATCCCTCCAGGGCTTACTCAAGCATTCGTCCTCTCCGTCTCTATTTTGACAGTTTCTTATCTGCAAACCTTTTACAGATTCCTATTCATCCTTTTTGATGATCCAACCGTAGCTCCTAAATATCATATATATAGGATGCTATGCGTGTTACCATAGACTTGGATTTTTGGAATTAATCTTATATTAATTCTGAAATTAATACAATATCATATATTGTATAATTTGATAAGAAACTAATTTAATAAATAGTATTTGTATTAAATCCGTCTCACAGATTTAATTCACCCATTTATTTAATTTAAAATAAAGATAAGACAGAATTACATTTGATTTATTCTCATAAATCCAATTTGAGAAATCATATCAATTTGAATTTCAAATTCAAACGTGATAAAGATTTAATTTTATCCTTATAAATTAAATCTTGTAAATATCTCTTATATGAGATATCATATCAATTTGAATTTCAAATTAAAATGTGATAGAGATTTAATTTATCCTTATAAATTAAATCTTGTAAATATCTCTTATATATAATATATATACGAATTTATATATATACGAATATAAATATAAATAAATATATACATCCACCCTAGATCATTCATTGAATCTGGACATGTCTTAGATTCAATGAATCTGGACATGTCTTAGATTCAATGAATCTGGACATCATAACTCGTGTTGGGCTATTTTGTGTGCGACCCTGTAGGCCCATATGAAGTTGGCAGTGGGCCATTTACTATACTAACTCACAAGTCACAAGCGGTCTCTAGCAAGACATCACGACTACCCAAATCATATGAGGATCGATGAACGATGTAACCTTTTATACAACCATATTATGTCCCATTTGTCACACGATATTTTGGTCATAGATGAGGTATGGAGAATGTCATCCTCCTATTCCTGATTCTGACTATAGAAATGGAACTACATTTTCATTACAGTATGGCCATACATTTCTTAGACTCACTCATTGAGGGGCCCAGTAATATCTCTACGAATATGAGGGACAAATTTCATCTTGACCATTCACATTCCTCCGCACGAAAAACCACTAAGCCCGAACATAGTCTTTATGATCACTCGGTCAAAAGTGACTTTTGACTAGGTCAAAGCTGAGCGTTTGTCATGTAGGAATCCATGATGATCTTAGGTCAAAGGGCATAGTGACATGGTTTCTATATAAGAGAAGCTTATGACTTTACCCATGCAACTCTCTTATAACGGGTCAGTCTAACACCTTGTACTCTTACATGTGCCTATGACTTTGATTTATATCTCTATACATCTTCAAAGTCATACTGGTCTTATTTCATCTTCGCTCCCGTATAGATGATCGACCAGGGACATTTAGGATAAGATCATGAGTTATCAAAGGATGGTCATCACAGTAAACATGCAAATAATATGATAATATAATTAACAAATCAACAATATTCATAAGACAATGATTGGTGCCTAGGGCACAATTTCCAACAGTTCATCTATGGCAAAGTCAAGAATATCAACTTGATTCAACAAGCAATCACTTAACTAGCTTTTTTAAGCTTTAATCATATAATTCTACTTTAATTTCTTCTTTCTCCTTTCATCTAAGATTTTTGGGCAGCACAACACCTTATAGAAAACTCAACTTTACCCCATGAAAACCCTAAGTTCAAGCTCCCAAATAAAGGAAAATAAGCAAGGATAAATTGCTTACCTTTAATCTTTAGCTTGCTTGAACTTTGGTACCTTGAATCTTCTTTGTCTTGGCTTGAGTTTTCATTTTGCAAGAGTTTCCCCAAGATTGACATGCTGACAGTTTGGTTCAGATTTGAGGGGGTATTTATAGAAAAATCTCATGGAAAATTAATGCCAAGATTAGTTTATGCATTATTTGATCTAATGGCTCACATTTAATCTTGGATTTAACTTTTTTAAAAAGAGAATTATGACATCATCCATGACATCATCAAGGGATACTTCATAGGGCTAGGTGGAAAAAATCTAATGGGGGAAAGCTTCTGGAAAAATTCTAGTCCAATCCGGTACCGGCTCAGTCTGATTCCCCAAAAATCAGACTGTTTTCTTAATCTAATTTTTCTGAGATTCCATATTATGCTTTCTGACCTTAAATCCAATATTCAGATTCTTCCTACCATTGAAATTCTTGTATTGGGCCAGTACTTAATTACATAACGCTTGGCAAATGACTGAAATGCCCTTGGTTCACTGACTTCCATTATATTAACCCTAAGGGCATAATTGTCATTTCACACCTCTTTATACTATATTAGGGTATATGCTGGCTCTAACTAATCATATTTATACTAGTTTGCACATTTTTGGCCTATCCAGAATGACCAAAATGCCCTATATCCATCACTGGTACAATCTGGCCACCTAGGGGTATTTTCGTAATTTTACACTTTTCTGGGTATGCTCTAGACTCTGGCCTACTTAGTTGTCCAATTACCTTATTGGGCCTCTTGGGATGCCATTTGGGCCTTAATATTGGTCCAATACCTTTATGGCGCAAATCCCAAGGAACCTCTCCCGATTATATTTATTGGGTTTTTATTCCACTGTAAAATCCCGTAAGAATTCTACATGATTCTTTTTCTGACTCTGTCAATTTTATAAATTCTTATATTAATTATAGGAATTTACTGTAAGGTTTCATATGATTATGAGGCCTAAAAAATACTGTAATAATTCTTCCTGACTTTAGGAATTTATATCAATTAATCGGGACCTCAAATCAAAATTATGTATTGCGTTAAACTTATCAGAATAATTTTGTCTATCTACTTGAAAATTTTAGGACTAATCTAATTCTAGGCATTTTTTAGCCTTTTTCGGTTCAACTTTCTCATAATTACATTTAGGTCCCTCAACTTTTGGCTAATTGAATTTAGGTCCCTATACTTTTGGTTAATTGCATTTAGATCCCTCCTTTTGTTTCTACTTGCACTTTTGGCCTCCATCCTTTTCTATTTTTCATTTAGGTCCCTTTCTTCCTTCAAGACTCATTTAACCTTTATTATTTCTTCTGATCATCGTCATAATCCTTTCCAAACCTCTTTCCACTATCAATATTATACAGATAGGGAAAATTTAGGATTTGACATTTTTACCCCCTTAAAATAAATTTCATCCTCAAAATTTACTTGTCACCTTAATCAACAATCTTGGATAGATCTCGTTTCCTTCTTTATGACTAAGAATTAGGGTATCTATCTCTTATCTTCTATCTTAACATCTTAGCGGAGTACCTTTCATGTCCACAGATCTTCATATCTTTACTACTATTACTTTTCTTCTGTTCTGAATCAACTTAATCAGAGTTGAACACTACCTCATTTTGTTACTTGCTTACTTGCTTTGCATCCATTTGCATATGGACTTCTCACTATACTGGACTTGTGAGTAGTGTCCATTTCTTTCATATAAAACTCTCTCGAAAACTGCTATATTATGGAGTTTCTTTCGATTACTCATCATGCTTCTTAGTGCAATCACTTATTATTCATCTAAGTATCTAGCGAAATTCTTTAAACATCCGCTAAACTTCATCTCTCATTTTTGTACCATCATACTTCTTATCATCTTTAATAACTCATCATAATATAGAGAGAGGACTTATGTCATTATTCTTTTTTTCTTTACTTTACTACTAGATAGGAGTACATACTCTAACATGCATAATGTCTGGTCAACATATTGCAGGACTACATTCCTGCCCATGAATGCAAAGCTCTAACATCAGAGCTCAAGCATTTCTCTCTTTAATATGCACAGCTCTAACACTCAGAGCTTGTACAACTCTCACACTCAGAGCTTGCACTACTCTAACATTTGGAGCTTTAGCATATTTTACAAACATAACATAATGCCTGACATTTCATGCAAGGAGTGAAAGCTCTCACCTGTTATTTCATATGTCACTTAACATTTATACATCTTATCCCTTTCAAAAAGGGAGCCTCTTTATTTGTTTACAAAGCTAGCTATCAAGCTACTTCATATTGTACTTCTCAATACATATTTCTCATTATGTATCATATGACATATCTCTCATAACATATCTCATTACGTACTTTTCATAGCATATATCATTACATATCTATCATGTTGTATCTTGGCATATCTGGCCAAATTTGGATTCATCTGTAAGGAATTAGAAGACACGCAGCGGAAATTAATTTAAAAATTTTTCCATTCCTTGCTAGGATCTACCGTATGTGTTTAAGTCAAGTGGGAAGAAGTATTACCCTTAGTGTGCCTCAGCGACTTCCACAGCTTTCGGTCACGACGTTCACAGCTTCTCTCTGCGGCTCGTGCTCCCTTTCTGATCACAAGAAGTCGACGACTCAGGTCGGCTTCCTCTACTGGTATCCACACGAACAGCGTTCCAACCACGAACGACGTGCTAGCGTCTCTTGTCCCTCCAGGGCTTTCTCAAGAGTTCGTCCTCTCCGTCTCTATTTCGGCAGTTTCTTATCTGCAAACCTTTTGCAGAGTCCCCTTCGGCCTTTCTATGTTCTATATGTTTCTCTGTGCAAAACGCAGCTCCTAAAATCATATATATATATGATGCTATGCATTTTTCTCTATCAACCGAATTGAATTTTGGAGTTAATCTTATATTAATTCCAAAATTAATAAAATATCATATATTGTATAATTTTATAAGAAACTAATTAAATAAATAATATCAAATCCGTCCCACAGATTTAATTACCCATTTATTTAATTTTAAATAAAGATGAGACTGAACTATTTTTGATTTATTCTCATAAATCAAATTTGAGATATCCTATCAATTTGAATTTCGAATTTCAAATGTGATAGAGATTTAATTTATCCTTATAAATTAAATCTTATAAATATCTCTTATATGAGATATCCTATCAATTTGAATTTCAAATTTCAAACATGATAGAGATTTAATTTATCCTTATAAATTAAATCTTATAAATATCTCTTATATGAGATATCCTATCAATTTGAATTTCAAATTTCAAACATGATAGAGATTTAATTTATCCTTATAAATTAAATCTTATAAATATCTCTTATATGAGATATCCTATCAATTTGAATTTTGAATTTCAAACGTGATAGAGATTTAATTTATCCTTATAAATTAAATCTCATATATACATATAATGTATATATACGAATTTATATATATATACAAATATAAATATAAATAAATATATATACATCTATCCTGGATCATTCATTGAATTTGGACATGTCTTAGATTCAATGAATCTGGACATCATAGCTCGTGTTGGGCTATTTTGTGTGCGACCTTGTAGGCCCATATGAAGTTGGCAGTGGGCCATTTGCTATACTAGCCCACAAGTCGCAAGCGGTCTCTAGCAAGACATAACGACTACCCAAATCATATGAGGATCGATAAACGATGTAACCTTTTATACAACCATATCATGTCCCTTCTGTCACGCGATATTTTGGTCATAGATGAGGCATGGATAATGTCATCCTCCTATTCCTGACCGTTACTTTCTCGATCCCTGAGTAGTCTGACTATAGAAATGGAACTACCTTTCCATTACAGTATGGCCATACATTTCTCAGACTCACTCATCGAGGGGCCCAGTAATATCTCTCTATGAATGTGAGGGACAAATTCCATCTTGACCATTCACATTCCTCCGCATGAAAAACCACTAAGGCTGAACATAGTCTTTATGATCACTCGGTCAAAAGTGACTTTTGACTAGGTCAAAGCTGAGCGTTTTGTCATGTAGGAATCCATGATGATCTCAGGTCAAAGGGCGTATTGACATGGTTTGTATATGAGAGAAGCTTATGACGTTACCCATGCAGTTCTCTCATAGCGGATCGGTCCAGCACCTTATACTCTTACATGTGCTTATGACTTTGATTTATATCTCTATACATCTTCAAAGTCATACTGGTCTTATTTCATCTGTGCTCCCGCATAGATGATCGACCAGGGACATTTAGGATAATATCATGAATTATCCAAAGATGATCATCATAGTAAACATGCAAATAATATGATAACTCAATTAATAAATTCATAAATCAATAATGTTCATAAGACAATGATTGGCCCCTAGGGCACGATTTCCAACATCATCATGGTCTATCTTGCCTTGTCATAATGTATTCTAAGATGCAATACGTCAAACATTCTCTTAAATGTAAATAAGTAAAAAGTTCAAGGGCAAAATTGTAGTTATAGAAAGTTCAGCCGAAGAGGTTTAGAACTTCCTAGAAGTATTTTAGTTCTACATTCTATTAGTAAATAGAGGAAGTTATACTAGTTAATCTAGCATAATACAAAAGTTTTATTAGGATTCTAGACAGTAGATATTTATCTGATAGTCTAAAAGTTATCTAGAATTTTATCAGATTTCATGGACTTCAGATATAAGTGAGAGAATTATAGGAAAGTGTGCCCTGTAATGTCAGATGTCATGGATCTGACAGAACCTCGAAAGGAGTTCTGTATAAAAAGTTATTCCCATATAAGTGAATTTTGACGGGAGTTTGAGAACACCCGTGATTCGATTATGGGATTTATTAGTATGTAAGCCTGGATATACTGAGATTAGATGACCTCATATATAGGCCCATGATGACGCCAAGGAGGGCCCAAAACCTAGGGTAACAGTTCATCATTAGAAGGGGCCAATGTCTAGAAAAAGTATGAAATTATAAAAAAGGCCCTTACGTAGTCAAATTGTACCAGAGATGGATGGAGAGCATTTTGGTCATATGGGACAGGTCAAAAATGTGTAGTGTAGTATAAGTATGATTAGTTAGGGCCAATATACACCCTGAGGCAGTACAAAGAGGGGTGAAAAGGTAATTTTACTCTTAGGGTCAATATAGTGCAAGAAAGGACACCAAGGGTATTTTGGTCATTTCCCAAGGGATATGTAACTAAGTACTAACCTAGTACAAGAATTTCAATGGTAGGAAGAATCTGGATATTGGATTTAAGGTCATAAAGCATATTATGAAATCTCAAAAAATTTGAGCTTATAAAACAGTCTAGTTTTTGGGGAATCAGACTGAGCCGATATTGAATTGGACTAGAATTTTTCCAGAAGTTTCTTCCTCTAGAAATGGCACCACATAACCCCCATGAGTTGTCCCTTGTGATTTCATGGATGATGTCATAATTCTTCTTTTTGAAAAAGTTAAATCCAAGATTAAATGTGAACCTTTAGATCAAATAGTGCACAAATTAATCTTAGCCATTAATTTTCTTTGAAATTTTCTATAAATACCCCCTCAAATATGGTTCAAAATTGTGAGCTCATGAACCTTAGGGAAACTCTTGTAAAATGGAAACTCAAGCCAAGATAAAGAAGATTCAAGCCACCAAAGTTCAAGCAAGCTAGAGATTAAAGGTAAGCAATCTATCCTAGCTTATGTTTCCTTGATTTGGGAGCTTAAACTTCGGGTTTTCATGGAGAAAAGTTGAATTTTATCTAAGGTGTTGTGCTTCCCAAAAAACTTAGATCAAAGGGAAAAAAAAAGAAATTAAAGTTAGAGAAATGTGATTGAAGCTTAAACAAGCTAGATAAGTGATTGGTTGTTGAATTAAATTGATATTCTTGACTTTGCCATAGATTTACCTGTTTGGTATGCACTGTTCATGAGGGAAGGAAATGGAATTTCAATGATATAATGCTTCCATTGAATTTAAATGATGATTTTGTGTAGGATTGGAAAGGTTTTGAACCTTGGAAACATTAAAATCTCAAGATTATAGTTTTTGAAATTCTTCTTTGTTATTGTTTACTCGCACGAACAGTGATTGGAATTTCAAGGATCCTAATGAATTATGTGATGAATATGAATGTGTTTAGGACCTTGAAACATCTAAGAAGATTTTGGGAAGTGATTGACATAAAGGCTTCATGGTTGGAAAGCTAGGGAGCAAGTGCAAAAGATCAAGAGAAAAGTTTAAGTGCAAGGTAGTGAACTTACCTCTTCATGTGGTTGATGTGGTATGCTTATGTGTTGACATGTATATGATATTTGAATGATGTTGTGACATGATAAATGATGTTGAATGTATTGTGAATAACATGTTTTCCATGGCCATGCATTTTATGTAAAAGTATATAGCATGATGTCATGTCACTAATCAAAGAAAGTTTAATGAAATTACATATCATGCATTAGCATCCATCTTGCATATTGAAGTGGTAATGTTTGCTACTGAGATTCCCTAGAATCTCACTCTCCCATAAACAACCAATTTAGTGCAAGCATGATGGAAAATGTATGCATGGAGAAGAGCTAAAGAATGGAAGAAGGGAATGGAAGTAATTGAGATCTTAGTATATGCTATGAATTATCTATGTATGTAAATGCCATTTAAGGTGTCCATTTATGTGATAAAACTATTTGTAATAATTATGGCATATGTACATGATGTATATGAATATTGAGAAGCTTATTTGATGGCTTATACATGCTGGAACAATTATTGAAAGTGAAAGAAAAGAAACTGAAGTGGTAAAAATGTAGGTCCTAAAGCAGTTTTGTTGTGGCTTCAATTTGACCTAGCATATGAAGGAATTATTTCACAAAATTTTACAATCATGTAGCACACATCCATATCTTTAAATGAATAGGTATAACATTTCATTTGGATGTGAACATCAAGAGAAATGAATTTTCAAAGTAAGGGACCATAATCTGTCTTTAGAATTTTTGACCAAATAAACAATAAACTTTGACAAATAAATTGTATTAACTGGTTAATCATTTGGTCTAGAAATTATTTTTCCCTTAAATTTCAAGATGTTAGCTTCACGTAGATTTTTGAACCACTTCATTTTGATATTTCTAGAATTAATTATGAGTTTTTGAAGTTCATCGCGTAATCTGGAATACCATATGAACAGTAACCCGAGAAAAAGAAAAATTCAAGATTTAGCTAATGAACTTCCAAAGACTTGTAAGTGGTTCTAAATGTTACTAAGTGGTCCCTAAAATATATAAAAGTAAGGATGTTTCAATAACCCTTTCTAACTTTTCATAGTTCTTTCTAACATTTTACATAATTCTGTGCATATATGCCAAACTTCTATGGCATTTACACCTTTTTCGTCTCTTCCCAGGGGGTCCCCCATCATTGGACTACTATTTCCTGAGCACGCTTAACTAAATAGTGCAAATAAAAATATGAAGCACTAGTACGAGCAGGCTCCAATCCTAATACTTTACTATTTTAGATCATTCTTATGTTATTTCTCTTGGGTCTATCTGGCATTTTAATATCTTTATTCTCATTTGACCCCTTCTCATATTTATGAAATATTCTCATAAATCCTTGGTACTCAGGATTAACAACTTTAACTTTGATCACTTAGTTCCTGTTGCATGTAAGAAGATTCTGAGTTCAGTTCCTGATAGTAATAAGCTATCTGAAACTAACATCATAGGTACTCTGTCTATTATGAGTTAACCAACTTGTGAAGCTTATTTACCTTAACATTTTCCTTGATATTCGTCATTCCAAATAAATATTATACTTATGGCTCAATACTTTCTTTCTCTAGACTAGGTCTACTACGACTCTCGGGATCTATTATGATCAACTGTAAGCCTCTTTAGGATTTAACTACGACCCTGGAATTCTATTCTCTGTGAGCCATACTAGGATCTAACTGCAATCCTCTAGAATCTACTATGATTCCATTGTACTGTATTCTTATCTCTGGAAGACCTAACTAACGGACAAAGTTACAAGGTTCATCACTTCCACATAGTTGTTAACTCAACAAATAATTCCCCTAAAATAATCACAGAAGCCAATAGTATCTATCAGGACTTTACTCATTTCCTCTATCACTTAGGAATTTCTCAGATCATTCTTATTTTTTATAACTTTACTATATTTAACACTGCAGAGAGCTACACAGGCTCTATCATGCATATATCTATCATCATCTATCCATCTCATCTAAGGGACATTACTCTATATGAGCTATACTGTCCATTCTCTTGGTTCTATCTCAAGAGCAATCTTACTCTATTGCAAGAGCAATCTAGCTCTATTGCAAGAATGTTAGCTTATATTACATAAAGACTGCTCCTTCTTAAAATTGCATCATCTTTTATAAGTGCTTCTCATTTCATTTCATATTCATAACACATCATTCATGTATCATATCCCTACTAAAGGGGTATGTCTTGAGTACTGTAATCATTTGTCTATAGATTCACTATTAATCCTCATCTTTAAGCTCATTCTCTACCCAATTGACTATTATTGTCTGATCATAAATTCTCATTCTATTCTTTGGGAATCAACTGGCTAACTATCTCGTTTATCACTTACTATTGCTTTATCATCAACAAGTTGAATTATTTAATTGCATGTTGTATGGCGTGAGAGCAACATAACTTTCTCATCTAGTATACTCTACCCTGTATACTGCATGAGGGGAGTACTCATTTATCATAGCATACACTAATATTCGTGTCATCATATGGCAACTGCGAGGAGATGCAACTATTTATCATAACATATGGCAACATAAGACATATCATCATCACATAAATCTGCTCAACCATCCCCCATACTCATATTGCAATTAAAAAATTACCTAGGTAAACCTTAAAGCATTATGTCCCTTTATCACCTTAACTGCCAGGTCTTGATCATCTATTCAGGAACCTGAGTCATTTACTTGTCTCACTTAGGCTGCCACGTTAACCTCTTACTATAAAATTCTCCTTTTTATAACTATAATTAATTACCTTAAATCATTTTTACCAAAATGAGTGACAAACTAACCATGATAGAAATAAATTCTATTAACCATTTGAAATTTATCATGGCTAAAGAAAGAAAATTTTACTTCTAAAGAATTAACCATGATAGAAAAAAATAAATCTACCCTCAAGCGCTATCATGGTTAAAAGAGTTCAATTATTTTGAAAAAGGTTGTCCATGATAGAAAAGAGTAAAACTTATATAACGGTACTATCATGGATATAAAAGCTTTACATAATAATTCCATATAAAACCATGTTAGAAAGGATTTGACCCCACTAACATGGTTATAAAGTTCAAACACTCTATTAACCCTATCATCACAGTTATCCTCACAATTATCTCAAATTTGCCTTTGGGCATCAAACTCACTAATAACATTATATAAACCCACTTCACAACCAATATCTGATAAAATTCTCATTCATAAATCAATTCTCAATATCCCACATTTTAAATAGTGGATCCATAATCAACAAATCACAAGCAGTAGTCTAGGGCCTTAAACCCACTACCAGCAATCATTCCTAGCATCAAATCCGAATAAAATATCACATCATATAAGGATATGCAAAATGAGCCCTACTATGGCAATATATAACTATTTCACACATAAATCAAGAGGAAGAGGCTATACAATTGATATAGCACAACTCAAGCCTCCGAAGCCATCCCTAATGTCCAAGTGCGAAACTATCACCTGAAAAATGTTAATAACCACGGGGTGAGACAACTGTCTCATAACCAATAATCCTACTCATCATGCATACGAACATATGCTCGTGAGGTGTCAGGTGGGACAGTTAATAAAATACACAAGATAGAAAATAATACATCATAATATTAACCCAACTCCTCCCATCAAACCAATCGAACCGCCTTATACCTGCCGACCGAACACATAGGCTAGTGATAACTATCATATAAATGGCCACTCAAAAAGCTAACCGGCCGAGTGTTATGGATTGGCCAAAATCCATAGAACACAAGATTAGACCATGGGTTTATTCCTCTCAGTAAACTGGTGGGACAAAAGCTAACCATCGAGCTCCAATAGAGGCTATACCACATGGTAGAAATGCAACTCCATCATCACCAATCCCCAATGCATAATTATCAAAATATTCATAATAATCAAAATCTCAATATTTCAATAATCCATAACATCAATAAATGACATAATGGAGTTTTACTCAAAATAATAACTTTCTTCAAATTCCAATCTCAAGATATAATAAATTTTTAATCTCTATTTAAACTTTTCAAATCCCACAAGATAAATTTTCAATAAAATTAGCAATCAACTTTTCTCAATATAATCATATTAGCAAACACAATGAGTGAAAAGTAGTTACATCTCGCCAAAGCTAATAAAAGTACTATAATTGAGGAGCCCCGTGCTTAGTTCACACTTCACTAGTCAATCTACCTCATTTGTTAAATATGCGTCAATAAGTTATTTATTGAACATAACATATACTTTTAAATAAATATTTACTTTTATCTATTAATTATATTTTATTTATAAATTCTTAGCTCAATACCATAGCTTAATTTTCTTTATCCCAATCACAACTCTATCATCCAATAACTTCATAACTTCAAATTTTTCAGCCAACCACCATAAAATCCCATAATTTGCCCACTTTAATTTAAATAAAAATAACTACAATTAATCGATTGCTCAAATTATCCTTCTAATGGTAATCTTATATTGTCTAAACTTTATTCTACTTATATAAATTCTCATTTAACATCAAACTCCTAAAACAATATGAAAATCCCAATTTACAACCTTTAAAGCTTCACCCAAAATTCCCAATCTTCACATTTCATAATCAACCTCAAAAAGCATAATTCATAATTTTCAATCAAACTCTAACTTTAATTTACTTAAATCAACCACTAAATCCTCCAATTATATAAAATCCTCGAATCCCTTAACTTATAATTAACACTCAATATATTAAACCTTGAGTTTCATCACCAATCAAATTTCTAAACAAATAATCAATTTAATTACATAAATTTAAAGTTTCTAATTTTTACTTATAATTTCTAAATCTTACTCAAAATATCTAAATATTCGTTTCAATATTAAATCACATTATTCTTAAATTTCAATAATTTATTTGCACCATCAATTAACCCATAATTATTCAATTTAATTAAAATCCCAAATTTATCTAATCTAGGATTTTAACAAAAATACCCATTTTTAATTTACAAGCTCTAGCCACAATCTAAACTGATTAAATATCAATTATACCTCCAATAAACATAACCCAATCATTAAACTAAAATTAAATTAACAAAATTTTCATATTAAATCATCTCTACTCTCTAATATTTAAACCCTAACTCTAAATCTCTTAAATAATGGAAATATAAAAATTTTAAACCGATCAAATGCAAGTATCCACTTACCTCCAAAATTCTATGATTCTCATTTGTTAAAAATCTACACTTGTTTCAAGCCATAATCTTCAAACTTGTTTTGCTCCCAACAAAAATTATATCTCTGAAGAGCTCTCATTGAGTAGATAAATATTTAGGAATTAATCATTATAGTTGGAAGATTGTAGGAGCAAGAATGAAGCTCCAAAAATATCTAAAATTTTCTATGGTGGAAGGAGGTGTCGCTATCGGTGACGCAGAAAAGGAAAGACGAAGAATGAAGGAAATGAAATGAAGTCAGGAGAGAGAGAAGTGTGAGGTATAATTATAATGGTGTGGGTCCCACACCATTATAATATATATATCCATCTTTTTTTCCTTCACTTTCATTTTTCTTTTTTCTTTTTCCTAACCAACACGAATGCCTCTTCTTTTGTGTTTTTTTTCTTTTCTCTTTCTTTTCCTTCAATTCTTTCTTTCTCTTTCTTCTTTTTTTCCTTTCATTTTTATTTTGTTTTGTCTCTCTCTCAATATTTTTTTAAATGCTAAAAATTAAAAATTCTTTTCTAATTACTCTTAAATCATATATCAACATTTAATATTATCTAAATATATTTTCTTAATTAATTATCAATTATTAAGATTATCTAAAAATTTGAATAATTAAGCACCATTTATATGAGAATATAATTTGGATAAATTCTTTACACTCAAATAATAATACAATAGTTGCCAATTACCATAACATAACCCAATTGAATTTAACTCATCATAAATATAAATAAATACATATTACCTTCAAAGTTTAAATATTATTTTATTGTTTCTTAATTTTATAATTCTATATATATGAAATAATATATTTGAATTATTCTAAACCTTAATTTACTTCATAAATTGCATTCTAATGTTACTTTAATGTTACTCGAATGTTCAAAATTAAAATTAGGATGTTACAATTCTCCTCTCCTTTTAAAAATTTTGTCCCCAAAATTCAATATACTATAAAGTTGCTAATTTCTTATTCACATCGATATCTCGCGTAGGATCCTTTCACATCCTCACACACCCTAAATGCCATTACATCAAAGCTTAAGAATCCTTCATAATTACAACTATATTTAATCATCTATATAAATCCTACTAGTTGGAATGGAAAAAGAATATTATTATTATTATTATCATACTATGTAATTATTTATGTCCTCTACACTCGTAGTCTTCTTCTTCTTTTTTGTTTTTTTGTGTGTGCAGACAATCCTAGTCAAGAACTAAGATCTTAAATAGTCTTTATTCTTTACTTCTGAAATCATCAACCATTCATCTTAGAATCTAATTAGTTAAATCTTATTTAGCAACCTTCTAACGTAACTTTCTTATTTTAAATGGATATTCAACAAAAATTAATCACATACTCAATTTCTATATCCTCAATCAAAATATCAACCATATTTGCCTTTTGTTTAACATAATCATTGGCACTAATCACCCAACTAACTTCTTACATCAATCTTCTCATTCTTTTTAAGTAAGTGGAGAATTTGTAAAACTCATTACTTTCAAAAATTACTTATAAAAGTAATTTTATATTTCTAAAATATCTTTTTAAAGTCTTTTTTTTATTCCCTATTGCAAAAATATTTACACAATTATTATGAAAAGAAAGTAAGTAAACAGTTTTGATAATATCAAGATTCCACAAGGTACAAAAAATCTGGAAGTCTTTTTTTTATTTAAATAACCACAATTCCCAATTTTTTTTAATCACGCACAATATTTTTTTTTCAACAAGATTTTGAACATTTCATGAAACTCTTCTTTTTTTTCACCTTGTTTAAATCAACAAGTAAATTCAACAATGCTTCAAGTTCGCAAAATACGGGAAAAACTTATCTTAAGAAAAAGATATTTATATTACTTGTAAAAATATAATTTGTAGGAACTCTTCACTTAAAGAAAGTAGATTTAAAAAATAACAATAGTATTCATAAAATCCTTATGTTAATACATTTAAGTTTATGATAAAGTCCATCACTTAACACAAGTTTTATCTCCTTGAGTTTCTATGTACCCTTATGAAGGTCATTTACAAGATTTTACCGGTTTCTTTTCTTAAAACTATATTAAGCATGCTTACTAAACTTTATATATATATATATAAATGCATACCTTCCTCTAACAATTGTCCTATTTCATTAGCCATAATAAATTTTCATATAAAGATTTTCTATCTTTCTTGTCAGTCTATTGATAAACAACTTATACCTACTATCTCATCAAACTAAATCTAGCGGATCCATCATTGATATCTTTAGTCTCTTGAATTCTCTCATTAAAATTCACTATTTACTTATATACATGATTACACTTTACATACCATAGTTTCTATCAACCAATTTTATTTCATCCTCAATTCAAACATCATTCTTCTATCTCGGTATTTGCATTTATCTTTCTTGTTGTTATTACTAATTATATCTAAAAGTATGACTTTTTAAAGTATTCATTTTCAATATACTTTTTAAGTCAATTCTATTTCCTACTTTCATATATCAATGCTTCAAATAGTTAGCCTCAATCTCTTCAAATCATTCTCATTTATCCATCCACTTAGTTAACCTTTCAATCCCTACACAATATGACATTATCAACTGCATCTTATATTATTGTTATCAAAATATTCCTCAACAATCAACTTTTCTAATATTTTTCTTCTTTATAATCCTGTAATAATCAAACAAAATTTTTCCTATTCAAGCTTATAAATTAAACAATCCTAAAGATTCTCGCAAGACACTAAAAGGCATGCCACCTACACCAATTAATAATCCATCTTCTTATAGTTCATAAATTCATATATAATTAAGAAACATTCTATTTTTACTTGTATCAAAATTTGTCCACAAATTTTTCTTTTCTTTTTTTTTATCGTACAATTTAAGCTCAAGAGTCTATTCATTCTTTTAGCTTTCACTCCCTATCACACTTTAGTACTCATAAAATCTCGAGATGTAGCCTGGCTTTCCACAATTGAAACACTTCATATATTTTTCTTTATGTTGTTTCCATACTTCTAAATTTCTAACATATAAGAATGTTTATAATTTTATTTTTCCATCTTTGAAATCGTGCTTCCAAAAAATATAATCTCTTTCTATTATAAAAAAATTCTCAAGCTATGATTATTCCTTCTATCCACCCTTCTTATAGGTCTTAAATAGTAAGATCAACATTTTTGTTCCCATATATTTACTACTTATCTGATAAATAGTTTAGCCAGACAAACAATTTCTATAAACAGTTATTTATGCTCTATAATACAGTATTTCCATGAACAAGAGTTACAGATTTATATTAAAATGTATATTTTCTCATATAATTTTTTTTTGTTAAACATAATATGAAGCTTAACTATTATATTTGCACACAAGATTCTTCCAAATTTCAATCCCTAAGACGAATCGCATAAACAATTCTTCATACACTTTATGCTAATAGTTTCTATATATAACTACTAACGCTAATCCTTTAATCTAAAGCCTCTATTTATGATATATGAATATCTTTATCATCTATCATACCCAAACACTATTTTGTAACTTACAATTTCTATTGAACCTTAGGGTAACAACTAACTTTTTAACTATTAATCTTCATACTCAACACTCAAATCACCCCACGATACCCCCAATATCCATGAATCAATCAAATATTCTCCAAACAACTCCAATTGCTAATTTAATCTTAATCACTATATATTTATGCCCACATCACTTAATACATAATTACTAACCTAAAAACAACCATTCCTTCAAACTCTTATGTTTAATATAATCAAATTAAATCATCATTCCTCTTATCTTAAAACAAAATCCAATAACATATAATTCCTATTACAATTTTAACCTCAAGAAACCCAACAAAACAACAACTATTCATATTAGTTTTCCTTTCCAATTCAATCATCAATCATTTTAGAAACCATAGGAACATCTATTCTTTTCAAAACAACACACTTCGATCCAAACTATAGCTTTCCTAATTTAATATCTTACAATTTATATTCAATTCTCATCTTGAAGCTTCATCATTTATGATACTTTGTACTCTTTACAAATAGAATTTGATCTCTACTAAATACTCACTATATATTTTATTCCTATAACTCAATTGCTTTCATCATGTACCTTTTAAATACATCATCATCTTTCTTTTTTTAGCCTCTCTTTTATTCATTTTCAAATCTAACATTTAATTTTTCTCACTGAAGTTTAACATTATTCCCTTATTTGCTACAAAGTTACACTATTTTTAGGCATAAAATGCATAATAATGTGTTAAGTTGCTTAGTTTCATAACCTCTCTCCCCTCCAAAGTCTACAACCTACCATAGCAGGTAATTAGTAATATATATACTAACAAGGAAGGATATGTGTGAATAATATATATTGCCACAACTATGCAATGCAACACATTCAAGAAACCTTGAAACTGATACCAAGTTATAAAATTTTCCTTTTCATAACTATAATTAATTACCTTAAAATATTTTTTACCAGAATGAGTTACAAACTAACCATGATAGAAATAAATTTTATTAACCATTTGAAATTTATCATGGCTAAAGAAAGAAAAATTTACTTCTAAAGAATTAATCATGATAGAAAAAAATAAAGCTACCCTTAAGCGCTATCATGGTTAAAAGAGTTCAACTATTTTGAAAAGGTTATCCATGATAGAAAAGAGTAAAACTTATATAACGGTACTATCATGGATATAAAAGCTTTACACAATAATTGTATATAAAACCATGTTAGAAAGGATTTGACCCCACTAACATGGTTATAGAGTTCAAACACTCTATTAACCCTATCATCATAGTTATCCTCACAATCATCTCAAATTTGCCTTTGGGCATCAAACTCACAAATAATGTTACATAAACCCATTTTACAACCAAGATCTGATAAAATCCTCATTCATAAATCAATTCTCAATATCCCACATTTTAAATAGTGGATCCACAATCAACAAATTACAAGCAGAAGTCTAGGGCCTTAAACCAACTACCAGCAAGCATTCCCAGCATCAAATCCAAATAAAATATCACATCATATAAGGATATGCAAAATGAGCCATACTGTGGCAATATATAACTATTTTACACATAAATCAAGAGGAAGAGGCTATACAATTGATATAGCACAACTCAAGCCTCTGAAGCCTTCCCTAATGTCCTAGCGTGAAACTATCACCTAAAAAATGTTAATAACTACAGGGTGAGACAAATGTCTCAGTAACCAACAATCCTACTCATCATGCATATTAACATGTGCTCGTGAGGTGTCAGGTGGGACAGTTAATAAAATACATGAGATAGAAAATAATACATTATAATATGATCAAATCAAAATATCAACCCAATTCCTCCCATCAAACCAACTGAACCGCCTTATACCTGCCGATCGAACCCAAGCGCTAGTGATAACTACCATATGAATAGCCACTCAAAAAGCTAATCGGTCGAGTGTTATGGATTGGCCAAAATCCACAGAGCATAAGACTGGACCACGGGTTCATTCCCCCTAGTAAACTGGTGGGCGTGTCATAGCCCCTCGGTAAACTAATGGTGTAAGTCCCTCGGTAAACTGGTGGGACAAAAGCCAACCATCGAGCTCTAATGAAGGCTATACCACGTGGTAGAAATACAACTCCATCATCACCAATTCCCAATACATAATTCTCAAGAAATTCATAATAATCAAAATCTCAATATTTCAATAATCAATAACATCAATACATAGCATAATGGAGTTTTACTCAAAATAATAACTTTCTTCAAATTCCAATATCAAGATATAACAAGTTTTTAATCTCTATTTAAACTTTCCAAATCTCACAAGACAAATTTTCAATAAAATTAGCAATCAACTTTTCTCAAAATAATCATATCATCATCAGTAGATTTATATATGTCAAATCACTCACAAACATCATATTAGCAAATACAATGAGTAGAAAGTGGTTACCTCTTGCTAAAGCTAATAAAAGTACTATAAATGAGGAGCCCCGTGCTTAGTTCACAGTTCACTAGTCAATCTACCTCATTTGTTAAATGTGCGTCAATAAGTTATTAACTGAACATAACATATACTTTTAAATAAATATTTACTTTTATCTATTAATTATATTTTATTTATAAATTCTTAGCTCAATACCATAGCTTAATTTTCTTTATCCCAATCATAACTCTATCATCCAATAACTTCATAACTTCAAATTTTTCAGCCAACCATCATAAAATCCCATAATTTGCCTACTTTAATTTAAATAAAAATAACTACAATTAATCGATTGCTCAAATTATCCTTCTAATGGTAATCTTATATTGTCTAAACTTTATTCTACTTATATAAATTCTCATTTAACATCAAACTCCTAAAACAATATGAAAATCCCAATTTACAACCTTTAAAGCTTCACCCAAAATTCCCAATCTTCACATTTCATAATCAACCTCAAAAAGCATAATTCATAATTTTCAATCAAACTCTAACTTTAATTTACTTAAATCAACCACTAAATCCTCCAATTATATAAAATCCTCGAATCCCTTAACTTATAATTAACACTCAATATATTAAACCTTGAGTTTCATCACCAATCAAATTTCTAAACAAATAATCAATTTAATTACATAAATTTAAAGTTTCTAATTTTTACTTATAATTTCTAAATCTCACTCAAAATATCTAAATATTCATTTCAATATTAAATCACATTATTCTTAAATTTCAATAATTTATTTGCACCATCAATTAACCCATAATTATTCAATTTAATTAAAATCCCAAATTTATCTAATCTAGGATTTTAACAAAAATACCCATTTTTAATTTACAAGCTCTAGCCACAATCTAAACTGATTAAATATCAATTATACCTCCAATAAACATAACCCAATCATTAAACTAAAATTAAATCAACAAAATTTTCATATTAAATCATCTGTACTCTCTAACATTTAAACCCTAACTCTAAATCTCTTAAATAATGGAAATATAAAAATTTTAAACCGATCAAATGCAAGTATCCACTTACCTCCAAAATTCTATGATTCTCATTTGTTAAAAATCTACACTTGTTTCAAGCCCTAAGCTTCAAACTTGTTTTGCTCCCAACAAAAATTATATCTCTGAAGAGCTCTCATTGAGTAGATAAATATTTAGGAACTAATCATTGTAGTTAGAAGATTGTAGGAGCAAGAATGAAGCTCCAAAAATATCTGAAATTTTCTGTGGTGGAAGGAGGTGCCGCTATCGGTGACGCAGAAGAGGAAAGACGAAGAATGAAGGAAATGAAATGAAGTCAGGAGAGAGAGGAGTGTGAGGTATAATTATAATGGTGTGGGTCCCACACCATTATAATATATATATCCATCTTTTTTTCCTTCACTTTCATTTTTCTTTTTTCTTTTTCCTAACCAACACGAATGCCTCTTCTTTTGTGTTTTTTTTCTTTTCTCTTTCTTTTCCTTCAATTCTTTCTTTCTCTTTCTTCTTTTTTTCCTTTCATTTTTATTTTGTTTTGTCTCTCTCTCAATATTTTTTTAAATGCTAAAAATTAAAAATTCTTTTCTAATTACTCTTAAATCATATCTCAACATTTAATATTATCTAAATATATTTTCTTAATTAATTATCAATTATTAAGATTATCTAAAAATTTGAATAATTAAGCACCCTTTATATGAGAATATAATTTGGATAAATTCTTTACACTCAAATAATAATACAATAGTTGCCAATTACCATAACATAACCCAATTGAATTTAACTCATCATAAATATAAATAAATACATATTACCTTCAAAGTTTAAATATTATTTTATTGTTTCTTAATTTTATAATTCTATATATATGAAATAATATATTTGAATTATTCTAAACCTTAATTTACTTCATAAATTGCACTCTAATGTTACTTTAATGTTACTCAAATGTTCAGAATTAAAATTAGGATGTTACACTTACTATGGTATATTCTCAACCTTTATTCACTCTTTCTTACATAGGAAATAGGGGAGTCACTTTATCTTTGAACCTATGGCTACCTTACTTTCTTTAAATCTCATTTATCATATCAAGCCATTTTACCTTACTAGGCTAGTAGGTTATATTCATTCTATCATAACGTCTCTCATTGCCTGTAAGACTTCTGTGTCCCTAGCCTAAAGGACTTATGTGTCATTGGCCTCACTGTAATCTAACTGTAATCCATAACTAAGTCAGCTATTTTCTTTCAGCTAACTGAGAGAGGGTCTGGCTTACATCTTTATGCCATTCATACTTTTAAATTTTTCCTTATCCTCCTGGATTACTAACAGGCGAGAATGTGTCTCTTATTAAGCCTCCATGTTCACATGGATGAACTCGGTTAAGTATTCATTGAAGGGTTTCTCTTTCCTTTACTCTAATCCCTTAGCCGCACACTCACCTCTATCTAACTAAGAGGGATGCTTCTTGTAAACTCTTCAAGAAAAACTTCTTAGGTGAGCGGATAAATCTCCATCTCTATGGAGTAACTTCTGTATCTCTCTACTATCTCTTAATTCTTTATGTATATCTATTTTAGTCTGCTCTAGACTAGCCTATGATTCCTTTCTAGTCAATCTTTGGATCCTGACTACTTTAAGTCACATGGATCTCATTCATCATCTAGCATTACTACTTCTGTTCTCTAGGGTGCTCTACCTTGGTGTGCTAGGTTACTGTTTCTTCATGATGGGATCCCTATGTTTTGGGAACATGAACTTTCTATCTATTAGCCATCACATCTTTAACCTTAAGCCACATGCTAGGCTCATTTCTAAGCAAGTCTTAATCTGACGTTAATTCTTTTACAATGTAAATCTACTCCTGATGATCACATGGAGGATCTATTTTTGGACATCTTCTTAAACTGACCTTTTATATCTCAGTACCTTGTACTGTTTGGCTTGCCTGTAACATGTGCTAAACCTCTAACTAATAAACTTTAGTGAGGTCATCATCTTCATTCTTGTCAACATGTCTCCATGCAATCTAGTCGTAAACTGAGTAGTGGCTAGTCGTGAATCATGTTCCCTATAAACTTTAGTTGCGGCCATCTCCACTTGCTTGTCATAACTTGATAGTTATGTGTTCTTCAATTGTGACCATAGGTCATCTTCTATCGTGACCTGTTCTGCTCATACATTAGTTGCATCTTATGGCTTGGACTTATCGCGACCTGATAGCTTTGGAGCTTCCTATTGTAACTAATGGTCTTTACTCGTTACGACCAAAAGCTTTTGTAAATATTTGTCACGATCTGTAGCTTAACTTATCGCAACTTAACTTATCTGGAACTTCTAATCGTGACCTAAACTACTTCATATCGCGACCTAGCATAGCTTTCTCTAAATATTCACTTCTAATGTTCTTTATTTTGATGAATTTGAGTGAATTAAAACTCATTCATATCTATACATTATAGTCCCATTAAATAGGGAACATATTCACATAAATGTTCAACCAATTATCATTTCATTATATCACACAAAAACTTCATATTTCATGTCACCATAACATTTGTACATATATTACATACATGTCAATTACATATATGGGATACATCATAACTGTCATACATCTGAGTAATTACTTTACTTTGCCATGTTTACATATTTACATTACCCATAATCTCTTTTTACATTATTTTCTAGGAAATCATAGATTGCACATACTTCTGCATACAGAAGTGCCACCCCTGTATCTCAGCTGATGGATCATTTAGCAAAAACTCACTTAACCTTACATGCCATGTAGGGGTATATGGTAGTATTTGACTTACTACCATCTCATGCCAGTCTCCTAGAGTATAAACTTAATTTAGGCTAATGCCCTCTACTATATATCTGTTTATCATACCTGCAACGACATAGAGGAACTAAAGATAAACTGACTGCTCTTGATCTCTACTTCTATCCATCCCCTGACCTAGACTGAGTAATTCCCTCTCCACAGATTTCTTGAGACTGATATAGTCAACATTATCTGTCTTTAACAAGAAGGCTGGGGTTGACTAGGACTAAGAACACCATGCTGACCTTTCACTACAAATTCAGATATTCCTGGACTTTGGGAATGGACATGAACTGTCATAAACTCTGACTGGATACCCAAATTAGGGGACTGTAGTATATTACTCATAGCAACTTTATCCTCAAACTCTGATGGAGGAGAAATAATGTCTGGTCTACTCATAATCTAGTACCAGTACTAAGCTTCCTCAGCTGTAATCTATCCTCTCATCGGAAGGATAAAGCTTACATCAGGTTTAGAGGGCACTCAAACAAAATCATATTGTATAGAGTCACTAGACTCAACATTATTTGGTGCATGCACAGCTTCAGGTTGAATCTCTACATAACCTCTAGACTACAGGTTTGAGTCTACAGGAACATCTATAGGACATTCCACTGTAGACCTCCCTAACTGATCCCCTATACTCTCCTTTAAACTCTCTTAATTGTCTGAAGGATAATCAAAGTCTGGATATACATTATATTACTATTGACCAGGGGTCTCCCTTATTAACTTCCTTATTAACTGAGTCCTCTAACTTAACTTTATGAAACCCCATATCTACTCCTATAATATTTGCTTAATTAAGCAATGCTAACTATCACAATAAATACCCTAACTTAACAAAGTACTTACTATTTAGAGTTAAGGTCTGGGAACTATCTTAATTCATGCCAGGAACTTATTCTCTGATACCAAAATGAAATATTCTTACTTTTATATGTCTCAGGGACCATTTAGTAGCATTTAGAACCACTTACAAGACTTTGAAAGTTCATTAGCTAAATCTAGAATTTTTCTCTTTCTCGAGTTAGTATTCATATGGCATTCCATATTACGCAATGAACTTCAAAAAATCATAATTAATTCTAGAAAAATTGAAATGAAGTGGTTCAAAAACCTACATGAAGATACATCTTGAACTTTAAGGAAAAAATAATTTCCAGACCAAATAATTAGCCAATTAATGCAGTTTATTAGTCAAAGATTACGTTCATTTGGTCAACAATTTTGAAAATAGATTATGGTCCCTTACTTTGAAAAATTAATTCTCTTTGTACAGACATCAAAATAAGGCATTCTTAGTGTCAAAATGAAGCTTGGCATGTTAACTAAATGTCTGTAAAATTTCATAATTTATTCATCATTTACTATTTTTCATTACATCATGATCATCACTACTTGCATTGGTCAAATAGTAACATTACATATAACAATTCTTCACATAACATTTATACTATCCAATCCCTAGCTTCTCTTTACGCTTCTTCAATCCTCTTTCATCATTTATACTATAACATTTATACTCTCTTTCACTTTATCTTGCTTCTTTCTTCTCACTTCTCTTGGTTGTGTGGCTGCCTCTTTTGGAGCATACCAATCAATTCCTCAAATCACATAATCATTCATCCATCACAATCTAACATCCTTTAGCATTAAACTCACTTTAACTAACATAACTTCCTCTTGAACATTAAGTTCATTTAACTACAACAACTTTCCTTAATCTTAACTAATAGACTTGGCCTTAAATCAATTGATGTCTTCAATTTACCCTACACAATTTCATCTTTTGAATCCATTTATGAGCTTAGAATCAAGAAATTCTAGCTCCTTCATGGCCTACTGAATAGAACCGAACACATGTGCACAATTCCTTCAAAAATTCTCATTTTGATTCTAATGCTTCCCATACATGTTTTACCACTTTATCCCACACAAATTTTCATTTTAAAATCATTGGAAGTATCAAAATCATGAAATTTGAATCACTATTCATGTGAGTGAATAGTAACAGAGGAGAATTTCAAAAACAATAATCTTGGAATTTTAATATTTTCAAGGTTCAAAACCTATCCAATCCTACACAAAATCATCATCTAAATTCAATGGAAGCATTAAATCAATGAAATTCAATTTCCTTCCCTCATGAAAAGTGAAGAATGAACAGGGCACATCATGGCAAAGTCAAGAATATCAACTTGATTCAACAACCAATCTCTTAACTAGCTTGTTTAAGCTTCAATCATATGTTTCTAACTTTAATTTCTTCTTTCTCCTTTCATCTAAGGTTTTTGGGTAGCACAACACCATAGAAAAAACTCAACTTTCCTCCATGAAAACCCTAAGTTTAAGCTCCCAAATTAAAGAAAAATAAGCTAGGATAGATTGCTTACCTTTAATCTCTAGTTTGCTTGAACTTTGGTACCTTGAATCTTCTTTGTCTTGGCTTAAGTTTTCATTTTGCAAGATTTTCCCCCAAGGTTGACATGCCCACGGTTTGGTTCAGATTTGAGGGGGTATTTATAGAAAAATCTCATGGAAAATCAATGGCCAAGATTAGTTTGTCCACTATTTGATCTAATGGCTCACATTTAATCTTGGATTTAACTTTTTCAAAAAGAGAATTATGACATCATCCATGATATCATCAAGGGACACTTCATAGGGCTAGGTGGCAAAATTCCAATGGGGGAAGCTTCTAGAGAAACATTCCAGTCCAATTCAGTACCGGCTTAGTCCGATTTCCCAAAAACCAGACTGTTTTCTGAATCTAATTTTTCTGACATTCCATATTATGCTTTCTGACCTTAAATCCAGTTGCTGGATTCTTTGTACCATTGACATTCTTGTACTAGGCCAGTACTTAATTACAAATTCCTTGGCAAATGACTAAAATGCCCTTGGTTCACTATCTTGTACTATATTCACCCTAAGGGCATAATTGTCATTTCATACCTCTTTATACTGTATTAGGGTATATACTGGCTCTAAATAATCTTATTTATACTAGCTTGCACATTTTTGTCCTGTCCAGAATGACCAAAACACCCTCTATCCATCACTGGTATAATTTGGCCACTTAAGGACATTTTTGTAATTTCACACTTTTCTGGGGTTGCTCTAAACTCTGGCCCACTTAGCTGTCCAACTACCTTATTGGGCCTCTTGGGATGCCATTTGGGCCTTAATATTGGTCCATTACCTTTATGGCATACATCCCAAGGAACCTCTCCTGACCGTATTTAACGGGTATTTTATCCACTGTAAAATCCTATAAGAATTCTGCAGGATTTCTTTTTTGAATCTGTCAATTTTATAAATTCTTATATTAATTATAGGAATTTACTGTAAGGTTTCATCTTATTCTGAGGTCCAAAAAATACTATAATAATTCTTCCTGACTTCAGGAATTTATATTAATTAATCGGGACCTCAAATCAAAATTCTGTGTTGTGTTAAACTGATCAGAATAATTTTGTCTATCTATTGGAAAAAATTGGGACTAATCTGATTTTGGATATTTTTTAGCCTTTTTTGGTTCAACTTTCTCATAATTATATTTAAGTCACTCAACTTTTGGCTAATTGTGTCATATCCTAATTTTTCCCTATCCGTATAGTACTGATAGTGGAAAGAGGTTTGGAAAGAATTATGACGAACATCATAAGAAATAATAAAGGTTAGATATTTTTAAGAGAAGGACTAAAATAAAAAGTAGAAAAGATTACAGGCAAAAAGTGAAAGTAGAAATAAGATTTGGGCCAAAAGTGGTAATTTTCAGAAGTTAAGGAACTTAAATGTATTAAGTAAAAAATTCAAGGGCAAAATTGTAATTATAGAAAGATCAGCCCGGAAAGGGTTATAACTGCCCAGGAGTTTTTCAGTCCCACATTCCATCAGTAAATAGAGGAAGTTACGCTGGTTAATCTGGCATGATACAGAAAATTTATTAGGACTCCAAACAGCAGAAAATTATCTGATAGTCTAAAAGTTATCTGAATTTTTATCATATTTCATGGACATCAGATATAAGTGAGGGAATTACAGGAAAGTGTGCCCTATAGTATCAGATGTTATGAATATGACAGAACCCCAGAAGAAGTTCTGTATAAAAAGTTATTCACATATTAGTGAATTTTGATGAGAGTTTGATAACACCCATGATCCAATAATATAATTTATCGCTATGTAAGCTTGGATAGAATGAGATCAAATGACCTCATATATAAGCCCATGATGACGCTAAGAAGGGCCCAAAACCTAGGGTACCAGTCCATCAGTAGAAGGGGCTAGTGTCTAGAAAAAGTATAAAATTATGAAAATGCCCCTGGATGCCCAGATTGTACTAGAGATGGATGAAGGGCATTTTGGTCACCTGGAACAGGTTAAAAACGTGGTACATGGTATAAATATGATTAGTTGAGCCCAGATAGACCCTAAGACAGTATAAGGAGGGGTAAAATAATGAGTATGCCCTTAGGGTCAATATAATGTAAGAAATGACACCAAGGGTATTTTGGTCATTTCCCAAGGAATGAGTGGCAGATAAATACTCAGTATAACCATGTCAAGGGTATGAGAAGTCTAGACATTGATTTCTAGGACATAATACATATCCTGGTATATTATAAAAAATTCAGAACAGAAAACAGTCCGGTTGTTGTGAAACTGCTCTGCTCGATGCCAGATTAGACTAGAATTTTTCCAGAAGCTTCCTTACACTATGAGCACGCCACCTAGACCTATTAGGTGTCCCATGAGATGTCCCAAATGATGTCATAATTATTCTTTTATGGAAAAGTAAAATCCAAGATTAAATGTAAGCCTTCAGATCAAATAGTAACCAAATCAATCTTGGCCATTGATTTTTCTTGGATTTTAGCTATAAATACCCCCTCATTCTACCCAAAACCGTGGCCTTGTGATACCTTACGGAAACTCTTGCAAAATGAAAACTCAAGCCAAGACAAAGAAGATTTAAGGTTCTAAAGTTCAAGCAAGCTAGAGATTAAAGGTAAGCAATCTATCCTAACTTATTTTCCTTTGATTTGAGAGCTTGAACTTAGGATTTTCATAGGAGAAAAGTTGAGTTTTCTCTAAGGGGTTGTGCTGCCCAACAACCTTAGATGAAAGGGGAAAGAAGAAATTAAAGTTAGAAACATATGATTGAAGCTTAAACAAGCTAATTAAGAGATTGGTTATTGAATCAAGTTCATATTCTTGACTTTGCCTTAATGGAGCCTGTTCAGTATGTACTTTTCATGAGGGAAGAAAATGGAATTTCAATGATTTAATGCTTCCATTGAATTTAGATGATGATTTTGTGTAGGATTGGAAAGGTTTTGAACCTTGAAAGCATTGAAATTCCAAGGTTGTAGTTTTGAAACCCTTCTCTATTACTGTTCACACGCATGAACAATGATTGAAATTTTATGATTTTGATGCTTCCAATGGTTTTAAAATGAAAAGTTGTGTGGGATAAAGTAGAGAAACAAGTATGGGAAGCATTGGAATCAAAATGATAATGTTTGAAAGAATTAAGTGCAGTTTCAGTTCTGTACAGCATGTGATGAAGGAGCTGGAATTTCATGATTCTAAGCTCATAAATGGATTCAAAAGATGAAATTGTGTAGGGTAAATTCAAGGCATCAATTGATTCAAAGACCAAGTCCATTGGTTAAGATTAAAGAAAGTTAATGAGATTAATGTTCAAGAAGTTATGTTAGTTAAAGTGAGTTTAATGCTCAAGGAAGTTAGATTGTAATGGATGAATGATTATGTGATGTTAGGAATTGATTGGTATGCTCCAAGAGAGGCAGCCACATGTTCAAGGAAAGTGAGAAGAAAGAAGCAAGTTAAGGTGAAAGAAAGTCAAGTGTTCAAGGTAGTAAACTTATCCTAAACTTGTATGCATTGAATGTTATGCTTGATTATGCTATGGCTTGATTGAATTGTGTTGCCTATGTACTCATGTATGAAGCTCTGTTTATATGTTTACTTTGGCCAATTGTATTTCATATGTAACATGGAAACATGCACATGACATAATAGTAACACTTTCACAAGCAATCACAAGTAGTTACATTAATGCATGCATTATTTAGTACTGTTTGCTACTGAGATTTCCCCCGAAATCTCATCCCTTTCCATGTAATCCCAATCCCACAGGTTTATGAAAGATGAAAGAGGATGATGAAGCATGAAGAAAAGCTAGGGATTGAATAGTATATATGTTATGTGAATGTGTAATGTTGTTGTATGACCAATGTAAGCAGTGATGGTCATGATGTAATGAAAAATAGTAAATGATGGAATAAATATATGAAATTTTACAAAAAATTATATGACATGTCAAGCTTCGTTTTGACACTAAGAATGATTTATTTGGATGTCTTTACAAAGAGAACTGATTTTCCAAAGTAAGGGACCAGAATCTGTTTCCAGGATTTTTAACCAAATGAATAGTAAACTTTGACGAATAAACTGTATTAATTGGATAATCATTTTGTCTGAAAATTATTTTTCCCTTAATTTCAAGATGTTATCTTCACTTATCTTTTTGAACCACTTCATTTTGAGTTTTCTAGAATTAATTATGATTTTTTGAAGTTCGTTGCGTAATCTGGAATACCATATGAACAGTAACCTGAGAAAGAATAAAATTCCAGATTTGGCTAATGGACTTCCAAGGTCTTGTAAGTGGTTCTAAATGCTACTGAATGGTCCCTAAGACGTATGAAAGTAAGGATGTTACAAATTGCATTTAGGTCCCTAAACTTTTAGTTAATTGCATTTAGGTCCCTCCTTTTGTTTCTACTTTCACTTTTGGCCCTAAACTTTTCTATTTTTCATTTAGGTCCCTATCTTCCTTCAAGACTCATTTAACCTTTACTATTTCTTCTGATCATTGTCATAATCCTTTCCAAACCTCTTTCCACTATCAATATTATACAGATAGAGAAAATTTAGGATATGACAAACCACAAGTACACTGATGATAATCTTGAACAAGTTATCGAGAAGGCCATCAGTTCTGCTTGAATCTCCTCAGGAAAAAGGGTACAGTAAACGGCTAGGAGAAGAACTAAGTCTTTTCAAGGTACCTCTGGATCTCTTTCTCTAGCCTTTATAATCCTTCTCCTCCATCCAACCCTCCTTAATACAATCCTCCTACATTCATTCATACCAATCTAGCCTTATTATCTGGGAATTTAGATAACTGGTAGATAAGGGTAAGCTAAAAGCTGAATATGCTCATAGGGAATTTTGCCTAGTTGTTACAATTGATTTAGATTATCTACAATATAATGACAAGACCTAACTTGACCTACCAACCCAATTAAACACTACCAGAACTAGCTAGGAATCAACCTCTCCTACTGCCTAGAAGTAGTCAAGAGATTCTACTATAATATGAAGGTGTATGATGAAGCTGGAGAGCATGGCGAGTTGATCAGTAGTGTCTAACTACTGAATTGAGAGAGAGAAGTCAAGTTAAACTCCAATATAATAATGTTTCTTCTAAAAACTCCAAACTTTGAGGAAAACCTGAGTCATAATAAGGGAAGTGTACAAAATTATGATACTAAAGGATAATTTTTTTAGGGACTTGAAGTTTTTACCAAAAGATATGTGAAATTATTTTAGGATAATCTACTATATCTACTCTCAGAGTATGGTGAATAAATCTAGCAGCTTCACCTATATAACCTAAGATGATTACATCCTACTTGCCAGAATTAATGGAGGATAGAAGATCAATATAAAAGCTTGATATACTTTGAGATGAGGAGTTTATACTTCATAAAGTCTAGAGACACTCCTATCCCTTATCCTCAGTTAGTATCCTTCTTTATCCATTACAACAACATAGATTACCTAGAAAAGGGAGAGAAAGAAGTGAAAGTCCCAAGGTTTTGGGCAGAGTAAATTCACAGGATGTGAATTTATTTGCCACTAGTAGCTAAAGAAAAGAAACCCCAAAAAGGGAAGTAACCTATTCAAGAGGAAGCATAATCCTCAACTTCACCCTTATCTAGCCTATCTTTTGCTTAAACTATACTTCATACTATAATTTAGCAAAAGATTAAGAGTTTTGAGGAGAAGATCAAGCTTCATATTCAAGAGGTAAGTCAAAACAATGTACATAGCATTGGATAGATGTTGAATGACTTTGGGACTAATATGGAGAATAAAATAGTCTTAAAAGTGGTTCAAAGGAATGACTCTACCAATGCAGAAATTTAATCCTTGAAAAGTGCCATTGGGGTCTTGGGAGAATAAGTTATTGAAAAATTGAAAAACAAGATGACTCCTTCCAACACAATCTTCAGTGTTGTAGACCTTCTGTTTACTCCTAGGTCTAACACGAAACCTCCTGCTAGTGCTCAGAGTCAGCCCCCTCATGCTCAAATTCACTTATCTGAGCCACTTGCTACTACACATACCACTCCTACTTCTTCCTCAAAACCTCAGCCACAATTCTTCTTTCCTCCTCTCAAACTTTTGGATACACAACCATTGCTCCAAATTCTTAACCCATTCTTCCTCCTATCTCTATAGAAGTATCTATGGATCTCCCATTGAGTAACCTTCTCCACCACTACCAGAACCCATCATTGAACAACCTCCTCCATCTAAACCTGCTACTACCCAACAACAAACTCAATCTTTCTCCAACAACTCAATTTTTGATAGATAATGACAGATATATGAGATGAACTAATGATTAGCAGTTAGATTTTGTAGTTCTTGATTTTTGACTAAAGCAATTGTGTTAACCTAAGATTAATCAATAAAAATTGCTTCTATTGCTTTCTATTATTTATGTCTCATTTATTTTCTATTACTTCTTATGCATTTTCTAATTTCATCGATTCCATTATGTTTTAATTATTCTAATCCTTATAAGTATCTCAATTAAGTTTTGTCATCATAAAAAAGGGAGATAAATGTTATACTCCTATGTTTTGGCGATGACAATTGAAAAATAATTTCAAAACTTAAATATTTATGTTAAAAGTATTTATCAATAAGCTTACAGATAAGGGATCTACTCGATAAGCTCTTTAATAAATAAGAAAGAAATTTGTAATGAAAATCTTATTCCTGAAGTACATTGATCGAAGCCCTATTCGATCAAATTGCTTATCAATAAAACCTTATATAAATAAACAACAGAATAAATCTGAGTCTTTGTTTTGAAAACTTGATTTCTCAAAATCTTATTTGATAAGGTTGTTTATCAATAAAGCCTTCAAAAAATTCGATAATAAGTCAGAGTATCTAAGTGTTTATCGATAAGAGTATTACTCAATAAAGACTTCAAACAGAAAGCTCTGTGAAAATGATGATTGAAATGAATTTATTGAAGTCTTAATCAATCAATAAATTTATTAATAAAGCCTTTGATAAACGAATAAGTTATGTATTTTAAAAACCTATCAATTTATCGATAAGTAATTCAAGTGACATAATTCAATTTATCGAAGAAGACTTCAATAAATAAGAGAAAATTTCAATAACAGACTAGTTGAAGTTACAGACTTAGAAAATGAAAATTTGAAAGTATTTATTGATAAGTTATTCGATAAGACCATTCTTCGAATAACAGTTCAATAAATAGATACAGTGACATAATTCACGTGTATTTTAGCATATGATATTTATCGATAGGCTATTCTAATAAGCTATTTATTGATAAGATGAGAAAATGTTCATTGTAAAAATCAATTTGATATTTATCAAAGTCTTTTTTATAAACAATCTTATAGATGAATTCTTTGAAAAATATTGATAAAAACTCATATTTTCAAACCAGATTTTTAGCAAATCATTTAGACTTAGTGTAATTAGTCATATATACTTATAAATCATTATCTATTACTCTCACAATGTCTTCCTATTGTGTTCTCATTATAGAGAACATTGAGCCATGAAGTTACGGTAAAAAGCAAATTTGTCAGAAGTGCATTTAATGCTATTACCAACTTTTGTCACCTACCGACAGTTTTGTCTCATCTTCATTCAAATGTGTCTAACATCTTAACAACAAACTAAAGCTATAAATACAAGATGAATTGAATATAAGAGTTAAGAAGTGTAACAACCTACGTAGAGAGCATTTATTCACATTCATTTTCATTCAGTATTCATACTTTATTATATCCTATTTAACTGAGTGAGAATAGAGTAACTATCTGAGAGAAAGAAATTATTGTACTTCTGTGTTTCTCGCAAATCCTTTACAGAGAGAGATAACATTGTAATTTCCTAATTCAATTTTTGAGTTTATCTAGAGTCTGGGACTCTTAAGTGGATTGTAACCTTACATGTTGTAAAGGGGAGTGAGAGGGATTCTCATGGCTAATGTACTAAGGTGCCAAGAGTATGGATAATCTTGAAGGTTATAGGGAAAAATCTAAGAGGAAATATAATGGCTGGACCTAGGCCAATTGATTAGGCCGAACCAGGATAAATCTACTGTGTCAACCTTTTCCTTAAACTTTACTCAGTGATATCAGTTTTTAAATTATTTTTTTAAATTTTAGGAAGTGTTAAAATTTTAATTATCACCCAATTCAACCCTCTTGGGGGAAACTGTCGAAACTAACAGATTTTCTAGAAGCCTCTTCCTCCCTTAAATGGAGCCACCTAGCATGATGATGTCACATGGATGATTTCATGGAAGAGATTGATGATGTAAACAAGTTAGGTGGTTAAATCTTGGTCATTGATTGATAAGATGCAATCTTGGCTATGCATTGCAAGATGCAATCCTAGCCATAGGGAAACTCAGCATTAGTTTGATCAAGACAAGATTAAATACCCCCTTAGACAGCAATAACTCAGCATTCACATGGACACCATAGGGAAACTCTTGTAAAATGAAAACTCAAATAAGACAAGGCAAATTCAAGGGTTATTTGATCAAGCATACAAGGTAACATCTCTTCTAAGTCTTTAATCTTCTAGTTGGGAGCATTAATTGTTAGATTAAGTGGTTAGAAATCATATTATTCTCCCTTGCTGCTGAAGGAAATCTGAATGGAAAGGAAAATGAAGAGTTTGATGTTAGAAATAGGCAAGACAAGTTGGAATAGATAAGATTCAAGTGGTTATAGCTTGTAATTGGTTTAATTGCATGATTTGGATGCTATATGTATGCCATGGCCTGATCTAGAATTGTACCTTCGGATATGATTTTGATAATTCTAACACTTTCAATGGGTTTAGAATGAAAAATTCTATGGAACCAAGTTAAGGAAGTAAAGTTGGAAGCATTGGAATCAAAAGTGATATTTTGGCACTAAAGAAGCATGTCTCTAGCCACTATCAAAACATTCGGAAGGAGTTTGATTTTAATAAATATAAGATTATATTTGGATTCATTATGAAAAATCATGTAGGATTTTCCTATGAGAATAATTGTTACAAAGCTAGAACATTAATCATAAAACTAAGAAACATAGGTTAAGTTAAGAGAACTAGTCTTCCACTTGGTGTAAGATCGTAGTCCTAATAAATTGTATGATCAATGTGGATGTGTTTATGACCTTGAGACGTCCAAGAGGGTGTTTGGAAGAAGTTGTCCAAGCCACACATGGTTGGTAATCTTGGGAAACAAGTGGAAGAACAAAGGAGAAAAATGTGTGCACAAGGTAATAGACTTAACCCTTTATGTGCTTGATGTGGTGTGCTTATGTGTTGAGATATTTGAGTTGATCGAATGACATTGTGACATGATAAATGTTGTTGAAAATTCTACTTATAACATTCTTTTCATGGCCATTCATTTTTATACAAAGCATAAAGTATGATGGAATGTCACTAACAAAAGTAAGTTTAAGTAAAATGACATATCATGCATTAACATCTATTTTGCACATGTATGTGGTAATTGCTACTCATATTCCCCAAAATCTCACCCTCCCTTAACCTACCAATATAGGTCATTTATGATGGAAGATGTATGCTTGAAGGAGAGTTAAAAAATGGAAGAAGGAAAGTAGGTAAATTATATGTTCTAGCATGTGATGTATGAGTTATCCATTAATGTAAATGAGAAGTAATGTGCCAATTTATGATATGGAAATGTATGGAATAATTATGACATGTTCACATGATGTATATGAATGTATGGGAAGTCAAGAGAATCATTTATGCATGCTAGAATAATTAATGAGGATTATGAAAGAAAGTAGTAATGGTAAAAACGTAGGTCCTAGAGCATTTTTGTTTCAGCTCTAGTTTGACCTAGCAAATGAATGAGTTTGGCCACTAAATTTGGTGAGCACATAGTACACATATAAATATTTAAAAGCATTGGTATTTTGTCTTAATTAGATGTGTGTGGTAAGAGAAATGGATTTCCAAAATTTAAGGTCAGAATATGGAAATTGTAAAAAGGACCATATGAAAAGTAAATTATAATGAATTAAATGTATTGATTAATTCAGTAAAATCCAAAATTTATAGTTTTTTCCTTAAAGAGAAATGAAATATCTTAAAGTAAAAATTTGGATCACCTCCATACTATTTTTTTAGGATTAATTATGATTTTTCAAAGTTGGACTACCAAGCTAAAAAATGAACAATGACCAGTACCCCATGACCAAATTATAAATTTTTTATTTTTAGGCCAAAGTAATAGTTTTGCTAATCAAATATACTTCTGAATGTGTAACTTGAGGGGTTAAAAGTAGGATATTTCAATAGTACCTTCAAGTAAAGAAGAATGTGCTTAATCAATTCCAATGTATTTGTATTAATAAAAAACTATATCTTACTAATAATTTAATAGCGAATGATACATCAAGTTGTATGTGACTAAATATTTCTTCATCAACTTTTTGAGGTCTAAAATGATCTTTATCCACATCCAAAGAACTTACAACCAATAGAGCACAAATGGATGTGGTTTCTCCATAAAACTATAAGAACTTTCTTGTATAAGTTTCTTGACACAAAAATTCCATTTTTCCAATATTCAACTTGTAATTGTAAGCAAAATTTTATTCTTCCCAAGTTCTTCATTTCAAATTCTTTTTTTAAGCAATCCATATCTTTTAAACTTTTTAGGAGTTTGAATGACCAATATTTTTTTATAAAAATACATGGGCAAATCGAATCTTCCTTCAACCATTATTCACTTAGTTAGTTATACCACTTACACCCAAATTACTTCAATCCATATAGAGATTTATTTGATCTAATTGAATAGTATTCTTGAGAACTTGAATTGTATGCTTCTGGAAACTTGAATCCTTCATGTATTTTTATGTAAATGTCATTGCCAACTAAACTATATAAATAGGTTGTAACAACATCCATCGGATACAAATTTAGCACATCATTTACTGTCAGACTAATACCAAAAAGTAGTTGCATCCACTACTAGTAAATAAGTTTCTATAAAATCAATGCCAAGTCTTTGTGTAAATTTCTAACCCTCAATTTCACCATTTTTAATTTTTTGTCCCACAAATATCCATTTGTATCCAATCAGGTTTATATCTTCAAGTTTAAGCACTACTGGTTCAAAAACTTTTCACTTTTCAAATGAATTCAATTCTATCTCAATTACATCTTTCTATCTTTATATTTTGGCCAATGCTTTTCCTTCTATCTATATCTCATGACATATTTGTATATAAAATCTTCATTTGATCACGTGATATTATCCTCAAGACCATTGTCAACAACTTTTCTTTTTTTCCTTTCTTTCTTTCTGTTCCTTTTTATATAACATAACTTATTGATATTTCTTTATTACTTTCAGGTACATAAACCTCTTCTGGAGTCTTACAAATAGTTATGTCTTAGCCTCTTTTAAACTTCTAGCTCCTTAATATGACCATCTTGATTATTTGCTCTTTTTCTTTTCTTTTGGAACCAATTATTCTTTCATGCTTCAAGCATGTCTCATTTTTATTTATATTGATTGGAGCTTCTTAGCTGGAACATGAGATTTAAAACTTCTCATTTAGGTCAATAATTGCATTTGGCATTGTTTTGCAATATTTTATGAATGCAACATTTATTGAACTTCAAGTTCATATTATTATATTTAAGGATCTACATTTCATAATGATAATGCATTCCATATAGTCTCTTTTCTAGCTCCTAATTGTCTCCCCCTCATGATGGCAAAACTTTGCAAAATAACAATTAACCAATCATGTAGTATAAGTATCATAAATCTATTTATTCCCTTTAGAAATATTATTTTGTTTCATTTAGAGACAAATAAGAAAGAGGAGATTTTTACCTAACATTTATTCCAAGTTTTGTTGAATATCTATATATGTACATTGTAGTGGAACAATAAGGACAAATATTGCACATTCAAAATTCTAAGATAGAAAATATATAGCTCCTGACCAAAAGTTCATTATAGTGGGGAGTTTATAATACCTTTTTATTTTAATGCATTCAAATGTGGCAATATATAAAATCAATTATCACCATACTTACATGGGAATTTGGTTCCCAAAAAATTCAATCTAGCTATTTATGGAGGCTTTGACAAACAACTTTGCTAGATAACTTTGTTAAATATGCTTTTATTAAGCATATAATTATTGAAAACTTGAGAAACAGTCACTACAAATTTCAATCAAAATCAAATTGGTCACATAATTTGGGACTTACGTACTCAAGGTATTTGAATAAGTTTGTAAACTTCAAGTTGCAAATTGATAATAAACTCACGAGACACTACAAAAAAAGTAAGTATTTTGTAGTGATTATTTTATGGTGTTTCTATCATTTTTAACTGCAACAATAAACCTTTCTATCGGTTGGGTCAACAGCTAGAAAATCAATTGAAAGAAACAACTTTCTAACAGTTCATAAGAAATCACGATGGTCAAAATTCAAGAAAATTTCTAGGGGTTCAATTCAACACTAGAAAAGGAACAGGAGAAGGGGAACATTAAGTCGTTAGTAGTGGTTTAAAAATGCTGGAAAATAATAAGGCAGGAATTTAACTTTAAAAATTATTTGTAGTGGTAAAAGGAACTGCTAGAAATTTCTTGCTTGAAATTACGTTGGTGAGAAACAAATTTTCACGATGGTGCTATAATTTTTAGCAATTAGAAACCACTATAAATTTGGCATCATTGTGATAAAATTTGAATTTTGTGAAATTTTCCCATTATTTTGTATTTTTCTAGAGGTTTCTTAACTGCTACAAACTGCATTCTAACTAAAAAATAAAATTCAAAAGCTTTTTTATTATAAAATGTAATATTATTAATTAAGAAACTATTAAATAAATTATATTAAATAATTATTCTGATATGTGTAATTAGCAATATGTTATATGTTATATATTACAATATTGTGATAAATAATAAGTAATTAAATTATAATTGTATCATATGAATAGAATTTAATTTGATAAGGGAACTGAGTTGGGGATTGTAGAATTAGAGAAGAGATAGTTTGTAGTGTTGAACTTCAATTTTTAAGTAAAAGAAGTGATGGTATTGGTTCAAGAGGCCATGAAAAATATAAAGAAAGAAAATCTGAAAGAAGAAAATAAATAAGTATCTTGGCAAAAGATAAATAAAATAAATTAAGATTTATAAAATGGATATCATCTTACATATAAAGAAGAAGAACCAACCGTATGAGAAAACAAGAAGAGAAGACAGAATTATAAAGGAGAGGAGAGGGAGGAAATGAAATGAGGGAGTAAATGAATGAGAAGGTGAGGTGATAATTATAAAATTCTAGGAGGGATTTCTAGCTACTATGAGGTATTTGCCAGTTTTTGTTGTCCAAACAATTTCAAGTGGTTCACAAAACTACTACAAATTGCAAATTTTTATTTTTAAAAAATTGAACCAATTTTGATTTGTACACATTTATGTATGAAAAACAAATTATTATTGAGTGATGGAAATTTTCGAAACTATTATTCTTTATCATCATCTTTCCTAAAAGTAGACATTAAAAAAATTGTTGTTAGGATTATAATTAAATACATTTAGAAAAAATTAGTAGTTAATTATTTAAACAATTTAATAAAAGAGATATACATGACAATGGCTAAATTATCATCTCCTTGAGAAAAGAAGTTCTCAAAATTCATCGATTGAAAGTGTTCACTGTCATAAGCAATGTCATCATCACCCATGTCATAAAGATGTCGTAGCTTGAGGTGGATGCCCATATTTCAGTCTTTATGTTTCTTGTCCTCGATATAGTAAACCTGGTGTACCTCGGAGGTAAGAATACATGGCTCATCATCTTAAAATTTCCCTGTATGAATGAGTCGAGAGAAACTAATAGAGGTGTTGCCCAAGTGGTTAGTAGTGAGTCCTCGTGAAATTATCATATTTACCCAAGAGCACTGAATAGACTTATAGTGAAAAGCTAGCAACTTAACTCAACTATGTCAATCAGCTTTCCATAGTGAGTGATGCCTCTAAAACGCATGTTGCCATCACTACTCCTAGCATAACATCTCATCTTGAATATGCCATAACCTTTAGAGTTTTGTGTGAGCAATCCCAGATCACGTGCAACCATACAAAACCTAAACCCATTGACATTATACACGAAAAATCTTCTTGCATGGTTTAACAAACTGAGGGAAAGAGTTTTGAGTTTATGTGTGTATGGGATATTGCCATTATGTATTCAACATGTAAACCAACTAGGGAACTCTCTATGGACTTTTTTTATCAATGTCAACAGAACACACACGACCTCTATCTACTGCCTGAGATCTAAACTCACTATAATGAAGTATAATTTGTTAGAAGAGACAGTAAGGAATAAATATAAAGAGTAAAAGTTAATGAGTATATAATTAATACCTACTGCATGAAGGGTTCAACTTGGAAATTTAACATCACACTGGCGGTTAAAAGATGTCTCTATGTCATCAAAGTATCTTGAACAGAAAGTTAGGATCTCATCTCTAGAATAACCTTATGTAATTGACTGCTCTGGCCACGCTTATTCCTAACATATGATATTAATTTTCTTAAATACTTGCAAGTTAATATCCTATTACTAATTGTGAGAAATCAAAATAAAAATGTGAAATTTAAAATGTAGGGATAAAAAATATCCAGTACCTCTCAATATGGTACGTCCATCGATATTGAGCCGAGTCAGCAACCTTTGCGTCTTGAACAAGTTGGATAGTCAAGTAAACCATGATAGTAAAAAATGATAGAGAAAATATTATCTCCAATTGACAAAGTCTAAAAATTATTTTATTTTGTAGTTGATCAAGCTATACTAGTATCTAGATCTTCGCATATAACTTCCTAAAAAATGAATATAACTCCACTAAAACCACTGATATATCATAAGGAAGTTTATTTCTTAAAACCGGTAGGAGTAACTATTGCATAAGAACATGTGAGTCATGACTCTTTAACTCAGTAACCTTTTGGGCTTGTAGATTAATATAACTTGAGATGTTGCTAAAATATCGATTAGGTACTTTTATATGCTTCAGCTCAAAAGGAAGATATCCTTATTTTGCTTTATCAAGGTAAATTTAACTGGTTGAAACTTGTCATTTTCATCAGGCTAAGCCTCTTCATAAATTCTCCATGCCCATAAATCTTTTCTAGCCATGAGATGGTCTTTGGACTTTTTGGCTTCATTGAGCAATGCATATAGCACATTATCATACACATTTTTCTCAATGTGCATAATATCCAAACTATGGTGTAGAAAATTAGATTTCCACTAAGGAAGAGTGAAAAATATGCTTCTCTTCTTCCACTGTATAGGCTGAGCATCAAATATCCCCACAAGGATATCCACACTCTTCTAATTGTCATAGGATATCCACACCAAATTGACATAAACATCTTCTAATTTTCATAGGATATCCATACCAAACAAAGTAACAAGAGGATATCTCTTTCTTGTTTTCTATCAAAGCGAATCATTTACAATCTTAATATGTACTTGGAATTGAGGAACCTTAGATGTCCCATGAAATACCACTTGAAACTATACAGAAAGCGACAAGATATTATTGGAAATCGTGCCCTAGGGACCAATCATTGTCTTATGAACATTATTGATTTATGAATTTATTAATTGTGTTATCATATTATTTGCATGTTTACTATGATGACCATCCTTGGATAATTCATGATCTTATCCTAAATGTCCCTGGTCGGTCATCTCTGCGGGAGCACAGATGAAATAAGACCAGTATAACTTTGAAGATGTATAGAGATATAAATCAGAGTCATAGGCACATGTAAGAGTACAAGGTGTTGGACTGACCCGCTATGAGAGAACTGCATGGGTAACGTCATAAGCTTCTCTCATATACAAACCATGTCAATATGCCCTTTGACCTGAGATCATCATGGATTCCTACATGACAAACGCTCAGCTTTGACCTAGTCAAAAGTCACTTTTGACCGAGTGATCATAAAGACTATGTTCGGGTTTAGTTATTTTTCATGCGGAGGAATATGAATGGTCAAGATGGAATTTGTCCCTCACATTCGTAGAGAGATATTACTGGGCCCTCGATGAGTGAGTCTGAGAAATATATGGCCATACTGTAATGGAAAGGTAGTTCCATTTCTACAGTCAGACTACTCAAGGATTGAGAAAGTAACGGTCAAGAATAGGAGGATGACATTATCCATTCCTTAACCATGACCAAAATATCCCGTGACAAAAGGGACATGATATGGTTGTATAAAAGGTTACATCGTTTAACGATCCTCATATAATTTGGGTAGTCGTTATGTTTTGCTAGAGACCGCTTATGACTTGTGGGCCAGTATAGCAAATGGCCCACTGTCAACTTCATATGGGCCTAGAGGGTCGTACACAAAATAGCCCAACACGAGCTATGATGTCTATATTCATTGAATCTAAGACATGTCCAGATTCAATGAAAGATCCAGGGTGGAAGTATATATTTATTTATATTTATATTCGTATATATATATATATATATATATAAATTCGTATATATATATATTATATATAAGAGATATATGAGATTTAATTTATAAGAATAAATTAAATCTCTATCACGTTTGAATTTGAAATTCAAATTGATAGGATATCTCATACAAGAGATATTTATAAGATTTAATTTATAAGGATAAATTAAATCACTATCACATTTGAATTTGAAATTCAAATTGATAGGATATCTCATATAAGAGATATTTATAAGATTTAATTTATAAGGATAAATTAAATCCCTATCACGTTTGAATTTGAAATTCAAATTAATAGGATATCTCAAATTTGATTTATGAGAATAAATCAAATATAGTTTAGTCTCATCTTTATTTAAAGTTAAATAAATAGGTAATTAAATCTGTGGGACGGATTTAATATTATTTATTTAATTAGTTTCTTGTAAAATTATACAATATATGATATTATATTAATTTCATAATTAATATAAGATTAACTCCAAAATCCAATTCGGTAGAGAGAAAAAATGTATAGCATCCTATATATCTGATTTAGGAGCTGAGTTTTTAAAAAAGACACACATAGAACACAGAAAGGCCGAAGGGGAATCTGTAAAAGGTTTGCAGATAAGAAACTGCCGAAATAGAGACGGAGTGGACGAATTCTTGAGAAAGCCCTAGAGGAACAAGAGACGCTAGCACGTCATTCGTGGTTAGAATGTTGTTCGTGTGGATACCAGTAGAGGAAGTCGACCTGAGTTATTGACTTCTTGCGATCAAAAAGGGAGCACGAGCCGCGGAGAGAAGCTGTGAACGTCGTGACCAGAAGCTGTGGAAGTTGCCGAGGAACACTAAGGGTAATGCTTCTTCCCACTTGACTTAAACACATACGGTAGATCCTGACAAGGAATGGAAAAAATTTTAAATTAATTTCTGTAGTGTGTCTTCCAATTCCTTACAGTGGTATCAGAGCCATGCCGTTTTGTGTTTAAGTTAGACTTGATTGTTGATTCATATGATATGTGTTAGTCGTAGCAGATCGTATGATATGCATTTTATGTGTGACATATAAGAGATCCGTATTATGTATGACATAAAAGGAATCTAAAAGGGAATTGAAATCAGTGGGATACGTTTTGATTTGATCAATTAACGTAGATGGGGTCCAAGAAAACCGAATTCAGATTCGTGATTATTCAGATTCGTAGTGGGACCACCGTGGCTACCTGTTCGTAGCGCAACATAACTGTAACATATGTTATTTTCTGAATGTTTTAGATTTGAAACATCAATTGCCCTGTAATTAAATCTGAATGTTGATTCTTGAATGCTTGGGTATGGTGAACAATATGGCTCTAGATTGCAAGTGTTGTAATTTTTAAATACGGCCTGCGTGCCGTGCCTTCCTATATATATACTCTCAATGTACCTTCTCTTCTCATCTCACTCCCCTCGAATGTTAAAAGAGGTTTCTATATGTAATTTCTCTTTTCTTACTAGAGAGCTTCTCTCATTGGCTTGAGGGGACTTAGGATACGTGAGCCATATTGTATCACATTTAAATTATGCATCTTATAATTATATCAGCACATGCATATTACTTGTATGAGATACAAACTGATAAACATGCATTCTTATAAAGCAAACAGTTAAATTAAGCCCTCTAAATGAAATCTTAAGTCATAATGCTGTCAATTTATGAACACTTGTCAAAACCTCGATCGCTCAATTGTGGACTCCACCAAAGTGGGTGCTTTTGAGTTATCTTAGGGAGATAAGCAAGAGTAATGGTGCTACTCTCACATGTTTATTATTGTTTGACTTAATTGAGATTAACAAAATGATTTTGGGTCTCAAGGCATTAGATGGGATTAAAAACATGCCAGATCATATGATGATAGGATCCCATGAACATCTAAGAGTTACATTTGATGTAATTGGTAAAGGTGTTACCTACCTAAATAACTTAATTTAAGCGTCCTGCCAAAGCGGACTTAAGTTTGAGCCAAATATGGATCTTAGCCCACTAACTATTGCATTGAGGGTTGTTTATTCAATGGGAGATTGCTAATTAAATTGCATATTTTAATTGTAGAATCATGACGACTAGTAATACTGCTACATTATCGCTGCGATCTGTCCTTGAGAAGGACAAACTCAATGGGATAAACTTTCTTGACTGGTTTAGGAACTTGAGAATTGTTCTCAAGCAGGAAAGAAATGCACATGTCCTAGATTAACCTATTCCTGAGGAGCTAACGGCCAATGCTCCTAGAGCTCAGAGAGATGCTTACACGAAGCATAAGGAAGACTCTGTCGATGTGGGATACTTGATGCTAGCCACCATGGTTTCAGAGTTCCAGAGAGATCTGAAACACATGGAGGCTTATGAGATGATTGTGCATCTCAAGGAAATGTTCCAGCAATAGGTAAGGCAAGAGAGGTATGGGACCACTAAGGCCTTACATTCCTGCAAGATGGCTGAAGGTGCATCAGTTAGTACTCATGTCTTAAAGATGAAGGGATACATTGTGTAAGAAATTGGAAGACACGCAGCAGCAATTAATTTAAAAAATTTTTCCCATTCCTTGCCAGGATCTACCGTATGTGTTTAAGTCAAGTGGAAAGAAGCATTACCCTTGGTGTTCCTCAGCGACTTCCACAGCTTCTCTCTGTGACTGGTGATCTCTTTCCGATCGCAAGAAGATGTCCACAGCTTCTCTCCGTGGCTCGTGCTCTCTTTCTGATCGCAAGAATTCGACGCCTCAGGTCGACTTCCTCTACTAGTATCCACACGAATAGCGTTCCAACCACGAACGACGTGCTATCGTCTCCTGTCCCTCCAAGGCTCTCTCAAGAATTCGTCCTCTCCGTCTCTACTTCAGTAGTTTCTTATCTGCAAACCTTTTACAGATTCCGTTTGGCCTTTGGTGTTGTGTGTTGTGTACCAAAAACGTAGCTCCTAAAATCAGATATATAGGATGCTATGCGTTTTTCTCAACCGAATTGGATCTTGGAATTAATCTATATTAATTCTGAAATTAATACAATATCACATATTGTATAATTTGATAAGAAACTAATTAAATAAATAATATTTATATTAAATCCGTCCCATAGATTTAATTCACCTATTTATTTAATTTAAATAAAGATAAGATTGGACTATATTTGATTTATTCTCATAAATCAAATTTGATATATCCTATCAATTTGAATTTCAAATTCAAACGTGATAGAGATTTAATTTATCCTTATAAATTAAATCTTGTAAATATCTCTTATATGAGATATCCTATCAATTTGAATTTCAAATTCAAACGTGATAGAGATTTAATTTATCCTTATAAATTAAATCTTATAAATATCTCTTATATGAGATATCCTATCAATTTGAATTTTAAATTCAAACGTGATAGAGATTTAATTTATCCTTATAAATTAAATCCTATATATCCCTTATATATAGTGTATATATATGAATTTATATATATACGAATATAAATATAAATAAATATATACATCAACCCTGGATCATTCATTGAATCTAGACATGTCTTAGATTCAATGAATCTGGACATCATAGCTCGTGTTGGGCTATTTTGTGTGCGACCATGTAGGCCCATATGAAGTTGGCAGTGGACCATTTGCTATACTTGCCCACAAGTCGCAAGCGGTTTATAGCAAGACATAACGACTACCCAAATCATATGAGGATCGATAAACGATTTAACCTTGTATACAACCATATCATGTCCCTTCTGTCATATGATATTTTGGTCATGGATGAGGCATGGATAATGTCATCCTCCTATTCCTGACCGTTACTTTCTCGATCCCTGAGTAGTCTGACTATAGAAATGGAACTACCTTTCCATTACAGTATGGCCATACATTTCTCAGACTCACTCATCAAGGGGCCCAGTAATATCTCTCTACGAATGTGAGGGACAAATTCCATCTTGACCATTCACATTCCTCCGCATGAAAAACCACTAAGCCCAAACATAGTCTTTATGATCACTCGGTCAAAAGTGACTTCTGACTAGGTCAAAGTTGAGTGTTTGTCATGTAGGAATCTATGATGATCTCAGGTCAAAGGGCATAGTGACATGGTTTGTATATGAGAGAAGCTTATGACGTAACCCATGCAACTCTCACACCTTGTACTCTTACATATAACTATGACTTTGATTTATATCTCTATACATCTTCAAAGTCATACTGGTCTTATTTCATCTCTGCTCCCGCACAGATGATCGATCAAGGACATTTAGGATAAGATCATGAATTATCCAAGGATGGTCATCACAGTAAACATGCAAATAATATGATAACACAATTGATAAACTCATAAATCAATAATGTTTATAAGACAATGATTGGCCCCTAGGGCATGTTTTCCAACACATTGATCACCTTGAGAGGCTTGGATTTCCCATGAGCCAGGAGTTAGCTATGGATTTGATCTTGAACTCACTCCCAGAAAGTTATGACCAGTTTGTCATGAACTACAACATGAACAACATGGAGAAATCTATTTCTGAACTGCATGGGATGCTTAAAACTTCTAAGCCCAGTCTTAAGAAGAAGCCCAGTAGTGTTTTGATGGTTCAGAAAGGAAAGGGTATGGAAAAGAAAGGCAAAGGCAAGGGGAAGGGTCATGGCTCATCAGGTAAGACCAAAGAGTCAGGCAAACCTGAAACCAAGCATGCACCAAAGAAGGCAAAGCCTCCAAAGGAAGGAGTCTTCTTCTTCTGCAATGAACCTGATCATTGGAAGAGGAATTGCAAACTCTACCTCGAAGATTTGAAAAAGAACCAGAAGGATAGCGGGGCTATCGCTTCAGGTATTTATGTTATAGACATTCATCTTTCTACTTTCACCTCATGGGTATTAGATACTGCGTGTGGTTCTCATATTTGTACAAATGTGCAGGGACTAAAGGACAGTAGGAAGCTGAAAAAGGGCGAGGTTGACCTATGAGTTAGAAACAGAGCAAGGGTTGCTGCGTTAGCTGTATGCACTTATGAATTAGTTCTGCCCACTGGGCTTTTATTAGTTTTGAACAATTGCTATTATGTTTCTGCTTTAAGTAGTAACATTGTTTCACTTTCTTATTTAGATAAGGAAGGTTTCACTTCCATTGCTGGGAATAGTAGATGTTCTATTTATCGTAATGATATTTTCTATGCTCATGGTGATTTGCATGTTGATCATTACATATTAAATTTGAAACAACCCAATCATGGAAATATTTATAACATAACCGCCAAAAGGGTCAAACCAAACGATTTGAATCCGACATACCTCTGGCACTGTCATCTGGGACACAAAATGAGAAACACATTTCCAAACTCCATCAAGATGGATTTCTAAACTCATTTAATTTTGAATCATATGACACTTGCGAGTCTTGCTTGTTAGGAAAGATGACAAAGTCACCTTTCACTGGGCACAGTGAGAGGGCCACTGATTTATTGGGCCTCATACATACAGATGTGTGTGGACCGATGAACACAAATGCCAGAGGAGGTTATTCGTACTTTATAACATTCATAGATGATTTTAGCAGATATGGGTATATCTATCTGATGAAACATAAATCTTAGTCTTTTGAAAAGTTCAAAATATTTCAAAATGAAGTACAAAACCAGCTTGGCAAAATAATTAAAGCCCTTCGATCTGATCGGGGTAGCGAATATTTGATCCAAGAGTTCATAGATCATCTTAGGAGTTATGGGATAGTCTCACAATTGACTCCTCCAGGGACACCACAATGGAATGGCATTTCTGAACGGAGGAATCGAACACTATTAGATATGGTTCGATCCATGATGAGTCGAACAGATCTTCCGCCCTCCTTTTGGGGCCATGCCCTAGAAACAGCTGCGTTCACACTCAATCGTGTTCCATCTAAGGCAATTGAAAAGACTTCGTATGAGATATGGATTGGGAGGACACCTAGTTTATCTTTCCTCAAGATTTGGGGATGTGAGGTCTATGTTAAGCAACAAGCCTCAGAAAAATTAGCGCCCAAATCCTCAAGGTGCCTTTTTGTGGGATATCCTAAGGAAACCAAGGGTATTACGTCTACAACCCTGCTGATAACAAAGTGTTTGTTGTCAGAAATGGTATCTTTCTCGAACAATAATTTATCTCTAAAAGAACCAATAGGAGTAAGGTACACCTCGAAGAAGTTTAAGAGCTACAAGACACCACAGAACTGCAGATGGAAAATAGAGAAGACTCACAACAAGTTTTTGAGACTCCTCAAGTCACGCAAGGTCCACGAAAATCTAATAGGACATGACTTCAGCCTGAAAGATATGGATTTCTCATTTCTGATAGTTATGATGTGTTGCTCATTGAGAATAATGAGCCGACTACCTATCGAGAAGCTATAGTGGGACCAAACTCTAAAAAATGGCTTAATGCCATGAAGTCTGAGATGCAATCCATGTACGACAATAAGGTTTGGACCTTAGTTGACCCGCCTAAAGGTGTAAAAATTGTTGGGTGCAAGTGGGTTTTTAAGGAGAAAACTGACATAGATGGCAACATAAATGTCTTTAAGGCACGACTGGTTGCAAAAGGATTTACTCAAACTCATGGTGTGGACTATGATAAGACCTTTTCCCCAGTTGCAATGGCCAAATCAATCAGAATCCTCTTTACCATCGCAGCATATTATGACTATGAAATATGGTAGATGGATGTCAAGATAGCCTTCCTTAATAGAAAGCTCCTTGAGGACGTGTACATGACATAACCTGAAGGGTTTGTGCGTTCTGAGGACTCTGGTAAAGTGTCCAAGCTTCAAAGGTCCATTTATGGACTGAAGCAAGCCTCTCAGAGTTGGAATCATCGTTTTGATAAAGTAGTCAAAGAGTTTGGATTTCTTCAAAACATTGATGAACCTTGTGTGTACAAGAAGGTTAGTGGGAGCACAGTTGTGTTTTTGGTACTCTATGTCGATGACATCCTACTTATTGGGAATGGCATTCCTACCTTACAGATTGTCAAGTCTTGGTTAGGAAAGTCTTTCTCGATAAAAGACTTGGGTGAAGCCACCTACATCCTAGGAATCAGGATCTATAGAGATAGATCTAAAAGATTTCTAGGACTCAGTCAGAGTACATATATAGACAAAATACTGCATAGGTTCAGTATGCACGAATCAAAGAGGGGTTTCATACCCATGTCTTATGGTAGTCACCTCAGCAAAGATCTGGGTCCTAGTACATCTAATCAGCGAGATCGCATGAGTAAAGTTTCATATGCCTCAGCCATAGGATCTATCATGTACGCCATGTTATGTACTCGACCGGATGTCTCGTTTGCCTTAAGTATGACTAGCAGATATCAACAGGACCCTGGTGAGGGCCATTGGACTGCTGTCAAGAATATACTTAAGTACTTAAGAAGGACTAAGGATTTATTCTTGGTCTATGGTGGATTGGATGATGAACTCTGTGTAACTGGTTACACAGACGCGAGTTTCCAAACTGACCAGGATGACCAAAAATTGCAGTCTGGATATATATTCCTCCTCAATAATGGAGCAGTAAGCTAGAAGAGCTATAAGCAGGCCACTGTAGCAGATTCTGCAATGGAAGCTGAGTATATAGCAGCATCTGATGTAGCTAAGGAAGCCGTTTGGATCAGGAAGTTCATCACATAACTAGGAGTGATACCTACCATCTCAGATCCAATAACTTTGCTCTGTGACAATAGCGGTGCCATTGCACAGGCCAAAGAGCCTAGGTCACATCAAAGGACCAAGCATATACTTAGGTGATTTCATCTCATCAGAGAAATCAATGATAGAGGTGATATAAAAATATACAAAGTAGCAGGAGAAGATAATGTTTCCGATCCTCTAACAAAGCCGCTTCTGCAGGCAAAGCATAAGCGTCAGGTTAGGTCAATGGGAATTAGACAAATTAATGATTGTACCTAGTGAAAGTGGGAGGTTATTGGAAATCATGCCCTAAGGGCCAATCATTGTCTTATGAACATTATTGATTTCTCAATTTATTAATTTTGTTATCATATTATTTGCATGTTTACTATGATGACCATTCTTGGATAATTCATGATCTTACCCTAAATGTCCCTGGTCGGTCATCTTACGGGAGCACAGATGAAATAAGACCAGTATGACTTTGTGTTAGAAAATATGCCCTAGGGGCCAATCATTGTCTTATGAACATTATTGATTTATGAATTTATTAATTGTGTTATCATATTATTTGCATGTTTATTGTGATGACCATCCTTGGATAATTCATGATCTTATCCTAAATGTCCCTGGTCTATCATCTATGTGGGAGCAGAGATGAAATAAGGCCAGTATGACTTTGAAGATGTATAGAGATATAAATCAAAGTCACAGGCACATGTAAGAGTACAAGGTGTTGGATCGACCCGCCATGAGAGAGCTGCATGGATTACATCATAAGCATCTCTCATATACAAACCATGTCACTATGCCCTTTGATTTGAGATCATCATGGATTCCTACATGACAAACGCTCAGCTTTTACCTAGTCAAAAGTCACTTTTGACCGAGTGATCATAAAGACTATGTTCGGGCTTAGTGGTTTTTCATGCGGAGGAATATGAATGGTCAAGATGGAATTTGTCCCTCACATTCGTAGAGAGATATTACTGGGCCCTCAATGAGTGAGTCTGAGAAATGTATGGCCATACTGTAATGGAAAGGTAGTTCCATTTCTATAGTCAGACTACTCAGGGATTGAGAAAATAACGGTCAGGAATAGGAGGATGACATTATCCATACCTCATCCATGACTAAAATATCGCATGACAGAAGGGACATGATATGGTTGTATAAAAGGTTACATCGTTTATCGATCCTTATATGATTTGGGTAGTCATTATGTCTTGCTAGAGACCGCTTGTGACTTGTGGGCTAGTATAGCAAATGGCCCACTGCCAACTTCATATGGGCCTACAGGGTCACACACAAAATAGCCCAACACGAGCTATGATGTCCAGATTCATTGAATCTAAGACGTGTCCAGATTCAATGAATGATCCAAGGTTGATGTATATATTTATTTATATTTATATTCATATATATATAAATTCGTATATATACATTATATATAAGGAATATATAGGATTTAATTTATAAGGATAAATTAAATCTCTATCATATTTGAATTTGAAATTCAAATTGATAGAATATCTCATATAAGAGATATTTACAAGATTTAATTTATAAGGATAAATTAAATCTCTATCACGTTTGAATTTGAAATTTAAATTGACATGATATCTCAAATTTGATTTATGAGAATAAATCAAATATAGTCCCATCTTATCTTTATTTTAAATTAAATAAATAGGTGAATTAAATCTGTGGGACGGATTTAATATAAACATATTTATTTAATTAGTTTCTTATCAAATCATACAATATATGATATTGTATTAATTTTGGAATGAATATAGATTAATTCCAAAATCCAATTCGGTAGAGAAAAACGCAGAGCATCCTATACATCTGATTTTAGGAGCTACGTTTTTTGAACAACACATAACACAAAAGGCCAAAGGGAATCTGTAAAAGGTTTGCAGATAAGAAACTGCTGAAGTAGAGACGGAGAGGACGAATTGTTGAGAAAAGCCTTGGAGGGACAGGAGACGCTAGCACGTCATTCGTGGTTAGAATATTGTTCATGTGGATACCAGTAGAGGGAGTCGACCTGAGGCGTCGACTTCTTGCGATCAGAAAGAGAGCACGAGCCACGGAGAGAAGCTGTGGACGACTTCTTACGATCGAAAAGAGACCACGAGTCGCAGAGAGAAGTTGTGGAGGTCGTTGAGGAACACTCCGTCGACTTCTTGCGATCGAAAGGAGATCACCAGCCGCGGAGAGGAGCTGTGGAAGTCATAGAGAAACATTGAGGGTAATGCTTCTTCCCACTTGACTTAAACACATACGGTAGATCCTGGCAAGGAATGGAAAAATTTTTAAGTTAATTTTTGCTGCGTGTCTTCCAATTCCTTTCACTTTGAAGATGTATAGAGAAATAAATCACAGTCATAGGCACATGTAAGAGTACAAGGTGTTGGACTGACCTGCTATGAGAGAACTGCATAGGTAACGTCATAAGCTTCTCTCATATACAAACCATGTTAATATGCCCTTTGACCTATGATCATCATGAATTCCTACATGACAAACGCTCAGTTTTGACCTAGTTAAAAGTCACTTTTGACCGAGTGATCATAAAGACTATGTTCAGGTTTAGTGGTTTTTCATGTGGAGGAATATGAATGGTCAAGATGGAATTTGTCCCTCATATTCGTAGAGAGATATTACTGGGCCCCTCAATGAGTGAGTCTGAGAAATGTATGGCTATACTGTAATGGAAAGGTAGTTCTATTTCTACAGTCAGACTACTCAGGGATTGAGAAAGTAACGGTCGGGAATAGGAGGATGACATTATCCATGCCTCAACCATGACCAAAATATCGCGTGACAAAAGTGACATGATATGGTTGTATAAAATATTACATCGTTTAACGATCCTCATATAATTTGGGTAGTCGTTATGTCTTGCTAGAGACTGCTTACGACTTGTGGGCCAGTATAGTAAATGGCCCACTACCAACTTCATATGGGCCTACAGGGTCGCACACAAAATAGCCCAACACGAGCTATGATGTCCAGATTCATTGAATCTAAGACATGTCCAGATTCAATGAAAGATCCAGGGTGGATGTATATATTTATTTATATTTATATTTGTATATATATATTATATATATGAGATATATGAGATTTAATTTATAAGGATAAATTAAATCTCTATCACGTTTGAATTTGAAATTCAAATTGATAGGATATCTCATATAAGAGATATTTATAATATTTAATTTATAAGGATAAATTAAATCCCTATCACATTTGAATTTGAAATTCAAATTGATAGGATATCTCAAATTTGATTTATGAGAATAAATCAAATATAGTTCAGTCTCCTCTTTATTTAAAGTTAAATAAATAGGTAATTAAATATGTGGGACAGATTTAATATTATTTATTTAATTAGTTTCTTGTAAAATTATACAATATATGATATTGTATTAATTTCAGAATTAATATAAGATTAACTCCAAAATCCAATTCGGTAGAGAGAGAAAATGTATAGCATCCTATATATCTTATTTAGGAGCTGCGTTTTTAAAAAGGACACACATAGAACACAGAAAGGCCGAAGGGAAATCTGTAAAAGGTTTGTAGATAAGCAACTGTCGTAATAGAGACAAAGAGGATGAATTCTTGAGAAAGCCCTGGAGGGACAAGAGACGCTAACACGTCGTTCATGGTTGGAACGTTGTTTGTGTGGATACCAATAGAGGAAGCGGACCTAAGTCGTCGACTTTTTACGATCGGAAAGGGAGCACGAGCCGCGGACCTAAATCTAGAATTGTCAGCGACTATCACAATAGTATATAGGTTTTCTCCAAAACTTTTAACTATTACTGGACCAATCAAATTCATATGAAGCATTTGAAGTGGTCTTTTAGTTGAGACTATCTTCTTTGATTTAAATGAACATTTTGTTTGTTTTCCCATTTGATAGGCATCGCAAACAACATCATTTTCAAATTTAATTTTGGGTAAGTCGATTGCTAAATCTTTTCTAATTAATTTTAAAACTTGATTTATGTTAACATTAGCTAAAAGATTATGCCAAAACCAACTCTTATCTTTTTTCCCGCAAAATAATTTTTAGAAGGATTTGAATTAATAGAAATAGTATAACAGTTACTATCCCTTGGTGCTATGAGCTTTGTCTTCAATTGATCTTTGTTGAGTACCAAGTCTTTCTTGTTGACAATCATGCATTCGTCTAAATTAAAGATCCCACAATTATCCTTGTCTGCACTTTGACTGACACTTAGCAAGTTATGATATAGTCCATCCACATAGTAGACATCTTCAATTCTCATGCCATTCTTGCTTCCAATTTCTCCAATTCTAGCAATTGTTTCATATTGATTTCCTCCAAAATTGACTTTTTCTCCTTCTTTAGGTGAGTTTAAAAAATTTGTCAACATCTCCAGTCATATGTCTTGAGCATCCACTGTCAATATACCACTTAGTTGTCTTAGATGCTTTGAGACATGCCTACAAAAAGAATCATCTTATTTTAGGTACCCATATCTTTTTTGGTCCTAATTAGTTAGTTTGACATATTTTTAATTCACAAGTACCTTTACATACTGATTTTAATGTCCCGTAGGTACCCATATTCTTGTGATAACAAGAAGTAGCATTATGGCCCTTACGGTTGTAGTATGTACATCTAGCAAATGGATTGAAGGTATGAAAAGTTCAAAGATAATTCAAATATATTTTCCTCCATTTTTATTTTGCCTTATACTTATCTAGATTTTGATTATATCCAATTCCAGATTTGTCGAGGATACATCTCTGAAGATACATTAAGCATCTCACTACCTTTAGTAAATCTTTGAAGAGTTTTGGTTAACTTTTGATTCTTTTTTCTCATTCATTTCACACTTAGGCCAAGATTGCAAATGGTGTATTCTAAACATTTTGAATGTTGGTCTCAATTTGTTCTTCTAAAGCCTTTACTTTCTTTTTGGAGTTTACCAACTCCTTAGCTATTATATATAATTCATTTCTCATATCACTATATTCAGACAGAAGCACATCATAAGTGGGTTCAAGATTTATTACCTCATCAATTTTTGACTCTTCTTATTCGCAACTTCTTCTCGGTCACTTCCTTCTTCAACAATTAAGGATAGTCTAACTTGATGTGCGCAGTTTTCTTGCATTCATAGTAAATAATTTGATCATGTACTTCTGAGGTTAAAGTTGAAGGGAAATTCCTTTCTTATTGAAATTTCCTTCTAGCTCTATTTATGTAGAACTTCCAGAATCATTTTAGAAGAAGTCTCATTTTCTCATCTTCCAGCTCATCTTCATCACTTTCATGCCTTTATGATGTTTATCCTTTAAGTCCTTATTGTACCTACAGAGCGTAGCAACCAATCTCATTGCTTATCCTTTTGATTCCTCAATAGTTGTCACCTTCATATCCTATTCTCTGGTCAAGCCTTCTAGAATCTTTCTCACTCGATCCTCTTAGATGTATCTTTTGCCAAGTGCGATTAAGTGATTCATTAGATGTGAGAAGCATATTTCTATTTCTTTAAAGATCTCTCCCAAGTTTATCCAGAATAGCTCAAATTCGGTAGTCAAAGTGTAGATTATGCTTTGATTAACGTTAAACCTTCCTTCGTGGGCAATCTCCAAAGCTTCCCATATTTCCTTTATGGTCTCTAGGCTGGATACTCTGAAGTACTTTTTTTTAACTAAGAGCCCAGTTAGTATGTTGACAACCTTATCATTAAGTATGATTAGTTTCTTATCATCATCATCATATTCGCTTGGAGTCTTAAGAACACTTTCATTGGAACATATTTCCCTCCTTGAATTACGTCATGTTAGTCTTGAAAGAAACACCTAAGAAGGGTAGTTGGGTGTTTTAAAATTTTAACATAAATTTAAAATTCTTAAAGACAACCAGAGTACAATAGAGTAAAGATAATAGAGATTAGAAAGATATCACCGAACGATACAAGAATCAACACATGGCAGTTTATCCTGGTTCAGACCAATCAACTCTTTCTTTGTTCAACTCTTAGAGGCCTTCTAAGATTTTCAACTATACCTCAAGATTTGAACAGGCTCTTGGTACCTTAGTATAACAAGTGATCCTCTCAATCACTCCCCTTTACTTCCTGTAATGTAACAATCCCAACTTATGAGATCTACTCTCTTAAGTCTATAGAATGAATAAAAATTTTATCAATCGCTCTCATAAAGTATATATGATAATGAACATAAAGTACAAGAATATTGGGTTACAGAATAATGAATAAAGAACCAAAGAGTGAAATAAATTCAGTTGTTGTTCATCCTATTTCATTGTTGTTGAGTCTTACTTAAATAGCATTTATTTTGTTTTGTAGTCGTTAGACTAAAACTTGTAACTGTTAGAGTGAAGGCGTTATTGGTAGGTAGGCGAACATTTAATGCTTTGCTAGATGTATCAAGTTTCTGTTGACGTAGCCTTCATTATTTCAAACTTTAGCCATTTCCAAACACACTCAATCTCAAAGGATTTATTAGGAGTTTAAGCATTGATTAAGTATATGAACAATTAATAATCAATTCATATTATAAAGATCAAGTTCTAATAAGATTCAGATAGCTTTTAAAAAAATATACAGTATTAATCAATTAACTAATCGATTAAATATCATTAATTTGATCAATGTTTCAATTAATGAGAAGAACATAAAATAGAGCATCACATTGATCAGAATATTCAATCAAACTCAATATAATTTGATGAGATAAGTTTCTTTAGAGATTCATTAATGAATATAAATGAGAAATAGAAGCACCCTTAGTGATTAATTCAAACATATATAGTTCAAAGAATGATGCCAATAGTTTCATGTAAAGAGATGAATATCAGGGAAATTTATAATATTAATCAAACAATTAATCAATTATTGTAAGTTAATCAAATTCTTAGTTGATTAATATCTCTGGTGGATTGTCACATAAATCTTTTCAGAACATATTAATCAGACAACTAATAGATTAATATATATTAATAAAATACTTAATCGATTAATGAATTCAGATTTGATTTTCACAAAATGATTCTAAATTAATTAATCAAACAGTTAATACATTAATATAGATTAATCAATTATATAATCGATTAATAGAGTTTATTTTGACTAAAGGAAAAATAGTTTTGAATAAATTAATTAGATAGAAAATTGATTAATTATAATTAATCCATTAACTAATCGATTAATTAACTTATCTTTTCAATTCTAGATAGCAACTTATTAGTCAATTGATTAATTGACTTTCTTTTTTATAACAAAGAGCAATGTTATGACATTAATCAAATCTTCAATCAATTAAATGATACCCATTAATTAATTAACTAATAGATTAAGTATCATTAATCGATCAACTAATCCATTAACTTGATATAACTTCTTCTGTCACTTTTAGTATCGTTTAAAAACACTTGATTAAATGATCTTTTACATAAACAATATTTAGTTACTTTTCACATCATCAAAATATCATTGAGTATAGATTCTAACATGTCCCAAAGCTCGTACTTTGAAACCTTTATAAATATCTTCATTATCATCTTCTCGAATGTGAAATTTTCTCCATTTAACACCTATGTCTTTGTTGTAAAGCTTCCTTCTCGAATATTAGCTCTTGAGACAGTTAAGTCTATTTACAATAGACCTACTCTGATACCAAATGTTAGTTCTAATAGTTACACACAAGAGGGGTGAATTTGGTGATATTTAAAAATTTAAAAACTTTGGCAAAGTAAAATAAGTAAGAAGCAATTTCACCAAAAGATTAAAGGAAGAAGTTTGGACGACAGATTTATATTGATTCAGCCTTAATTACTTGGCCTACATCAAGTCCTCAGAGTTTCTTCTACATGTTCCATTATAACTCTAAGATTAATCAGGCCCTTGGCGCTTTATTATATCAACCGTGAGAATCCCTCTCACTACCCCTTATAACTAATAAGGTAAAATCCCCTCAACAGACCTACACTCTTAAGTATCTTAGAGAATGATTAAATACTTACAAGACTCTCTCTATAGATGGATTATGATAAAAATTGAAGTACAAATAATCTTTCTTAGAAAAATCCTCTGTTCACAAAATGTGAAATGGGGTATAACAGAGTATATCTGAGAATATAAATGAATGCTTGAATAAATGCGTTCATCGTAGGTAGTTGAGCTTCTTAACTCTGACATTCAATTTGTCTCATATTTATAGCTTCAACTTGTGAATAATGTTAGACAAATGTTTGAGTGAAGTTAAGACAAAGTCATTAGCGGTTTACAGCAATTGGTAGTAGCATTTAATGCACTTCTGACAAATTTACTTTTTACCATAACTTCATCGTTCGAATGTTCTCTTTAACGTAAAATAACTAGGAAGAGTGAGAGTAATAGGTAATGAGTTAAAATTATATAGGAATGATTACTCAATGTCTAAACTAATTTGTTAAAATATGGTCTAAAATTTTTTTGAATATATGATGTCATTTATCGAAGTGTTCATCGAAAAGATAGCTTATCGAAGAGGACTTCAATAAGTCTTTGACTAATTTGTAATGAACAGCTCCTCATTTTATTGATAAATAGTCTATTCGAATAGCTCTCAAAAAAATATCATATGTTAAATCAAACTTGAATTCATTTCATTAAATCTAATTTATTGAACGGTTATTCGAAGAATAACCTTATTGAATAGCTTATCAATAAATACTTTAAAAGATAACTTCTGATTTCCAAACTTTATATTCAAAAACATTTTATTTCAAATCACTTCAAGTTTGTCTAAGCAAAATGATCTCTGTTTATTGAAGTGTTCTTCTATAAATTTTCTTATTGAATAATACTTCTATAAATTGAGTCTTGAAATATGATTTTCTTAACTGATTTGATATTTATCGAATAACTTATCGATAAATTGAGTCTTAAAATATGATTTTCTTAACTGATTTGATATTTATCAAATAACTTATCGATAAACTGATAAGTTTTCAAAATAGAGAGAGAAACCAGTTAATTTACTTCATTTATCAAATACCTTATCGATAAATTCATTTATGATCAATGCTTTGATAAGTTCATTTATGATCAATGCTTTGATAAATTCATTCTAGAAATAGTTTTCACAAAATTTTCTAATATAAGTCTTTATCGATCAATCCATTATTCGATAAATATTTCAAAAATTTTACTCATACAATCCTTTGAGTTAATTTTTCATTTATCAAAGGCTTCTTCGATAAACCTCTTATAGAATAAGTCTTCAAAGAAACATGGTTTTTAAAACATGACTCAAAATTTTCAATAACAAATTCTATTGTTCATTTATCAAAGCCTTTATCGATAAGTAGGCTTATCGAATAGGGCTTCAATAAATTCATTTTAGAAAATATATTGACATCACAAATTTCTTTATTATTTATCAAAGAGCTTATTGATAAATACTCTTATGAAAAACATATAAGCTAAGATAAATCATTTGTCATCAATAAAACACTAGAGTATAACAACAATATATTTAATCGAAGCTAAGTATGTAGCAGTGGTAAGTTGATGTGCACAAGTGTTATGGTTAAAGCAACAACTATAAGGCTTAGGAATCCAATTCAAGGAAATACCAATTCTCTGTGATAACACAAGCACCATCAACTTGTCAAAGAGTATGGTACTTCATTCAAGAACTAAGCACATTGACATAAGGCATCATTTTATTAGAGACCATGTGCAAAAAAAATAATATTAGTATGGAGTTTACTCCAACTCATCTACAACTGTCTAACATTTTTACAAAGCCTCTAGCAAAGGAGCAATTCAATTACATCAAAAAAAAATTGGAAATGTTGAATCCCAATGAATTGTAAAAAGATTATAAACTTAAGTCTCTTTATTATTAGTTCATATCTCCTATTTTGATGATTACTAACTTAAAAATCGGAGTATTTAGAATTTTATTTTGCATGAAAGTTACTTATAGTTGATCGATAAATACTTTGATAAGAGGGTTATTTAAAGAAGACATCGATAAATGAAAAATAAACTGGTGAAAGAAGTAAGAAATTTATCAAAGAAGTCATCGATAAATGGTATTATCGATAAGATCTTAAAAATGAAGTAACTTCTTCATTAAGCATAAGGGTAAGATTTATCGAACCACTTGTTGATAAATACTCTTATCGATAAGGGCTTTGATAAAAAGGAGGTAAAAGAGAATTTACTCCTTTTCTTCAATAAATAGACCTTTATCGAATAGCATCTAGATAAGGAAATTTATCGAAAAGCCCTTCAATAAATGAACTTAGTGAAATTGTGAAGTGTCAAGTGCTAACATTTATCGAACAACTTTTCAATAGGTGTACTTATCGAAAAGTCCTTCAATAAATCCACTAATTTGGTAAAGTTGTTTTAATCATTTTATCGATATTTATTGATAAACACTTTGAATAGGGGTCTTATCGAAGTGCTTATCCATAAACCATCAGTTATAAAAGAAAAATTTGACCGTTACTATGTCAGTTCATCTAAACCTTATTCAAAAATCTTCACTTTCTCAATAATCGAAACTTCATAACCATCTTCCAATCTTCAATTTGCATCTTTAAAGCTCCCAAATCTTCCTCCCTAACTTCTTATACTGATCTTTCTCCATAAATTTCTCATTTTCTCATCGAATCTGCTCCTCAACACGCTCAATTTAACGGCAAAATGATGAGAACTAAGAATGTGAACGCTGAGGTGATGGCAGCAAAGGGAAGAAGCTTGCAACTCCTTCTAAATCAAAATACATGACTAAAGTCAAGAACGATGTAATTCCTCTACCACGGGAGACAACCACTCCAAATGATATAACACAAAAAATCATGACACAAGGCAGAGTGTTCAGTAACCTTCAAAGAGGAAGAGGCACATCTTCTCTACGGTTTTTGAAGAGTCTGAGGACACCCACTAAGATGTCAACCTTAATCAAGCATACAACATTGCCATCAATGTTGATCTCTCTCCATAATCCACCTCATCTGCCCCTACTACTTCTGATCAAAGATGGAAGCAAACAACAAGGAGAGAAAGAGATTACTCCTCTTAAGGTACATATGTACCTATATATGTTCCTACTACCTCTCTTCCTACCTATTCATACTCCTGCTTCTACTGCTTTACTTTATGGGGATTTAGATAAAGGGGTTGATAAGGGCAAGTTTAAGGTTGAGTTTGCTGAGATAGAGTTTTGTCATGTAATCTATGTGAATCTAGACTACCTTAAGTACAATGACAAAACCCCGTTAGACCTCTCAAACCTAATGAAATAATATGAAAATTGGTTAGAAATCAACCTATCTTATAGCCTAAAAGTAGTGAGAAGATTCTATTATAAAATGAAGATGTTTAATAAACTTTTTTAAAATAACTTTTTTTTATAAACTTATCAAAAAAGTATTTATCGATAAATCATTCGATAAATAAGAAGGAAATTATGTTATGGAAAACTAGTTTACAAAAGATATTTTTGAAGGCTCATTCACTAAATGTACTTATCAATAAAGACTTCAATAAAATACATTTAAAATTAGTTTATGAAACCTATGCAAAACTATTTATGTAAAAGGACTTATCGAAGTATTGATTGATAAAAATATTTATCAATAAAGGCATTTATCAGTAATTGAAACCTTAGTTTCATAAATTTTGTGAAATCTGTTTCAAAAGGCATTTATTGAAGCATTTATCGATAAAGACTTGGATAAATTAGTCAGTTAATTTAGTTTCTAAAATTCTATCTATTTTCAAAGGAATTTATTGAAGTACTTATCGATAAGCTATTAGATAAATGAGGAGAAAATGTGAAGAAGTACATTTCAAGCTTCATTTATTGAAGTATTAATCAATAAAGACATTTATCGATAAAGACTTCAATAAAGACACAAGTAGAAAACTTAGTTCCTGAAATTTTGTGAACTTTGTTTACATTTGTTGAAGCATTTATCGATAAGCACTTCGATAAATAGTCTAACAAATAGAGAAAATTTAGTTTTTTGAAATTGATTTAAAGAATGATCCTTTGAAAATGATATTAATGATATTATGAAATCTTGTTTCTAAATATATTACATAGTTTGAGAAAAGATTAAATATTAAAGAAAGTTTAAAAGTCTATTCTTCAGGTATTTATTGATAAATTATTCGATAAGCCTATTTATCGAAGAACACTTCAATAAATTAGCTATGTTGTTAACATTTTGAAAATAGTTTTCTTGATAAATATTTTGATAAGTCTGAACCAAGCCTCTATTATCAAAAGAATATTGTTCGAAAAATATTTCGATAAAACTGGTTATCGAAGTATTATTTGTTAAGAGTCAATATGTTTCAATACAAAAATGTTTGATATTTATCAAAACTCTTTTCAATAAGGCTGGTTATCAAAGTATTATTCGATAAGAACTAAAAGTGTTTCAATGCAATATGCTTGATATTTATTGAAGTCCTTTTCAGTAAGACATCTTTTTGATAACATACTTTGATAAATTCAATTGATCTTTGAAAAGATTTTCAAACCAAACTTTGACAGAATTTGAAGTTTCAATCTAAATAATTATGAATCAATTGTTATATGCTTAACCTCTTTGTATTCTTTTATGAAACATATTTACATATCATTTTCGAGCAAAGAGAAGATCAAATGAAGAGTTCCATCAAAAAGCAAAAATATGTCAAAATACATTAAATGCGTCAACCATCAGCAACCTACGGCTTTATTTCTTTAACAGTAACATTCAATGTGTCTAACGGATTTTTAAAGAACTTTATTATAAAAGAAACTGAAGTGAATGCTAGAGTTAAGAAGCTCACCAACCTCGATCAAACTATAATTATTCAAGCATTAATTCTTTCATTCAATATCCTCTGTTTTACCCTATTTCACATTCTATGAACAGAGGAATTTTCTTGTGAGAGAAATACTGAGATATTATATTCTTCAATGTTTTGCATAATCACTCTAGTCAAGAGAGAGTTGTACTTTTCATTTATTATCAAAGATACTCAAGAGTAGGACTCTTTAGTGTGATTGTTATCTTACGGATAGATAAGGGGGAGTGAGAGAGATACTCTCAGTTGATGTACTGAGACATCAAGTACCCAAGAATCTTGGAAGATTAGTGAAATACTCAGAGGAATTCTGAAAACTACACGTAGACTAAGTGGTTGGCCTAAACCAGTATAAATCTACTGTGCAATTATCTTCTTTCTACTTCTCTTAGTGTAATCATTCTATACTTAATCTTTTTATTTCATTTTAAAGTTTTAATTTTTAAATATCACCCAATTCATCCTCTCTTGGGTGAAACTGCCAAACTAACAGATAATATTGTTAGTTAGTGGCTACTATTGTTTGTTATTTAAGATTGTTTATATTTAAGGGGAAATTTTTCAAAATTTTTATAAAATAAAAAAGGTGTTCCCTATTTAATTTGGCAAGTACTATGTTCAATAATGAAGTAGAATTGATCATAGTTAGATAAAATCTAAGAGAATTGCAAGAAATGTGATAATGGGGTTGAAAGGTTTCATAAATTTGTTAAGATGAATGCTCCTAAGAATAGGGATGGGTTGTATTCATGTCCCTATATCAAGTGTTTAAACATTAACCGGTTGAACATTTTTTATATAAAAGAGCATGTTATATATGGTGGGATAAATTTAAGGTATGATCTGGCATGGTGAAATTACAATGACTCCTTTATATGAAATTGAGGAAGTCAAAAGTAATAACTTTGGGGATAGAATTCTAGACTTGTTTCATGATATTGAGGCCAAGTCCCTTCTATAATTCTCTCTGATATGTGAAAGTTTCTGCAGTGATATAGAGTTGCCATTGAATCTGGGGAGTAAAGATGAGTACACAAAGTTAAAATTTATGTTGTGTTTGATGAACTTAAAATCAAAAAATAGTTAAACTGATTCTAGTTTGACAGAGTTGCTTGAGTTATTGAGTTATGCATTTCCTTAAAACAATACTCTTCCAAAAGGAATATATGGGATAAAGAAAATTTTGTTCCTGATGAGTTTGTCATATAAGAAGATACACATGTACTTGAATGATTGTGTACTGTATAAAAATGAGTATGAATGGCTAAATAAGTATCCTAAATGTGGCACTTCAAGATATAAAGTGAAGAAAGGCAGTGCCAATTTTGATGAAATGACCAAAGGCTTTAAAGGTGTTGTGGTATCTTCTAAGAATACCACAGTTTAATCACTTGTATAATAATGCCACATATGCAAAGAATCTTAGATGAGACTATAATGAGAAAATAAGTGATGAATAATTTTGTCACCTAGCTGATTCTACTCAATGGACAACTTTAGGAATTGATTACTACTACATAATTTGCTAGCTAAAATTTGGATTGTCTAAACTTTGTAGAATACGGAGTGGTAAAATATGAAAATAAGAGAAATAGTAAAAAAATGAACACAACATTTCCACAGCGGTTATTTAAAAAATCATCGTGAAAAGAACCAGAAACTGCATTTCTAAAGGAACTTTCCATGAAATTTATTCTTAAAAACCACCGTTAAAAATTCACTTTTAATGGCGGTTATAAAATATTACTTTTATCTATGCCAGTAACCACTATACTCATAAAACTGTCATTCAAAGCCTCTTTTAAGTGCCGTGCAGGCCTTTTCTATAGTAGTGTATTGTGTTTTCCAACACACTATGTCAATTGATATCAATTCGAGATGATCACAATCATAAGAATAAATAATACATTTGCATATATCTTACAAAAAGTAAGGAATAAAGTACATTTACATACCTTCATATGATGAATAAGAATCTCCATATGATCAACAAACATACTAAGTCATCTTTCACTATAGTTAAGAGCATTAACAAATAATTCGTGACTCAATTGGTTAGAGCCTCGTGCTGATAACGTATTATGAAACTAACCAATGAAAAAAACAAAGTATAGAGAAGAGATGGAGACAAAAGAATTAGAGAAGTAGCTTGTATTCTTCCACTTTATTTACAACAGAAATGGCATGCCTTATTTATGCACATAGTCTTACACATAGTTTACACACATACTTAATGATAAGTAATGGACAATATAGTCCATGAATATAAGTGGGAGGTAAATTACAAGTTTAGTGGAATAGTGGAGGAGTAATAAAATAATGGGAGTTACTTGAGAAAGTTGAAGAGGAAGAGGGAGATGGAGATAGACATCCACACCATAATATTCATAACAAAGATGTCTCATTAAGAATTTCTAAACCACTCCCAATTGACTTTATTCTCTTGTTGAACCAATCCAAATGTAAGTGGAAATATTCAGTCATTGGCATCAATACCAATTGTTGTGAGGAGAATACCTTTCACTTTTTCTTACAAAAAAGTACCATCTAGCCTAATGAACGGCCTGCAACCAGCCTTCCACCTAACCTACAAGTTAAATAACAGAAAAATATCATAAACCAAGGAAATCAATAAAATGTAAATAAATAACACAAAATATCATTGAGCTTACCTTGGAAGCATTAAAGCATACATATATTCTATTGAATACTCTTCTCCCATGTTCCAAAGCTTCTATGCTTACCTCTAACACTAACATCCAAACCTGGGTCCGAAGTTCTTAACTCATTACAGTATGCTTCTAAATTCCTAGACTCATCCTTGTATTTCCTTCCATTTCCTCCATTATCAACCTCTTTGCTCTCTTACATTTATTGATGCTCACATGTAGCTTAAGCTCATCTTCAACATCCTTTTTCATATCACTTGCTTTGTATTGTGGACTCTCCTGAATCCTGTTTTTAAAGTGCATAACTAACCACTTTGCACTAGCTCTTGGTTTCTTAAAAGCTCGAAGGCATCTATGCTCGTAACATAGTTTTTTTACTTTCAATCCAAAGTTTGGCCCATCTTTTGAAGCATACATCTGGAAAGGACATCCTTTTCACATATAGCTTTTATCCTAGACGAGTCACTCTTTAATATTCTCAATTTAACCCCTTCTACTATTGCATATTGGTCAATGGCCTCTTAACTTCTTCAATGTTGGCAAATGCCATGCTCAACATGAGGAATGACACTTTCTGTGATCCTTGATGGTCAAATTCATCATGTTCTGACCCTTTCTCTTCACCTTCAAATTCTTCATTTAGTGAATATTCATCATCACCTTCATATTCTTCGTATAATAACTCTTCCTACTCACAATACGGGTCAAATGAGGCCTCTGTTGCAACAAAACATATTGTAATTCCCATAGGATTGGATTCATATTTATATGCAATGATGGTGTTTAATTATAACAAAACAGATTGTAAACAAAAAATAGATTGTAAGAAAGCATGTTTGTTATAATATGTATGTTCCAAGATTAAAGTGTTTTATATTTACAACTTTTAGTCGTTACTTGTATATATCTATTCAAGACATTCTAGCTATGTAAACCTTCTTCTTTTTTATAGTTGTATGGGTCTGTGAAAAAACAAAGTTGCAAATTTAAAAAACAAAGTTACAGTTTCTCACAAGCTAATCATGTGATTCTATGAGGTTGAAGCTGAATTGTTTAAAAAACAAAGTTTCAGTTTTAATGGTCATGCCTCCCTAAGAGAAATTGAGATATATGAATATATAAAAAGATATGAGATCGAAGTATGAATATACAAACAACTTCTTCATCGAAACTATGTAAGAAGTCCTATGTTCGAAATTAACAGGGATATGAGACTTACCTAGTTGTCGAAACAGCTTCTTCGTCCCCACTCCCCATCATCTTTGTCAACCTCCAAGTCATCCAAGTCCACCTCCAACTCATCAGAGTCCGCCTCCAGGTCACCCGATTCCACCTTCAAGTCATATGGGACCACTGCTACATCGTCTTTGTCCACCTCCACATCATATGGGTCCTCCGCCAGATCGTCTTCCCATCACTCCGAATCATCTCCTAGATTCGCATCTTCTCTCATTTTCTGCTTAAAAAAACCCCTGACAACTAAACCCTACTTTCAATCTGCGGCATCCAAGACATATAAGGAATAAAACAAACACAAATAGATTCTTACCTCAATCGATTTCTTTGAACACCACGATAAACTTCACCAGCTTTTCAGTCGGCCACTTGAGTGTTCTCAAATGGGGATAGCAAGCCCTAATTTATTTTGTGATAGATTGCTTCCTTTTCAATTGACAAATTCCCCTATTAAAATTGAAAGAGATACTAGATAATAAAAAGCTGTTTTAAATAAAATAAAATTAATTATGTAAATAGCCATGTCATCTGCTTATATGTAATTACCAAGTCATCAAATTATCATTTAACAGTCAACTTTAATAAATCTATTAGTGTGTGTATGATCGCTCCATTTTAAATATTTAAGAGCTTAAATTATATCACAAATTATATTAAAACACTAGACACACATTAACTCTTTAATTATTGGTGTTTTGTTAATAATGACTAGGGAAGTACTCTATATTATACCATAAATAAGCATTACTGCTCAGTAACCGTGTGAAATTCAGAGCCCGGCTGTTTCATTGAGCTTTTTCAGTTAATGTAGCCCATCAGTGTTTACCTTAATTTCTGAGTCCCTTCCTCTTGATTAATCCTTCTTTGATTATCATATTATACTACTTAGTAACTATATAATGTTTTATTACAGGTGTAAAAAACTAGCTTATCTCTTGTAATTATAAAATTAGCAGTAACCTCGTGCAATTCAGAGCCAGTCTGTTCTTTCGGTCATTGTACCCCAATATGTACCTTCATTTTTGCTTTAAAATACACGTCCACTCACTCTTAAAAGTTAAAAGCAAAACATTGTAGTATGTATAAAACAATTAAAAAAATTGCACGCAACTGAAGAACAAAAATGAAACTATACGAGTAGTATTAATTTTCAGTTTGCTATCTGAATACATTTATTAATAGTTAAAAACACGTAGTAATGTTCAGATTTTATGTTACATACATATATATATGCTTTTTAAATAAATTATAGACATGTAAATAAAATAGAAAATCTATAAAAAGGCATACTATATCTATACTATTATTTTAAAGTTTTTGGGCACATTTTATTTAACTTCATGTAATTTTATTTGTTTATATAATTAACATGATTTATAATACTACTAGTTCATGTTTCAGTTATATTGTGAACAATTCTCATAATGTGATTTTTTTTTCATTCATAATTTTGAACTTTTGACCTTACTTAAGGGATTGTGTCCCTTACACTCCCCTTAGTCACTATTGGCTATACAATTTTAATTTTAAATATTTTATTCATTTTAATAAAAATTTAAATATTAAAAATGAGTACAATAAGGCCAAAAATTTAAATTTTTATTTCTTATGCATGAGAACGTTTAACCCTCCAGTTCTATATGTAAAACTAGTATAAGTATTTATTTTAATATTAAATATAAAATTTTAATTCATTTTATCTTTTAAATTTATAAATTGTCCCTAAACTCACTCTATTAATTGTATATATTAAAAAAATATTTTTCTGTGGAAATGATTAGAAATGATACTTTAAAAAAATCAATATATAATTTTTATAAATAATAATTTAATTAATTTTATTATTATTATAAATTAGTTAATATCTCTTATAATTAGTGAAAATAGATTTTTATCACTTAAACACCAGATTTTGAATTCGAGTCTATATAAATATTAAAAATATTTTTAAGAAAATTATTTTCAATTATACCAAACAATATTTGAAGTTTATCTATTTAAATAGTTATATAAAAAATAGTTATCTAACTCCCATATATGAAAGAGTATTTAATTTATGCAGTGGAATTGATTAGTCATTGTGGGTGCACTCATGGCTGTATGGTTTGAGAGGTTGTTTGTGGAGAAGGTTTTACCTTAATTTGTACGTTAACAAGAGCATCAAGACAACTTTTAAACGCAACATAGTATCAGAGCATACCATACAATACCATATTGGCGCACAAAATCACTAGTCAATTAATCAATTATTTAAGAAAGGGAAAATATGTAGATTCTTCTCGGGAACCGTGAAGATTCTAAGGAACGATTATAATTTGTGATTAAAAAATTAAGTTCCTTTAGTTGACGTACATGCACATGTAATAAGGGGTGATTAAGAATTAATTGTTTGAATGATTTGTCCTTTATGCATATCGCATAAGTATATGGAGATTCGTCTTCTTCACTTTTGGTGCTGGCCAACCCAATCCCATTTGCTTACTTACAGGCATGCATACGGTCCAGCAACAATATAATGTGTCTTAGTGAGCAAGTCTTGTATAAATTTATTACTACTCCAAGTCTTTAATATATAATAAAATAAAAAATTATTTTTATTTTTAAATATAAAGCATATTTTATATATTTATTAATTTATTTATAAATTATTCATATTTATACTCCCTCAATAATAATTAAATAAAATTATCTATGTGCAACCTACAAGTCATAGGTTATATAGTTTATGCCTTTAACTTCTTTTTAATAAGTAATATTTTTTTATTAATTTTAACTAATTTTTTGAATTACATATAAGTCTTGGCACAGCAATAAGATTTTTTTTCTGTGTAACTTAGAGATTATAGATTTAAATCCTAAAAATAATTTAATTTAATTAATTTAATATTAAGTACATCTATTATCCTCCCTTGCATTACTAGTACAAAATAGACTTTTTAAAATCATATTTTTAAATCGGTTCTTACGGAAATGATTTTAAAAAAACTTACTGATAGTATTTTTATAAATAAAGGTAAAATATTTACACCTAATATAAATATGACCGGTGTAAAAGAAATGAGCAATGTCATTTTTGTAAATAAAGGGAAAATATTTACACCTGATGTACACATGACCAGGGTAAAAGAAATGAGCGATGCCATTTTTGTAAATAAGGGTAAAATATTCTGCACCTGATAGAAAGGCATCCGGTGTAGAATGTCCTTGTATAAATATTCTCCACCTGATGTACACATAACAGGTGTAAAAGATGAAATATTATATACATGATATAATGACATCCGGTGTAGAATTTTATTGCTATTAAAAATTTGACAAAATGCCTTAATTTTTTGTGATTCTTTATCTTCACAAATCACATCGTCGTCAATAGAGAAAACCAAACAAGGGAAAACACATGGTGATAAGAAGATCCGCCTTCATAACACACTATTTAAAGCTCACTGAAGAAGAAGATCTAAGTATGCGATGACCCATACATGTACTCGTCATTCTCTATTATTGAAGTATGTCATTCTCACCTCTAAAACTCACAAAAAAAGAAAACCCATATCTGAAATGGTGGGTGTCTATTTTTTTTATTTTTTTCTTTTTGGGTTTTGTTTAAATATATTTCTGTTCACTTTTGACTAGGTAAGTCGGAGGAATTGTGACGATATTTTTGCGATGTCTTCAATTAGGTGACGAAGTTTCTAGATTTTTATTTCTGTATATATATTTAGATTTTTCTTTCATTGATTTCTTAGTTCTATTTAAATATATTTCTGTTTGTATTTGAGTAGGTAACCCAAAGGAATTGTGACGATATTTTTGTGATATCTTCAATTAGGTTATATTGTTTATAGGTTTTCATTTCTGTTTATATATCTGAGTTTTTGTTTCTTTTGTTTATAGGTTCTCTGGCTTTTTCTTTCTTTCTCTATTTTGTTCTCTACTTGTTTTTTACAGGTACCTATTATTCTTCATCATTCTCCTCCTCCTTCAGATTTATGACGAAGAATGAAAGAATTTTGGTGCTTTAATGGAGAAACTAGTTTAAAATCTTATCTAATTTGAATCCAAAGTTTTTCAATTATGAATTTTTATTTTATATTATTTTTTAAACCGGTTGTATAAACTAACTAGTTTAAAAAGGTTAATTTTCTACACCGATTGTATACAATTAGTGTAGAATATCATATTTTTTACACGGGATATTTCTATACCGTATTTAGTTCGGTGTAAAAGTATATTTTCAACTAATTTAAAAAATCTATTTTCTACCAGTGCATGCACTGCATCAAGAGCTTTGTAGGTCAAGGAACTAAAAACTAGACTGAGAATTGAATTGGTTGAAGAAGTGATTCAAGGTCACTTGTATGCTATAATCATAGTTAAATTGAAATCAAATCAATTATAATTAAAATATATTAAAATATTATATATATATATATATACACACACATATATATATAATCTTAAAAAGAGGTAATATTTAAATAAAAATAAATTAATTTATAAGTAAAATATAAATATGATTTGCTATTATCCAAAACTCTTAATCACATCAATTTTTATCTAACTAATCAATCGAACTTGGGTTTTAATACTATGTCTTAAATTCCTGAGATGTTGTTTCCCTTCAATTTGGACACGTAACATACATATAATTTTTGAAAAAAAAGTGTGGGGCTTAGGCAAACACATAGCTGCACCAATGCTATAAACCAGTAGTAGTACATATAATTATACATACTCCTTATAAAGAAAAATATAAAATAATATTTCTCTAATTTTTAATATATAATTTATTTAATTAATTTAATTTTAATTAAAAATATATTTAAATTAATTAACATAATATTTTTTAAATATTATAATTATCTTTTTTATTTTTTACTTAATTATATTTAAAAAATATCAATATAAATAATTTAATAAATATAAAATATATATTATATTTAAAATTAAAATAAATTCACCCTTATGTCATGTATATTCACGATGAGTACTAAATAGTGGCGGGTGAAGATTGTAGCACGCGCCACGCGGTATGCTAGACTAGATCCTGTGAGGGGGGGAGGGAGGGAGGGAGGGAGGGCGTTTTTCCAATACTCTAGGGACACCTTTCTAAAGTGAAGACCTCCCATATCCCAAGATTTGATCACTTTGCTTTTATCTTATTTAAATATTTAATTAACCATATCAATGGTTCTTATTCTTCCTTTGACTGACGTATTGCCACCACCAACTTAAAAAGCCTTTCTGTTAACACTGCTCTCATTGCCTCTCATTTCCTTCTCTAGCCAGCCAGCCACACAGCACACAGAGTACCTTTAGTTCTCCATCGTTAACTTAAAAGCATATACCTTTCTCCCCTCAATTTTATGCCCCCAAATTAATAATAATTAACTTTTTCAGGGGTTTAATTTTTAATTAATTAATTAATGGGGGGCATCATGCTGCTAATTGAAAGTCGAAACTAGCACAGGGCCTATATTAATTACTACTACCACTACGCTTTTGCAAAATTGCCATACTGGCAACGGTTACCAATGAAGCAGCTCGCATTATAGCTTTTAATTTATTAGTTTTATGCTTAAAAGCAAGTTTTTGAGTGTTGTGAAATATTGTTGGCGGCACATTGGACTTAATCACACAACCCTAATTATCTTGTATATAATAAAACATTAAATTATACTAAAATTCAACAAAATTTTGAATCTCGAATAAATAACTATTTTAACTTTTAAAATTTCATAATAAATTTCCATAAGTTTTCGAGTATGTCCAAATAATCCCTTGTTATTAATTATATACTCTCTTAAATTTTATTTTTATATATATAAACCTTCAAATTTTGATTAATATATAAATAATCTCTCTAAATTTTAAAATGTATACAAATAAGTAATGTATAAAATCAATAGTGAGAGTTGATGTATTAATATAAAATTAAAAGTATTAAAATTGTATTAAAATTTAAATAATTTCTAATATCCTTATTAATTATACTGAACTCTATCATTATATTAATTTTATTCTCTCCCACTATTTTTATTAAATAGGAATATACATAAATAATAATAATTAATACTCCTTAAAACTAAATAACTAGCATTATAAAAAGGGCAGAAAATACTTATTAATTGATACTTTATAATAAAGACCAATAAGAGTAATACAAGTTAAGAAAGTTTAGATATCTCCTTAGATTTTTATGTTATGTAAATAGATCACCACCTGTAATTTTAAAACTTTATATATAGATCCCTTTAAACTTTGATATTTATATTGACAACTCACATAATAATAATTTTTCTTATTACTTATATATTCATATATCTTAATGTTTAGGAAATTTATATGCATACAAAAATATAATTTAAAAAGTATATAATTGATGGTTGAAGATTATTAATCATATGGAATTAAGAGTTTAATTAGGTGGATTCATTATTGAGTTGTAAAGATTTAAAAGGTTTTTTCTTACGTAATTTAAAGATTATGGGACTTTTTTGTAATTTTGTCGTAATATAATTATTAATGCTTAACAACATTGGGACGGCGATTAAATTTGACAATAATGCTAATACCATTGAATGATGCGGACGTGATTTAACTTCGACCCCGAAATGATGGGAAAAGCCAAATATCCCGCACACGAAATTTGCTTCTTTTCCTTCACTTCATCCGTACTTGGTGGGTCCCATCCTGTTTCCTGTACATCGCAGTAGTGTAATATTAGTAAAGTAATAATTTGAAAAATAGGCCCCACTTTCCGTTCTGAAAATGATCATGGAGTTTTGAAATGACAATAGTAACTTTATTAGGGTTTCGGCTTTCTTTACTCCAGGATTTCAATAAAAAACATTGATTAAATTTTTTACCATTTTTCCCTTCAAGAATGAAAATAATAATAATTAATGAAAATATTCCTCTAGAAATAATAATGCTACTTTTGTAATGGTACCCTACAAATTTAATTAATAAAAATAATCTGATAAATTTTAATACACATAAATATCGATATTATGCTAATTTTATGTGTACTAAATATCATAACTTTAATTTAGGTTATTCTAAGCAATTGCATTTTAAATTGAAGACTTTTCTTTGATTTTATCTAATATTTTACATATGCTACTCCCTTTTATTCTTAATATAAAACATACATAATTAATTTTGATAGATTAAAGAAATAAAATCAAATGGTAAATTATAATAAATGTGATATAATATTTCTAAAATATTGATGTATAACATTAGATTATATATCAATTTATAAATTAATAAATTAATTTAAAAAATAGTAAATATGAGAAGTAAAATTGATTAAATATTATATTTATGACTAAATCTAAAATACCAACTAATTCATATATTAAAGACAGAAGATAATATCACTATATTTATAAGTTACTTGTACATTATTATCGCATATCAAAGAATACATTAAATTGATAAAAGTTTTTACATATACCCTTGTTAAAGAAAGAATATTAAAAAAAGTTATTAATTACCCTACAAGCTTTATATTCAAAACAGGGATAAAATTAAAAAAAATATAATTAGTTACCCTAAAAATCATATTTAGGAATAAATTTTTCTTCTATACAAATGACTTACATATATGAACATAGTAGTATCTATTACTAACAATTTTCTTTAACTTCTATGCATAACTTCTTAGGGAACGTCATGATTCCAATTACTTAATTTGGTCTTAATTATAATAATGAGATTAAAGGTTATATTTAATTATAAATATAAAATTTCAATATATTCTATCTCCTAAAATTATATTTTTTTTAAAAAAATCTCTATGTGATTGCACATATTAGGAATATTTTTACTAAGAGTAGTTTAAAATGTACATTATTAAAGATAATATTTTACAAAAATCAACATATAATTAATTTAATTAATTTTTTTAGTCTATTTAAATTAGTTAAATAGATTTTATAATTAAAATTGAAGATAGTAATAAATTTTGTAATCATTGAAAAAATAGACGACAAGAGAATTAATCAATTGAGTGAGGAAGATTTGTGCTTGGGTGTGAGAGTGTGAGAAGAAGGGTCACGAGGATGAGGAAGGGAGGCATACCCCACCACAATACATAGGCGTTATGAGGGTAACGCAAATAAAGGAGGATGATTTTGTTAAGGTAAAAGCCGTACGTAAAGCTATTAACAATATTATAATGTTGATGTGCGCAGCCTCTCTCACGTTCTTCCGTTTCTTCGTACTTTCCATTTCCTAACTGAATCACACCAACGCATCACTCTAACTTCTTTAAGTTTAACTTGATAACAATTTAACTCAATCCCTCAAATTTTAGTTATATATTGTGTTGATCTTTACTCTATCAAATTTTTATTATAAGGCATATCTAACTACTTCACTAAATTTAAAAAGATATAATTAAGTCATTACTTTTATATTAAAATAGAACAGAATTTTGATTTTATTTATATTTAAATAAAAAAATTATATGTGTATTATTCCTTTCTATTTTATAGCTAATAACGATAAATATAAGTGATATTAACAAAACTTAATTAATACTTATAATAAGGACAAAAATTTATCTTTTCTAAAAATGTGCTTTAACATACGGGGAGAGAGTATATATTTTATAACTCAATTTCATCTCAGTTATTAAATGACTAGATATCTTTTGAAAATATAAGCACCAATTTATCAAATACCAAACTCTACTTGAATTAAAATTATAAAAATTAAAAAATTATTTTTTTTTAAAAAAAATGGTTTAGTGTATCTGTTTCAAAATTTTTATTAGCTAAAATTATAGGATTTGAATTTGCATAGGTCAGGTACAACTCATATTTAATTATATGTAATATAGCGTTATCTACATGTAAATGACTTTTATTTTAAATTTTTTTATATATAATTAAAAATAAATAACAAACAACTCAATAAGAGTTGTAGCAGTAGAAAATGAGTAACACAAGATCTCTAGTTTAATAAAATTTGTAAATAGTTACTTTTAATCGATTTTCTCATTTTTTTTTTTAAAGAAGAAAACTCACGCAGAGACACACACGGGGTAACCATCATCGGTAAAAATGGTTTTGCACCACGCTACCTACTACTAGAGCATGGAAGGCCTCATGAAGGTGGAATGACACTTCATTTTTATTCTCTCTCTCTCTCTCACTCACTCAACCCCCCCACAACAAATTAAATATCTTCTCATTGCTTTTTCACTTTTGAATTTCTTTCTCTCTTTAATTAATGTTCCACTCACAATCTCTCCCATATATATAGAGGTGTGCTGTGTTCGCCTTCCTCATCACCCTCCACAGCTATCTTCATTTCAGTGCCTCTACGAGATTAAGAGCCCTTAGTCTCGTTTTCTCTCTCTTTGATTTCTCCCAGAGCAACCCAGAGGCACTTTGATAAAACACCTTCGACTCATTATCATCATCGTTAACAATGGCTGTCATGGGTCACAACACTCTCGCTTTTGTCTTTGGCATTCTTGGTAATCCATTCATTATTAACACTCTCTTTCTTTCTTTCTTTCTCCTTCTATGGCAATCCTTTTATTATTGCTCAACTACACACACCCCAGAACAAGAAGCGTCTTCATTAATTCATTGTACCTGAGATCATGTTTTAGCTGGTGAAAGAACAACTTTTGATTGATGAACCCCATTTATTAATTTTCTCCAGAAGAAGGTTCTGGTTCTGCTTCTTGCATAGTCTGATGATATATATATATATATATATATATATATTAGCATTGCTCTGTAAATGTTACTAGCTAGCTATGATTTTCTCTCTCTTCCACTTCTATGAATTAACGGATTGATTTCTTCTTCTTCTTCTTCTTCCTCCTGTTTGGGTATGCAGGGAACGTGGTTTCATTCATGGTGTTCTTGGCTCCTCTGTAAGTATAAATTATATGTTGTAGTAATTAATCTGAAAAGAAATTAATAACAATATGAAATAACTGGGAAATGAATTGGAACTGGATCGCAGGACGACATTTTACTCGATATACAAGAAGAAATCGACGGCGGGATTCCAGTCGCTGCCGTACTTGGTGGCGCTGTTCAGTTCAATGTTGTGGCTGTACTATGCCTTCGTGAAGACCGGCGAGATGTTGCTCATCACCATTAATTCCTTCGGCTGCGTAATGGAGATCATCTACATCACCTTGTATCTCATTTATGCCACAAAAGATGCCAGGGTATACATACATACATACATGTATATAACTCATCAAACATTCATATAACTCCTAATATAAAATAATCATTATCTGATTTTGTGTTCATCTTCATCATCAGAGCTTAACCCTCAAACTATTCGGAGCCATGAACGTCGGGGCGTTTGGTTTAATCGTGGTGGTGACCCACTTTGCAGTGCACGGTTCCCTCCGCGTTCAGGTGCTGGGCTGGATTTGTGTTTCCATCGCAGTCAGTGTTTTCGCAGCCCCTCTCAGCATCATGGTAATATATATATATATATATGTATGTATGTATATGTATAACGATGTGTGTGTGCGTCCATATATATATATAAAGTAGCTAGTAGTGATTTTGATGTGAGGAGACAGAAATAAGTGTGTCATGTGGAATTGATGCGCAGGCGCAGGTGATTAAAACAAAGAGCGTGGAATATATGCCATTCAATCTATCATTTTTCCTCACATTGAGTGCCGTTCTCTGGTTTGCTTACGGTCTCTTTCTGAGGGACATATGCATTGCGGTAAGTTTCTGTCATATGTATGTATGTATGTATGTATGTATGTATGTATGTATGTATGTATGTATGTATGTATGTATGTATGTATGTATGTATGTATGTATGTATGTATGTATGTATGTATGTATGTATGTATATTCAATTGATTGATTAAGTGACTGAGAATATATATATATATGTGTGTATATATATCTGTAGCTGCCAAATGTATTGGGATTCGCACTGGGAGTGATCCAGATGGTGCTGTACGCCATGTACAGGAACGCAGGGAAGAAGTCAGGAGATGAGAAGGAGGGGAAGAAGGTGGCGGAAGAGGCGACGGAGATGAAGAGCGTGGTGGTGGTGGTGGGGGGTAATGATCAGGTGTTCCCACAGGAGGTGAAACAAGAGACTAAAAAGAATGGGAAGATTAATAACGGAGCAGAACAGAAGGAGGGAGACGACGGGGATTGCCCCATTTGAGGCCGATGAAGCTCTTTAATGGGCAAAAATGCCTTAATAATCAGAAACCTTCAATGAATAACAACAATTTGACGATACTAGGGAGCGCCATTTTAACTTGTTATTGCCTTTGTTTTTTTCTTTTCTATTGCCTGCTACTACTATGTACGTGTACGTACCTACGTGTGTGTCTGTACCGCCGTGAATCATTGTGTTGTTATCACAATTCATTTGTAGCCATTCTCATCCCAATAAATAAATGTAGTTAGTTTTAATTATATGTGTATTGCAGCCTCTAATTTCTTCTTTTCCTTTTAATTATTTGGGTGCTGTCGCAGCAATATGATTAATCAGCATCATACATATATAAAGTGTTCATCAAAACAATTCAAATGTAATTTATAATTTAAAAATTATCTTCATTTTAATTAGATGTTGCGATTATTAAGATAAAAAATTATTAAAAAAAACAAAATAATATTAAATCTCTAAATGTTTCCGTTTCTAATTAAGTTTGATCAAGTTAACAAAAATGTGACATATTCTAAAAAAATGGATTGATAAATTATCTATAAATACTTTGAGTCTTAAAATATTTTTCAATCTTGGTGAGACTTGTAATTCAATCCACCAAAACCTTTTTAATAAAAAAATCTAAATATTTCTGTTTTAATAATATGCTAACCTCCTTCATAGTACGTATCATATATGTATTATTACTATTTATATAAAATGTCTTATATTTTAATAATTTAACTATTATTTTTTAATAGATGAGAATTAGTTGAAATGAATTTATAATAAAAATATAATAAATATATGACTGAGTAGTAATTCTTACTCTCAGTAAAATATAAAATTCATGACAGTAATTTAAAAATCGAGAAGATAAGTGAAATTTATTTTTTAAAAAAAAACTAGATATAATATATTGGGAGCTCATATATCTAAATGTTCATTAGATAGCTATTTCTTTGACGCATCATTATAAAATTGGAGATGTGACTTTTGTGGGCTGTATCACTTGTTAAAGAAATTTTAATATTCAATGTGAAGTCATTTAAAAAAGAATTATATATTCTGATACATAGGGTTTCGGCTGAAAAAAGTAACAGCAAATATTTAAATTTTTTTTGCCTCCATATCGTCTTCTTTTTTTTCGTTGTACACATTTTGCGATGACAGATGTAGAAAGAGACAAAGGAATAATGAGTCCCTTTCTTGCTTTGGGGCCCAACATTGGACGCGGTATCTCTCAAACATGTTCCAGCCTCACATTAAAAATGTAAGGGAGAAAGACCCCAAAATATTCTTAAATTTATAAATCTTAATTTAGGAATAATCACTTGTGAAGTTTTTAGGACCAGTTTGGAATTAAATTTTATGACAAGAATATCTAAATAACTGTAATTTAAAATATGAAAAATGATAAAAAAACGTAATGACAATAACAGTTTAATTGGCAACACTTTCAACTATAATAACAATTAAGCCAATAACAAATAATCTCATAAAAATTTATACTTCTGTATTGACAAATGTCAATAGGTTATTGAATATTAACAATGAAAATTTAATAATAATAATTTTAATTTATTAAATAATAATAACAACTAAATATATTATCATTGTCTTCGTTATTATTCTCATTTGATAAGTTAAAGTTATTATTTATTAAATTATTGTTGTCATTTTATTTTTTTAAGTTAGGACAATTAGTTAACTTTTTGAAAATAAATTTAATTCAAATTAGTTTTTAGAGACTTCACATTTATTAGGTATTTCAGGTCTTTTCACAAATTGTAAAAATTACATTTACGTCATATATAAAAAATTTAATTATAAAAAAATCCCAAAAAATTATCAAATGATTGTAAAATCCCACCGGATATATGATTAATTTTTTCTAATTATAAAATAATAGAACTACTCTTAAAAAAAATGACATAATTGTTATTTTTTTACCTCCAGTTATTATTCATTCATCTATTAGTTATCATTCATATTGTTTGAGTTGTTATTTTTATCTTCTTACTTGAGTTATTATGTTTTCCTTAAAAAAAATATTTATATTGGTTGAGTTATTTTCCCAGGGGAAATTTCGTTATTTCATAATTTAAAAAAAATTAATTTTAGATTATGTAGGATTTTACAATAATTTAATATTTTTCAGGATTTTTCTACAATTTAATTCCTTATACAGGATTTATGTATAATTTTTCCTTGCAATTTTTAGGGTATTTTTATGTCCTTTTCCCCTTAAAATTTAAATAATTGAAAAAAAACATCACATCGAAATAGGGGTATGCATGGGTAGGGCTGGGCAGGGCAACCCCCTGCCCGGTGCTCTGCCCAAAAAATGCATGGGCTGCATTTTGCAGCCCGATGCCCAGCCCTACCCGGTAAAAGCTCGAACAATTTTGGGCAAGGCATGAGCGGGCTGGGCATGCCCAAATTGTGATGTCATGCTCATGTTGTGAAAAAAAATTGTAATTATGAATTTCTAAAATAATACCATATTCATGTGTCTTTAAGAGTTAAATAATATCTATAATTCACTAAGAATAAGAGAACAAAGATAATAATTAAAATCTTGAGATCCATTGCATATAAAAAATAAGCGTTGAAATCTAAGTAGTTTGTAATTATAACTTTGTATCAATCTCCCTAATATTGACAAAGATAAAGCATCTAAAAAAATAAAATAAATAATTATAATTTGTAATGTAATCATATGATAATTAACAAAGTTAAAAAAAAATTAGTATAGTTATAAATATTAAAAGATATAACTTACCTACTTATATTTCTAAAATTATCTTATAGTTATCAGTAGCTATCATATTCTCCCTTTTAAGATAGAGAAAAAATAAAAAAAAAATAAAAGAAGGGGTGCTCATGGGCAGGGCAGGGCAGGGCAGCCCCTATGCCCGGTGCTCAGCCCGAAAAATGCATGGGCTGTATTTTACAGCCCGATGCCTGACCCTGCCCGGTAAAAATTGGGTTGAGTAGAGTATTTTTCTTATGGGTTGGATAGAGCATAATAGACTATGGGTATTATGTACAGCCCCATATCGAAATGAAGCTAGCATTTTCGGCTTCGACTGCGAGCAACAGAAATAATCAATCTGAATAGTTTGTCCAGCATTTTCGGCCTCGGAATGAGGAAGATAAAGAAAAAGGTTGTTCGAGGATCTTTTAAAAATTTTTAACTATTTTTTCTAAATAAAGAAGTAAGAAAATAAGACAAACACATGCAATAAATATGATAAAAAAAATCTATTCAACTACTTTTATGGAATCTGTCTTATGAAGATGGGGATGGAGAAAATCTGTCTGAAAGAGATTTATGGACGATGATTATTCTCTTAATAACCTCCTGTAGCCCTAATTTTTTTAAAAAACATTAATAAATAATTTAAATGGGTGCCTTATTATTATTTTTCTTTTGTCATTTTAATTTCTCTCATACCAACAAATATAAATGACTTTTCAAATTTTATAATAACTGATGAGAATATGGTAAAAATGAAATCCTAAAAAAACTTGGGTCAATAATAATCAAAGATTTCAAATATATATAAAATGATGGAGGTTTAGAAGAAACTCAATTTTCTCTAAATAAGATTGATATTTAAACATTAATTTTAAATAAAAAACTTATGTTGGGAGAGTGATCTCCAATCTAACATTTCTCATATATGACACAATAGCTTACATACCAATATTCTATTCTAGATATTAGATAACTAATTTATACATATTAAAAAAATTAATTAAGTTAGTTATTTATAAAAAAATATGTGTTAGTTTTTTTTCTAAAATACTTATTTAAATATTTACATTGAAACCATCCCATTGATAGAAATCCCTTTTAATAAATTAATTTGGCAAAAAAATATAAATTTGGAAAGTAAAATAAATTGGGGTCTTCTATTTGAAAACAACATAAACTCTCAACTAGGCTCTTTGATATACTACCCTTTGATCCAAAATATAAGAATTAGTTAAAGGATTTATCTCGATTATAAATATAAAATCTCAATTTACTTTATCTTCTAAATTTATAACTTTTTTTTAAATTATATTATCTCTATTGATTACCTATAATAAGAGGCTATGAATGGGTAATTAATTTTATTACAAATGATTAAAAAAGGTATTTTAAGAACAAACCATAATTTTTATAAATAATCAATTTAACTAATTTTATTAATCTTTATAAATTAATTATAAACTCTTAAAGAGCGAAACTACTGTCCTTAATATATGACATAATTAGAGAATTAATTTTAATTTTAAATATATGATTTATTTTTTATATTTGTTAACTTTTTTATAAATTAACTTTATTGATACTCTCTAAATAATAATTAAGTAAGAAATATATGAACGAAGTTAAAAAAATAATTAGATTATTTAAAAAAATATATTATATTAATGAATTTAATTAATTTTTATAATCTAATTGAATTAATTAGTAAGGATAGGTGAGTAGATTAAAGGTTGGTGAATTGACTTACTTGACTTTTGTTATGAATAAACATGGTTTGTTTCAAGAAAGAGAAACGAATCCTAAAAAAAGGGCAAGAAAAAAGTTATTCCCACGATTGAAAACTTTTTTCATGGAATAGTCAAATATGATTTGGCGAAAACATTCTGTGTCATACACCGTTGAACTTGAAGGTCATCGTCACAAGGGTACCATTCGCTCAAAATGATTATGAATCATCCTTATATCGTACGTGGAAAATAAAAGGAAGAAGAAGAAGGAAATGAGGATCGCATATGTACGGATCACATGTTTTTTAAAAAAAAAAGTGAGGAAAAATAAAAGCTAACTTACTAACTAATAGAATAAATGTCGACTTTAATCGTAGAATTTTGGGCGTGTTTTAATGATCTTAAAAGTATATGGTATTGCATGAGAACTATAAATAAATTTGCTTGAAAAATAATTATTCAAATACAATTAAATTTATCAACAAAAGAAAGAATGATTCATGATAACAAGAATTTAATTCTACAAAGTTATAATATCTTTGAACTTGATTGGTTAGTTGATAATCTCCAACACGTGGAAAGAGAGAAGAACTCTAAAGTTGATATGCTAATCAAACGTGCTCTAATATTGCCTTATGAATTTCCCTTGGTTCCTTTTAAATTTTTTCCATTTGTTTTTTTAATAGTCTTTAGAAATAGGTCGTCGCCCAATCTTACAAGGAAAGAAAAAAGGAATCTTTAAGGCAAAGACCAATGACTAACGTAAGGCTGATATTGAAGCTCCAGAATTTTCAAAGGCTTATCATTTCAACATGCAATATTCCCTGTGATGCCAAAGCAGATTACAAGAAAATCATGATAAGCATACTTGAAAGAAACTAGGAATCTGCTTCAAAGGAAATCACATAACACTTGTGTTAACTGATTACTTGGCAAGCTCATTACACACACAACTTATTTAAAGTTAGTTAAATGTTAAAACTTTTGACAACTTTTCAAAATATATGATTAAAATACCTTTTCAATTCTTAATATAAGATATAATTATTTTTTTTGTAAATTAAAAAAATTAAAAAAATTAGTTAATTATGATAAAATACAACTCTTCAAGATAAATTCATATTATATACTTGTTAATCTACTCAAATTAGTCAACTAACTCTTGTGTTATTTATAATTAATTGATTTATTTAATTTTCTTAATCTACTAATCAATTCTCTTATATTAAAGACTAGAGAAATAATTCAGAGAGAGAATTAAAAAGTCATTATAAAGAAATAAGGGTATCTTTAAAGATTAATTATAAATGTTTCTTTAAATTTTATAAAAAAAATCTTATATGAATAACTAATGGATATATGACCTTATATAAGTAGTATAAAAAGAGGTAACTTTTCTTGATTTGTGCAAGTTATCATTGCACAAAGACATGCTGATCTTTTCTGTATGGTTCCAACTTTATCAAATGTCCGTGGAAAAACTCGTAGTTTTTCGCTAAGTAATGTACACTCTCCAACATGCTCGTTTACAGGACAATGACAATGCAGGAGAAAACAAGTTTGAAAAGATTGTGGCAACAAATCTCATTACGTCAAGGCCCCGGCAAGAAATGGCCACTGAACAAAGATTTTAAACACAGTAGAACCCAGGCAGAGGCAGTAGTATCCATTAAAGAGGGTATAGCCAGGTAGGTTTATGTATGTAGAGCTGCTTAAAAGAAGAATCAGCTCTCAATAAATTCTGACCTTGCATGGTGAGAACTGAGAAGCAAGTAAATTAAGCAGCTATAATATGAGGGTGGTGGTAGTACATGAATTGCGCCTAATAGCACTATGCATTATTATTGGAAGCGTCAAAATTGCCCTGCCCATTTTGCCGTCTTTTTTCTCTCCAGTTCTCTCCCCACATCTTGGCTTCTGCCACCGCACGTTCTCTGTCTAGGTCCCGGTTTAGCATCCTCACGGTTTCTCGAGGGGAGTCCTCTTTCTCAGACCCTTCGAGGTCCCATCTGTGCCCGGATCCTCCACCTTCCTCGTTTCTTGATATCCTTCCACCTCTTTCGTCTCTGCTCCTTTTATCATCACCGGAACCTCTGTGACCATGCCCGGATGCATTAGGGTTGTAGGCTTGGTTGGCCAGATATGATAGAGCTGTTACCACATCTCCGATCAGGGGACGTGTGGCAGCCTGTTCTTGGATACACATTGATGCCACAGCTAATGCCTGGTAAAGACCTCGCATGGGATACCGTCCCTGAAGCCGAGGATCTGCCAACTTTGAAAACTTCCGGCGGTCATTGAACAGTGGACGTGCCTGCCCAAATGTACAATTAAACCATCACATTACCTCTCCATTGTTACATACACATTTAAGTAAATAACTAAAATGGTAAAAGATTTAGAGGATTACCCAGGTAACAAGGTTCTGTTCTCCATGAGGCCTGGTACTGTCAATGGCTTTCCGACCAGTAATCAACTCCAAGAAGACTACCCCGAAACTATAGACGTCAGATTTCACAGTAAGTTGTCCAGTCATGGCATACTCAGGAGCACAGTAACCATAAGTTCCCATGACTCTGGTGGAAACGTGCGACTTATCACCGACTGGACCAAGCTTTGCAAGACCAAAGTCAGAAAGCTTCGGATGAAATCCTTCATCTAGTAATATATTAGATGACTTGAAGTCCCTATAAATAACAGGAGGATTTGCCTTGTCATGCAAGTATTCCAATCCTTTTGCCGCGCCAGCTGCTATTTTCATCCTAGTGTTCCAATCCAGTGGTTCCTTGTCAGGGGGAAGATCTGTACACAAGTCAATAATACAGATATTACCACAACTATTGTGTTTATGCTTAAGAATGCATTAGTGTAACAGACGAGGCATTTAGTCTCACTCTTCCGAAGGTTCAGGAACTCTTCCCGGTCATCAGAAGACATAGTATGCTGTAAGCTCACAACCTCGCGTATCAAAATAATGATTTAATAGTTGAAATAGTATGCTGTAAGCTCACAACCTCGCGTATCAAAATAATGATTTAATAGTTGAAAACATGGAAGTACATTCAATGATTTGGTTCTGACTGACATGGGAGGTTAATCCACACATCTTGTTAGGCTTTATCAAAATAATGTTTAAATTACACTTGATCTATGCCCAACTGTCCCAAAATAGCAAATGCAGGCACCCCTCATTTTAAAAATGAACTTTGCACTGTTGGAAGTATAATATACTCTCTCTCTCTCTCTCTCTCACCCTCTCTCAAAGGAGCTTATACATGGCACTAGAGTTTTGCACCATCCTTTATTAGTGTGTATACAATGAGCATTGATATTATGCCTTATTTTGGCCAAGAAATTCAAGTAACATGCATGTTTCATATCCAAAATTGTCAATTTTCTTTGTTTCAAATTCAATTAACATGTCCACATGCCATCGGTGAATTAATGGAGAAATGAGAAGACTGAAACAGTTTTAGAAGTCTCTTCACCAAGAAATACTACCAGGTGCAACAGTCAGAGAGAGAGAACAACATGAAATGAGACAGACAAAACAGTTGAGTCCATCCCCCAAAAGAAAAAAAAAGTAAAGCTTAGACCAAATTTCAACTTCAATTTATAACTACCCTTAAATCAGTGCTTTAATAATAACTAATGAGCAAGTATTTGTAGGAAAAAGACAAAAGATTATCATGGTGCTTTATCAATAACTAGAAAGCAAGTATTTAAAGGAAAACCACAAAATTTGTCACAATTTAAATTGCTTAAAATTTTATTGGGAAATATTTGATCATGACTTATGAACATACCGCCTTCTTAAGTAGAATTTCATCGCCTCAAGGTGACCCAAAATCATTATGAAAAGAAACACATGAAAATTTTCTTCATACGCATAAACTGGGGATAAAAATATTAGAATAGGAAAGAACCTTGACAAAGCTGAAATAGCAAAAACAAAACAAAAAGAAAGTTCTTAACAGCTTCTTTCATGATCATGAATTAGAGAGGTGAAGTAGAGAAAATTATAACCAAGATTCAATAAAAATAACTTGGGTTGGTTTTACCACACTAGGACACAAACTGACAGATAATTATTCATCATTGGTAAGTTCAGATCAAAAGGCCTTTAAAAGAGTAAAGCCACCAATAGCAAAATTTCCTCATCACTTAGAGGAGTTATGTGAGTTATTGAACGGGATTTCTTGGTTAACAATTTATCTAAGGATTTAGTGATTGATAGAGTACAATAGTGTAGTGCAATTTATGAAGCCAATCCCACCTAGTGGGATAAGGCTTGTTGTTGTTGTTGTTATTGTTAGTAGATATGTGAGAAAGGAAACAACAAGCAACATAGAAAATGGAAGTTGATCTACAAGGACTCAACCAAGGATACCCAGCAAGAACTGTCCACTCATTCACTATAAATGTTACTCTATTAGAGAAAGTCACGTCCAGATATTTGCTTCTATTCCATTGTATTGTGTGTTCCAAAACAGGTAAAGATATTTTCAATGTTGTTGAACTTTTCAACATCTAAATCAAATGTTATGCTCAGGAAGTCTAAACTTCCAATCGTTTCTAAAAATTATCCTCCCTATGAGCTGTAACTGCATAACAAAATTGATTCTCATTATCCCATGATTAGTGGAATCGCCTGGGATATCAAACCAAAATATATCTTAAAACAGAATAAGCATGCCTGATTTCTTGATATGACAGCAATTTATCAATTATAACAGAGAATTCTAATCATATAATTAAGAGATTGGTGCTCAACAACCATACCATGAAGGTGGTCTTCCAATGATCCCAATGCCATAAATTCATAAACAAGGAGACGTTGGTCGCCATCAGCACAGTAACCAATAAGATTGACTAGGTTAGGATGATGTAGAAGACTAAGCATGAGAACCTCCACTAGGAATTCTCGGTTACCCTGAAGACCATTTCTATCCAATTGTTTAACGGCAACAACCTGTCAAGATGAAGAAAATATGTCAGAACTCACTAGTTGCTAGATGCCTTAGGGACACAAAAACACATCTCCTTACCATTCAAATTAACATCAACAAGAAATTATTTTTCTTTTTCGTTTTCTTTTCTGTTTTTTTTTTGGGTGTGGAAATGCAAAAATGCGAATCTCAAAGGGTACATATACATTTTCCTCTATAACAAACACAATTCAAAGCTTGCAAAATAGTATGGACATAAATAATACAATATGTACAATGATCACTAAAATTATGGCATTTTTCTAGTCAAGAAACCATATCAAATAATCATACAGCAATACTTTAAGATTGACAAGAAAGTGAGGAAGAGCCGCATTCTTGGGAGTCAGGATTGTCTGAGTAAGCAAAATGGAGATCCTATCTGAAAATAGCATTTATCACAATTAGGACTCAAAGGGACTAATGCAAACAAACATTCACTCATTATCAATGGGATTAGGGATACTTCCAACAAGAAATATAAGAGTTGGTGCTAGGCTAGCTTAAAAAACATAACACTATCATCTCGATTTTATAACCTCGAGCAATAATAGAGTGATTTACCTGACCCGTGCTTTCTAAACGTCCCTTATACACCCTTCCAAAACCACCTTCCCCTATAAAGGATTCTGGCCTAAAATTTTTAGTTGCAGCTGCGAGTTCACGGAAAGTGAAAGTTTGGGCAGCAATTTGGACGCCAGGCCCATCCTTAGGAGCAGGCAGTTCCCTTTTGGATCCTCCATTACTACTCCTTGAGTGAAGCTTGTCTACTCCTGCAACAGCCACCAAAACAAAGAAATGCAGATCCATAAGTATCTTCAACTCGTTAGAATTGCTCCAAATAAAGGCTGTGAGATCTTGAATTCAATATTATACCGAAGAGTAAGAACTCAACCAGTCTATTCCAATAAGCTAAAATCCTATTCACTTAGGGCCAACGGTTATTAACCTTTACTCACTAAGCCTTTTAAATATCATTTAGACTTAATTTAGCCATGCCATAAATAGATTGAAATCGAATTGTGTTAGACCTACCGAGTAAGTTATTTGGTTAATGAAAAAAGTGAAATCCCCAACCCCAAATTACCAAGTGAAAAAAGTGAATCAGCCCACGAAATCAGAGAGATATGGAGATCTAAAATTTCTACAGAAGGATTTACAACAGCATCAGAATCCGGTAGAATCTCTAAGAGAGTCTTCTAGGAACAGGTAATCAATTCCCCCTAAAATAAATATAGCTCAATAAATATGAAGAAAGAGAAAAAGGGAAAACGCGGTCGCCAACATGTCTCCGCAAAGATAGATAAATCTCATATAATCAGATCAGATCAAGCAATTAGGCAGTTGAACAAATTGACGAAAAGTGATTGGAGGATATCAATTTATAACACAATCGATTAAAAATCGACCAACTAACCAGACGGCAATCTGGAAATGTGAGAGGAAGCAGCTGGATAGCCTTGCTTTAGATCATCCGTTTCTTTCCGAGGATTGAGCTGCTCATCCTCCTTCGAATCGAAACACGAGAAACAACCCATTCTCCAGAACCAAAGGGAAGCTTCGCAAATCTATATAATCCGGAACACAAAACTCTGGGTATTTTGTATGTACAGCAAATTATTTCCAATCAAGGGCTCAAACTCCAATCCAAGTATGAAGAAAATAGCAGTTTCAGAGTTTTCATCCACAATTCCGAAATATGAGGGTAGTTCGCCCCTATCCGATCAGGTTGAAGACAAACAGAATCTGCTCCTGGGACAGAAACCGTAGATATCAGAAGACAACCGAAGAACTCCAAGTCCACGAAACGCCAGTAGTAAAGATATGTAAGAGAGAAAGAAGGATTGGAAAATGAAAGATATACAATAAATATAACAACGCTTTGGTGTAGGAGATGTCGATTATTAACTAAACGGCGAGAAAAGATCAGATTTCGAAGAAAAGGGCCTGGGAATCTGCTCCTCTGTAAGAGGCTCGCATGCCTTTATTACTACACATTTATACTCAGGCCGCGGACACGCACGCACTCCCTCTTTCTATCTCCTCTCTCTTCGGTTAGCTGTTCTGATTTTGACCCAATTGCACTTGCGAAATAAAAAGCACAAAAATCTCTCCCCCATATACAAAAATCTATGACAATAATAATATTGCATTTGCACCAGAGAATAAAAACGAGATGAAAGCTGATGAGGGGAAAAAGAAAGGAAAGTGAGAAAGACCAAAAGACTGACAAAGGTCACTGCTTTTGGTTACATTTACGACGTTGACTTGTGCGTTAACGGGGTTGTGAGGGGGAAGTGAACATAGGAATGAGAAATGGGGAGACGCGGGTAATTATTGAAAGAATGGTGGGTGAAATTGTAATTTGAGTAAGTTATGGGGACATGATTGTAAAAAAAGGAATAGTGACGGAGTGACCTGTGACGCGTTCAAAGGGCAGGAATGGCGCACCGTCTCTGCAGCTGTCTTTATGCTTTTATTTCCCCGTTACATTTATTTTTTTATGCCATATATAAATTTAAAAAAAAGAAAGAAAAATGGGGGAAAGAAAAGTCCTTCCCTTAAAACTTTTTTATAGATAAAAAGTTTTAAAAAAGATTACATTTAAATATCATACAAAAAAAAAGTAATTATAAAAAAAAATTAAAAAATTATTAAATTATTATAAAGTTTCACAATATCTATAATTAATTTTTTTAAATTATAAAATGATAAAATTACCTATAAAAAATATTTTAATTATTATTTTTTTATCTTTTAGTTATTATTTTTTTCGGGAGTTATAATTATCCTTGAATTGTTATTTTTTTTCTTTTTACTTGATTTATTATTTTTTTCGATAGAATTATCATTTTTATTATATAAATTATTTTTTTTTACATAAAAGTTCTATCATCTTCCAATTCAAAAAAATTAATTCTAATTTTCATGAGATTTCACAATAATTTGATAATTTTTTAAGATTTTTTATAATTAAATTTTTTATATAAAATTTAAATATAATTTTTTTTAAAAAAATTAAATCTACTAGTACTTTGAGTATACAAAATTTACTAATGTATCAATATTTTGTGTATATAAATATTGGACTAAATTTATATCAAGTTACCTAGGTGAAGATTTTCTCATGTCAGCAGTTAACCCCAAATACTACTTAACCACCGTTAACCCTAAAAATTACTACTGGCCCAATGTTGGACAAGCACTATCACGTTATGAGTTCGAAGGTGCATAATCGGCAATAAGCTGGGATTTCATCACGGCAAGCAATTCCAATTTCAAAAATTTCAACTGTTGGATTGCAAGAAAGGGTTTGAGAGATTAAGTTAGGGTTAGGTTTTTCTAGAGACAACGTAAAAAAGAAGAAGCAGTGGTGTGGGTTGAGGAGAAGAGAGTAAAGAGAAGGAAAATATGGGCACAATCCAAAAGGTCAAAGGAGGTGAGTTTCTGTAAATAGTTTTAAGAAAAAAGAAGAGGGCTTTGAAAATGAGGGAATAGAATGTGCGTGGGTTGAAGAATTGGGAATTGCCGTTTTAGGAAGAAGATGAAGGGAATTGTAGGGAACGAACGATAATTTTTGGGTTAACTGTGATTAAGTGGTCTTTGGGATTAAATGCTGACATCAGAAAACTAATACTCATGCTATACTCTTATTGGCTTTGTGGACAAACTCGACCTAATTAACTTGATATAAGTTTGGTCTCTAAATATTTAACTGACCTTTTTCACTAATAAAACCTTTGATAGGAGATTTTCCCCTAATTTTTTTTTAAAAAAAATTAAGGTGTGTATTACTTAATATTGATAAATAATGTAATTTAACATAAATTTTATTATTTTCTTCAATTTTAAATGTATAAGCTAGCTGAAGCTGGAAAGGTTTATTTTTATCTTAAATTTAAAATATCAATTCAAGTTACTTTTTAAATTTATAAATATTTTTTAAATTATTTTTATTAATTGTATTAATTAGATGATGATTAAAAAAGTATTTTAGAGAAATTAACAAGTATTTAGTATAAATAATTATCTTAAATATTTTTTTAATAATAAATTAGTTATTTAACTCCAGCATTTAAAATTAAAGAGAATTTGAATTGATATTTATATTAATACTTATTATTAAAAGTAATTATTTTATAATTTATTAATATCTACATTATTTTGTAATTTATTAGTTTATAAATTGAAATGTATTATTTTCACATAATTCATCTATTCCTATTTATTGTGATCGATCCTTTCATTTACTTAATTTATACAAAAATATTTTCCTTACACTTGAATCGTTACTAATCCCCTGATTAATTTCAATTATCAATTATTAATTAATTTGATGTTTTAGTTAGTATATTGACAATTTTAACATAGTAACATAATAATTTATGTAGATTACTTTATCTTTTTCAAAATAATTTTCCCTTTATATTTATGATTTTGTTTTTAAATAATTTTTGTTTATTACTTTGAGAGTTTAATATAACATTATTTAGTTTTTTAAAAATATTTTTAACTAATGATATTTGATTTTATGATAAGGGCAAATATATAAGAAATGATTAAAAATTAACTTAGTAGTATTTTAATTGAATACACTCGAAATCTTGTAGTATAAACTAAGTAATATTTTTAATTTTATATATTAAATTAAATTATATTAATTATTAGTGAAGAGAATGATAAAAAAATATACATTTTTAGTAATATTTAATTAGAGAGGGAGTCTTTTCCATTAAACGAAAAGAAAATTCTAATTCCAAAGTCCTTAAAATAAGAAAATAAAATAAAATAAGTGTGCAATTACTGTCCTGAAGGAGTCAAAGACTTTGACGCGAACTTGAACGTTGAAAATCAGTTTTATGATTACGACTCCGTTATAATTACATGAATGAAGAAATTTAGGGATTAGGCCAATGCTTTATAAACTAATATATCTTGCTTATATTTAATTACTCCTATAGTATATTTATTATTGGATAACCTCATAAATAATATGGTCATTTTAAATTCCCTCCGTTCTTAATTAAGAACCTTTTAATTCTACTTCACAAATATTATAGGAGTATCTTTTAACATAGTAGAAATAATACGCCGACTTCTTGTATCCCTTTGCTTAAAAAAAGTACTACAAATGATTTATAGCAAAGATATTAAAAAAATACCTACAGTAAAGCTGTTCTTGTTGATGCAAATAATTTGTAAGGAATCTTGAGTAGTGTCATGAAAATGCTTCCTACAAATAATCCAATAAAGAACAGCACACAAACAAGTGTACAAGAAATAACAAAAAGAGTAAGCTCCCTTTTCCAGCGGATATGTAATACCGGTTGTCCATAATTATAAATATATCTTGAATATTAAAGAATTGATGCCTATAACTTCTAATTTTTAGGATTTTTTTTATATCTTTAATTTTATAACCTCCTCAATAAATTACTTGGAGGAGTTTCTTATTATAAATATTATTATATTACTATTTATTTTATTATAACATTTGTATTAGATTTAAGGGTTAGAGAGGCCTATAAATAGAGGCTATATATAAGACATATGTAAGATAAAAAAGGCATACATACATATGAATGAGAAATATTCCCTCGCTCCCTTTTATACTTCTTATTTTGTCAATTCTCTTTCATATTCTCTTACTGTCATATTTTTATAATACATTATTAGCACAAGTTTACTCTAAAAATTTTAGATATGAACTTCTTATAAATTTATGTATTATTATGTTATGTATAATAGTGTTCTATATTAGTTTTCCTTTCTCAATTATCCCATACCCAATTATAATTTGTAATTTTAATTTCTTATATCTTTACAACATATTATATTGTTTCTTTTATGTTATTTATTCTATTATTTATTTTTTTATACATTTTAATTTGAGGTATAAGCTCTTTATAAATCAACATATTGCACGCATTGTTTGATATATGGGTTTCAATCATATTGTCATTTTTTTTATTTTCCTTAATTATTCATATTGTTATGAATTTCCTCATTGCAATGCAAAATAAACATATTTATATTATTCTTCTTTGTGATGTATTATGTAATTGTCTGTTATTTATATTATTATGGATTTATTTTTTATTTATATTTTATTATGAGATTTAATTTATTTTATCTAATATTATTCTTGTCATGATTTAAATTGCTTTATATGTTTCTATGTATTTATATTGTTTAAATTACTATATTTATTTACATTGCTAATTCCCCTATATATATTAATTTATATTTTAATAAATTTATTTATTTTTTTATATTTTGTCTTTCTCTATATTGATATTATATTTTGTGTTATTAAATGGCTAACAGCTATAATAATTTTGTGATAAATGACCAGAAGTCATATTACTTTTGACAATGATTCTTTAATAGGAGACGATCTTGTGGTTCTTATAGATGACATGACAGACTAAAATATTATGACAATTTGATAATATAATAAATATAAAAACCCTGAAGGCTAATGACTGAAATATTTAATTACATAAAAGAGTTGTAGCTTAGAAAGATTTTTGATATGATCATGAATATCAATATTTGAAAAATTGATGATGCGCTATTGAAATTAAGATAACAATAGCTATGAGGGTGATAATCCTATAAAAAATATTACCATATTATGATAGTGATAATAATATAAGAAAATATTACAAGATGACCAGAAGTCATTTACATAAAAGTGTTATAATATGACTAGAAGTCATATGGATAACAAAAAATAATAAAATGTGACCGGAAGTCATATAAATAAATTTGTATTAATTCATTGAAATTAAATATTAAAATTAGTGATAACACCAAAAAGATAATGAGATTTTATAAAAAAATATCGAAAATAATTGTGACTCTCAATACAATAAATTGTGGAGAAAAATGATAAAAAGAAATAATTATAAACCTAGAAGGCTATATGATTTTTAATTATTATTATTGCTTAAATTTGTTGTGATTAATTTGTGAGAGATAATTTTATTGTAAATATTTGATTGATATTATGATATTTGTATTATCTAGTGATATATGATATTGTTAACGTTATAAATTTTCTCTTAACTTTTATTTTTGAGGTAACTAAATCTATTTCATTTGTTTTAGCCATATTTATGTCATCTATTGGTCAAATACATACGAAATTGTAAGAAAATTCTAAGAATATTATGTGGAATTAATTAAAAAGACTAAAAATTAGTTATTGGTCATATTGTGAATATATAGTGTGCTAATTTATTTATAAATTTAAATATATAGAGTGTGAATATTGTTTGTATAAGTCTAGATATTAATTAATTATGATATGGTGCATGTATAAATTAAAATTACATTCTAGTTTTGTGTGACATTTAAAAGAGAAAGAAAATATCTATGTCCCCTCTAAATTCGGAAAATTGAGACTTATTTTTGTGAGAAAATTTATCAAGTATGAATAATTAATTTATCTATTCACTATATAGTTATGCATTCATTAAAAAATATCAATAATTTCTTATTTCCTTTCAGTTAGTGGATCTATTGAAATTTTTATTGTGTTTCTTATATATATATATATATATATATGAAATTGATCTCACAAATCACGAAAGTAAATAATTTAGATTCTAGATATATATTTTGTTAAAGAAAAAAAGATTAGAAGTTAAATAAATAATGGAGAATAAATTTAATCAATGGACTATTTGATGTGTGTTTCAAATACGTCATATTCCATGAAATTAAATTGTGGTACTCAGTAGGGATCATATTGCTTCTTAAAGTGATAATATAATTAACCATATTTCTCTTTAAAATGTTATTTAAAAATAAATTTAAGAAGGAAAAAGACAATTTACTGTGAGTATAAAATTCTTTTAATAAAAATATGAATCTCTTTAATTCTTCATAATATTTATAATATTATTGTTATGCATTCATGCGCATTAATTTTGAATGTAATTATAATTTTAAAGAGGAAGGTAAACCTATAATATTTTGTAGCAGCTTTATCATGGTTATTGTACTTTAATGGTGAAATTATTTTCCTATAATGGTCCAAAACATTTGGAGAATGGGACAAAACTACGGGCATGAGGAGAAAATTTGTAGAAGTAAATGTTTTACACTTTTATTTTGCTATGAAATATTTCAATAGATATTATTATATTATTTATGTTAATAATCTGATCTAGTTGATGAATTTATTTATTTATTTTTTAGAGATTTTATTATTTTGGTTAATGAGCAATATATTGAAATTAAATTGGTCCTAATGATTTGTCTGTGAAAGAATAAAATTGAGCTTTTGTTATGGAGATAAAATTTCCATAGTTATGAGACTATTATTAGTTTAGAAAATGACTTTATGAATAATAAATTAATAATTTCATAAATGCTCTTAGATGTAAAAGTATATACTTAATATACTTTCTTAAAAAGGCACAAAGCTTAATTGATCTCATAAAAATCAATGTCAAATTAAAAATTTTATGATTTTAAATCAATCATATATTAAGAAAATTGTAAAGTTTATTATTTGTTACAGTAATCCAGAAGTTTATTGATCAAATAGATATATTATTGGAATAATTTATTTGATCATCATAGATGATGTAACAAATTATTAAAAATTATGCATTGACATCCATTGAAGAACCAGAAAATTATTCATGAATAGCCAATATAAGAATTAACATATGCTACTTGTTCTCAAACAAAATTGATTATGAGAATCTCACTAGTTATGATTTATAGAATGGATATTTATATTTCTAGAAATATATGAAATTCATATATATGGGCCATTTAGAAAGCATGTAAACCATATGAGTATTTAATAAATATGATAGATATATCTATAAGATAATTACATATGTGATTATTATGAGTTTGCAACCAGAAGTTTGCAAGATTATTTAAATAAATCATTATGTTGAGTGCACAATTTTTAGAATATGTGATCCTAAAAATATTCTTTGAAGCTAGTGAGATTATATATTAGGAAAATTATTTATTAACGCCTCCATAAGTAGTTAGATCAATGCTTATGATAACAAGATTTTTATTTCAGTATTGACATATTTGATTTGATATATTACAATATACATCAAGCCAACAAAATTCTCCTAATTAAATTAGTTTTTGGTGAGGAGCTAGATATTTTTGTTTAAATGAGCAATGTTTATTTATATTGATATACCACAATACATATAGATAGCTATTAAAAGAAAGTTGAGATAAATATTGAGTAAGAACCTGCTTCTTCTTTTTTGTCTCTAAATAAAACAAAATGATGTTTCTAAAGGAAATAAATGAATTTATGAGACTTATATCACATGATTAGTTGATTGTCATTTGAAAAAGTTTTCTCAACATGAGGGAGAAAAATTGAGTAGAGGAACATAATGAATGCATTATTACTATCAAATGTAAGATCCTCAAATATAGAATTATGAACTAGAAGTTCATAAAATATTACAAAATATTTGCCAGATATGATTACTGACCTAAATGAGATTATCAAATCTCATATTTCAGCTGAAAATGTTCCAATTAGTATAAATAAAGTGGGATATGTTTGAAGTAAGAAAAGCTAATTGATTCCAAATATAATATTAGAAATATTAGAGCATGATCATATTAAGGAGACAAGCACTCCAGAAGAGTACCAAGGTATAACTACTAACGAAAATCTCAAAAGAGGTTCAGGTACCTGAAATATAATAAAGAGATCTTAATAAGTTATGTCAAAAGAAAATGGAACCAAAAAGATAAAGTTGTTGACAATGGTTTTAATAATAATATTACGTAATCAAATAAAGATCTTGTATATAGATCTGTCATGTAAAGTAGATAGAAAATATGTTTGGTAACAAAGAAAAGTAAATGGGTAAATATGCAATGAAAATATATTTATATTATTTTAATACATAAAAATTATGGACCTGCAGTCTAAACATCTTAAATATAAAGTTATTAAGGAATATAAAAATATTTATGTGAAAATAATTTTTTTTCTTCACAAAAGCTAATGATGAATATGATAAGGAATATTATTTTGAGGTAGATGTAATAATTTTTGCATATATGACTAGTTTAGCGGTATATGAAAATAAAATATGTGTCTAATAAATATTGTTATAGTATATGCATATGGCTTACTGAATAGTGAAATTTATATGATAGTTTTAAGGATTTAAAATGCCTGAAACATATAAAGAAAATGTCTACAGTTAAATATCCTATTATTTTAGAATTTTTGAATTTTTCTATGACTATTTTGTCTATAAAAATATATTAAATTTAATGGATCAAAAGTTCCATATATTTATTCTATTTACCTATTGTGTTGATATTGTATGTTGTAATTATTAGAAAAATTAAGTTCATATAGATACACAGATGGATAATGAAATTAATATTTGAGGTGATAGTTCTATGAAATATTATATGAGATTATTTTATTCTGAGTAAATTGAACATGTGAATGCAAGATATGATAATTTTTAGGATATTTTTTTATTATATTCAGTGTATAAGGCAGATAGAGAGTATGTTGATAATTTAATATATCTAGAAGATATGTTGGAGAAATTATATTGACAATACATCATGTATGATTCGACTAAAGGAAAGATATGCTAAAAAAAAAGGTATTGAAAATCATCAACTTGAGAAAATATTACACTATAAGAAAGAGATATTGAAAAGTCGATATTATCAACAGCATGATAAAAAATGATGTTATTATTAGGGGAGTAAAAGTTATGCTGCACTTTTTTTCCTTTACTAAGGTTTTATTCCACTGGGATTTCCTGATAAGGTTTTTAATAAGACAATTTTAATATATATTGTGTACTCTTTTTCTTTCACTAGGCTTTTGTCCCACTGGATTTTTCCTAGTAAGGTTTTAACGAGGCACAATATTAGTTATGAACATCTAAGGGGGAGTGTTATGAATATTAAAAAATAGATACCCATAACTCTCAACCCTTAGGATTTCTTTTCTCTTTATGTCCTTAACTTCGTAACCTCCTCAATAAATTATTTGGAGGAGTTTCTTATTGTAAAAATCATTATGTTACTATTTATTTCATTGTAACATTTGTATTAGCTTTAAGGGTTTGAGAGGCCTATAAATAGAGGCAATGTACAAGACATATTTAAGATGAAAAATGCACATATATAAATTAGAAATACTCCCTTGCTCCTTCTACTAATTCTTATTTTATCAATCCTCTTTCATATTCTCGTACTGTCTTATTTTTATCACAAAATAACGACATGGCTTGTAGTTTTCTTTGAGCCTTGGTCTTCTGGATCAATATGGACCAATCTTTCTTCAAAGAGGTAATCATAGGCAAAGTAGGTGGTATGGATGAAGTAAATCGCGCCTCCGACATCTCACTAGAGAAAGCTATACATGAAAAAAGTTAAAATGCCAAAGATTTCTCTAATGACATGTTGTGGAGTCTGAATGATACTGTTATATATGAACAACAATGTTTCTCTTATGCCCAATGACATTTAGTAGGATAATTATTTATGTATAGTGTTGTGAAGGCCATTCGAGTGAAGTTCATAAAGAGTTGACCTCAACCAGTTAGAAAAGTAGGAGAAAGCATGCCTTTTGAGCTTGACAGAAAAATAGCCAAACCAAATTGCCCTGACGTAGGGACATGAGATAGATATATGCTCAAGAGTTTCATAATCACCACGGCCAAATAGATAAGAAGCATAAGAGTTAAGATGATGTGTTGCAATAAGAACATTCGCAGATGTTATTGCTTGGGCAATAATTACCACTCAAAAAATAGGGACTTAAAAAGGAAAAGAAATTGACCGTAAGAAACACCAAAAAGAATCAATAGAACCAACACATTACTACAAAAAAAAAATTCTAAACTACATCGTACCTAATGACAATCAATATAAAAATAATTTTTTCTAAACCAGATCTCTATGCAACTGGTATAAAAAATATATTTTAAACTGGTTATAGTGGTATTTGGTATAGTAATTTTCTTCTATATCCATCACGTATACATTTAGTGTAAATATTTTATCTTATTTATAAAAATATCACCGGATATTTTTTTAAACTATCTCCGCAAAGACCGGTTTAGAAATGAGGCTTTAGAAAGCCTATTTTTATAGTAATGGCAATAGAAGTAGTAGATTGCAAGAGAAACCTGTAATCATCCTTGACCGAGTAATAACCAGATGAGTTCCTCTTCTAAATGAGGAAATCTTGCCTACTGTATAAGGACAAGGGAATTTTTAGAATATTCTCAACAATATGAGAATGGTATAAGGATTGGATAAGGGTAATGTTGCAATGGAGGGGCTTCCAAGGTCAACCACTCTAATTGAGACCACAGATAAAGTTTAGCTTACTTGCATGGGTCACCATAAATGGTGGTTTAGAGGGATATTGATCTTGATGCCACATTCCATATCAAGTTATGAGTGATAATTTAACTAGTAGCCAAACTAACATACACTAATTAAGTGTAATTAATTAATTGGAATTTAACTTGCGTTGGACTTTAACAAACATAAACTACAATTCATAATTTATAAATAAACATACAATTTATTTTAGATTTCACACTTTATATATATAACATAGATAATTGATTGGTGGGTAATTTATAAATATTTTTAAAGGGTCCATATTCAATACTCATCACAATATGAGTATTGCAAGAAAATATGATTCATTCAAATCTAATTTAAGCTGTTTTAATTTAAAATTTTAATTTAGGATTTTTAAATGGTAAAATCTTTGTTTTAAATTTTACATATATTAAAATACAAATTTATTTATGATATGAAAATTAAATTAATTTAAATTTGGATGATATCATTTACCATGAGCATCGCATAGAATGAGATGTGATTTATTTTTCTTTTACTAAATATATGTATCTTCTTATTTAAAACTATCATATTTAAAATACTGTTAAATACTTAATATGATCACATTTCTCAATAAAGATTCGAATCTTATTTCATTACCTTACAAATAATTAATTCATTCTACTAGACTTAACCTTTATTAGTGTGTACTATATTTTTTTTATTAGGCATATATATTCCCTATTAATGATAATTATATTTAAAACACTATTAAATACTAAATATAAATATATTTTTAATAAAATTTAAATATTAATTTATCATATTATAAAAAATTAATCCTTTTAGTATATCCAACTCCTGTTGGTCATTCGTTTGATTCTTGAAAATTGAAAATTGAAACTTATCCTATTCCTATTGAATTCTCCAAACCGAACCCATTCAATTTTCTTTGTTTATTTAAATAAAAAAACAAAATAGCGGAAATGAGTATGGAGAAAGTTATAATATGAAAGAAAGGGAACAAACAAACGAAGGGAGGTGAGGTAGGAGAGGTTGAGTGCAAATTGCCGCCGCCTAACCTCTCACACTCCTCCTCTTCATATAATTCAATACTCCTCTATTTTTTATTAAATTAATTAAATTAATTAATATAATATATATTTTAAAATATTTTAATTATTTTTTATAATTTATTTTTATTTAATTATTATTAAAAAAATATCAATATAAATAATTTTAAAAAATTAAAAAATAAATAAAATATATTTATATTTAGAATTAAAATCAAACTCTCAAATTAAGTTATATATTAAAAACGTATTAGAGGAGTATTATACTTTCTCTTCTTTTAAATATAAGAGTGAGTTAAGAGATTTATTTTAAGCTTTAATCTATTATGTCTAACAAATAATTAACTTAATTAGTTTTTTAAATTTTTTTAAATTAAATATCTAGCTTTACATATTTAGGATTGAAGGAAGTATAATGTAATCAAACTCTCAAATTAAGTTATATATTAAAAACGTATTAGAGGAGTATTATACTTTCTCTTCTTTTAAATATAAGAGTGAGTTAAGAGATTTATTTTAAGCTTTAATCTATTATGTCTAACAAATAATTAACTTAATTAGTTTTTTAAATTTTTTTAAATTAAATATCTAGCTTTACATATTTAGGATTGAAGGAAGTATAATGTAATATTATGCTCGTCCTATCTTTAATGAATGACCTAATTAACAAGTTAATATTAGTTCTAAATATAAATATAAGATATATTTAACATATTTATTATGTTTTTTTTTTAAATTAATTCTATTGATACTTCCTTAATAATAATTAAGTAAGAAATGGGCTAGGAATTAGGGAATATGATTATGATATTTTAGAAAAGAATATAACATATTAATTAACTTTCTTAATTTAATTAAATTAGTTAAATATATCTTACATCTAGGATCGAAATATAATATATACTCCTCTAATCCTATTTATAGGTAGAGATTATTTTTCAAATGAATGTATCATTTTACGCTTCATTTATTTATATTAATTTTATTTTAAATAAAAGGCTCCTCGAGAAGAAACATAGGGTTGTGCCTTATACTATATTATATTGGGTGCAATAAACTTTATTTTGTTGGATTAGACCATGACAATCTGACCTTATCAATGGTGCTGTTACCGGGGAGCCAAGTAATTGGTTCCCTAGTAATTGATTGTCAATTTCATTAGCTACCTGAGTCATTTTTTCTTGTTTTTGTTTGCATATTAGTTTTTTTTAAATTGTATTGCATTTTGCACTTTTCTGAGTTTATGCAAAATCAGTCTCTGTGACTGTGAGTCGCGACCTAAACTCACCTGCATGGCGATAATTACTCTCTGTGACTTTAAGTCGAGATGAAACACCACTTGTGTCGTGGCCTGATTGCTTCACTGTGAAATTTGACTACTTTGCAAAAACCAGTCTCGACATTTGACACCATTAGTCCCGACTACTTTTCTCTGTGATATTGTGTCGCAACTAAAACACACTTTAGTCACGACTAATTGAAAATTTTCTGCTATGTAGCTTCCGTGACTGGCTCTGATTGATTAAATTGCTTATTTTCTAGCTTTTCTGCATTGCATACGTAAAAGAGCTAAACCATTAGTGCCTTTTGAACTTGAAATTGAGAGAAGTCTTAGGAAACTAAAGCGAGAATTTAGAGAATTTAGAGAAGAAGAAGCAAAATCTAGTTCCTCCTCTAGTATTCCAGAGTATGAAATTGAACCGAATATGGATGATATTAATCATAATGGGCCGAATAGGCATGGAGAAAATGAAAAACCAATGAATCCAGAAGATAATAGAAGTGTGAGGGAAATTAATCATTCGCATGTAAATTATGATCCTTATGGTTTCTATACCAAAGAAGCTAATTTTGAGATTAAAAGAGCTTTGATTGTAGCCTTACCTAAATTTCATGGTTTTGCAAGAGAATGTCCACACAGGCACTTACAAACCATGCATATGATCTGTTCCTCAATGAAGCCTCCAATGACTGCACTGAATGACGTCGTAAGGAGGTGTTTCCATTTTACCTTGGAAGGGAAGGCTAAGGAGTGGCTATACAATTTGCCCACCAATTTCTCCACTCTTACATGAGATCAACTGAAGTCAACGTATCTTGAACAGCTTTTCCCAGCTTCAAAGACCACCCAAATGAATAAGGAGATCACTAATATTCTGCAACAAGATGGAGAATCTTTACATGAGTATTAGACGATGTTTCTTAACTTGTTGGCTCGATGCCCTCACCACAATATGACCAAGGCTGATTTAGTAGACATTTTCTTTGATGGTCTACTTCCTCATAATCAAGTTTCCTTAAATGCTGTAGCAAATAGATCCTTGAGAGACAAGACTCCACAAGCAAGTTGGGAGTTATTCCAGAAAATGGCCAATGAAGACCATCAGACAGGGGATCCAAGGAGAATACCCACATCATCTTTGGGTAATTCAAAAGAGATCTTAGCAGAAATAGTAGCTCTGGGAAACAGAATGGAGAAGAGGATGAATTTGATTGAAAGAGAGCTGCATTCCATAAAACAAGTTCATGCAATGGATACCTCACAAGCCTTGGTTACAGGATGTGAATCATGTGAATCTATGATGCATGCTACCAGTACATGTGACAGATAATATGAAGAAGTGGCATCAATGTATCAAGGGAGGGACAATCAATATTAGAAGAGAGACCTATACTCCAACACATGTAACCTTGGTTGGAGAGACCACCCAAACTTTAGGTAAGGGTGATAGGCTAAATCAATTCCAAGGAGGTGGTGCTTCCTCAAGCAACTACCAAAATAATGCAAAGTCTATAGCTCCAACTCACCCTATGACCTTATTAACATGAAGGCCAGATGAGACTTCTCAATTGTTGAAGAGTATGGCTGTGGATATGAACAACATGAATGGTAGAATGACCAATATAGGCAACAAGCTCAAAGAGAATGATAGTCAATTCACCTCCACAGCTTTAATCCTTCAAAGTATTCAGAAGGATAATACTGATATTCATAGGAAACTTGAGGAGTTAAGTTTCAAGAATACAAATATCATAAGTCACTTAACTCAAGTCTCAAATATAGTGAGTGACATTCAAGGAAAGAGCAGTGGTAGCATACCGTTGAATACTGTCATCAATCTGAGGGGCCTGAATGCTAAATCCCTCAAAAGTAGTAAAAATGTGAATTTTAAGGAGATGATACACCAGAGCAGGATGTGGAAGAAGCTGAATTTGAGAAATCATCTCTGCCACAGGTACAAATTGGTAAATCTAAAAGTGCTAACGAATAACAACTTATGATGAAGAAGCCAACCTAAGAGAAGGACTCATAAGCCCAAGTGGAGATACAAGAGCTGCAAGAAGAAGCAACAACAGTACCAAGTCTAGCATACAAAGGAAAGCAACCTGAGGAGAAACTGGAGTCGTGTAAGCAAGGAGCCTCTATGCACAAAGGTAAGAAAATAAGTATAAATGCTCTCCCTTTCCCTAACTCTTACTTTTCTCAAAAGAAAAAAATTGACCCTAACTTTGCAAAAGATGCTTATACTCTGTTCAACAAGTTAGAAATAAATGTCCCTTTGGTTGAGTTCCTCAAGAGAAACCCTAAATATGCAAAATTTTTGAAAGAACTATGTGCTGATAAAAAGAAGTTTAGGCCTCTTGAGAGAATCCAAGTGAGTGCTAATGTGTCATCACTATTTAAGGCTGAACTACCTGTTAAGTGCTAAGACCTAGGATCCTACACAATCCCATGCACTATAGGAAATGTTCCTATTAAGGAAGTGTTACTATATCTAGGGGTAGCCATTAATATAATGCCTTGGTCGATATATCAAACCTTAGGTATCAACAACCTTAGAGACACAAACGTAGTACTCCAGTTAGCTGATAAGTCAATTAGGTATCCTAAGGGAATCCTTGAGGATGTTCTAGTACAGGTCAAGGACTTAGTGTTCCCATCTGATTTTTATGTTTTGAACATGTCTAATAAGTTAGTAAATGACAACACTTTGATCCTAGGCTGACCTTTCCTCCAACTTCCAAGACCATCATTAGTATGAAGCATAGTTCTATCACAATGGATGTTGAAGAGCATGTGGTAACCTTCAACATGAATGAAGCAATGAAATTTCCTCCTGATAATTCTGCTTTTACTGCTTTGAATGCAATTGATTATGCTATTGAAGAGACTAGGGATGAACATGAAATAAGTTTACATGATAATTATAGAGATAATGTTCTTGCAAAAGGTTTATTGAGTGATCTTGCAGGATCCCAAGATGTTCTGGATGCTGGAAGTACAATAATTGAAGAAGGGTCGAGTTTTTGTGACCCAAGGTAGCGACCAAATGACCTCCACGTCGCGACTAAACATAAACTTGAGATCCACTGTGAAGTTGAGTTGACCAAATGGCATTATGGTCACAACATAAAGTTCTAGAGACTATCTGCGTGACACGAAGATGAAGATGTAGCAATTAAACATCAATCTGCTGAGGGGGAGCCTTTCTGTGACACCAAGTCACGACTAAAAGATGAACAGGTCACGACAACAACTTTTAGAGACACACCCTGTCAATTAGAGTCACGACGAGAAGCTAAAAGGTCGTGACCACAAATGCTAGACGTAACCAGGAAACTCCAAACTCCTTTAGTTCCACACTCCACTATTTTGGTTAAAGGGTCAATACTTTCTAACTCTTCTCAACCTCATTCTCACTCCAAAATTACATCTCATACCTTAAGGTTTTTGAAATATTTAATCTCTAATAATAATGCAGGTATGGAAAAGAATGATCCCAAGTACGTTGCAGTTGTAAACCAACCTCAGCTTGGAGTGACACTTGGGGAAGCAGATGATAAATTGGAAGAGCTACACAAGCTGGAGAAGAGCAATTGCAGGGGATATACGAAGCGAAGGAAATATTTTCCAAGTCTGTTGCTGCGACATGCCAACAACAGTTAGGTAAGTTCAAGTTTAAACAGGGAGAATTTAAGATGGGCTTAGACGAATCTCAGTATAAGATGCGCGATTATGGAATGTTGAAGTAGCGAGAGAGGGCATTGAGGAAAACTTTCCAATCAAACAGCCATCTCTTAAAGTTTTATGATTTCCCACTACTGCTTTGAGGCCAGGTTGTCCTTTTCTTATCTCTTACCTTGACGAATTTATATGTGCTTGACATGTTGATTTGGTGATTGGAAAGGGATGAACCAGTAGAAGTAGTAGTTAATTGTTCTACTTGATGTTTCAATAGGATAGTTTTATTTTCTATTTATTCCTATTTATTCTAGGTGTCTTTCTATTTTGAACAATAACCCATTAATGTCCATGTGTCGCTTACTCATTTATTGTTCCCTCTGGAGCTTCCACACTCACATGCATGATCTTAGCTTACCCATCCTATAACATCTTTACTTTTATACGTCTTAGGGACCATTCAATAGCATTTGGAACCACTTACAAGACCTTGGAAGTCCATTAGCCAAATCTGGAATTTTACTCTTTCTCGGGTTACTGCTCATATGGTATTTCAAATTACGCAACGAACTTTGAAAAATCATAATTAATTATAGAAAACTCTAAATGAAGTGTTTCAAAAATCTACAAAAAGATAACATCTTGAAACTTATGGAAAAAATAATTTTCAGACCAAATGATTAGCCAATTAATACAGTTTATTCGTTAAAGTTTACTATTCATTTGGTCAAAAACTCTAGAAACAGATTCTGGTCCCTTATTTTGGAAGTTCATTTATCTTGATATACACATCCAATTGAAACATTTTACCTATGAATTTAAAGCTCCAGATGTGTACTAAATGCTCATAAAATTTCATGAATTAATTCCTTCATTTGCTAGGTCAAACTGAAGCCACAACAACTGCTTTAGGACCTACGTTTTTACCATTTCATTTTCCTTCCTTTTACTTTCAATAATTGTTTAAGCATACAAAAGCTATCAAATAAGCTTTTTACTATTCATATACATATACCATAAGTATTTCAAATAGTTTCATCACATAAATATATACTTAACATGGCTTTGACATACATGAAAAGTGCATAGTATATGCTAACATCTTAAATACTTCACTTTTCTTCTTCCATGCTTTAGCTCTTCTCCATGCATACATTATCCATCATGCTTGACCTAAATTGATTGGTTATGGGAGAGTGAGATTCTAGGAAATCTCAGTAGCAAACATTACCACTTAAATATGCAAGATGGATGCTAATGCACGATATGTAATTTCATTAAACTTTCTTTGATTAGTGCCATGCTATCATGCTATATACTTTTGCATAAAGTGTATGACCATAGAAAACATATGATTCGCAACACATTCAACATCATTTATCATGTCACAACATCATTTAAATAACATATACATGTCAACACATAAGCATACCACATCAAGCACATAAAGAGGTAAGTTCACTACCTTTCACTTAATCTTTTCTCTTGACCTTTAGCCCTTGCTCCCTAGTTTTCCAACCATGAAGCCTTTATGTCCATCACTTCCCAACATCTTCTTGGATGTTTCATGGTCCTAAACACATTCATATTCATCACATAACTCATTAGAACTCATGAATTTCAACCATGTTCAAGACTAACTTTGTTACACTCTTTATTGTCATAACTTTCTCTAATTTTCACTAATCCACTTGGCTCTTGAACCAATTGATGTTTTGACTTTACCCTACACAATTTCATCTTTTGAATCCATTTATGAGCTTAGAATCATGAAATTCCAGCTCCTTCATGGCCTGCTATACAGAACTGAACATAAGCATACAATTCTTTCAAAAATTCTCATTTTGATTCTAATGCTTCCCATACTTGTTTCTCCACTTTACCCCACACAACTTTTCATTTTAAAACCATTGGAACCATCAAAATCATGAAATTCCAATCACTGTTCATGTGAGTGAACAGTACCCGTAAGTAATCTCAAAGACTACAACCTTGAGATTTTAATGTTTCCAAGGTTCAAATAAACTCAATGGAAGCATTAAATCATTGAAATTCCATTTCCTTCCATCATGAACAGTGCATACCAAACAGGGCACACCATGGCAAAGTCAAGAATATCAACTTGATTCAACAACCAATAACTTAACTAGCTTGTTTAAGCTTTAATCATAAGTTTCTAATTTTAATTTCTTCTTTCCCTTTTCATCTATGGTTTTTGGGCAGCACCTCCCCTTAGAGGAAACTCAAATTTTCCCCATGAAAACCCTAAGTTCAAGGTCCCAAATCAAAGGAAAATAAGCTAGGAGAGATTGGTTACCTTTAATCTCTAGCTTGCTTGAACTTTGGTACCTTGAATCTTCTTTGTCTTGGCTTGAGTTTTCATTTTGCAAGAGTTTCCCCAAGGGTTGAGAAGCCACGGTTTGTATGCAGATTTGAGGGGGTATTTATAGAAAAATCTTGGTGGAAATCAATGGCCATTATCAGATCACAGGTGTTATTAAACTCCCGTCAAAATTCACTGTTATGGGAATAACATTTTATACAAGACTTCTTATGGGGTTCTATTAGATTCATAACATCTGACACTGTAGGGTACAATTTCCTGTAATTCCCCCACTTATATCTGATGTCCATGGAATCTGATAAAATTTTAGATAACTTTTAGACTATCAGATAATTTTCTGCTGTCTGGAGCCCTAATAAAATTTCTGTATCATGCTAGATTGACTAGCATATCTTCCTCTATTTACTGATGGAATGTGGGACTGAAAAACTTCCGGGCAGTTAAAACCCTTTTCGGGCTGATCTTTCTATAATTACAATTTTGCCCTTGAACTTTTCTCTTAATTACATTTATGTCCCTAACTTTTTGCATATTTACATTTAGGTCCCTAAACTTTTAAAAATTACCACTTTTGGCCCAACTTTTGTTTCTACTTTAACTTTTGGCCTTTAAACTTTTCCAATTTTCGTTTAGGTCTCTTTCTTCCTTCAAGACTCATTTAACCTTTATCATTTCTTTTGATCTTCGTCATAATCCTTTCTAAACCTCTTTCCACTATCAGTATTATACAGATAGGGAAAAATTAGGATATGACATTTCTACCCCCTTAAAATAAATTTCTTCCTCAAAATTTACTCAACACCTCAGTCAGGAATTGGGGTATCTATCTCTTATCTTTTATCTTGACCTCTTAGTGGAGCACTTTTCATATCCACAATTATTCATATCTTTACTAGTATTACTTTCTCTTATTCTGAATCAACTCAATCAGAGTTGAACGCTACCTCATTCTGCTACTTAATTCATTGCTTTGCATCTATTTATATATAGACTTCTCACTATGCTGGACTTGTGAGTAGTGTCCATTTGTTTCATGTTAAACTCCCTCGAATACTACTATATTCTGGAGTTTCTTTTAACTATTCATCATACTTTTTAGTGCAATCACTTCTTTCTTATCTGAGTATCTAGCGAAATTCTCTGAATATCCGTACACTTTAACTCTCATTCTCATATCATCATACATTCTTATCATCTTTAATAACTCATCATAATACAGAGAGAGGACTGATATCATTACTCTTTCTTTCATTACTCTACTGCTAAACAGGAGCACATAGGAGCACATACTCTAACATGCATAACGCCTGGCCAACATATTGCAGGACTACGTACCTGCTTATGAATGCAAAGCTCTAACATCAAAGCTCAATCATTCCTTCTCTTAATATGCATAACTTTAACACTCGGAGCCTGCATAGCCCTATCATATAGAGCTTGCACTGCTATAACATTCGGAGCTTTAGCATATTTTATAAACATAACATAATATAATATAACATAATGCCTGGCATTTTATGCAAGGAGTGAAAGCTCTCATTTGCTCTTTCACATATAGCTTAACATTCAAACATCTTATCCCTTTCAAAAAGGGAACCTCTCTATCTGTTTACAAGGCTAGCTATAAATCCACTTCATATTGTACTTTTTAACACATATCTCTCATAACGTATCTCATTACATACTTTTCATGAGCATTTCTCATTTCGTACCTTTTCATGCCATAACATAGCATATCTGGCTACATCATGGTCTATCTTGTCATATCATAAATATTATCTTTAACTTATAACTTTGCTAGCTTTTTATAGCTCTTTCTATCATCTTATATAGCTCTGTGCATATATGCCAGATTTCTATGGCATTTACATAATTTTCTATCACTTCCCAGGGGTTACCCATCATTGAATTACCCTTGCCTGAGCACGCTTAACTAAAAAGTACAGGTGAGAATATGAAGCACTGGTGCTTACAGGCTTCAACCCTAATACTTTATTATTTTAGACTCATCTTATACTATCTCTCTTAGGTCTATTTGGCCTTCTAATCTCTTTATTCTCATCTAGAGGATCTATTAGTTTCTCATTCTTACTCTCTATAATCTTATCATAGGGATTTCTTTATTCTTATTTGACCCCTTCTCATATCTTATGAGTAAATTCTTATAAATCCTTAGGACTCAGGATTAACAACTTTAACTTTGATCATTTAGTTCCTATTGCGTGTACGAAGATTCTGAGTTCAGTCCCTAATAGTAATAAGGCTATATGAAATTACATCATGGGTACTCTCTCTGTTATGAGTTAATCAACTTGTGAAGCTTCTATACCTTAACTTTTCCTTAGTATTTGTCCTTCCACAAAAATACTGTACTTATGGCTCATTACTTTCTTGCTCTAGGCTTGGTCTACACAACCCTTGGGATCTACTACAATCAACCGTAATCCTTTTCAGGATCTAACTGTGACCCTGTGAGCCATACTAGGATCTACTACAATCCTCCGGAATCTACTATGATTCCGTTATACTGTATTCTCATCTCTGGAAGATCTAAACCAACAGACAAAGTTACAAGGTTAATCATTTTCACATAGTTGTGAACTCCACAGATAATTCCCTAGAAATTATCCCAGAAGCCAATATTATCTATTAGGACTTTACTCATTTCTTCTATCACTCAGGAACTTCTCAGATCATTCTAATCTTTTATAACTTTATCATATCCATTACTGCAGAGAGCTACACCGGCTCTACCAAGCATATATCTATCATCATCTATTCATCTCATCAGAGGGACCTTACTCTACCTGAGTTATACTGTCCTATCTCTTGGCTTTATTTCAAAAGCAATCTTACTTTATCGCAAGAGCAATCTAGCTCTATTGCAAAAACACTGCCTCTCTCAGAGCTACACCATCTTTCATAAATGCTTCTCATTCTATTTCATATTCATAGCACATCATTCATATATCTTATCCTTACTGAAAGGATATGTCCTGAATACTGTAATCATTTATCTATAAATTCACTATTAACCTTTCATCTGTAATATAACATTTGAACACACATTACATACATGTCGATTACATATTAGGGGTACATTGTAACTATCATACATCTATGTATTCATCTTACACTTAACATATTTACATTACCCCTTATCTCTCTTTACATTGTTTCTTAGGGAATCATAAACTGCACATACTTCTGCAAACAGAAGTATTACCCCCTCATATCAGCTGCAAAATCTCACTTGTCTCCATATACTATACATGGGTATGTGGCAATATCTAACTTACTACCATCCCATGTCAGTATGCTAGAGTATAAACTTGATTTAGGTTAAAGCCCTCTATCATACATCTGCTTATCATCTCTACTACGGCATTGAGGAACTGCATGTAAACTGTCTGTTCTTAATCTCTATTTCTGTCCATCCCTTGACCTAGACTGAGTAAGTCACTCTCCGCAGCTTTCTTTAGACCAATACAATCAACACTAACTGTCTTTAACGAAGAAGGCAGGGGTTGACTAGGACCAGGAATATCCCACTAATCTTTCTCTATAAAGTCACATATTCCTGGACTTTGGGAATGGACAAGAACTATCATAAACTCTAACTGGATATCTAAATTAGGGGACCATGATCTATTACTCATAATAATTCTGTCCTCAAACTCTGGTTGAGGAGGAATACTATCTGGTCTACCCTTAATCTAGTACCAGTACTCAGCTTCCTCAGCCATAATCTGTCCTCTCATAAGAGGAATAGAGCTTACATCAGGGTTAGAGGGTACTCTAACAATCCTCATACTATGTAGAGTCACTAGACTCAATCTCATATAGTGAATTCACGGTTTTAGAATGAATCTCTACATCACCTCCAGACTGCATGTTTAAGTCTACAGAAACATCTATAGGGTATTCTACTGTAGACTTTTCTGACTGATCTCCCATACTCTCATCTGAACTTTCTTCATGGTCTAAGGGATAATCAGAGTCTGGATGTACACCATGTCCATACATCACTACTGGCCTGGGGTTTCCCTATTAACTGAAGCCTCTGACTTAACTTTATAAAATCTCATATTTGTTCCTGCAATATTTGCTTAATTAAGCAATGCTAACTATCCCAATAAATACCCTAACTTAACATTATGCTTACTGTTTAGGGTTAGGGTATGGGAATAATCTCATATCAGTCCATAAATAATCTATTCAGAGTATTTCTTAAGTTAGAATCCTTTTCTCTGATATCAAAATGTAATATCCTTACTTTTATACATCTTAGAGACCATTCAGTAGCATTTGGAACCACTTACAAGACCTTGGAAGTCCATTAGCCAAATCTGGAATTTTATTCTTTCTTGGGTTACTGTTCATATGGTATTCCAGATTACGCAACAAACTTTGAAAAATCATAATTAATTCTAAAAAACTCAAAATGAAGTTGTTCAAAAAGCTACATGAAGATAACATCTTGAAATTTAAGGTAAAAATAATTTCCAGACCAAATGATTAGCCAATTAATACAGTTTATTCGTTAAAGTTTACTGTTCATTTGGTCAAAAACTCTAGCAATAGATTCTGATCCCTTACATTGGAAATTCATTTCTCTTGATATGCACATCCAATTGAAACGTTCTACCTATGCATTTAAAGGTATGGATGTGTACTACATGCTCATAAAATTTCGTGAACTAATGCCTTCATTTGCTAGGTCAAACTGAAGCCACAACAAAACTGCTTCAGGACCTACGTTTTTACCATTTCAGTTTCTTTTCTTTCATTTCCATTAATTGTTTCAGCATGCACAAGCCATAAAATAAGCTTCTCAACATTCATATACATCATGTACATATGCCATAAGTATTACAATAGTTTCATCACATAAATGAAAACCTTACATGGCATTTATATACATGAACAATTTATAGTATATGCTAAAATCTCAATACTTCACTTCCTTTCTTCCATTCTTTAGCTCTTCTCCATGCATACCTTTTCTTCAAGCTTGACCTAAATTGGTTGGTTATGGGAGAGTGAGATTCTAGGGAATCTCAGTAGCAAATATTACCACTTAACTATGCAAGATGGATGCTAATGCACGATATGTAATTTCATTAAACTTTCTTTGATTAGTGACATGCTATCATGCTATATACTTTTGCATAAAGTGTATGACCATAGAAAACATATGATTCGCAACACATTCAACATCATTTATTATGCCACAACATCATTCAAACATCATGTACATGTTAACACATAAGCATACCACATCAAGCACATAAAGAGGTAAGTTCACTACCTTGCACTTAAGCTTTCCTCTTGATCTTTAGCATTTGCTCCCTAGCTTTCCAACCATGAAGACTTTATGTCAATCACTTCCCAACATGTTCTTGGATGTTTCAAGGTCCTAAACACATTCATGTTCATCACATAACTCATAAGGACTCATGAACTCTAACCATGTTAAGACTAACTTTGTTACACTCTTTATTGTCATAACTTTCTCTAATCTTCACTAATCCACTTGGCTCTTGAACCAATTGATGTCTTGACTTTACCCTACACACTTTCATCCTTTGAATCCATTAATGAGCTTAGAATCATGAAATTCTAGCTGCTTCATGGCCTACTGTATAGAACTGAACATAAGCATACAATTCTTTCAAAAATTCTCATTTTGATTCTAATGCTTCCCATACTTGTTTCTCCACTTTACCCCACACAACTTTTTATTTTAAAACCATTGGAACCATCAAAATCATAAAATTCCAATCACTGTTCATGCGAGTGAACAGTACCATAAGGAATCTCAGACTATAACCTTGAGATTTTAATGTTTCCAAGGTTCAAAACCTTTCCAATCCTATACAAAATCATCATATAAACTCAATGGAAGCATTAAATCATTGAAATGCCATTTTCTTCCATCATGAATAGTGCATACTGAACAGGGCACACTATGGCAAAGTCAAGAATATCAACTTGATTCAACAACCAAGCACTTAACTAGCTTGTTTAAGCTTCAATCATAAGTTTCTAACCATAAGCTTCAACCATAAGTTTCTAACCTTTTCCAATTTTCGTTTAGGTCCCTTTCTTCCTTCAAGACTCATTTAACCTTTATCATTACTTTTGATCTTCATCATAATCCTTTTCAAACCTTTTTCCACTATCAGTATTATACAGATAGGGAAAAATTAGGATATGACACATCCTATCATCTCTGCCTTACTAGTGTTACTTTGCATGACCTGTATGTGACTCTGTGCTAAACTGTTAATTTGTATTGAGTGATTAGGCTACCTGCTATTTTAAAGCTACATTTGATTGGCTTTGTAGAGTGATTGTGATCTTTTTCTATTTTAGTTCTAATTGACAGGAAGACACTGTCAAGTTTAAGTGTGGGGGAGATGTCTTTGCTTCTGTGCTACTCAATGTGTGTTTCTGTGGCACTCAATTTGACATTCTTTGAGTAATCCAATCTTTCATCACAAAATTTTTGTTTTTGATCTTAATGTGTTATGAGTTACTAAAAATTGGATCCCCACTTTAAACTTTGTTGATAACTAGAAAGGTTTTAGCATGAAAAATCATTTTGGGACTTTGACAATTATCACTCGGTAGTCTCTGTGAAAAACAGTTGTGACATATTGTCTTTTGGGTCACGACCTATAATGAAACTTTAGACTTGATATGCTCTCTGTGACCTACAGTCATGACCTATGTACATAGTTTTCATGACAATAACTCTCTGTTGCTTTGAGTCGCGACATGAGTTCCTGCCTAGTCGCGACTGTTCCTCTTTGTGTGTTTGAGTCGTGAAAGATACATCCCGTGGATGCGACTAAATGTTTTGAAAATCCTGAGCATGCACCCCTGTGACAAGTGACCTTCACTGTTCCACGTTGCGACCTATGTTTGAAAAATGTCCAATTACCTTCTCTTTGCCTTGTGCAAAGCTATATAGAAGGATCCCTTTTCAACTACTGAGATTATTTTACAAATGATTTATTGTTCCCTTATTTCAAAACCTTTTTAGCTCCTAGAAACCATTGCCCGACTTGAATTTTTTTTGGAAAATCTTGGAAATTGAATTTGAAAACAACTAAGCTTTTGCTGTTACATTAGATTATCACATGGTTCTAAGTGATTACTTGGAAACTTTTAAATCATCATTTAGAGGATTTTTAGTTGTGATAAGTGTTTTAATACCTAGTGAATAATGAACATTATTTGAGACTTTAACTTATGAGCAACCTAGATCAAAAACTTTGTTAGAAGGATTCTCGGCCTTAAATCCTATTTTGAGTGATTATTCAATTGGTTTATATCCTCTAGCACTTGTCTTGGCTTTGAGTTTAGAATTACTTGCACATTTATGAATTGAACATGATAGATGCATTTTTTTAAAACCCTTTTATCCCAAACACAAGCCCACTACATATTACATCCTTAGTCACCCCTTTTGAGCCCATCACTCTTTCTTTTTATCATCCTTATAGAAAGTCATATGTGCATAAATATCATTTTGAAATAAAATTTTTGTTCATGTCAAAAATTCATTATTGTTATGTTATTGTGCTGCAGCTTTTGTGAATAAGGTGCCAAACAAAAGAAGAAGAGCAAAGAAGTATATTGCATTAGAAAAAAGGGAGTGCAAGAAAAAGAAAACAAAAAGAAAAGAGAAGAGGGCACCATTATCAATTCTTATTAGCATAATTACCACAACTACATCCTAAGAGACATGAATTCATGCTATATATTCATTGTTGAATGCATATAGTACTTTCTATTCTTCATATTCCATTCCATGTGGCCTATCTCCATCATTTTAACCCTAAAAGACCTCTTGATTCTTTGCATAAGTGTTATATAGTTATTGAGATTTAGAGCCATTACAAGCATATGGTAGGGTGTCTTCCAATTTGAGTATGAGTAAAAAAACCCTAACAATGAGAGGAAATATAGAGCTAAACACTTACACCCTTGAGAGGATTTATTGCGCTCATATTGTTGAGGTTGATTTCACTTAGTAGTTGATTGTTTGGCATTGCTCACATTATCACCCTTGCATTCCCAAAAGATGACAGATTATTTATTTTTAGGGTACACTATAGATTATGTTGTTATCTTGAATTTAACAGTGTTGTTCTAGGTGTGATTTATTTCTTTATCCAGGAGTACAAAGGTTCAAGTGTGAGGGAATTGATAAGACACAATTTGTATATGGTTTCTGTAACATTTTGTAGAGCTTTATAACAACTTTACCATCATTTTATGTCTTAAATTGTACTTTTGTGGTAATACAAGATTGTGCGTGGCAATGTGCTAATTAAAGGATAAAATGGTAAATTAACTCTTCCAAACTGCATATATTCTGTTATTTATTGATTTAGACTTTTACAGTGAGCTTTTATATTGGGTTGCAAGTATTTTGGAAGAGAGGAAGGGCCAGAAAAGAAATCATAAGTCAATAAAAGTGAAATCATGCTTCTGTATCTTTTAGTTGCGACCAAAGAGTCCGATGGTCGCAACCTTGATTCTTTTGGAAGTCTATCTGTGTTTACAAGTCATGACCAAAACATGGATCTGGTCACGACTGAAATATGAAATCACTAAAATTGTGCGTTTTGATTTAGGTTATGCAGAAATAAAAGGGGAGGAAGGCTGCTGTGAAGGGGAGGCTGGTTTTTCACCTGATTAGGCAAGAAGCAGTACTCTATCGTACTCTGATTACTATCTCAACCTCTTCTATCATTCTACATGTTTTCACAGATTTCTCCACATCTCTATACCACCAATCTACCATCTTTCCATTATTTCTTTATGGCATCTCAACTAAACAACGATTGCAGTACAACAGGAGTCATGAGAGGCTAAACCTTTAGCTTCTTGCTGATAAACTAGATATCTTGAGCTCATGGACTCAAATAGGGAGTTTCTACTATTCTAATTTGTATCTTCTCATGTTATGATTGCTGTTAGATCTATGATTTTCATTTTATGAGCAAGTTTTGAATATCAATTGATTATTCTTAGATTAGACTTTATAATTGAATTCAGATGATTTGAACGTTTGCTTTTAATAGAATATTTCAGTTTTGATTTTAAGAGAGTTGGGTTATTATCAGTGATCGTTGCTAATTAATTTAATTGCGTGAAATCTAGGGTTTTCGATCGACGACCATTTGAGGGTGTTTTCATCATCTAAATTCAAGTTACATGCTAAGTGGTTTTTGATAGTTCACTAATAGTTCTTAAACCAGCTTTGATCACATGGGTTTAAGGAAAATTAGGGTTGTGGACTCAATTGATCGATTGAGGTTTTCTTTGAGACTTAATGACTTCAAAACTCAAATTTTAATGGGAGAGCAAGGATTGATACGTTTTCATCATCAAGAGTATTTCATAACATATTTTTTAATAAACCAACTCATTTTCATCTTAATAAAAAATCTAAAAAGATTTACTTTTCTGCACCCTACTTTTATTGCAATCAATCACTAAAACCCCAAAACCATTTTTCCTTGCTCAGGTTTTTCATTGATTTTGACATCCAATCTACTAGGTTTTCACATAAAAGGCTAATCGAGAAGAACGATAGGGTTGTGCCCTATACTATATTATATTGGGTGCAATAAACTTTATTTTGATGGATCAGACAACAACAATCCGACCTCATCACCATTCGAGGGATCAAACGAATGAATTATTCACCTCGATAAGCATTTTAGAATACTCATGTAAAATCAAGCAAGCAGGGTGGCTTCCATGCTTTTTGGAGATACTGATCATCATTTTTGAGCTAGGACTAGGATTTCACTATCGATCATTGCCTTTCTAAAAACGCACTTGGGCCAATCAAGGGATCAAAACAATGAATTAAGCAACTCAATTGACCATTTAGATAATCACATCACAATAAGCAAGGGAGGTGGTTTCCAGAAATTTTAGAGATTTTAAGTCAGTAGGACATATTTCAATCAATCGACCATTAACTTGCTAAACATGGGCTTACGGCTATTCGAGGGATCAAACGAATGAATTATTCACCTCGATGAGCATTTTGGAATACTCATGTAAAATCAAACAAGCAGGGTGGATTCCACTCTATTTTGAGATACTGAGCATCATTTTTGGGCTGAGACTAGGATTTCACTATCTATCATTGCTTTCCAAAAATGCACTTGGGCCAATCAAGGGATCAAAACAATAAATTAAGCAACTCCATCGACCATTAGATCATCACATCACAATAAGCAAGGAAGGTGGTTTCCATAAATTTTAGAGATTTTAAGGCTAATTTGTTTGTCAGTAGGACATATTTCAATCAATCGACTATTAACTTGCTAAACATGGGCTTACGGCAATTCAAGGGATCAAACGAATGAATTATTCACTTCCACGATCATTTTGGAATTCTCTTGTTAAATCAAGCAAGCAGGGTGGGTTACATGCTTTTTTAAGATACTGAGCATCGTTTCTGAGCCAAGATAAGGATTTCACTCTATCGACAATTGCCTTGCAAAAAAATACTTGTGACACTCAAGGGATCAAACGAATGAATTAAGCAACTCCATTGAGAATTTTGAATCATCCTATAACACTAATCAAGGAATGTGGTTTCTAGATAGTTTAGAGATTTTAATGCTGATTTTTTAATCAGCATGACACATTTAAATCTATCTACCATTAATTTGCTATACATGCATTTGTGGCAATACGAGGGATCAAACGAATGAATTAGGCATATAGATGAGCAATTTGGAATCCTCATGTAAAATCAAGCAAGCAGGGTGACTTCTATAACACCTTACTTTTATACGTCTTAGGGACCATTCGGTAGCATTTAGAACCACTTACAATTTCATTGAAGTTCAATTACAAAATCTGGAATTTCACACTTTATGAGTACTTTTCATATGGTAATTCCAAATTAAGCGATGCTTCAAAAAATCATAATTAATTCTAGAAAAATTGAAATGAAGTAGTTTAAAATTTTACTCAAAGCTAATATCTTTAAATTTAAGGGAAAAATTAGTTCCTGACCAAATGCTTAACCAATTAATACAGTTTAGTCGTTAATTTTTACTGTTCATTTGGTCAAAATTATGAAAATAGATTGTGGTCCCTAACTCTAGAAAATTCTTTCTCTCTGCACAAACATCAAAATAAGGCGTACTTGGTGTCAAAATGAAGCTTACCATGTTAAATATCTATTGCTAAAATATCATACATTTATTACATCATTAACTATTTTTAATTACAGTCCAAGTGTCATAGCTCAAAACTATCTTTTGTTCTAGTGCAGAATTTTAACAACTAAATTTACATACATTCATCCCAAAACTTGTCTATAACATAACCATATAAGCAAACCATATCATCATATAACATTATTCCTCTCTCATGCTTGAGGTTCTTGTTGATTAGAGATATAATTTGGGATGAGATTTCTGGGGAAATCTCAGTAGTAAATGGTACTAAATAATATATGTATTAATGCTTGGTATTAGTGCTTGCTTGTGATTGTGTCAATATAATGTAATGTGCATGCTTCCATGTAACAAATGAAATACAATTGACCAAAGTAATTATAGCACAGAGCTACCTCATACTCCTTGCTTTCCTTATCCTTTTCCTTTACCTCTTGCTTCCTACTTCTTGATGTGTGACTGCCGTCTTTGAGCATACAAACCAAATCCTAAACATCACATATTCATTCATTTATCATGATTCAACTCAATTGGCATATAAGGACATTAAACTTAATCAATTAACCCCTATCTTTCTTAATTTGTGGTTAATTACCTTGTCCTTTGAATTAATTTGTATCTTGACTTTACCCTACACAATTTCATCTTCTAAATCCATTTATGAACTTAGAATCATGAAATTATAGCTCCTTCATGGCCTACTGGATAGAACAGAAAATATGTATATAATTCTTTCAAAAATTCTCATTTTGATTCCAATGCTTCCAATACTTGTTTTTCTACTTTATCCCACACCATTTTTCATTTTAAAGCCATTGGAAGAATGAAAATTATAAAATTATAATTACTGTTCATGTATGTGAACAGTAATATAGAAGACTTAAAAATTACAACTTTCAATTCTAATGCTTTCAAGGTTCCAAATCTATCCAATCCTACACAAAATCATCAAATAAATTCAATAGAAGCATTAGATCATTGAAATGCATTCTTCTTAGTCCAAAACGGACCTAGGTTGAATGCCTCCATCAATAACAAAGTCAAGAGCACAATTTATTGAATAACCAATCATCAAAGTATACTTATCTAAACCTTAATCACCTAGTTCTACCTTTATTTTCTTCTTCCTCCTTCAACTTAAAATTTGGATAGCAAGCATACTCTAGGTTTAATGGAATTTTCAACCACAAAAACCTAGGTTTTACCCTTCTAAAACACATATAAATAAACTAGGAAGGATCACATACCTTGTGCCTTGACTACCTTGATCTCTAATTGCCTTGAATTGCCTTTATCTTGGTTGAGTTTTCAAATGACAAGAGTTTCTCCAAGGGAACCAAGAGTGAACAGTTTTGTGAAGAATGGGAGGGGTATTTATAGCCAAAATGTTGGCACCTTGGGTCCATAATGCCCTCACTTTTCATAATTACTACAATGGCTTAATCTTGAATTTGATTGGTTAGTTTTTGGATTAATTAACCCTAATCATCATTAGGTTAATTCTTATATTATTTTATATGGTAAAATTGAGGACTAAAATGCTTCTAGGCAGTTTTTGGCCTTTTCTGGTTCAAATTTCTATAATTACCATTTTATCCTTGAACTTTTAGAAATTGCACTTTAAGCCCTCAACTTTTCATAATTACATTTAATGGCCCAAAGCTTATGTCTACTTCCATTTTGTACCATGGAACTTTTAAAATTTTTACTTTAGTCCCTTTTCCAAAATGACCATTTAAAACTTTCACTAATTGCAATTTAGTCCCTAGACCTTTTTTAAATTGTAATTTAGCCCCTTTTACTTTACAACTTTATACCTTCTCTCTTTCTTTGGCTTAACACTTATCTTAATCATTATCTTTTTTTCTAATTAACATCCCATTCTCTTCATAACCTCTTTCCTCTATTAGTCATATACAGATAGGGAAAATTTGGGATGTTACAACTTTAACGCTTTTTCAAGATATTGAGCATCGTTTTTGACGATAAGGATTTCACTCTATTGAATATTGGCTTGCTAAAAACACACTTGGGCCAACCAATGGATCAAGGCAATGAATTAAGCAACTCCATTGATAATTTAGATCATCACATCACAAAAATCAAGGAAGGTGATTTCCATAAATTTTAGAGATTTTAAGGCTAATTTTATTGGAGGGGACATATTTCAATCAATCGACCATTAACTTGCTAAACATGAGTTTACGGCAATTAGAGGTATCAAAAAAATGAATTATTCACCTTGATGAGTAGTTTGGAATCCTCTTGTAAAATCTAGGAAGTAGGGTGGCTTGCACACTTTTTTTAGATACTGACCATACTTTCTGAACTAGGATCTGGATTTCACTCTATCGACAATTGCCTTGTAAAAAATACTTGTGACACTTGGGGGATCAAACGAATGAATTAAGCAAGTCCATTGAGCATTTTGAATCATCATATAACATTAAGCACGGAAGGTTGTTTCCAAACAGTTTAGAGATTTTAACGCTGATTTTTTAGTTAGTGGGGCATATATTAATCTATTGAGCATTGATTTACTAAACATATTTTTATGGCCATACAAGGCATCAAACAAACAAATTGTTCACCTCGATGAGGAGTTTGGAATCCTCTTGTAAAATCTAGCAAGTAGGGTAGATCCACACTTTTTTTAAATACTCATATACTTTCTGAGCCATATCCGAATTTCACTCTAACGATAATTGCTTTTCTAAATAATCACTTGGGACAATCGAGGGATCAAACAAATAAATTAAGCAACTCCATTGAGCATTTTGAATCATCAAGTAACATTAAGCAATGAAGGCAGTTTCTAGACAGTTTAAAGATTTTAATGCTAATTTTTTAGTCAGTGGGGCATATTTCAATCTATGGACCATTAATTTGCTAAACATATTTTTATGGCCATACGAGCAAACAAATTATTCACCCCGATGAGCAATTTGGAATCCTCTTGTAAAATCTAGCAAGTAGGCTGATCCACACTTTTTTTGAGATATTGAGCATACTTTTTGAGCTAGGATCCGAATTTCACTCTAATGACAATTGCCTTGCTAAATAATTACTTGGGACAATCGAGGGATCAAATGAATGAATTAAGCAACTCCATTGAGCATTTTGAATCATCAGGTAACATTAAGCAAGGAAGGCAGTTTCCACACAGTTTAGAGATTTTAACGCTATTTTTTTAGTCAGTGGGGCATATTTCAATCTATTGACCATTAATTTGCTAAACGTATTTTTATGGCCATATGAACAAACAAATTATTCACCCCGATGAGCAATTTGGAATCCTCTTGTAAAATCTAGCAAGTAGGGCGGATCCACACTTTTTTGAGATACTAAACATACTTTTTGAGCTAGGATCTGAATTTCACTCTAACGACAATTACCTTGCTAAATAATTACTTGGCACAATCAAGGGATCAAATGAATGAATTAAGCCATTGAGCATTTTGAATCATCAGGTAATATTAAGCAAGGAAGGCAGTTTTCACACAGTTTAGAGATTTTAACGCTATTTTTTAGTTAGTGGGGCATATTTTAATTTATCGACCATTAATTTGCTAAAGATATTTTTATGGCCATACGAACAAACAAATTATTCACCCCGATGAGCAGTTTGGAATCATCTTGTAAAATCTAGCAAGCAAGGTGGCTTACACACTTTTTTAAGTACAGAGCATACTTTGTGAGCCAAGATCTGTATTTCACTCTATCTATAATTGCCTTGCTAAAAAATACTTGTTACACTCGAGGGATGAAATGAATGAATTAAGAAACTTCATTGAGCATTTTGAATCATCATGTAACATTAAGCAAGAAATATGGTTTCCATACTATTTAGAGATTTTAACACTGATTTTTCAATCAGCAGGACATTTTTCAATCATCGACCATTAATTTGCTAAACATGCGTTTATGGCCATACAAGGGATTAAATGAACGAATTATTCATCTTGATGAAAAGTTTCATATTCTCTTGTAAAATCTAGCAAGTATGGTGGCTTGTACTCTTTTTTGAGACACTGAGCATACTTTTTGAGCCAAGATCTAGATTTCACTCTATCGACAGTTACCTTGCAAAGAATTGTATGCTGATAAGAAGAAGTTTAGGCCTGTTGAGAGAATTCATGTGAGTGCTAATGTGTCATCACTTTTTAAGACTAATTGCCGATTAAGTGCTAAGACTTAAGATCATATACAATCCTATGTACTATAGGATAAGTTCATGTCAAGGGAGCGTTATTAGATTTAGGGGCTTCCATTAATGTAATGCCTTGGTTGGTATACTTAGCTTTAGGTATTGACAAACTTAGAGACACAAGTGTAGTGCTCTCATTAGCTGATAGATAAATTAGGTACCCTAAAGGAGTTCTAGAGGATATTCTAGTACAGGTGAAGGACTTAGTGTTCCCAGTTAATTTTTACGGTATAGACATGTCCACTGAGCTAGTGAATGAGTACTTTGATATTAGGTAGACCTTTTCTCCAAACTTCAAAGACAATTATTAGTATGAAGCATAGTTCTATTACAATGGAAGTTAGAGGACATGTTGTGACTTTCAATATGAATGAAGCAATGAAATATCCTTTTGATAATTCTGCTTGTTCTGGTTTGAATGCTATTGATTATACTATTGAAGAGACTAGGGATAAGCATGAAATGAGTTTGCATGATGGGTATAATTTTACATTGCATAATTCCAATAAGTCCCATGAAGCATCTTAGAAGCATGTAGATTCAAATTCATAGTTGTGTGCTTATGATGATTATTTTGAGGCTGGGAAGAACTGTTATAGATATATTGACTTCAACTGATCCCATGTAAGAGTTGAGAAATGAGTTGGCAGATTGTATAACCACTCCTTAGCCTTCTCTTCCAAAGTGAAATAGAAACACCTCCTTAAAACATCATCAAATGCAGTCATTGGAGGATTCATCGAAGAGCATATCATATGCATGGTTTGTAAGTGCCGATGTGGACGCTCTCCTGCAAAACCATGAAATTTCAGGTTCAAAAGGCACTAATGGTTTAGTTCTTCTACCTATGCAACATGGGAAGAATCAAGAATAACCAGGCAAGCAATCAAATTCAGACAGAAAAGTTTCACAGTAGAAAAGTTCACTAGTCACGACTAAAATGTGTTGTGGTCTCGACTAAATATCCAAAGAGAAAAGGTCACGACACAAGTGATGTTTGGTCTCGACTTTTAGTCACAGAGACTGATTTTGCAAAAACTTAGAAAAATGTAAAGTGCAATGCAATTAAAAACAACAAACTAAAATTCAAACAAAAACTGACTCAGGTAAATAATGAAATTGATAACCAATTGCTAACGAAATAATTACTTGGTTCCCTGGCAACTGCACCATTGATTTGCATGGGCTGTTGTCATCCTATGCATCAAAATAAAATTAATTGCACCCTATTAATGCAGTATAAGGTACAACCCTATCGTTCTTATCGAGGAACCTTTTTATTAGAAACCTAGCAAACTTGTGACAAAACCATTGAAAACCTGAGTGAAAGAAAAATTTGATTTTTGGGTTTGATTATTTTTGAATCAATAAAATAAGGGTATAGTAAAATAAATATTTTTGTATTTTTGATTAAGTTAGAAAATAAGTGGATTTTGAAAGGAATATGTTGAGATAGACTCTTGATGATAGAAAACTATCTATCCTTGCTCTTTATATGATATGGGGATTTAAAATCACTAATTCTTAAAAGCAACCTCAATCGATCGATCGAGTCTAGAACATTAACATTCCTTAAACTCCTTTGATCAAAGCTAGTTTAAAAACTCTTAATGAACTGTTAAAAGCCACTTAGTGTGTAACTTAAACCAGATGATATAGATGCCCTCAAATGATCATCGATCGATGACCATAGATTTCAAGCAATCGAATTAGTTAGCAACAATCGTTGATAAAAACCCAATTATCCAAAAATTGAAACTGAAATATTCATATTAAACTAACATCCAAATCATCCAAATTCAATTACAAAATTTAATCTCAGAATAATTGATCGATATCCAATCCTTACTCATAAAATCAAAACCCTAGATCTAGGAATTCCAAAAAACATAAGAAATGTGAGATTAAAATAGAAAACTCCCCATGTGCACTATAGTTCATGAGCTCAAGATATACGATCCATCACCAAGAGACTAAAGATTTAGCCTCTCATGATTCTTACTGTGCCACAATCACTATCCAGATAAGATGCCATGAAGAAAGTAGAAAGAGGTGATGGATTAAATAGTGTGTAGGTTGTGGAGAAGGTGTAGAGAAGATTTGAGTACTGCTTCTTAGCCTAATCAGGTCCAAAAACTAGCCTCCTGTGTCTGTAGCTTCCTCTTCCTTTTATTCTCGTATGACCAAATCTAAAACGTTCAGCTTCAGCAATTGTCTCTTTTAGTCGCGACCAGATCCATGTTGTGATCGTGACCTATAAACACAAAGAAAGTTCCAGAAGAAATAAGGTCGCGACCTGTGGACTCTTTGGTTACGACTAAAAAGCACAGAGGCGTGATATGATTTTCTTTGTCTTGTGATTTCTTTTCTGCTCACGTTTGTCCTTGGTTCTCCTCCAAAATACAATTTTACCCCTTTAATTAGCACATTACCAAGCACAATCACGTATCACCATGAAAGCAAAAATATAGGCATAAAATGAATGGTAAAGAGTTGTAATAAGACCTTGAAAATGTCATAGAAACCATACACAATTTGTGTCTTACCAAGTGCTCCAACTGGCTGATAGATCAATTAGGTAACCTAAGGGAATTCTAGAGGATATTCTAGTGCAGGTTAAGGATTTAGTATTCCCAACTGAGTTTTATGTTCTAGACATGTCCAGTGAACTAGTGAATGAGAGCACTTTGATCCTAAGCAGACCTTTCCTTCAAACTTTCAAGACAATCATTAATATGAAGAATAGTTATATTACAATGGAAGTTAGAGGACATGTAGTGACTTTCAACATGAACGAAGCAATGAAATATTCCTTTGATAATTCTGCTTTTGTTGGTTTGAATGCTATTGATTATGTTGTTGAAGAGACTAGGGATGAGCATGAATTGAATTTGCATGATGAGTATGATCCTATGTTCCCATCTAACCTTGATACAATTTCATCATTCTCTAGTGATAATGTCTTTAGAAAGGAATTTATGAGTGATTTTACAAGAATACAAGACATTGTGGAAGCTGGAAGTGGAACAAACAAAGTGGGGTCGAGTTTATGTGACCACAAGTCATGACATCAAGACCTCAACGTCAAGACCATATATGAACCTGTTGAGTAAGAGACTCTCTTTGCAATATAGTCATGATAGGATGATTGTATGGTCGCAACCAGAAACTCCTGAGACATACAATCATGACGCGAAGATGACAAAGTCGCGACTAAATATCAAGATGCTGAGGAAGAGGCTCTCTGTGAACTGAAGTCATGACTAAATGTTGGTTACGTCATGACCAAACTTTTTAGAGACACCCACTGTGAGTTCAAGTCATGACGAAAACTTAAAGATAAGCCTAAGAAGTCATGACTAGAAATAGTAGACACATCCAGTGAATCTTATATTCCTTCAGTTCCACATTCCACTATTTTGGTTAAAGTGCCAATATGTTTGAACTCTACTCCTCCTCCCTTACATTCCAAAATTACCTCTCATACCTTAAGATTCTTAAATAATTTGATCTCTACTAATGATATAGGTATGATGGAGCATTTTTTAAGATACTGAACATTTTGGAATACTCATGATACAACCAATATGCACCTCAATGATACAACCATAGCTAATTGGCATAAATCCTAAGGAAAATGATCTCTACTAATGATACAGCCAATATGTACCTTAATAAGCATTTTGGAATACTCATGTAAAATAAGCAAGCAGGGTGGCTTTCACACTTTTTCAAGATATTGAGCATCGTTTATGAGTCAGGACCAATATTTCACTCTATTGACCATTGCCTTGCTAAAAACACACTTGGACCAATCGAGGGATCAAAATAATGAATTAAGAAACTCCTTTGACCATTTAGATAATCACATCACAATAAGGAAGGAAGGTGGTTTTCAAAAATTTTAGAGATTTTAAAGCTAATTTTCTTGTTAGGGAACATATTTCAATTGATCGATCCTTAACTTGTTAAACATGAGATTATGGCCATTCGAGGGATAAAACTAATAAATTATGCACCTCGATGAGCATTTTGGAATCCTCTTGTAAAATCAAGCAAGTAGGGTGGCATCCATACTTTTTTGAGATATTGAGCATACTTTCTATGCCAGGATCCAGATTTCACTCTATCTTTAATTGCCTTGCTAAAAACCCACTTGGGATAATAGACAGATTAAACGAATGAATTAAGCAACTCTATTGAGCATTTTGGAATCATCATGTAACATTAAGCAAGGAAGATAGTTTCCAAATAGTTTAGAGATTTTAACACTGATTTTTTAGTTAGTGGGACATATTTCAATCTAGAGACCATTAACTTGCTAAACATGTGCTTATGGCCATTCGAGGGCTCAAAAGAATGAATTATGCACCTCGATGAGCAATTTGGAATACTCATGTAAAATTAAGCAATAAGAGTGGCTTCCACATTTTTTTGAGATACTGAGCATCATTTCTGAGACAGGATCAAAATTTCACTCTATCGACTATTGCCTTGCTAAAAAATCACTTGGGATAATCGAGGGATCAAACGAAGAATTAAGAAATTCCATTGAGCATTTTGGAATCATCATGTAACATTAAGCATGGAAGGTGGTTTCTAGAAAGTTTAGACATTTTAATGCTACTTTTTTTGTCTACGGGACATATTTCAATCTATAGACCATTAATTTGCTAAACATACATTTATGGCCATCTGAGGGCTCAAAAGAATGAATTATACACCCCGATGAGCATTTTGGAATCCTCATGTAAAATCAAGCAAGTAGGGTGGGTTCCACACTTTTTTGAGATACTGAGCCTGAGTATGGATCAGGATTTCACTCTATCGACAATTGCCTTGCTAAAAAAGGACTTGGGACAAATGAGGGATCAAACGAATGAATTAAGAAACTCCATTTAGCATTTTGGAATCATCATGTAACATTAAGGAAGGAAGATAGTTTCTAGAAAGTTTAGAGGTTTTATGGCTAATTTTTCAGTCAGTGGGACATATTTCAGTCGATCGACCACTAATTTGAGTAACATAGGTTTATGGCCATTCGAGGCATCAAACAAATGAATTATGCACCTCGATTAGCTTTTTAGAATTCTCTTGTAAAATCAAGCAAGAAAGGTGGCTTCAACACTTTTTTGAGATATTGAGCATACTTTCTGAGCTAGGTTCCGGATTTCACTCTATCAACAATTGGCTTACTAAAAATGCACCTAGGACAATCGACAGATCAAACGAATGAATTAGGCAACTCCATTCAGCATTTTGGAATCATCATGTAACATTTAAGCAAGGAAGGTGGCATCCAGAAAGTTTACATATTTTACTCCTACTTCTTTTGCCTGAGGGACATATTTCAATCAATAGACCATTAATTTGCTAAACATGCATTTATGACCATATGACGGATCAAACGAATGAATTATGCATATTGATTAGCATTTTTTAATCCTTATGTAATTCTAGATTAAGTGATGAACTTCAAAAATTATAATTAAATTCTAAAAAATCAAAATGAAATAGTTCAAAATTCTACTCGAAGCAAATATCTTTAAATTTAAGGGAAAAATAAGTTTCTGACCAAATGCTTAACCAATTAATATAGTTTAATCGTTAAATATTACTATTCATTTGGTCAAAATTCTGAAAACAGATTATGGTCCTTGACTTTAGAAAATTCTTTCTCTTTTTACAGACATCAAAATAAGGCGTACTTGATGTCAAAATGAATCTTAGCATATTAAATATCTATTGCTAAAATATCATATATTTATTACATCATTAACTATTTTTAATTATAGTCCAAGTATTATAGCTCAAAACTGTCTTTTGTTCCAATGCAGAATTTTAACAACTAACTTTACATACATTCATCCCAAGACTTATCTATAACATAACCATATAAGCAAACCATATCATCATCTAACATTCTTACTCTCTCATGCTTGTGGTTCCTGTTGATTAGAGATATAATTTGGGGTGAGATTTCTGGGTATTAGTCCTTGCTTGTGATTGTGTCAAAATAGTGTATTGTGCATACTTCCATGTAACATATGAAATACAATTGGCCAAAGTAATCATAGCACAGAGCTTCAACATTTACATATCAACAACATCAATCAAGCCATAACCCAATCAACCATACATTCAACACATACAAATTTAAGTAAGTTTACTACGTTCACGCTTTACTTTTTCCTTATCCTCTTTCTTGTCACCTTTCCTTGAAGTAAGGTTGTATCTTGAATACATAATCAAATCCTAAACATCACATATTCATTCATTTATCATGATTCAACTCAATTGGCATATAAGGACATTAAACTTAACTTAATCAATCAACCTCTATATTTCTTAATTTGTGGTTAATTGCCTTGTCCTTTGAATTAATTTGTGTCTTGACTTTAACCTACACAATTTCATCTTCTAAATCCATTTATGAAATTAGAATAATGAAATTACAGCTCCTTCATGGCCTGCTGGACATAATAGAAAACATGTACATAATTCTTTCAAAAATTCTCATTTTGATTCCAATGCTTCCAATACTTGTTTTTCTACTTTATCCCACACAATTTTTCATTTTAAAACCATTGGAAGAATCAAAATTATGAAATTCCAGTCACTGTTTATGCGTGTGAATAGTAATAGAGAAGACTTAAAAATTATAACTTTCAATTCCAATGCTTCCAAAGTTCCAAATCTATCCAATCCTACACAAAATCATCAAATAAATTCAATGGAAGCATTAGATCATTGAAATTCATTCTTATTAGTCCAAAACAGACCTAGGTTAAATGCCTCCATCAATGACAAAGTCAAGAGAACAACTTAATTCAATAACAAATCATCAAAACCAACTTATCTAAACCTTAATCACCTAGTTCTACCTTTATTTTCTTCTTCCTCCTTCAACTTACAATTTGGACAGAAAGCATACTCTAGGTTTAATGGAATTTCCAACCACTAAAACCTAGGTTTTATCCTTCTAAAAAAAATCTAAATAAATGAGGAAGGATCACATACCTTATGCCTTAACTACCTTGATCTCTAAGTGCCTTGAATTGCCTTTATCTTAGTTGAGTTTTCAAATGACAAGAGTTTCTCCAAGGGTACACTTAGGCCACGGTTTTGTGAAGAATGGGAGGGGTATTTATAGCCAAAATTTTGGCACCTTAGGTCCATAATAACCCCACTTTTCCTAATTATTACAATGGCCTAATCTTGAATTTGATTGGTTATTTTTTGATTAATCAACCTTAATCACCATTAGGTTAATTCTTATATTATTTTACTTCATTTTAGCACATGTCCAAACTCTTCTTCCTTGGTCTTGCTTCCAAGTGGCGTATTGCACATGATGTATGGATCCCACAATGTGCAACTTCCTTATCTCTTACATTATCTTGGATTTTCTCTTTTTTAAAAACAATCTCCAAAATTGACTTAAGCTCCAAGACTTGATCTTGGACTTATTGGGCTTGTATAGGATGCCATATTGTGTCTCTTTTAGGTACCATAGCTAATTGGCACAAATCCCATGGCACTTTCCTAATACCGATATTCTTAAATCACAATATTTTTAAGAAAAATGCTAGACACCTATTTTAATGGTTCTGACATTTTTAAAAATTCATTCTAATATAAAATGAATTCGTTGCAAAGTCTCATAATTTTTGAAGAACCAAAAGTCCTAATAAAAATTTCCTATATTTCCTTTAACCCTTTATCGGTGTCCAATTTTACCTTAAATTTTATAATTAATTCTACAGGACTCCTTTTTTACTTCTGTCAATTCATAAATTCTTATATTAATTATGAGAATTTACTACCAAATTTCATTTGATTTTGAGGTCCAGAGGATAGTACAATAATCTCCCAACTTGAGAAATTTATATCAATTTTTTGGGACTTCAAATCAAAATTCTGTGTTGCGTTAAACTGATCAAAATAACGTTCTCTATTTTATGGTAAAATTTGGGACTAAAATGCTTTCGGGCAATTTTTTTGGCCTTTTCTGGCTCAAATTTCCATAATTACTATATTGCCCCTGAACTTTTAGAAATTACACTTTAGGCCCTCAACTTTTCATAATTACACTTAATGGCCCATAACTTGTTTATACTTTTATTTTTGGCCTTGAGACTTTTGTAATTTATATTTAAATTCTTAAACTTTCCCTTATTCGCAACTTAGTCCATGGACTTTCACTTATTTGCAATTTAATTCTTAAACTTTCACTATTTACAGTTTAGTCCCTAAAAACCCTCTGTATGTTTGTGGGACTAAAAATTGGAATATTACATTTATGGCCATAGAGGGATCAAACGAATGAATTATGCACATGGATGAGCATTTTGGAATCCTCTTGTAAAATTAAGAAAGCAGGTGGCTTTCAAACTTTTTTGAGATACTGAGTATTGTTTCTGAGCCAAGATAGGGATTTCACTCTATCAAATATTACCTTGCTAAAAGGGTACTTGGGCCAATTGAGGGATCAAATCAATGAATTAAGGAATCCCATTGATCATTTAGATCATCACATCGTGTTAAGCAATGAATGTGGTTTCCAAACAGTTTAGATATTTTAAGGCTAATTTTTTTGTTAGCAGGACATATTTCAATCTATATGCCATTAATTTGCTAAACATGCTTTTATGGCCATACGAGGGATCAAACGAATGAATTACGCACATCGATGAGAATTTTAGAAGTAGGGTGGCTTCTAAGCTTTTTCGAGATAGTGAGTGAACTTTTGGAGCCAGGATCGGTACTTCACTCTATCGATTATTGCCTTGCTAAAAAGGCCCTTAGGACAATCGAGTGATCAAAACAATGAATTAAGTAACTCCGATAACCATTTAGATAATGACATCACATTAAGCAAGAAATGTGGTTCCTATACATTTTAGAGATTTTAAGCCTACTTTTTTTTGTTAGTGGGACATATTTCAATTTATCGACTATTAAATTATAAATGTGCATTTATGGCCATTTGAGGGCTCAAAAGAATGAATTATACACCTCGGTGAGAATTTTGGAATCCTCATGTAAAATCAAGCAAGCAAGGTAGCTTCCATCCTTTTTTGAGATACTGAGCATCATTTCTGAGCCACGATAGGAATTTCACTCTATCGAATATTGCCTTGCTAAAAATGCACTTGGGAGAATCAAGGGATCAAAACAATTAATTAACTAACTTGATTGACCATTTAGATCATCACATCACATTAAGCAAGGAAGGTAGTTTCTAGACATTTTAGAGATTTTAAGGCTAATGTTTTAGTCAATTGGACATATTTCAATCCATCGACTATTAACTTGGTAAACATGTGTTTATGGCCATTTGAGGGATCAAACTAATGAATTATGCACGTCGATGATCATTTTGGAATCCTCTTGTAAAATTAAGCAAGTAGATTGGATTCCACACTTTTTTAAGATACTAAACAAACTTTCAGAGCTAGGATCCAGATTTCACTCTAATGACAATTGCCTTGCTAAAACAGTATTTGGGACAATCAAGGGATAAAATGAATGAATTAAGCAATTCCATTGAGAATTTTGGAATCATCATGTAACATTAAGCAAGGAAGGTGATTTCCAGATAGTTTAGAGATTTTAACACTGATTTTTTTGTCAGCATGACATAATTCAATCTCTAGACCATTAATTTGCTAAAATGCTTTTATGGCTATACGAGGGATCAAACGAATGAATTATGCACCTCGATGAGAATTTTGGAATCCTCATTTCAAATTAAGTAAGCAGGGTGGCTTCCATGCTTTTTTGAGTTACTGGGCAAACTTTTGGAGCCAGGATCGAGAATTTGCTCTATTAATTATTGAGTTGCTAAAAAGGCCCTTGGGCCAATCGAGTGATCAAAACAATTAATTAAGTAACTCGAATGACCATTTAGATCATCACATCACATTAAGCAAGGAAGGTGGTTTCTAGACATTTTAGAGATTTTAGACTAATTTTCTTGTTAGTGGGACATATTTCAATCGATCGACCATTAACTTGCTAAACATGGGATTATGGCCATTCGAGAGATCAAACTAATGAATTATGCACCTCAACGAGCATTTTGGAATCCTCTTGTAAAATAAGCAAGTAGGGTCAGCTTCCTAATAAACTCATATTTGTAGTGAATTTTAGTGTATTTAAATTAAGTTTTATTATTGATTTTATCCCCATTTACCAATATGTTGAGCAATTAATTAATAAAATTAAAATGGAACAAGTGGAAACTAATTGATTTGATTTTAGTGATAAATTGGGTAAATAATCTATTAAATTTCTATTATGTAGTGACCAATCAACATATTAGATCAATTGACAGCTGAACAGGAAATTAGACATGTGCTGGATTGAAAAAGCTGATAACAAATTTAAGCACATGCCTAATGGGATAAAGTGGGCTGCAATTATTTGAATGCACATGCTAATAGAATCACATGCTGGATTGAAGAAGCAAGTGGGGATTTCATCGCATGTGCAGCACAACATAATGCAAGTTAGTGAATCACACATGTTCTGTAACAGACTCATGCAGTTGCCATTGAATCCACTCATTCCACATTATGCTATATAACATACACAACAATACACATCAGGGGACACCTGGACTGATCATTACACTTCACGCATAGACTCTTCACATAAAATAATCAGATCCCATTTTATTACATACCACCTTCCACTCTATTCAGTATCTACCAGTCAAGCTATTCTTCACTCTTCTTCTTCATCTCTATTTCTATTCTACAACTTTCTTCTTTTCTAAACAATAGAACCAGAGGAAAATACATCTATCATCTTCACCTTCATCATGACTGCTGCTGTGTTTTCTATTGCTGTTGAAGTTCAGATAGCAATGCAAGGCTAAGCTGTTGTGCTCTCTTGGAGATAATACTGAACTAGAATCCTTGAGCTGAATAGGGAGTTTCATTGTGTCTTAAGTCAGATTTAATTGTATCGAGTTGATGTAGTTACTTCTGATTTATTGGTTCAATTAGAGTTAGTAGAGGACAAAGAAGTAGGGAAACGAGTTGGATCTCTTATTTATGTATTATTGATACTTTGATTGATTTTCATCCTTGGACTAAGTTGGACATGGCTATAGTTAATTAGAGTAATCATAGAACATGGTATAGTTGTATCTATTTTCTTTATCTTCTTCTATCTCTGAGTTGAATGATTCATAATCTCTATTAATGTCTGTGAGTTGTAGCTTTGATTAAAATTTAGCTAGTGAGTTGTTAGCTAATATATCCTAATTCAACTAATTAACTTCTCATGTTCTGTGGATAATGAAAGTAAGGTAATCTCCAAGAGAACATACTTGTCATTCATTCATCTCATCATCATAAACACTTAAAAGTATAAACAATAGGATAAGATTTACTTTGTGACACACCATCTCATAAATCTCCAAGAGAACATACTTGTCATTCATTCATCTCATTAAATCTCATGACACACCACCTCTTTAACTTGTTAATTTGTCGCTCATTAGATTAATTAGGTATCTTAGCATCCATCTAGGCTCCTTGTGAATCGACCTAGGTTAGCCTCCATTTTACTATTAGTTAGCTTAATTTTGTTTGATAATTAAAATGACAGCTATCAAAATGGCGTCATTGCCAGGGAGCCTTACTTGTTAAGGTTTCCTAAGCAACCTAGTGGGTCAAAAAATCATAAAAAATAGATAGGTGTTTCAGTTTTTCAGCGAATTGTCATATCCCCAATTTTCTTATATGATGTATATGTACAATTTATATGAAATGGGCATCAGATTCTTAGAATAAACTATATCAGATTGAGGAAGGATAGTAGGGGATTATTAACTAAGGAAAGTTCAGGGACCGAAACTAAAATTAGAAAAGGTTGAAAGCCAAAAGTGAAAGTAGAAACAAAAGGAGGGACCTAAATGCAATTAACCAAAAGTTTAGGGACCTAAATATAATTAAGTAAAAAGTCAGGGACCTAAATGTAATTATGAGAAAGTTGAACCGAAAAAGGCTAAAAAATGCCCAGAATCATATTAGACCCAAATTTTATCAGTAGATAGAACACAACACAGAATTTTGATTTGAGGTCCCGATTAATTGATATAAATTTCTGAAGTCAGGAAGAATTATTACAGTATTTTTCAGACCTCAGAATCATATGGAACCTTACAGTAAATTCCTATATTTAATATAAGAATTTATAAAATTGACAGAGTCAGAAAAGGAATCCTATAGAATTCTTACGGGATTGTACAATGGAATAGAGCACCCGATAAATAAGATCGAAAGCGATTTCTTAGGATTTGTGCCATAAAGTTAATAGACCAATACCAAGGCCCAAATGGTGTCCAAATAGGCCCAATAAGGTAATGAGACAGTTAAGTGGGCTAGAGTTCAGAGCAACCTAGAAAAGTGTAAAATTATGAAAATGCCCCTGGATGACCAGCTTGTGCTAGTGATGGATGGAGGGTATTTTGGTCATTCTAGATAGGATAAAAACATCCAAGATAGTATAAATATGATTAGTTAGAGACAATATAAGGAGGTGTGAAATGACAATTATGCCCTTAGGGTTAATATAGTTCAAGAAAGGACACCAAGGGTATTTTTGTCATTTTCCAAGGGATGGATGGAAGATAAATACTCAGTCTAACAATGTCAATGGTATGAGAAACCTAGACACTGAGTTTCAGGACAGAATACATATCCTAGAATATTATAAAAATTAGGAACAGAAAACAATCTGATTTTTGTAAAACTGCTCCGATCGGTATCGGGCTGGACTAAAATTTTTCCTATCAGTATATTTACCTTTTTCTAGCCAAACATGCCTCGAAATGATGTCATGCATGGCGTCAAGTTTTGGCTTCTTGGGCAAGCTAGATTAAAGACTTAATATGGACTATTAGATCAAATAGTAACTAAATCAATTTTGGCCATCCATTTTTGCCCAAATTTATCTATAAATACCCCCTAATTTCATACTTCATTCAGCAGCTTTAGGAACCTTAGGGAAACTCTGGTAAAATTTCATTTGAACTAAGAAAGAAGCACACAACTTAGAGCAAAGGTAACTATCTCCCTTGTTCTTAAACTTTATTCTAGCAAGCTAACTATTGATTTTAAGGGGTCTTTGTGCCATATTTCCCTTGTAGTTGCTGCTAGAAGTGCTATCCACATGTGATAAGAATATGAGTTTTATGTTATGGATAGTTTAGACAAGCTTAAACAAGCTAGAATCAAGTGGTATAAGCTTGGGAATCCAAGTATGCATGAAGTTAGAAGTTTATGTTCATGGCTGTTACTATATGTGACACTATTTATATGTTAGAATTTCATGATTTTGATGCTTCCCAATGAGTTTAAAATGGAAAATTGTGTGGGGTTGAAGTAGGAGAACAAGTATTGGAAGTATTGAAATCAAAATGAGAATTTTTGGAAAATCAAGGGTTTCACTTCAGTTTGACACAACAGCTCATGGGATGTTTTGATTTTGGAAATTCTGGTTTCATATTTGGATTCTACATGAAAAATTATGTGGAAATGAACCATGAGAATTTATTTTAGAAAGATGGAAGTAAGAAACATGAAATGGAAAAAGAATGGAAGTTAGTGAAAACCTAGTCTTAGATTTATTTTCAAGTTGAGTTGTAAATTGATATTACTTTGTAATGGCTAGGTTTTGACATTTTTGAGGGAAGGAAATCATCTCAAGAAAACTTTGACAAGGATAGCTAAAGAGGTAGTAAGAATACCTAACTATAGTTTCATGTTTGCTTGATTGTATGCTTGCTTGTTAGTTATGGTGTTTGGTTGAGCATGAGATTGTGTCATCATGTTGATGATGAAGTATGAATGATTGCAACTCCTTGCAACTTATGTCATGACTATATGCATGTTAGAGTTTGCTTATATACCATTATGAAGTAGCTCCCATCTCATGATAACATGTTAAGCATCCAATTAATCATGCATGATATTATAGTTTGTATGCCTTGCTATTGGAATTTCCATGAAATCTCATTCTTTCCATATGCATAACCATGTCATAGGTGCTGGAACATTTCAAGGAAAAAAGGTAAATATAGATGGATAAACTTGTATAATAAGTTATATTGCTTACTTGACACTATGGAAGGATGTGATGATGTGCATAGTGTATGATCATATAGTTGTATCCTGAGGCTATGACTTTGTTATGATGATTATGATGCCTAAACCAGTGAGTTTGAATGTGAAATTTGGTATTATAATATCTAAGATACAGATCTTTAAATGAACACCAAGAACACATCAATTGGTTAAGTATTCGATTTGTTATGATTTTTCTAAGTTGAAGTTAAAATCTGGAACTAAGATCAAGTAAGCAACTGGAGGCAGTAACATTCCCACATTAATTTTGTATAGTAAATGAACGAGTTTTTCAATTAAATTTTGTGAGCTTAAAGAGCACGTCTGGAGCTTTAAATTCATAGGCAACACGGTTCATTTGGACAAGTAATGAAAGAGAAATGAATTTTTGAAGTTAAGGAAAAGAAACTGGAACTTCCAGATTTTAATAAATGAACAGTATTTTTCAACGAATAACCTGATTTCATTTGGACAATGAAACCTCAGTTTTGCATTTTTCCTTCAAATTTTGATGAAATATCTTTCATTATAAATTGGAACCACCCTATTCCAATTTTTATATATTTAATTATGAATTTTCAAAGTTGGGTACATGTTCTAGAATTACCAAATGAACAGTAGTGTGAACAGTACCTGAGAGCAGTTCTTTTGAAAATGCATGTTTCTAAGGCAAATGGTTATATAATTGGTTCAAATGACTCCGAACTAAGTATAATTGAGGTTAAAAAATAAGGATATGACACGAATTTAGTGTTTTGTCTTGTGTAGTCGAGACCAATTAACTTTCTCGTCATGACCAAAGTACTTAAAAATGATTTCTGAGTGTCTGTGAAGTTTTGTCATGACCAAAAACACATTTGGTCACAACCATAAATTTGTTTTAACTTATTTTTCTCTTTGTTACTTTTGGTTGCGACTAGACGTGACCAGACTGCTTGGTGGTTGCAACCAAAAAAATAATTTTTTATCCAGTTTTCTTCTCTATGATTTCTAGTCGCAACCAGTTTAACACTTAGTCACGACCAAAAATTAGTGGTTCAATCATATTTACTCTTTGTAATTTTTAGTCATGACTTGAGTGGCAATTAGTCGCAACCAAATTCTGAAAATTTCAAGCTTTTTGCTCTATGTGATTTTTAGTCGCGACCTGAGTGACATTTAATCGTGACCGAAAATCCTGATACAGAATTTTTTCTCTCTATGACTGACAGTCATGACATGAAGTTAATTTTTGTCATGATCTCTATTCTCTGTGATACTTAGTCGCGACCTTACTTTTTTGAACTATGATTATTTGATATGAATTTTTGGAATTGCTGCATCTGTGATATATTTGATATCATACATTATTGTTAAGTGTGATTTGCATGAACAGAAGCTCTGAATTCTTTCCTTTTGACAAAGAAATCAATAGAACACTTAGGCAAATTAAGAAGGCTAAAATGTTAAATCAAACTAGTGTTATATCTGTTGTTGAGCTTAGTTCTTTTGGTGAATCTATTGCAGCTGAAACTGATTGTGTATCTGGTGCTATATTAGATAATTATTTTGTCATGGAGCATGTTAATAAAGGAGAAGCTTATACTCATAATCAGAATCTTCAAAATGAGCAATATGGAGAGAATAACATGAATAATAAAAGAGCACATAGGAGTATAAAAGAACTCACTTCATCTAATACAAAATTTGATCAATTTCGCACTTGTCCTACTTTAGATGTTAACTTTGAGTTGAAAGGCCCCCTTTATTAAGTAACTTACTAAAGTTTTATGGATTGGCAGGTGAGGATCCTTTCAAGCATTTGAAGACTATGCAATAGGTTTACTCATCCATAAAACCTGTAGGTACTAACATGGATGCTGTGCAGAGACAAGTACTCCATTTTACACTTGAAGGAAAGGCAAAAGAATGGTTTTATACGCTACCACATCATACACCTCAGTCCTTGGACTCTTGGAGTAACTTGAGGACTGCTTTCTTAGAGAGATATTTCCCTACTTCAAACACTGCAACATTGAGAAAGGAGTTTTTTGCTGCCAAACAATATAATCAAGAGTCTTTCCATGGGTTTTGGGGAAGATTTCAAGAGCTGCTAGCTAGATGTTCATACCATCATATTCCATGTGAGTATTTGGTGCAATATTTTCATTTAGGATTGCTCTATGCATGCATAAAGAATTTGGATGTAACTGCTGGAGGTTCCATTGATGATTTAACTCTAGATGAAGTATGGAACATGACTGAGAAGATAACAAGCAATGACCAACAGTATGGGGGCTATGATTCTAGGCAAGTCCATGAAGTTTCTGTAAGGCCTTCTCAAGATTACAATAGCTTATCTTCTCAAATTGTTGCCATGAATGCTCAGATTAACAATCTAGCTGCTCAACTTAGTAATTCACATGTTCAAAGCTCATACTCTCAAGCTTTTGTTACTTAAGTTGTCAGCTTTATTATTCTCCTATGCACACCACTGTCAATTATCATACATACTGTGAAGATGTATCAGCCATCTACCAAGGAAAACCAAACCAATATACACAAAGGAATCCATACTCTAACACATATAATGAAGGATAGAGGGATCATCCCAATTTCAGATAGAAGGATGGAGAAAATAATTATGGGCATAATAGATTCAACAATGATAGACAAATGGTTGACTATTCTAGAGCTATGGAGTCCCTTCTGCTATAAAGAATGATGGAATATTTGAGATAATCAAGAGCATTAATGTGATGAATTTGAATATTAACTCCATCAACACAAACTTCTGTTCTAACTTCAAGGACTTAAGATCTACTGTGGAGAATAATCAAGCAATGATAGAGTCCAAGTTTGCTGCTTTGGAGAGTAAAATAAAACAGTGGGAAATAAAAACTACAAACATAAATGGCTATGTATCACAGCTAGCAAATTCAGTGAGTGATGTTTAGGCAAGGATTGGTGGATACCTACCTTCAAATACAGTTGTAAACCCCAAATTTGTGAATACTATAAGTTTGATAAGTGACAAGCTAATTGGGGAACAATTTACAGATGCTAAGAGTAAAGAGAAATGTGAGATAAACACTTATTCTAGCAGTCTAATGGTAAATAGCATTAAGAAGTCTAAAAGCAGGAAGGAAGCACAACTCCTTGGGGAGAAGGTTACAAAAAGTGAAATTGATTCTGCACCAGATTCAGAAGGTTGTGGACAGTTAAACAGTAAGGAAACTAAGCTACTTGAAGCTATGGATTCTAATTTAAGAAATTATAGAGTGGACATAACTGAAAAAACACAACAGTAAATTCAAAGCTCAAGCAACAAGAATCAACCTCTATATTGGCTGAGAAAAAGGTGAATTTGAAGGAACTACTTGTCCCAAGGGAATTCTTGAGCAGCAAGAATAAAGCCTTAGAGGAGTAGAATAAGGAAATGATTGATTCTTTTAGTAAGATTGAAGTAAAGGTACCTATACTGGAGAGAGTTCAAAGAATGCAAGATTATGCAAAGTGTTTGAAGGATAGTTGTGTCATATCCTTATTTTTAACCTCAATTATACTTATTCATAAGTTATTGGAACCAATTACATAGCCTTTTACTTTAGAAATACTCATTTCCAAAAGGATTGCTCTCGGGTACTGTTTATATTTACTATTCACTTGGTAATTGTAGAACATGTACCCTTCTTTAAAAATTCATAATTAAATGTAGAAAAATTGAAATGAGTTGGTTCCAATTTATAATGAAATCTATTTCATTGAACATTGAGGGAAAAATATAAAACTGAGATTCCATTGTCCCAATAAAATCAGTTTATTCGTTGAAAAATATTGTTTATTTGGTAAAATCTGAAAGTTCTAGTTTCTTTGCCTTAACTTCAAAAATTCATTTCTCTTTCGTTAATTGTCCAAATGAACCGTGTTACCTATGGATTTCAATATCTGGACGTTATCTTTAAGCTCACAAAATTTCATGGAAAAAATCATTCATTTTCTATACGAAATTAATGTTTAAACGTTACTGCCTCCAATTGCTTACTTTATCTCTATTCCAGATTGTAACTCTAACTTTGGAAAATCATAACAATTCGAATACTTGTCCAATTGAGGATTTATTTATGTTTATTTAAAGCTATATATCTTAAATATTATCATACCAAATTTCAGATTCAAACTCATTGGCTAAGGCATCTTGATCATCGTAACACCATCATGGCCTCAGAACACAATTACAGAATCATACATCATACATACTATCATATTCTTCCATAGTGTCATGTAAGCAATATAACTTATTATACAAGTTCACCCATGCACGCTTACCATTTTTCTTTGTGAAGATCCAGCACCTATAACATGGTTATGCATATGGAAAGAATCAGATTTTATGGAAATCCCAATAGCAAGGCATACAAACTATAATATCATGCATGATTAATTGAATGCTTAACATGTTATCATGAGATGGGAGCTACTTCATAATGGTACATAAGCAAAATCTAACATGCATATTGTCATGGCATAACTTGCAAGGAGTTTCAATCATTCATATCTCATCATCAACATGATGACAACCAAACACCATAATCAACAAGCAAGGAACCAATTAAACAAACATGAAAATATAGTTAGGTATTCTTGCTACCTCTTAGCTATCCTTGCCAAAGCCTTCTTGAGATGATTTCCTTCCTTCACAAATGTCAAAACCTAACTATCACCAAACAATATCAAGTTGTAACTCAACTAGAACACAAATCCAAGACTAGGTTTTCATTAACTTCCATACTTTCTCTATTCTATGGTTCTCACTTCCATCTTTCCAAAATAAATTCTCATAGCTCATTCCCACATAATTTTTCATGTATAATCCAAATATGAAACTAGAATTTGCAAAATCAAAACATATCACTTGCTACAGTATCAAACCGAATCAACCCTTGATTTTTCCAAAAATTCACAGTTTGATTCCATTGCTTTCAATACTTGTTCTCCTACTTTATCCCCACACAATTTTCTATTTTAAACTCATTGGAAGCATCAAAATTATGAAATTCCAATATATGAACAGTGACACATAAAGTAGCTGCCATGAACACAAACTTCCAACTTCATGCATACTTGGATTCCCAAGCTTATACCACTTGATTCTAGCTTGTTTTGGCTTATCTAAACTATCCATAACATAAAACTCATATTCTAACCATATATGGGAAGCACTTCCAGCAGCAACTACAAGCGAAATAGGGCACAAAAACCCCTTAAAATCAAGAGCTAGCTTGCTAGAATAAAGCTCAAGATCAAGGGAGATAATTACCTTGCTTGTTACTCCAAGTTGTATGCTTCTTTCTTGTTCAAATAAAATTTGGCCAGAGTTTCCCCAATGGTACCATGCATGCCGTACCTATACTGGTTTGGGGGGTATTTATGAAAAAATTTGGGTGGAAATAGATGGCCAAGATTGATTTGGTTACTATTTGATCTAGTGGTCCATATTCATTCTTGAACCAAGCTTGCCCTAGAAGCCTCATCATTTATGCCATGCATGACATCACAAATGGCCATGCTTGGATGGAAAAAGTGAAATATATTGATAGGCAAAATTCTAGTCCAGTCCGGTACTGATCAAAGCAGTTTCACAAAAACCAGACTGTTTTCTGTTCTTAATTTTTATAATATTCCAGGATATGTATTATGTCCTGGAAATCATTGTCTAGGTTTCTCATACCATTGACATTGTTAGACTGAGAATTTACCTACCATCCATCCCTTGGGAAATGACCAAAATACCCTTGGTGTCATTTCTTGTACTATATTAACCTTAAGGGTATAATTGTCATTTCACCCCTCTTTATACTGCCTCAGAGCATATACTGGCTCTAATTAATCATCTTTATGCCATCTTACATATTTTTGGCCTATCTAAAATAACCAAAATACCCTCCATCCACTACTGGTACAATTTGACTACATAGGGACATTTTGTAATTTCACACTTTTCCTAGGTTGCTCTGGACTCTGGCCCACTCAACTGTCCAGTCACCTTATTGGGCCTACTATAGGGCCATTTGGGCCTTGGTTTGGGCTCATTGCCTTTATGTCATAAATCCCAAAACAACTCTCCTGATCCTATTTATCAGGTATTTTATTCCACTATAAAATCCCCGTATGAATTCTACAGGATTCCTTTTCTGACTCTGTCAATTTTATAAATTCATATATTTAATATAAAAATTTACTGTAAGGTTTCATCTGATTCAGAGATCTAAAAAATACTGCAATAATTCCTTCTGACTTCAGGAATTTATATCAATTAATCGGGACTTCAAATCAAAATTCTGTGACTCCTTAAATTGACTAGAATAACTTTGTCTATCTATTGGTAAAATTTGGATCTAATATGATTCTGGGCATTTTTGAGACTTTTTCAGTTCAACTTTCTCTTAATTATATTTAGGTCCTTGACTTTTTGCTTAATTATATTTAGGTCCCTAAACTTTTAGAAATTACCACTTTTGGCCCAACTTTTGTTTCTACTTTAACTTTTGGCCTCCAACCATATCTAATTTTTGTTTAGGTCCCTCTCTTCCTTCAAGACTCATTTAACCTCTATTATTTCTTTCGATCATCGTCATAATCCTTTCCAAATCTCTTTCCACTATCAGTATTATATAGATAAGGAAAAATTAAGATATGACAAGTTGCACACATAAGGAAAGATACAGACATAATAAACTGGTACAAGTGGGACCTAAAGCTTCTACACTCTTCAACTCTCAACTTCTAGTGGAGTGTAAAGATCTAGGGGCATTTTCTATTCCTTGTACAATTGGCAAGATAATTGTTCCTAAAGCATTGTTAGATTTAGCTGCTATTAATGTGATGCCAGGTTCCATTTATCATGCCTTAGAAGTAATATGATTAAACCAACTAGTGTGTTAGCTCAATTGGCTGATAAGAGAATTATTAATCCTAAGGGAATTTTAGAAGGCATTTTAGTTCAAGTTAAGGAACTTGTTTTTCTTATGGACTTTTATGTTTTGGATATATCAAATAAGTCTCTTGATGATAATACTCTTATTCTAGGAAGGCCATTCTTGAGAACAGCTAACACCATGATTTGCATGAAAGATAGGATTATTAAAATGGAAATTGGTGGGCACATAATTTAGTTTAACATGTATAGACAGCCACATGAGGATCATTCTCTCATAGGCCTTAACATGATTGATGCATCACTTGAAAATGAGTGTGATAATATTCATGAGTTTAATGATGGTGAAGTTGAAGAACCTTCCATTTTTTACTCCTCCACTGATTTCTCTAATTTTTCTTCATCCAATGGTGATGTGTTATGCATTAATTCTAAAGTTGATGACTGGCTTACCACTATGGGTGATTTTTCTTCATCTTCATCTACTATTTTTGCTATTGGAACTAACCTCACTATTTCAAGTGATAAATAATATCCAGAAGGTTTGTGCAGATTTAACAGAATTACAACGCAAGCATATTACAACATACTTTGATATACAAGAAGCTGAAATCTCTAAGATATGGAGTTTTCAATTCAATAATTATATCCTATATCCTAACCCTATTCATGAGAGATTCAACTTGGAATTTTTAGACATTTTAAGTCAGCATCAATTGAACGATATTATCCAACATCAACAGAATTTTATTAAAAGACAAATTTGGATAAAACAACAGTTATATCAACAAGACCATTCCTACTATCTGTTGGCTATGCCTATATTCTATTAGCTGTGTATTATCTCTTGAGATGGGTGAAGGCTATTCTGAAAACAGATTCTGGTCCCTTAATTTGGAAAATTTGTTCTCTTTGTATAGACATAGAAATAAAGAATTGTTGGTGTCAAAAAAAATCTTGACATGTTAACTAAATATCTGTAAAATTTCATACATTTATTCCATCATTTACTATTTTTCATTACATCATGACCACCACTACTTATATTGGTCCTATAGCAACTTTACGTATAACAATTCCTCACATAACATATATACTAACCAATCCCTAGCTTCTCTTCATGCTTTATCATCCTCTTTCATCAATCATAAACCTGCTAGGGTTGGGATTACATGGAGGGGTGAGATTTTTGGGGAAATCTCAGTAGTAAATGGTACTAAACAATGCATGCATTAATGTAAATACTTGTGCTTGCTTGTGAAAGTGTTAACGTTATGTAATGTGAATGCTTCTATGTAACACATAAAATACAATTGGCCAAAGTAATCATAGAAATAGAGCTTCAATCATAAACACATATGCAACACAATTCAACATAGCCATAGCACAACCAAGCATAACATTCAATATATACAAGTTTAGAATAAGTTTACTACCTCACTTGCTTGATTTCTTTCACTTTAACTTTGCCTCTTTCTTCTTACTCCTCTTGGATGTGTGGCTGCCTCTTTGGAGTCAACAATCAAATCATAACATCACATAATCATCCCTCCATTACAATCTAACTTTCTCTTGGACATTGAGCTCATTTAACTATATTTTGTTTTATGAAACATCCTTACTCTCGTACCTTTTAGGGACCATTCAGTAGATTTAGAACCACTTACAAGACCTTGGAAGTCCATTAGCTAAATCTGAAATTTTTACTCTTATGGAGTTACTGTCATATGGTATTTTAGATTCGGCAATGAACTTTGAAAAATCATAATTAGTTCTAGAAAAATCAAAATGAAGTGGCTCAGAAAGCTAAGTGAAGATAACATCTTGAAATTTAAGGCAAAAATAATTTTCAGACCAAATGCTTAGTCAATTAATACAATTTATTCATCAAATATTACTGTTCATTTGGTCAAAATTCTGAAAACAGATTCTGGTCCCTTAATTTGGAAAATTTGTTCTCTTTGTATAGACATAGAAATAAATAATTGTTGGTGTCAAAACAAATCTTGACATGTTAACTAAATATCTATAAAATTTCATACATTTATTCCATCATTTACTATTTTTCACTACATCATGACCATCACTACTTATATTGGTCCTATAGCAACTTTACGTATAACAATTCCTCACATAACATATATACTAACCAATCCCTAGCTTCTCTTCATGCTCTATCATCCTCTTTCATCATTCATAAACCTGCTAGGGTTAGGATTACATGGAGGGGGTGAGATTTTTTGGGAAATCTCAGTAGTAAATGGTACTAAACAATGCATGCATTAATGTAAATACTTGTGCTTGCTTGTGAAAGTGTTAACGTTATGTAATGTGAATGCTTCCATATAACACAGAAAATACAATTGGCCAAAGTAATCATAGAAATAGAGCTTCAATCATAAACACATATGCAACACAATTCAACATAGCCATAGCACATAACATTCAATATATACAAGTTTAGAGTAAATTTACTACCTCACTTGCTTGATTTCTTTCACTTTAACTTTGCCTCTTTCTTCTTACTCCTCTTGGATGTGTGGCTGCCTCTTTGGAGTCAACAATCAAATCATCACATCACATAATCATCCCTCCATTACAATCTAACTTTCTCTTGGACATTGAGCTCATTTAACTATATTTTGTTTTATGAAACATCCTTACTCTCGTACCTTTTAGGGACCATTCAGTAGATTTAGAACCACTTACAAGACCTTGGAAGTCCATTAGCTAAATCTGGAATTTTTACTCTTATGGAGTTACTGTCATATGGTATTTTAGATTCGGCAATGAACTTTGAAAAATCATAATTAGTTCTAGAAAAATCAAAATGAAGTGGCTCAGAAAGCTAAGTGAAGATAACATCTTGAAATTTAAGGGAAAAATAATTTTCAGACCAAATGCTTAGTCAATTAATACAATTTATTCATCAAATATTACTGTTCATTTGGTCAAAATTCTGAAAACAGATTCTGGTCCCTTAATTTGGAAAATTTGTTCTCTTTGTATAGACATAGAAATAAATAATTGTTGGTGTCAAAACAAATCTTGACATGTTAACTAAATATCTGTAAAATTTCATACATTTATTCCATCATTTACTATTTTTCAGTACATCATGACCATCACTACTTATATTGGTCCTATAGCAACTTTACGTATAACAATTCCTCACATAACATATATACTAACCAATCCCTAGCTTCTCTTCATGCTTTATCATCCTCTTTCATCATTCATAAACCTGCTAGGGTTAGGATTACATGGAGGGGGTGAGATTTTTTGGGAAATCTCAGTAGTAAATGGTACTAAACAATGCATGCATTAATGTAAATACTTGTGCTTGCTTGTGAAAGTGTTAACGTTATGTAATATGAATGCTTCCATGTAACACATAAAATACAATTGGCCAAAGTAATCATAGAAATAGAGCTTCAATCATAAACACATATGCAACACAATTCAACATAGCCATAGCACATAACATTCAATATATACAAGTTTAGAGTAAATTTACTACCTCACTTGCTTGATTTCTTTCAATTTAACTTTGCCTCTTTCTTCTTACTCCTCTTGGATGTGTGGCTGCCTCTTTGGAGCCCACAATCAAATCATAACATCACATAATCATCCCTCCATTACAATCTAACTTTCTCTTGAACATTGAGCTCATTTAACTATATTTTGTTTTATGAAACATCCTTACTCTCGTACCTTTTAGGGACCATTCAGTAGATTTAGAACCAATTATAAGACCTTAGAAGTCCATTAGCTAAATCTGGAATTTTTACTCTTATGGAGTTACTGTCATATGGTATTTTAGATTCGGCAATGAACTTTGAAAAATCATAATTAGTTCTAGAAAAATCAAAATGAAGTGGCTCAAAAAGCTAAGTGAAGATAACATCTTGAAATTTAAGGCAAAAATAATTTTCAGACCAAATGCTTAGTCAATTAATACAATTTATTCATCAAATATTACTGTTCATTTGGTCAAAATTCTGAAAACAGATTCTGGTCCCTTAATTTGGAAAATTTGTTCTCTTTGTATAGACATAGAAATAAATAATTGTTGGTGTCAAAACAAATCTTGATATGTTAACTAAATATCTGTAAAATTTCATACATTTATTCCATCATTTACTATTTTTCACTACATCATGACCATCACTACTTATATTGGTCCTATAGCAACTTTACGTATAACAATTCCTCACATAACATATATACTAACCAATCCCTAGCTTCTCTTCATGCTTTATCATCCTCTTTCATCATTCATAAACCTGCTAGGGTTAGGATTACATAGAGGGGGTGAGATTTTTTGGGAAATCTCAGTAGTAAATGGTACTAAACAATGCATGCATTAATGTAAATACTTGTGCTTGCTTGTGAAAGTGTTAACGTTATGTAATGTGAATGCTTCCATGTAACACATAAAATACAATTGGCCAAAGTAATCATAGAAATAGAGCTTCAATCATAAACACATATGCAACACAATTCAACATAGCCATAGCACATAACATTCAATATATACAAGTTTAGAGTAAATTTACTACCTCACTTGCTTGATTTCTTTCACTTTAACTTTGCCTCTTTCTTATTACTCCTCTTGGATGTGTGGCTGCCTCTTTGGAGTCCACAATCAAATCATAACATCACATAATCATCCCTCCATTACAATCTAACTTTCTCTTGAACATTGAGCTCATTTAACTATATTTTGTTTTATGAAACATCCTTACTCTCGTACCTTTTAGGGACCATTCAGTAGATTTAGAACCAATTACAAGACCTTAGAAGTCCATTAGCTAAATCTGGAATTTTTACTCTTATGGAGTTACTGTCATATGGTATTTTAGATTCAGCAATGAACTTTGAAAAATCATAATTAGTTCTAGAAAAATGAAAATGAAGTGGCTCACAAAGCTAAGTGAAGATAACATCTTGAAATTTAAGGCAAAAATAATTTTCAGACCAAATGCTTAGTCAATTAATACAATTTATTCATCAAATATTACTGTTCATTTGGTCAAAATTCTGAAAACAGATTCTGGTCCCTTAATTTGGAAAATTTGTTCTCTTTGTATAGACATAGAAATAAATAATTGTTGGTGTCAAAACAAATCTTGACATGTTAACTAAATATCTGTAAAATTTCATACATTTATTTCATCATTTACTATTTTTCACTACATCATGACCATCACTACTTATATTGGTCCTATAGCAACTTTACGTATAACAATTCCTCACATAACATATATACTAACCAATCCCTAGCTTCTCTTCTTGCTTTATCATCCTCTTTCATCATTCATAAACCTGCTAGGGTTAGGATTACATGGAGGGGGTGAGATTTTTTGGGAAATCTCAGTAGTAAATGGTACTAAACAATGCATGCATTAATGTAAATACTTGTGCTTGCTTGTGAAAGTGTTAACGTTATGTAATGTGAATGCTTCCATGTAACACATAAAATACAATTGGCCAAAGTAATCATAGAAATAGAGCTTCAATCATAAACACATATGCAACACAATTCAACATAGCCATAGCACATAACATTCAATATATACAAGTTTAGAGTAAATTTACTACCTCACTTGCTTGATTTCTTTCACTTTAACTTTGCCTCTTTCTTATTACTCCTCTTGGATGTGTGGCTGCCTCTTTGGAGTCCACAATCAAATCATAACATCACATAATCATCCCTCCATTACAATCTAACTTTCTCTTGAACATTGAGCTCATTTAACTATATTTTGTTTTATGAAACATCCTTACTCTCGTACCTTTTAGGGACCATTCAGTAGATTTAGAACCACTTACAAGACCTTGGAAGTCCATTAGCTAAATCTGGAATTTTTACTCTTATGGAGTTACTGTCATATGGTATTTTAGATTCAGCAATGAACTTTGAAAAATCATAATTAGTTCTAGAAAAATCAAAATGAAGTGGCTCAAAAAGCTAAGTGAAGATAACATCTTGAAATTTAAGGCAAAAATAATTTTCAGACCAAATGCTTAGTCAATTAATACAATTTATTCATCAAATATTACTGTTCATTTGGTCAAAATTCTGAAAACAGATTCTGGTCCCTTAATTTGGAAAATTTGTTCTCTTTGTATAGACATAGAAATAAATAATTGTTGGTGTCAAAACAAATCTTGACATGTTAACTAAATATCTGTAAAATTTCATACATTTATTCCATCATTTACTATTTTTCACTACATCATGACCATCACTACTTATATTGGTCCTATAGCAACTTTACGTATAACAATTCCTCACATAACATATATACTAACCAATCCCTAGCTTCTCTTCATGCTTTATCATCCTCTTTCATCATTCATAAACCTGCTAGGGTTAGGATTACATGGAGGGGGTGAGATTTTTTGGGAAATCTCAGTAGTAAATGGTACTAAACAATGCATGCATTAATGTAAATACTTGTGCTTGCTTGTGAAAGTGTTAACATTATGTAATGTGAATGCTTCCATGTAACACATAAAATACAATTGGCCAAAGTAATCATAGAAATAGAGCTTCAATCATAAACACATATGCAACACAATTCAACATAGCCATAGCACATAACATTCAATATATACAAGTTTAGAGTAAATTTACTACCTCACTTGCTTGATTTCTTTCAATTTAACTTTGCCTCTTTCTTCTTACTCCTCTTGGATGTGTGGCTGCCTCTTTGGAGTCCACAATCAAATCATAACATCACATAATCATCCCTCCATTACAATCTAACTTTCTCTTGAACATTGAGCTCATTTAACTATATTTTGTTTTATGAAACATCCTTACTCTCGTACCTTTTAGGGACCATTCAGTAGATTTAGAACCAATTATAAGACCTTAGAAGTCCATTAGCTAAATCTGGAATTTTTACTCTTATGGAGTTACTGTCATATGGTATTTTAGATTCGGCAATGAACTTTGAAAAATCATAATTAGTTCTAGAAAAATCAAAATGAAGTGGCTCAAAAAGCTAAGTGAAGATAACATCTTGAAATTTAAGGCAAAAATAATTTTCAGACCAAATGCTTAGTCAATTAATACAATTTATTCATCAAATATTACTGTTCATTTGGTCAAAATTCTGAAAACAGATTCTGGTCCCTTAATTTGGAAAATTTGTTCTCTTTGTATAGACATAGAAATAAATAATTGTTGGTGTCAAAACAAATCTTGACATGTTAACTAAATATCTGTAAAATTTCATACATTTATTCCATCATTTACTATTTTTCACTACATCATGACCATCACTACTTATATTGGTCCTATAGCAACTTTACGTATAACAATTCCTCACATAACATATATACTAACCAATCCCTAGCTTCTCTTCATGCTTTATCATCCTCTTTCATCATTCATAAACCTGTTAGGGTTAGGATTACATGGAGGGGGTGAGATTTTTTGGGAAATCTCAGTAGTAAATGGTACTAAACAATGCATGCATTAATGTAAATACTTGTGCTTGCTTGTGAAAGTGTTAACGTTATGTAATATGAATGCTTCCATGTAACACATAAAATACAATTGGTCAAAGTAATCATAGAAATAGAGCTTCAATCATAAACACATATGCAACACAATTCAACATAGCCATAGCACATAACATTCAATATATACAAGTTTAGAGTAAATTTACTACCTCACTTGCTTGATTTCTTTCAATTTAACTTTGCCTCTTTCTTCTTACTCCTCTTGGATGTGTGGCTGCCTCTTTGGAGCCCACAATCAAATCATAACATCACATAATCATCCCTCCATTACAATCTAACTTTCTCTTGAACATTGAGCTCATTTAACTATATTTTGTTTTATGAAACATCCTTACTCTCGTACCTTTTAGGGACCATTCAGTAGATTTAGAACCACTTACAAGACCTTGGAAGTCCATTAGCTAAATCTGGAATTTTTACTCTTATGGAGTTACTGTCATATGGTATTTTAGATTCGGCAATGAACTTTGAAAAATCATAATTAGTTCTAGAAAAATGAAAATGAAGTGGCTCAAAAAGCTAAGTGAAGATAACATCTTGAAATTTAAGGCAAAAATAATTTTCAGACCAAATGCTTAGTCAATTAATACAATTTATTCATCAAATATTACTGTTCATTTGGTCAAAATTCTGAAAACAGATTCTGGTCCCTTAATTTGGAAAATTTGTTCTCTTTGTATAGACATAGAAATAAATAATTGTTGGTGTCAAAACAAATCTTGACATGTTAACTAAATATCTGTAAAATTTCATACATTTATTCCATCATTTACTATTTTTCAGTACATCATGACCATCACTACTTATATTGGTCCTATAGCAACTTTACGTATAACAATTCCTCACATAACATATATACTAACCAATCCCTAGCTTCTCTTCATGCTTTATCATCCTCTTTCATCATTCATAAACCTGCTAGGGTTAGGATTACATGGAGGGGGTGAGATTTTTTGGGAAATCTCAGTAGTAAATGGTACTAAACAATGCATGCATTAATGTAAATACTTGTGCTTGCTTGTGAAAGTGTTAACGTTATGTAATGTGAATGCTTCCATGTAACACATAAAATACAATTGGCCAAAGTAATCATAGAAATAGAGCTTCAATCATAAACACATATGCAACACAATTCAACATAGCCATAGCACATAACATTCAATATATACAAGTTTAGAGTAAATTTACTACCTCACTTGCTTGATTTCTTTCACTTTAACTTTGCCTCTTTCTTCTTACTCCTCTTGGATGTGTGGCTGCCTCTTTGGAGTCAACAATCAAATCATAACATCACATAATCATCCCTCCATTACAATCTAACTTTCTCTTGAACATTGAGCTCATTTAACTATATTTTGTTTTACGAAACATCCTTACTCTCGTACCTTTTAGGGACCATTCAGTAGATTTAGAACCACTTACAAGACCTTGGAAGTCCATTAGCTAAATCTGGAATTTTTACTCTTATGGAGTTACTGTCATATGGTATTTTAGATTCGGCAATGAACTTTGAAAAATCATAATTAGTTCTAGAAAAATGAAAATGAAGTGGCTCAAAAAGCTAAGTGAAGATAACATCTTGAAATTTAAGGCAAAAATAATTTTCAGACCAAATGCTTAGTCAATTAATATAATTTATTCATCAAATATTACTGTTCATTTGGTCAAAATTCTGAAAACAGATTCTGGTCCCTTAATTTGGAAAATTTGTTCTCTTTGTATAGACATAGAAATAAATAATTGTTGGTGTCAAAACAAATCTTGACATGTTAACTAAATATCTGTAAAATTTCATACATTTATTCCATCATTTACTATTTTTCAGTACATCATGACCATCACTACTTATATTGGTCCTATAGCAACTTTACGTATAACAATTCCTCACATAACATATATACTAACCAATCCCTAGCTTCTCTTCATGCTTTATCATCCTCTTTCATCATTCATAAACCTGCTAGGGTTAGGATTACATGGAGGGGGTGAGATTTTTTGGGAAATCTCAGTAGTAAATGGTACTAAACAATGCATGCATTAATGTAAATACTTGTGCTTGCATGTGAAAGTGTTAACGTTATGTAATGTGAATGCTTCCATGTAACACATAAAATACAATTGGCCAAAGTAATCATAGAAATAGAGCTTCAATCATAAACACATATGCAACACAATTCAACATAGCCATAGCACATAACATTCAATATATACAAGTTTAGAGTAAATTTACTACCTCACTTGCTTGATTTCTTTCACTTTAACTTTGCCTCTTTCTTCTTACTCCTCTTGGATGTGTGGCTGCCTCTTTGGAGGCAACAATCAAATCATAACATCACATAATCATCCCTCCATTACAATCTAACTTTCTCTTGAACATTGAGCTCATTTAACTATATTTTGTTTTATGAAACATCCTTACTCTCGTACCTTTTAGGGACCATTCAGTAGATTTAGAACCACTTACAAGACCTTGGAAGTCCATTAGCTAAATCTGGAATTTTTACTCTTATGGAGTTACTGTCATATGGTATTTTAGATTCGGCAATGAACTTTGAAAAATCATAATTAGTTCTAGAAAAATGAAAATGAAGTGGCTCAAAAAGCTAAGTGAAGATAACATCTTGAAATTTAAGGCAAAAATAATTTTCAGACCAAATGCTTAGTCAATTAATATAATTTATTCATCAAATATTACTGTTCATTTGGTCAAAATTCTGAAAACAGATTCTGGTCCCTTAATTTGGAAAATTTGTTCTCTTTGTATAGACATAGAAATAAATAATTGTTGGTGTCAAAACAAATCTTGACATGTTAACTAAATATCTGTAAAATTTCATACATTTATTCCATCATTTACTATTTTTCAGTACATCATGACCATCACTACTTATATTGGTCCTATAGCAACTTTACGTATAACAATTCCTCACATAACATATATACTAACCAATCCCTAGCTTCTCTTCATGCTTTATCATCCTCTTTCATCATTCATAAACCTGCTAGGGTTAGGATTACATGGAGGGGGTGAGATTTTTTGGGAAATCTCAGTAGTAAATGGTACTAAACAATGCATGCATTAATGTAAATACTTGTGCTTGCTTGTGAAAGTGTTAACGTTATGTAATGTGAATGCTTCCATGTAACACATAAAATACAATTGGCCAAAGTAATCATAGAAATAGAGCTTCAATCATAAACACATATGCAACACAATTCAACATAGCCATAGCACATAACATTCAATATATACAAGTTTAGAGTAAATTTACTACCTCACTTGCTTGATTTCTTTCACTTTAACTTTGCCTCTTTCTTCTTACTCCTCTTGGATGTGTGGCTGCCTCTTTGGAGGCAACAATCAAATCATAACATCACATAATCATCCCTCCATTACAATCTAACTTTCTCTTGAACATTGAGCTCATTTAACTATATTTTGTTTTATGAAACATCCTTACTCTCGTACCTTTTAGGGACCATTCAGTAGATTTAGAACCACTTACAAGACCTTGGAAGTCCATTAGCTAAATCTGGAATTTTTACTCTTATGGAGTTACTGTCATATGGTATTTTAGATTCGGCAATGAACTTTGAAAAATCATAATTAGTTCTAGAAAAATGAAAATGAAGTGGCTCAAAAAGCTAAGTGAAGATAACATCTTGAAATTTAAGGCAAAAATAATTTTCAGACCAAATGCTTAGTCAATTAATATAATTTATTCATCAAATATTACTGTTCATTTGGTCAAAATTCTGAAAACAGATTCTGGTCCCTTAATTTGGAAAATTTGTTCTCTTTGTATAGACATAGAAATAAATAATTGTTGGTGTCAAAACAAATCTTGACATGTTAACTAAATATCTGTAAAATTTCATACATTTATTCCATCATTTACTATTTTTCACTACATCATGACCATCACTACTTATATTGGTCCTATAGCAACTTTACGTATAACAATTCCTCACATAACATATATACTAACCAATCCCTAGCTTCTCTTCATGCTTTATCATCCTCTTTCATCATTCATAAACCTGCTAGGGTTAGGATTACATGGAGGGGGTGAGATTTTTTGGGAAATCTCAGTAGTAAATGGTACTAAACAATGCATGCATTAATGTAAATACTTGTGCTTGCTTGTGAAAGTGTTAACGTTATGTAATGTGAATGCTTCCATGTAACACATAAAATACAATTGGCCAAAGTAATCATAGAAATAGAGCTTCAATCATAAACACATATGCAACACAATTCAACATAGCCATAGCACATAACATTCAATATATACAAGTTTAGAGTAAATTTACTACCTCACTTGCTTGATTTCTTTCACTTTAACTTTGCCTCTTTCTTCTTACTCCTCTTGGATGTGTGGCTGCCTCTTTGGAGGCAACAATCAAATCATAACATCACATAATCATCCCTCCATTACAATCTAACTTTCTCTTGAACATTGAGCTCATTTAACTATATTTTGTTTTATGAAACATCCTTACTCTCGTACCTTTTAGGGACCATTCAGTAGATTTAGAACCACTTACAAGACCTTGGAAGTCCATTAGCTAAATCTGGAATTTTTACTCTTATGGAGTTACTGTGATATGGTATTTTAGATTCGGCAATGAACTTTGAAAAATCATAATTAGTTCTAGAAAAATGAAAATGAAGTGGCTCAAAAAGCTAAGTGAAGATAACATCTTGAAATTTAAGGCAAAAATAATTTTCAGACCAAATGCTTAGTCAATTAATACAATTTATTCATCAAATATTACTGTTCATTTGGTCAAAATTCTGAAAACAGATTCTGGTCCCTTAATTTGGAAAATTTGTTCTCTTTGTATAGACATAGAAATAAATAATTGTTGGTGTCAAAACAAATCTTGACATGTTAACTAAATATCTGTAAAATTTCATACATTTATTCCATCATTTACTATTTTTCACTACATCATGACCATCACTACTTATATTGGTCCTATAGCAACTTTACGTATAACAATTCCTCACATAACATATATACTAACCAATCCCTAGCTTCTCTTCATGCTTTATCATCCTCTTTCATCATTCATAAACCTGCTAGGGTTAGGATTACATGGAGGGGGTGAGATTTTTGGGGAAATCTCAGTAGTAAATGGTACTAAACAATGCATGCATTAATGTAAATACTTGTGCTTGCTTGTGAAAGTGTTAACGTTATGTAATGTGAATGCTTCCATGTAACACATAAAATACAATTGGCCAAAGTAATCATAGAAATAGAGCTTCAATCATAAACACAAATGCAACACAATTCAACATAGCCATAGCACATAACATTCAATATATACAAGTTTAGAGTAAATTTACTACCTCACTTGCTTGATTTCTTTCAATTTAACTTTGCCTCTTTCTTCTTACTCCTCTTGGATGTGTGGCTGCCTCTTTGGAGTCAACAATCAAATCATAACATCACATAATCATCCCTCCATTACAATCTAACTTTCTCTTGAACATTGAGCTCATTTAACTATATTTTGTTTTACGAAACATCCTTACTCTCGTACCTTTTAGGGACCATTCAGTAGATTTAGAACCACTTACAAGACCTTGGAAGTCCATTAGCTAAATCTGGAATTTTTACTCTTATGGAGTTACTGTCATATGGTATTTTAGATTCGGCAATGAACTTTGAAAAATCATAATTAGTTCTAGAAAAATGAAAATGAAGTGGCTTAAAAAGCTAAGTGAAGATAACATCTTGAAATTTAAGGCAAAAATAATTTTCAGACCAAATGCTTAGTCAATTAATATAATTTATTCATCAAATATTACTGTTCATTTGGTCAAAATTCTGAAAACAGATTCTGGTCCCTTAATTTGGAAAATTTGTTCTCTTTGTATAGACATAGAAATAAATAATTGTTGGTGTCAAAACAAATCTTGACATGTTAACTAAATATCTGTAAAATTTCATACATTTATTCCATCATTTACTATTTTTCACTACATCATGACCATCACTACTTATATTGGTCCTATAGCAACTTTACGTATAACAATTCCTCACATAACATATATACTAACCAATCCCTAGCTTCTCTTCATGCTTTATCATCCTCTTTCATCATTCATAAACCTGCTAGGGTTAGGATTACATGGAGGGGGTGAGATTTTTTGGGAAATCTCAGTAGTAAATGGTACTAAACAATGCATGCATTAATGTAAATACTTGTGCTTGCTTGTGAAAGTGTTAACGTTATGTAATGTGAATGCTTCCATGTAACACATAAAATAAAATTGGCCAAAGTAATCATAGAAATAGAGCTTCAATCATAAACACATATGCAACACAATTCAACATAGCCATAGCACATAACATTCAATATATACAAGTTTAGAGTAAATTTACTACCTCACTTGCTTGATTTCTTTCAATTTAACTTTGCCTCTTTCTCCTTACTCCTCTTGGATGTGTGGCTGCCTCTTTGGAGCCCACAATCAAATCATAACATCACATAATCATCCCTCCATTACAATCTAACTTTCTCTTGAACATTGAGCTCATTTAACTATATTTTGTTTTATGAAACATCCTTACTCTCGTACCTTTTAGGGACCATTCAGTAGATTTAGAACCACTTACAAGACCTTGGAAGTCCATTAGCTAAATCTGGAATTTTTACTCTTATGGAGTTACTGTCATATGGTATTTTAGATTCAGCAATGAACTTTGAAAAATCATAATTAGTTCTAGAAAAATGAAAATGAAGTGGCTCACAAAGCTAAGTGAAGATAACATCTTGAAATTTAAGGCAAAAATAATTTTCAGACCAAATGCTTAGTCAATTAATACAATTTATTCATCAAATATTACTGTTCATTTGGTCAAAATTCTGAAAACAGATTCTGGTCCCTTAATTTGGAAAATTTGTTCTCTTTGTATAGACATAGAAATAAATAATTGTTGGTGTCAAAACAAATCTTGACATGTTAACTAAATATCTGTAAAATTTCATACATTTATTCCATCATTTACTATTTTTCACTACATCATGACCATCACTACTTATATTGGTCCTATAGCAACTTTACGTATAACAATTCCTCACATAACATATATACTAACCAATCCCTAGCTTCTCTTCATGCTTTATCATCCTCTTTCATCATTCATAAACCTGCTAGGGTTAGGATTACATGGAGGGGGTGAGATTTTTTGGGAAATCTCAGTAGTAAATGGTACTAAACAATGCATGCATTAATGTAAATACTTGTGCTTGCTTGTGAAAGTGTTAACGTTATGTAATGTGAATGCTTCCATGTAACACATAAAATACAATTGGCCAAAGTAATCATAGAAATAGAGCTTCAATCATAAACACATATGCAACACAATTCAACATAGCCATAGCACATAACATTCAATATATACAAGTTTAGAGTAAATTTACTACCTCACTTGCTTGATTTCTTTCAATTTAACTTTGCCTCTTTCTCCTTACTCCTCTTGGATGTGTGGCTGCCTCTTTGGAGCCCACAATCAAATCATAACATCACATAATCATCCCTCCATTACAATCTAACTTTCTCTTGAACATTGAGCTCATTTAACTATATTTTGTTTTATGAAACATCCTTACTCTCGTACCTTTTAGGGACCATTCAGTAGATTTAGAACCACTTACAAGACCTTGGAAGTCCATTAGCTAAATCTGGAATTTTTACTCTTATGGAGTTACTGTCATATGGTATTTTAGATTCAGCAATGAACTTTGAAAAATCATAATTAGTTCTAGAAAAATGAAAATGAAGTGGCTCACAAAGCTAAGTGAAGATAACATCTTGAAATTTAAGGCAAAAATAATTTTCAGACCAAATGCTTAGTCAATTAATACAATTTATTCATCAAATATTACTGTTCATTTGGTCAAAATTCTGAAAACAGATTCTGGTCCCTTAATTTGGAAAATTTGTTCTCTTTGTATAGACATAGAAATAAATAATTGTTGGTGTCAAAACAAATCTTGACATGTTAACTAAATATCTGTAAAATTTCATACATTTATTCCATCATTTACTATTTTTCACTACATCATGACCATCACTACTTATATTGGTCCTATAGCAACTTTACGTATAACAATTCCTCACATAACATATATACTAACCAATCCCTAGCTTCTCTTCATGCTTTATCATCCTCTTTCATCATTCATAAACCTGCTAGGGTTAGGATTACATGGAGGGGGTGAGATTTTTTGGGAAATCTCAGTAGTAAATGGTACTAAACAATGCATGCATTAATGTAAATACTTGTGCTTGCTTGTGAAAGTGTTAACGTTATGTAATGTGAATGCTTCCATGTAACACATAAAATACAATTGGCCAAAGTAATCATAGAAATAGAGCTTCAATCATAAACACAAATGCAACACAATTCAACATAGCCATAGCACATAACATTCAATATATACAAGTTTAGAGTAAATTTACTACCTCACTTGCTTGATTTCTTTCACTTTAACTTTGCCTCTTTCTTCTTACTCCTCTTGGATGTGTGGCTGCCTCTTTGGAGTCAACAATCAAATCATAACATCACATAATCATCCCTCCATTACAATCTAACTTTCTCTTGAACATTGAGCTCATTTAACTATATTTTGTTTTACGAAACATCCTTACTCTCGTACCTTTTAGGGACCATTCAGTAGATTTAGAACCACTTACAAGACCTTGGAAGTCCATTAGCTAAATCTGGAATTTTTACTCTTATGGAGTTACTGTCATATGGTATTTTAGATTCGGCAATGAACTTTGAAAAATCATAATTAGTTCTAGAAAAATGAAAATGAAGTGGCTTAAAAAGCTAAGTGAAGATAACATCTTGAAATTTAAGGCAAAAATAATTTTCAGACCAAATGCTTAGTCAATTAATACAATTTATTCATCAAATATTACTGTTCATTTGGTCAAAATTCTGAAAACAGATTCTGGTCCCTTAATTTGGAAAATTTGTTCTCTTTGTATAGACATAGAAATAAATAATTGTTGGTGTCAAAACAAATCTTGACATGTTAACTAAATATCTGTAAAATTTCATACATTTATTCCATCATTTACTATTATTCAGTACATCATGACCATCACTACTTATATTGGTCCTATAGCAACTTTACGTATAACAATTCCTCACATAACATATATACTAACCAATCCCTAGCTTCTCTTCATGCTTTATCATCCTCTTTCATCATTCATAAACCTGCTAGGGTTAGGATTACATGGAGGGGGTGAGATTTTTGGGGAAATCTCAGTAGTAAATGGTACTAAACAATGCATGCATTAATGTAAATACTTGTGCTTGCTTGTGAAAGTGTTAACGTTATGTAATGTGAATGCTTCCATGTAACACATAAAATAAAATTGGCCAAAGTAATCATAGAAATAGAGCTTCAATCATAAACACATATGCAACACAATTCAACATAGCCATAGCACATAACATTCAATATATACAAGTTTAGAGTAAATTTACTACCTCACTTGCTTGATTTCTTTCAATTTAACTTTGCCTCTTTCTCCTTACTCCTCTTGGATGTGTGGCTGCCTCTTTGGAGCCCACAATCAAATCATAACATCACATAATCATCCCTCCATTACAATCTAACTTTCTCTTGAACATTGAGCTCATTTAACTATATTTTGTTTTATGAAACATCCTTACTCTCGTACCTTTTAGGGACCATTCAGTAGATTTAGAACCACTTACAAGACCTTGGAAGTCCATTAGCTAAATCTGGAATTTTTACTCTTATGGAGTTACTGTCATATGGTATTTTAGATTCAGCAATGAACTTTGAAAAATCATAATTAGTTCTAGAAAAATGAAAATGAAGTGGCTCACAAAGCTAAGTGAAGATAACATCTTGAAATTTAAGGCAAAAATAATTTTCAGACCAAATGCTTAGTCAATTAATACAATTTATTCATCAAATATTACTGTTCATTTGGTCAAAATTCTGAAAACAGATTCTGGTCCCTTAATTTGGAAAATTTGTTCTCTTTGTATAGACATAGAAATAAATAATTGTTGGTGTCAAAACAAATCTTGACATGTTAACTAAATATCTGTAAAATTTCATACATTTATTCCATCATTTACTATTTTTCACTACATCATGACCATCACTACTTATATTGGTCCTATAGCAACTTTACGTATAACAATTCCTCACATAACATATATACTAACCAATCCCTAGCTTCTCTTCATGCTTTATCATCCTCTTTCATCATTCATAAACCTGCTAGGGTTAGGATTACATGGAGGGGGTGAGATTTTTTGGGAAATCTCAGTAGTAAATGGTACTAAACAATGCATGCATTAATGTAAATACTTGTGCTTGCTTGTGAAAGTGTTAACGTTATGTAATGTGAATGCTTCCATGTAACACATAAAATACAATTGGCCAAAGTAATCATAGAAATAGAGCTTCAATCATAAACACAAATGCAACACAATTCAACATAGCCATAGCACATAACATTCAATATATACAAGTTTAGAGTAAATTTACTACCTCACTTGCTTGATTTCTTTCACTTTAACTTTGCCTCTTTCTTCTTACTCCTCTTGGATGTGTGGCTGCCTCTTTGGAGTCAACAATCAAATCATAACATCACATAATCATCCCTCCATTACAATCTAACTTTCTCTTGAACATTGAGCTCATTTAACTATATTTTGTTTTACGAAACATCCTTACTCTCGTACCTTTTAGGGACCATTCAGTAGATTTAGAACCACTTACAAGACCTTGGAAGTCCATTAGCTAAATCTGGAATTTTTACTCTTATGGAGTTACTGTCATATGGTATTTTAGATTCGGCAATGAACTTTGAAAAATCATAATTAGTTCTAGAAAAATGAAAATGAAGTGGCTTAAAAAGCTAAGTGAAGATAACATCTTGAAATTTAAGGCAAAAATAATTTTCAGACCAAATGCTTAGTCAATTAATACAATTTATTCATCAAATATTACTGTTCATTTGGTCAAAATTCTGAAAACAGATTCTGGTCCCTTAATTTGGAAAATTTGTTCTCTTTGTATAGACATAGAAATAAATAATTGTTGGTGTCAAAACAAATCTTGACATGTTAACTAAATATCTGTAAAATTTCATACATTTATTCCATCATTTACTATTATTCAGTACATCATGACCATCACTACTTATATTGGTCCTATAGCAACTTTACGTATAACAATTCCTCACATAACATATATACTAACCAATCCCTAGCTTCTCTTCATGCTTTATCATCCTCTTTCATCATTCATAAACCTGCTAGGGTTAGGATTACATGGAGGGGGTGAGATTTTTGGGGAAATCTCAGTAGTAAATGGTACTAAACAATGCATGCATTAATGTAAATACTTGTGCTTGCTTGTGAAAGTGTTAACGTTATGTAATGTGAATGCTTCCATGTAACACATAAAATAAAATTGGCCAAAGTAATCATAGAAATAGAGCTTCAATCATAAACACATATGCAACACAATTCAACATAGCCATAGCACATAACATTCAATATATACAAGTTTAGAGTAAATTTACTACCTCACTTGCTTGATTTCTTTCAATTTAACTTTGCCTCTTTCTTCTTACTCCTCTTGGATGTGTGGCTGCCTCTTTGGAGCCCACAATCAAATCATAACATCACATAATCATCCCTCCATTACAATCTAACTTTCTCTTGAACATTGAGCTCATTTAACTATATTTTGTTTTATGAAACATCCTTACTCTCGTACCTTTTAGGGACCATTCAGTAGATTTAGAACCACTTACAAGACCTTGGAAGTCCATTAGCTAAATCTGGAATTTTTACTCTTATGGAGTTACTGTCATATGGTATTTTAGATTCAGCAATGAACTTTGAAAAATCATAATTAGTTCTAGAAAAATGAAAATGAAGTGGCTCACAAAGCTAAGTGAAGATAACATCTTGAAATTTAAGGCAAAAATAATTTTCAGACCAAATGCTTAGTCAATTAATACAATTTATTCATCAAATATTACTGTTCATTTGGTCAAAATTCTGAAAACAGATTCTGGTCCCTTAATTTGGAAAATTTGTTCTCTTTGTATAGACATAGAAATAAATAATTGTTGGTGTCAAAACAAATCTTGACATGTTAACTAAATATCTGTAAAATTTCATACATTTATTCCATCATTTACTAGTTTTCACTACATCATGACCATCACTACTTATATTGGTCCTATAGCAACTTTACGTATAACAATTCCTCACATAACATATATACTAACCAATCCCTAGCTTCTCTTCATGCTTTATCATCCTCTTTCATCATTCATAAACCTGCTAGGGTTAGGATTACATGGAGGGGGTGAGATTTTTTGGGAAATCTCAGTAGTAAATGGTACTAAACAATGCATGCATTAATGTAAATACTTGTGCTTGCTTGTGAAAGTGTTAACGTTATGTAATGTGAATGCTTCCATGTAACACATAAAATACAATTGGCCAAAGTAATCATAGAAATAGAGCTTCAATCATAAACACATATGCAACACAATTCAACATAGCCATAGCACATAACATTCAATATATACAAGTTTAGAGTAAATTTACTACCTCACTTGCTTGATTTCTTTCAATTTAACTTTGCCTCTTTCTTCTTACTCCTCTTGGATGTGTGGCTGCCTCTTTGGAGCCCACAATCAAATCATAACATCACATAATCATCCCTCCATTACAATCTAACTTTCTCTTGAACATTGAGCTCATTTAACTATATTTTGTTTTATGAAACATCCTTACTCTCGTACCTTTTAGGGACCATTCAGTAGATTTAGAACCACTTACAAGACCTTGGAAGTCCATTAGCTAAATCTGGAATGTTTACTCTTATGGAGTTACTGTCATATGGTATTTTAGATTCAGCAATGAACTTTGAAAAATCATAATTAGTTCTAGAAAAATGAAAATGAAGTGGCTCACAAAGCTAAGTGAAGATAACATCTTGAAATTTAAGGCAAAAATAATTTTCAGACCAAATGCTTAGTCAATTAATACAATTTATTCATCAAATATTACTGTTCATTTGGTCAAAATTCTGAAAACAGATTCTGGTCCCTTAATTTGGAAAATTTGTTCTCTTTGTATAGACATAGAAATAAATAATTGTTGGTGTCAAAACAAATCTTGACATGTTAACTAAATATCTGTAAAATTTCATACGTTTATTCCATCATTTACTATTTTTCAGTACATCATGACCATCACTACTTATATTGGTCCTATAGCAACTTTACGTATAACAATTCCTCACATAACATATATACTAACCAATCCCTAGCTTCTCTTCATGCTTTATCATCCTCTTTCATCATTCATAAACCTGCTAGGGTTAGGATTACATGGAGGGGGTGAGATTTTTTGGGAAATCTCAGTAGTAAATGGTACTAAACAATGCATGCATTAATGTAAATACTTGTGCTTGCTTGTGAAAGTGTTAACGTTATGTAATGTGAATGCTTCCATGTAACACATAAAATACAATTGGCCAAAGTAATCATAGAAATAGAGCTTCAATCATAAACACATATGCAACACAATTCAACATAGCCATAGCACATAACATTCAATATATACAAGTTTAGAGTAAATTTACTACCTCACTTGCTTGATTTCTTTCACTTTAACTTTGCCTCTTTCTTATTACTCCTCTTGGATGTGTGGCTGCCTCTTTGGAGTCCACAATCAAATCATAACATCACATAATCATCCCTCCATTACAATCTAACTTTCTCTTGAACATTGAGCTCATTTAACTATATTTTGTTTTATGAAACATCCTTACTCTCGTACCTTTTAGGGACCATTCAGTAGATTTAGAACCAATTATAAGACCTTAGAAGTCCATTAGCTAAATCTGGAATTTTTACTCTTATGGAGTTACTGTCATATGGTATTTTAGATTCGGCAATGAACTTTGAAAAATCATAATTAGTTCTAGAAAAATGAAAATGAAGTGGCTCAAAAAGCTAAGTGAAGATAACATCTTGAAATTTAAGGGAAAAATAATTTTCAGACCAAATGCTTAGTCAATTAATACAATTTATTCATCAAATATTACTGTTCATTTGGTCAAAATTCTGAAAACAGATTCTGGTCCCTTAATTTGGAAAATTTGTTCTCTTTGTATAGACATAGAAATAAATAATTGTTGGTGTCAAAACAAATCTTGACATGTTAACTAAATATCTGTAAAATTTCATACATTTATTCCATCATTTACTATTTTTCACTACATCATGACCATCACTACTTATATTGGTCCTATAGCAACTTTACGTATAACAATTCCTCACATAACATATATACTAACCAATCCCTAGCTTCTCTTCATGCTTTATCATCCTCTTTCATCATTCATAAACCTGCTAGGGTTAGGATTACATGGAGGGGGTGAGATTTTTTGGGAAATCTCAGTAGTAAATGGTACTAAACAATGCATGCATTAATGTAAATACTTGTGCTTGCTTGTGAAAGTGTTAACGTTATGTAATATGAATGCTTCCATGTAACACATAAAATACAATTGGCCAAAGTAATCATAGAAATAGAGCTTCAATCATAAACACATATGCAACACAATTCAACATAGCCATAGCACATAACATTCAATATATACAAGTTTAGAGTAAATTTACTACCTCACTTGCTTGATTTCTTTCAATTTAACTTTGCCTCTTTCTTCTTATTCCTCTTGGATGTGTGGCTGCCTCTTTGGAGCCCACAATCAAATCATAACATCACATAATCATCCCTCCATTACAATCTAACTTTCTCTTGAACGTTGAGCTCATTTAACTATATTTTGTTTTATGAAACATCCTTACTCTCGTACCTTTTAGGGACCATTCAGTAGATTTAGAACCAATTATAAGACCTTAGAAGTCCATTAGCTAAATCTGGAATTTTTACTCTTATGGAGTTACTGTCATATGGTATTTTAGATTCGGCAATGAACTTTGAAAAATCATAATTAGTTCTAGAAAAATCAAAATGAAGTGGCTCAAAAAGCTAAGTGAAGATAACATCTTGAAATTTAAGGGAAAAATAATTTTCAGACCAAATGCTTAGTCAATTAATACAATTTATTCATCAAATATTACTGTTCATTTGGTCAAAATTCTGAAAACAGATTCTGGTCCCTTAATTTGGAAAATTTGTTCTCTTTGTATAGACATAGAAATAAATAATTGTTGGTGTCAAAACAAATCTTGACATGTTAACTAAATATCTGTAAAATTTCATACATTTATTCCATCATTTACTATTTTTCAGTACATCATGACCATCACTACTTATATTGGTCCTATAGCAACTTTACGTATAACAATTCCTCACATAACATATATACTAACCAATCCCTAGCTTCTCTTCATGCTTTATCATCCTCTTTCATCATTCATAAACCTGCTAGGGTTAGGATTACATGGAGGGGGTGAGATTTTTTGGGAAATCTCAGTAGTAAATGGTACTAAACAATGCATGCATTAATGTAAATACTTGTGCTTGCTTGTGAAAGTGTTAACGTTATGTAATGTGAATGCTTCCATGTAACACATAAAATACAATTGGCCAAAGTAATCATAGAAATAGAGCTTCAATCATAAACACATATGCAACACAATTCAACATAGCCATAGCACATAACATTCAATATATACAAGTTTAGAGTAAATTTACTACCTCACTTGCTTGATTTCTTTCACTTTAACTTTGCCTCTTTCTTATTACTCCTCTTGGATGTGTGGCTGCCTCTTTGGAGTCCACAATCAAATCATAACATCACATAATCATCCCTCCATTACAATCTAACTTTCTCTTGAACATTGAGCTCATTTAACTATATTTTGTTTTATGAAACATCCTTACTCTCGTACCTTTTAGGGACCATTCAGTAGATTTAGAACCACTTACAAGACCTTGGAAGTCCATTAGCTAAATCTGGAATGTTTACTCTTATGGAGTTACTGTCATATGGTATTTTAGATTCAGCAATGAACTTTGAAAAATCATAATTAGTTCTAGAAAAATGAAAATGAAGTGGCTCACAAAGCTAAGTGAAGATAACATCTTGAAATTTAAGGCAAAAATAATTTTCAGACCAAATGCTTAGTCAATTAATACAATTTATTCATCAAATATTACTGTTCATTTGGTCAAAATTCTGAAAACAGATTCTGGTCCCTTAATTTGGAAAATTTGTTCTCTTTGTATAGACATAGAAATAAATAATTGTTGGTGTCAAAACAAATCTTGACATGTTAACTAAATATCTGTAAAATTTCATACATTTATTCCATCATTTACTATTTTTCACTACATCATGACCATCACTACTTATATTGGTCCTATAGCAACTTTACGTATAACAATTCCTCACATAACATATATACTAACCAATCCCTAGCTTCTCTTCATGCTTTATCATCCTCTTTCATCATTCATAAACCTGCTAGGGTTAGGATTACATGGAGGGGGTGAGATTTTTTGGGAAATCTCAGTAGTAAATGGTACTAAACAATGCATGCATTAATGTAAATACTTGTGCTTGCTTGTGAAAGTGTTAACGTTATGTAATGTGAATGCTTCCATGTAACACATAAAATACAATTGGCCAAAGTAATCATAGAAATAGAGCTTCAATCATAAACACATATGCAACACAATTCAACATAGCCATAGCACATAACATTCAATATATACAAGTTTAGAGTAAATTTACTACCTCACTTGCTTGATTTCTTTCAATTTAACTTTGCCTCTTTCTTCTTACTCCTCTTGGATGTGTGGCTGCCTCTTTGGAGCCCACAATCAAATCATAACATCACATAATCATCCCTCCATTACAATCTAACTTTCTCTTGAACATTGAGCTCATTTAACTATATTTTGTTTTATGAAACATCCTTACTCTCGTACCTTTTAGGGACCATTCAGTAGATTTAGAACCAATTATAAGACCTTAGAAGTCCATTAGCTAAATCTGGAATTTTTACTCTTATGGAGTTACTGTCATATGGTATTTTAGATTCGGCAATGAACTTTGAAAAATCATAATTAGTTCTAGAAAAATCAAAATGAAGTGGCTCAAAAAGCTAAGTGAAGATAACATCTTGAAATTTAAGGGAAAAATAATTTTCAGACCAAATGCTTAGTCAATTAATACAATTTATTCATCAAATATTACTGTTCATTTGGTCAAAATTCTGAAAACAGATTCTGGTCCCTTAATTTGGAAAATTTGTTCTCTTTGTATAGACATAGAAATAAATAATTGTTGGTGTCAAAACAAATCTTGACATGTTAACTAAATATCTATAAAATTTCATACATTTATTCCATCATTTACTATTTTTCACTACATCATGACCATCATTACTTATATTGGTCCTATAGCAACTTTACGTATAACAATTCCTCACATAACATATATACTAACCAATCCCTAGCTTCTCTTTATGCTTTATCATCCTCTTTCATCATTCATAAACCTGCTAGGGTTAGGATTACATGGAGGGGGTGAGATTTTTTGGGAAATCTCAGTAGTAAATGGTACTAAATAATGTATGCATTAATGTAAATACTTGTGCTTGCTTGTGAAAGTGTTAACATTATGTAATGTGAATGCTTCCATGTAACACATAAAATACAATTGGCCAAAGTAATCATAGAAATAGAGCTTCAATCATAAACACATATGCAACACAATTCAACATAGCCATAGCACATAACATTCAATATATACAACTTTAGAGTAAATTTACTACCTCACTTGCTTGATTTCTTTCAATTTAACTTTGCCTCTTTCTTCTTACTCCTCTTGGATGTGTGGCTGCCTCTTTGGAGTCCACAATCAAATCATAACATCACATAATTATCCCTCCATTACAATCTAACTTTCTATTGAACATTGAGCTCATTTAACTATATTTTGTTTTATGAAACATCCTTACTCTCGTACCTTTTAGGGACCATTCAGTAGATTTAGAACCAATTATAAGACCTTAGAAGTCCATTAGCTAGATCTGGAATTTTTACTCTTATGGAGTTACTGTCATATGGTATTTTAGATTCGGCAATGAACTTTGAAAAATCATAATTAGTTCTAGAAAAATCAAAATGAAGTGGCTCAAAAAGCTAAGTGAAGATAACATCTTGAAATTTAAGGCAAAAATAATTGTCAGACCAAATACTTAGTCAATTAATACAATTTATTCATCAAATATTACTGTTCATTTGGTCAAAATTCTGAAAACAGATTCTGGTCCCTTAATTTGGAAAATTTGTTCTCTTTGTATAGACATAGAAATAAATAATTGTTGGTGTCAAAACAAATCTTGACATGTTAACTAAATATCTGTAAAATTTCATACATTTATTCCATCATTTACTATTTTTCAGTACATCATGACCATCACTACTTATATTGGTCCTATAGCAACTTTACGTATAACAATTCCTCACATAACATATATACTAACCAATCCCTAGCTTCTCTTCATGCTTTATCATCCTCTTTTATCATTCATAAACCTGCTAGGGTTAGGATTACATGGAGGGGGTGAGATTTTTGGGGAAATCTCAGTAGTAAATGGTACTAAACAATGCATGCATTAATGTAAATACTTGTGCTTGCTTGTGAAAGTGTTAACGTTATGTAATGTGAATGCTTCCATGTAACACATAAAATATAATTGGCCAAAGTAATCATAGAAATAGAGCTTCAATCATAAACACATATGCAACACAATTCAACATAGCCATAGCACATAACATTCAATATATACAACTTTAGAGTAAATTTACTACCTCACTTGCTTGATTTCTTTCAATTTAACTTTGCCTCTTTCTTCTTACTCCTCTTGGATGTGTGGCTGCCTCTTTGGAGTCCACAATCAAATCATAACATCACATAATCATCCCTCCATTACAATCTAACTTTCTCTTGAACATTGAGCTCATTTAACTATATTTTGTTTTATGAAACATCCTTACTCTCGTACCTTTTAGGGACCATTCAGTAGATTTAGAACCAATTATAAGACCTTAGAAGTCCATTAGCTAGATCTGGAATTTTTACTCTTATGGAGTTACTGTCATATGGTATTTTAGATTCGGCAATGAACTTTGAAAAATCATAATTAGTTCTAGAAAAATCAAAATGAAGTGGCTCAAAAAGCTAAGTGAAGATAACATCTTGAAATTTAAGGCAAAAATAATTTTCAGACCAAATACTTAGTCAATTAATACAATTTATTCATCAAATATTACTGTTCATTTGGTCAAAATTCTGAAAACAGATTCTGGTCCCTTAATTTGGAAAATTTGTTCTCTTTGTATAGACATAGAAATAAATAATTGTTGGTGTCAAAACAAATCTTGACATGTTAACTAAATATCTGTAAAATTTCATACATTTATTCCATCATTTACTATTTTTCAGTACATCATGACCATCACTACTTATATTGGTCCTATAGCAACTTTACGTATAACAATTCCTCACATAACATATATACTAACCAATCCCTAGCTTCTCTTCATGCTTTATCATCCTCTTTCATCATTCATAAACCTGCTAGGGTTAGGATTACATGGAGGGGGTGAGATTTTTGGGGAAATCTCAGTAGTAAATGGTACTAAACAATGCATGCATTAATGTAAATACTTGTGCTTGCTTGTGAAAGTGTTAACGTTATGTAAGGTGAATGCTTCCATGTAACACATAAAATACAATTGGCCAAAGTAATCATAGAAATAGAGCTTCAATCATAAACACATATGCAACACAATTTAACATAGCCATAGCACATAACATTCAATATATACAACTTTAGAGTAAATTTACTACCTCACTTGCTTGATTTCTTTCACTTTAACTTTGCCTCTTTCTTCTTACTCCTCTTGGATGTGTGGCTGCCTCTTTGGAGCCCACAATCAAATCATAACATCACATAATCATCCCTCCATTACAATCTAACTTTCTCTTGAACATTGAGCTCATTTAACTATATTTTGTTTTATGAAACATCCTTACTCTCGTACCTTTTAGGGACCATTCAGTAGATTTAGAACCAATTATAAGACCTTAGAAGTCCATTAGCTAGATCTGGAATTTTTACTCTTATGGAGTTACTGTCATATGGTATTTTAGATTCGGCAATGAACTTTGAAAAATCATAATTAGTTCTAGAAAAATCAAAATGAAGTGGCTTAAAAAGCTAAGTGAAGATAACATCTTGAAATTTAAGGCAAAAATAATTTTCAGACCAAATGCTTAGTCAATTAATACAATTTATTCATCAAATATTACTGTTCATTTGGTCAAAATTCTGAAAACAGATTCTGGTCCCTTAATTTGGAAAATTTGTTCTCTTTGTATAGACATAGAAATAAAGAATTGTTGGTGTCGAAACAAATCTTGACATGTTAACTAAATATCTGTAAAATTTCATACATTTATTCCATCATTTACTATTTTTCAGTACATCATCACCATCACTACTTATATTGGTCCTATAGCAACTTTACGTATAACAATTCCTCACATAACATATATACTAACCAATCCCTAGCTTCTCTTCATGCTTTATCATCCTCTTTCATCATTCATAAACCTGCTAGGGTTAGGATTACATGGAGGGGGTGAGATTTTTGGGGAAATCTCAGTAGTAAATGGTACTAAACAATGCATGCATTAATGTAAATACTTGTGCTTGCTTGTGAAAGTGTTAACGTTATGTAATGTGAACGCTTCCATGTAACACATAAAATATAATTGGCCAAAGTAATCATAGAAATAGAGCTTCAATCATAAACACATATGCAACACAATTCAACATAGCCATAACACATAACATTCAATATATACAAGTTTAGAGTAAATTTACTACCTCACTTGCTTGATTTCTTTCAATTTAACTTTGCCTCTTTCTTCTTACTCCTCTTGGATGTGTGGCTGCCTCTTTGGAGTCCACAATCAAATCATAACATCACATAATCATCCCTCCATTACAATCTAACTTTCTCTTGAACATTGAGCTCATTTAACTATATTTTGTTTTATGAAACATCCTTACTCTCGTACCTTTTAGGGACCATTCAGTAGATTTAGAACCAATTATAAGACCTTAGATGTCCATTAGCTAAATCTGGAATTTTTACTCTTATGGAGTTACTGTCATATGGTATTTTAGATTCGGCAATGAACTTTGAAAAATCATAATTAGTTCTAGAAAAATCAAAATGAAGTGGCTCAAAAAGCTAAGTGAAGATAACATCTTGAAATTTAAGGGAAAAATAATTTTCAGACCAAATGCTTAGTCAATTAATACAATTTATTCATCAAATATTACTGTTCATTTGGTCAAAATTCTGAAAACAGATTCTGGTCCCTTAATTTGGAAAATTTGTTCTCTTTGTATAGACATAGAAATAAATAATTGTTGGTGTCAAAACAAATCTTGACATGTTAACTAAATATCTATAAAATTTCATACATTTATTCCATCATTTACTATTTTTCACTACATCATGACCATCATTACTTATATTGGTCCAATAGCAACTTTACATATAACAATTCCTCACATAACATATATACTAACCAATCCCTAGCTTCTCTTTATGCTTTATCATCCTCTTTCATCATTCATAAACCTGTTAGGGTTAGGATTACATGGAGGGGGTGAGATTTTTTGGGAAATCTCAGTAGTAAATGGTACTAAATAATGCATGCATTAATGTAAATACTTGTGCTTGCTTGTGAAAGTGTTAACATTATGTAATGTGAATGCTTCCATGTAACACATAAAATACAATTGGCCAAAGTAATCATAGAAATAGAGCTTCAATCATAAACACATATGCAAAACAATTCAACATAGCCATAGCACATAACATTCAATATATACAACTTTAGAGTAAATTTACTACCTCACTTGCTTGATTTCTTTCACTTTAACTTTGCCTCTTTCTTCTTACTCCTCTTGGATGTGTGGCTGCCTCTTTGGAGTCAACAATCAAATCATAACATCACATAATCATCCCTCCATTACAATCTAACTTTCTCTTGAACATTGAGCTCATTTAACTATATTTTGTTTTATGAAACATCCTTACTCTCGTACCTTTTAGGGACCATTCAGTAGATTTAGAACCAATTATAAGACCTTAGAAGTCCATTAGCTAAATCTGGAATTTTTACTCTTATGGAGTTACTGTCATATGGTATTTTAGATTCGGCAATGAACTTTGAAAAATCATAATTAGTTCTAGAAAAATCAAAATGAAGTGGCTCAAAAAGCTAAGTGAAGATAACATCTTGAAATTTAAGGGAAAAATAATTTTCAGACCAAATGCTTAGTCAATTAATACAATTTATTCATCAAATATTTCTGTTCATTTGGTCAAAATTCTGAAAACAGATTCTGGTCCCTTAATTTGGAAAATTTGTTCTCTTTGTATAGACATAGAAATAAAGAATTGTTGGTGTCAAAACAAATCTTGACATGTTAACTAAATATCTGTAAAATTTCATACATTTATTCCATCATTTACTATTTTTCAGTACATCATCACCATCACTACTTATATTGGTCCTATAGCAACTTTACGTATAACAATTCCTCACATAACATATATACTAACCAATCCCTAGCTTCTCTTCATGCTTTATCATCCTCTTTCATCATTCATAAACCTGCTAGGGTTAGGATTACATGGAGGGGGTGAGATTTTTTGGGAAATCTCAGTAGTAAATGGTACTAAACAATGCATGCATTAATGTAAATACTTGTGCTTGCTTGTGAAAGTGTTAACGTTATGTAATGTGAATGCTTCCATGTAACACATAAAATACAATTGGCCAAAGTAATCATAGAAATAGAGCTTCAATCATAAACACATATGCAACACAATTTAACATAGCCATAGCACATAACATTCAATATATACAAGTTTAGAGTAAATTTACTACCTCACTTGCTTGATTTCTTTCACTTTAACTTTGCCTCTTTCTTCTTACTCCTCTTGGATGTGTGGCTGCCTCTTTGGAGCCCACAATCAAATCATAACATCACATAATCATCCCTCCATTACAATCTAACTTTCTCTTGAACATTGAGCTCATTTAACTATATTTTGTTTTATGAAACATCCTTACTCTCGTACCTTTTAGGGACCATTCAGTAGATTTAGAACCAATTATAAGACCTTAGAAGTCCATTAGCTAAATCTGGAATTTTTACTCTTATGGAGTTACTGTCATATGGTATTTTAGATTCGGCAATGAACTTTGAAAAATCATAATTAGTTCTAGAAAAATCAAAATGAAGTGGCTCAAAAAGCTAAGTGAAGATAACATCTTGAAATTTAAGGCAAAAATAATTTTCAGACCAAATGCTTAGTCAATTAATACAATTTATTCATCAAATATTACTGTTCATTTGGTCAAAATTCTGAAAACAGATTCTGGTCCCTTAATTTGGAAAATTTGTTCTCTTTGTATAGACATAGAAATAAATAATTGTTGGTGTCAAAACAAATCTTGGCATGTTAACTAAATATCTGTAAAATTTCATACATTTATTCCATCATTTACTATTTTTCACTACATCATGACCATCACTACTTATATTGGTCCTATAGCAACTTTACGTATAACAATTCCTCACATAACATATATACTAACCAATCCCTAGCTTCTCTTCATGCTTTATCATCCTCTTTCATCATTCATAAACCTGCTAGGGTTAGTATTACATGGAGGGGGTGAGATTTTTGGGGAAATCTCAGTAGTAAATGGTACTAAACAATGCATGCATTAATGTAAATACTTGTGCTTGCTTGTGAAAGTGTTAACGTTATGTAATGTGAATGCTTCCATGTAACACATAAAATACAATTGGCCAAAGTAATCATAGAAATAGAGCTTCAATCATAAACACATATGCAACACAATTCAACATAGCCATAGCACATAACATTCAATATATACAAGTTTAGAGTAAATTTACTACCTCACTTGCTTGATTTCTTTCACTTTAACTTTGCCTCTTTCTTCTTACTCCTCTTGGATGTGTGGCTGCCTCTTTGGAGTCAACAATCAAATCATAACATCACATAATCATCCCTCCATTGCAATCTAACTTTCTCTTGAACATTGAGCTCATTTAACTATATTTTGTTTTATGAAACATCCTTACTCTCGTACCTTTTAGGGACCATTCAGTAGATTTAGAACCACTTACAAGACCTTGGAAGTCCATTAGCTAAATCTGGAATTTTTACTCTTATGGAGTTACTGTCATATGGTATTTTAGATTCGGCAATGAATTTTGAAAAATCATAATTAGTTCTAGAAAAATCAAAATGAAGTGGCTCAAAAAGCTAAGTGAAGATAACATCTTGAAATTTAAGGGAAAAATAATTTTCAGACCAAATGCTTAGTCAATTAATACAATTTATTCATCAAATATTACTGTTCATTTGGTCAAAATTCTGAAAACAGATTCTGGTCCCTTAATTTGGAAAATTTGTTCTCTTTGTATAGACATAGAAATAAAGAATTGTTGGTGTCAAAACAAATCTTGACATGTTAACTAAATATCTGTAAAATTTCATACATTTATTCCATCATTTACTATTTTTCACTACATCATGACCATCACTACTTATATTGGTCCTATAGCAACTTTACGTATAACAATTCCTCACATAACATATATACTAACCAATCCCTAGCTTCTCTTCATGCTTTATCATCCTCTTTCATCATTCATAAACCTGCTAGGGTTAGGATTACATGGAGGGGGTGAGATTTTTGGGGAAATCTCAGTAGTAAATGGTACTAAACAATGCATGCATTAATGTAAATACTTGTGCTTGCTTGTGAAAGTGTTAACGTTATGTAATGTGAATGCTTCCATGTAACACATAAAATACAATTGGCCAAAGTAATCATAGAAATAGAGCTTCAATCATAAACACATATGCAACACAATTCAACATAGCCATAGCACATAACATTCAATATATACAAGTTTAGAGTAAATTTACTACCTCACTTGCTTGATTTCTTTCAATTTAACTTTGCCTCTTTCTTCTTACTCCTCTTGGATGTGTGGCTGCCTCTTTGGAGTCAACAATCAAATCATAACATCAAATAATCATCCCTCCATTACAATCTAACTTTCTCTTGAACATTGAGCTCATTTGACTATATTTTGTTTTAGGAAACATCCTTACTCTCGTACCTTTTAGGGACAATTCAGTAGATTTAGAACCACTTACAAGACCTTGGATGTCCATTAGCTAAATCTGGAATTTTTACTCTTATGGAGTTACTGTCATATGGTATTTTAGATTCGGCAATGAACTTTGAAAAATCATAATTAGTTCTAGAAAAATCAAAATGAAGTGGCTTAAAAAGCTAAGTGAAGATAACATCTTGAAATTTAAGGCAAAAATAATTTTCAGACCAAATGCTTAGTCAATTAATATAATTTATTCATCAAATATTACTGTTCATTTGGTCAAAATTCTGAAAACAGATTCTGGTCCCTTAATTTGGAAAATTTGTTCTCTTTGTATAGACATAGAAATAAAGAATTGTTGGTGTCAAAACAAATCTTGACATGTTAACTAAATATCTGTAAAATTTCATACATTTATTCCATCATTTACTATTTTTCATTACATCATGACCATCACTACTTATATTGGTCCTATAGCAACTTTACGTATAACAATTCCTCGCATAACATATATACTAACCAATCCCTAGCTTCTCTTCATGCTTTATCATCCTCTTTCATCATTCATAAACCTGCTAGGGTTAGGATTACATGGAGGGGTGAGATTTTTGGGGAAATCTCAGTAGTAAATGGTACTAAACAATGCATGCATTAATGTAAATACTTGTGCTTGCTTGTGAAAGTGTTAACGTTATGTAATGTGAATGCTTCCATGTAACACATAAAATAGAATTGGCCAAAGTAATCATAGAAATAGAGCTTCAATCATAAACACATATGCAACACAATTTAACATAGCCATAGCACATAACATTCAATATATACAAGTTTAGAGTAAATTTACTACCTCACTTGCTTGATTTCTTACACTTTAACTTTGCCTCTTTCTTCTTACTCCTCTTGGATGTGTGGCTGCCTCTTTGGAGTCAACAATCAAATCATAACATCACATAATCATCCCTCCATTACTTTCTCTTGAACATTGAACTCATTTAACTATATTTTGTTTTATGAAACATCCTTACTCTCGTACCTTTGAGGGACCATTCAGGAGATTTAGAACCACTTACAAGACCTTGGATGTCCATTAGCTAAATCTGGAATTTTTACTCTTATGGAGTACCTGTCATATGGTATTTTAGATTCGACAATGAACTTTGAAAAATCATATTTAGTTCTAGAAAAATCAAAATGAAGTGGCTCAAAAAGCTAAGTGAAGATAACATCTTGAAATTTAAGGCAAACATAATTTTCAGACCAAATGCTTAGTCAATTAATACAATTTATTCATCAAATATTACTGTTCATTTGGTCAAAATTCTGAAAACAGATTCTGGTCCCTTAATTTGGAAAATTTGTTCTCTTTGTATAGACATAGAAATAAAGAATTGTTGGTGTCAAAACAAATCTTGACATGTTAACTAAATATCTGTAAAATTTCATACATTTATTCCATCATTTACTATTTTTCACTACATCATGACCATCACTACTTATATTGGTCCTATAGCAACTTTACGTATAACAATTCCTCACATAACATATATACTAACCAATCCCTAGCTTCTCTTCATGCTTTATCATCCTCTTTCATCATTCATAAACCTGCTAGGGTTAGGATTACATGGAGGGGGTGAGATTTTTGGGGAAATCTCAGTAGTAAATGGTACTAAACAATGCATGCATTAATGTAAATACTTGTGCTTGCTTGTGAAAGTGTTAACGTTATGTAATGTGAATGCTTCCATGTAACACATAAAATACAATTGGCCAAAGTAATCATAGAAATAGAGCTTCAATCATAAACACATATGCAACACAATTTAACATAGCCATAGCACATAACATTCAATATATACAACTTTAGAGTAAATTTACTACCTCACTTGCTTGATTTCTTTCACTTTAACTTTGCCTCTTTCTTCTTACTCCTCTTGGATGTGTGGCTGCCTCTTTGGAGCCCACAATCAAATCATAACATCACATAATCATCCCTCCATTACAATCTAACTTTCTCTTGAACATTGAGCTCATTTAACTATATTTTGTTTTATGAAACATCCTTACTCTCGTACCTTTTAGGGACCATTCAGTAGATTTAGAACCAATTATAAGACCTTAGAAGTCCATTAGCTAAATCTGGAATTTTTACTCTTATGGAGTACCTATCATATGGTATTTTAGATTCGGCAATGAACTTTGAAAAATCATAATTAGTTCTAGAAAAATCAAAATGAAGTGGCTTAAAAAGCTAAGTGAAGATAACATCTTGAAATTTAAGGCAAAAATAATTTTCAGACCAAATGCTTAGTCAATTAATACAATTTATTCATCAAATATTACTGTTCATTTGGTCAAAATTCTGAAAACAGATTCTGGTCCCTTAATTTGGAAAATTTGTTCTCTTTGTATAGACATAGAAATAAAGAATTGTTGGTGTCGAAACAAATCTTGACATGTTAACTAAATATCTGTAAAATTTCATACATTTATTCCATCATTTACTATTTTTCAGTACATCATCACCATCACTACTTATATTGGTCCTATAGCAACTTTACGTATAACAATTCCTCACATAACATATATACTAACCAATCCCTAGCTTCTCTTCATGCTTTATCATCCTCTTTCATCATTCATAAACCTGCTAGGGTTAGGATTACATGGAGGGGGTGAGATTTTTGGGGAAATCTCAGTAGTAAATGGTACTAAACAATGCATGCATTAATGTAAATACTTGTGCTTGCTTGTGAAAGTGTTAACGTTATGTAAGGTGAATGCTTCCATGTAACACATAAAATACAATTGGCCAAAGTAATCATAGAAATAGAGCTTCAATCATAAACACATATGCAACACAATTTAACATAGCCATAGCACATAACATTCAATATATACAACTTTAGAGTAAATTTACTACCTCACTTGCTTGATTTCTTTCACTTTAACTTTGCCTCTTTCTTCTTACTCCTCTTGGATGTGTGGCTGCCTCTTTGGAGCCCACAATCAAATCATAACATCACATAATCATCCCTCCATTACAATCTAACTTTCTCTTGAACATTGAGCTCATTTAACTATATTTTGTTTTATGAAACATCCTTACTCTCGTACCTTTTAGGGACCATTCAGTAGATTTAGAACCAATTATAAGACCTTAGAAGTCCATTAGCTAAATCTGGAATTTTTACTCTTATGGAGTTACTGTCATATGGTATTTTAGATTCGGCAATGAACTTTGAAAAATCATAATTAGTTCTAGAAAAATCAAAATGAAGTGGCTTAAAAAGCTAAGTGAAGATAACATCTTGAAATTTAAGGCAAAAATAATTTTCAGACCAAATGCTTAGTCAATTAATACAATTTATTCATCAAATATTACTGTTCATTTGGTCAAAATTCTGAAAACAGATTCTGGTCCCTTAATTTGGAAAATTTGTTCTCTTTGTATAGACATAGAAATAAAGAATTGTTGGTGTCGAAACAAATCTTGACATGTTAACTAAATATCTGTAAAATTTCATACATTTATTCCATCATTTACTATTTTTCAGTACATCATCACCATCACTACTTATATTGGTCCTATAGCAACTTTACGTATAACAATTCCTCACATAACATATATACTAACCAATCCCTAGCTTCTCTTCATGCTTTATCATCCTCTTTCATCATTCATAAACCTGCTAGGGTTAGGATTACATGGAGGGGGTGAGATTTTTTGGGAAATCTCAGTAGTAAATGGTACTAAACAATGCATGCATTAATGTAAATACTTGTGCTTGCTTGTGAAAGTGTTAACGTTATGTAATGTGAATGCTTCCATGTAACACATAAAATACAATTGGCCAAAGTAATCATAGAAATAGAGCTTCAATCATAAACACATATGCAACACAATTTAACATAGCCATAGCACATAACATTCAATATATACAAGTTTAGAGTAAATTTACTACCTCACTTGCTTGATTTCTTTCACTTTAACTTTGCCTCTTTCTTCTTACTCCTCTTGGATGTGTGGCTGCCTCTTTGGAGCCCACAATCAAATCATAACATCACATAATCATCCCTCCATTACAATCTAACTTTCTCTTGAACATTGAGCTCATTTAACTATATTTTGTTTTATGAAACATCCTTACTCTCGTACCTTTGAGGGACCATTCAGTAGATTTAGAACCAATTATAAGACCTTAGAAGTCCATTAGCTAAATCTGGAATTTTTACTCTTATGGAGTTACTGTCATATGGTATTTTAGATTCGGCAATGAACTTTGAAAAATCATAATTAGTTCTAGAAAAATCAAAATGAAGTGGCTTAAAAAGCTAAGTGAAGATAACATCTTGAAATTTAAGGCAAAAATAATTTTCAGACCAAATGCTTAGTCAATTAATACAATTTATTCATCAAATATTACTGTTCATTTGGTCAAAATTCTGAAAACAGATTCTGGTCCCTTAATTTGGAAAATTTGTTCTCTTTGTATAGACATAGAAATAAAGAATTGTTGGTGTCGAAACAAATCTTGACATGTTAACTAAATATCTGTAAAATTTCATACATTTATTCCATCATTTACTATATTTCATTACATCATGACCATCACTACTTATATTGGTCCTATAGCAACTTTACGTATAACAATTCCTCACATAACATATATACTAACCAATCCCTAGCTTCTCTTCATGCTTTATCATCCTCTTTCATCATTCATAAACCTGCTAGGGTTAGGATTACATGGAGGGGGTGAGATTTTTTGGGAAATCTCAGTAGTAAATGGTACTAAACAATGCATGCATTAATGTAAATACTTGTGCTTGCTTGTGAAAGTGTTAACGTTATGTAATGTGAATGCTTCCATGTAACACATAAAATACAATTGGCCAAAGTAATCATAGAAATAGAGCTTCAATCATAAACACATATGCAACACAATTCAACATAGCCATAGCACATAACATTCAATATATACAAGTTTAGAGTAAATTTACTACCTCACTTGCTTGATTTCTTTCAATTTAACTTTGCCTCTTTCTTCTTACTCCTCTTGGATGTGTGGCTGCCTCTTTGGAGTCAACAATCAAATCATAACATCAAATAATCATCCCTCCATTACAATCTAACTTTCTCTTGAACATTGAGCTCATTTGACTATATTTTGTTTTAGGAAACATCCTTACTCTCGTACCTTTTAGGGACAATTCAGTAGATTTAGAACCACTTACAAGACCTTGGATGTCCATTAGCTAAATCTGGAATTTTTACTCTTATGGAGTTACTGTCATATGGTATTTTAGATTCGGCAATGAACTTTGAAAAATCATAATTAGTTCTAGAAAAATCAAAATGAAGTGGCTTAAAAAGCTAAGTGAAGATAACATCTTGAAATTTAAGGCAAAAATAATTTTCAGACCAAATGCTTAGTCAATTAATATAATTTATTCATCAAATATTACTGTTCATTTGGTCAAAATTCTGAAAACAGATTCTGGTCCCTTAATTTGGAAAATTTGTTCTCTTTGTATAGACATAGAAATAAAGAATTGTTGGTGTCAAAACAAATCTTGACATGTTAACTAAATATCTGTAAAATTTCATACATTTATTCCATCATTTACTATTTTTCATTACATCATGACCATCACTACTTATATTGGTCCTATAGCAACTTTACGTATAACAATTCCTCACATAACATATATACTAACCAATCCCTAGCTTCTCTTCATGCTTTATCATCCTCTTTCATCATTCATAAACCTGCTAGGGTTAGGATTACATGGAGGGGTGAGATTTTTGGGGAAATCTCAGTAGTAAATGGTACTAAACAATGCATGCATTAATGTAAATACTTGTGCTTGCTTGTGAAAGTGTTAACGTTATGTAATGTGAATGCTTCCATGTAACACATAAAATACAATTGGCCAAAGTAAACATAGAAATAGAGCTTCAATCATAAACACATATGCAACACAATTTAACATAGCCATATAACATAACATTCAATATATACAAGTTTAGAGTAAATTTACTACCTCACTTGCTTGATTTCTTTCACTTTAACTTTGCCTCTTTCTTCTTACTCCTCTTGGATGTGTGGCTGCCTCTTTGGAGTCAACAATCAAATCATAACATCACATAATCATCCCTCCATTACTTTCTCTTGAACATTGAACTCATTTAACTATATTTTGTTTTATGAAACATCCTTACTCTCGTACCTTTTAGGGACCATTCAGTAGATTTAGAACCACTTACAAGACCTTGGATGTCCATTAGCTAAATCTGGAATTTTTACTCTTATGGAGTTACTGTCATATGGTATTTTAGATTCGACAATGAACTTTGAAAAATCATAATTAGTTCTAGAAAAATCAAAATGAAGTGGCTTAAAAAGCTAAGTGAAGATAACATCTTGAAATTTAAGGCAAAAATAATTTTCAGACCAAATGCTTAGTCAATTAATACAATTTATTCATCAAATATTACTGTTCATTTGGTCAAAATTCTGAAAACAGATTCTGGTCCCTTAATTTGGAAAATTTGTTCTCTTTGTATAGACATAGAAATAAAGAATTGTTGGTGTCAAAACAAATCTTGGCATGTTAACTAAATATCTGTAAAATTTCATACATTTATTCCATCATTTACTATTTTTCATTACATCATGACCATCACTACTTATATTGGTCCTATAGCAACTTTACGTATAACAATTCCTCACATAACATATATACTAACCAATCCCTAGCTTCTCTTCATGCTTTATCATCCTCTTTCATCATTCATAAACCTGCTAGGGTTAGGATTACATGGAGGGGGTGAGATTTTTGGGGAAATCTCAGTAGTAAATGGTACTAAACAATGCATGCATTAATGTAAATACTTGTGCTTGCTTGTGAAAGTGTTAACGTTATGTAATATGAATGCTTCCATGTAACACATAAAATACAATTGGCCAAAGTAATCATAGAAATAGAGCTTCAATCATAAACACATATGCAACACAATTTAACATAGCCATAGCACATAACATTCAATATATACAAGTTTAGAGTAAATTTACTACCTCACTTGCTTGATTTCTTTCACTTTAACTTTGCCTCTTTCTTCTTACTCCTCTTGGATGTGTGGCTGCCTCTTTGGAGTCAACAATCAAATCATAACATCACATAATCATCCCTCCATTACTTTCTCTTGAACATTGAACTCATTTAACTATATTTTGTTTTATGAAACATCCTTACTCTCGTACCTTTGAGGGACCATTCAGTAGATTTAGAACCACTTACAAGACCTTGGATGTCCATTAGCTAAATCTGGAATTTTTACTCTTATGGAGTTACTGTCATATGGTATTTTAGATTCGACAATGAACTTTGAAAAATCATAATTAGTTCTAGAAAAATCAAAATGAAGTGGCTTAAAAAGCTAAGTGAAGATAACATCTTGAAATTTAAGGCAAAAATAATTTTCAGACCAAATGCTTAGTCAATTAATACAATTTATTCATCAAATATTACTGTTCATTTGGTCAAAATTCTGAAAACAGATTCTGGTCCCTTAATTTGGAAAATTTGTTCTCTTTGTATAGACATAGAAATAAAGAATTGTTGGTGTCAAAACAAATCTTGACATGTTAACTAAATATCTGTAAAATTTCATACATTTATTCCATCATTTACTATTTTTCATTACATCATGACCATCACTACTTATATTGGTCCTATAGCAACTTTACGTATAACAATTCCTCACATAACATATATACTAACCAATCCCTAGCTTCTCTTCATGCTTTATCATCCTCTTTCATCATTCATAAACCTGCTAGGGTTAGGATTACATGGAGGGGGTGAGATTTTTGGGGAAATCTCAGTAGTAAATGGTACTAAACAATGCATGCATTAATGTAAATACTTGTGCTTGCTTGTGAAAGTGTTAACGTTATGTAATATGAATGCTTCCATGTAACACATAAAATACAATTGGCCAAAGTAATCATAGAAATAGAGCTTCAATCATAAACACATATGCAACACAATTTAACATAGCCATAGCACATAACATTCAATATATACAAGTTTAGAGTAAATTTACTACCTCACTTGCTTGATTTCTTTCACTTTAACTTTGCCTCTTTCTTCTTACTCCTCTTGGATGTGTGGCTGCCTCTTTGGAGTCAACAATCAAATCATAACATCACATAATCATCCCTCCATTACTTTCTCTTGAACATTGAACTCATTTAACTATATTTTGTTTTATGAAACATCCTTACTCTCGTACCTTTGAGGGACCATTCAGTAGATTTAGAACCACTTACAAGACCTTGGATGTCCATTAGCTAAATCTGGAATTTTTACTCTTATGGAGTTACTGTCATATGGTATTTTAGATTCGACAATGAACTTTGAAAAATCATAATTAGTTCTAGAAAAATCAAAATGAAGTGGCTTAAAAAGCTAAGTGAAGATAACATCTTGAAATTTAAGGCAAAAATAATTTTCAGACCAAATGCTTAGTCAATTAATACAATTTATTCATCAAATATTACTGTTCATTTGGTCAAAATTCTGAAAACAGATTCTGGTCCCTTAATTTGGAAAATTTGTTCTCTTTGTATAGACGTAGAAATAAAGAATTGTTGGTGTCAAAACAAATCTTGACATGTTAACTAAATATCTGTAAAATTTCATACATTTATTCCATCATTTACTATTTTTCATTACATCATGACCATCACTACTTATATTGGTCCTATAGCAACTTTACGTATAACAATTCCTCACATAACATATATACTAACCAATCCCTAGCTTCTCTTCATGCTTTATCATCCTCTTTCATCATTCATAAACCTGCTAGGGTTAGGATTACATGGAGGGGGTGAGATTTTTAGGGAAATCTCAGTAGTAAATGGTACTAAACAATGCATGCATTAATGTAAATACTTGTGCTTGCTTGTGAAAGTGTTAACGTTATGTAATGTGAATGCTTCCATGTAACACATAAAATACAATTGGCCAAAGTAATCATAGAAATAGAGCTTCAATCATAAACACATATGCAACACAATTTAACATAGCCATAGCACATAACATTCAATATATACAACTTTAGAGTAAATTTACTACCTCACTTGCTTGATTTCTTTCACTTTAACTTTGCCTCTTTCTTCTTACTCCTCTTGGATGTGTGGCTGCCTCTTTGGAGCCCACAATCAAATCATAACATCACATAATCATCCCTCCATTACAATCTAACTTTCTCTTGAACATTGAGCTCATTTAACTATATTTTGTTTTATGAAACATCCTTACTCTCGTACCTTTTAGGGACCATTCAGTAGATTTAGAACCAATTATAAGACCTTAGAAGTCCATTAGCTAAATCTGGAATTTTTACTCTTATGGAGTACCTATCATATGGTATTTTAGATTCGGCAATGAACTTTGAAAAATCATAATTAGTTCTAGAAAAATCAAAATGAAGTGGCTTAAAAAGCTAAGTGAAGATAACATCTTGAAATTTAAGGCAAAAATAATTTTCAGACCAAATGCTTAGTCAATTAATACAATTTATTCATCAAATATTACTGTTCATTTGGTCAAAATTCTGAAAACAGATTCTGGTCCCTTAATTTGGAAAATTTGTTCTCTTTGTATAGACATAGAAATAAAGAATTGTTGGTGTCGAAACAAATCTTGACATGTTAACTAAATATCTGTAAAATTTCATACATTTATTCCATCATTTACTATTTTTCAGTACATCATCACCATCACTACTTATATTGGTCCTATAGCAACTTTACGTATAACAATTCCTCACATAACATATATACTAACCAATCCCTAGCTTCTCTTCATGCTTTATCATCCTCTTTCATCATTCATAAACCTGCTAGGGTTAGGATTACATGGAGGGGGTGAGATTTTTGGGGAAATCTCAGTAGTAAATGGTACTAAACAATGCATGCATTAATGTAAATACTTGTGCTTGCTTGTGAAAGTGTTAACGTTATGTAATATGAATGCTTCCATGTAACACATAAAATACAATTGGCCAAAGTAATCATAGAAATAGAGCTTCAATCATAAACACATATGCAACACAATTTAACATAGCCATAGCACATAACATTCAATATATACAAGTTTAGAGTAAATTTACTACCTCACTTGCTTGATTTCTTTCACTTTAACTTTGCCTCTTTCTTCTTACTCCTCTTGGATGTGTGGCTGCCTCTTTGGAGTCAACAATCAAATCATAACATCACATAATCATCCCTCCATTACTTTCTCTTGAACATTGAACTCATTTAACTATATTTTGTTTTATGAAACATCCTTACTCTCGTACCTTTGAGGGACCATTCAGTAGATTTAGAACCACTTACAAGACCTTGGATGTCCATTAGCTAAATCTGGAATTTTTACTCTTATGGAGTTACTGTCATATGGTATTTTAGATTCGACAATGAACTTTGAAAAATCATAATTAGTTCTAGAAAAATCAAAATGAAGTGGCTTAAAAAGCTAAGTGAAGATAACATCTTGAAATTTAAGGCAAAAATAATTTTCAGACCAAATGCTTAGTCAATTAATACAATTTATTCATCAAATATTACTGTTCATTTGGTCAAAATTCTGAAAACAGATTCTGGTCCCTTAATTTGGAAAATTTGTTCTCTTTGTATAGACATAGAAATAAAGAATTGTTGGTGTCAAAACAAATCTTGACATGTTAACTAAATATCTGTAAAATTTCATACATTTATTCCATCATTTACTATTTTTCATTACATCATGACCATCACTACTTATATTGGTCCTATAGCAACTTTACGTATAACAATTCCTCACATAACATATATACTAACCAATCCCTAGCTTCTCTTCATGCTTTATCATCCTCTTTCATCATTCATAAACCTGCTAGGGTTAGGATTACATGGAGGGGGTGAGATTTTTGGGGAAATCTCAGTAGTAAATGGTACTAAACAATGCATGCATTAATGTAAATACTTGTGCTTGCTTGTGAAAGTGTTAACGTTATGTAATATGAATGCTTCCATGTAACACATAAAATACAATTGGCCAAAGTAATCATAGAAATAGAGCTTCAATCATAAACACATATGCAACACAATTTAACATAGCCATAGCACATAACATTCAATATATACAAGTTTAGAGTAAATTTACTACCTCACTTGCTTGATTTCTTTCACTTTAACTTTGCCTCTTTCTTCTTACTCCTCTTGGATGTGTGGCTGCCTCTTTGGAGTCAACAATCAAATCATAACATCACATAATCATCCCTCCATTACTTTCTCTTGAACATTGAACTCATTTAACTATATTTTGTTTTATGAAACATCCTTACTCTCGTACCTTTGAGGGACCATTCAGTAGATTTAGAACCACTTACAAGACCTTGGATGTCCATTAGCTAAATCTGGAATTTTTACTCTTATGGAGTTACTGTCATATGGTATTTTAGATTCGACAATGAACTTTGAAAAATCATAATTAGTTCTAGAAAAATCAAAATGAAGTGGCTTAAAAAGCTAAGTGAAGATAACATCTTGAAATTTAAGGCAAAAATAATTTTCAGACCAAATGCTTAGTCAATTAATACAATTTATTCATCAAATATTACTGTTCATTTGGTCAAAATTCTGAAAACAGATTCTGGTCCCTTAATTTGGAAAATTTGTTCTCTTTGTATAGACGTAGAAATAAAGAATTGTTGGTGTCAAAACAAATCTTGACATGTTAACTAAATATCTGTAAAATTTCATACATTTATTCCATCATTTACTATTTTTCATTACATCATGACCATCACTACTTATATTGGTCCTATAGCAACTTTACGTATAACAATTCCTCACATAACATATATACTAACCAATCCCTAGCTTCTCTTCATGCTTTATCATCCTCTTTCATCATTCATAAACCTGCTAGGGTTAGGATTACATGGAGGGGGTGAGATTTTTGGGGAAATCTCAGTAGTAAATGGTACTAAACAATGCATGCATTAATGTAAATACTTGTGCTTGCTTGTGAAAGTGTTAACGTTATGTAATGTGAATGCTTCCATGTAACACATAAAATACAATTGGCCAAAGTAATCATAGAAATAGAGCTTCAATCATAAACACATATGCAACACAATTTAACATAGCCATAGCACATAACATTCAATATATACAAGTTTAGAGTAAATTTACTACCTCACTTGCTTGATTTCTTTCACTTTAACTTTGCCTCTTTCTTCTTACTCCTCTTGGATGTGTGGCTGCCTCTTTGGAGTCAACAATCAAATCATAACATCACATAATCATCCCTCCATTACTTTCTCTTGAACATTGAACTCATTTAACTATATTTTGTTTTATGAAACATCCTTACTCTCGTACCTTTGAGGGACCATTCAGTAGATTTAGAACCACTTACAAGACCTTGGATGTCCATTAGCTAAATCTGGAATTTTTACTCTTATGGAGTTACTGTCATATGGTATTTTAGATTCGACAATGAACTTTGAAAAATCATAATTAGTTATAGAAAAATCAAAATGAAGTGGCTTAAAAAGCTAAGTGAAGATAACATCTTGAAATTTAAGGCAAAAATAATTTTCAGACCAAATGCTTAGTCAATTAATACAATTTATTCATCAAATATTACTGTTCATTTGGTCAAAATTCTGAAAACAGATTCTGGTCCCTTAATTTGGAAAATTTGTTCTCTTTGTATAGACATAGAAATAAAGAATTGTTGGTGTCAAAACAAATCTTGACATGTTAACTAAATATCTATAAAATTTCATACATTTATTCCATCATTTACTATTTTTCATTACATCATGACCATCACTACTTATATTGGTCCTATAGCAACTTTACGTATAACAATTCCTCACATAACATATATACTAACCAATCCCTAGCTTCTCTTCATGCTTTATCATCCTCTTTCATCATTCATAAACCTACTAGGGTTAGGATTACATGGAGGGGGTGAGATTTTTAGGGAAATCTCAGTAGTAAATGGTACTAAACAATGCATGCATTAATGTAAATACTTGTGCTTGCTTGTGAAAGTGTTAACGTTATGTAATGTGAATGCTTCCATGTAACACATAAAATACAATTGGCCAAAGTAATCATAGAAATAGAGCTTCAATCATAAACACATATGCAACACAATTCAACATAGCCATAGCACAACCAAGCGTAACATTCAATATATACAAGTTTAGAATAAGTTTACTACCTCACTTGCTTGATTTCTTTCACTTTAACTTTGCCTCTTTCTTCTTACTCCTCTTGGATGTGTGGCTGCCTCTTTGGAGTCCACAATCAAATCATAACATCACATAATCATCCCTCTATTACAATCTAACTTTCTCTTGAACATTGAGCTCATTTAACTATATTTTGTTTTATGAAACATCCTTACTCTCGTACCTTTTAGGGACCATTCAGTAGATTTAGAACCACTTACAAGACCTTAAAAGTCCATTAGCTAAATCTAGAAGTTTTACTCTTATGGAGTTACTGTCATATGGTATTTTAGATTTGGCAATGAACTTTGAAAAATCATAATTGCCTTGCAAAAATGCTCTTGGGACAATCAAGGGATCAAATGAATGAATTAAGCAACTCGATTGAGAATTTTGGAATCATCATGTAACATTAAGTAATAAAGGTGGTTTCCAGATAGTTTAGAGATTTTAACGCTAATTTTTAGTCAGTGGGACATATTTCAATCTATCGACCATTAACTTTCTAAACATGGGTTTACGGCCATTCGATAGATCAAACTAATGAATTATGCACCTCGATGAGCATTTTGGAATCCCCTTGTAATATCAAGCAAGTAAAGTGGCTTCCACACTTTTTTGAGATACTGAGTATACTTTCTGAGCTATGATCCAGATTTTACTCTATCGACAATTGCCTTGCTAAAAAATCACTTGAGACAATCAAGGGATCAAACGAATTAATTAAGCAACTCCATTAAGCATTTTGGAATCATAATGTAATGTCATATATTAATTTTTTCCTATTTTTTAAGGGTGACAGAGGAAAGAGGTTTGGAAAAATTTATGACGATGATAAGTAGGAATGATAAAGGTTAGATGAGTTTTGAAGAATAAGAGGGACTAAAATAAAAAGTTTAAAAGTTCTATGGTTAAAAGTAAAAGTATTAAAAAACTTTGTGCCATTAAGTGTAATTATGAAAAGTTGAGGGTCTAAAATGTAATTTTCAAAAGTTCAGGGCCAAAAAGGTAATATTGAAAATTGAACCAGAAAAGGCCCAAAATTGCCCAGAATCAGTTTAGTTCTAAATTTTTTGAATAAATAGAGTAAATTATTCTGATCAATTTGATGCAGTATGGAATTTTGCTTTGAGGTCTAGAAAAATTGATGTGAATTTATAAAGAAAAGAAAATTAATACAGTAGATTTTGGACCTCAGAATCAGATGCAATTTGGTAGTGAATTCTTATAATTAATATAAGAATTTATGAAACTAATAAAGCTTAAAAAAGAGTTATATAGAATTTATTATAGAATTTACAATAGATTAAAACACTTGATAAATATGTTTCGAGGGTTTTTTTTAGGATTTGAGCCCATGAAGGTAGTGGATCATGTAGAAGGCCCACAATGTCACCTTATAGACCTAATAATATTTTTAGATAAGTTTATGGGCCAGTGTTAATAGAGACCTCAAAAAAATATAAAATTATGAAAATGCCATTGTAATAAAGAATTATAGATGAATGGAGGGCATTTTGGTCATTTTGAACAATCCAAAATGCCAAGCCAAGTACAGGGGTGATTCATCAGAGCCAATATATGCCCTTATAAGCAGTAAAGGGGTGTGAAATGACAATTTTGCCTTTAGGGTTAATATAGTGCAAGATATAGAACCAAGGGCTTTTCGGTCATTTTCAAGGGATAAAAAGCGGATAAATACTCAGTCTAATCATGTCAATGGTAGGAAGAATTCAGATATTGGATTTAAGGTCAGAAACCATATTATGGAATCTTAAAAAAATTAGATTCAGAAAACAGTCTGGTTTTTGGGAAATCAGATTGACTTAGTACTGGATTGGACTAGAATTTTTCTAGATGCTTCCTCCCTTTGTAATGTCGTCACATGGGCTATGAGGTGTCCCTTGATGATGTCATAGATGATGTCATCTCATTGGCTTCTAGGTCAAGCTAATCCAAGATCAAATATGAGCCATTAGATCAAATAGTGCACAAAGTGATCTTGGCCATTCATTTTCCATCAAATTTTCTATAAATACCCCAATTGTTTTGCGCAAAACTGTGGCCCTTGGAACCCTTGGGGATGTGCTGTTCAAATGATGAGTCAAACCAAGACAAAGAAGAATTTAAGGACCAAAGTTTAAGCTAGCTAGGGATTAAGTTAAGCAATCTATGATAGCTTATTTTCTTTTGCTTTGGGGGCTTAAACTTAGAGATTTCATAGAAGAAATATGAGGTTTCTCTAGGGTGTATATTCTGTCTAAAAACCCTAGATGAAAGGAGAAAGAAGAAATTAAAGTTAGAGTTATGTTATTGATACTTAATCAAGCTAGTTAGATGATTGGTTGTTTAATCAAGTTGATATTTTTGACTTTGCCAAGAAGGAGACCTTTGGTATGCACTGTTCATGATAGAAGAAGATGGAATTTCAATGATCTAATTTTTCTATTGAATTTATATGATGATTTTGTGTGGGATTGGATATGTTTTGAACCTTGGAAGCATTGGAATTGAAAGTTGTAATTCTTAGAATTCTTCTCTATTATTGTTCACTCGTATGAACATTGATTGAAATTTCATGATTTTGATGCTTCCAATGGTTTTGAAATGAAAAATTGTGTGGGATAAAGTAGAGAAACAAGTATTGGAAGCATTGGAATCAAAATGATAATTTTTGAAAGAAAAATGGTGGTTATGCAAATCTATCTAGAACAGTGCATAGGAGCTAGAATTTGATGATTCTAAGCTCATAAATGGATTCACAAGATAAAATTGTGTAAGGTAAAGTCAAGACATCAATTGATTCAAAGGCCAAGTCCATTAGTAAAGATTAAGGAAAGTTAATGTAGTTAAGTAAGCTCAATGTTCAAGAGAGCTAGTTTGTAATGAATAGATGGTCAAGTATATGAGGGAATAAACTTATCCTAAACTTGTATGTATTGAATGTTATGCTTAGTTGTGCTATGACTATGTTGAATGGTGTTGCATCTATGTTTATGATTGAAGCTCTATTTCTATTATTACTTTGGCCAATTGTATTTTATATGTTACATGGAAGCATGCACATTACACAATGTTAACACTTTCACAAGCAAGCATGCACATTACACAATGATTACACATTAATGCATGCATTGTTAGTATCATTTGCTACTGAGATTTCCCCAGAAATCTCACCCTATCCATGTAATCCCAATTCCAATAGGTTCAAGGATGATGAAAGAGTATGAAGAAGCATGAAGAGAAGTTAGGGATTGGATAGTATAAATGTTACACGAACAATTGTTACATGTAATGATGTTATATGACAAGTTGAACAATAATGTTTATGATGTAATGAAAAATATTAAATGGTGGAATAAATGTATGAAATTGTACATTCATTTAGCTAACATGTTAGGCTTCATTTTGACACCAAGAACACCTTATTTTGATGTATGTACAAAGAGAATGAATTTTCCAAAGTCAAGGATCAAAATCTGTTTTTTGAATTTTTGAACAAATGAATAGTAATATTTCATGCTTAAACTGTAACAATTCACTAAACATTTGGTCTAGAAATTATTTTTCCCTTAAATTTTAAGATGTTATCTTCACGTATCTTTTTGAACCATATCATTTTGATTTTTCTAGAATTAATTATGATTTTCTAAAGTTCGTCGCTGAATCTGGAATACCACGTGAACAGTAACTCAAGAAGAGTAAAAATTCCAGATTTAGCTAATTGATTTCCAAGGTATTGTAAGTGGTTCTAAATGCTACTGAATGATCCCTAAGAACTACGAAGGTAAGGATGTTACATGTTACATTAAGCAAGGAAGGTGATTTCTAGAAAGTTTAGAGATATTAATACTATTTTTTTGTCTGCGGGACATATTTCAATCTATACCATGAATTTGCCAAACATGCGTTTATGGCCATTTGAGGGCTCAAAAGCATGAATTATGCACGTCGATTAACATTTTGGAATCCTCACATAAAATCAATCAAGCAGGTGGCTTCAACACTTTTTCGAGATTCTGAGCATCGTTTTGAGCCAGGATCAGGATTTCACTCTATCGACTATTGCCTTGCTAAAAACGCACTTGGGCCAATCGAGTGATCAAAACAATGAATTAAGCAACTATATTGACCTTATAGATCATCACATCACATTAAGCAAGGAAGGTGGTTTCTAGAAATTCTAGATTTTAAGAGTAGTTTTTTAGTTAGTGGGACATATTTCAATATATCGACTATTAACTTTTTAAACATGAGTTTATGGGCATTCGCAGGATCAAACTAATAAATTATACACCTCGATGAGCATTTTGGAATCCTCTTGTAAAATCAAGCGTGTAGGGCGGCTTCCACACATTTTTAAAATACTGAGCATACTTTTTGAGCCAGAATCTGAATTTTACTCTATTGATAATTGCCTTGCTAAAAAGCACTTGGGACACTCGAGGGATCAAAACAATGAATTAAAAAACTCCATTGACTATTTAGATAATCACATAACATTAAGCAAGGAAGGTGGTTTCCAAACATTTTAGAGATTTTAAGCCCAATTTTCTTGTTTGTGGGATCTAATTCAATTGATCGACCATTAATTTGCCAAACATTCGTTTATGGCCATACGATGGATCAAACAAATGAATTATAAACATCAATGAGCATTTTAGAATCCTTATGTAAAATCAAGCAAGTAGGTTTGCTTCCACACTTTTTTTATACTGAGCATACTTTTTGAGCCAAGATCGGCACTTCACTCTATCAATTATTGCATTGTTAAAATGCCCTTGGGTCAATCATGGGATCAAAACAATGATTTAAGCAACTCCGTTGACCATTTAGATCATCATATCACATTAAGCAAGGAACATGCTTTCCAGATAGTTTAGAGATTTTAACGTTGAGTTTTTAGTCAGCGGGACATATTTCAATCTAGAGACCATTAAATTGCTAAACATTCTTTTATGGCCATACAAGGGATCAAACGAATTAATTATGCAAATCGATGAGCATTTTGGAATCCTCGTGTAAAATCAAGCAAGCAGGGTAGCTTCCACTCTTTTTTGAGATACTGAGCATACTTTTTGAGCCAGGATCGAGACTTCACTCTATCGATTATTGCCTTTCTAAAAATGCCCTTGAGCAAATTGAGGGATTAAAATAATGAATTAAGCAACTCCATTGACCATTTAGATCATCACATCACATTAAGCAATGAAGGTGGTTTCAGACATTTTAGAAATTTTAAGGCTAGTTTTTTAGTCAATGGGACATATTTCAATCGATCGACTATTAACTTGATAAACATGAGTTTATGGCCATTCGAGGGATCAAATTAATCAATTATGAACCTTGATGAGCATTTTGGTATCCTCTTGTATAATCAAGCGTGTAGGGTAGCTTCCACACATTTTTGAAATACTAAGCATACTTTTTGAGCTAGGATCCATATTTCACTCTATTGATATTGCCTTGCTAAAAAGAACTTGGGAAAATCAAGGGATCAAAACAATGAATTAAGAAACTCCATTGACTATTTAGATAATCACATCACATTAAGCAAGGAACGTGCTTTCCAGACATTTTAGAGATTCTAAGGCCAATTTTCTTGTTTGTGGGATCTAATTCAATTGATCGACCACTAATTTGCTAAACATACATTTATGGCCATACGATGGATTAAACGAATGAATTATGAACATCGATGAGCATTTTAAAATCCTCATGTAAAATCAAGCAAGTAGGGTGGCTTCCACACTTTTTTTATACTGAGCATACTTTTTTAGCTAGTATCAGGACTTTACTATATCAATTACTACAATGTTTAAAATACCCTTGGGTCAATCATGGGATCAAAACAATGAATTAAGGAACTCTATTGATCATTTAGATCATCACATCACATTAAGCAAGGAACGTGCTTTCCAGATAGTTTAGAGATTTTAATGCTGAGTTTTTAGTCAGCGGGACATATTTCAATCTAGAGACCATTAAATTGCTAAACATTCTTTTATGGTCGTACGAGGGATAAAATGAATTAATTATGCAAATCGATAAGCATTTTGGAATCCTCACGTAAAATCAAGTAAGCAGGGTGGCTTCCACGCTTTTTTGAGATACTGAGCATCATTTTTGACGATCGAGATTTCACTCTATCGAATATTGACTTGCTAAATAAAGTGGTTTAAAAAGCTAAATGAAGATAACATCTTGTAATTTAAGGGAAAAATAATTTCCAGACAAAATTCTTTGTCAATTAATACAGTTTAGTTGTCAAAGATTACTGTTTATTTGGTCAAAAATTTTGAAAACATATTCTAGTCCCTAATTTTAGAAAATCTGTTCTCTTTGTACATACATCGAAATAAGGTCTCCTATTCTGCCAGTTCCTTTTTCTCTTTTTATAGCCACTACCAATAGCAGCATCTCAACTTTGACTGGTCTTTTCAAGAGTAATAGTTCCCCTGCTTACTGGCTTAGATAACGTTTGATGATTCAGGCTATTTTCAATTAGTTGACATGCCTCCAGTACTTTATTAAATTAACTGTACTGTTGAGGCATCATCTTTTCCTTCAATATAGCATTTAGTCCCCTAATCATTCTCTCTATCATCTATGATTCATTATCCACTTGTCAGAGATACATCGAATACTGAGAAAGACGAATAAACTTGGCCAGATATTCATCAAATGGCTCATTCTCTCCTTACCTTAGAATAAGGAATTTAGCTTCCCGTTCATCACGAACCGACTGAGGAAAATATTTCACATAGAATTGTTCAAGAAATACGTCCCATGAAATAAGAATGTTCCTTGCCTGTAGCAATAACTCAGTGTTCTTCCACCACCGATTTGCATATTTTTCCAACTGATAAATTGCCATCTAAGCATTACTTTCATATGGACAATCAAGCAACTTAAAAATTTTTTCCAATCGACTGATCCAGTTCTATAACATACTCATTTTCATATGTCTTAGGGACCAAACAGTAGCATCTGGAACCACTTCTAAGGCTGTCGAAGTCAAATTATTCAGTCTGGAATTTTACTCTTAGCGAATACTGTTCATTGTGCGAATTCTAGAGGAGTGACCTGACTTCAAAAATTCATAACTAATTCTATAAAAATTGGAATGGAGTGGTTCAAATTGATACTCGAAGATAACTTGATGTTCTTTCAAGAAAAAATGACTCGTTGACCAATCCTTGACCAGGTCAACGTTGGTCAACATTTCAAAATCACTATTCCTCCCGCATCCTGTCCCTGATTCCAGCATTCTGGTCCCAACTTTGATCAATCATATCTTTATGTGTAGACATCCAAATGAGATGTTCTATATATAAAATCGAAGCTTGGCATGTCTACTATTTAATGGAAAAATATAATACATTTATTGAATCATTTATTATTTATAATTACAGCTCAAATGTCACTACCTCACCACGAGTTACTGTTCACAGTGACAATTTCCAGCAATTATACATACATGAATCACATATCAATCATGCTAAGTAATTAACATATCTTCATGCATATTTATCTCCTCCATCTTGAGAAGACCTGCTGTAATTGGATTGATATGGAAGGGGTGAGATTTCTGGGGAAATCTCAGTAGCAAACGGTACTAAACAATGCATGCATTAATGTGAATACTTGTGCTTGCTTGTGAAAGTGTTAACATTGTCTAATGTGCATGCTTCCATGTTACATATGAAATACAATTGGCCAAAGTAATCATAGGAATAGATCTCCATACATAAGCACATGTTCAACACAATTCAATAAAGCCATAGCACATTAAGCATAATATTCAATGCATACAAGTTTAGGATAAGTTCACTACTTGGCATGTAGCTTTTCTTCTAGCTCTTAGCCTTTGCTCTAAGGTTCATTCTTTCCATAGGTTAGAGCCTATACATAGCATAATAATATCTTCATTATTATTCTATCAGCATAGCTCTATTTAACTCATGTTTAACTAGGGGTGATATCCTTATTCCGACATTCCCCTGGCTTCCTTTCTACCTTTAGCTACCTTTATTAATAGAGATATTTCTTTATTCTAACTACTAAGAGAAATCCTCTAATTTATTAGAGCAGGGACTAGATAACTTTCTTACCCTATTCCTAAGCTTTGCTTAGTCCCTCGGCTCCTTAGACTGCTCCTGGCTCCACCAGAACTCCTTCCTTGTTTCTCTTCCTTCCTTTCTTTCTCTCTTTCTCTCTTATCTCTTATTTCTCTTCCTTTGGCTTGCTTTGGCCATGGGAAAGAAGTGAAGGGGAGTTGGCTATTTATAGGTGAGTGGAGGTGAAATGAATGGCTCAGATTGATTCGTGATGAATGGCTCAGATTGCTTGCTTCCTCAAGAAGCTTTGCCTGCATAATCACGATGACATCACCCTCCCTGATGACTCACCATTAATGACATCATCTAGGACACCTCAAGGGACACCTCAGGGGTATATGTGGCACAATAGTGGGACCCTTGGGACACCTCACTAGTTGACTCAGTCTTTCCAGAGAGTTCCAGAGTCTTTTCCCTAAATGGACGGCCGAGATCGTGCCACGTGTCCTCTTGCTTTTTCTCTAATCATGCCATGTGTCCTTTGCTTTTCTTCTTTTATTTTAATCATGCGATATGGCACATTGTGGGTCCCATTTATGTCCCCTCATGATTCTAGATCACTTTACCCAGTTCTATCTTGGACCGGGTCACTTTACTTTATTGAAAAAGCACTAAAATAATATTTTAATGCCTCTTGGGCCCACATCCTTCTTGGCCTACGTTTTTGGGCCTTGGATTGTCATCTTGGGTTTCTAACCATGCCCAAGCACTCTGGTGGCTCGGTTCCCAAGGAACATCCTTAGTAAATTACCATAATGCCCTTAGCTCCTTTTTAATACTTATAGGAGCACTGTTATATTTCTATATCTTACCAGAGTATCTCTTGACCCTGGTCAGCTATCTAGATACCCTTTCTTAACTATCTAACCTTAGTCAAACAATCATAATGCCCTTCGTCTGACTCTGACTCAATGACACAACACAGTGGCATACCTTCAGTGGCATTTTTATAATTCTTCATTTTTCTCGGTCTTTAGTAGCCTTGGCCCACATATTTATCTGAAAAATATCATTGGGCCTATAAGGTGCCATTCTGGACCCTCTGTATGATCCCCTATCTTTATGGGCTCAATTCCCGAGAAATTCCCCATAAACCTATTTATCGGGTCTTTTAATCCACTGTAAATTCTGTAGTAAATTCTACATAACTCCTTTTTGAGCTCTGTCAGTTTCAGAAATTCTTATATTAATTATAGGATTTTATTGCCACATTTCATCTGATTCTAAGGTCCAGAGAATACTGTATTAATTTTCCTTCTTCTTCAGAAATTAATATAAATCTTTCTGGACCTCATATCAAAACTCTGTGTTGCATCAAACTTATCAGCATCATTTTCTCTATTTACTGAGACCTCTGCTCAACAGGGTATAGTAGCATCCCTTTTTCAGGCTATATACTGGGCTTCCAGGCCTAAAAATTGGGATATGACAAGTTCTCCACCAGTTGAGCATCAAATGTCCCTTCAAATGTTGGAGGATTATGCTTGCAAAATTTTGTCATCTACTACTGGATACCAATAGGATCCACCACCGGCTTAGCTTGCCTAGGTAGCTCTACAGGATGCTGCACATCTTCTAGTTCCACATTAACTGCTCCTGCAGGTTATGGCTATCAAATTATCTGCAGCTGCTGCTACTGTTACTGCTATAGCAACATCTATTTCTTGGTCCTTCGAGCTTAAGCTGATCTCATTTCCTCTATCATCTTTTGTTGTTTCTCTAAGCATTCTAAAATTAACTGATTAATATCTATGGGATTTCAAGGTTCTTTTGATGGAACAGTTCTTCTTGTTCGTACCATTTTGTTTTACTATCTAGATATGAGAGGAAATAAGATAAATAACATAACTTGTACTTCATTCATAACATTGTATATAAACAGGTTTGTTAACATCATACATTTTTCTTTCTAATCTTGAATACATCTTTCACTCTGTTGAACTTATATTATTATCTTAGAAAAAAAATTTCTTTATAACACATAATTCAATTTGTGAACTAACTTCTCAGTCATTCAAGTCTCATTATTTATGTGGATAAACTCAGCTAATTATTCATCAAAGGGTTTCTTTTTTCCTGCTTTAACCCTTAGCCATACTCTCATCTATATCTAGTTGAGAGGAATGATTCCATAAAACTATTCAAGAAATCTTCTCATGTGAGTAGATCAATCTCCATCTATATGGAGTAACTTCTACATATCTCTAGTATCTGATAACTATCATTTTAATTATCAAACAAAACTAAGCTAACCAATAGTAAGTAGAGGCTAACCTAGGTCGATTCACAAGGAGTCTAAATGGATGTAAAAGTTCCTAATTAATCTAATGAACAAAAATTAACGAGTTAAAGAGATGGTGTTTGATGAGTTTTGATCTAACTACTGAAAGTAAATCCTAGGCAATTGTTTATGTTTTTAGTATTTATGATGATGAGATGAATGAATGACAAGTGTGTTCCCTTGGAGATTACCTTACCTTCATTATCCATAGAATATGAGGATTAGATCAGTTGAATTAGAATATATTACCTAATAACTCGCTAGCTAAATCTCAATCAAAGCTACAACTCGCAGACATTAAAAGAGATTAAGAATCATTCAACTCAGAGATAGTAGAATATGAATTAAACAGAATCACTTCAATTAATCACAGCTATATTGAACTCAATCAAATATGCAAATCAATCAAAGGATAGTTATATAGAAATAAGAAATCAAACTCGGTTCCCTATTTCTTTGTCCTCTACTACTCTAATTGCATCATTAATTACAGAATTAACTACATCAACTCTATACAATTAACTCTGAATCAAAAGACACAATGAACTCCTTGTTCAGCTCAAGGATTCTGGTTTAGCATCATCTCTAAGAGAACACAGCAGCTTAGCCTTACAATGACATCTGAACTTCAGCAGGAACATAAGATATAGCAACAATCATGGTGAAAATGATAGAAGAAGATAAAGATGAACTGCAGAACTTTCCTTTGGTTCTATTGACTAGAACAGAGGAAAGTGTAGAAGAGAAATGGAGAATGGAAATGGAGAAGGAATAAAAGGAGTGTGTGCAGAGTGAAGTGGTTTAGGCGTGAATATGGAATAGCAATAGAGTGAGTACAGTGTAGAATAGGTCTATGCTTGAATGGACTCTGTCTAGGTGTGTTACCCTTTACAGAAGCTATGATGCGTGTTATATAGGGAAGTATGGAATGGGTGAGGTCATGTGTGGAATTAGCATGTGTAGATAGTGTGTTCATGTGTGTATCAGCTCTTCTATGTGACAACACATGCTTTCCAGCCAGCTGTGATCCCCACTTGCAATCTGTTATGCTACACATGTGCTTGTGCTGCTGAAATGTGTGATTCTGTTGTGTGTGTGTGTGAATAGTGTTCATGAATAGTGCCAAATATGCGTGAGCAGTGCTTCTCCATGTGCTAGCATATGCATGAGTTCCCACTTACAATTTGTTCCTCAATTCCTGGATCTAGCTCATGTGCTGTCACATGTCATCAACTCCTTAAGTCCAGCTATCATTCTTCCTAATCCATTGATTTGTGATAGAAAATTAGAATAAACAGATTATTTGTTCACTTTAAGTACTAAATTGATATCAATTAATTCTCAACTATTGTGAATATTATTTATTTAATAATTACTCAATATATTGATAAATGGGGATAAAATCAATAATAAACACACTTTAAACACACTAAAAATCACTACAAATATAAGTTTATCAACTCTCCCACACTTAGCTTTTGCACTCTGAGCAAAATTATGGATCAAAATTGAAATTCAAACACACATGTTCAACATATTTGGCAAGAGATTCAGCATAAACACTTATAGTCATCAACCTTTTCCCTTTAATAGGAAGCAGTCCAAACTAATCTCGTATCAAAGAATCCAAATCATGCAATGAAATCATAGTAAGCAAATAGGTTGAGATTTCCTCACAAAGTGTAGTGTTTCACTCATTCTCTTATCAAGGTAATTTCACTCAACCATCTAACTTAGGCTTTACATAGGCTTGTAACCATCCTATATCTCTACCACTAACTGCTGTAAGGGTTGGGAATCAAAGGGTCTTTATTAGGTTGTAATGTTGGAGAGGCTAAGTGATAAAATGGAAATAAATGTCAATGATTAATGAAATACTACACATGATCTTAATTCTCCAACCTAATTTGAACTTGCAACTATAGAGAGTACCAAATATTTTCTTTTCATTCAAGTTGAATATCACTTTTGTTCTTTATGGTCTATCTCTTCTTTCTTTCTTTCTTTTTCTCTTTTCTGTACTTTTTCTTTTTGATTTTCTTTTCTTTCACTATTGAACTAGATAGCAAATATATTGAAGTTCAAATATCCAACAAGTGGTGCAAGTTATCAATTATTTCACAATTTAAGACTTATTACAACAACAAAAATTATGTACAACACTCATTAACCAAGGATGAAATGTTTAAAGAAAGTGAAGGTCTCAAAGGGGTTAAGTAAAGGATTTAATTTTTATGGGGTTACTTTTGGTAAAAAGGGTTTAGAAATAAGTGCCCTTATCATTTTCATAATTCCAAGAAGCTAATGTGGTTTTGAATCAAGGATTGAGACATGTTCTACAAAGTTACCAAATTAAATGGTGTCACACAATGTAAATGAGTATCTGTTGGAGGCTCAAGGATCCTTCCATCTAGCTTACTTACCCTAATCAATTCACAATGATAAGATTGCATGAATATCAAACACAATATATGAGATCAATCATTCATGCTGCACACTTTCCAATAGTAAATCATAAAACAAGCAACTCATACTTCATCAAGCTTGCCAATGTTCAAAATTCAATTCTAAATCCATGACAGTATGTTCCATTAGACCAAGCAATAATTAGATGAAACAAGTGAATTTTTCTGCTAAAGTTCACGTATAGTCACGACAAAAAGGTTTCCAGGTCGCGATTGGTTTACACAAAGAAGAAATTTTCTGAAAATAGTGAATATTGTTCGCAACAAACATGTATACTATCACATCCTTACTTTTAACCTTAATTATACTTCATTAGAAGTCATTGGAACCAATTACATAACAATTTGCTTTAGAAATCTTCATTTTCAAAAGAATTGCTCTCAGGTACTATTCACTTTTACTGTTCATTTGGTAATTCCATAACATGTACCCTATTTTGAAACTTCATAATTAAATGTAGAAAAATTGAATGCTATGGTTCCAATTTCCAATGAAAGCTCTTTCATGGATCAATGAAGGAAAAATATGAAACTGAGGTTTTCTTGCTCAAATGAAATCAGTTTATTCGTTGAACATCACTGTTCATTTGGTAAAATCTCAAAGTTCCAGCTTCATTGTCTTAAATTCAAAAATTTATTTCTCTTTGGTCACTTGTCCAAATGAACCTTGTTACATATGGATTTGAAGCTCTGGATGTGTTCTTTAAGGTCATAAAATTTCATAGAAAAATTCTTTCACGTGATATATGAAACCATTGTGTGAACGTCGCTGCCTCTGAACATTCATTTTATCTCAACTACAGATTTTAACTTCAATTAGAAAAATCATAACAATTCGAATTCTTAACCAATTGAGGCGTTCTTAGTGTTCATTTAAAGATCTTTATATTAAATATAATCACACCAAATTTAAAGTTCAAAATCATTGATTAAGGCATCCTAACCATCGTCACATTGTCACGGCCTCAAAAAATAATTACAGAATCATACACCATATCACCATACATGCTATCATATGCTTCCATAATGTCAAGTAAGTATTGTAACTCATTATACAAACTCATCCATCTATGTTTACCCTTTTTCCTTGTGAATTTCCAGCACCTATAACATGGTTATGCATATGGAAGGAATGAGATTTCATAAAAATCCCAATAGCAAGTTACACAAACCATAATATCAAGCATGATTAATTGAATGCTTAACATGTTATCATGAGACGGGAGCTACTTCATAATGGTACATAAGAAAACTCTAACATGCATATTGTCATGACATAACTTTCAAGGAGTTGCAATAATTCATAACTCATCATCAACATGATGACACATTCTCATGCTCAACCAAACACTATAATCAACAAGCAAGCAAGCAATTAAACAAACATGAAATATAGTTAGGTATTCTTACTACCTCTTAGCTATCCTTGTTAAGGTCTTCTTGAGATGCTTTCATTCCTTCACAAATGTCAAAACCTAGCCATTACCAAGTAATATCAAGTTACAACTCAACTTGAAACCAAATCCAAGACTAGGTTTTCACTAACTTCCATTCTTTCTCCATTTTATGTTTCTTACTTCCATCCTTCCAAAATAAATTCTCATAGTTCATTTTCACATAATTTTTCATGTAGAATCCAAATATGAAACTAGAATTTCTAAAATCAAAACATCCCAAAAGGTGCTGTGCCAAACCGAAGTGAATGCTCCTTTTTCCAAAAATTCACATTTTGATTCCAATGCTTCCAATACTTGTTCTCCTACTTTATCCCTACACAATTTTCCATTTTAAACTCATTGGAAGCATCAAAATCATGAAATTCCAACATATGAACAGTATCTCATACAGTACCAGCAAGAACACAAAACCCTAAATCCAAACATACTTGAATTCCCAAGCTTATACCACTTGATTCTAGCTTGTTTAACTTTATCTGAACTATCCATAACATAAAACTCATATTCTAACCATATATGGTCAGAACTTCCAGCAGCCACCTCGAGAGAAATATAGCACAAAAACCCCTTAAAACCATGAGCTAACTTGTTATAATTAAGCTCAAGATAAAGGGAGATGATTACCTTGATTGTTGCTTCACTTTGTGTGCTTCTTTCTAAGTTGAATGGAAATTTTGCACGAGTTTCCCTAAGGTTCACCATGCATGCTGAATAGGTTCTGATTTGGGGCTATTTATAGATGATCTTGGGTTGAAATGGATGGCTAAGATTGATTTAGTTACTATTTGATCTAAGGACTCACATTAAATCTTGAATTGAACCTTTTCAAAAAGAAGAATTATGACATCACAAGGGACAACTCAAGGGGACACCTCATGGGGTATGTGGCACAATTCTCATAGGGTGGAAACTTCTGGAAAAATTCCAGTCTAATCCGGTAAGGGCTCGGTCTGATTCCCCAAAAATTGATTATTTTCTGTTCCTAATTTTTTTTATAATATCCCAGGATATATATTCAATCCTGGAAATCAATGTCTAGGTTCCTCATACCATTGTCATTGTTAGACTGAGTATTTATCTACCATCCATCCCCTAAGAAATGACCAAAATACCCTTGGTTTCCTTTCTTGCGCTATATTAACTATAAGGGCATAATTATCATTTTACCCCTCTTTATACTGCCTCAGGGCATATAATGGCTCTAACTAATCATATTTATACTATATCCCACATTTTTAGCCTATCCAGAATGACTAAACTGCCCTCCATCCATCACTGGTACAATATAGTCATATAGGGGCATTTTTGTAATTGCGCACTTTTCCTGGACAATGACCCTTTATTGATGAACTGGTATCATGGGTTTTGGGCCCTCCTTGGCATCATCATAGGTCTATATATGAGGTCATTTGAGTTCATTCTATCCAGGCTTACTTACTGCTAAGTTCCAATATCGAATTACGGGTGTTCTCAAACTCCCGTCAAAATTCACTAATATGGGGATAACTTTTGTTACAGAGCTCCTTTTAGGGTTCTATCAGATTCAAGACATCTGATGTCATAGGGCACACCTTACTGTAATTTTTCCACTTATACCTGATATCCATGAGATCTGATAAAATTTCAGATAACTTTCAGACTATCATATAAATATCCACTATCTGGAGCCCTACTAAAATTTCTATATTATGCTAGATTAACCAGCATAACTTTCTCTATTTACTTATGAAATATTGGACTAGAATATTTCTAGGCAATTCCAAGCCTTTTCTAATTGAACTTTTCCATAATTATACTTATGTCCCTGACTTTTTGCTTAATTACATTTAGGTCCCTAAACTTTTGGAAATGACCACTTTTGGCCCAACTTTTGTTTCTACTTTAACTTTTAGCCTTTAACCTTTTATACTTTGCATTTAGGTCCCTATATTTTCCTTAGTCAATAATCCCTCTTTTTCCTTTCTCAATCTGATACAGTTTATTCCAAGAATCTCATATCCATTTCACATAAACTGTACAGTTACATCAGGTAAGAAAATTGGGGATATGACATTTCTCTCGCTATTAAAATAAATTTCGTCCTCAAAATTTACATTACATACATACTAAGGAAATAGCTCGGGATACTTTTCTTTCATCTTTTCCTCTTCTTCCCAGGTAGCTTCATTTTCTATTAATCCCTTCCAAACCACCTTAACTAGAGAGATATGCTTATTTCACAACTGCTTGACCTTTCTATCTACAATCTGTACTGGTCTGACTTTATAAGTTAGGTCATCTCACAGTGCAACATCATCCTGCTCGATCATATGTGATGGACCTGGAACATACTTCTTTAACTTGAAAACACAGAATACGTCATGGATCTTGTTGAGATTTTGAGGAAGAGCTAACTTATAAGCCACTGATCCTACTCTGGTGAGGATCTGGAATGGCCCAATGTATCTAGGATGCAGCTTCTTCACTTTGATCGATCGTCTGGCTCCTGTTGTTAGAGTCAACTTAAGGAGTACATGCTCTCCTTCTTTAAACTCCAATGGATTTCTTCTGATATCAGCATAACTCTTCTATCTACTTTGAGCTGTCAGTAACCTCTTTCTAATCTTATCAATCTGTACCACTGTCTGATCCACTAAATTAGGACCAAACATTCTTCTCTCGCTCAACTCCACCCAGCACAAGGGAAATCTACACTTTTATCTATAAAGTGCTTCAAATAGAGCCATCTGAATACTATACTAATAACTGTTATTATAATCAAACTCTATCAATGGTAGATGGACATCCTAACTTCCTTTAAAATCCAAAACACATGCTCTCAGCATATCCTCTAATTTATGGATCGTTCTCTCAGATTGACCATCTGTCTGAGGATGGTAAGCTGTACTAAATCTGAGAGTAGTGTCCATTTCTTTATGTAAAGCTCACCAAAAGTTTGACGTAAATCGAGGATCTCTGTTAGATATGATACTACTTGGGACACCATGTAGTTTAATAATCTCTTTTACATACAGTTTTGCAAGCTTTTCAAGAGAATCTTTCTTGCTGATTGCTAGAAAATGGGCCAACTTTGTCAATCGGTTAATTACTACCCATATAGCATCATGCTTAGTAGGAGTCATGGGCAATCCTTCAACAAAATTCATGGCAATGTTGTCCCACTTCCACTCAGGTATCTCTAGTGGTTGCAATTTCCCTGCTAGCTTTTAGTGCTCAACTTTCACCTTCTGACATGTTAGGCACTTGAGACAAAGGCCACAACATCCTTCTTCAATCCAGGCCACCAAAATAAACTCTTAACATCATGATACATCTTGGTCATACCTGGATGTACTGTATATTTGCTCTTATGTGCCTCATCTAAGATCTTCTCTCTTAAGCCCACTACATTGGGAATATAGGGTCATCCCCTAAATCATAGCAATCCATCTTGGGAGCCATTAAAATTCATAGTCTTCCCTCTTTCTAGCTTACTCTTGAAGATTACTGCTAGCTTATCATGCTCCTGAGCTTCTTTTATTTGATCCTCAATGAAAGCTTTAATCTGCATTCCTCCATAAGAACTTTCTGCTGTTTATATTTGATATAAAGGACTCCAGTCTCAAACATCTTCTATTAATTCTAGCTCCTTGATCATGAGACTTGCCACCTGTACCACCTTCCTACTTAAGGCACTGGCTACTACATTTGCTTTTCTTGGATGGTACTTGATCTGGAAATCATAATCCTTCAGAAATTCCATCCATCTGTACTACCTCATATTCAATTCTTTCTAGTGTTACAGATACTTTAGGCTTTTGTGGTCACATTATAGCTCTATAGTAGCCTCGTACAAATAATGTCTCCATATCTTGAGAGCGTAAACTACCTGCTACAAGCTCCAGATTATAAGTGGGATAGTTCTCTTCCTGTGGCTTTAGCTACCGAGAAGCATAGGCTACCACTCGACCTTGCTGCATCAACATGTATCCCAACCTCTACTTGCTAGCATATGTATAGACTACATAAGTCTGAGTTGGGTCTAGAATAATCAGCACAGGCGTCGTGGTTAATCTCTGCTTTAGTTTATGAAAACTAGCCTTGCACTTCTCATCCCACTTGAACTGCTGGTTCTTTCTGGTCAACTTAGTTAACGGCAAAACAACTCAAGAAAAGTCCTTAATAAATCTTTTGTAATACCCTACTAAGCCCAGAAAACTTCTGATCTCTGTCACTGTCCTTGGATATCCATAACTTAGTACTGCCTCAACTTTGCTAGGATCTACAGCTACCCCTTAGTGGGATATGATATGACAGAGAAATTTGACTTCTTACAGCCAAACCTCACATTTACTAAGCTTAGCATATAGTCATTTTTCCTTAAGAGTACTAAGAACAATCCTCAAATGGTCTTCATGCTCTGCTATAGATTTAGAGTACACTGGGATATCATCAATGAAGACTATAACAAACTGATCTAGATAAGGCCTGAAGATCCTATTTATATAATCCATAAAAATTGCAGGCGCATTGGTCAGACCAAAGGGAATCACTAGAAACTCAAAATGACCATATCGAATCCTGAATGCAGCCTTTAAAATATCATCTGCTTTGATTCTGAGTTGGTGATAACCTGATCTCAGATCAATCTTAGAGAATAATCTCTCTCTAACTAACTGGTCCAGTAAATCATCAATCTAAGAAAGAGGGTACTTATTCTTAACAGTAATCTTATTCAACTCTCGATAGTCAATGCATAGTCTGAGACTACCATCTTTCTTCTTAATGAATAGCACTGGAGTACCCCACGGAGAAACTCTGGGTCAAATGAAACCCTTCTCTAAAATCTCCTCAATCTGCTTCTTCAACTCAATCATCTCATTAGGAGCCATACGATATGGGGCTTTAGATACTGATCCAGTTCCAGGTACAATATTGATTGCAAACTCCACTTCTCGCTCTGGAGGCAATCCTTGAATCTCCTTTGGAAAACTTCAGGAAATTCTTTGACTATTGGAATTACTTTAATTTCTTATACTTCTGCTTGAATAGAAAAGAAAACCATATATCCCTAACATCCTTTTCATAGACATTTATCTTCCTAAGCCTCTGTCAAGAAATTCAATTTCACTTCTGGATCCACATTTGTAACTTGTGGACAAAGAACTAGAGCTTTGTTCTTACAATCCAGCATTACATTATTGGTAGACAACCAATTCAATCTAATTATAACATCAATCTCATGAAAAGACATACATATTATATTTAGAGTAGTGCAATAATACTCATATCGAATGACACTATTTAGCATACATCTGATGTAACTACTTTAGAATTTGTAGGGTGATCACACATATAGCATAATGCAGCTTGCTAATTGTAAGGCCTAACCATTTAGCACATTCATAAGAAACAAAGGAATGACTTGCACCCGAATCAAACGCAATCATAGCATGATTATTGAGATAGATGATACCTTGGATCATCTCAGGTGATCTCTGTGCATCTTCCCTTGTTACAAACACCCGCCCTTGAGTGTGTGGCCTCTGATCATTAGCTGCCTATGGATAATTCCTAGAAAAATGTCCAAGCTCCCCACAAGTGTAATAGACATTCTACCTCATTAAGCATGGACTATCTCCTTGACTTTTCCCCCACTTATCACACACTCTAAACCTCGAGTCTATATTAGTAGTATTGCCCCTGAAGTTTCCTCTATTAGGCTTTCTGTTCTGCTACCACTGTCTTTTTCTCTTTTTATTATAGCCACTGCTACTAGCTATATTTCTGTTCTGGCTGGCTCTCTCAAGAACAGTGGTATCTCTACTCATCAATCTCATCAACATCCGATGATTTAGGCTGTCCTCAATAATTCTACATGCCTATACTACTTTATTAAACTGATTGTACTATTAGGGAGTCATCTTGTCTTTCAGAGTTACATTCAGTCCTCTGATCATTCTCTCCGTCATCTACCGTTCATCATCCACCTATCGCAGATAAGTGTAATACTAAAAAAGACGGATGAACTTAGCTAAGTACTCATCAAATGATTCTCTCTTCCCTTACCTCAGCACCAGGAACTCTGCTTCTCTTTTATCCCGCACAGACTGAGGGAAATACTTCTTATAAAATTGTTCCAGAAACACTTCCCATGTGATGGAACATGTCTTGCCTGTAGTACCAGCTCAGTGTTCTTCCACCATCTATCAGCATCTCTTTCTAGTTGGTAAGTTGCTATATGTGCTTTGCTTTCAGATGGGTAACCAAGTACCTTGAAAATCTTCTCTAGTCTGCTGATCTAGTCTTCCGCTTTCTGTAAGTCAAATGTCCCCTCAAATGTTAGAGGACAATGCTTACAGAATTTAGCCATCCCTTGTTGAATGCAAACGGGATCCACTATCTGTCCCATCTGTCTTGGTGGCTCTACTGTCTGTGAAACTATTTTTGGTTCTGTATTAGCTATACTTGTAGATTCTAGTTGTCTGAGATTCTCTACTACTTCAGCTACAGCTGCTGCTATGGCAGTATCTCTTTCCAGTTATCTCCTTGCCTGAGTTATTCTGACTTCTTCAATCAGTTTCTGTTGTTGTTCTAATCATTCTAAGATCAGCTGGTTAATGTCTCCAGCATTCTGGGGTTCTCCCGTATAACAAGCTCTCCTTGTTCTTACCATTTTATTCTACTATTGTAATAGGAAAGGAATATCATAACTAACATAACTCATATTTCATTCAAAATATCACATACATCAAGTTTAGTAGCATTACATAGATCTTTCATAACATACATAGATGTATAGTATCGTCACTAGTCATGAGTACATAGATCACAGTAACATTTATGGATACAACTATTACATTATGCTTCCTCATAATGGATCCTAATAAATTCTCCGATCATATAGATCCAGTCAAGAATGTCCTCATAAGGTTCCTCATCAAAATACTGGTCTAACCCCATTTTCCATGTCGCTGTGAGAGGCAAGATATCATCCATGATATTAGTCCAAGCCTTAAGAGTAAGGGTATATGGATCATAGGCTTGATAGGCTTCTCACACTCTGGTCATGAAGTCCATGTAAGTTCTATAGTCCTAATCTACTTCTCTCATCAATATTCTTCCTATGTCATACAATTGTTTAGCGAGTTCCACAGCTTTCCTGAAATCTTCTTCATTCATATCATCTCCAGGAGTTCACTCTATAACATGGTAGTTATCCAAGCGTATCTCTACCATTGGCTTCTTCATTCCACTGAGACCTGGGATGCCTGTATAGTCTATCATATGACTTGGTCCAGGTATGTCAATTGTATAACTGGGTTCAGGTACATTAGCTGGTTCAGTCACTTGACTTGGATCAAGGACATTTATCTTAGTAGCCTACCTATGTACAGGTTCTACAGTTCTCACAACATAGGAGTAACCCTCCTCAACCTGTTCTTCCTAAGGGTCTCTCATCTCTATATCTTCTATCTGATCTACATCTCATTCTCCATTAGGGTCATCCTCTTCAGGAGGTACCACATAAATAGATGGGGCTATAATAGGTTCCTTATCTGATGACTCATCCATCCTATTTGATCCAACTGAAGAACCATCTAACCTGCCCAGTTCTGACTCACTACTAGAATCCCGGATGTGTATCACTGGTGGAAGTCCATGTTCTGGATCTTTTACCAAAGCCTCAACCACTTCTAGGTTTAATCCTGATCTGTCTGAACTAAATACCTTAGGCATAGAATTCCCCTAGTTTACTGTAGTCTCTGAAGTCCTAGACTCAGTCATCTTTACCCTGTAATAACTTAGTGTTAATTATGTATTAGTGTATAAATAATCTATTCAGAGCATTTTCTAAGCCAGAATCCTTTGCTCTGATACCAAAATATCACATCCTTACTTTTAACCTCAATTATACTTCATTATAAGTCATTGGAACCAATTACATAACAATTTACTTTAGAAATCTTCATTTTCAAAAGAATTGCTCTTGGGCACTGTTCACTTTTACTATTCATTTGGTAATTCTATAACATGTACCCTACTTTGAAAATTCATAATTAAATGTAGAAAAATTACAATTATGTGGTTCCAATTTATAATGAAAGATCTTTCATAGCTTTTTGAAGTAAAAATATGAAACTGAGGTTTTCTTGCCCAAATGAAATCAATTTATTCGTTGAAAATCACTGTTCATTTGGTAAAATCTGGAAGTTCCAGCTTCTTTGCCTTAAATTCAAAAATTTATTTCTCTTTGGTTACTCATCCAAATGAACCATGTTACCTATGAATTTGAAGCTTTGTATGTGTTCTTTAAGTTTATTAAATTTCATAGAAAAAAACATTCATTTGATATATGAAACCATTGTGTGAACGTCGCTGCCTCTGAACATTCATTTTATCTCAACTACAGATTTTAACTTCAATTAGAAAAATCATAACAATTCGAATTCTTAACCAATTGAGGCATTCTTAGTGTTCATTTAAAGATGTTTGTATTAAATATAATAACACCAAATTTAAAGTTCAAAATCATTGATTAAGGCATCCTAACCATCGTCACATCATCACGGCCTCAAAATAGAATTACAGAATCATACACCATATCACCATACATGCTATCATATGCTTCCATAATGTCAAGTAAGTATTGTAACTCATTATACAAACTCATCCATCTATGTTTACCCTTTTTCCTTGTGAAGTTCCAGCACCTATAACATGGTTATGCATATGGAAGGAATGAGATTTCATGGAAATCCCAATAGCAAGTTACACAAACCATGATATCATGCATGATTAATTGAATGCTTAACATGTTATCATGAGATGGGAGCTACTTCATAATGGTACATAAGAAAACTCTAACATGCATATTGTCATGACATAACTTTCAAGGAGTTGCAATAATTCATAACTCATCATCAACATGATGACACATTCTCATGCTCAACCAAACACTATAATCAACAAGCAAGCAAGCAATTAAACAAACATGAAATATAGTTAGGTATTCTTGCTACCTTTTAGCTATCCTTGTTAAGGTCTTCTTGAGATGCTTTCATCCCTTCACAAATGTCAAAACCTAGCCATTACCAAGTAATATCAAGTTATAACTCAACTTGAAACCAAATCCAAGACTAGGTTTTCACTAACTTCCATTCTTTCTCCATTTTATGTTTCTTACTTCCATCTTTCCAAAATAAATTCTCATAGTTCATTTTCACATAATTTTTCATGTAGAATCCAAATATGAAACTAGAATTTCTAAAATCAAAACATCCCAAAAGGTGCTGTGCCAAACCGAAGTGAATGCTCCTTTTTCCAAAAGTTCACATTTTGATTCCAATGCTTCCAATACTTGTTCTCCTACTTTATCCCCACACAATTTTCCATTTTAAACTCATTGGAAGCATCAAAATCATGAAATTCCAACATATGAACAGTATCTCATACAGTACCAGCAAGAACACAAAACCCTAAATCCAAACATACTTGAATTCCCAAGCTTATACCACTTGATTCTAGCTTGTTTAACTTTATCTGAACTATCCATAACATAAAACTCATATTCTAACCATATATGGGCAGAACTTCCAGCAGCCACCTCGAGAAAAATATAGCACAAAAACCCCTTAAAACCATGAGCTAACTTGTTATAATTAAGCTCAAGATAAAGGGAGATGATTACCTTGATTGTTGCTTTACTTTGTGTGCTTCTTTCTAAGTTGAATGGAAATTTTGCACGAGTTTCCCTAAGGTTCACCATGCATGCTGAATAGGTTCTGATTTGGGGCTATTTATAGATGATCTTGGGTTAAAATGGATGGCTAAGATTGATTTGGTTACTATTTGATCTAAGGACTCACATTAAATCTTGAATTGAACCTTTTCAAAAAGAAGAATTATGACATCACAAGGGACAACTCAAGGGGACACCTCATGGGGTATGTGGCACAATTCTCATAGGGTGGAAACTTCTGGGAAAATTCCAGTCTAATCCGGTACGGGTTCGGTCTGATTCCCCAAAAACTGATTATTTTCAGTTCCTAATTTTTTTTATAATATCCCAGGATATGTATTCAATCCTGGAAATCAATGTCTAGGTTCCTCATACCATTTTCATTGTTAGACTGAGTATTTATCTACCATCCAACCCTTGAGAAATGACCAAAATGCCCTTGGTTTCCTTTCTTGCGCTATATTAAGTATAAGGGCATAATTATCATTTTACCCCTCTTTATACTGCCTCAGGGCATATAATGGCTCTAACTAATCATATTTATACTATATCCCACATTTTTAGCCTATCCAGAATGACTAAACTGCCCTCCATCCATCACTGGTACAATACAGAGCTCCTTTTAGGGTTCTATCAGATTCAAGACATCTGATGTCATAGGGCACACCTTACTGTAATTTTTCCACTTATACCTGATATTCATGTGATCTGATAAAATTTCAGATAACTTTCAGACTATCATATAAATATCCACTATCTGGAGCCCTACTAAAATTTCTATATTATGCTAGATTAACCAGCATAACTTTCTCTATTTACTTATGAAATATGGGACTAGAATATTTCTAGGCAATTCCAAGCCTTTTCTAATTTAACTTTTCCATAATTATATTTATGTCCCTGACTTTTTGCTTAATTACATTTAGGTCCCTAAACTTTTAGAAATGACCACTTTTGGCCCAACTTTTGTTTCTACTTTAACTTTTAGCCTTTAACCTTTTCTACTTTGCATTTAGGTCCCTATATTTTCCTTAGTCAATAATCCCTCTCTTTCCTTTCTCAATCAGATATAGTTTATTCCAAGAATCTCATCTATTTCACATAAACTGTACAGTTATATCAGGTAAGAAAATTTGAGATATGACATATACTGGTCGTGACACATGATCACAGCGAGTAATCTTGACAAACACACAAGCACAGGTCACGACCAAGTATCCATCCAGTCACGACCAAAATTCATAGCGAGTTATAGTCGTAATAAAGATAAGCACATAATACTACTAAAACATCACAGACAAGTAAGCATGAAAAAATAAGAATTACTGGTCATGACAAACATGTTCATGTGTCGTGGCTAATTTGCACAGAGATAATAGGTCGCGACAAAAATGTGCAAGAGTTGCGACGAATTTGCACAGAAATAAAACCTGACATATATGGGCACCGTAGTCGTGATAATAAAAGAACAAGGTCACAACCATAATATAGAATCTCAGTAGTTATCTGATTTTTATTTACCCAATTTTTACACTAAAGTTCATACTCCCCCACACTTAAATCTAGAATCCAAGATGAACTTATTAATTTTTTACCTACCCCTACTGACTTGGTCTCCTCCCCCACACTTAATCAATAAATATCAGCTCCAGTATATAGTAAAATAGTGTAAAATAAACTATTATAAATTGGGAAACAAGGAAGGAGATAACCTGAGAATCATGGGGCTTAAAGTTCTCCTTGTATAGCTTCAATAGGTGGCCATTGACTTGAAATACTGTACCATCTGCCTCATCCATTAATTGAATTGTTCCATAGTCATGCACCTTAGTAACCACATATAGACCATCCCATCTTGTAGCAAGTTTTCCAGGTTTGAAAGTATATCTAGCCTTAAATCTCATAACATTATCTCCAACCTGAAATTCCTTACGCATAATCTGTTTATCATGAAGAAAATTGGCTCTTTCCTTGTATATCCTGGAATTCTCATAAGTATCTAGCCTTATTTATTCCAACTCTTGAATCTGTAACATTCTTTCTTCTCCAGCAGTGTCAAAATCCATGTTGCAAGCCTTGACTGCCTAGAATGCTTTGTCCTCAACTTCCACTGGCAGATGTCATGATTTACCATAGACCATTTTATATGGGGACATCTCCAGTGGAGTTTTATGAGCTGTTCTGTATGCCAACAAAGCTTTATTTAATCTTGTACTCTAATCCTTCCTTGAGGGTCTTACTATCCTCTCCAGAATCCTCTTGATAGCTTTGTTAGAACTTTCAACTTGACCATTCATTTGGGAATGATAAGAGGTGGAAACCTTGTGCTTGATCCCAAACTTGGCAAATAACCTTCCTAAAATTTGATTACAGAAATGAGACCCTTAATCACTCACTATAGCTCTTGGCACACCAAACCTTGAGAAGATGTGTGTTTTGAGAAATTTGGAAACTGTTAATGCATCATCTTTCCATGTTGGTATAACCTCCACCCATCTTGAAAGATAGTCCACAGCTAGCAGAATATATGTATATCCAAAAGATGGTGGAAATGGTCCTATGAAGTCAGTGCCCCATACTTTAAACACCTCACAAAACAGCATAGGTTACTGAGGCATTTTATGCCTTTTAGGTAGTCTATCAAATCGTTGGCACCTATCACAAGCCTTGCAAAATTCATAGCAGTCTTTGAATAATTGTGGCCAATAAAAACTAGCCTCCATAATCTTCCTTGATGTCTTCTTTGAGCTAAAATGGTCTCCATAAATATAAGAATAACAAGCTGTAAGAATGTTGTCCACTTCTTCACTTGGCACACACCGTCTTATAACTTGATCATTACATATTTTTCATAGAATGGGTGGTTCCTAAAATGTAAAATTTTGCCTCATGCTTGATCTTCTGGCTCTAAAAAATGAGATAGGAAGGTGAAATTAGACTAGTAACAATATAATTCACTATGTGTAAGTACCAAGGTGTAACTACAGAAATTACAGAAATAGAACAACCTCTAAATGTATCACAAATAAGGTCATAATCTAATACTCCCCTTGTATTTTCAGGCAACCTGATTAAATGATCAACTACCACATTTTCTGCTCCTATTTTATCCCTTATCTCCACATCAAATTCTTGGATTAACAGCATCCACCTTAAGAGTCTAGGTTTGGTGTCATATCCCAATTTTTAGGCCTAGAAGTCTAGTATGTAGCCTGAAAAAGATATGCTCCAAACCCTATTAAGTGGAAGTCCCATAAGTATACAAATGATGTTTAGGGACTAAACTTCAAATAATGAAAAGTTAAGGAAATAAAGAGGGATTAAGGGCATTCTGGTAATTTGCTAAGGGATGGTTCTTGGGAACTAAGCTATTAGAGTTCTTAGACTTGATTAGAGACCCAAGATAACATTCCCATATGTCCAAAAACGTGGCCCAAGAGTTATGTGGGTCCAAGTGACATTAAAATAATATTTTAGTACTTTTTCAATAAAGTAAAGTTACCCGGTCAAAGGTAAAATAGGGAAAATTGATCAGATAGAGCTTTAGACTCATCAAGAACCATGAGATGGAGCAAAAGGTGTCCTCATAGGACCTACAAGGTGCCACATGTCATGACTCTAGAAAAAGAAGAAAAAGCTAAAGACATGTGGCACAATCTCAGCCATTCATTCTAGGAAAAGATTATAGAATTATCTGGAAACACTGAGTTAGCTAGTGAGGTATCCCAAGGGCCCTACTATTGTGCCACCTAGCATGTGAGGTGTCCCATGGATGATGTCACTTTGATGAGTCATTGAGGATGATGATGTCATCGTGATGATGCAAGCAAGGCTTCTTGAGGAAGCTAAGTAATCTAAGCCATTCATCGCTATTTAATCTGGACCATCCATTCTACCTCTACTCAACTATAAATACCCACTCCCCTCCTATTCCATGCCATGGCCAGCAAAAGAAAAAGGAGAGAAAGAAGAGAGAAAAAGAGAAAGAGAGATAGAGAAAGGAATGAAGGAAAAAGAAGGAGTTCTGGCGAAGCTAGGAGCAATCTAAGGACTTTAAGGACTTGGCCAGCTTAGGAATAAGGCTCTGACCTATGAAAAGAAGGAACCTTAGAGCAAAGGTTAAGGACAAGAGGAAAGGCTCCACATTAGGTAGTAAACTTACCTACTTGTATGCTTATATTTCTTGGATGTTTTATGTGATGTTTACTTACCTTGATAATGTGAAGCATGTATGATTAAGTAATGCTTTATTTCTTTTTATGCTATGGCCATATGTTATAATTAAGGGACATGAAGCATGTAAGTTATCATTATGCAAGCATGATCATTAAGTGCACACATAGTAATATCAAGTATGTAGTTGCATACAAAGTATGGTTTCCGTTTGCTACTGTGACTTCCCCAGAAATCTCATCCCTTCCATCTCAATCCAATTACAGCAGGTCTTGTCAAGATGGATGATATAAAGATATATGAAGACAAGTTAATAATTATTTAGTATGATTGGTATGTGATTGATGTATGTAATATTGATTACTGGAAATTGTCACTATGAACAGTAACTTGTGATGAGGCTATGACCTTTGAGCTATAATTAAAAATAGTAAATGATTGAATAAATATATGATATTTTATCAGTAAATAGTAGACATACCAATCTTCAATTTGATATATAGAGGTTTAGCATATGGTATAGGCAAGCTAAATGATACGAGAAACTATGATACATAAGATCAGTTTAAGAAAATATTCAATAGTAGATCCTCTGTATGATCATTAGGAGTTGATCTATGTTACGAAAGACTTGCCTAGAAAGGAGCCTAACATATGGCTTAAGGTTAAAGATGTGATGACTAATAAATAGAAAGTTAATATTCTCAAATAGATAGATTCCAGTACGAAGAGATAGTAACCTAGCACACCTAGGGTAGAGCCCCTAGAGAACAGAAATAGTAATGCTAGGTGATGAATAAGATCCAAGTGACTTAAATTAGTCAAGATCTAAAGACAAACCAGAAAGGAATCACAGTCTAGTCTAGAGTAGACTGAGACTGACAGACAAAAAGACTTAAGAGACATTTTCTTGCCTGTTAGTAGTCCAGGAGGATAAGGGAAAACTTAAGAGTTCGAATGGCATAAAGATATGAGCTGACCTTTCCTTAGTATTTGAAAGAGAATAGCTGACTCAGTTATGGATTATTGCTAGATTACGATGAGGCCAAGGACACATAAATCCTTCAGGATAGAGACATAGAAGTCTTATAGGCGATAACAGATGATATGATAGAATGAATATGACCTAGTAAGGTAACCACATATTCAAAGATGAAGTGACTCCCCTATTCCTTATGTAAGAAAGAGTAAAGAAGGGTTGAGTATATACCCTAATAAGAGGGTGATATGGCAGCCTAAGTGAAACAACTAAATGACTTAGGTTCCTGAATAAATGATTAAGACCTAACAGTTAAGATAATAAAGGAACATAATACTTTAAAGTCTACCTAGTTAATTGTTTAATTGCAATGTGAGTATAAGGGATGGTTGAGCAAACTATATACTAATGGTATGGCTTATGTTGCCATAAGTTATGGTGAGAAGTTACATCTCCTTGTAGTTGTCATATGATGACACGCATGTTAGAGAATGCTTAAATGATTGCATCTTCTTGCATATTATACATGTTGAGTATGCTATGATGAATGAATACTCCCCTTTACATTACATGCAGGGTAGAGTAGATATGATGAGAAAGTTATGTTGCTCCCATGCCCTACGACATGCAATTAAATAATTCAACTTGGTAAGGATGAAGCAACAGCAAAGGGCTAAACACGATAGTTAGCTAGTTAAGTCCCAAAGAGTAGAAAGAGAAATTATGATCAAACAGTGATAGTCAATGAGATAGATAATGAGATTGAAGATGAGGATTAATAGTGAATATGCAGATAAATGATTATGATACTCAGGATATATCCCTTTAGTAGGGGTAAGATGTATGAATGATGTGGCCCCAAGAAGGAGCAAATTCTAAGTGATATAAGTTAATGTTGTTGCAATAGAGTTAGATTACTCGTGCGATAGAGTAAGATTACTTTTGAAATAAAACCAAAAGATGGACAGCATAGCTCATGTAGAGTAATATTCTTCAGATGAGATGAATAGATGATAATAGACATATGCATAGTAGAGCCTGTGCAGCTCTCTACAGTAATGGATCTAGTAAGTTATAAAGTATGAGAATGATATGAGAAGTTCCTGAGTGATAGAGGAAATGAGTAAAGTCCAAATAGATAATATTAGCTTCTGTGATCATTTTTTGGGAATTATTTGTGGAGTTACCAACTATGTGAAAGTGACTAACCTTGTAACTTTGTCTGTTGGTTTAGATCTTCCAGAGATGAGAATACAGTACAATGGAATCGCAGTAGATTCTAGAGGATTGTAGTTAGATCCTAGTATAGCTCATAGGGTCGTACTTAGATCCTAAAGAGGCTTATGGTTGATCGCAGTAGATTCAAGAGGATTGCAGTTAGATCCTAGTATGGCTCATAGGGTCGTACTTAGATCCTAAAGAGGCTTATGGTTGATCGCAATAGATCCCGAAGGTCATAGTAGACTAAGCTTAGAGCAAGAAAGTAATGAGCCATAAGTACAGTATTTCTTTGGAAGGACGAATACCAAGGAAAAGTTATGCTATGTTTGGTATACAACACTGAATTTTGATAGATTGGGAATGAGATTGGGATTGGGAGTGGGTGGCAGTGGGAGTGGGAGTGGGCTTTTAAAATGTTGTTTGGTATATGGTAATAGTTGGTAGGAATGATTATATCATATATATTTTTTAATCAACCATAAATTATAAAAAGACACAAATAGCCTTCATTATTTTCTCCCATGAGGTTAACCAACGTTAGTACCTCTTCCTCATCCTTCTCTTCTTCATCATTTTCCTTATATCTATCCTCTTTACCTTCTCTCGTTCTCCTTTCTCATCTATTTTATAATAGTGGCAAAGAGAACAGCTCACACGATTTGTCAGTAACATTATCGAGTGGCCCCACAGGCAACATTAGTCGCTCGCACGATAATCAGCTTCCACAAATAGATCTGCGTCTCACTTTTAAGCAATGGGGTTAACTTTGGACTGATTAGACAACAAGAAGAAACAATAGAGTAAATTAGGACAGAAAACATCCATATGTTTTAGGTCTGTTTACAATTGAAACAAAGTAAATTAGGGCAGAAAATAGATTAAATTAGGGCAAAAAATAGAGTAAATTGAAGCCCCAGCAGCGTCCTTGCGAGAGAGACTAAAGAAGAGGAAGGAGAGATTAATCTAGGGCAACAAAGGTTAACTTTGTCTGAAATTTATTTACACAGGGATATTTTTGTCTTTAAAAAATTCAATCCTAGGACTAAAAATGCAATACCATTGGGGGAGGTAGTATTAGCCAATCCCACTTATGTGGTATTGCTTAATCCCAATGATTACTTATTACTATATACCAAATAGTATAAATAGCTTATTTTGTATCCCTGTACCAGTCCTATGTCCCCAGTACAGCATACCAAACATGGCCTTAAGGTATAGAAGCTTCACAAGTTGGTTAACTCATAATAGAGAGAGTACCCATGATGTTAGTTTCAGATAGCCTTATTACTATTAGGGACTGAACTCAGAATCTTCTTACTCGTAACAGGAACTCAGTGATCAAAGTTAAAGTTATTAATCCTGAGTCCCAAGGATTTATGGGAATATTAGGTAAGATATGAGAAGAGATCCTTATGATGAGATTATAGAAAATAAGAGACAAGTAGATCCTCCAAATAAGGATAAAGAGATTAGACAGCCAGATAGACCCAAGAGAGATAGTATAAGATGGGTCTAAAATAATAAAGTACCAGGGTTGAAGCCTATTAGCACCAGTGCTTCAGATTTATATCTACACTTTTCAGTTAAGCGTGCTCAGGCAAGGGTAATTTAATGTTGGGTGACCCCTGAGAAGTGATAGAAAAAGGTATAAATGCCATAGAAATTGGCATATATGCACAAAGCTGTGTAAAATAATAGAAATAGCTATGAAAAGCTAGAAAAGGTTATGAAAGATAAGATACTAGAACCCTTATGTCAAGTCCAAATGAAATGGATTTGAAAGATAGACGATGATATAACCAAATTTTGGCCAGATATGCCATGTTATGGCATGAAAGATATGAAATGAGATATGTTATGAAAAGTATGTAATAAGATACAAAATAAGAAATATGTATTGAGAAGTACGATATGAAGTGGCTTTATAGCTAGCCTTGTAAACAAATCGAGAGGCTCTATTTTTGAAAAGGATAAGATGTTCAAATGTTATATTACAGATGAAAGAGCAAATGAGAGCTTTCACTCCTTACATGAAATGCCAGGCATTATGTTATGCTACGTTATGTTATGTTATGTGATGTTTACAAAATATGCTAAAGCTTCGAATGTTAGAGCAGTGCAAGCTCTGAGTGTTAGAGATATGCAAGCTCCGAGTGTTAGAGTTGTGTGTAACATCCTTACTTTTATACGTCTTAGGGACCATTCAATAGCATTTAGAACCACTTACAAGACCTTGGAAGTCTATTAGCCAAATCTGGAATTTTACTCTTTCTCGAGTTACTGTTTATATGGTATTTCAGATTACGCAATAAACTTTGAAAATCATAATTAATTCTAGAAAACTCAAAATAAAGTGGTTCAAAAATCTACATGAATATAACATATTAAAGTTTAAGGGAAAAATAATTTCCAGACCAAATGATTAGCCAATTGATACAGTTTATTCGTTGAAGTTTACTATTCATTTGGTAAAAAACTCTGGAAACAGATTCTTGTCCCTTATTTTGAAAAATCATTTCTCTTGATATACACATCCAAATGAAACTTTCTACCTATGAAATTAAATCTATGGATGTGTGCTACATCCTCATAAAATTTCGTGAACTAATTCCTTCATTTGCTAGGTCAAACTGAAGGTACAACAAAACTGCTTCAAGACCTACGTTTTTACCATTTCAGTTTCTTTTCTTTCATTTTCAATAATTGTTTCAGCATGCACAAGCCATTAAATAAGCTTCTTAACATTCGTATACATCATGTACATATGCCATAATTATAACATACAAGTTTATCACATAAATAGACACCTTACATGGCATTTACATATATGGACAATTTATAGTATATGCTAAAATCTCAATACTTCACTTCCTTTCTTCCATTCTTTAGCTCTTCTCCATGCATACCTTTTCTTCATGCTTGACCTAAATTGGTTGGTTATGGGAGAGTGAGATTCTAGGGAATCTCAGTAGCAAACATTACCACTTAAATATGCAAGATGGATGCTAATGCATGATATGTAGTTTCATTAAACTTTCTTTGATTAGTGATATGCCAACATGCTACAAATTTTTACATAAAGTGCATGGCCATGGAAACATGTTATTCACAATACATTCAACATCATTTATCATGTCACAACATCATTCAAATAACATATACATGTCAACACATAAGCATACCACATCAAGCACATAAAGAGGTAAGTTCACTACCTTGCACTTAAGCTTTTCTCTTGACCTTTAGCCCTTGCTCCCTAGCTTTCCAACCATGAAGCATTTATGTCCATCACTTCCCAACATCTTCTTGGATGTTTCATGGTCCTAAACACATTCATATTCATTACATAACTCATTAGGACTCATGAACTCCAACCATGTTCAAGACTAACTTTCTTACACTCTTTATTGTCATAACTTTCTCTAATTTTCACTAATCCACTTGGCTCTTGAACCAATTGATGTCTTGAATTTACCCTCCACAATTTCATATTTTGAATCCATTTATGAGCTTAGAATCATGAAATTCTAGCTCCATCATGGCCTGCTGTACAGAACTGAACATAAGCATACAATTCTTTCAAAAATTCTCATTTTGATTCTAATGCTTCCCATACTTGTTTCTCCACTTTACCCCACACAATTTTTCATTTTAAAACCATTGGAACCATCAAAATTATGAAATTCCAATCACTGTTCATGCGAGTGAACAGTACCATATGGAATCTCAAAGACTACAACCTTGAGATTTTAATGTTTCCAAGGTTCAAAACCTTTCCAATCCTACACAAAATCATCATACAAACTCAATGGAATCATTAAATCATTGAAATTCAATTTCCTTCCCTCATGAACAGTGCAGACCGAACAGGGCACACCATGGCAAAGTCAAGAATATCAATTTGATTCAACAACCAACCACTTAACTAGCTTGTTTAAGCTTCAATCATATGGTTCTAACTTTAATTTCTTCTTTCCCCTTTCCTTTAAGGTTTTTGGGAAGCACCTTCCCTTAGAGAAAACTCAACTTTTTCCCCATGAAAACCCTAAGTTCAAGCTCCCAAATCAAAGGAAAATAAGCTAGGAGAGATTGCTTACCTTTAATATCTAGCTTGCTTGAACTTTGGAACCTTTAATCTTCTTTGTCTTGGCTTGAGTTTCCATTTTGCAAGAGCTTCCCCAAGGGTACATGAGCTTACGGTTCTGAACCAGAATTGAGGGGTATTTATAGCCAAAATCCAAGAAAAATGAATGGCCAAGATTGATTTGGTTACTATTTGATCTAAAGGCCCACATTTAATCTTTGATTTAACTTTTTCATAAAATAATAATTATGACATCATGTGGGACCCATCAAGGGACACCTCAAGGGGTTAGGTGGCGTGCTCATAGTGTAAGGAAGCTTCTGGAAAAATTCTAGTCCAATCCAGTACCGATCGATACAGTTTCACAGCAACCGGACTGTTTTCTGTTCCTAATTTTTTATAATATACCAGGATATGTATTCTATCCTGGAAATCAATGTCTAGGATTCTCACACCGTTTACATACTTGTACTGGCCACAACTTAATTACAAATCCATTGAAAAATGACCAAAATACCCTTGGTGTCCTTTCTTGCACTATTTTGACCCTAAGGGCATAATTGTCATTTCACCCCTCTTTGTACTGCCTCAGGGCATATATTGGCTCAACTAATCATATTTATACCATCTGCCACGTTTTTAGCTTGTCCTAGATGACCAAAATTCCCTTCATCCATCTCTGGTACAATCTGGGCATCCAGGGGCATTTTCGTAATTTCGCACTTTTTCTGGCGCTGGCCCCTTCTACTGATAGACTAGTACCCTGGGTTTTGGGCCTTCCTTGGCGTCATTATGGTCCTATATATGAGGTCATCTGATCTCATTCTATCCAAGCTTACATACCGATAAGTTCCATTATCGGATCACGGGTGTTATCAAACTCCTGTCAAAATTCACTAATATGTGGATAACTTTTTATACAGAACTTCTTCTGGAGTTCTGTCAGATCCAGGACATCTGACACTGTAGGGCACACTTTCCTGTAATTTGCCCACTTATATCTAAAGTCCATGAAATCTGATAAAATTTCAGATAACTTTTAGACTATCAGATAAATATCTGCTATCTGAAGTCCTAATAAAATTTCTGTATCATGTCAGATTATCCAGCATACCTTCCTTTATTTACTGATGGAATATAGGACTAAAATACTTCTGGGCAGTTATAACCCTTTCCGGGCTGATCTTTCTATAATTACAATTTTGCCCTTGAACTTTTCTCTTAATTACATTTATGTCCCTAACTTTTTGGATATTTACATTTAGGTCCCTAAACTTTTGAAAATTATAACTTTTGGCCCAACTTTTGTTTCTACTTTAACTTTTGGCTTTTAAACTTTTCCAATTTTCGTTTAGGTCCCTTCCTTCCTTCCTTCAAGACTCATTTAACCTTTATCATTTCTTCTGATCTTTGTCATAATCCTTCCTAAATCTCTTTCCACTATCAGTACTATACAGATAGGGAAAAATTAGGATATGACATTGTGCATATTAAGAGAAGGATTGTTTGAGTTCTGATGTTAGAGCTTTGCATTCATGAGCAGGTATGTAGTCTTGTAGCATGCTGGCCAGGCATTATGCATGTTAGAGTATGTTCTCCTATGTCCTCCTATTTAGCAGTAGAGCAATGGAAGAAAGAATAATTATATAAGTCCTCTCTTTGTATTATGATGAGTTATTAGAGATGATAAGAATGTATGATGATATGAGAATGAGAGTTAAAGTGTGCGGATATTCAGAGAATTTCTCTAGATACTCAGATGAGAAAGAAGTGATTGCACTTGATGAGTTGTTGATAGAAACTCCCGAATATAGCAATATTTGAGAGAGTTTAGTATTAAAGAAATGGACACTACTCATAAGTTTAGTATGGTGAGAAGTTCATATACATATAGATGCATAGCAAGTAAGCAAGTAATAGAATGGACTAGAGTTCAACTCTGATTGAGTTGATTCAGAACAGAAGAATGATCATAGTAAATATTTGAAGAATTACGGTTATAAAAAGTACTCCGCTAATATGTCAAGATAAAAGATAAAAGATAGATACCCCGATCCTTGATTAAGTGTTGAGTAAATTTCGAGGACGAAATTAATTTTAAGGAGGGTAAAAATGTCATATCCTGATTTTTTCCTATCTGGATAATATTGATGGTGGAAAGAGGTTTGGAAAGGATTACGACGATGATCATAAGAAATAATAGAGGTTAAATGAGTCTTGAAGGAAGAAAGGGACCTAAATGAAAATTGGAAAAGTTTAAAGGCCAAAAGTTAAAGTAGAAATAAAAGTTGGGCTAAAAGTGGTAATTTCCAAAAGTTTAGGGACCTAACTGTAAATATGCAAAAGTTTAAGGACCTAAATATAAATATGAGAAAAGTTCAAGGCAAAATTGTAATTATAGAAAGATTAGCCCAGAAAGGGTTATAACTGCCCGGAAGTTTTTCAGTCCCACATTCTATTAGTAAATAGAGGAAGTTACACTGGTTAATCTAGCATGATACAGAAATTTTATTATGGCTCCAAATAGCAAAAAATTATCTTATAGTCTAAAAGTTATCTGAATTTTTATTAGATTCCATGAACATCAATATAAGTGGGGGAATTACAGGAAAGTGTGCCCTATAGTGTCAGATGTTATGAATCTGACAGAACCCCGGAAGAGGTTCGGTATAAAAAGTTATTTCCATAACAGTGAATTTTGACGGGAGTTTGATAACACCCGTGATCCGATAATGGAACTTATCGATATGTGAGCCTGGATAGAATGAGATCATATGACCTCATATATAGGACCATGATGACGCCAAGGAGGGGCCAAAACCCAGGGTACTAGTTCATCAGTAGAAGGGGCCAGTGTCCAGAAAAGGTGTGAAATTACAAAAATGCCCCTGAATGCCTGGATTGTACTAGTGATGGATGGAGGGTATTTTGATCATCTGGGATAGGCTAAAAACATGGCACATGGAATAAATATGATTAGTTGAGCTAGTATATGCCCTGAGGCAGTACAAAGAGGGGTGAAATGACAATTATGCCCTTAGGGTTAATATAGTGCAAGAAAGGACACCAAGGGTATTTTGGTCATTTCCCAAGGGATGGATGGAAGATAAATCTTCAGTATATCAATGTCAATGGCATGAGAAGTCTAGACATTGATTTTCAAGATAGAATACATATCCTGGTATATTATAAAAAATTAGGAACAGAAAATAGTTCAGTTGCTGTGAAACTGCTCCGATCGGTACTAGATTGGACTAGAATTTTTTCAGAAGCTTCCTCCCCCTAAGATTTTGCCACATAATCCCATGAAGTGTCTCTTGAGGTGTCCCTTGTGATGTCATGATGATGTCATAATTTGCTTTATGAAAAAGTAAAATCCAAGTTAAATGTGAGCCCTTGGATCAAATAGTAACCAAATCAATCTTGGACATTGATTTTCACCAAGATTTTTCTATAAATACCCCCTTCATTTCTGCAGCAAACCATAAGATCATGGAACCTTGGGAAAACTCTTGCAAAATGAAAATCAAGCCAAGACAAAGAAGATTCAAGGTACCAAAGTTCAAGCAAGCTAGAGATTAAAGGTAAGCAATCTCTCCTAGCTTATTTTCCTTTGATTTGGGATCTTGAACTTAGGGTTTTCATGGGGGAAAAGTTGAGTTTTCTCTAAGGGGAGGTGCTGCCCAAAAACCATAGATGAAAGCGAAAAGAAGAAATTAAAATTAGAAACTTATGATTGAAGCTTAAACAAGCTAGTTAAGTGATTGGTTGTTGAATCAAGTTGATATTCTTGACTTTGCCATGGTATGCCCTGTTTGGTATGCACTGTTCATGAGGGAAGGAAATGGAATTTCAATGATTTAGTGCTTCCATTGAGTTTATATGATGATTTTATGTAGGATTGGAAAGGTTTTGAACCTTGGAAACATTAAAATCTCAAGGTTGTAGTCTTTGAGATTCCTTACGGTTACTGTTCACTAGCATGAACAATGATTGGAATTTCATGATTTTGATGGTTCCAATGATTTTAAAATGAAAATTTGTGTGGGGTAAAGTGGAGAAACAAGTATGGGAAGCATTAGAATCAAAATGAGAATTTTTGGAATAATTGTAGGCTTATGTTCAGTTCTGTGCAGCGGGCCATGAAGGAGCTGGAATTTTCTGATTCTAAGCTCATAAATGGATTCAAAAGATGAAATTGTGTAGGGTAAAGTCAAGACATCAATTGGTTCAAGAGCCAAGTGGATTAGTGAAAATTAGAGAAAGTTATGACAATAAAGAGTGCAACAAAGTTAGTATTGAACATGGTTGGAGTTCATGAGTCCTAATGAGTTATGTGATGAATATGAATGTGTTTAGGACCATGAAACATCCAAGAAGATGTTGGGAAGTGATGGACATAAAGGCTTCATGGTTGGAAAGCTAGGGAGCAAGGGCTAAAGGTCAAGAGGAAAGCTTAAGTACAAGGTAGTGAACTTACCTCTTTATGTGCTTGATGTGGTATACTTATGTGGTGACATGTATATGATATTTGAATGATGTTGTGACATGATTAATTATGTTCAATGTATTGTGAATAACATGTTTTCCATGTCCATGCACTTTATGTAAGAGTATATGGCATGATAGCATGTCACTAATCAAAGAAAGTTTAATAAAATTACATATCATGCATTAGCATCCATTTTGCATATTTAAGTGGTAATGTTTGCTACTGAGATTCCCTAGAATCTCACTCTCCCATAACCAACCAATTTAGGTCAAGAATGAAGAAAAGGTATGCATGGAGAAGAGCTAAAGAATGGAAGAAAGGAAGTGAAGTATTGAGATTTTAGCATATACTATAAATTGTCCATGTATGTAAATGCCATGTAGGGTGTCCATTTATGTGATGAAACTATTGTAATACTTATGGCATATGTACATGATGTATATGAATGTTGAGAAGCTTATTTGATGGCTTGTGCATGCTGAAATAATTATTGGAAATGAAAGAAAAGAAACTGAAATGGTAAAAACGTAGGTCCTGGAGCAGTTTTGTTGTGGCTTCAGTTTGACCTAGCAAATGAAGGAATTAGTTCATGAAATTTTATGAGCATTTAGCACACATCCAGAGATTTAAGTACATAGGTAGAATGTATCATTTGGATGTGTATAACAAGATAAATGAATTTCCAAATTAAGGGACCAGAATCTGTTTTCAGAGTTTTTGACCAAATGAACAGTAAATTTTAACGAATAAACTGTATTAATTGGCTAGTCATTTGGTCTGGAAATTATTTTTCCCTTACATTTTAAGATGTTATCTTCATGTATTTTTTTGAACAACTTTATTTTGACTATTCTAGAATTAATTATGAGTTTTCGAAGTTTGTTGTGTAATCTGGAATACCATATGAACAGTAACCCGAGAAAGAGTAAAATTCCAGATTTGGCTAATGGACTTCCAAGGTCTTGTAAGTGGTTCTAAATGCTACTGAATGGTCACTAAGACGTATAAAAGTAAGGGTGTTACACCTATGCCTAATGATGTATAAATAGAAGTTTGCATCACATTAATGGTTGCACTAAAATCTAACAGAGCACTAGCACACTAAAATTTACCAATGGTGATTGGGATTGTAAAGGAACCTAGATCATCACATTTAATAGGCACTTGTGGCTTAAACAACGTTGACACACTAGATCCTATTTGTACCCTTTCATTTGGTTTGCAAATTGTTTTATTAGTATAGAGTTCTTTAATGAATTTCCCATACTTGGGTATGCTTATAATCAGATCTACAAATGGCACATTAACTTCTAATTTCCCTAACAGATTCAGAATATCTTATTCCTATTTATCTTTCAAACTCTTCTTTAGACACATGTATGCATTAGGGAAAGGTAGGTGTTTAATGCTTACCTCTCTGTCTTTCTGTTTTGCATCCTCATGCTCCTTCTTATTTTGAATTCTGCTTGATTTCTAATTTGCACTGCTAGAAGTAGCCACTATTTCCAACATAATAGATGATTGGGCAGCTAATTTTACTATAGTTTGCTCAATATTCTGCTACAACATGTTATGCTCTTTGATACTTTCTGATTCAGGAGTGGATGAAGGCTTTTCTCCAATCACTTCTATAGCTCTAGATATGTTTTGCTACTCAATTTCATCCTTATCCTTTGTATCCTCTGTTGTATCTGCTTTCCCTACTATTTTCCCACTTCTCAAGCTTATAACATTTAGAGATTTGGGGTTAACAATGGTGTTTGAAGGTAAATTTCCCTCAATTTTGGCCTGGACATCATTCACTGAGTTTGCTAGCTGTGATACATAGCCATTAATGTTTGCTGCTTTTGTCTCCCATTGTTCCATTTTACTCTCTAATACATCAAATTTGGCTTCTATTTTTGCTTGGTTATTCTCCACAATAGATCTCAAGTCCTTGAAGTTAGAGCAGAAATTTGTGTTAATGGAGTTTATATTGGAATTCATCACAACAATACTCTTCATTATCTCAGATATTCCATCGTTCTTTATAGCAGAAGGTACTTTGATAGCTCTAGAAGACTCAGCCACTTGCTTATCATTGTTGAATCTATTCTGCCCAAAATTCTTGTCTCTACCTCCATCCCTCCATCTGAAATTAGGATGATCTCTCCATCCTTTATTATATGTGTTAGAGTATGGATTCCTTTGTGGGTATTGATTCTGTTTGCCTTGATAGATAGCTTATACCTCTTCATATTGCGTAGGGTAATTGATAGTGGTGTGCATAGGATAATAACAAAGTTAACAACTAGGAGCAACAAGAGCTTGAAAGTATGGGCTTTGAACACGTGAATTTTCTAATTGAGCAACTAGGTTGTTGATCTGAGCATTCATAGCAGCAACTTGAGAGGATAAACAATTATAATCTTGAGAAGGCCTTGTAGAATCTCATGGACTTGCCTATCATCACATCCCCCATACCCCTGGTCATTACTTGCTATTTTCTCAATCAGGTTCCATGCTTCATCTATAGTCAAATCATAAATGGAGCCTCCAGTAGCTGCATCCAAATTCTTTCTGCATGCATAGCGCAATCCTCAGTGGAAATACTGCACCAAATACTTAGTTAGAATCTGGTGGTATGGACATCTAGCTCGCAGCTCTTGAAATCTTCCCAAAAACTCATGGAAAGATTCTTGATCATACTATTTTATAGCAAAAATCTCCTTCCTTAATGTAGCTATCTTTGAAGCAGGGAAGTATCTCTCTAGGAAAGCATACCTCAAGTTGTTCCAGGAATCCAATGCTTGAGGTGTGTGATGTGGCAGAATATAAAATCATTCTTTTGACTTTCCTTCAGGTGTAAAATGGAATACTTGTCTCTGCACAACATCCATGTCAGCACCTGCAGGTTTCATAGATGAACAAACCCACTGCATAGTCTTCAAATGCTTGAAAGGATCCTCACCTACCAATCTATAAAATTTTGGTAAGTTACTTAACAAAGGACCTTTCAACTCAAAATCAACATCCAAAGCAGGACAAGTGCGGAAAGGATCAAAGTTTGCATGATAAGAAGTCAATTATCTTATGCTCCTACATGCTCTTCTACTGTTTATGTTATTCTCTCCATGTTGCTCATTTTGAGTATTCTAGTTATGAGTATGAGTATCAGCTTCATTAACATGCTCCATTACAAAATAATTATCTAATAGAGCTCCAGATGCACAATCAATTTCAGCTGCAACATATTCACCAGAAGAAGAAGATGCAACACTATCTTCATTTAAAATCTTAGCCTTCTTAATATGCCTAACTGTTCTATTGATTTCCCTATCGAAAGGAAAGAATTCATAGCTTCTGTTCATGTAAATCACAACTAAATAATGATGCAGAATATCAAATATGTCACAGATGCAGCAATTCCAGGAATTCAGATCAAATAATCGCAGTTCAAAACAGTTAGGTCGCGACTAATAAGCACAGAGAATAGAGATTGTGACAAAAATGAACTTGAGGTCACGACCGCCAGTCACAACGAGGAATATTTTTTAATCAGGATTTTTGGCCATGACCATATGTCACTTTAGTTGCGACTAAAAATTACCAACAATAAAATGCTTGTAGTTTTCAATTTTTGGTTGCTACCAATTATCACTTAGGTCGTGACTAAAAATCACATAAAATCTAATTGAAATGATGATTTTTGGTTGTGACTAAATGCCAAACTAGTTACGACTAGAAATCATAGAGAATAAAACTAAATGAAAAATATTTTTGGTTGCGACCAAAAAATAAACTAGTCACGACTAGAAGTAATAGAAAGTAAAATGACTTGAAAACAAATTTTTGTTTGTGACCAAATGTGCTTTTGGTTGCGACTAAAGTTCACAGAGACGCTCATAAATCAATTTTAAGCACTTTGGTCGCCACTAGAAAGGTAGTTGGTCGTAACTCAACAAGATAAAACACAAAATATGCAAAACAATTGAAACACCTATCTACTTTTTATGATTTTAGGCCCAGGAGATTCCCAGGAGATTTCCTAGGAAACCTTAACAAGTAAGGCTCCCCGGCAACGGCGCCATTTTGATAACTGTCATTTTAATTATCAAACAAAACTAAGCTACCTAATAGTAAGTGGAGGCTAACTTAGGTCGATTCACAAGGAGCCTGAATGGATGTAAAAGTTCCTAATTAATCTAATGAGCCACAAATTAACAAGTTAAAGAGATGGTGCTTGATGAGTTTTAATCTAACTAAACTATTGAAAGTAAATCCTATGCTATTGTTTATATTTTTAGTGTTTATGATGATGAGATGAATAAATGACAAGTGTGTTCCCTTGGAGATTATCTTACCTTCATCATTCACAGAATATGAGGATTAGATCAGTTGAATTAGAATATGTTATCTAACAACTTGCTAGCTAAATCTCAATCAAAGCTATAACTCGTAGACATTAAAAGAGATTAAGAATCATTCAACTCAGAGATAGTAGAATATGAATTAAACAGAATCACTTTAATTAATCACAGCTATGTTCAACTTGATCAAAGATGCAAATAATTCAAAGGATAGTTATGCAGAAATAAGAAATCCAACTCGGTTCCCTACTTCTTCATCCTCTACTACTCTAATTGCATCATTGATTACAGAATTAACTACATCAACTCGATACAATTAACTCTGAATTAAAAGACACAATGAACTACCTATTCAACTTAAGGATTCTGGTTTAGCATCATCTCCAAGAGAACACAGCAACTTAGCCTTGCATTGCCATCTGAACTTCAGTAACAATAAAGAAAACATAGCAGTAGTCATGGTGAAAATGATAGAAGAAGATGAAGATGAACTGCATAACTTTCCTCTGGTTCTATTGACTAGAATAGAGGAAAGTGAAGAAGAGAAATAGAGAATGGAAATGGAGAAGGAATAAAAGGAGTGTGTGCAGAATGAAGTGGTCTAAGCATGAATATGGAATGGCAATAGAGTGAGTGCAGTGCAGAATAGGTCTATGCGTGAATGGACTCTGTCCAGGTATGTTACCCTTTGCAGAAGCTGTGATGCATGTTATATAGGGAAGTATGGAATGGGTGAGGTCATGTGTGGAATCAGCATGTGCAGATGGTGTGTTCATGTATGTATCAGCTCTTCTATGTGACAACACATGCTTTCCAGCTAGCAGTGATCCCCACTTGCAATATGTTATACTGCACATGTGCTTGTATTGCTAAAATGTGTGATTATGTTGTGTGTGCATGAACATTGTTCGTGAACAATGCTAGATATGTGTGAATAGTACTTCTCTATATGCCAGCATATGTATGAGATCCCACTTGCAATCTGTTCCTCAATTCCTAGATCTAGCCTATGTGCTATCATAGTCTAGCTGTCATTCTCCTTAATCCATTAATCTGTGATAGAAAATTAGAATAAACAAATTATTTGTTCACTTTAAGCACTAAATTGATATCAATTAATTCTCAACTATTTTGAATATTATTTATTTAATAATTGCTCAATATATTGATAAATGGGGATAAAATAATAATAAACTCACTTTAAACACACTAAAAATCACTACAAATATGAGTTTATCAATATCTCTTAACTTCTTCTGCCTATATATATCAGTCTCAGCCTATTCTTGATCAGACTGCGTTTCCTATCTAGTCTTTCTCTTGATCCTAACTAACTTAAGTTACATGGATCCATTCATCATCTAGTACTATTACCTTTGCTACTTGGGGTGCTCTACTCCAAGTTTGTGGGTTACTTTTTCTTCGTGATAGAATCCTTCTATTTTGAGAATATTAGCTCTTTATCTATTAACTATCACGTCTCTAACCTAAGCCATATATTAGGATCATTTCTAGGCAAGTCTTATTCTAACTTCTAATTATTTTGTTTAGTAAAAACTAGCTAAACAAAGTCTTTCATAACATAAATTGACTCCTAGTAATCATATAGAAGATCTACTTATGAACCTCTTCTTAAACTGATATTCTGGATTTCAGTACCTTGTACTATTTGGCTTGCCTACGTGCTGTGGTAAACCTTTAACTGATAAACTTCAGTGAGGTCAGCATCTTCATTCTCATCATTAGGTCTCTATGCATTCTAGTCATTACCTGAGTACTGGCTAGTCACGACTCATATCCTCTGTGAACTTTAGTCGTAACCATCTTAATCTACTTGTCACAACTTAACAACTCTATGCCCTTTAGTCACATCCAAAGGTCTTCTCACGTCGTGACCTAAACTGCTCTGTGTACATTAGTCACCTCCTATGACCTGACTCATCGTGACCTAATAGCTCTGGAACTTCTCATCGTAGTCAATGATCTTTACTCATCATGACCAAAACGCATATGTAAATCTTTGTCATGACCCATGTCTTAACTCATCGCAACTTTACTTCTCTGTGACTACTAGACGCGCCAAAATATCTTCACATCGTGACTTGGACAAAGCTTTCTCTAAACATTATGTTCTAATGTTCTTTGTCTAGTCTCTACTCTAGCAATGGCCAATTCTTGTTCTTAACTTTGATGAGCTTGAGTCCATTGAAACTTATCCATATTGCATCATGCTTAACTAGTGTCATAGGTAGTCCTTCAACAAAATCCATGGCAATACTGTCCCATTTTCACTCAAGAATATTGAGATGTTGTAATTTTCCTGCTGGCCTCTGCTGTTTAATCTTTACTTTTTGGCATGTCAAGCATTTGGATACATAAGCCACGACATCCTTCTTTAATCCAAGCCACCAAAATAAACTTTTAATATCATGATACATCTTGGTGATACTTGGATGTACTGTATATCAGCTTTTATGTGCTTCATCTAAAATTTTCTCTCTTAATCCCATGGCATTAGGGATATGCGGTCTTCCCCTAAACTATAGCACTTCATCTTGAGAGATCTCAAAATTTTTAGTTTCCTCTCTCTCCAACTTATCTTTAAACATTGCTGTGAGCTTATCATACTTCTAAGCTTTTTTTATCTCATCCTCAATGAAAGATCAGACTTATACTCCTCCATAAGGATTCTCTGTGATCTATATCTAATATACAGGACTCTAATCGCTGACATCTTCTACTAATTTCAGTTCTTTGATTATCATACTTACCACATGCACCACCTTCCTACTTAAGGCATCAGCTACAATATTTGCCTTTCCTAGATGGAATTTAATTTGGAAATCATAATCTTTCAGCAATTCCATCCATCTACATTGACTCATATTCAATTCTTTTTAGTCATGTAGACACTTCAGACTTTTATGGTCATAATACATTTCTATAGTAGCTCCATACAAATAATGTCTCCAAATCTTGAGAGCATAGACTACCTCTACAAGCTCCAAATCATGAGTGGGATAATTCTCTTCATGTGGCTTTAACTATCGCTAAGCATGGGCTACTACTCTTAACACACATCACAACCCCTGCTTACTAGCATTAGTATATACCACATAGGTCTGGGTGGGATATGGAATAATCAATACTGGAGTAGTGGTTAACTTTTGTTTCAATCTTACAAGGATCCACAACTACCCCTTCATGGGATATGGCATGATCGAGAAATTTGACTTCTCCTCATATCTTATAAAATATTCTTTTTCTCTTCCTTAGGCATATTATCTGCACTCATAAATATCTGTTACTTAGGACTAAAAACTTTAACTTTAATCACTTAATTCCTTTTTTGTGTAAAAAGATTATGAGTTCATTCCATAATAATAATAAGGCTATCTAAAACTAACATTAGGGGTACTCTCTTTGTCATGAGTTAGCCAACTTGTGAGGCTTCCCCACTTTAACCTTACCCTTCGTAATTTATCCTTCTAAAGAAATATTGTACTTTCCATATCTGCAGAAACCACAGTTAATCAAGGAGACCCTATACCAGAGGTTTTTAGTTTAGATAAGTTTGTTTTAAACTCATAATAGGAGTTTATCATAGAGAATGATGATGATTATTGGCTTCTTCCAGTGATACATGTACCAAATTTTGATTACTCTAAGTTAGACAGATATAATAGTTCATCTATTGGGTCAAATGATATTAATAGAGCATATGAGGAACCTATTCCTATTTCTCCTTTACATGTTGTACCTCAAGATATACCCCCATCTATGTCAAACCCTAACCTAGAGATGGATGAGATAGGTATATCATATCCTCATCCTCAGCCATTACAATCTGATGAGTATCATTCTCAGGTTGTAGGTACCACAGATCCTCCATTCTGACAGTCTATGATAACATCCTAATTTTTTTACATATTAGGGACCAAACAGTAGCATATGGAACCACTTTTAAGGTCATTGAAGTCAAATTACACAATCTGGAATTTTACTCTACCGAGTATTGCTCACTGTGTAAATTCCAAAGAAGTGACCTGACTTCAAAAAATCATAATTAAATCCATAAAAATCAAAATGAAGTGGTTCAAATTGATACACAAAGATAACTTAATGATCTTTCAGGAAAAAATAACTCGTTGACCATGCCTTGACCAAGTCAACATTGGTCAATGCTCCAGTTTTACTGTTCATCCAGCGTTCTTCCCTGATTCCAGTATTTTGGTCCCAACTTTGAAAAATTATATCTCCATGTGTAGACATCCAAATAAGACATTCTATATATCAAAACAAATCTTGGTATGTCTAATATTTACTGACAAAATATTGTATATTTATTCAACCATTTACTATTTCTAATTACATCTCAATTGCCACTGACTCACCATGAGTTACTGTTCATAGTGGCAAATTTTAGCAACCAACATTACATACATACATACATCAATCACATATCAATCATGCTAAATAATTCTTAAATTTTCTTCATGCAACTTTATCTCCTCTATCTTGAGAAGACCTATTGTGATTGAATTGATATGTAAGGGGTGAGATTTCTAGGGAAATCTATAGTAAACGGAAACCATACAATGTATGCAGCTATATGCTTGATGTTACTATGTGTGCACTTAATGATCATGCTTGGATAATGATAAATTATATGCTTTCATGTCCCTTACTTATAACATATGGCCATAGCATAAAAAGAAACAGAGCATTACTTAATCATATATACTTCACATCATCAAAGTAAGTAAACATCACATAAAGCATCTAAGCAACAAAAGCATACAAGTAGATAAGTTCACTACCTATCGGGTAGCTTTTCTTTAGTCTTTAGCCTTTGCCATAAGGTTCATTCTTCTCATAGGTAAGAGACTATACATAGCATATTAATATCATCATTATTACTCTATCCCGTATAGCTCTAGTTAACTCGTGCTTAACTTGAGGTAATACTCTTAATATGATAATCCCCTAACTTTCTTTATATCAACAGCTAACCTTATCAAGAGAGAGACATTTCTCTATTATAACTACTAAGAACAATCCTATAATTTATTAGAGTAGGGACAAGAATAAATTAGTTACCTTATTCCTCAGCTTGCCAAGTCCCTAAGCTCCTGGATTGCTTCTAGCTTAGCCTGAACTCCTTCTTTTTCCTTCCTTCCTTTATCTTTCTTTCACTTTCTCTCTCTTCTTTCTCTTCCTTTCCTTCTTGCTTTCCATGGATGTGGAATGAAGTGAGGGGAAGGGTCTATTTATAGTTGAATGGAGGTGGAATGGATGGCTAGATTGAATAGCGATGAACGGCTCAGATCGTTCAGCTTCCTCAAGAAGCTTTACATGCATCATCAAGATGACATCATCATCCTAAATCACTTGTCAAAATGAAATCATCAAGGGACACCTAACATGCTTAGGTGGTGAAATGGTGGGGCCCTTGGGACACCTCACCAGTTGACTCAGCGTTTCTAGAGAGTTCCAGAGTCTTTTTCTGGAATGAATGGTTGAGATCGTGCCACATGTCCTTAGCTTTTCTTCTTTCCTTAGACTCATGCCATGTGGCACCTTGTGGGTCCTATGAGGACACCTTTCATGCCATCTCATGGTTCTGGATAAGTCTAAAGCTCTATCTGATCACTTTCCCCAATCTATGTCTAACCAGGTAATTATGTTTTAATGAAAATCACTAAAATATTATTTTAATGCCACTTAGACCCACATAACTCTTGTGCCACTTTTTAGACATCTTGGGTCTCTAATCAACTCAAACACTCTGGTGGCTCGGTTCCCAAAAAATATCCATTAGCAAATGACCAAAATGCCCTTAGTCCCTCTTTAATAATTCTAGGACATTATTGTCTTTTCACACTTTTCCAGAGTATTTCTTGACCCCAGTCAACTATCCATATAACCTTCCTTCACTGTCTAACCTTAATCAACTTACCAAAATACCCTTCACTCATTCTTTAATTAATTTATAACATAGGGTTATTTTAGTCATTTTGCACCTTTTTCTGGATATTTATGAACACTAGCCACTTTATCCGATGAATTGATATCATGGGCTTGGGCCTCACTTGGTGTCATCATGGGCCTCTCTGTGACATCATCTGAGCTCACTCAGTCATAACTTGCATACTACTTAAGTTTCATAATCAGATCTCAGGCGTTCACAAACTTGTTAAAATTCACTAAAACGTGAATAACTTTTCCTACAGAACTCCTTTCGGGGTTTCGTCAATTTTCTAACCTCTTGTTTCATAAAATAAACCTTCCTATAACCTTTTATTTATATCTGAGGTCCAGAAGGTTTGATAAATTTTTTAGATAATATTAGCTTTCTGGAACTCCAATAAAATTTCTGTATCATGGTAGATTAACCAGCATAACTTTCTTTATCTACTAATAAAATTTTGGGACTGAAATTCGTGTGGGCAGTTCTAAGCCTTTTCTGGCTCATCTTTCTATAATTACACTTTTGCCCTTGGAAACATTTGGAAATTATATTTTAGTCCCTCAACTTTTCATAATTATACTTAATAGCCCACAACTTTTGTCTACTTTTAGTTTTAGCCTTGGGACTTTTAGACTTTTTAGTTTAGTCCCTTTATTTCTTCAAAATGACCATTATGCCCCTAAGGACTTTGCTATTTACAAGTTAGTCCCTAATCTTTCACTTACTTGCAGTTTAGTCCATGAACATCATATGTATAATTCTGGGACTTTTACTTAACAGAGGCCAGTAGCCTACTCTTTCAAGCTACATACTGGGCTTTTATATCTAAAAGTCGAGATATGACATTTCTCCTCCCCTTAAAATAAATTTCATCCTCAAAATTTCAGGGTTAAATCTCTATTGATACCTTGATGAAGAGTTTCTCTGAGAAGAATATCCCTTACATTTCATAATATTTTCTTGACTTTTCTAACTCTTCTTAACTTTTCTTACATCTTACATATCTTTGTGAATCTATGCCAAACTTTTGTGACATTTACACCCTTTCTTATTAATTCCCAGGTGTTTACCCATCATTGGGCTACTCTTACCTTAGCACCTTTTAGCTAAGCTTTCTACTGGGTTAGGGCAAGGTTACTTTTAATATAGCTCTAAGTCCTAGCATATTCTTTCTCATAGAACTACATTTTTTACTTTATCTTATACCCTCTTCTCTAGGTCTCGCTAGTCTTTTAATCTCTTTATCCTCATCTGGAGGATCTATCTGCTCAAACTTCTTTATTCAAAACATATGGGGTTCTCTTCTTTGTTCCTCAGGCATACTTCCATAAAACCTTGAATATCAGCACTCAGACTTTAACTTGGACTCCATCTTCGTTTAAGGGAAAACTAAGTTTAGTTTGATTATAATAAAGGCTATCTGAGGAAAAATATTATAAATAAAGTTTTTTTTCTAGAGGAGGTAATCAACTCGTGAAGCTTCTCTACCTTAACTTCGCCTTTCATAATCATCTTTCTAGAAATTTACTACATTGTACTCATATCTTCATGGATCATACTTTCCTTAGGGTAGATCTACTACGACCTCAGGATCTAACTGCGATCAACCATAAGCCTCTTCAGAATCTAATTGTAACTCTAAAGCTATTAGGATCTAACTATGACCCTTGAGCCATGTTAGGATCTAACTGCGACCCTCCATAATCCTCTATAATTATGTTATACTGTATCATCATCTCTGAAAGATCTCAAACCAACAGACTAAGTTATAAGGTTAACTGCTTCTACTTATTGTTAACTCAATCAATAAAAATTTTTAGAAAATACATTCAATAGCCCACATTATTTACTAAGACTTTACTTATTTTCTCTCTTACTCAAGAGTTAATTCTCATCTTTCTTACTATGTTGTGGCTTACCAATTATGGTCTAACCATCTGCTATTTCATTCTGTTGCTATGGCCTCATCATAACTTCTCATTTAAATATGTGCTCTAATTGTGAGCCATTTGAACTATGCTCTAACTGTAAGCAATTTGTATCAAATCTAATTGTTATCTGAAGAGTGATCTGAACTCATATGAATCTAGCTCTATTTGAGAGCCATCTATTTCATATCCAACTCTTATTTGAAGAGGATATGAAAATAATATCTTTACTGTTATCTTTTGCTCTTTATGTATACTATTTATTTTGATAAGATTATAGCACTACCATCCTCTTGGTACTTGTTGTAACCTTAACATAAGAAATAGCCTTAAGTACTGTATTCACAAGTCTATAGAAATACCTGAGTAACCCCAATCATACTGTAATAATTATCCCACTTACTGAGATTGTCTATCATCCTGGGTACATTCCTATTGCATATCGTATGGTATAGGAGTAATATAACTTTATCATCTTGTATACTCTACCCTGCATGAACTGTGAAAGGGGAGTATTCATTCATTATAGCATGCGTGTCATCATCTGGCAACTGCAAGGAGATGCAACTATTCACCATAACTTATGGCAACATAAGCCATATCAACATCACATAAATTTGCTCAACCATCCATCATACGTCTACTGCAATTGAACAATTAACTAGATAATCTTTAAAACATTCTTTCCTCTATCATATTATCTGCCAGATCTAAAACATTCATTTAGGAACCTGAAATAACTACTCATTTAACTTAGGCTACCATATTACCCTCTTACTAGGGTATAGACTCAACCCTTCATTACTTTATCTGACTCTTGCTTATTACTCTTTCTTAAATTGGGGAGTCACTTTGTCTTTCAAATTGTAGCTACTTATTTCTCTCTAGAAATCATAAATTTCTTTTTCTAATCTTCCATACATTTACCGCTCTGTTAAATTTTTTCAGCTACTTGAGAAAAATCCTTTCTTTATAATGGAATCCAATCTGTGAACTAACTTCTCAGGTGAGCAGATCAATCTCCATCTCTATGGAGTAATTAATGTATCTCTTTACTATCTCTTAACTTCTACTATCTATCAGTCCCAGTCTATTCTTGACTGGACTATGGTTCCTTTCTAGTATTTTTCTTGATCCTGACAAACTTATGTCGTTTGGATCTCATTCATCATCTACTACTATTACTTATGTTTTCTAGGGTGCTCTACCCTAGGTTTACTAGGTTACTATTTTTTTCCGTGATGTGGTCCCTCTGTCTTAGGAACATCAGCTCTCTATCTATTAACCATCTCCTCTCTAACTTTAGGCTATGTGCTAGGATTATTCCTATGCAAGTCTCATTATAACTTTTGATTCTTTTGTTCAGAAAATAATAGCTGAACAAATTCTTTCGTAATATATATCTACTCACATAGAGGATCTACTTTTGAACATTATCCTAAACTAATCTTTCATATCTCAGTACTTTATACTATCTGGCTTGATCATGCTTTATACCAATCCTCTAGCTAATGAAATTGAACAAGGTTGGTACCTTCATTATCTTCGTCACTGTAACATCTGGCCATATAATGATACCTTGAGCTACTATTACAGCTTCCCTTGACCTTAGATTGGTCAACTTATATCTCTATTAATAGAGAAAACTGCTCCCCAAATATTATCCCACTTAGTCCAACCATATCGTGCTAAGAAACATGAGACCTTAGCGGTAATGGCTGACTAAGACTAGTCTATCGTAGTCATTTCCTTGAAGACTACCTCATAAAGTTGTAAGGTTTGGGATATTATTCTATTTATCTGGGTGTCACTATCTCTTGTCTGAATCCTTCTCTAAGCAATGAACACTATCCCCATATCTCATACTAGAGAGGGAACCTCTTTAGTTCAAATCTCTAACTTGTTTAAAGGGGTTAGTCTAACTAAATCAGAGCATCACTAAGCCATAACCTTCTGTTCTGTGCTAGAATCTTATACTTTGAGCCAAAACCCTTTGCTCTGATACCAAAACATAACATCCTATTTTTTTTTGTCTTAGGGACCACTTTTAAGGTCATTGAAGTCAAATTACACAATCTGAAATTTTACTCTACCGAGTACTGTTCAATGTGTAAATTCCAGATAAGTGAGCTGACTTCGAAAAATCATAATTAAATCCAAAAAAAATCAAAATGAAGTGGTTCAAATTGATTCACAAATATAACTTAATTCTCTTTCAAGAAAAAATAACTCATTGACTATGCCTTGACCAAGTCAACATTGGTAGTGCTCCAGTTTTATTGTTCATCCAACATTCTTCCGTGATTCCAGCATTTTGGTCCGAACTTTCAAAAATTATATCTCTATGTGTAGACATCTAAATAAGACATTCTATATATAAAATCTAAGCTTGGTATGTCTACTATTTACTGGTAAAATATCGTACATTTATTCAACCATTTACTATTTCTAATTACTGCTCAATTGCCACTGACTCACCAAAAGTTATTGTTCACAGTGGCAAATTTTAGCAACCAACGTTACATGCATAAATCAATCACATATCAATCATGCTAAATAATTCTTAAATTTTCTTCATGTATCTTTATCTCCTCCATCTTGAGAAGACCTACTGTGATTAGATTAATATGAAAGGGGTGAGATTTCTTGGGAAATCTTAGTAGTAAACTGAAATCATACAATGTATGCAGCTATATGCTTGATGTTACTATATGTGAACTTAATGATCATGCTTGCATAATGATAACTGATATGCTTTCATGTCCCTTACTTATAACATATGGATATAGCATAAAAAGAAACAGAGCACTACTTAATCATATATGCTTCACATTATCAAAGTAAGTAAACATCACATAAAGCATCCAAGCAACATAAGTATACAAGTAGGTAAGTTCACTACCTATCGGGTAGCTTTTCTTTAGTCCTTAGCCTTATCTCTGAGGTTCCTTCTTCTCATAGGATAGAGCCTATACATAGCATAATAATATCTTCATTATTACTCTATCCAGTATAGCTCTAGTTAACTCATGCTTAACTTGAGTTAATACCCTTAATCTAATAATACCCTAACTTTCTTTATTCCCTGGCTAACCTTATCAAAAGAAAGATATTTCTCTATTCTAACTACTAAGATCAATCCTCTAATTTATTATAGTAGGGATTTTAATAAATTACTTACCTTTTTCCTAAGCTTGCCAAGTCCCTAAGCTCTTGGATTGGTCCTAGTTCATCTCGAACTCCTTCTTTTTCCTTCCTTCCTTTCTCTTTCTCTCTCTTCTCTCTCTTCGTTTCCTTCTTGCTTGTCATGGATGTGAAATAATGTGAGGGGAAGGGTCTATTTATAGTTGAATAGAGGTAGAATGGATGGCTCAGATTGAATCGCGATGAACGACTCAGATCGCTTAGCTTCCTCAAGAAGCTTTGCATGCATCATCAAGATGACATCATCATCCTAGATGACTCATCAAAATGACATTATCAAGGGACACCACATATGCTTAGGCGGCATAATGGTGGGGCATTTAGGATACCTTATAAGTTGACTCAACGTTCTAGAGAATTCAGTGTCTTTTCCCATAATGAACGGTTGAGATCGTGTCACGTGTCCTTAGCTTTTCTTCTTTCCCTATACTCATGCCATGTGGCACCTTGTAGGTCCCATAAGGACACCTTTCATGCCATCTCATGGTTCTGGATTAGTTTAAAGCTCTATCTAATCACTTTCCTTATTTTTATCTCTAACCGGGTAACTATGCTTTATTGAAAATTACTAAAATATTATTTCAATGCCACTTGGACCCACATAACTCTTGGGCCATATTTTTGGATATCTTGGAATGCCATCTTAGGTCTCTAATCAAGTTCAAGTACTCTGGTGGCTCAGTTCCCAATAAATATCCATTAGCAAATTACCAAAATACCCTTAGTTCCTCTTTAATAATTTTAGGGGCATTATTATCTTTTCACACCTTTCCAGAGTATTTCCTGACCCTGGTCAACTATCTAGATAACCTTCCTTCATATCATGGGCTTAGGCCTCACTTGGCATCATCATGGGCCTCTCTGTGACATCATCTGAGCTCATTTAATCATAACTTGGTTACTGCTTAAATTTTATAATCAGATCTCGGGCATTCACAAACCTGTGAAAATTCACTAAAATATGAATAACTTTTCCTACAGAACTCCTTTCGAGGTTCCTTCAATTTCAAAACCTCTGGTTTCATAGGACGCACCTTCCTATAACTTTTTATTTATATATGAGGGCTATAAAGTCTGATAAAAATTTTAGATAACTTTTAGACTATTAGATAAATTTCAGTTATCTGGAACTCCAATAAAATTTATGTATCATGCTAGATTAACCAACATAACTTTCTTTATCTACTGATGAAATTTTGGGACTAAAATGCTTTCAGGCTGTTCTAAAGCTTTTCTAGCTCATCTTTCTATAATTATAATTTTTCCCTTGGAAACTTTTGGAAATTACACTTTAGTCCCTCAACTTTTCATAAACTTAATAGCCCATAACTTGTATCTACTTTTATTTTTGGCCTTGGGACTTTTAGACTTTTTAGTTTAGTCATTTCTTTCTTCAATATGACCATTATGCCCAAAGGATTTTCACTATTTACAATTTAGTCCTTAATCTTTCATTTACTTGCAGTTTAGTCCCTGAATATCATATGTATACTTATGGGACTTCTACTCAATAGGGCATGGTAGCCTACCTCTTTCAAGCTACACACTGGGCTTATATGTCACAAAAATTGAGATATGACATCTATTAATATAGATGTTCTAAGGCCCAGTCAGTTACCACATATATTCCAGGTCCTAGTAAACCCAAAGTAGTAATACCCCTGGAAACCCATAACATAGAACTAGAGCCTACAGAATCAATTAATGAAGAGCAGTTTGAGAATGATGTGGAATTGGCTAGATAGCTATATGATTTAGGTCAACTTTTGGTTAGAGAGATATAAAAATATTATATGATCTAGCAAGATTTTATAGTCAGAGTCGGTAAAGCTTATTTGGCTTTTGATCCAAATACCCTTACCTTAGAGGATTGGACTAATATCATGGATGATATTTTGCCTACCATAGAAACTTGGAGAGCAGGGTTGGATCATTATTTTAATGAAGAACCATATGACAGTATACCAGACTGGATCTTCATGATAGAATAGTTTATTAGAAGAACTTTTAAAAGAATAGTGTATTGTGATACTTATGAATGATAATATTATGTATGAACATAAGTGATGTATAATAGATATGTACGACAATGTATGTGTATGATGTTACCAAACCTGTTTGTATACAATGTTATAAATGAAGTACAAGTTATGTTATTTATCTTATTTTCTCTCATATCTAGATAGTAGAACAAAATAGTACAAACAAGAAGAACCTTGAAATCCCTTAGATATTAATTAGTTAATTTTGGAATGCTTAGAGCAACAACAAAAGATGATAGAGGAAATAAGAGCATCTCAAGCTCAAAGCGACCAAGAAAGAGATGTTGCTATAGTAATAGCAGTAGCAACAGTTGTAGATAATTTATGATAGCCAGAACCTGTAGGAGCAGTTAATGTGGAACTAGAGCTGTGCAGCATCCAATAGAGCCACCTAGGAAAGATGAGCTGGTGGTGGATCCTATTGGTATCCAGTAGTGGATGAAGAAATTTTGCAAGCACAATCCTCCAACATTTAAAGTGACATTTGATGCTCAAATGGTGAAGAACTAGATCAGTCAATTGGAAAAGATTTTTAAGGTGCTTGTTTGTATATATGAAAGTAAGGCTCAAATGGCCATTTATCAGCTGGAAAGATATGCAAATAGGTGGTGGAAGAACACTAAGTTATTGCTATAAGCAAGGAATATTCCTATTACATGGGAAGTATTTCTTCAACAATTCTATGAGAAATATTTTTCTCAGTTAGTATGTGATGAATGGGAAGCTAAATTCCTTGTGCTGATGCAAGTAGAGAAGGAGCCATTTGATGAATATTTGGCCAAATTTATCCATCTTTCTCAATATTCGATGTATCTCTGACAAGTGGATGATGAATTATAGATGACAGAGGGAATGATTAGGGGATTGAATGCTATATTGAAGGAAAAGATGATGCCCTAATAACATAGTCAATTTAACATAGCAGTGGAGGCATGCCGACTAATTAAAAATAGCCTGAATAATCAAACATTATTTAAGCCAGTAAGCAGGGGAACTGTTACTCCTAAAAGGACTAGTCAAAACCAAGATATTGATGGTGGTAGTGGCTATAAGAAAAGAAAAAGGCAATGGTAGAGTAGAAGACCTAATCGAGGAAACTTTCAAGGCAATGTTGGCAATAGGGACTCAAGGTTCTGAGTATGTGATAAGTGCTGAAAGAATCATGGTGATCGACCGTGTTTAATAAGGCAGAATGTTTGCTATACTTGTGAAAAATCTAGATATTTCTCTAAGGATTGTCCTTAAGCAATGAATAATCAAAGGCCACAAACTCAAGGTTGAGTGTTCGTACTTACACATTTCATATGTATGTACAGTTTGTACGTAATATACATGAGAATTTTTGAAAAATAAGATGAGGCATTTGGGTTCTATACAATAGCCAAGGAAATAGTTTGATTTATAAAATTCTGATTTCATATTTGGATTCTACATGAAAAATTATGTGGGAATGAACCATGAGAATTTATTTTAGAAAGATAGAAGTATAAGACATAAAATGGAAAAAGAATGGAAGTTAGTGAGAACCTAGTCTTGGAATTGTTTTGAAGTTGAGTTGTAACTTAATGTTACTTTGTAATGACTAGGTTTTGATATTCGTGTGGAAAGAAGACCATCTAAAGAAGAGTTTGTCAAGGATAAACCAAGAGGTACCAAGAATACCTAACTATAATTTTATGTTTGTTTGATTGTATGCTTGCTTGTTAGTTGTGATGTTTGGTTGAGCTTAAGATGATACTATGATAATGATAATGAAGTATGAATGATTGCAACTCCTTGCAACTAATTCATTACAATATGCATGTTGGAGTTTTCTTATGTAGGATTATTAAGTAACTCTCATCTCATGACAACATGATAGGCATTTAATCAATCATGCATGATATTATAGTTTGTATGACTTGATATTGAGTTTTCCATGAAATCTCTTTCTTTTCATATGCATAATCATGTTATAGGTGCTGGAACATCCTAAGGGAAAAGGGTAAATGTGGATGTTTGAATTTGTATAATAAGTTATGATAACTACTTGACACTATGGGATGACATGATGTGATACATAGTAATTACAGTGTGTTTGTATTATGAGGCAGTAACCTTGTGACGGTAATTATGATGACTTAAACAATGAATTTGGATGTGAAATTTGGTATAAAAATATCTAAGATACATAGATTTAAATGGATACAAACAAAACCTCAATTGGTTAAGTTTTCGATTTAATATGATTTTTTCAATTTGGAGGTAAAATCTTGAATGAGATAGAACGAGCAACTAGAGGTTGTGAGGTTCAAGCACTAATTTCAAATAGTAAATGAATGAATTTTCACACGAAATTTTATGTACTTAAAGAAAACATCTTGATCTTTAAATCCATATATAAAACTTTTCATTTGGATAAGTAAGCAAGGAGAAATGAATTTTTGAAAATGAGGCAAAGAAACTAGAACTTCCAGATTTACCAGATGAACAATATTTTCAACGAATAAACTGATTTCATTTGGACAATGAAACCTCAGTTTTATATTTTTCCTCCAAAGTTAAATAAAATAGATTTAATAAGAAATTAGAACCACTCCATTTCCATTTTTCTAGATTTAATTATGAATTTTCAAAGTTAGGTATGTAGTATAGATTACCAAGGGAACATTACTAGTGAACAGTACCCGATAAACATTTTCTTAAAAATTCATATTTCTAAAGCAAAGAGATATTTAATTGATTCAAGTTACTTCCAATTGAGTATAATTGAGGGTGAAAATAAGGATACGAGAAAATCAATTGAACTGACTTATTCCCGCTGACCTAAACCATAGGCTAGTGATAACTGACCATTCAAAGCTAACCGATCAAGTGGTATGGATAAGTCAAAATCCACAAAGCACTTGACTGAACTATAGATTCATTCTCCTGGGTAAATATGAAGATGTGTCATAACTCCTCAATAAACAGGTGGGGCACGTCCCTTGATAAACTGGTGGGATAAAAGCCAACTATCAAGCTTCAATGTAGGTTATACCACATGGTAGAAATACAACTCTATCTTCACCCATCTCCAATGTATAATTTTCAAAATAAGAATATTAATTAAAATCTCAATAGTTTAATAAATATCATAAAAGTATTTTTCTCAAGATAATAACTTTCTTCAACTTTCAATATCAAGATATAACAAGTTTATAATATCAACTCAAACTTTCTAAATTAAACTTTAAGTCCCATCACATAACTATTTTTAATAGAAATAATCAAACAAGATTTCTCAATACAATCATATCAATATCAATAGTTTTATATATATAAAATCACTCACAAATAACATATTAGAACACACAACGAGTAAAAAGTGGTTACCTTCTTTAGGCATAGGAAACGGAATGAGAGTAAAGACTAAAAAGAGAATAGCCGCCTCAATAATCGAGTATGAGGAATAACTGAGGGCCTTAGCTTTATTTATAAAATCATAATAATAATTTAAATTTATATTCATATCTAAATCTGAACTCAAATCCTAATAATTCCCTAACTAATAATAATAATCAAATCATAAAATCCTAAATTAAGAAAATTAAGATATCATATTTTGTTAAAAATAATAAAAATACTAAACCATAATAATTTAATTATATAATATTTGTAAGTTATTGATAAATAATATTTTTAATTTTACTTAAATATAAAAATAAAAATTAGGATGTTACAATTCTTCCATACTTTTAGGAATTTTGTCCCCAAAATCTAGCATACTCTAAAGCTTCCTTATTTTATTTTCTAATAGTTTATCTAATCTTATACAATTTCTCCCCTAAGTATGAAACCTGTCTTAATAGTCAAGTACTATAATAAAGCAGTTTTTATAAACTAATAGAGAATAATATGTGTGAATAATATATATTGCCACTACTATGCAATGCAATATGCAAGAAGATGTCACCATATATAAATATCAATTACGTGTATTTAATTGCAAAATATGCATAACAACTTTATGAGAATTTAAACAATTTATATGATTGCTTTAATCTATCTTCAAAATATTTAGAAAAATTTAAATAACTTATAAAATAAATTTGAAAAGTTCCCAAAAATGTTAAAATAGTCAAATCCCATAAATAATTAAAATGGTACATAATTTAATTTGGTAATCAAATATTCAATTTTCAATAAACTATTTATAGAATAAAATGTAATTAAACTGAACAAAATAATTAAATGTTTTATGAAACAACTTGTTAGATATTCAACAAAAATGGTTCAAAATAAAATAGAGTCCAACAATTTTTTTTTACAACCCAGATGGCGAACACATAAAGCCATATTTCTAAAAAAAATCCAAACATAAACCATTGAAAATAAAAAAAATGCCCAACACTAAATTGAAATATATATATGTACATAAAGTAAAAACAACACTGTAGAAAAAGGGTAAACTTTTCTTCTTCTTTTTTTTACAATAAAATAATATATCATAAAAATTTAGGGTGATCTGGAACCTAAGCTCTAATATCAAATTGTAAAATCCTCCTAAAATATAACTATTATTAATTATTTAAACATATTTTGTGCCTAATATAATTTAAAAATAATATTATAAATGAATTTAGTTTATTTCAAGAGAGTTAACTATGGTATAAAAGAGTTTAACTAAAATTTAAAAGAACTCTACCATGGTTATAAAAAAACTTTTTTTAAAACATAAATAAAATAATAGGATATATAAGTGTGCAAAATAAAATCTATTGTGGCAATATACAAATATTCTACACATACTTTCAAAGGGGAATGCTCTATAATTAATATAGATCTACTCAAGTCTATAAAGTTTTCCCTGGGGTCTTAAGATGAGAATATACCCTGAAAATGTTAATAAAGATAGGGTGAGACAAATGTCTTAGCAACCATCAATCCTACTCATTATGCATACTGACATGTGCTTATGAGGTATCAAGTGGGATATCACAAAGTATAATATATATAAAATAACATATTGTTATAATAAAATCAAATGAATAACTCACTCAAGTTTCTCCCCTACCAGGTAGGGGTATCGTAGCCTCTCGATAAACACGTAGGGCACCCCCTCAATAAATGGACAAAAGCCAACCATTAAGCTCCAATGGAGGCTATACCACGTGGTAGAAATACAACTCTATCTTCACCCATCTCCAATGCATAATTTTCAAAATAAGAATATTAATCAAAATCTTAATAGGTTAATAAATATCATAAAAGGGTTTTTCTCAAGACAATAACTTTCTTCAACTTCTAATATCAAGATATAACAAATTTATAATCTCAACTCAAACTTTCTAAATTAAACTTTAGGTCCTACAAGACTATTTTTAATAGAAATAATCAAACAAGTTTTCTTAATATAATCATATCAATATCAATAGCTTTATATACATAAAATCACTCACAAATATCACATTATCATACACAACGAGTAGAAAGTGGTTACCTTCTTTGGGTATTGGAAACGGAATGAGAGTAAGGACTAAAAAGAGAATAGCAGCCTCAATAATCGAGTATGAGGAATAACTCAGGACCTTAGCTTTATTTATAAAACCATAATAATAATTTAAATTCAAATACATATCTAAATCTGAACTCAAATCCTAATAATTCCCTAACTAATAATAACAATCAAATCGTAAAATCCTAAATTGAGAAAATTAAGATATCATATTTTGTTAGAAATAATAAAAATACTAAACCATAATAATTTAATTAGATAATATTTTTAAGTTATTGATAAATAACATTTTTAATTTTACTTAAATATAAGGATAAAAATTGAGGTATTACAATGAGAATTTTGGAATCCTCTTGTAAAATCAAGCAAGTAGGGTGGCTTTCACATTTTTTTGAGATACTGAGCATACTTTTTGAGCAATGATCCAGATTTTACTCTATTAACAATTGCCTTGCTAAAAAGCTCTTGGGACAATCAAGGGATCAAATGAATGAATTAAGCAACTCCATTGAGCATTTTGGAATCATCATGTAATATTAAGAAAGGTAGTTTCTAGACAGTTTAGAGATTTTAATGCTGATTTTTTAGTCAGTGGGACATATTTCAATATATCGACCATTAACTTGCTAAACATGTGTTTATGGCCATTTGAGGGCTTAAAGGAATTAATTATGCACCTCAATGAGTATTTTGGAATACTCATATAAAATCAAGCAAGCAGGGTGCCTTCCATTTTTTTTTGAGATACTGAGTACTGTTTCTGAGCCAGGATTGGGATTTCACTTTATCCACTATTACCTTATTACAAAATGTACTTGGGCCACTCGAGGGATCAAAACAATGAATTAAGGAACTCTATTGACCATTTAGATCATCACACACCAATAAGAAAGGAAGGTGGTTTCTAGACATTTTAGAGATTTTAAGGCTAATTTTCTTGTCATTAGGACATATTTCAAGCAATCTACCATTAACTAGCTAAACATGCTTTTATGGTAATTCGAGGGAAAGGGTAGCTTCCACACTTTTTCGAGATACTGAGCATACTTTCTGAGCCAGGATCCAGATTTCACTCTATCGACAATTGCCTTGCTACAAAGCTCTTGGGATAATTGAGGAATCAAACGAATGAATTAAGTAACTCCATTGAGCATTTTAGAATTATCATGTAACATTAATCAAGGAAGGTGGTCTCTGGATAGTTTAGAGATTTTAATGCTGATTTGTTAGTTAGTGGGACATATTTCAATCAAGAGACCATTAATTAGCTAAACATGCTTTTATGGCCATACGAGGGATTAAATGAATGAATTATGCACATGGATGAGAATTTTGGAATCCGCATGTAAAATAAAGCTAGCAGAGTGGTTTCCACGATTTTTAGAGATATAGAGCATACTTATTGAGCTAGGACCGGGACTTCACTCTATCAATTATTGCCTTGCTAAAAATGCCCTTGGGCCAACCGAGGGATCCAAACAATGAATTAAGCAACTCTATTGACCATTTAGATCATCACATCACATTAAGCAAGGAAGGTGGTTTCTAGACATTTAAGAGATTTTAGAGCTAATTTTTTAGTCAGTAGGACATATTTCAGTCGATCGACCATTAACTTGCTAAACATGGGTTTATGGCCATTCGATGGACTAAGGTAATGAATTATGCACCTTAATAAGCATTTTGGAATCCTATTGTAAAATCAATCAAGTAGGGTGGCTTCCACACTTTTTTGAGATACTGAGCATACTTTATGGGCCAAGATCTGAATTTCACTCTATTGACAATTGCCTTGCTAAAAAATTACTTGGGATAATCTAGGGATCAAACGAATAAATTAAGCAACTCCATTGAGCATTTTGGAATCTTCATATCACATGTGATAAACCCATATCTGTTGTAATTTTTAGTATATTTTAAGTGAGTTTTATTATTGATTTTATCCTCATTTACCAATATAATGAGCAATTAATTAATGTGGAATAAGTGGAAATTAATTAATTTGATTTTAGTGATTATTTAGATAAATAATCTAATAAATTTCCATTATGCAGTGACCAATCAGCATATTAGATCAATTGCAACTGGACAAGAAATTAGACATGTGATGTATTGAAGAAGCTGAAAACAAATTTAAGCACATGGCTAATAGGAGCAAGTGGGCTATAGTTTGAATACACATGGTAACATAATCACATGCTGAAATGAGCGCTAATAGAAGCAAGTGGACCAACAGATGGCTAAAAACCATGTGCTAGCATTGAAGGAGAAATTAGATCATGCATGACAAACATATAAATACTTTGAACTGAATCACTCACACCAGCATCACATCATTTTAGATTTGACAGCACATGTACAGTATAACATAATGCAAGTTGGTGATTCACACATGTTCTGTAACAAATTCATGCAGCTGCTATTGAATCCATTCACTCTACACTCTTCTATATATCACCACTGAACAGGGGGACTTGACACACACTACCACTCTAATCCCACTACATAACATACTCATTCATCCATCTACTGTCCACACCACCTTCTATTCCAGAATCATGCCTAGGAGTTGACACACATAACACACTGGATAGGCTCTGATCTCATTCCATTCCATAATCAATTCTACTCCATTCCATTCCACCTTCACGCCATCCTTCTGTAACATCCTTACTTTTGTACATCTTGGGGACCATTCAGTAGCATTTGGAACCACTTACAAGACCTTGGAAGTCCATTAGCCAAATTTGGAATTTTACTCTTTCTCGGGTTACTCTTCATATGGTATTCCAGATTACACAATGAACTTTGAAAAATCATAATTAATTCTATAAAACTTTAAATCAAGTGGTTCAAAAAGCTACATGAAGATAACATCTTGAAATTTAAGGGAAAAATAATTTTCAGACCAAATAGTTAACTAATTAATACATTTTATTCGTTAAAATTTACTGTTCATTTGGTCAAAAACTCTAGAAACAGATTCTGGTCCCTTATTTTGGAAATTCATTTCTCTTGATATACACATCCAATTGAAACATTCTACCTATAAATTTAAATCTCCGGATGTGTACTACATGCTCATAAAATTTCATGAATTAATTCCTTCATTTGCTAGGTCAAACTGAAGCCACAACAAAATTGCTTTAGGACCTACGTTTTTAGCATTTCATTTTCCTTCCTTTTACTTTCAATAATCGTTTAAGCATACATAAGCTATCAAATAAACTTCTTAATATTCATATACATCATGTACATATACCATAAGTATTTCAAATAGTTTCATCACATAAATAGATACTTTACATGGCTTTGACATACATGGAAAGTGCATAGCATATTCTAACATCTTAAATACTTCACTTTTCTTCTTCCATGCTTTAGCTCTTCTCCATGCATACATTATCCATCATGCTTGACCTAAATTGGTTGGTTATGGGAGAGTGAGATTCTAGAGAATCTCAGTAGCAAACATTACCACTTAAATATGCAAGATAGATGCTAATGCATGATATGTAAGTTCATTAAACTTTCTTCAATTAGTGACATGCTATCATGCTATAAACTTTTGCATAAAGTGCATGGCCATGGAAAACATATGATTAACAATACATTCAACATCATTTATCATGCCACAACATCATTCAAACATCATGTACATGTCAACACATAAGCATACCACATCAAGCACATAAAGAGGTAAGTTCACTACCTTGCACTTAAGCTTTCCTCTTGATCTTTAGCACTTTCTCCCTAGCTTTCCAACCATGAAGCCTTTATGTCCATCACTTCCCAACATCTTCTTGGATGTTTCATGGTCCTAAATATATTCATATTCATCACATAACTCATTAGGACTCATGAACTCCAACCATGTTCAAGACTAACTTGGTTACACTCTTTATTGACATAACTTTCTCTAATCTTCACTAATCCACTTGGCTCTTGAACCAATTGATGTCTTGACTTTACCCTACACAATTTCATCTTTTGAAACCATTTATGAGCTTAGAATCATGAAATTCCAGCTCCTTCATGGCCTGCTATACAGAACTGAACATAAGCATACAATTCTTTCAAAAATTCTCATTTTGATTCTAATGCTTCCCATACGTGTTTCTCCACTTTACCCCACACAACTTTTTATTTTAAAACCAGTGGAACCATCAAAATCATGAAATTCCAATCACTGTTCATGCAAGTAAACAGTAACCATAAGGAATCTCAAAGACTACAACCTTGAGATTTTAATGTTTCCAAGGTTCAAAACCTTTCCAATCCTATACAAAATCATCATATAAACTCAATGGAAGCATTAAATCATTGAAATACCATTTCCTTCCCTCATGAACAGTGCATACCGAACAGGGCACACCATGGCAAAGTCAAGAATATCAACTTGATTCAATAACCAATCACTTAACTAGCTTGTTTAAGCTTCAATCATAAGTTTCTAATTTTAATTTCTTCTTTCCCCTTTCATCTATGGATTTTGGGCAACACCTACCCTTATAGAAAACTCAACTTTTCCCCATGAAAACCCTAAGTTCAAGGTCCCAAGTCAAAGGAAAATAAGATAGGAGAGATTGCTTACCTTTAATCTCTAACTTGCTTGAACTTTGGTACCTTGAATCTTCTTTGTCTTGGCTTGAGTTTTCATTTTGCAAGAGTTTCCCCAAGAGTTGAGAAGCCACGGTTTGTATGCAGATTTGAGGGGGTATTTATAGAAAAATCTTGGTGGAAATCAATGGCCAAGATTGATTTGGGTACTATTTGATCCAAGGGCTCATATTTAATCTTAGATTTTACTTTTTCATAAAGCAAATTATGACATCATCATGACATCACAAGGGACACCTCAAGGGACAATTCATGGGCTTATGTGGAGAAATTATCATGGTAGGAAGCTTCTGGAAAAATTTCAGTCCAATCCGGTACCGATCAGAGCAGTTTCACAGCAATTGGACTGTTTTCTGTTCCTAATTTTTTATAACATACCAGGATATGTATTCTGTCATGGAAATCAATTTTTAGGCTTCTCACACCATTGACATACTTGTACTAAGCCACAACTTAATTACAGATCCCTTGGGAAATGACCAAAATACCCTTGGTGTCATTTCTTGCATTATATTGACCCTAAGGGCATAGTTGTCATTTCACCCCTCTTTGCACTGCTTCAGGGTATATAGTAGCTCAACTAATCATATTTATACCATGTAACACATTTTTAGGCTGTCCCAAATGACCAAAATACCCTTCATCCATCTCTGGTATAATCTGGGCATCTAGGGGCATTTTCGTAGTTTCATACCTTTTCTGGACTACTCTGGACCCTGGCCCACATAACTGTCTCAATACTTTATTGGGCTCATGATGGCGCCATTTGGGCCTTAATATGGGCTCATTGCCTTTATTACCTTTATGGACTAATTCACCTGACAACTCTCCTGATTCTATTTATTGGGTATTTTATTTCACTATAAAATCCTATAAGGATTCTACAGGATTCTTTTTCTGACTCTGTCAATTTCATAAATTCTTACATTAAATATGGGAATTTTCTGTAAAGTTTCATTTGATTCTGATGTCTGAAAAATACTGTAATAATTCTCCTGACTTCAAAAATTTATATCAATTAATTGGTACCTCAAATCAAAATTCTGTATTGCGTTAAACTGACCAGAATAATTTTGTCTATCTACTAGTAAAATTTGGGTCTAATCTAATTCTGGACATTTTTGGCCTGTTTCGGCTCAACTTTCTCATATTTAAATTTAGGTCTCTAAACTTTTGAATAATTGCATTTTGGCCCCTGAACTTTTAGCTATTTGCATTTAAGTCCCTTAGCTTTTAAAAATTACACTTAAGGGCCCAACTTTTGTTTCTACTTGCACTTTTTTGCCTTTAACCTTTTCTACTTTTCATTTTAGCCCTTCTCTTCCTTAAAGAATCATCTAACCCTTATTATTTCTTCTGATATTCGTCATAATCCTTTCCAAGCCTCTTTTCATTATCAGTATTATACCGATAGGGAAAAATTAGGATATGACACCTTCCATTCTTCTTCTTTTCCATTTCTATTCTATAACTTTCCTCTATTCTAGACAATAGAACTAGAGGAAAGTGCAGCTGTCATCTTCATCTTCTTCTTCCGCATTCATCATGACTACTGCTATATTTTCTGTTACTGATAAAGTTCTGATGGCAATGCAAGGCTAAGCTATGTACTCTCTTAGAGATAATAATGAACCTGAATCCTTGACTTGAACAGGGAGTTCATTGTGTCTTTAATCCAAAATTGATTATATCGAGTTAATATAGTTATTTATAGTTTGTTGATGTAATTAGAGTTAGTAGATGACAAAGAAGTAGAGAACCGAGTTAGATTTTTTATTTATATATTAGTGATGCTTTGATTGATTTTTATCCTTGGACTGAGTTGGACAAGGCTATAATTAATTAGAGTAATCATAAATAGAGTACAGTTGTATATGTTAATTCATCTTCTTCTATCTTTGAGTTGAATGATTCATAATCTCTTTTAATGTTTGTGAGTTATAGCTTTGATTGAGATTTAGCTAGCGAGTTATTAGCTAACATATTCTAATTCAGCTGATTAACTTCTCATATTCTGTGGATAATGAAGGTAAGGTAATCTCCAAGGGAACACACTTGTCATTCATTCATCTCATCATCATAAACACTTAAAAGCATAAATAATAGCATAGGATCTACTTTCAAAAGTTAGATAAAATCTCCTCAAACACCATCTCTTTAACTTGTTAATTTATGTCTCATTAGATTAATTAGGTATCTTAACATCCATCTAGACTCCTTGTGAATCGACCTAGCTTAGCCTCTACTTACTATTGGTAAGCTTAGTTTTGTTTGATAATTAGAACGACAATTATCAAAATGGCGTCGTTGCAAGGGAGCCTTACTTGTTAAGGTTTCCTAAGCAATCTCCTGGGCCTAGAAATCATAAAAAGTAGATAGGTGTTTCAGTTTTTCTGCATATTTAGTATTTTGTCTTTTCGAGTCACGACCAGTTGCCTTTCTAGTCACGACCAAAGTGCTTAAAATTGATTTCTAAGCATCTATGTGAACTTTAGTTGTGACCAGAAGCACATTTGGTCCCAACTAAAAATTTGTTTTCAAGTCATTTTGCTCTTTGTTGCTTTTAGTCACAACTAAACTACCCTGTGGTCACAACTAAAAATATTTTTCATCCAGTTTTCTTCTCTGTGATTTCTAATCGCAACTAGTTTGACACTTAGCCATGACTAAAAATTAGTGTTTCAATCAGATTTACTCTGTGATTTTTAGTCATGACCTGAGTGACAATTGGTCGCAACTAGAAACTGAAGATTTTATGCATTTACTCTCTGTGACTGACGGTCATGACCTGAAGTTCATTTTGTCATGATCTCTATTCTTTGTGCTTATTAGTCATGACCTAACTATTTTGGACTACGATTATTTGATCTAAATTTCTGGAATTGCCACAACTATGATATATTTAATCCCCTGCATCATTATTGAGTGTGATTTGCATGAACAGAAGCTCTAAATTATTTCCTTTGGACATAGAAATCAATAGAACACTTAGGCAAATTAAGAAGGCCAAAATCTTAAATCAAGCTAGTGTTGTATATGTGGCTGAGCTTAGTTCTTCTGGTGAATCTATTGTAGCTAAAATTGATTGTGCATCTGGTGCTATATTAGATAATCATTTTGTCATGGAGCATATTAATGGAGGAGAAGCTTATACTCATAATTAGAATATTCAAAATGAGCAATATGGAGAGAATAGCATGAATAATAGAAGAGCCCGTAGGAGCATAAAAGAACTCACTTTATCTAATGCAAACTTTGATCATTCGCTTGTCTTGCCTTGGATGTTAACTTTGAGTTGAAAGGTCCTTTTATTAAGTAACTTACTAAAACTTTATGGATTGGCAGGTGAGGATCCTTTCAAGCATTTGAAGACCATGCAGTGGGCTTGTTCATCCATAAAACCTGTAGATGCTAACATGGATACTGTGCAGAGACAAGTATTCCATTTTACAATTGAAGGAAAGGCAAAGGAATGGTTTTATATGCTGCCACATTATACACCTCAAACCTTAGACTCTTGGAGTAACTTGAGGACTACTTTCTTAGAGAGATACTTCCCTACTTCAAATACTGCTACATTGTGGAAGGAGATTTTTGCTGTCAAACAGTATAATCAAGAGTTTTTTCATGAGTTTTGGGGAAGCTTTTAAGAGCTGCTAGCTAGATGTCCATACTTTCATATTCCTTGTGAGAATTTGGTGCTGTATTTTCATTTAGGATTGAGTTATACATGCATAAAGAATTTGGATATAGCTGCTAGAGGTTCTATTGATAATTTAACTCTAGATGAAACATGGAACCTGATTGAGAAGATAGCAAGCAATGACCAGCAGTATGGGGGCAATAATTCTAGGCAAGTCCATGAAGTTTCTGTAGGGCCTTCTCAAGATTACAATAGCTTGTCTTTTCAAAATACTATCATAAATGCTCAGATTAATAATCTAGCTGCTCAACTAAGTAATTCACATGTTTAAAGGTCATATTCTCAAGCTCTTGTTACTCTTAGTTGTCACCTTTGTTATTCTCCTATGCACACTACTGTCAATTGTCCTACACACTGTGCATATGTATCAGCCATCTATCAAGGTAAACCAAACCAATATCCACAAAGGAATCCATACTCTAACACATATAATGAAGGATGGAGATATCATCCTAATCTTAGATGGAGGGATAGAGGTGGAGACAAGAATTATGGGCATAACAGATTCAACAACGATAAACAAATGACTTAATCTTCTAGATATATAGAAGCCCCTTCTGCTGTAAAAGATGATAGAATATCTGAGATAATAAAGAGCATTAATATGATGAATTCAAATATAAACTCTATCAACACAAATTTCTGCTCTAACGTCAAGGACTTGAGATCTACTATGGAGAACAATCAAACAATGACAGAGTCCATGTTTGCTGCCTTGGATAATAAGATAGAATAGTGGGAAACAAAAACTACAAACATGAATGGCTATGTATCACAACTAGCCAATTCAATAAGTGATGTTCATGCAAGGATTAGTGAAACTCTACCTTCAAATATTATTGTTAACCCTAAATATGTGAATGTTATCAGTTTAATAGATGAAGAACAAGTTGGGGATCAAGTTACAATTGTTAAAGGTAAAGAGTAATATGAGGTAGACACTGATTCCAACGATAGCATTGAGAAGCCTAAAAATACAAAAGAAGCACAACCACTTGGAAGGAAAAGGTTATAGAGGGTTAAATCAATTCTGCCCCAGATTTTGAAGATTGTGGAAGCTTAATAGCAAGGAAACTTCGTTACCTAAAGCTATGAATTCTGGCTTAAGGAATCTTAGAGTAGACATAACTAATGAAACATAACCATAACTAAATTTAGAGCTCAAACAACAAGAAACAACCTTTGGTGTAGCAGAGAAAAAGGTGTATATTAAGAAATTACCTATTCCAAGGGAATTCATGAGCAGCAAGAAGAAAGCCTTAGAGGAGCAGAACAAGGAAGTGATTAATCCTTTCAGCAATATTGAAGTGAATGTGCCTGTGCTGGAGAGAATTTAAAGATTGTCAGAATATGCAAAAAGTTTATAGGACAGTTGTACACAAAAGGAAAGACATAAACCTAATGAATTGGTAAAAGTAGGACCTAAAGCTTCTGCACTCTTCAACTCTCAACTTCCAGTGAAGTGTAAAGATCCAGCTATATTTTCTATTCCTTGTACAATTTGGCAAGATAACTATTCCAAAAGCATTACTAGATTTAGGTGCTGCTATTAATGTTATGCCAAGTTCCATTTATCATACCTTAGGAGTAAATCTGATCAAACCATCTAGTGTGTTAGCTCAATTGGCTGATAAGAGAATTATAAATCTTAAGGGAATTTTAGAAGACATTTTAGTTCAAGTTAAGGAACTTATTTTTCCTATGGGCTTTTATATTTTGGATATGTCAAATAAATCTCTTGGTGATATCTTTCTTATTCTAGGAAGGCCATTCTTGAAGATAACTAACACTATGATTTGCATGAAAGATGGAATTTTGTGGGCATATAATCCAGTTTAATATATATATACACCCACATAAGTATCATTCTCTCCTAAGATTTAACATGATTGGTGCATCACTTGGAAATGAGTGTGATAAAATTCATGAGCTTGTAAATGATGATGAAGTTGAAGAATCTTCCATTTCTAACTCTTCCACTAATTTATCTACTTTTTATTCATCTAATGGTGATGTGTTATGCATTAATTCTAAAGTCGATGGCTAGCTTACCACTATGGGTGATTTTTCTTCATCTACATCTAAGATTTTTTCTATTGGAACTAACCTCATAGTTTCAAGTGATGACCAATATCCAGGAAGGTTTGTAACAGATTTAACAAAATTGCAGGACAAGGATTATGTAGTGTCACATCCTTACTTTTAACCTCAATTATACTCCATTAGAAGTGATTTTTAACCAATAAACTGATTTTGTGTGGACAAGAGAACCTCAATTTCATATTTTTCCTCAAAGATTTATGAAAAAGCTTTCATTAGAAATTTGAACCACATTATTTCAATTAATTATGAATTTTCAAAGTAGGGTACATGTTCTGAAATTACCAAATGAACAGTAAAGTGAATAGTACCCGAGAGCAAATCTTTTGGAAATGGATGTTTTTAAAGTAAATGATCATGTAATTGGTTCCAATAACTTCTAATGGAGTATAATTGAGGTTAAAAGTAAGGATGTGACATGTAGCATACTTTAAAAGAAAAGAAGTTAGAACCTCTGAACTATGGAGTTTTTAATTTAATAATTATATCTTGCAATCTAATCCTATTCATGAGAAGTTCAACTTGGAATTATTAGATATTTTAGGTCTGTAACAATTGAAGGATATTGTCCAACATCAACAGAATTTTATTGCAGGGACAAAGATGGATAATACAACAGTTATATCATCAAGACCATTCCCACTATCTGTTGGATATGCCTATATTCCACTAGCTATGGATTATCTCTTAAGATGGATAAAGCAGATGGTACAACATTCCATATTAATGACCAATTATTCAAGTTGTACAAAGAGAACTTCAAACCCCCATGATACTTAGGTTGTCTCCTTCCTTGTTTCCCTACTTACAATAATCTGGTTTACACTATTTTACTTATATACTTGAACTGATATTTGTGATTAAGTGTAGGGGAGGGGACCAAGTCAGTAGGGGTAGATAAAAATTAATAAGTTCATCTTAGATTCTGATTCAACTTTGTCCTCTTGATTATTTTAGCCTTTGCATGTGTTTCACTACTTCTTCACATTGAGGCCAATGTAAAAATTAAGTGTGGGGGAGTAGTTTGTGAAATGGGGTAAAGAAAATCAGATAATTGCTATGATTCTGTGTTTGGTTGTGACCTTGAGATGTTCTTGTCATGACTAATATATACAAAAATGTCAATTTTCTTCTCTGTGAATGTTAGTCGTGACCAATGAACATGTATGTTACGACCAGTAATTCTTACTTTTTGATGATGACCTGTCTGTGATGTTTTAGTCGTGATTTGTGCTTATCTTTGTTGTGATTGTAACTCTATGAATTTTGGTCATGAGTGGATAGACGCCTGGTCTTGACCTGAGCTTGTGTGTTTATCAGGATTACTCTTTGTGATCATGTGACTCGACCAGTGTATATGTTAGTAATGACCAATATTCCCTATTTTTTGAAAATTTCCTCTCTGTGAAATATAGTGGCGACTTGAAGTCCTTTTTGTCATAACTAAAATCGATCCTCAGTTAAAAATTTCTTCTGATTCATTTGATTGTTGCGTGGTCTAATTGAATTTACTGACATAGATTTAAAATTGAATTTTGAACACATATTTTTTAACATTGGCAAGCTTGATGAAGTATTAGTTGCTTGTTTCATTGATTGATTACTGGAAATTGTGCAGCATAAATGATTAATCTCATGTATTTAGTTAATATTCATGCAATCTTGTTATTGTGAGTATATTAGGGTGAGTAAGCCAAATGGAAGGAATTTGAGCCTCTAACAGATACTCATTACATTGTGTGACCCCATCTAGTTTGGTAACTTTGCAGAACTTGTCTCAATCATTGATTCAAAACCACATGAGCTTCTTGGAATTGTGGAAATGATGAGGGCATTTCTTTCTAAACCTTCTTTACCAAATAGTAGCAACATAAAAATTAAATCCTTTGCTTACCCCCTTTGAGACCTTCACTTTGTTTTAAAATTTCATCCTTGGTTAATGAATGTTGTACAGGATTTTGGCTACTATAGTTAGTCTTAACTGTGAAATAACTGATAAATTGCACAACTTGTTGGATATCTAAATTTCAATATATGTGCTATCTTGTTCAATAGTGAAAGAAAATAAAAGCAAAAAGAAACAGTATAGAAAAGAGAGAAAAAGGAAGAAAGAAAGAAGAGACAAACAAGATAAAGAGATGTGATATTCAACTTGTATGAAAGGAAAATATTTGGTGACTTGTGATACTTTCTGCAGTTGCAAGTTCCAATTATGAACAAGTGTTGAAATAGCTTAAAGAAGTCAGATCATGTGTAGTATTTCATTAATCATTGACATGCATTTCCATTTCATCACTTAGCCTTTCTAACATTACAACCTAATAGAGACCCTTTGATTCACAACCCTTGTGGCATGCATTGGTGGAGACATAGAATGGTTACAAGTCTATGGGAAGCCTAAGTTAGATGGTTAAGTGAAATTACCTTGAGAAGAGAATGAATGAGACACTACCCCTTGTGAGAAAATCTCACCTTGATGCTTATTATAATTTAATTGCATGAGTTATATTCTTTGATTGATGTGAGATTAGTTTATACTGCTGCCAATTGAAGGAAAAAGATTGATGACTACAAGTGCTTATGTTGAATCTGTTTTGCCAAATTTGCTGAACATGAGTGTTTGAATTTCAATTTTGATCCATAATTTTGCTCGGAGTGTAAAAGCTAAGCGTGGGGGAGTTGATAAACCTTTATTTGTAGTGATTTTTAGTATATTTTAAGTGAGTTTTATTATTAATTTTATCCCCATTTACCAATATGATGAGCAATTAATTAATATGGAACAAGTGGAAATTAATTGATTTGATTTTAGTGATTATTTGGATAAATAATCTATTAAATTTCTATTATGCAATGACCAATCAGCAGATTAGATCAATTGACAGCTGGATAGGAAATTAGACATGTGTAGTATTGAAGAAGCTAAAAACATATTTAAGCACATGGCTAATAGGAGCAAGTGGGCCGCAGTTTGAATGTATATGCAAATAGAATCACATGCTAAAATGAGTTGCTAATGTAAGCAAGTGGACCAACAGCTGGCTGGAAAACATGTGCTAGCATTGAAGGAGAAATTATATCACACATGACACACATACAGATGCTCTAAACTGAATCACTCACACCAGCAGCACATCATTTCAGATTTGACAGCACATGTGCAGCACAACAGAATGCAAGTTGGTGATTCACACATGTTCTGCAATAGATTCATGTAGCTACCATTGAATCCATTCACTCCAAACTCTTCTATATATCACCACTGAACAAGGGGACTTGATTCACACTGACACTCTGATCCCACTATAACATAAAGTAACGAAGGTGGGTTTCAGATAGTTTAGAGATTTTATCGCTATATTTTTTTCAGTAGGATATATTTCAATCTATTGACCATTAATTTGCTAAACATGCTTTTATGGCCATACGAGGCATCAAACGAATGAATTATGCACATCGATGACCATTTTAGAATTCTCATGCAAAATCAAGCAAGTAGAGTGTCTTCCTTACTTTTTTGAGATACTGAGCATACTTTTTGAGCTAGCATCAGGATTTCACTCTATCAATTATTGTGTTGCTAAATAGCCCTTGGGCCAATTGAGGGATTAAAATAATGAATTCAGCAACTTCATTGACCATTTAGATCATCACATCACATTAAGCAAGAAAGGTGGTTTCTAGACATTTAGAGATTTTAAGGCGACTTGTTTTCTCAGTAGAACATATTTCAATCTATCGACCATTAACTTGCTAAACATGTATTTATGGCCATTCGAGGGCTCAACAGAATTAGGATTTTGGAATCCTGCTGTAAAATCCAGCAAGCAGGCTAGCTTTCACACTTTTTTGAGATATTGTGCATCATTTCTGAGCCCAAGATAGGGATTTCACTCTATCAAATATTGCCTTGCTAAAAACGTACTTGGGCCAATTGAGGGATTAAAATAATGAATTAACCAACCAACTCTATTTACCATTTAGATCGTCACATCACATTAAGCAAGGAAGGTAGTTTCCAGACATTTTAGAGATTTTAAGGTTAATTATTTTGTTAGTGGGACATATTTTAATATATCGACTTTTAGCATGCTAAACATACGTTTATGGCCATTTTAGTCTTCAAAATAATTAATTATCCACCTCGATGAGCATATTGGAATCCTCGTGTAAAATCAAGCCAATAAGGTGGGTTCCACACTTTTTTGAGATATCGAACATACTTTCTGATCTAGGATTAGAATTCTACTCTCTCGACTATTGCCTTTCCAAAAATGCGCATAGGCCAATCTAGGATCAAAACAGTGAATTAAGATTATTATGTAACATTAAGCAAGGAAGGTAGTTTCTAGACATTTTAGAGATTTTAAGGCTAATTTTTTAGTAAGTGGGACATATTTCAGTCGATCGACCATGAACTTGCTAAACATGGGTTTATGACAATTCGAGGGATCAAACTAATGAATTATGCACCTCGATGAGCATATTGGAATCCTCTTGTAAAATCAAGCAAGTAGGGTGGTATCCACACTATTTTGAGATACTGAGTATACTTTATGAGCCAAGATCCAGATTTCACTCTATTGACAATTACCTTGCTAAAAAAGCACTTGTGGTAATTGAGGGATCAAATGATTTTTAGTGTGCTTAAAGAGAGTTTTGTTATTAATTTTATCCCTATTTACCAATATAATGAGCAATTAATTAAGAAAATTAAATTGGAATAGTTGGAATTAATTGATATGATTTCAGTGATTAATTGCATAAATAATATGTTTCTTTTAATTTCCCATTTTAAGAAAATGCTCATTAATTACAAAGACAGCTTGTTGTTGTGAGAATGAAACAAATTATTATAATTGACAACTGGACACATGGATATTTAAGCATGTGCTAGAATTAAGGAGCTGAAATAGAAGCAAGTGGGGATCACACAAGTGCTGCAACATAAATCACATGGAGGGGAATGCTAACAAATTCATGCCTATGCTGTCATACAGATGACACACCTTGTATCACACATTCATTCCAACTGCTATTGACTCCATACACACTCATTCCACATTTATATATAACACACACATCAGATTCAAAGGGGGATCTCACACCATTGAACAAAGACCATCATTCACACACATATGTAACTCTATCTCTGAATATAATAAAGGATGGAGAGATCATCCTAATTTCAAATGGAGGGATGGAGGTAGAGATAGGAATTTTGGGCAGAACATATTCAACAATGATAGACAAGTGGATGAATCTTCTAGAGCTATAGAATTATCTACTGCTGTAAAAGATGATCGTATATCTGAGATAATAAAGAGCATTACTGTGATAACTGCAAATATAAACTCCATAAACACAACTTTTAGCTCTAACTTCAAGGACCTGAGATCTACTATAGAGAACAACTTAGCAATGATAGATTCTAAATTTTCTACCTTAGAGAGTAAAATAGAATAGTAGGAAACAAAATCTTCTAACATGAATAGCTATGTATAACAGCTAGTCAATTCAATAAGTGATGTTCAGGCAAGAATCAGTGAATCTACCTTCGAATATAGTTGTTAACCCAAATTTGTGAATGCTATAAGTTTGATAAGTGAAGAGCAAGTTGGGGAATAAGTTACAGATGCTAAAAGTGAATAGGAAAATGAGGTAGACATTAATTCCAGCAGTCTAATGTAAATATAATTGAGAAGTATGAAAGTAAGAAAGAAGGACAACTCCTTGGGGAGAAAAAGGTTACAAAAAGTCAAATTGATTCTGCACAAGATTCAGAAGGTTGTGGACAGCCAAACAGTAAGGAAACAAGCTACTTGAGGCTATGGATCCTAATTTAAGAAATCCTAGAGTAGACAAAATTGAAGAAACACAAAATTGAAAGATGGAATTATTAAAATGAAATTTAGTGGGCACATAATTTAGTTTAACATATATAGACACCCATATAAAGATTATTCTCTCTCTGGACTTAACATGATTGATGCATCACTTAAAAATAAGTGTGAGGATTATTCTTCCTCTACTATTTCTTTTGTCATAATTAACCCCACTGTTTCAAGTTATGAACAACTTCTAGAATTGTCTATGGAAAATTTAATAGAGTTGTAGGATAAGGGTAATCAGCAGACTTTGTGAGACAAGGAGCTAGAATATCTGAACTAGGGAGTTTTCAATGCAATAATTATAATATCCTGCATTCTAACCCTATTAATGAGGGCTTCAACTTGGAATTTTTAGACATTTCAGGGCTACAAAATTTGAAGGATATTATCCAACATCAACAGAATTTCATGGCAAGAACAAACCTATATAATACAACAGTTACATCAACAAGACCATTTCCATTATCTGTTGGCTATGCCTATATTTTGCTAGCTATGGATTATCTCTTAAGATGAGTAGAGGCTATACCAATAAGACAAGATAAATCATATGGTACAGCATTTTAGATTAATGGCTACTTATTGAAGCTGTACAAAGAGAATATCAAACCCCTATGATACTCAGGTTGTCTCCTTCCTTATTTTCCCACTTATAATAGTATATTCTACATAGTTTACTTACATAATTGAGCTCTTAATTGTTGATTAAGTGTGGGTGTCATATCCTAATTTTTAGATATAGAAGTCCAATATGTAGCCTGAAAGAGGTAGGCTACTAGGCCCTGTTGAGCAGAAGTCCTAGAAGTATACATACAATGTTCAAGGACTAAACAACAAGTAAGTGAAAGATGAGGGACTAAATTGTAAAAAATGAAAGTCCCTAGGGGTATAATAGTCATTTTAAAAAAAAGAGAGGGACTAAACTGAAAAGTCTAAAAGTCCCAAAGCCAAAAATGAAAGTAGATATAAGTTATGGGCCATTAAGTGTAATTATGAAAAGTTGAGGGACTAAAGTGTAATTTCCAAAAGTTTCCAAGGGCAAAATTATAATTATAGAAAGTTTAGCCAGAAAAGGCTTAGAACTGCCCGGAAGTATTTCAGTCCTAAAAATCAGTAGATAGAGAAAATTATGCTAGTTAAGCCAGTAATACAGGAATTTTATTGAAGTTATAGATAGCTGATATTTATCTGATAGTCTACAAGTTATCTGAAATTTTTATCAAATCCTATGGGCCTCATATATAAATGAAAAGTTATAGGAAGGTGTGCCCTATGACGCCAGATGTCATGGATCTGACAGAACCCCAAAAGGAGTTCTGTATGAAAAGTTATTCACGTTTTAGTGAATTTTGACGGGAGTTTGTGGATGCCCAAGATCTGATTATGAAACTTAGCAGTAAGCAAGTTATGAATGAATAAGCTCAGATCATGTAACAGAGAGGCCTACGATGATGCCAAGTGAAGGCCAGGCCTATGATATCAGTTTATCAGTTAAAGAGGTCAGTGCTAGAAATATGCAGAAAAAGTACGAAATGACGAAAATGTCCTTATGTTATAAAATAATTAAATAATGAGTGAAGGGAATTTTGGTCATTTGATTAAGATTAGAAAATCAAGAAAGATTATCTGGATAGTTAACCAGGGTCAGGATATACTCTAGAAAGGTATGAAAAGACAATAATGCCCCTAAAATTATTCAAGGAAATAAAGAATAACCAAGGGCATTTTGGTAATTTTCTAAGTGATGTTTCTTATGAATCGAGCCACCAGAGTGCTTGAGCTTGATTAAAGGCCAAGATAGCATTCTAAAGGTCCAAAAATGTGGCCCAATGATTATGTTAGGCTTAAGTGGCATTAAAGTTACCAAGTTAAAGATAGAAATGAGGAAAGTGATCAGATAGAGCTTTAGACTCATCCAGAACCATGAGGTAGCATAAAAAGTATCCTCATGGGACCCATAAAGTGCCACATGGCATGAGTCTAGGGAAAGAAGAAAAAATTAAGGACACGTGGCATGACCTCAGCCGTTCATTCCGGGAAAGGACTATGGAATTCTCTAGAAATGTTTAGTCAGATGGTGAGGTGTCCTGAGGGCCCCACCATTGCACCACCTAAGCATGTGAGGTGTCCATGGATGATGTCATTTTTTATGAGTCATTGAGGATGATGATGTCATCATGATGATGCAGGCGAAGCTTCTTGAGAAAGCTAAGCGATTGGAGCCATTCATCGCGATTCGATCTGAGCCATCTATTCTGCTTCCCTCCACCTATAAATAACCCACCCCTCCCTCCATTCCATTCATGGCCAACAAGAGAAAAAGGAGAGAAAGAAGAGAGAAAAAGAGAAAGAGATAAAGAAAGAAAGGAAGAGAAAGAAAGGAAGGAAAAAAGAGTTCTGGCAGTGCTAGGAGCAATCTAAGGAGCTTAAGGACTTGGCAGGCTTCAAGTAAGGCAAGTAATTTATTCTAGTCCCTACTCTAATAAATTAGAGGATTGTTCTTATGAATTTAATAGTTAGAGTAGAGAATATCTCTGTTGACAAGGTTAGCCGTGGATAGAAAGAAAGTTAGGGGTTGTCAGATTAAGGGTATTGCTTCAAGTTAAGTATGAGTTAAGTAGAGGTATACTGATAGGATAATAATGAAAATATTGTTATGATATCTATAGGATCTGACCTATGAAAAGAAGGAACCTTAGAGGAAAGGCTACACTCCAGGTAGTAAACTTACCTACTTGTATGCTTATATTACTTGGAGGTTTTATGTGATGTTTACTTACCTTGATGATGTGAAGCATGTATAATTAAGTAATGCTTTGTTTCTTTTATGCTATAGACATATGTTATAATTAAGGAACATGGAAGCATGTATGTTATCATTATGTGAAACATCCTTACTTTTATACGTCTTAGGGACCATTAAGTAGCATTTAGAACCACTTACAAGACTTTAGAAGTCCATTAGCTAAATCTGGAATTTTTATCTTTCTTAAGTTACTGTTCATATGGCATTCCAGATTATGCGATAAAATTCAAAAATTCATAATTAATTATAGAAAAATTGACATGAAGTGGTTCAAAAATATACATGAAGATAACATCTTGAAATTTAAGAGAAAAATAATTTCCTGACCAAATACTTAGCCAATTAATACAGTTTATTCATCAAACATTATTGTTCATTTGGTCAAAAATTCTGAAAACAGATTCTGGTACCTCACTTTGGAAAATTAGTTCTCTTTGTACATACATCAAAATAAGGCGTTCTTGGTGTCAAATCGAAGCTTGACATGTTAACTAAATGTCTGTAAAATTTAATACATTTATCTCATCATTTACTATATTTCATTACATCATGATCATCACTACTTGCATTGGTCAAATAGTAACATTACATATAACAATTCTTCACATAACATTTATACTATCCAATCCCTAGCTTCTCTTCATGCTTTTTCAATCCTCTTTCATCATTAACAAACCTATGGGATTGGGATTACATGGAAGGGGATGAGATTTCTGGGGAAATCTCATAAGCAAATGGTACTAAACACTGCACACATTAATGTAAATACTTGTGCTTGCTTGTGAAAGTGTTAAGATTGTGTAATGTGCATGCTTCCATATAACATATGAAATACAATTGGCCAAAGTAATCACAGAAACAAAGCTTCATACATATGTACATATGCCACAAAATTTAACAAAGTCATAGCACAACCAAACATAACATTTAATGCATACAAGTTTAGGATAAGTTTACTACCTCATATACTTGACTCTCTTTCACTTTATCTTGTTTCTTTCTTCTCACTTCTATTGGATATGTGGCTGCCTCTTTCAGAGCATAAAAATCAATTCCTAACATTACAAAATCATTCATCCATCACAATCTAACTTCCTTGAGCATTAAACTCACTTTAACTAACATAACTTCCTCTTGAACATTGAGCTCATTTAACTACATTAACTTTCCTTAATATTAACTAATGGACCTGGCCTTTGAATCAATTGATGTCTTGACTTTATCCCACACAATTTCATATTTTGAATCCATTTATGAGCTTAAAATCATGAAATGCCAGCTCCTTCATGGCCTGCTGGACATAACCGAACACATGTACATAATTCCTTCAAAAATTCTCATTTTGATTATAATGCTTCTCATACTTTTTTCTCCACTTTATCCCACACAAATTTTCATTTTAAAACCATTGGAAGCATCAAAATCATGAAATTCCAATCACTGTTCATACGAGTGAACAGTATTAGAAAAGAATTTCAAAAACTACAATCTTGGAATTTCAATGCTTCCAAGGTTCAAAACATATCCAATCCTACACAAAATCATCATATAAATTCAATGGAAGCATTAAATCATTGAAATTCCATTTCCTTTCATCATGAACAGTGCAAACCAAACTGGTTCAACCATGGCAAAGTCAAGAAGATCAGCTTGATTCAACAACTAATCACTTAACTAGCATGTTTAAGCTTCAATCATAAATCTCTAACTTTAATTTCTTCTTTTCCCTTTCATCTAAGATTTTTTGAATGCACAAAACCTTAGAGAAAACTCAACTTTCCTCCATAAAAACCCTAAGTTCAAGCTCCCAAATCAAAGGAAAATAAACTTGGATATATTGCTTACCTTTAATCTCTAGCTTGGTTGAACTTTAGTACCTTGAATCTTCTTTGTCTTGGCTTGAGTTTTCATTTTGCAAGAGTTTCCCCAAAGGTTCTTGTGCTCACAGTTTGCTTCAGATTTGAGGGGGTATTTATAGAAAAATCTCAGGGAAAATCAATGGCCAAGATTACTTTGTGCACTATTTGATCTAATGGCTCACATTTAATCTTAGATTTGACTTTTTCAAAAAGAGAATTATGACATCATCCATGACATCATCAAGGGACAACTGGTCATATCCTAATTTTTAGGACTAGAAGCCTAGTATGAAGCCTGAAAAAGGAAGGCTACTAGACCCTATTGTGCAGGAGTCCCAGAAGTATACAGATGATGTTTAGGGACTAAACTGCAAGAAAGTGAAAATTCAGAGAAAATAGTGAAAGTCCCTGTGGGCATAATAGAAAAGTAAGAGATATTTCTTGGAACTGAGCCACCAGAGTGCTTAGGCTTGGTTAGAAACCCAAGATAGCAACTAAGAGCCCAAAAATGTAGGCCCAAGGATTATGGAGTTTAAGAGGCATTAAAATAATATTTTAGTTCTTTTCCATAAAGTAAGGTTACCATGTTAAGGACAGAACTGAGAAAAGTGATTAGATATGACTTTAGACCATGAGATGGCATGAAAGGTGTCCTCATGGGACCCACAAGGTGCCACATGGCATTATTACAGGAAAAGAAGAAAATTTAAGGACATATGTCATGAGATTAGAAAAAGGAGAAAAGTAAAAAGGACACGTGGTACAATCTCGGTCACTCATTCTAGGAAAAGGCTCTGGAATTCTCTAGAGAGGCTGAGTCAGCTGGTGAGGTATCCTAAGGGCCCCACTAATTGTACCACATACCCCCTGAGGTGTCCTTGGATGATGTCATAATGGTGAGTCATGGAGGAGGAGGATGTCATCGTGATGGTACAGGCGAAGCTTCTTAAGGAAGCTAAGCAATCTGGGCCATTCATCACGATTTGATCTGGACCATTCATTCCACCTACCTTCATTTATAAATACCCCACTCCCCTCCCATTCCATGCCACGGCCAAGCATGGCCAAAGAAGAGAAAGAAGAGAGAAAGAGAGGAGATAAAGAAAGGAAAGAAAGGAAGGAGTTCTGGCGGAGTTGGGAGCAGTCCAAGGAGCTTAGGGACTGGGCAAAGCTTAGGAATAAGGTAAGTAAGTTATCTAGTCCCTAATCTAATAAAGTAGAGGATTGCTCTTAGTGGTTAGAATAGATAAATATCTCTATTAATAAAGTTAGCTAAAGAGAGAAAGAAAGTTAGGGGAATGTCAGAGTTAGGATATTACCCCTAGTTTAGCATAAGTAAGTAGAGCTATACTGGATAATAATAAAGATATTATTATTCTATGTATAGGCTCTGACTGATAAAAAGAAGGGACCTTAGAGACAAGGCTAAGAGATGGAAGGAAAGGCTACACGCCAGGTAGTAGACTTACCTACTTGTATGCTTATATTGCTTAGATGTTTTATGTGATGGTTACTTACCTTGATGATGTGAGGCATGTATGATTAAGTAAAACTCTGTTTCTTTTCATGCTATGGTCATATGTTATAATTAAGTCACATGGAAGTATGTATGTTATCATTATCCAAGCATGATCATTAAGTACACACATAGTAACATCAAGCATATAGTTGCATACATTGTGTGGTTTTCGTTTGCTACTGAGATTTCCCTAGAAATCTCATCCCCTTCCATGTAATCCCAATCCCATAGGTTTAAGATGAGGAAAGATTGAAGAAGCATGAAGTGAAGCTAGGGATTAGATAGTGCAAATGTTGGGACCAAAGTGCTGGAATTAGGAAAAAATATAGGATAAATAGTAAACTTTAGACGTTGACTGGCATTGACCTGGTCAAGGCGTGGTCAACGAGTTATTTTTCCTGAAAGAGTATTAAGTTATCTTTGTGTAACAATTTGAACCACTTCATTTCGATTTTTGTTGAATTAGTTATGATTTTTTGAAGTCAAGTCACTCCACTAGAATTTACACAGAGAACAGTACTCGCTAAGAGTAAAATTCTAGATTGAGTAATTTGACTTCAATAGCCTTAAAAGTGGTTCCATATACTACCATTTGGTCCCTAAGATGTATGAAAATGAGGATATTTTATTTTGGTATTAGAGCAGAGGATTCTGGCTCAGAGCATAAGGTTCTGGTATAGAATCAAGAGGGCTCTAGTACAGAGAAAAAGATTCTGGCATAGAGCGTAAGATTCTATCATAGAACAGAAGGTTCTGGCTCAATGATGCTCTGGTGTAGTTAGAGATTTAAACCAAGAGGTTCTCCCCTAGTAGAAAATATGGGGATGGTATTTACTACTTAGAGACAGTGACACCCAGATAGATAGAATAGTACCCTATAACTTACAGCTTTACGGGGTAATCTTCAAGGAAGTAGTTAGTCTTAGTCAGCCATTACCGTTGAGGTCTCATGTTTCTTAGCACGATATGTCTAGACTAAGTAGGATAACATCTAGGGAGCAGTTTTCTCTATGGATAGAGACAGAAACTAACTAGTCCCAAGTTAAGGGAAGCTGCTAAATGTTACAGTGGCGATAATAATAAAGGTACCAACCTGGTTGCAGTTAATCAACTAGAGGATTGGTACAAAGCATAATCAAGCCATATAGTATAAAGTAAGGAGATATAAAAGATTAGTTTAAGACAATGTTCAGAACTAGATCCTCTATGTGAGTAGATATACATTATGAAAGAATTTGTTCAGCTAGTGTTTCCTAAACAAAAGAATCAATAGTTAGATATAAGATGATTAATAGATAGAAAGCTAATGTTCCTGAGACAGAGGAACTACAGTCTAGTCTAGAGTAGAATGAGACTGATAGAAAGAAAGAGTTAAGAGATAGTTGAGAGTTTAATGACTAAGAAGTTAGCTCACGGATTGAATTCTGTGTTACAAAGAAAGAAGTTTATAATGTTTAAAGAGAGAAAGGTAACCACAGTTTCAAAGATAAAGTGACTCCCCTATTCCCTATGTAAGAAAGGGTAATAAAGGGTTGATTCTATACCCTATTAAGAGGGTAATATGGTAGCCTAAGTTAAATGAGTAATTATTTTAGGTTCCTAAATGAATGTTTAGAATCTGGCAGATGATGTGATAGAGGAAAGAATGTTCTAAAGTTTAGTTAATTGTTCAATTGCAGTGTACGTATGATGGATGGTTGAGCAAATTTATGTGATGATAATATGGCTTATGTTGCCATGAGTTATGGTAAATAGTTACATCTCCTTGCAGTTGTTATATAATGACACACATGTTAGAGTATGCTATGAATACTCCCCTTATGCAGTACATGCAAGGTAGAGTTTATGATGAGATAAGAAAGTTATGTTGCTCCCATACCATACGACATGCAATAAGAATGTACCCAGAATGGTATACAGTCTCAGTAAGTGGGACAGTTGTTATAGTATGATTGGGGTTACTCAGGTATTTCTATAGAATTATGAATATGGTACTCAGGGCCATTTCTTATGTTAAGGTTATAGCAAGTACCAAGAAGGTGGTAGTGTTATAACCCTATCAAAAGAAATGGTATACAGAAAGAGTAAAAGATAGTAGTAAAGAGATTATTTTCATATCACTCTTAAGATAAGGGTTGGATATAAAACAGATGGCTCTCAGATTGAGCTAGATTCAGATGAGTTCAGATCACTCTTCAGATAAGAGTTAGCTCTGATACATATTGCTCGCAGTTAGAGCATAGATTAAAATGAGAAGTTATGATAAGGCCATAGTAATAGAATGCAATGTGGTTAGACCATGATTGGTAAAACACAATAGAGTAAGAAAGATGAGAAGGAACTCCTGAGTAAGAGGGAAAATAAGTAAAGTCTTGGTAAATAATATGGGCTATTGAATGTATTTTAAAATTTTTATTGAGTTATCAACAAGTGGAAGCAGTTAACCTTATAACTTAGTCTGTTGGATGAGATCTTTCAGAGATGATGATACGGTATAACAGAAGCACAGAGGATTCTAGAGGGTCACAGTTAGATCCTAGCATGACTCAAGGGTTGTAGTTATATGCTAATAGCTTCAGAGTCGATGTTAGATTTTGAAGAGGCTTACAGTTGATCGTAATTAGATCCTGAGATCGCAGTTACACCTAGACTAAGGAAAGTAAGGAGCCATAAAGAAATGAGAATAGTACAGTATCTCTCTGGAAAGATGAGTACCAAAGACAGAGTTAAGGTAAGGAGCTTCATGAGTTGATTAACTCATCTAGAAAACTTATAGCCTATATTATATATACTAAACTTAGTTTACCCTTATGAAGATGGAGTCTAAGTTCAAGTCTGAGTGCTGATATTCAAAAAGTTTTGTAGAAGTATGCCTGAGGAATAGAGAAGAGAACCCCATATGTTTTGAGAATGGAAAAGTATGAGTAGATAGATCATTCAGATAAGGATCAAGAGATGAAGAGGCTAGTAAAGACCTAAAGAAGAGGGTCTAAGATAGAGTAAAGATAGAACACAATTATATGAGAAAGGGTGTCAATGCCACAAAAGTTTGGCATAAATACACAAAGTTATGAAAGGTAGTAAGACAAAGAGTTAAGAAAGTTAAGAAAATGTTATGAAATGAAAGGGACATTCTCCTCAGAGAAACTTTTCATCAAAGTATGAATACAGGTTTAACACTAAAATTTCGAGGACAAAATTTATTTTAAGGGGAGGAGAAATGTCATATCCCAATTTTTAGGCCTAGAATCCCAGTATGAAGCTTGAAAAAGGAAGGATACTAGACCCTATTGTGCAGGAGTCCCAGAAGTATACAGATAATATTTAGGGACTAAACTGCAAGAAAGTGAAAATTCAGGGAAAATAGTGAAAGTTCTTGTGGGCAGAATGGAAAAGTAAGAGATATTTCTTGGGAACTGAGCCACCAGAGTGCTTGGGCTTGGTTAGAAACCCAAGATAGAAATCCAAGAGCCCAAAAATGTAGGCCCAAGGATTATGGAGTTTAAGAGTCATTAAAATAATATTTTAGTGTTTTTCCATAAAGTAAGGTTACCCGGTAAAGGATAGAACTGGGAAAAGTGATCAGATATGACTTTAGACCATGAGGTGGCATGAAAGGTGTCCTCATAGGACCCATAAGGTGCCACATGGCATTATTATAGGAAAAGAAGAAAAATTAAGGACAAGTATCATGAGATTAGAAAAAGGAGAAAAAGTAAAAAAGGACACGTGGCACAATCTCGCGCCGCTCATTCCAGGAAAAGGCTCTGGAATTCTCTAGAGAGGCTGAGTCAGGTGGTGAGGTGTCCCAAGGGCCCCACCAATTACGTCACATATCCCCTGAGGTGTCCCCTGAGGTTTCCTTGGATGATGTCATAATGGTGAGTCATGAAGGAGGAGGATGTCATCATGATGATGCAGGCGAAGCTTCTTGAGGAAGCTAAGCAATCTAGGCCATTCATCACGATTTGATTAGGACCATTCATTCCACCTCCCTTCACCTATAAATACCCCACTCCCCACTCATTCCATGTTATAAAGAAGAGAGAAAGAGAGAAGGAGAGAAAGAAAGGAAAGAAAGGAAGGAGTTCTGGTGGAGCTAGGAGCAGTCCAAGGAGCTTAGGGATTGGGCAAGGCTTAGGAATGAGGTAAGTAAGTTATCTAGTCCCTACTATAATAAAGTAGAGTATTGCTCTTAGTGATTAGAATAGAGAAATATCTCTATTAATAAAGTTAGCTAAAGAGTGAAAGAAAGTTAGGGGAATGTCAGAGTTAGGATATTACCCCTAGTTGAGCATAAGTAAGTAGAGCTATACTGGATAATAATAAAGATATTATTATGCTATGTATAGGCTCTGACTGATGAAAAGAAGGGACCTTAGAGACAAGGCTAAGAGATGGAAGGAAAGGCTACATGCTAGGTAGTAGACTTACCTACTTGTATGCTTATATTGCTTGGATGTTTTATGTGATGGTTACTTACCTTGATGATGTGAGTCATGTATGATTAAGTAATGCTCTATTTCTTTTAATGCTATAGCCATATGTTATAATTAAGTAACATGGAAGCATGTGTGTTATCATTATGCAAGCATGATCATTAAGTACATACATAGTAACATCAAGCATATAGTTGCATACATTGTATGGTTTCCGTTTGCTACTGAGATTTCCCTAGAAATCTCACCCCCTTCCCTGTAATCCCAATCCTACCGGTCTAAGATGAGGAAAGATTGAAGAAGCATGAAGAGAAGCTAGGGATTGGATAGTGCAAATGTTGGGACCAATGTGCTAGAATCAGGAAAAAATGTAGGATGAATAGTAAAATTTAGACGTTGACTGACATTGACCTAGTCAAGGCGTGGTCAACTAGTTATTTTTCCTGAAAGAGCATTAAGTTATCTTCGTGTAGCAATTTGAACCACTTCATTTTGATTTTTGTTGAATTAGTTATGATGTTTTGAAGTCAGGTCACTCAGCTGGAATTTACACAATGAACAGTACTCACTAAGAGTAAAATTCTAGATTGAGTAATTTGACTTTAATAGCCTTAAAAGTGGTTCCATATGCTACCGTTTGGTCCCTAAGATGTATGAAAATGAGGATATTTTATTTTGGTATAAGAGCAGAGAATTCTAGCTCAGATCATAAGGTTCTGGTACAGAATCAAGAGGGCTCTAGTACAGTGCAAAGGGTTCTAGCACAGAGCGTAAGATTCTGGCACAGAGGATGTTTCACAACTCATAGGGGTAGGTAGCAAAATTCTAATGGGGAGAAGCTTCTGGAAAAATTCTAGTCTAATCTGGTACCGACTTAGTTTGATTCCCCAAAAATTAGACGTTTTATAAATATAATTTTTCTAAGATTTCATGTATGTTTTATGACCTTAAATCTAGTATCTAGATTTTCCCTACCATTGACATTCTTGTACTGGGCCAAAACTTAGCTACAGATCCCTTGGGAAATGACTGAAATGCCCTTGGTCCACTATCTTGCACTATATTAACCCTAAGGGCATAATTGTCATTTTATACTCCTTTATACTGCATTAGGGTGTATACTAGCTCTAACTAATCATCTTTATACTAGCTTGGATATTTTTGGCCTATTCATAATGACCAAAATGCCGTACATCCATCACTAGTACAATATGGCCACACAGGGGTATTTTCGTAATTTCGCACTTTTCTGGGGTTGCTCTGGACTCCGTCCTACTTAACTGTCCAACCACCTTATTAGGCCTCTTGGAATGACATTTGGCCCTTAATATTGGTTAATTACCGTTATGGCACAAATCCCAATGAACCTTTCCTAACAACATTTATCGGGTATTTTATTCCACTGTAAATTCCCATAAGAATTCTACAGAATTCCTTTTATGACTTTGTCAATTTTATAAATTATTACATTAAATATAGGAATTTACTATAAAGTTTCATCTGATTCTGATGTCTAAAAAATACTGCAATAATTCTTCCTAACTTCAAGAATTCATATTAATTAATCGGGACCTCTAATCGAAATTATGTGTTGCGTTAAATTGATCAAAGTAATTTTGTCTATCTACTGGTAAAATTTAGGACTAAACTGCTTTTGGATAGTTTTTGGCCTTTTTTGGTTCAACTTTCTTATAATTATATTTTTGTCCCTAAACTTTTGCTTAATTATATTTAGGTCCATAAACTTTTGATAATTACTACTTTTGGCCCAACTTTTGTTTCTACTTTCATTTTTGGCCTTTAACCTTTTCTAATTTTTATTTTAGTCCCTCTCTTCCTTCAAAGCTCATATAACCTTTATTATTTCTTCCAATCATCGTCATAATCCTTTCAAATTCTCTTTCCTCTATCAGTATTATATAGACAAGGAAAAATTAGGATATGAAATTATGTAAACATGATCATTAAGTGCACACATACTAACATCAAGCATATAGTTGCATACATTATATGGTTTCCGTTTGCTACTGAGATTTCCCCAGAAATCTCACCCCTTCAATATCAATCCAATTACAGCAGATCTTCTCAAGATAGAGGAGATAAAGATACATGAAGAGAAGTTAATAATTATTTTGGATGATTGATATGTGATTGATGTATGTATAATTAGTTGCTAGAAATTGTCACTGTAAACAGTAATTCATGGTGAGTCAGTGATAATTGAGCTCTAATTATAAATAGTAAATGATTGAATAAATATATGATATTTTACCAGTAAATAATAGACATACCAAGCTTCGATTTAATATATAGAATGTCTCATTTGGATGTCTACATATGGAGATATGATTTTTCAAAGTTGGGACCAAAAATGCTGGAATTAGGGAAAGGACACTAGATGAACAGTAAAATTTAAGCGTTGACTGGGTCAAGGTGTGCTCAACGAGTTATTTTTCCATGAAAGAACATTAAGTTAGATTTGTATAACAATTTGAACCACTTCATTTCAATTTTTCTAGATTTAATTATGATTTTTTGAAATCTGGTCACTCCTCTGGAATTTACACAGTGAACAGTACTCAGTAGAGTAAAATTCGAGATTGTATAATTTGACTTTAATGACTATAAAAGTGGTTCCAGATGCTACCGTTTGGTCCCTAAGATGTAATAAAATTAGGATGTTACAGTGGGGGAGGAGACCAAGTCAGTAGGAGTAGATAGAAACTAATAAGTTCATCTTGAATTTTGGTTCAGTTTTGTCGTCATTACTTCTGCCCTTGCATGTACTTCATTACTTCTTCATATTAAGACAATGTAAAAATTAAGTGTGGGGGAGTAGTGTGTAAAATGGGTAAATAAAAATTAGACAATTGCTATGATTATGTATTCTAGTTGTGACCTTGTGTTGTTTTTGTTGCTACTAATATGTGCGACTATGTCAAGTTTCTTCTTTGTAAAAATTAGTCACGACTAGTTCTTACTTTTGTCACGACTAGAAGTTCATATTTTCTGATGTTTACCTGTCTATCATGTGTATCGTGATATGTGCTTTTCTTTGTTGCAACTGTAACTCTATGAATTTTTATCATGACTAGATTGACACTTGGGTCATGACTTGAGCATATGTGTTTAGCAAGATTACTCTCTGTGATGATGAGTCGTGACAAGTGCCCATGTATGTCGCGACCAATATTCCTTGTTTTCTAAAAATTTCTTCTCTATGTAAAATAGTCGCGACCGGAAGTCCTTTTTAATGCGACTAAAATTGATCCGCTGCTGAAAAATTCTTCTATTTCATCTAATTGTTGCTTGATCTAATAGAATTTACTATCAAGAATTTAAAATTGAATTTTGAACATATAATTTTGATTACTGGAAATTGTGCAACATGAATGATTAATCTAATGTATTTAGTTAATATTCATGCAATCTTGTTATAGTGAGTTGATTAGGGGGAGTAAGCTAGATAGAAGAATTTCGAGCCAATAACATATACTTATTTACATTGTATGACAACATCTAGTTTGGTAACTTTGCAAAACTTGTCTCAATCCTTGATTCAAAACCATATTAGCTTCTTGGAATTATGAATATGATAAGAGCATTTCTTTCAAAACCCTTTTGACCAAACAATAGCCACATAAATAATAAATCCTTTGATTACACCCCTTTAAGACCTTCACTTTTTTTAAAATTCCATCCCTGATTAATGAATGTTGTACAAGATATTTGTTACTACATAAGTCTTTAATTGTGAAATAACTGTTAAGTTGCACCACTTGTTGAATATATGAACTTCAATATATTTGTTATCTAGTTCAATAGTTAAAAGAAAAGAAAAGCACAAAGAAAAAGTATAGAAAAGAGAAAAAGAAAGAAAGAAAAGAAAAAAAGAGAAAGAAGAGATAGGCCAGTTGACAAAATGTGATATTCAGCTTGAATAAAAGGAAGTTACCTTATGACTAATACTTTATGTAGTTGCACAGTTGAAATTGTGATTAAGTATTGAAGTAACTTGAAGAAGTAAGATCTTGTGCATTATTTCATTAATCATTGACATGCATATACATTCATCATTTAGCCTTTCCAACATTATAACCCTAATAAAGACCCTTTGATTCACAACCCTTTTGGCATTTAGTGGTAGAGATGTAAGATGGTTACAAGCCTATAGGAAGCCTAAGCTAGATCGTTGAGCGAAAATTACCTTGATAAGAGAGTGAGTGAAACACTATACATTGTAAGGAAATCTCAACCTAATGCTTACTATGATTTAATTGAATGAGTCAGATCCTTTGATTGATATGAGATTAGTATGGATTGTTGCAAATTGAAAGGAAAATATTGATGATTGCTAGTACTTATTATAAATCTGTTTTGTGAAATTTGCTAAACATGAGTGTTTGAATTTCAATTTTAATCTATAATTTTGCGCGGAGTGCAAAAGCTAATTGTGGGGGAGTTGATAAACTCATTTTTTTAGTGATTTTTAGTGTGTTTAAAGAGAGTTTTGTTACTGATTTTATCCCCATTTACCAATATGATGAGCAATTTTTAATAAAATTAAATTGGAATAGTTGGGAATTAATTGATGTGATTTTAGTGATTAATTGCATAAATAATCTGTTTCTTTTAATTTCCCATTTTAGGAAAATGCTCATTAATTACCAAGATAACTTGCTGCTGTGAGAATGAACCATAAATGATTATAATTGATAGTTGGACACAAGGATATTTAAGCATGTGCTGGAATTAAGGAGCTAAAGCAGAAGCAAGTAGGGATCACATATGTGCTACAACAAAAATCAAATGAAGGGGAAAGCCAATAGATTCATGCCCATGCTGTCATGCAGATGACACACCTTATATCACACATTTATTCCAACTGCTATTCACTCCATACACACTCATTCCATACTTCTATATAACACACACATCAGTACATTTAAAGGGGGATCTCACACCACTGAACAGAGACCATCATTCACACACTTCTGTAACTCTATCTCTGATTCGCCATTCTCCATTCACTACACCTGACACAATTCCATCTAGTCTTCACTCCATTCCACATGCCATACTCCTTCTTATCTCTATTTTCATTCTCTTTCCATCTACAACTTTCCTCTGTTCTAGGAAATAGAACTAGAAGAAAGTTTAGCTTACACCTTCTCCTTATGCATTCACCATGATTGTTGCTAGTTTTACTGCTGATGTGTAAGTCATGACAGTAATGGAAGGCTAATTGATGCTTTTATTATTTTTATCCTTGTACCGAGTTAGACATGGTTGTAGTTAATTAAAGTAATTCTAAAATAGAGTACAGTTGCATCTGTTTAATTCATCTTCTTCTATCTCTTAACTTGAATGATTCTTATTTCTCCATTCAATGTCTGCGAGTTGTACCATTAATTGAGATTTTAGCTAGAGAGTTGTTAGCTAACATATTCTAATCCAAATATTCACACACATCTATAACTCTATCTCTCACACACACCATTCTTTATTCACCATAGCTGACACCATTCTATCCAGTCTTTACTTCATTCCACACGCCATACTCCTTCTCATCTCTATTTTCATTCTCTTTCCATCTGCATAACGAAACATCCTTACTTTCATATACCTTAGGGACCATTCATTAGCATTTAGAACCACTTACAAGACCTTAGAAGTCCATTAGCTAAATCTAGAATTTTGCTCTTCTCGAGTTACTGTTCATGTGGTATTCCATATTAGATGATGAACTTCAAAAAATCATAATTAATTATACAAAAATCGAAATGAAGTGGTTCAAAAAGCTATGTGAAGATAAAATCTTGAACTTTAAGGAAAAATAATCTCTAGAACAAATACTTAGTCAATTAATACATTTTAATCATCAAAGATTACTGTTCATTTGGTCAAAAATTCTGAAAACAATTTTGGTCCCTTACTTTGGAAAATTCGTTCTCGTTGTACATACATTGAAATAAGACGTTCTTGGTATAAAAAAAAAGCTTGACATGTTAACTAAACATCTGTAAAATTTCATACATTTATCTTATCATTTGCTAATTTTCATTACATCATGACTATCACTACGTATATTGGTCAAATAGCAACCTTACATATAACAATTCTTCACATAAATACTATACAATCCCTAGCTCCTCTTCATGCTTCATCATCTTCTTTCATCATTCATAAACTTTCTAGGGCTAGGATTATATGGAGGGGTGAGATTTTTGGGAAAATCTTAGTAGCAAACGGTATTAAACAATGCATGCATTAATGTAAATACTTGTGCTTGCTTTAGAAAGTGTTAACATTGTGTAATGTGCATGCTTCCATGTAACATATGAAATACAATTGGCCAAAGTAATTATAGAAATAGAGCTTCAATCATAACTACATATGCAACACAATTCAACCAAGCCATAGCACAACCAAGCATAACATTCAATACATACAAGTTTAGGATATGTTTACTACCTCACTTGCTTGATTTCTTTCACTATAACCTTGTCTCTTTCTTTTTACTTCTCTTTTATACATGGCTGCATCCTTGGAGTGCACAATCAAATCCTAACATTACATAATCATTCATCCATTACAATCTAACTTCCTCTTGAACATTGAGCTCATTTAACTACATTAACTTTCCTCAATCTTAACTAATGGACTTGGCCTTTGAAACAATTGATGTCTTGACTTTACCCTACACAATTTCATCTTTTGAATCCATTTATGAGCTTAGAATCATGAAATTCTAGCTCCTATACAATGTTCTAGATAGATTTGAAAAACATGCATTATTCTTTCAAAAATTCTCATTTTGTCCAATGCTTCTAATACTTGTTTCTCTATTATATCCCACACAACATTTCATTTTAAAACTATTGGAAGCATCAAAATCATGAAATTCCAATCACTGTTCATATGAGTGAATAGTAATAGAGAAGAACTTTAAAAACTATAACTTGGAATTCCAATGCTTCCAATGTTCAAAACCTATCCAATCCTACACAAAATTATCATCTGAATTAAATAGAAGTATTAGATCATTGAAATTCCATTCCTTCTATCATGAACAGTGCAACCGAAATGGTTTAACCATGGCAAAGTCAAGAATATCAACTTGATTCAGCAACTAATCACCTAACTAGCTGGTTTAAGCTTCAATCACATAATTCTAACTTTAATTTCTTCTTTTGCCTTTCATCTAAGGTTTTTGGACAGCATATACACCTTAGAGAAAACTCAACTTTTTTCCATGAAAGCCCTAAGTTCAAGCTACCAAATTAAAGGAAAAATAAGCTAGGATATATTGCTTACCTTTAATCTCTAGCTTGCTTGAACTTTGGATCTTGGATTCTTCTTTGCCTTGGCTTGATTTTTCATTTTACAAGAGGTTACCCAAGGGTTCTCATGCCATGGTTTTGAAACTGAAATGTGGGGGTATTTATAGAAAAATCTCATGGAAAATGAATGTCCAAAATCACTTTGTGCACTATTTGATCTAATGGCTCATAATTGCTTTTACATTAAACTTGCCCACCAAGCCAACTTGAGATAAGATCACATGACAAAACTCTTCTCCTCCCCCTTGTATTGGATGCCATGTATGAGGTATTATGGGTCCCACCATGTGTAAACCCTAATTCTCACTTTATTCATTTTTCTTTTCTTTTCTAAAAATTTATAAATTATTCATTATTGGACTTGGGCTCCAAGACAACTTTTGGTACTTATTGGGGTGCCCTAGTATGAAATATTGGATTGCCCGAGGCCTTCCTTGGGTCTAATAGCTAATTAGCACAAATCCCAAGGCATTTTCCTTATATCGATATCCTTAAAACATCATGATTTTGAAATAAATGCTAGACACCTCTTTTAATGGTTATAACATTTTTTGAAATTCATTCTAGTATAAAATAACTCCCTTGCAATGTCTCATAATTTTTTGAGACCCAAAAGTCCTGATAAAAATTCTCTTCATTTCTTCAAGACCTTTTATCGATGTTTGATTTTACTTTAATTTCTCAAAGGGTATTATCATTTTTCACACCTTATTAAAGTATTCCCTAACCTTGGTCAACTATTTTGAGAACTCTTTTTTACTATCTAACCTTAGTCAAATGACCAAAATACCTTTCATTTATCTCAGGCTCATTCACACAACACAATGGCACACTTAGTGGCATTTTCATAATTTTATATTTTTCCCAGTCTTTATTAGCCCTGACCCACATACTTATCTAAAAATATTATTGGGCCTATAAGGCACCATTTTGGGTCCACTACATGATCCACTACCTTTATGGGCTCAACTCCCGATAAATTCCCCAGAAACGTATTTATCGGGTGTTTTAATCCACTGTAAATTTCATAAGAAATTCTATATAACTCCTTTTTGAGCTTTGTCAGTTTCATAAATTATCATATTAATTATAAGAATTTACTGCCAAATTTCATCTGATTATGAGGTCCAGAGGATACTGTATTAATTTCCCTTTTTTCATAAATTAATTTAAATTTTTTGGGACCTCAAATCAAAATTCTGTGTTATGTCAAACTTATCAAAATAATTTTCTCTATTTATTGGAAAAATTTGGGACTAATATAGTTTTGGGCATTTTTAGGTCTTTTCTGGCTCAACTATCAATCATTACCATTTTGCCCTTGAACTTTTTAAAATTACACTTTGCACCATAGAACTTTTAAACTTTTCATTTTAATCCCTCATGTTTATACCTTTGTCTAATCATTATGTTTCCTTTATATTCGTCATCACAATCCTTTCTAAACATATTTCCACTATCAATATTATACAGATAGGGAAAAGTAGGAGTGACATTTCTACCCCCTTAAAATAAATTTCATCCTCAAAATTTACTTAGCACCTCAGTCAACTATCTTAGATATATATCCTTTTTCCACTTTATGACTAAGGATTGGGGTATCTATTTCTTATATTCTATATTGACATCTTAGCGGAGAACTTTCCATATCCGCAGATTTCATATCTTTGTTGTGATTATTCTTCTATTCTGAATCAACTCAATCAGAGTTGAACTCTACTTCATTCTATTACTTGCTTACTTGCTATGCATCTATTTGTAAATCAACTTCTCACCATGTTGGACTTGTGAGTAGTGTCCATTTCTTTCATATAAAATTCTCTCAAATACTATTGTATTATGGAGTTTTCATCAATTACTCATCATACTTCTTCTTATCATCTTTAATAACACATCAGAATATAGAGAGAGGACTTATGTCATTATTCTTTCTTTATTTACTTTACTGCTGGGTAGAAGCACATAGGAGCATATACTCTAACATGCATAATGCCTGGCCAACATGTTGTAGGACTACATACCTGCCCATGAATGTAAAGCTCTAACATAGGAGCTCAAGCATTCCTTTTCTTAATATGGACAGCTTTAACACTCAGAGCTTGCACAACTCTATCACATGGAGTTTGCACTACTCTAACACTTGGAGCTTTAGCATATTTTACAAACATAACATAATGCCCGGCATTTCATGCAAGGAGTGAAAGGTCTCACTTGCTATTTCATCTATAACATGACATTTAAACATCTTATCCCTTTCAGAAAGGGAGCCTCTCTATCTGTTTAAAAAGCTAGCTACAAAGCTATTTCTATTGTACTTCTCGATACATATTTCTCATAATGTATCTCATTACATACTTTTCATGCCGTATCATGGCATATCTGGCTATATCATAGTCTATCTTGCCTTATCATGATGTATCTTGAGATACCATAAGTCTAACATTCTCTTTAACTTATAACTTTGCTAGTTTTTGAGAAAACTCTTCTAAATATTTCCTTTCAAATCCATTTTATCTGGACATGACATAAGGGTTCTAATCTCTTACCATTTATAACCCTTTATAACTTTTCATAGCTCTTTCTATCATTTTATATAACTCTGTGCATATATGCCAAATTTCTGTGGTATTTATACCCTTTCTCATCACTTCCCAAGGGTCACCTATCATTGGGCTACTCTTGCCTAAGCACACTTAACTAAAAAGTGCAGATAAAAATCAGAAGCACTGGTGCTAACAGGCTCCAACCCTAGTACTTTACTATCTTAGACCTTTTCATATTGTTTCTCTTGGGTCTATCTAGCCTTCTAATCTCTTTATCCTCATCTGGAGGATCTATTTGTCTCTCATTCTTATTCTCTTTAATCTCATCATAGGGATCTCTTTATTTTCATTTGAACCCTTCTCATATCTTATGAGATATTCTCAAAAATCCTTGGTACTCAGGATTAGCAACTTTAACTTTGATCACTTAGTTCCTGTTGCGTGTAAGAAGATTATGAGTTCAATCTATAATAGTAATAAGGCTATCTGAAATTAACATCATGGGTACTCTTTCTATTATGAGTTAACCAACTTGTGAAGCTTCTCTACCTTAAACTTTTCCTTGGTATTCATTATTCCAAAGAAATATTGTACTTATGGCTCAATACTTTCTTTCTCTAGGTTAGGTCTACTGCAACCCTCGGGATCTACTGTGATCAACCGTAAGACTCTTTAGGATCTAACTACGACCCTGAAATTCTATTCTTTGTGAGCCATGCTAGGATCTAACTGCAATCCTCCAGAATCTACTGTGATTCTGGTGTACTGTATTTTCATCTCTGATAAACCTAACCAATGGACTAAGTTACAAGGTTAGCTACTTTCAATTAGTTGTTAACTCAATAGATAATTTCCCAAAAATGATCACAAAAGCCAATATTATCTATTAAGACTTTACTCATTTCCTCTATCACTTAGGAATTTCTCGTATCATTCCCATCTTTCATAACTTTACTATGTCCATTACTGCAGAGAGCTACATACGCTCTACCATACACATATCTATCATAACCTGTTCATCTTATGTTGTGGACATTACTCTACATGAGTTGCGCTGTCTATTCTCTTAGCTCTATCTCAAGAGCAATTTGACTCTATCGTAATAGCAGTCTAGCTCTATTGCGAGAACATTAACTTTTATTACATAGATACTGCTCATTCTTAGAGCTATATCATCTTTCATAAATGCTTCTCATTTCATTTCATATTCATGGTACATCATTCATGTATCTTATCCATATTGAAGGGATATGTCCTGAGTACTATAATCATATGTCTATAGATTTGCCACTAGCATTCATCTTTAATCTCATTACTTGTCTAACTGACTATCATTGTCTGGTCATAAATTCCCATTCTATTCTTTAGGAATTAACTGGCTAACTATCTCGTTTATCACTTTTCTATTGCTTTATCTTTACTAAGTTGAATTATCTAATTGCATGTCGTATGGTATGGGAGCAACATAATTTTTTTTTTCAAAACTTTGTCATCATATCTACTCTACCCTGCATGTAATGCAAAAGGAGAGTGTTCATTCATCATAGCATAATATGCAAGGAGATGTAATCATTTAAGCATTCTCTAACATGCATGTCATCACATGACAACTGCAAGTAGATGCAACTACTAATCAAAACTTATGGCAACATAAGCCATATATCATCATTACATAATTTGCTCAACCATCCCTTATACTCACACTGCAATTAAACAATTAACTAGTTGAACTTTAAAGCATTATTTCCTCTATCATATTATTTGGTCAGATCATTGTCAGATCCTAAAGTAGCTATTAATCTAACTTAGGCTGCCACATTACCCTCTTACTAGGGCATAGACTCAACCCTTCATTACTTTTTCTTACATAGGAAATAGGGGAGTCACTTTATCTTTTTAATTGTGGCTACCTTTCTCTCTATAAACATCATAAGCTTCTTTTTCTTATCTTACATACATCTACCGCTCTGTTGAACTTTTATAACTACCTGAGACAAACTTTTTCTTTGTAACACATAATTCAACCCGTGAACTAACTTCTCAGTTATTCAACTCTCATAGTTCATGTGGTTGAACTCGGCTAAGTGCTCATCAAAGGGTTTCTCTTTTCATACTTTAACCCTTAGCCTCACACTCATCTCTATCTAACTGAGAGGAATGCTTTTTGTAAACTCTTCAAGAAAAACTTTTCAGGTGAGCGGATCAATCTCCATCTCTATAAAGTAACTTTTACATCTATCTACTATCTCTTAACTTTTTTTGTCTGTTAGTCTCAGTCTACTCTGGAAAGACTATGGTTCCTTTCTAGTCTTTTCTTGATCCTGACTAACTTAAGTCACTTGGATCTCATTCATCATCTAGTACTATTACTTGTATTCTCTTGGGTGCTTTACCCTAGGTCTACTAGGTTACTGTCTCTTCACGATGGTATCCCTTTGTTATGGGAACTCTAACTTTTTATCTATTAACCATCACGTCTCTAATGTTAAGCCATGTATTAGGCTCATTCTTAGGAAAGTCTCATTCTAACTTCTTATTATTCCGTTCGGTAAAGACTAGCTGAATAAATCTTTCATAATATAGATCAACTCCTGGTGATCATATGGAGGATCTATTTTTAAACATTTTCTTAAAATGATATTCTATATCTCAGTGCATCATACTGTTTAGCTTGCCTACACCATGTGCTAAACCTCTAACTAATAAAATTCAGTGAGGTCAGCATCTTCATTCTTGTCATCAGGTCTCTATGTATTTTAGTCGCAACTTGAATACTGCCTAGTCGCAACTCATATTCTCTGTGAACTTTAGTCGTGACCATTTTAACTTACTCGTCAGAACTTGATAGATCAGAGCCCTTTAGTCATGACCATATGTCATGTTCCTTCACGAACTGATAACTCTAGAACTTCTAGTCGTGACCTAAACTACTTCACATCGTGACTTGAGCATAACTTTTCTAAACATTATCTTCTAATGTTCCTAACTTTGATGAGCTTGGGTCAATTGAAACTCATTCATATCTATATACTTTAATCACATTAAATAGGGAACATATTCACATAGATATTTAACCAACTATCATTTCATTATATCACATCAAAACTCATATTTCATGGTACCATAACATCTGTACATACATTACCTACATGTCCACTACATATTCGAGGTACATCGTAACTGTCATACATCTATGTATTTACTTTACACTATTTACAAATTTACATTACCCCTAATCTCTTTTTACATTATTTTATAGGGAATAGTGAACTATAAATATTTATGCACACAGAAATGCCACCCCTGTATATCAGTTGGCAGATCATTTGCCAAAAACTCACTTAGCTCTATGTGCCATGTAGGGGTATATAGCAGTATCTGACTTACTACCATCTCATGCTAATCTTCTAGAGTATAAACCTGATTCAGGTCAATACCCTATACTATATATCTATTTATCATCCCTACTACGGCATTGAGGAACTGCAGATAAATTGACTACTGTTGATCTCTACTTCTGTCCATCCCTTGACCTAGACTGAGTAATTCACTCTCCACAGCTTTCTTAAGACTGATATAGTCAATATTATCTATCTTTAGCAAAGAAGGCTGGGGTTGACTAGGACCAAGAACATTACACTGATATTTCTCTATAAAATAACATATTCCTAGACTTTCAGGATGAAAAGGAACTGTCATAGACTCTGACTGGATCTATGGATTAAGGGATTGTTGTATATTACTCATAGCAAATCTATCCTCAAACTCTGGTAGAGGAGGAATAATATCTAGTCTACCTGTAATCCAGTACTAGTATTCAGCTTTTTTAGCCGTGATATGTCCTCTCATTAGAGGAATAGGGTTTACATAAGGGTTAGAGGGCACTCAAACAAACTCATACTGTATATAATTACCAAACTCATCATCATCTGGTGCAACATCATCTAGTGCATGGATAACATTAGGCTGAATCTTTATGTAACCTCCAGACTGCATGTTTGAGTCTACAGAAACATCTATGGGATATTCTACTGTAGATCTTCCTGACTAATCCTTTATACTACCATCTAAACTCTCTTCATTGTCTAAAGGAGAATCATAGTCTGGATGCACATCATCTTCATATATAACTACTGGCCGGGGGTCTTCCTTATTAACTGAAGACTCTGACTTAACTTTATGAAATCCCATATCTATTTCTCCATAAATTACTTAACTAAGCAATGCTAACTATCCCAATCAATACCCTAACATAACAAAGTACTTACTACTTAGAGTTAGGGTCTGGGAACTATCTTATATTAGGCCATAAACTTCTGCTCTGATGCCAAAATGAAATATCTTTACTTTCGTATATCTTAGGGCCCATTCAGTATCATTTAGAACCACTTACAAGACCTTGGAAGTCTATTAGCTAAATCTAGAATTTTACTCTTCTCGAGTTATTGTTCATGTGGTATTCCAGATTAGACGAAAAACTTCAAAAAATATCATTAATTCTACAAAAATTGAAATGAAGTGATTCAAAAACCTATGTGAAGATAACATCTTGAACTTTAAGGGAAAAAATCTCTAGACCAAATACTTATGCAATTAATATAGTTTAATCGTCAAAGGTTACTATTTATTTGGTCAAAAATTTTGAAACAAATTTTGGTCCCTTACTTTGAAAACTTCGTTCTCTTTGTACAGGCATCGAAATAAGGCGTTCTTGGTGGCAAAACAAACCTTGACATGTTAACTAAATATCTGGAAAATTTCATACATTTATCGCATCATTTTGCTAATTTTCATTACATCATGACCATCACTACTTATATTGGTCAAATAGCAACCTTACATCTAACAATTCTTCACATAACATAAATACTATCCAATCCCTAGCTCCTATTCATACTTTATCATCCTCTTTCATCATTTATAAACCTGCTAGGGCTAGGATTATATGGAGGGGGTGAGATTTTTGGGGAAATCTCAATAGCAAATGGTACTAAACAATGCATGCATTAATGTAAATACTTGTGCTTGCTTTTGAAAGTGTTAACATTGTGTAATGTGCATACTTCCTTGTAACATGTGAAATACAATTGGCCAAAGTAATCAAAGAAATAGAGCTTCAATCATAACCACATATGCAACACAATTTGTCACATCCTTATTTTTAACCTCAATTATACTCCATTAGAAGTGATTGGACTTACATGTACCCTACTTTGAAAATTCATAATTAATTGTAGAGAAATCAAAATAATATGGTTCTAATTTATAATGAAACCTCTTTCATAGATATTTGAGGGAAAAATATGAAACTAAGGTTTTCTTGTCCATATGAATTCAGTTTATTGGTTACAAATTACTGTTCATTTGGTAAAAATCTGGAAGTTCAGGTTTCTTTGCTTAACTTCAAAATTCATTTCTCTTTGGTTACTTATCCAAATAAACTGTGTTACATATGGATTTTAAGCTCTAGACGTACTATTTAAGCTCATAAAATTTCATAGAAAATCTAGTTCATTTATTATATCAAATCATTGCATGAACGTCACTGCCTCTTAGCACTCGTTTTATCTCAATTCCAGATTTTACTTCCAACTTTGGAAAATCATAACAATTCGGATACTTATCCAAATGAGGATTTCTTGGTGTTCATTTAAATCTCTGTATCTTACCTACCCTCAAGACAAATTTCAGACTAAAACCCATTGATTTACACATCAAAATCATCGTCACATCACCACAGCCTCACAACAGGGTTATAGAAACATATACCATGCATGCTAGCATATCATCCCATAGTGTCATGTAAGTCATATAACTTATTATACAAACTTAATCATCAACATTCAATCTTTTCCCTTGAGAGGATCCAGCACCTAAAACATAGTTATACATGTGTAAGGAATGAGATTTCATGGAAATTCCAATAGCAAGTTACACAAACCATTATATCATGCATGAATAATTGAATGCTTTACATGTTATTATGTGATGGGAGCTACTTCATAATGGTATATAAGCAAACTCTAACTTGCTTATTGACATGACATAACTTGGAAGGAGTTGCAATCATTCATACTGTTGGAAATTGTGCCCTAGGGGCCAATCATTGTCTTATGAACATTATTGATTTATGAATTTATTAATTGAGTTATCATATTATTTGCATGTTTACTATGATGATCATCCTTGGATAATTCATGATATTATCCTAAATGTCCCTGGTCGATCATCTCTGCGGGAGCATAGATAAAATAAGACCAGTATGACTTTGAAGATGTATAGAGATATAAATCAAAGTCATAAGCACATGTAAGAGTACAAGGTGCTGGACCGACCCGCTATGAGAGAACTGCATGGGTAATGTCATAAGCTTCTCTCATATACAAACCATGTCAATACGCCCTTTGACCTGAGATCATCATGGATTCCTACATGACAAAACGCTCAGCTTTGACCTAGTCAAAAGTCACTTTTGACCGAGTGATCATAAAGACTATGTTCAGCCTTAGTGGTTTTTCATGCGGAGGAATGTGAATAGTCAAGATGGAATTTGTCCCTCACATTTGTAGAGAGATATTACTGGGCCCCTCGATGAGTGAGTCTGAGAAATGTATGGCCATACTGTAATGGAAAGGTAGTTCCATTTCTATAGTCAGACTACTCAGGGATCGAGAAAGTAACGGTCAGGAATAGGAGGATGACATTATCCATGCCTCATCCATGACCAAAATATCGCGTGACAGAAGGGACATGATATGGTTGTATAAAAGGTTACATCGTTTATCGATCCTCATATGATTTGGGTAGTCGTTATGTCTTGCTAGAGACCGCTTGCGACTTGTGGGCTAGTATAGCAAATGGCCCACTGCCAACTTCATATGGGCCTACAGGGTCGCACACAAAATAGCCCAACACGAGCTATGATGTCCAGATTCATTGAATCTGAGACATGTCCAGATTCAATGAATGATCCAGGATAGATGTATATATATTTATTTATATTTATATTCGTATATATATATAAATTCGTATATATACATTATATGTATATATGAGATTTAATTTATAAGGATAAATTAAATCTCTATCACGTTTGAAATTTGAAATTCAAATTGATAGGATATCTCATATAAGAGATATTTATAAGATTTAATTTATAAGGATAAATTAAATCTCTATCATGTTTGAAATTCAAAATTCAAATTGATAGGATATCTCATATAAGAGATATTTATAAGATTTAATTTATAAGGATAAATTAAATCTCTATCATGTTTGAAATTCGAAATTCAAATTGATAGGATATCTCATATAAGAGATATTTATAAGATTTAATTTATAAGGATAAATTAAATCTCTATCACGTTTGAAATTCGAAATTCAAATTGATAGGATATCTCAAATTTGATTTATGAGAATAAATCAAAAATAGTTCAGTCTCATCTTTATTTAAAATTAAATAAATGGGTAATTAAATCTGTGGGACGGATTTGATATTATTTATTTAATTAGTTTCTTATAAAATTATACAATATATGATATTGTATTAATTTTGGAATTAATATAAGATTAACTCCAAAAATCCAATTCGGTTGACAGAGAAAAACGCATAGCATCCTATATATCTGATTTTAGGAGCTGCGTTTTGCACAGAGAAACATATAGAACATAGAAAGGCCAAAGGGGACCCTGCAAAAGGTTTGCAGATAAGAAACTGCCGAAATAGAGACGGAGAGGATGAACTCTTGAGAAAGTCCTGGAGGGACAAGAGACGCTAGCACGTCGTTCGTGGTTGGAACGCTGTTCGTGTGGATACCAGTAGAGGAAGCCGACCTGAGTCGTCGACTTCTTGTGATCAGAAAGGGAGCACGAGCCGCAGAGAGAAGCTGTGAACGTCGTGACCAAAAGCTGTGGAAGTCGCTGAGGCACACTAAGGGTAATATTTCTTCCCACTTGACTTAAACACATACGATAGATCCTGGTAAGGAATGGAAAAATTTTTAAATTAATTTCCACTGCGTGTCTTCCAATTCCTTACACATACTTCATCATAACATGATGACATAAGCTCAAGCTCAACCAAACACCATAATCAACAAGCAAGCAAAACAATTACACAAACATGAATTATAGTTAGGTATCCTTGCTACCTCTTAGCTATCTTGGTTAAGACCTTCTTGGGATGATTTCCTTCCTTCACAAATGTCAAAACCTAGCCATTAAAACATAATATCAAGTTACAACTCAACTTGAACACAAAACCAAGACTAGGTTTTCACCAGCTCCCTTTCTTTCTCTACTTTATGTTTCCTACTTCCATCTTTCCAACATAAATTCTCATGGTTCATTTCCACATAATTTTTCATGTAGAATCAAAATATGAAATCAGAATTTCCAAAATCAAAACATACCAATTGCTACAGTACCAACCCAAAATGAATGTCCCTTTTCCAAAAATTCACATTTTGATTCCAATGCTTCCAATACTTGTTCTCCTACTTTATCCCCACACAATTTTCCATTTTAAACTCATTGGAAGCATCAAAATCATGAAATTCCATCATATGAACAGTACCACGTACAGTACCAGCAAGAACACAAAACCCTAAATCCAAACGTATTTGAATTCCCAAGCTTATACCACTTGATTCTAGCTTGCTTAAGCTTGTCTAAACTATCCATAACATAAAACTCATATTTTAACCACATATAAGCAGAACTTCCAGCAGCAACCATAAGGGAAATATAGTATGAAAACCCCTTAAAACCATGAGCTAACTTGCTAAAACAAAGCTCAAGATCAAGGGAGATGATTACCTTGCTTGTTACTTCACTTTGGTTAATTCTGTCTTGGTTGAATGGAAATTTTGCAAGAGTTTCCCTATGGTTAACCATGCATGCCAAAGTGATCTGAATAGGGGGTATTTATAGAGAAATTTGGGTTGAAATGGATGGCCAAGATTGATTTGTGTACTATTTGATCCAAGGGCTCACATTTAATCTTGGATTTAACTTTTTCTAAAAATAACAATTATGACATCATGTGGGACAGATCATGGGACACCTAAGAAGGGTATGTGGTGTGCTTCCCATGTAAGGAAGCTTCTGGAAAAATTTAAGTCCAATCCTGTACCGATCAGAGCAGTTTCACAACAACCGTACTGTTTTCTGTTCCTAATTTTTTTTATAATATACTAGGATATGTATTCTATCCTGGAAATTCATGTCTAGGCTTCTCATACCATTAAAAATGTTATACTGAGTATTTATCTACCATCCATCTCTTGGAAAATGACCAAAATACCCTTAGTGTCCTTTCTTGCACTGTACTAACCCTAAAGGCATAATTGTTATTTCACCCCTCTTTGTGCTACCTTATGGCATATACTGGCTCTAACTAATCACATTTATACTATGTGCCACATTTTTTGCCTATCCAGAATGACCAAAATGACCTCCATCTACTACTGGTACAGTTTAGGCATCGAGGGGCATTTTTGTAATTTCACACTTTTCCTGGACTGCTTTAGTCTCTGGCCCACTTAACTGCCCAATCACCTTAATGGGCTCATGATGGCACCATTTGGACCTTATTATGGGCTTATTTCCTATATTACCTCTATAGCCCAATTCACTTCACAACTCTCCCTATCATATTTATCGGGTATTTTATTTCACTATAAAATCCGGTATGGCTTCTACAGGGTTCCTTTTCTGATTCTGTCAATTTTATAAATTCATATAAATATATGAATTTCCTGTAAGGTCTCATCTTATTCTAAGATCTAAAAAATACTACAATAATCCCTTCCAATTTCAGGAATTTATTTCAATTAATCGGGACCTCAAATTAAAATTCTATGTTGCGTTAAACTAACCGGAATATTTTTGTCTATCTATTGGTAAAATTTGGGTCTGATATGATTCTGGGCATTTTTGGCCTATTTTGGCTCAACTTTTCCATATTTACATTTAGGTCCCTTAACTTTTGAATAATTGCACTTTAGACCCTGAACTTTTCAGTAATTGCTTTTAGGTCCCTCCTTTTATTTATACTTCAACTTTTTACCTTCAAACTTTTCAATTTTTCGTTTAGGTCCCTATTCTTTCCTTAGTTATTAATCCTTTCCTTTCTCAATCTGATATAGTCTATTCCAAGAAACTCATATATATTTCAGATAAATTGTACACACATATCAGGTAGGAAAATTGGGGATATGACACAATTCAATAAAGCCATAGGACAACCAAGCATAACATTCAATACATACAAGCTTACGATAAGTTTACTACCTCACTTGCTTGATTTCTTTCACTTTAACCTTGTCTCTTTCTTCGTACTTCTCTTTGATGTGTGGCTACCTCCTTGGAGTCTACAATCAAATCCTAACATCATATAATCATTCATCAATTACAATCTAACTTCCTCTTGAACATTGAGCTCATTTAACTATATTAACTTTCCTCAATCTTAACTAATAGACTTGGCCTTTGAGTCAATTGATGTATTGACTTTATCCTACCCAATTTCATCTTTTGAATCCATTTATGAGCTTAGAATCATGAAATTCTAGCTCCTATACAATGTTCTAGATAGATTTGAAAAACATGCATTATTCTTTCAAAAATTCTCATTTTGTCCAATGCTTCTAATACTTGTTTCTCTATTATATCCCACACAACATTTCATTTTAAAACTATTGGAAGCATCAAAATCATGAAATTCCAATCACTGTTCATATGAGTGAATAGTAATAGAGAAGAATTTTAAAAACTATAACTTGGAATTCCAATGCTTCCAAGGTTCAAAACCTATCAAATCCTACACAAAATCATCATATGAATTCAATGGAAGCATTAGATCATTGAAATTACATTCCTTCTATTATGAACAATGCAAACTAAAATGGTTCAACCATGTCAAAGTCAAGAATATCAAATTGATTCAACAACCAATCACCTAACTAGCTTGTTTAAGCTTCAATCACATAATTCTAACTTTAATTTCTTCTTTCTCCTTTCATCAAAGGTTTTTGGACAGCATATACACCTTAGATAAAACTCAACTTTTTTCCATGAAAACCCTAAGTTCAAGCTACCAAATTAAAGGAAAAATAAGCTAGGATAGATTGCTTACCTTTAATCTCTAGGTTGCTTGAACTTTGGATCTTGAATTATTCTTTGTCTTTGCTTGAGTTTTCATTTTGCAAGAGGTTTCCCAAGGGTTCTCATGCCACGGTTTTATAGAAAAATCTCATGAAAAATGAATGGCCAAGTTCACTTTGTGAACTATTTGATATAATGGCTCATAATCGCTTTTACATTAAACTTGCCCACAAAGCCACCTTGAGATAAGATCACATGACAAAAATATTCTCCTCCCACTTGTCTAGAACACTATGTGTGAGGTCTTGTCGGTCCCACCATGTGCAAACCCTAATTCTCACTTTATTCCTTTTTCTTTTATTGTTCAAAAATTCATAAATTATTCATTATTTAACTTGAGATCCAAGATAACTTTTTGGAGTTATTGTACTGCCCTAGGATGAAATAGTGGATTGCCCTAGGCCTTCTTTGGGTCAAATAGCTAATTGGCACAAATCCCAAGGCACTTTCCTTATATCGATATCATTAAAACATCCTAATTTTGAAATAAATGCTAGACACCTCTTTTAATGGTTCTAACATTTTTAGAAATTCATTCTAATATAAAATAACTCACTTGCAAAGTCTCATAATTTTCTGAGACCTAGAAGTCCTGATAAAAATTCCCTTCATTTCTTCAAGACCGTTTATCGGTGTCCGATTTCACTTTAATTTCTCAAAGGGCATTATCGTCTTTTCACACCTCATCAAAGTATTCCCTGACCTTGGTCAACTATTTTGGGAACTCTCTTTGACTGTCTAACCTTAGTCAAATGACCAAAATACCCTTCATTTATTTCTGGCTCATTGACACAACACAATGGCACACTTAGTGGCATTTTCATGGTTTTACATTTTTTCCGGTCTTTAATAGCCCTAGCCCACATACTTATCTAAAAATATTATTGGGCCTATAAGATACTATTTTGGGCCCACTACATGATCCACTACCTTCATGGGCTTAACTCTCAAGAAATTCCCTATAAACGTATTTATCTCGTGTTTTAATCTAATGTAAATTCCATAATAAATTCTACATAACTCCTTTTTGAGCTCTGTCAGTTTCATAAATTCTCATATTAATTATAATAATTTAATACCAAATTTCATCTCATTCTAAGGTTCAGAGGACACTTTATTAATTTTCCTTTTCTTCATAAATTAATATAAATTTTTCAGTACCTCAAATCAAAATTCTATGTTACATCAAATTGATCAGAATAATTTTTTCTATTTATTAAAAAAATTTGAGACTAATCTAGTTCTGGGCATTTTTAGGCCTTTTCTATCTCAACATTCAATAACTACCATTTTGCCCTTGAACTTTTTAAAATTACACTTTGCACGATATAACTATTAAACTTTTCATTTTAATCCCCCATCTTTATACCTTTGTCTAATCATTATTTTTCCTTTCTATTCACCATAACAATTCTTTCCAAACCTCTTTCCACTATCAGTATTATACAGATAGAAAAAAATTAGGATGTGACGCAACTTTCCTCTGTTTTAAGCAATAGAACAGAGGAAAGTTCAGCTTATATCTTCTCCTTATGTATTCGCCATGACTGCTACTGGTTTTATTACTACTATTGAAGTCTTGACAGTAATGGAAGGCTAGAGTTGCTGTGCTCTCTTGGAGATTATGTTGAATCATAATCCTTGAGCAGAATAGGGAGTTTATTGTGTGATTTGAGCGCAGATTATCGTTGTCCGACTCATCAAAATAAAATAATTGCACCCTTTTAATGCAGTATAAGGCACAACCCTATCATTCTTCTCAAGGAGAACTTGGTATTGGAACCCTAGCAGAGTGGTGACAAAATCATTGGAAACCTGAGTGAAAGTAAAAATGGGTTTTAGGTTTGGTTGATTTTTTATGCAATAAAATAAGGGTGTAGTAAAGTAAATATTTTTATATTTTTGATCAAGATTGAGAATCACTTGTATAAAATAGACTTTTTAAAGCCCTATTTTTAAATCAGTTCTAGTGGAAACGATTTAAAAATATGACCGGTGGTATTTTTGTAAATAAAGGTAAAATATTTACACCTAATGTAAACATGACCGGTGTAAAAGAAATAAGCGGTGTCATTTTTATAAATAAGGGTAAAATATTTACACCTGATGTACACATGACTGGTGTAAAAGAAATGATCGGTAGCATTTTTGTAAATAAGGGTAAAATATTTTACACCTGATAGAATGGCATCTGGTGTAAAATGTCCTTGTGTAAATATTTTACACCTGATGTACACGTGACAGGTGTAGAAGATGAAATATTCTACACCTGATGTAATTGCATACGGTGCAGAATGTCCTTGCTATTAAAAATGTGACTAAATGCCTTAGTTTTTTGCGCTTTCTTATCTTCACAAATCACTTCGTCGTCAATGGAAAAACCCAAACAAGAGAGAACACATAGTGATAGGAAGCTCCACCTTCGTAACACACTGCTTAAAGCTCACTGAAGAAGACCTAGATATACGATTACCCATACATGTGCTCATCATTCTCTATTGTTGAAGTCTGTCGTTCTCACTTCTAAAGCTCACAAAAGAAGACCCAGATCTACGATGATGGGTGTCTATTTTTTTGTCTTTCTTTTTGGGTTTTGTTTAAACATATTTCTGTTCACTTTTGACTAGGTAAGTCAGAGGAATTATGACGACGTTTTTGCGATGTCTTCAATTAGGCGATGAAGTTTCTAGGTTTTCATTTATGTGTATATATTTGGATTTTCATTTCATTCATTTCTTGGTTCTGTTTAAATATATTTCTATTTGTATTTGAGCATGTAACCCGAAGGAATTGTGATGATGTTTTTGTGATATCTTCAATTAGGTGATAGTGTTTATGGGTTTTTGTTTTTGTTTATATATATGAGTTTTTGTTTCTTTCGTTTATGGGTTCTCTGGCTTTTTCTTTCTTCGTCTTTTTTGTTCTCTACTTGTATTTTACAGGTACCTATTCTTCTTCATCATTCTCCTCGTCCTTCAGATTTATGACAAAGAAGGAAAGAATTTTGATGCTTTAATGGAGAAACTGGTTTAGAAGCTTATCTGATTTGAATCTAGAGTTTTTTTATTATGATTTTTTTTATTTTTACATTACTTTTTAAACTGGTTATATGGAATAACTGGTTTAAAAAAGTTAATTTTCTATGCCAGTTGTATATAACGGGTGTAGAATATCATACTTTCTACATAGGTTGTTTCTACACCGGACCTGGTCGGGTGTAGAAGCACATTTTCAACCGGTTTAGAAAGCCTATTTTCTACCAGTGAATAAGTAGATTGTTAAAGAAATATGTTAAGAAAGACTCTTGATGGAAACCTATCTATTCTTCCTCTGAATATGATATGAGAATTTTAAAAGCACTAAGTCTTAAATAAAACCTCAATCGATCGATTGAGTCCATAACATTAATATTCCTTAAACTCCTTTGATCAAAGCTAGTTCAAAAATCACTAATGCTCTGTTTAAAAATCACTTAGTGTGTTATTAAATTATATGGTGAAGATGCCCTCGAATGATCATTGATCGATGACCATAGATTTCAAGAAATCAAATTAGTTAGCAATGATCATTGATAAAAATCCAATTATCCAGAAATCAAAACTAAAATATTCTTATTAAACCAACATCCAAATAATCCAAATTCAATTATAAAATCTAATCTTAGAATAATTGATCGATATCCAATCCTTACTCAAAATCAAAACCCTAGATCTAGGAATTCCAAAACATAAGAAAGGTGAGATTAAAACAGAAAAATCCCCAGTATAATGCAGTCAATGAGCTCAAGATGTGTGATCCATCACCAAGAGACTAAAGGTTTAGTCTCTCATGACTCTTGTTGTGTTGCAATTACTGCTCATATGTAATACCATTAAGAGAGTATAGAGAGAATGTTTTGAGTACTACTTCTTTGTCGTATTAGGTAAAAAACTAGCCTCCTAGCATCTGCGACTTCCCTCTCTTTTTAAAAACCAAGATAACCTAGTAAAAAATGTGTAGCTTCACTGATTTTCTTCTTTCGTTGTTACCAGATCCTATTTTTGATCATGACATATGAAAATAGGAAAACTTTCTAGAAGAAGTAAGGTCATGACCTGTGGACACTTTAGTCATGACTGAAGTGCACATAAGCTGCCATCCTTGATTTGGTTGTCTTTGTTTTGTGATCTCTTTTTTTGCTCATGTTAATCCTTGGTTCTCCTCCAAAAGCCTACAATTCAACATCAAAGCTCTCTATAAAAGTCCAATTAGTTACTAAAGAACAACATATATGATGTTTGAAGGAGTTAATTCACCATTTTACCTTTAAATTAACATATTGTCAAGTACAACCATGTATTATGACAAAAACACAATTGCAGGCATAAAATGAATGGTAAAGTTGTCACTAAACCCTTAAAATGTTATAAAAACCATATACAATTTGTATCCTATCAATTCCCCCATACTTGAACCTTTGTATGCCTGGACAAAGACATGAAGTACACCTAAGCCAAAGCTTTTAAATATGAGGTAATAACATAATCCACAGTGAAATCTTAAGACAATTAATGACCATCTTTTGGGAATACAAAAGTGATAATATGAGCAATTCCAAGTAATCAACTACTAAATGAAATCAACCTCAACTATATAAGCACAATATATTCTCTTTAAGGCTGTAAGTGTTTAGTTCTCCATGTCCTCTCATTGTTAGGGTTCTTTCACCATATTCAAATTAGAAACCATCCTACTATATGCTTGTAATGGCTCTAAATCTCATCAACTATACAACACTTGTGTAAAGAATCAAGAGGTCATTTAGGGGTCTAATGATGGAGATAGGCCACGTGGAATGGAATATAAATGATAGAAAGTACCATATGCATTCAATAATGAATATATAGCATGAATTCAGATCTTCCGAGATGTAGAGGTGGTGATTGTGCTAATAGGAGTTGATAATAGTGATTCATTTAATGCTCTTTTCTTTCTTCAATTTTTCTTGCACTATTCCCCCTTATTTTATTTGTGCAATATGCTTTTTCTCTCCTTTATTTGGCACCTTGTATATAAAAGATGTAGCACAATTTCACAATCACAATAATTTTCTGACATGAATAAGAAGTTTATTTAAAAGAGATGCTCATGCATATATGACTTTCTATGATGGAAAAAAAAGAAAAAATGATGGGCTCAAAGGGGGTGAATATGGATATAATATGGGTGGGCTTGTGTTTAGGATATAAGGGTTTAGAAATGAATGCCTCTATCATATTCAATGACATAAATGCACAAGTAATTTTCAACTTAGACCTAAGACAAGTCATAGAGGATATAAACCAATTGAATAACAACTCAATATAGAAATTTAGGCCGAGAATCCTTCTAACTAAGGTTTTCATCTAAATTGCTCATAAGCTAATGTTTCAAACAATATTCATCATTCACTAAGCATTAAAACACTTATCACAATTGAAAACCCTCTTGAATGACGGATTAAAAGTTCTAAAGTAATCACTCAGAATCATGTAATAATCCCAAATCTAATAGTAAAAGCTTGAGTGTTTCCAATTTGATTTCCATTTTCAAAAATTCAAGTGTGACAATGGTTTCTATAAACTATTTCATGCAAAAGGTTAAAAATAAGAGGGCAATAAATCATTTATAAAATTTTAGTAGCTCAAAAGGAATCCTTCTATATAGCAGTGCATAAAGCAAAGAGAAGGTAATTGGACATTTCCACACTCAGGTCACGACTAAAAGTAGTAAAGGTCGTAACCAAATTTCACAGTGAGTGTTTGCCTTGAACTTACAATAGATAGTCAAGACTAGGAATGATTAAGTCATGATAACAATACACAGAGAGATGTTGTTGTGACCTAATTGCACTTGTGTCATGACTGATTTTCATAGAGAGCATATCAAGTCCAAAGGTACATGTCAAGTCGCGACCATGTAACATATAGGTCGTAACTAAAAATCATCGAGACTACCACTTGATAGTTTTCAACACTCAAAACATCTTTTACACTGAAACCTTTTTTTGGTTAACAGCAAAAATAGTTTAAAGTAGGGATCCAATTTTTAGCAATTCATCTTAAAATCAAAAACAAAAAATTTTGTGATGAAAGATTGGATTAATCAAAGAATTTTTCATTAATTAGCACATAAACAATAATATCTCCCCCACACTTAAACTTGACAGTGTCCTTGCTACCAGCCGAATTATAGACATCACAGCACTATATACGGTCAATTTAAATCCAGCTTTAGCACAATAGTTAAACACATCACTTAATGCAATTTCACGGTAAAGCTCACAGTCACATTCAAATCATACATAGTAATACAAGGAAAGCAAAGATGACAAGATGGGTAAACTAGAGCATGCAATTGATTGTGTTGTACCTCAGATAACCATCACTAAAAAATAGCACATGGGTAACACAGGGGTATTATTCAAAATAGAACCAAACTAAAATTAAACACTATCCTACTAGTAAAAGGTAAGATATAGGAAAGGGACAACCTGGCCTCAAGGCAGTGGTGGGAACTCATAGACTTTTGAGAGATGGTTGTTTGATGGAAAAATCTTCCCCATTGCTTTCTCTCTCAACCCTAGCATCCCAAAATCGTGCACTTTGATTACATTACGATGTCCATCTAAGCTTGTCTTGAATTTTTCCTGTTTAAACTTGAACTTGCCCAACTGTGGCTAGTATATATTAGCAACAAACTTGGGTAGTGGTCCCTTTATATCCTTTGTATATTCCACTTCCTCAAGTGCTTCACCCAGTTGAGGTTGGTATACAACTGCAATATACTTAGAATCACTATTCTTTGATTCCTTCAGATTCTCTATCTTGCTTTCAATCTCCTCAGGTGTTACACTAAGCTTAAGTTGGTCTATAGCTGGAACATAGTTGAGATCAATATCCTTTATTCCTGCATCATTATTTAAGGTCAAATTATTCAAGAATATTAAAGTATGAGAGGTAATTGTTGAATAAGAGTGAGGATAAATAGAGTCATAACATATTGGCTCTTTAACCAAATCAGGGAAATGTGGAATTGAGGGAATTTGAAATTCACTGGTTGTGCCTGCCATTTATGGTCGCGACATATCAAGCTTATCTTCAACTTCTCGGCATGACTCAAACTAACAGTGAGTGACTCAAACTTCATAGAGAGGATGTCCCTCAGCACCCTAATATACTCTCATGACTTTATCGTCTTCACATCACGACTGGACATCTCGGGAGTTTCTAGTCACGACCAAACAATCATCTTGTCGCGACTCTATTGCACAGAGAGTCTCTCCCTCTGCAAGTTCATATATAGTCGTGACTTTGAGGTCTTGATGTCATGACATGTATATGAACCACTTTTAAAGTGGTTCCACTTCTAGCTTTCACAATGTCTTATTTTCCTGTAAAATTCCCTCACAACTTCCTTTCCAAAAATATTATCACTAGAGAATGATGATACTGTATCAAAGTTAGATGGGAATGAGAAATCTTTGGAAACTGACAGCATGTTATTCATGTCAAAGCAATTAAAACAAGATACATTGCCTTCACAAGAGCAAGAAAAAGAATCTATATAGGAGAGAGATTCAAAATAGTTATCATAAGCACTTAAAGATAAATCTGAATCCTCATGCTCCTAAAATGCTTCATGGGAAATTTGAGAATTATGCAACATATGATCATACTCATCATGCAAACTCAATTTATGCTCATCCCTAGTTTCTTTAACAGCACAATCAAAGGCATTCAACTCAACAAAAGTAGAATTACCAAAAGGATATTTTATTGCTTCGTTCATATTGAAAGTTACTACATGTCCTCTAACTGCCATTGTAATTGAACCATGCTTTATACTAATGATTGTCTTGGAAGTTTGAAGGAAAAGTCTACCTAAGATCAAAGTGCTCTCATTCACTAGTTCACTGGCATGTCTAGAACATAAAAATTAGTTGGGAACATTAAATCCTTCACCTGCACTAGAATTTCCTCAAGAATTCCCTTAGGATACCTAATTAATCTATAAGCTAATTGAAGCACTACACTTGTGTCTCTAAGATTGTTAATACCTGAGGCTAAATATACTGACCAAGGCATTACATTAATGGCAGCCCCTAGATCTAATAACGCTCCCTTAATATGAAACTTTCATATAGTGCATGGGATTATGTAAGATCCTGGGTCTTGGAACTTAACTAGTAATTCAGCCATAAAAAGTGATGATACATTAGCACTCACCTGAATTCTCTTAAGAGGCCTAAACGTTTTTTTATCAGCTCATAACTCTTTTAAAAGTTTAGCATATTTTGAATTTCTTTTGAGGAATTCAACCATAGGGATGTTTATTTCTAACTTATTAAAGAGATTGAAAGCATCTTTTACAAATTCAGAATCAATCTTTTTCTGTCTAGCAAACTAAGCTTTTGGAAAAGGGAGATCTTTTATACTTACCTCCTTACTTGTATGCGTAGAAGCTCCTTGCTTGCTCGACTTCACCTTCTCCTCAATTTGCTTTCTTTTGTATGCTGGACTCGGCATTATCACTTTCTCATCTTGCTTTTCCTATATTTCCTCTTATGAGTGTGAGTTCTCCTATTAGGTTGGCTTATTGATCATAAGCTGTTCTTCTTTAATAATCTCTGATTTCCCAATCTTTATTTGTGTTGCTGAATTTTCAACTTTAGAATCATCCATATCCTCCCTTGCCATTTCATCTTCATTAAATTGAACTACTCTGCTACTTCTGAGTGATATGGCATTTAGACCCTTCAGATTAATGACAGTGTCGAAGGTATGCTGTCATTGCTCTTCATTTGGATGTCATTAATTTCTCTATTATAACTATTAAGAGAAATCCTCTACTTTATTAGAGCAGGGACTAGATAACTTACTTACCTCATTCCTAAGCTCTGCCCAGTCCCTCAGCTTCTTAGACTTCTCCTGGCTCTACCAGAACTCCTCCTTTCTTCCTCTTCCTTCCTTTCTTTCTCTCCTTCTCTCCTTCTCTCCTTCTCTCTTCTTTCTCTTCTTTGGCCATACTTGGCCATGGCATGGAATGGGAAGGGAGTGACCTATTTATAGGTGGAGGGAGGTAGAATGGATGGCTCAGATCAAATTGTGATAAATGGCCTAGATCGCTTAGCTTCCTCAAGAAGCTTTTGCCTGCATCATCACAATGATATCATCCTCCTTGATGACTCACCAATATGACATCATCCAAGGAAACCTAAGGGGACACCTCAGGGGGTATGTGGCATAATTGGTGGGGCCCTTGGGATACCTTACCAGCTGACTCAGCCTCTCCAGAGAATTCCAGAGCCTTTTCCTAGAATGAGCGACCGAGATTATGCCACATGTCCCTTTTACTTTTTCTCCTTTTTCTGATCTCATGACATGTGTCCTTAACTTTTCTTCTTTTTCTGTAATAATGCCATGTGGTGCCTTATGGGTCCCATGAGGACACCTTTCATTCCACCTCATGGTCAAAAGTCATATCTGATCACTTTTTCCAGTTCTATCCTTAACCGGGTAACTTTACTTTATGGAAAAGCACTAAAATATTATTTTAATGCCTCTTAAACTCCCATAACTACTGGGCCTGTATTTTTAGGCCTTTAAATGTCATCTTGGGTTTCTAACCAAGTCCAAGTACTCTGGTGGCTCAGTTCCCAAGAAACACTTCTTACTTCTTCTTTATGCCCACAGGGACTTTCACTATTTCCCCTGAATTTTCACTTTCTTGCAGTTTAGTCCCTGAACATCATTTGTATACTTCTGAGACTCTTGCATAATAGGGTCTAGTAGCCTTCCTTTTTCAAACTACATAATGGGCTTTTAGGCCTAAAAATTGGGATATAACACATGCATTGTTTAGTAATATTTGCTACTGGGATATGTGTCACATCCTTACTTTTAACCTCAATTATACTCCATTAGAAGTGATTGGAACCAATTACATAATCATTTGCTTTGGAAACATCTGTTTCCAAACAAATTGCTCTTGGGTACTGTTCACTTTTACCGTTCATTTGGTAATTCCAGAACATGTACCCTACTTTGAAAATTCATAATTAATTGTAGAAAAATTGAAATAATGTGGTTCCAATTTATAATGAAAACTTTTTCATAAATCTTTGAGTGAAAAATATGAAACTGAGGTTTTCTTATCCATATGAAATCAGTTTATTGGTTATAAATCACTGTTCATTTGGTAAAAATCTGGAAGTTCTAGTTTCTTTGCTTAACTTCAAAAATTCATTTCTCTTTGGTTACTTATCCAAATGAACTGTGTTACCTATGGATTTGAATATCTAGACGTCCTCTTCAAGCTGATAAGAGTTCATAGAAAAACTCGTTCATTTAAAATATGAAATCATCGGGTGAACGTCATTGCCTATCAGCACTCGTTTTATTTCAATTCCAGATCTTACTTCCAACTTTCTAGAATCATAACAATTTGGATACTTATTCAAATGAGGCTTTCTTGGTGTTCATTTAAATCTCTGTATCTTAAATTTAATCATACCAAATTTCAAACTAAAAATCGTTGACTTAGGCAACATAGTCATCGTCACATCACCATTGCCTCATAACAGGGTTATAAAAACATACACCATGCATACTAACACATCATCCCATAGTGTAATGTAAGTCATGTAACTTATTATAAAAACTTATTCATCAACATTTACTCTTTTCCCTTGAGAGGATCCAGCACCTAAAACATAGTTATGCATGTGGAAGGAATGAGATTTCATGGAAATCCCAATAGCAAGTTACACAAACCATAATATCATGCATGAATAATTGAATGCTTAACATGTTATCATGTGATGGGAGTTACTTCATAATAGTACATAAGTAAACTCTAACATGCATATTGTCATGGCATAACTTGCAAGGAGTTGCAATCATTCATACTTCATCATAACATGATGACATAAGCTCAAGCTCAACCAAACACCATAATCAACAAGCAAGTAAAACAATTAGACAAACATGAGTTATAGTTAGGTATCCTTGCTACCTCTTAGCTATCTTGGTCAAGACCTTCTTGAAGTTCTTTCCCTCCTTCACAAATGTCAAAACCTAGCAATTACAAAATAAATTTATGTTTCCTACTTCCATCTTTCCAAAATAAATTCTCATGGTTCATTTCTACATAATTTGTCATGTAGAATCCAAATAAGAAATCAGAATTTCCAAAATCAAAACATACCAATTGCTACAGTACCAAACCGAAATGCATGCTCTTATTTTCCAAAAATTCACATTTTGATTCCAATGCTTCCAATACTTGTTCTCCTACTTTATCCCCACACAATTTTTCATTTTAAACTCATTGGAAGCATTAAAATCATGAAATTCCATCATATGAACAGTGTCATGCACAGTTCCAGCAAGAACACAAAACCCTAAATCCGAACATACTTGACTTCCCAAGCTTATACCACTTGATTATAGCTTGTTTAAGCTTATCTAAACTATCCCTAACATAAAAATCATATTTTAACCACATATGAGTAGCACTTCCAGCAGCAACCATAAGGTAAATAAAGCATGGAAACCCCTTAAAACCATGAGCTAACTTGCTAGAATAAAACTCAAGATCAAGGGAGATGATTACCTTGATTGTTACTTCACTTTGGTTGTTTCTTTCTTGGTTGAATGGAAATTTTGCAAGAGTTTCCCTATGGTTCACCATGCATACCGAAATGATCTGAATACGGGGTATTTATTGAGAAATTTGGGTTGATCCAAGCGCTCATATTTAATCTTGGATTTAACTTTTTCTAAAAAGAATAATTATGACATCATGTGGGATAGCTCATGGGACACCTAAGAGGTTTAGGTGGCGGGCTGCCCATGTAAGGAAGCTTCTGGAAAAATTCCAATCCAATCTGGTACCGATCGGTGCAGTTTCACAACAACTGCACTGTGTTTTGTTTCTAATTTTTTTACAATATACCAGGATATGTATTCTGTCATGGAAATTAATGTCTAGGCTTCTCATACTATTGACATTGTTATACTAAGTATTTATCTGCCATCCATCCCTTGGGAAATGAGCAAAATACCCTTGGTGTCATTTCTTACACTATATTAACCCTAAGGCATAATTGTCATTTCACCCCTCTTTACACTGCCTCAGGGCATATACTGGCTATAACATCCTCCTTTTCATACGTCTTAGGGACCAAACAGTAGCATCTGGAACCACTTCCAAGGTTGTTGAAGTCAAATTACTCAATCTGGAATTTTACTCTTAGTGAGTACTGTTCACTGTGTGAATTCCAGAGGAGTAACCTGACTTTGAAAAATCATAACTAATTCTATAAAAATCTAAATGGAGTGTTTCAAATTGCTACATGAAGCTAACATCTTTATATTTCAGGGAAAAATGACTTGTTGACCATACCTTGACCAGGTCAACGTTGGTCAATGTCCGAAGTTCACTGTTCCTCCAGCATCCTGTCCCTGATTCCAGCTTTCTGGTCCCAACTTTGATAAATCATATCTTTATATGTAGACATCCAAATAAGACGTTCTATATATCAAATCAAATCTTGGTATGTCTACTATTTACTGGGAAAATATCATACATTTACTATTTATAATTACAGCTCAAATGTCACTGCCTCCCCACGAGTTACTGTTCATAGTGACAATTTCCAGCAATTATACATACATGAATCACATATCAATCATGCTAAGCAATTAACATCTCTTCATGCATCTTTATCTCCTCCATCTTGAGAAGACCTGCTGTAATTAGATTGATATGGAAGGGGTGAGATTTCTGGGGAAATCTCATTAGCAAACGGTACTAAACAATGCATGCATTAATGTGAATACTTGTGCTTGCTTGTGAAAGTGTTAACATTGTCTAATGTGCATGCTTCTATGTTACATATGAAATACAATTGGCCAAAGTAATCATAGAAACAGAGCTTCATACATAAGCACATATGCAACACAATTCAACAAAGCCATAGCACATCAATCATAACATTCAATGCATATAAGTTTAGGATTAGTTCACTACTTGACATGTAGCTTTCCTTCTAGCTCTTAGCCTTTTCTCTAAGGTTCATTCTTTCCATAGGTCAGAGCCTATATATAGCATAATAATATCTTCATTATTATTCTATCAGCATAGCTCTACTTAACTCATGATTAACTAGGGGTGATATCCTTAATCTTACATTCCCCTGTCTTTCTTTCTACCTTTAGCTACCTTTATTAATAAAGATATTTCTCTATTCTAACCACTAAGAGCAATCCTATACTTTATTAGAGCAGGGACTAGATAACTTTCTTACCTCATTCCTAAGCATTGCCCAGTCCCTCGGCTCCTCAGACTGCTCCTGGCTCCACCAGAACTCCTTCCTTTCTTTCCTATCTTTCTTTCCTTCTCTCTTTCTCTCTTTCTCTCTTCTTTCTCTTCCTTTTCCTTGCTAGGCCGTGGTGTGCCTTGCAATGGGAGGGGAGTGGCCTATTTATAGGTGAGAGGAGGTGGAATGAATGGCCCAGATTGATTCACAATGAATGGCTCAGATTGCTTGCTTCCTCAAGAAGCTTTGGTTGCATCATCATGATGACATCACCCTCCTTGATGAATCACCACTCATGACATCATCTAGGACACCTCAAGGGTATATGTGGTGAAATGTGGGGCCCTTGGGATACCTCACCAGCTGACTCAGCCTTTCCAGAGAGTTCCAGAGTCTTTTCCCTGAATGGACGGCTAAGATCGTGCCACGTGTCCTCTTGCTTTTTCTCCTTTTTCTATAATCATGCCATGTGTCCTTTGCTTTTCTTATTTTACTGTAATCATGCCATGTGGCACATTTTGGGCCCCATTTATGTCCTCTTATGATTCCAGATCACTTTACCTAGTTCTATCTTGGACCGGGTGACTTTACTTTATTGAAAAAGTACTAAAATAATATTTAATGCCTCTTGGGCTCACATTACTCTTGGGCTACGTTTTTGGGCCTTGGATTGTCTTCTTGGGTTTCTAACTAAGCCCAAGCACTCTGGTGGCTCAGTTCCCAAGGAACGTCCTTAGTAAATTACCAAAATGCCCTTACTACCTCTTTAGTACTTCTAGGGGCACTATTATCTTTTCATACCTTACCAGATTATCTCTTGACCCTGGTCAACTATCCAGATACCCTTTCTTAACTATCTAACCTTAGTTAAATAATCATAACACCCTTTGTCTGACTCTGACTTAATGACACAACACAGTGGCATACCTTCAGTGGCATTTTCGTAATTCTTCATTTTTCTCAGTCTTTATTGGCCTTGGCCCATATATTTATCTGAAAATATCATTGGGCCTATAAGGTGCCATTCTGGACCCTCTGTATGATCCACTATCTCCATGGGCTCAATTCCTGAGAAATTTCCCCAAACCTATTTATCGGGTCTTTTAATCTACTGTAAATTCTGTAGTAAATTCTATAGAACTCCTTTTTGAGCTCTGTCAGTTTCAGAAATTCTTATATTAATTATAGGAATTTACTGCCACATTTCATCTGATTCTGAGGTCTAGAGAATACTATATTAATTTTCCTTCTCTTTGAAAATTAATATAAGTCTTTTGAGACCTCATATCAAAACTTTGTGTTGCATCAAACTAATCATCATAATTTTCTTTATTTATTGAGACCTCTGCTCAACAGGGTCTAGTAGCATCCCTTTTTCAGGCTATATACTAGGCTTCTAAGCCTAAAATTTGGGATATGACACTGGCTCTATATAATCATATTTATACTATGTCCCATGTTTTTGGCCTATCCAAAATGACCAAAATGACCTCCATTCAACACTAGTAGTATGGACATCTAGGGTCATTTTCATAATTTCGCACTTTTCCTAGACTGCTCTGGTCTCTGGTCTCTGATTTCAGGCATTTTTGGCCTGTTTTGGCTCAACTTTTCCATATTTACATTTAGGCTCCTCAACTTTTGAATAATTGTGCTTTAGTCCTTGAACTTTTCATTAATTGCATTTAGGTCCCTCCTTTTTCTTCTACTTTCACTTTTTGCCTTCAAAGTTTCCAATTTTTGTTTAGGTCCCTATTCTTTCCTTAGTTATCAATCCTTCCCTTTCCTTTCTCAATCTGATACATTCTATTCTAAGAAACTCATATCCATTTCAGATAAACTGTACACACATATCATATAGGAAAATTGGGGATATGACAATATGATAGCATGCATTAATGTAGATATTTATGCTTGCTTGTGAAAGTGTTAATATTGTGTAATGTGCATGTTTCCATGTTACATATGAAATACAATTGGCCAAAGTAATCATAGAAACAGAGCTTCATACATAAGCACATATGCAACACAATTCAACAAAGCCATAGCACAATCAAGAATAACATTCAATGCATACAAGTTTAGGATAAGTTTACTACCTCTACACTTGACTTTCTTTCTGATTATCTTGCCTCTTCCTTCTCACTTTTCTTTAACATGTGGCTGCCTCTTTTGGAGCATACCAACCAGTTCCTAATATTACATAACCATTCATCTATCAGAATTTAACTTCCTTTAGCATTAATCCCACTTTAACTAACATATCTTCCTCTTAAACATTAAGCTCATTAACTTTCCTTACTCTTAGCTAATGGACTTGGCCTTTGAATCAATTGATGTTTTGACTTTACCCTACACAATTTCATCTTTTGAATCCATTTATGAGCTTAGAATCATGAAATTCCAGCTCCTTCATGGCCTGCTGTACAGAACCGAACATATGCATATAATTCTTTCAAAAATTCTCATTTTGATTATAATGCTTCCCATACTTGTTTCTCTACTTTAACCCTCACAACTTTTCATTTTAAAACCATTGGAAGGATCAAAATCATGAAATTCCAATCATTGTTCATGTGAGTGAACAGTAACTGTGAAGAATTTCAAAAACTACAATCTTGAGATTTTAATGTTTCCAAGGTTCAAAACCTTTCCAATCCTATACAAAATCATCATATAAATTCAATGGAAGTATTAAATCATTGAAATTACATTCCCTTCCCTCATGAACAGTGCATACCGAATAGGTTCACCCATGGCAAAGTCAAGAATATCAACTTGATTAAACAACCAATCACTTAACTAGATTGTTTAAGCTTCAATCATATATTTCTAACTTTAATTTCTTCTTTTCCTTTTCATCTAAGGTTTTTGGGCAGCATAACACCTTAGAGAATACTCAACTTTCCTCCCATGAAAACCCTAAGTTCAAGCTCCCAAATCAAAGGAAAATAAGCTAGGAGAGATTGGTTACCTTTAATCTCTAGCTTGCTTGAACTTTGGTACCTTGAATCTTTTCTATCTTGGCTTGAGTTTTCATTTTGCAAGAGTTTCCCCTAGGTTCCATGGCTCACGGTTTGGTTGCAGATTTGAGGGGGTATTTATAGAAAAATTCATGGAAAATCAATGGCCAAGATTACTTTGTGCACTATCTGATCTAAATGCCCACATTTAACCTTGGATTTAACTTTTTCCAAAAAGATAATTGTGACATCATCCATGACATCACAAGGGACACCTCAAAGGGGTATGTGGTGAAATTATCATGTAAGGAAGCCTCTGGAAAAATTCTAGTCCAATCCGGTACTGATCAGAGCAGTTTCACAATAACTGGACTGTTTTCTGTTCCTAATTTTTTTATAATATACCAGGATATGTATTCTATCCTAGAAATTAATGTCTAGGCTTCTCATACCATTGAAATTGTTATACTGAGTATTTATCTACTATCCATCCCTTGGGAAATGACCAAAATACCCTTGGTGTCCTTTCTTACACTATATTAACCATAAGTGCATAATTGTCATTTTACCCCTCTTTGTACTAGCTCAGGGCATATGCTTACTCTAACTAATCATACTTATACTATATGCCACATTTTTAGCCTATCCCAGATAACCAAAATGCCCTCCATCAATCACTAGTACAATATGGGCATCCAGGGGCATTTTGGTAATTTCACACTTTTTCTAGACACTGGCCCCTTCTACTGATGAACTGGTACCCTGGGTTTTGGGCCCTCCTTGGCATCATTATAGGCCTATATATGAGGTCATATGATCTTATTCTATCTAGGCTTACATATCAATAAGTTCAATTATCGGATCACGGGTGTTATCAAACTCGCATCAAAATTCACTAATATGTCAAGAACTTTTTATACAGAACTTCTTATGGGGTTCTCTCAGATCCATGACATCTAACACTGTAGGGCACACTTTCCTGTAATTCTCTCATTTATATCTGAAGTCCATGAAATCTGATTAAATTTTAGATAACTCTCAGACTATTAAATAAATATATGTTGTTTGAAGCCCTAATAAAATTCCTGTATTATGCTAAATTAACCAGTGCAACTTCCTCTATTTACTGATAGAATATGGGACTGAAATACTTTCGGGCAGTTCTAACCCTTTTTCAGGCTGATCTTTCTATAATTACAATTTTGCCCTTTAACTTTTTACTTAATTACATTACTTCCCTTAACTTTTGAAAATTATCACTTTTAGCCTAACTTTTGTTTCTACTTTAACTTTTGGCCTTTAAACTTTTCTAATTTTTGTTTAGGTCCCTTTCTTCCTTTAAGACTCGTTTAACCTCTATTATTTCTTCTGATAAGGAAAATGTGGTACATAAGGAAAGAACTAGATTTAGGATATTATATAGATAAGGAAAATTAGGATATGACACATATGGAAAGAACTAGATTTCATGGAAATATCAATATCAAGTCATGCAAACTATAATATCATGCATGATTAATTAATGCTTAACATGTTATCATGAGATAGGAGCTACTTCATAATAATACATAAGCAAACTCTAACATGCATATTGTCATGACATTAGTTGCAAGGAGTTGTAATCGTTCATACTTCATCATCAACATAATGGCATAATCTCAATCTCAACCAAACATCATGACTAACAAGCAAGCATACAATCAAGCAAACATGAAACTATAGTTAGGTATTCTTGCTACCTCTTAAGCTATCCTTGGCAAAGTATTCTTGAGATATTTTCTTCCTTCACAAATGTCAAAACCTAGCCATTACAAAGTAACATCAAGTTACAACTTAACTTGAAAACAATTCTAAGACTAGGTTTTCACTAACTTCCATTCTTGTTCCATTTTATGTTCCATACTTCCATCTTTCTAAAATAAATTCTCATGGTTCATTTCCACATAATTTTTCATGTAGAATCCAAATATGAAACCAGAATTTCTAAAATCAAAACACACCATGAGCGGCTGTACAGAACCGAACTGACACCCTTAGTTTCCAAAAATTCACATTTTGATTCCAATGCTTCCAATACTTGTTCTCCTACTTTATCCCCACACAATTTTCCATTTTAAACTCATTGGAAGCATCAAAATCATGAAATTCCAACATATGAACAGTTTTTCATACAATAGCAGCCAATAACACAAAACCCTAACTACATGCATACTTGAATTTCCAAGCATATACCACTTGATTCTAGCTTGTTTAAACTTATCTAAACTATCCATAACATAAAACTCATTTTCTTATCACATATGGACAGCACTTCTAGCAGCACCCTCAAGGGAAATATGTCACAAAAATCTCTCAAAACCAAGAGCTAACTTGCTAGATTAAATTCCAAGAACAAGAGAGCTAGTTACCCTACTTGTTACTCCAAGTTGTGTGCTTCTTTCTTGCTTCAAATAAAATTTGGCCAGAGATTCCCTAAGGCGCTAGGAATTCTGCATCAAGTCTAGTTTGGGGGGTATTTATAGAAAATTTTGGGTGGAAATGAAAGGGTAAGATTAGTTTGGTTATTATTTGATCTAATGGTCAATATTCCACCTTGAATCAAGCTTTCCCTATAAGCTTTAGATTGACACATGCATGACATCATTTAGGGCCATGTTTGGCTAGAAAAAGGTAGATATACTGATAGGAAAAATTTTAGTCCAATATGGTACCGATCGGAGCAGTTTCACAAAAAACAGAGTGTTTTATGTTCCTAATTTTTATAATATTCTATCATGAAAACCAGTGTCTAGGTTTTTCCTACCATTAACATTATTAGAATGAGTATTTATCTGCCAACCAGCCCTTAGAAAATGACCAAAATACCCTTGTTGCTCTTTCTTGTACTATATTAACCCTAAGGGCATAATTGTCATTTCACACTTCTTTATACTGTATCAGGGTACATACTGGCTCCTACTAATCATCTTTATACTAACTTGGACATTTTTAACCTGTCTAGAATGACCAAAATGCCCTCTATCAATCATAGGGGTATTTTCAAAATTTCACATTTTTCTTGGGTTGCTCTAGACTCTGGCCCACTTAACTGTCTCACCACCTTATTGGGCCTCTTGGAATGCCATTTTGGACTTAGTATTGGTCTATTACCTTTATGGCCTAATTCCCAAGGAATCTCTCCTGATCGTATTTATTGAGTATTTTATTCCACTGTAAATTCCCCGTAAGAATTCTACAAGATTCCTTTTATGACTTTATCAATTTTATAAATTCTTATATTAAATATAGGAATTTAATGGAAAGTTTTATCTGATTCTGAGGTCTAAAAAATACTGTAATAATTCTTCCTAACTTCAGGAATTCATATCAATGAATCGAGACCTCAAATCAAAATTATGTGTTGCGTTAAACTAGTTAGAATAATTTTGTCTATCTACTGGTAAAATTTGGGACTAATATGATTCTGGGCATTTTTGGGCCTTTTTCGGTTGAACTTTCTCATAATTACATTTTTGTCCCTGAACTTTTGCTTAATAATCCATCTCTTTCCTTCCTCAATCTGATACAGTTTATTCTAAGAATCTCATGTCCATTACATATAAACTGTACATATACATCAGATAAGAAAATTGGGGATATGACATTTATATTACATGTATACTAAGAAAATAATTCAGGATATGCTTCCTTCATCCTTTCTTCTACTTCCCACGTAGCCTCACTCTTAGTTAATCCTTTCCAGATGACCTTAACTATAGAGATTTGTTTATTTCACAACTGCTTGACCTTTTGATCCACAATTCATACTAGTCCTACTTCATAAGTTAGGTCATCTTGTAGTGCAACATCATCCTGTTTAATCACATGTGATGGGTCTGAAACATACTTCTTCAACTGGGAAACATGTAATATATGTTGGAAAACATGCCCTAGTGGCCAATCATTGTCTTATGAACATTATTGATTTATGAATTTATTAATTGAGTTATCATATTATTTGCATGTTACTGTGATGACCATCTTTGGATAATTCATGATCTTATCCTAAATGTCCCTGGTCAGTCATCTGTGTGGGAGCAAAGATGAAATAAGACCAGTATGACTTTGAAGATGTATAGAGATATAAATCAAAATCATAAGCACATGTAAGAGTACAAGGTGTTGGACCGATCTGCTATGAGAGAGCTGCATGGGTTACGTCATAAGCTTCTCTCATATACAAACCATGTCACTATGCCCTTTGACCTGAGATCATCATGGATTCCTACAGGACAAACGCTCAGCTTTGACCTAGTCAAAAGTCACTTTTGACCGAGTGATCATAAAGACTATGTTCGGGCTTAGTGGTTTTTCATGCAAAGGAATGTGAATGGTCAAGATGGAATTTGTCCCTCACATTCGTAGAGAGATATTACTGGTCCCCTCGATGAGTGAGTCTGAGAAATGTATGGCCATACTGTAATGGAAAGGTAGTTCCATTCCTATAGTCAGACTACTCAGGGATCGAGAAAGTAACGGTCAGGAATAGGAGGATGACATTATCCATGCCTCATCCATGACCAAAATATCGCGTGACAGAAGGGACATGATATGGTTGTATAAAAGGTTATATCGTTTATCGATCCTCATATGATTTGGGTAGTTGTTATGTCTTGCTAGAAACCGCTTGCGACTTGTGGGCCAGTATAGCAAATGACCTACTGCTAACTTCATATAGGCCTACAGGGTCGCATATAAAATAGCCCAACACGAGTTATGATGTCCAGATTCATTGAATCTAAGACGTGTCTAGATTCAATGAATGATCCATGGTTGATGTATATATTTATTTATATTTATATTCATATATATATAAATTCGTATATATACATTATATATAAGGGATATATAGGATTTAATTTATAAGGATAAATTAAATCTCTATCACGTTTGAATTTGAAATTCAAAATGATAGGATATCTCATATAAGAGATATTTACAAGATTTAATTTATAAGGATAAGTTAAATCTCTATCACGATTGAATTTGAAATTCAAATTGATAGGATATCTCATATAAGAGATATTTACAGGATTTAATTTATAAGGATAAATTAAATCTCTATCACGTTTGAATTTGAAATTCAAATTGATAGGATATCCCAAATTCGATTTATGAGAATAAATCAAATATAGTCCAGTCTTATCTTTATTTAAATTAAATAAATAGGTGAATTAAATCTGTGGGATGGATTTAACATAAACATTATTTATTTAATTAGTTTCTTATTAAATTATACAATATGTGATATTGTATTATTTTCAGAATTAATATAGATTAATTCTAAAATCCAATTCAGTTGAGGAAAAACGCGGAGCATCCTATATATCTGATTTTAGGAGCTACGCTTTACAATACAAGAGAAAACACAAAAAAAAGCTGAACTGAATCTGCAAAAGGTTCGCAGATAAGAAACTACTAAAGTAGAGATGAAGAGGACGAATTGTTAAAAAAAGCCTTGGAGGGACAGGAGACGCTAGCACGTCATTTGTGATTGGAACTCTGTTCGTGTGGATACCAGTAGAGGAAGCTGACCTGAGGCGTCGACTTCTTGCGATCGGAAAGAGAGCACGAGCCGTGGAGAGAAGCTGTGGAGGTTGCTGAGGAACACTCCGTCGACTTCTTGCGATTGAAAGGAGATCACCAGCTGCGGAGAGGGGCTGTGGAAGTCACAGAGGAACATTGAGGGTAATGCTTCTTCCCACTTGACTTAAACACATACGGTAGATCCTGGCAAGGAATGAAAAAAATTTTAAGTTAATTTCCGCTGCGTGTCTTCCAATTCCTTACAATATATTATGTATCTTACTGAGATTTGGAGGAACAACTAACTTGTATGCCACTGATCATATTCTTGTGAGGATCTGGAATGGTCCAATGTATCTAGGATGTAACTTCTTTACCTTAATTGATCATCTGGCTCCTGTAGTTAGAGTTAACTTAAGGAATACATGTTCTCCATCTTCAAACTTCAGCGGCTTCCTTTTGACATCAGCGTAACTTTTTTGTCTACTTTAAGCTGTCAGTAATATTTTTCTAATCTAATCAATCTGTGCTGCTATCCAGTCAACTATATCAGGACCAAACATCCTTCTTTCACTAAATTCCATCCAGCACAATGGAGATCTACACTTACATCCATAAAGTGCTTCAAATAGGGCCATCTGAATACTGGCCTGATAGCTGTTGTTATATAGAAATTCTATTAATGGCATATAGACATTCCAACTCCTTTTAAAATCCAAAACACATGCTCTTAACATATCCTCTAGTGTATAGATCATTCTCTCAGATTGACCATCTGTTTGAGGATGATAAGCTGTACTAAATCTTAAAGTAGTGTCCATTTCTTTATGCAAAGCTCGCCAAAAATTAGATGTAAATCAAGGATCTCTATAAGATACAATCCTACTGGGGATACCATGCATTCTAATAATCTTCTTTACATAGGGCTTTGCCAGTTTCTCAAGAGAATATTTCTTATTGATTGCCAGGAAATGAGCTAACTTTGTCAATCGGTCAATTACTACCCATAAAGCATCATGCTTAGTAGGAGTCATGGGTAGTCCTTCTACAAAATCCATTGCAATACTGTCCCATTTCCACTCAGGTATCTCTATTTTTTGTAGTTTTCCTATTGGCATTTGGTGCTCAACTTTCACTTTCTGACAGGTTAAGCATTTTGATACTTAAGCTACAACATCCTTCTTTAATCTAGGCCACCAAAATAAACTTTTAACATCATGATACATCTTGGTCATACCTGGATATACTGTATACGGGCTTTTTATGTGCTTCATCTAAGATCTTTTCTCTTAATCCCATTGCATTCAGAATATATGGTCTTACCCTAAACTGTAGCAATCCATCTTGGGAGATATCAAAATTTTAAGTTTCCCTTATTTCCAGCTTGTCCTTAAAAATTACTGCGAGTTTATCATGCGTTTGAGCTTCTTTTATTTCATCTTCAATGAAAACTCTAACCTACATTCCTTCATAAGAATTCTCAGCTATTTACATCTTATATAAAGGACTCTAATCTCTAACATCCTCTATCAATTCCAACTCTTTGATAATTAGACTTGCTACCTGTACCACCTTTCTCTTAAGGTATCAGCTACCACATTCGCTTTTCCTGGATGGTACTTAATCTGGAAATCATAATCCTTCAAAAAATTCCTTCCATCTCTACTGCCTCATGTTCAATTCTTTCTGATCTTGCAGATACTTCAAGCTTTTCTGGTCACAGTATAGTTCTATGGTAGCTCCGTACAGGTAATGTCTCCAGATCTTGAGAGCATAAACTACCGCTGCAAGCTCTAGATCATGAGTGGGATAGTTTTCGTCATGTGGCTTTAGCTGCCGAGAAGCATATGCTACCACTCGACCCTGATGCATTAGTACACAGCCCAACCCCTACTTGCTAGCATCAGTATAGACTACATAAGTCTAAGTTGGGTCTAAAATAATTAGCACAGGAGTCATGGTTAATCTCTATTTTAATTCTTAAAAACTCGCCTCATATTTCTCATCCCATTTGAACTACTGGTTCTTTTTGGTCAGCTTGGTTAACGACAAAGTAATTTGAGAAAAGTCCTTAATAAATCTTCTATAATACCATGCTAAACCCATAAAACTTCTGATCTTTGTCACTATCCTTAGTTGTTTCCAGCTTAATACTGCTTCAACTTTGCTAGGATCTATAGCTACCCCTTTATGGGATATGACATGTGAAACATCCTCCTTTTCTTACATCTTAGGGACCAAACGGTAGCATATGGAACCACTTTTAAGGCTATTGAAGTCAAATTACTCAATTTGGAATTTTACTCTTAGCGAGTATTATTCACTATGTAAATTCTAGAGTAGTCACTCGACTTCGAAAAATCATAACTAATTCTAGAAAAATCAAAATGAAGTGGTTCAAATTGATACATAAAGCTAACTTAATGCTATTTCAAGGAAAAATAACTTGTTGACCAAGCCTTTACCAAGTCAACATCAATCAATGTCAGAATTTACTATTAATCCTGTATTTTTCCCTGATTTCATCATTTTGGTCCCAACATTTGCACTATCTAATCCCCAACTTCTCTTCATGCTTCTTCAGTCCTCTTCTAACATACCTGTGGTATTGGGATTATATGGAAGGGGATGAGATTTCTGGGGAAATCTTAGTAGCAAACGGTAACCATACAATGTATGCAACTATATGCTTGATGTTCCTAGGTGTGTACTTAATGATCATGCTTGCATCATGATAACATACATGCTTCCGTGTTACTTAATTATAACATATGGCCATAGTATAAAAAGAAACAGAGCATTACTTAATCATACATACTTCACATCATCAAGGTAAGAAAACATCACATAAAACATCCAAGTAGTACAAGCACATAAGTAGGTAAGTTTACTACCTGGCGTGTAGCCTTTCCTTCCAGCTCTTAACCTTGCCTCTAAGGTCCCTTCTTTTCATAAGTCAGAGCCTATACATAGCATAATAATATCTTTATTATTATCCAGTATAGCTCTACTTAACTCATGCTTAACTAGGGGTAATATCCTTACTCTGACATTCCCCTAACTTTCTTTCTCTCTTCAGCTACCTTTATTAATAGAGATATTTCTCTATTCTAACTATTAAGAGCAATCCTCTACTTTATTAGAGCAGGGACTAGATAACTTACTTATCTCATTCCTAAGCTCTGCCCAGTCCCTAAGCTCCTTGGACTGCTCCTGGCTTCTCCTGAACTCCTTCCTTTCTTTCTCTTCCTTCCTTTCTTTCTCTCTTTCTCTTTTCTCTCTTCTTTCTCCCTTTTATGCCATGCTTGGCTTTGGATTTCATTGAAGGGGGAAGGTTCTATTTATAGGTGAGTGGGGTGGAATGAATGACTCAGATCAAATCATGATGAATGGCCTAGATCGCATAGCTTCCTCAAGAAGCTTTGCCTACATCATCACGATGATATCCTCCTCCTTGATGACTCACCATTATAACATCATCTAAGGACACCTTAGGGGGTATGTGGTGCAATTGGTGGGGCCCTTGGGACACCTGAACAGCTGACTTAACCTCTCCAGAGAATTCTAGAGTATTTTCCCTGAATGAGCGGCCGAGATTGTGCCACATGTCCTTTTACTTTTTCCCTTTTTTCTAATCTCACGACATCTGTCATTAACTTTTCTTCTTTTCTTGTAATCATGCCATTTGGCACCTTGTGGGTCCCTTTTATGCCACCTCATGATTGTAGATCACTTTTCCCAGTTCTATCTTTGACCGGGTAACTTTACTTTATGGAAAAGCACTAAAATATTATTTTAATGCCTCTTAAACTCCATAATCCTTGGGCCTACGTTTTTGGGTTCTTGGATTGGTATCTTGGGTTTCTAACCAAGCCCAAGCACTCTGGTGGCTCGGTTCCCAAGAAATACCCCTTACTTTTCCATTATGCCCACAGGGACTTTCACTATTTCCACTAAATTTTCACTTTATTGTAGTTTAGTCCCTAAACATCATCTGTACACTTCTGCAACTCCTGCACAATAGGGTCTAGTGGCCTTCCTTTTTTAGGCTACATACTAGGCTTCTAGGCCTAAAAATTGGGATATGACAACATGACTGAGAAATTTGACTTCTTGAAGCCAAAACTCACATTTACTAAGCTTAGCATAGAACTGTTTTTCTTCAAGAGTACTAAGAACAATTCTCACATGCTTTTCATGCTCTTCTGCAGATTTGGAGTACACCAGAATATGATTATTGAAGACCACAACAAATTAATCTAGGTAGGTCCTAAAGATTCTGTTCATATAATCCATAAAAATTGCAAGTGCATTCATCAAACCAAAGGGCATTACCACAAATTTGAAATGATCAAAATGAGTCAAGAAAGCAGTCTTTAAAATGTCATCTGCTTTAATTATGAGTTGGTGGTAACCTAATCTTAGATCAATCTTGGAGAATAAACTTGCTCCAACCAACTGGTCCAACAAATCAGTAATCTGGGGAAGAGGGTACTTATTCTTAACCGTAATCTTATTCAATTCCCTATAGTCAATACATAGGCTTAGAATACCATCCTTCTTCTTAACAAACAACACTGGATCACCCTAAGCAGAAAAACTGGGTTGGATGAAACCCTTCTCTAAAAGCTCCTCAATCTACTTCTTTAATTCAATCATTTCATTGGGAGCCATACGATATGGGACTTTGGACACTGGTCCAGCTCCAGGCACAATGTCAGTTACAAAACTCTACTTCTAGTTCTGGAGGTAATCCTTGAATCTCCTTGGAAAAACTTTGGGGAATTCTTTTACTACTGGAATTGTCTCAAACCCTTCTTCTACTTCTATTTAAATAGAAAAGAAGACCATATATCCTTGACATCCTTTTCATAAATATTTATCTGCTTGAGCCTCTGTTATGTATAACATCCTCCTTTTCTTACATCTTAGGGACCATTCAGTAGCAATTTGAACCACTCTATTTCAATTTTTCTAGAATTAGTTATGATTTTTCAAAGTCAGGTCACTCCGCTAGAATTTACACCATGAACATTACTCACTGGGAGAAAAATTCTAGATTGTATGATTTGACTTCAATGGCCCTAGAAGTGGTTCCAAATGCTACTGAATGGTCCCTAAGATGTAAGAAAAGGAGGATGTTATAATTTGGTATTAGAGCATAAGATTTGGGCATGGAACATAATGTTTTGGCTCAGTGATACTCTGGAGTAGATAGACTAACCCCTTAAAACAAGTTAGAGATGTGAATTACAGAGGTTTCCTCCCTAGTATGAGATATGGGGATGGTGTTCACTACCTAGAGAATGATTTGAACAAGAGATAGTGACACCTAGATAGATAGAATAGTACCCCATAACTTACAGCGATACGGGGTAATCTTCAAGGAAGTGGCTAGTCTTAGTCAGCCGTTACCGCTAAGGTCTCGTGTTTCTCAGCACGATGTGGCTAGACTAAGTAGCATAACGTCTGGGGAGCAGTTTCCTCTATGGATAGAGGTAGAAGCTTACCAATCCCAAGTCAAGGGAAACTGTCAGACGTTACAGTAACAATGATAATGAAGGTACCAACCTAGTTGAAGTTAAGCAACTAGAGGATTGGTACAAAGCATAATCAAGCCAGATAATATAAAGTAAGGAGATATGAAAGGTTAGGCGATGTTCAAAAGTAGATCCTCTATGTGAGTAGATCTACATTACGAAAGAATTTGTTCAGCCAGTGTTTCTTGAACAAAAGAATAAGACTTGTCTAGGAATAATCCTAGCACATGGCCTAAAGTTAGAGACGAGACAGGCCACTAATGTTCCCAAGATAGAGGAACCATAGTCTAGTCTAGAATAGACTAAGACTAATAAAGATAAAAGTAGCCACAGTTTTAAAAATAGTGACTCTCCTATTCCCTATGTAAGAAAGGGTAATGAAGGGTTGAGTCTATACCCTAGTAAGAGGGTAATGTGGCAGCCTAAGTCAAATAAATAGATATTTCAATTTCCTGAATAAATGTTTAGGATCTATCAAATAATGTGATAGAGAATGACAATAAGATGAGGATTAATAGTGAATCTACAAATAAATGATTACGAGGCTCAGGATATATCCCTTTAGTAGGGATGAGATATATGAATGATATGATATGCATATGAAATGAAATGAAATGCAATTATGAAATATGATGTAGCATTGAGAGAGGTAGTGATTTTGCAATAGAGCTAGATTGCTCTTGCAATAGAGTCATATTGCTCCTGAGATAAAGCCAGAGAATGAGTAGATTATGATGACAGATATGTGCATGGTAGAGCTTGTGTAGCTCCCTGCAATGTTAAATAAAGTTATGAAAGCTGAGGAGCTGAGGGACTGGGCAAAGATTAGGAATGAGGTAAGAAAGTTATCTAGTCCCTGCTCTAATAAAGTAGAGGATTGCTCTTAGTAGTTAGAATAGAGAAATATCTCTATTAATAAAGGTAGCTAAAGGTAGAAAGAAAGACAGGGGAATGTCAGATTAAGGATATTACCCTTGAGTTAAACATGAGTTAAGTAGAGCTATGTTGATAGAATAATAATGAAGATATTATTATGCTATGTATAAGCTCTAACCTATGGAAAGAATGAACCTTAGAGCAAAGGCTAAGAGCTAGAAGAAAAGCTACATGCCAGGTAGTAAAGTAATCCTAAACTTGTATGCATTGTATGTTATGCTTGATGTGGTATGGCTTTGTTGAATTGTTTTGAACATGTGCTTATGTATGAAGCTCTGTTCCTATGATTACTTTGGCCAATTGTATTTCATATGCAACATGGAAGCATGCACATTAGACAATGTTAACACTTTCACAAGCAAGCACAAGTATTCACATTAATGCATGCATTGTTTAGTACCGTTTGCTAATGAGATTTCCCCATAAATCTCACCCCTTCCATATCAATCCAATTACAGTAGGTCTTCTCAAGATGGAGGAGATAAAGATGCATGAAGAGATGTTAATTGCTTAGTATGATTGATATGTGATTCATGTATGTATAATTGCTGGAAATTGTCACTGTGAACAATAACTCGTGGTGAGGCAGTGATATTCGAGCTATAATTATAAATAGTAAATGATTGAATAAATGTATGATATTTTTCTAGTAAATAGTAGACATACCAAGCTTCAATTTGATATATAGAACGTTTCATTTGGATGTCTGCACATAAAGATATGATTTATCAAAGTTGGGAGACATCACCCTCCCTGATGACTCACCATTAATGACATCATCCAGGACACCTCAGGGGTATATGTGGTGCAATGGTGGGGCCCTTGGGACACCTCACCAGCTGACTCAGCCTTTCCAGAGAGTTCCAGAGTCTTTTCCCTGAATGGATGGTCGAGATCGTGCCACATGTCCTCTTGCTTTTTCTCCTTTTTCTGTAATCATGCCATGTGTTCTTTGCTTTTCTTCTTTTACTATAATCATGCCATGTGGCGCATTATAGGCCCCATTTATGTCCTCTCATGATTCCAGATCACTTTACTTAGTTCTATCTTAGACCAGGTCACTTTACTTTATAGAAAAAACACTAAAATAATATTTTAATGTCTCTTGGGCCCATATTACTCTTAGGCTACGTTTTTTGGGCCTTAGATTGTCATCTTGGGTTTCTAACCAAGCCCAAGCACTCTGGTGGCTCGGTTCCCAAGAAACATCCTTAGTAAATTACCAAAATGCCTTTAGCTCCTTTTTAGTACTTATAGGAGCACTGTTATATTTCTATATCTTACTAGAGTATCTCTTAACCCTGGTCAGCTATCCAGATACCCTTTCTTGACTGTCTAACCTTAGTCAAATGATCATGACACCCTTTGTCTGAATCTGACTCAATGACACAACACAGTGGCATACCTACAATGGCATTTTCGTAATTCTTCATTTTTCTCGGTCTTTATTAGCCTTAGCCCACATATTTATCTAAAAATATCATTGGGCCTATAAGTTGCCATTTTGGACCCTCTGTATGATCCCCTATCTTCATGGGCTCAATTCCTGAGAAATTCCCCCGAAACCTATTTATCAGATCTTTTAATCCACTGTAAATTCTATAGTAAATTCTACATAACTCCTTTTTGAGCTCTGTCAATTTTAGAAATTCTTATATTAATTATAGGATTTTACTACCACATTTCATCTGATTCTGAGGTCTAGAGAAGACTGTATTAATTTTCCTTCTTCTTCAGAAATCAATATAAATCTTTTGGGACCTCATATCAAAACTCTATGTTGCATCAACTGATCAGCATAATTTTCTCTATTTATTGAGACCTTTGCTCAACAGGGTCTAGTAGTATCCCTTTTTCAGGCTATATACTGGGCTTCTAGGCCTAAAAATTAGGATATGACATTATGAAATTCAGTCTCACTTCTGGATTCATATTTGCGACTTGTGGATAAAGAACTATAGTTTTGTTCTTACAATCCAGTATCACATTATTGGTAGATAACTAGTTTAGTCCAATTATGACATCGATCTTGTGAAAAGGCATACATATCAGGTCTAGAGTAGTGCAATAATGCTCATATCGGATAACACTATTTAGGCAAACATCTGGTGTAACTACTCTAGCATTCATAGGGGTTATCACACATATGGCATAATGCAACTTGCTAATTGTAAGGCCTAAACGTTTAGCACATTCATAGGAAACAAAGGAATGACTTGCACACAAATCAAAATAGCAATCATAGAGTAATTATTGAGAGAGATGGTACCTTGTATCATCTCAGGTGACTTCTGAGCATCTTCCCTTGTCAGTACGAATACTCAACCTTGAGTTTGTGGCCTTTTATCATTCATTGCCTGAGGATAATTCTTGGAAAAATGTCCAGGTTTCCCATATTTATAACAAACATTCTGTCCCATCAAGCATAACCTATCACCATGATTCTTCCTGTACTTGTCACATACTCAGAATCTCGAGTCTCTATTGCCTCTGAAGTTCCCTCAAGCAGGCCTTCTGTTCTGCCATTGCCTCTTCCTCTTTCTATAATATCCATTACCACCGGCCACATCTCGATTCTGACTAGTCCTTTCAGGAACAACATTCCCTCCATTCACTGGTTTCATCAGCATTTGATGATTCAAACTACCACCGGCCTCAACTTTGCTAGGATCTATAACTACCCCTTCATGAGATATGACATGACCGAGAAACTTGACTTCTTGAAGCCAAAACTCATATTTACTAAACTTAGCATAGAGTCATTTTTCTTCAAGAGTACTAAGAACAATTCTCAAATGCTCTTCTACATATTTGGAGTATACTAGGATATCATCAATGAAGACCACAACAAACTGATCTAGATAAGGTCTGAAGATCCTGTTCATATAATCCATAAAAATTGTAGGTGCATTCATCATACCAGAGGGCATTACTAGAAATTCAAAATTACCATAGTGAGTCCTAAATGTAGTCTTTAAAATATCATATGCTTTGATTCTAAGTTGGTGATAACCTGATCTCATATCAATCTTAGAGAATAGACTTGCTTCCTCCAACTGGTCCAACAAATCATCAATCTGAGGAAAAGGGTACTTACTATTAACTGTAATCTTATTCAACTCCCTGTAGTCAATACATAGTCTAAGACTACCATCCTTCTTCTTAATGAATAATACTGGTACACCCCACGGAGAAACACTGGGTTAGATGAAAACCTTATCTAAAAGTTCCTTGATTTGCTTCTTTAGCTCAATCATCTCGTTAGGAGACATATGATATGGGGCTTTAGATACTAGTCCAGCTCCAGGTACAATATTGATTGCAAACTTTACTTCTCATTCTGGAGGTAATCCTTGAATCTCTTTTGGAAAGACTTTAGGAAATTCCTTAACTACTGGAATTGTTTCAAACCCTCCTTCTACTTCTGTTTGAACAGAAAAAAAGACCATATATCCTTGACATCCTTTTTGTAAACATTTATCTACCTGAGCCTTTGTTATAAAATTCAGTTTTACTTCTAGATTCATATCAGTGACTTGTGGACAAAGAACTAGAGTTTTGTTCTTATAATCCAGTATCATGTTATTGATGGGCAACCAGTTTAGTCCAATTATGACATCAATCTCATGAAAGGGCATACATATCAGATCTAGAGTAGTGCAATAATATAGGTAGACATTTGATGTAACTACTCTAGCATTTGTAGGGGTTGTCACACATATGGCATAATATAATTTGCTAATTGTAAGGCCTAACTGTTTAACACATTCATAGGAAACAAAGGAATGACTTGCACCAGAATCAAACATAGCAATCACATAATGATTATTGAGATAGATGATACCTTGAATCATCTCGGGTGACCTTTAAGCATCTTCCCTTGTTAATACAAATACTCGCCCTTAAGTTCGTGGCCTTTGATCATTAGCTATCTGAGGATAATTCCTAGAAAAATGTCCAGGTTTCTCACATGTGTAACAGACATTCTGCTCCATCAAGCACGGTCTATCCCCATGAGTCTTCCTGCACTTGTCACATGTTCTGAATCTCAGGTCTCTATTATTTGTATTCCCTCTTAAGTTTCCTTTAGCAGGCCTTCTATTCTGCCACTATCTTTTCCTTTTTCTAGAATAGCCACTACCACTGGCCACATTTCTATTATGACTAATTCTTTCAGGAACAGTATTCTCTCTGCTCACAGGTTTCGTCAGCATTTGATGATTAAAATTGTTCTCAATTATTCTGCAGGCATCCACTGCTTTATTGAATTGGCTATACTATTTAGGAGTCATTTTATCTTTTAGAGTAACATTCAGTCCCCTTATCATTCTTTCCGTCATCCAGTGCTCATCATCCACTTGTCACAGATAAGTGGAATATTAGGAAAGACGAATGAACTTAGCCAGGTACTCATCAAAAGATTCTTTCTCTCCTTGTCTTAGCACAAGGGATTCTGCTTCTCTTTTATCCAGTAACGAATGAGGGAAATACTTCTTGTAAAACTGTTCAAGAAACACTTCCTATGTAATAGGAATGTGTTTAGCCTGCAGAAATAGCTAGGTGTTCCTCCATTATCTATCTGCATCTCTTTCTAGCTAATAGATTGCCATATGTGCTTTACTCTCAGATGGACAATTAAGCACCTAGAAAATCTTCTCCAGTCAACTAATCTAGTCTTCTGCTTTCTGCATATCAAATATTCCCTCAAATGTTAGAGGACTATGCTTATAAAATTTAGTCATCCACTGTTAAATGCCAGTGGAATCCACCGTCTGTCCCATCTGTCTTGGTGGCTCTGCTGTCTGCTACACCATTTCTGGTTCTGTATCAGCCACGCTTGCAGATTCTGGATGTCTTAGATTCTCCACTATTTCTACTACTGCTGCTGCTGTGGCAGCATCCCTCTCCTGTTCGCTCCTCACCTGAGCTACTCTTACTTCTTCGATCATCTTCTGTTGTTGTTATAATCGTTTTAGGATTAACTAGTTAATGTCTCTAGTATTTTAGGGTTCTCCCTACAAACCAGTCCTCCTTATTCTTACCATTTTATTTTACTATTGTAATAGGAAAGGAATATTATAATTAACATAATTCATATTTCATTTAAAACATAAAATATAGTAAGTTCAGCAGCATTACATAGATCTTTCACAACAAAAATACATGTACAATATCATCACTATTCATAAGTACATAGATCACAATAGCATTCATAGATACAACCACTACATTATTCTTTCTCATAATGGATCATAATAAACTCTTCTATCATATAGATCCAGTCAAGAATGTCCTCACAAGGTTCCCGCTCAAAATACTGATCCAGTCCTACTCTCCATGTTGTGAGAGGTAAAATATCATCCATGATATTAGTCCAATCTTTTAGGGTAAGGGTATATGGATCATAAGCTTGATAGGCTTCTCGTACTCTCATTATGAAGTCCATGTAGCTTCTATAACCCTGATCTACTTCTCTAACCAATAGTCTTCCTATATCATACAGCTACCTGCCTAGTTCCACTGGTTTCTTGAATCGTTCTTCATTCATATCCTCCCCAAGGGTTAGCTCTATAACCTTGTGGTTATCCAGGTATATCTCTACCATTGGCTTCTTCCTTCTACTAGGACCTAGGATATCTGTATGGTCTAGTACATGTCTAGGTCCAGGTACATTAGTTGGGTTAGGTAATTGGCTTGGACCAGGAATATCTACCTCAACAGGCTGCCTATGTACAAGTTCTATAGTACCCATAACATAGGAATAACCCTCATCAAACTGTTCTTCCTAAGGGTATACTATCTCTCTTTCATCTACATGATCTGCATTTCCTTCTACATTAGGGTCAGCTTTTTCAGGAGGTACAATATTAATAGAAGGGGATAGAATAGGTTCCTCAGGTACATCCTTATCTGATGCCTTATTCATTGCATTAGATTTGACTAGGAGCTATCTAACCTATTCAGTTCTGAGTCACTACTAGAATCTAGGATGTGGATTACTGGAGGAAGCCCAAACTCTGGATCATTCACCAAAACATCAACCTCCTATGGGTTCAACCCTGACCTATCTGAACTAAATACCTTAAGCATAGGATCTCCCTGGTTCACTGTGGTTTCTGATTCAGTCCTAGATTCAGCCATCATTACCCTGAATAACTAAGTTAGTGTCAATTATGCAGATGCTTACTTATGTATCATTCTATAAATAATCTATTCAGAGCATTTCTTAAGCCATAATCCTTTGCTCTGATACCAAAATATTGTATCCATATTTTTAACCTCAATTGTAGTTAGTTGAAAGTCATTAGAACCAATTACATAGCCTTTTGCCTTAGAAACATTAATTTTCAAAAGAATTGCTCTCAGATACTGTTCATACTACTATTCATTTGGTAATTCCAGAACATGTACCCAATTTTGATCATTCATAATTAAATGTATAAAAATAGAAATAGGTTGGTTCTAATTTCTAATGAAATCTCTTTCATTGAACTTTAAGGGGAAAATATAAAACTAGGGTTTCATTGTCCCAATGAAATCAATTTATTCGTTGAAAAACACTGTCCATTTGGTAAAATTTGGAAGTTCCAGTTTCTTTGCCTTAACTTAAAAAATTCATTTCTCTTTCACTACTTGTCCAAATGAACCGTGCTATGTATGGATTTGAAGCTCCATATGTGCTCTTTAATCTCACAATTTTTGACACAAAAAATCATTCATTTACTATACAAAATTAATGTCAGAACTTTAGTGCCTCCAGTTGCTTACTTTCTCTTAGTTCCAGATTTTAACTTTAACTTAGAAAGATTATAACAAATCGAATACTTAACCAATTGAGGCATTCTTGGTGTTCATTTAAAAATCTATATCTTAGCTATTACCATGACAAATTTCATATTCAAACTCGTGGGTTAAGGTATCATAATAAGCGTCACAAGGTTGCAGCCTTAGAATAACACTACTTAAACATACACCATGCATACTATCATATCTTTCCATAGTGTCATGTAAGTAATGTAACTTATTATACAAATTCATCCATCTATGTTTACCCTTTTCCCTTGTGAGGTTCCAACACCTATGACATGGTTATGCATATTGAAAGAATGAGATTTTGTGGAAATCCCAATAGCAAGGCATACAAACTATAATATCATGCATGATTAATTGGATGCTTAACATGTTATCATGAGATGGGAGCTACTTCATAATGGTACATAGGAAAACTCTAACATGCATATTGTCATGACATAAGTTGTAAGGAGTTGCAATCATTCACACTTCATCATCAACATGATGGCATAATCTTAAGCTCAACAAAACACCATAATCAACAATCAAACATACAATCAAGCATACATGAAACTATAGTTAGGTATTCTTTCTACCTCTTAGCTATCCTTGTCAAAGTCTTATTGAGATGATTTTTTCCTTCATAAATGTCAAAACCTAGCCATTACTGTCATATCCTGATTTTTCCTTATCGGTATAATACTGATAGTGGAAAGAGACTGGGAAAGGATTATGATGAAGATCAGAAGAAATAATAAAGGATAGATGATTCTTTAAGGAAGAGAAAGACTAAAATGAAAAGTAGAAAAGGTTAAGGGCCAAAAGTTAAAGTAGAAACAAAAGTTGGGCCAAAAGTGGTAATTTTCAAAAGTTAAGGGACTTAAATGTAATTAAGTAAAAAGTTCAAGGGCAAAATTGTAATTATGGAAAGGTCAGCCCGAAAAGGGTTAGAACTGTCTGGAAGTTTTTCAGTCCCACATTCCATCAGTAAATAGAGGAATTAACGCTGGTTAATTTGGCATGATACAGAAATTTTATTAGGGCTCCAAACAACAAAAAATTGTCTGATAGTCTAAAAGTTACTGAATTTTAATCCAATTCCATAGACATCAGATATAAGGGGGGGAATTATAGGAAAGTGTGCCCTACAGTGTCAGATGTTATGAATCTGACAGAACCCCAAAAGAGGTCCTGTACAAAAAGTTATTCCCATAACAGTGAATTTTGACGGGAGTTTGAAGCTACCCATGATCCGATAATAGAATTTATCAGTAAATAAGCCTAGATGAAATGAGACCAGATGACCTCATATATGGGCCTATGATGACGCCAAGGAGGGCCCAAAACGCAGGGTACCAGTTCATCAGCAGAAGAGGCCAGTGTCCAGAAAAAGTGCAAAATTACGAAAATACTCCTAGATGCCCATATTTTACCAGTGATGGATGGAGGGTATTTTAATTATCTGGGATAGGCTAAAAATGTGGCATATAGTATAAATGTGATTAGTTAGAGCCAGTATAGGCCCTAAGGCAGTACAAAGTGGGGTAAAAAGATGATTTTACCCTTAGGGTCAATATAATGTAAGAAAGGACACCAAGGGTATTTTGGTCATTTCCTAAGGGATAGATAGCAGATAAATATTTAGTATAACCATGTAAAGGGTATGAGAATCCTAGACATTGATTTCCAGGATAGAATACATATCCTGGAATATTATAAAAAATTAGGAACAGAGAATAGTCCGATTGCTGTGAAACTGCTCCGATCGGTACCAGATTGGACTAGATTTTTTGCAAAAGCTTCCTGGCATGGTGATCACGCCACATACCCCCATGAGGTGTCCCATGAGCTGTCCCACATGATGTCATAATTATTCTTTTATGAAAAAGTAAAATCTAAGATTAAATGTGAGCCTTTAGATCAAATAGTAACAAAATCAATCTTGGCCATTGATTTTTCTTGAATTTTGGCTATAAATACCCCTTCAATTCTGCAACAAAACCGTGGCTTCATGGACCCTTGGGGAAACTCTTGCAAAATGAAAACTCAAGCCAAGACAAAGAAGATTCAAGGCACCAAAGTTCAAGCAAGCTAGAGATTAAAGGTAAGCAATGGTTTTAAAATGAAAAATTGTGTGGGATAAAGTAGAGAAACAAGTATGGGAAGCATTGGAATCAAAATGAGAATTTTTGAAAGAATTGAGTGCAGTTTCAGTTCTGTACAGCATGTGATGAAGGACCTGGAATTTCATGATTCTAAGATCATAAATGGATTCAAAAGATGAAATTGTGTAGGGTAAAGTCAAGACATCAATTAATTCAAAGACCAAGTCCATTAGTCAAGATTAAGGAAAGTTAATGGGCTTAATGTTCAAGAATAAGTTATGTTAGTTAAAGTGAGTTTAATGCTCAAGGAAGTTAGATTGTGATGAATGAATGATTATGTGATGTTAGGAATTGATTGGTATGCTCCAAGAGAGGCAGCCACATGTTCAAGAAAAGTGAGAAGAAAGAAGCAAGATAAAGGGAAAGAAAGTCAAGTGCATAAGGTAGTAAACTTATCCTAAACTTGTATGTATTGAATGTTATGCTTGATTGTGCTATGGCTTTGGTGAATTGTGTTGCAATTGTGATTATGTATGAATCTCTGTTTCTATGATTACTTTGTCCAATTGTATTTCATATGTTACATGGAAGCATGCACATTACACAATGATAACACTTTCACAAGAAAGCACAAGTAGTTACATTAATGCATGCATTATTTAGTAATATTTGCTACTGAGATTTCCCTAGAAATCTCATCCCTTTCCATGTAATCCCAATCCCACAGGTTTATGAATGATGAAAGAGGATGATGAAGCATGAAGAAAAGCTAAAATTTGAATAGTATATGTGTGTTATGTGAAGAATTGTTAAATGTATTATTGATGTATGACCAATATGAGCAGTGAGGGTCATGATGTAATAAAAAATAGTAAATGATGGAATAAATGTATGAGATTTTACATACATTTAGATGACATGCGAAGCTTCATTTTGACACCAAGAATGCTTTATTTGGATGTCTGTACAAAGAGAACTGAATTTCCAAAGTAAGGGACCAGAATCTATTTCCAGAGTTTTGACCAAATGAACAGTAAACTTCAACGAATAAACTGTATCAATTCGCTAATCATTTGGTCTAGAAATTATTTTTTCCCTTAAATTTCATGATTTTATCTTCATGTATATTTTTGAACCACTTCAATTCAATTTTTCTATAATTAGTTATGATTTTTTGAAGTTTATTGCGTAATCTGGAATACCATATGAACAGTAGCCCGAGAAAGAGTAAAATTCCATATTTGGCTAATGGACTTCTAAGGTCTTGTAAGTGATTCTAAATTCTACTGAATGGTCCCTAAGATGTATAAAAGTAAGGATGTTACAATTACAAAGTAACATCAAGTTACAACTCAACTTGAAAACAATTCTAAGACTAGGTTTTCACTAGCTTCTATTCTTTCTCTATTTTATGTTTCATACTTACATATTTCGAAAATAAATTTTCATGGTTCATTCCCACATAATTTTTCATGTAGAATTCAAATATGAAACCAAAATTTCCAAAATCAAAACACATCACAAGCTACTATTCTTGACCAAAGTGAAACCCTTGATTTTCTAAAATTCATATTTTGATTCCAATGCTTCCAATACATGTTCTCCTACTTTATCCACACAGAATTTTCCATTTTAAACTCATTGGAAGTATCAAAATCATGAAATTCCAACATATGAACAGTTTCACATATAGTAACAGCCATAAACACAAACTTCTAACTACAAGCATACTTGAATTCCTAAGCTTATACCACTTGATTCTAGCTTATTTAAGCTTGTCTAAGCTATCCATAACATAAAACTCATATTCTAACCATATATGAATAGCACTTCTAGCAGCAACTACAAGGGAAATATGGCATAAAAACCCCTTAAACCAAGAGCTAATTTGTTAGAATTAAGCTCAATAACAAGGGATATAGTTACCTTGCTTGTTGCTTCAAGTTGTGTGCTTCTTTCTTGGTTTAATGGAAATTTTGCAAGAGTTTTCCTATGGTTCTGAAGCATGCCAGATGGGGTATGAAATGAGGGGGTATTTATAGATAAATTTGGGTAGAAATGGATGGCTAAGATTGATTTGGTTACTGTTTGATCTAATGGTCCATATTCATTCTTTAAACAAGCTTTCCCTAGAAGCCATGCTTTTGATGCCATGCATGACATCACACAAGGCTATGTTTGGCAAGAAAAAGGTGAATATACTGATAGGAAAAATACCAATCCAGTTTGGTACTGATGTTGGAAATTGTGCCCTAGGGGCCAATCATTGTCTTATCATTCATGGTTGGAACGCTGTTCGTGTGGATACCAATAGAGGAAGCCGACCTGAGTCGTCAACTTCTTGTGATCAAAAAAGATCATGAGCCACGGAGAGAAGCTATGAACGTCTCAACCAGAAGTTGAGAAAGTCGCGACTGAATACTGAGGGTAATACTCCTTTCCACTTGACTTAAACACATACGGTAGATCCTGGCAGGGAATGGAAAAATTTTTAAGTTAATTTCTGCTGTGTGTTTTCCAATTCCTTACAACTGATCGGAGCAATTTCACAAAAACCAGACTGTTTTATGTTCCTAATTTTTATAATATTCTAAAATATGTATTCTATCCTAGAAACAAGTGTCTAGGTTTCTCATACCATTGACATTGTTAGAATAAGTATTTATCTGCTATCCATCCCTTGGGAAATGACCAAAATACCCTTGGTGTCCTTTCTTGTACTATATTAACCCTAAGGGCATAAATGTCATTTTACCCCTATTTGTACTACCTCAGAGCATATACTAGCTCTAAGTAATCATATTTATACTATATGGGACATTTTTAGGCTATCCAGAATAACCAAAATGCCCTCCATCTATCATTAGTATATATTGGTTATCTAGGGGTATTTTCATAATTTTACACTTTTCCAAGGTTATTCTGGACTCTGGTCTACTTAATTGTCCAGTCACCTTATTGGACCTATGGTGGCTCCATTTAGGCCTTTGTATGGGCTCATAAGTACATATACAACATTAGCATTTATAAGTACAACCATTACACTACACTTTCTTATAAGTGAATCTGATAAACTCTTCTACTATAAAGATCCAGTCAGGAATGCTCTCATAGGGTTCTTCCTCAAAATACTGATCAAACCCCACTCTCCAAGTCACGGTAAGAGATAAAATATCATTCATAATGTTAGTCCAGTCTTTAACGGTAAGAGTGTTTGGATCAAAGTCTTTATAAGCCTCCCATACTCTGGTTATAAAGTCCATATAAATTCTATAATCTTGTTCTACCTCCCTGACCAATCATCGTCCTAGGTCATATAACTGCTTAGCCATCTCCATAGCTTTCTCAAACCGTTCCTCATTCATATTCCTTCATGGGGCTAGCTCTATAATCTTGTTGTTGTCTAGGTATATCTCCACAATTGGTGTCTTTGATCTACTAGGACCTAGGATATCAGTTTGGTTTGGTACATGGCTAGGTCCTGGAATGTCAGTCTGGTTAGGTACTTGGCTAGGACTTGGAATGTCTACGCCAATAGACTATTTAAGTGTAGGTTCTATGGTACTCCTAACATAGGAATGACAATCATCAGATTTACCACCTGAGGGTATACTATGTCTCTTTCATCCCTCTGAGCTGCATCCACCTTAACACTAGGTCAACTTATTGTGGAGGTACATCATTAATAGGAGAGGTTGAGATAGGTTCCTCTAACATACCATCATCTGATATACTATCCATTTCATTAAACCCTATTGAAGAGCTATCTAATCTATCCAGTTCTGAGTCACTAGAATCTGGAATATGTATTACTGGAGGGAGCCTATAGTTAGGATCATTCACCATCATAAAAACCTCCTCAGAGTTCAACCCAAACTTATATAAACTAAACACTTCAGGCATAGGGTCTCATTGGTTCACCATAGTTTCTGATCCAGTCCTAGGTTTAGTCATCTTTGCCCTATAATAACTAACTTAGTGTCAATTATGAGAATTTTCAATTATGTATCAGTCTATAACTAATCTATTAAGAGCATTTGTTAAGCCATAATCCTTTGCTCTGATACCAAATTGTCATATCCTTATTTTCAACCTCAATATACTCAATTGAAAGTCATTTGCATCAATTACATAGCCTTTTGCTTTAAAAACATGCATTTTCAAAAGATTGCTTCTCGAGGTACTATTCATGGTTACTATTCATTTGGTAATCTAGAACATGTACCTAACTTTGAAAATTCATAATTAAATGTAAAAAAATCAAAATAGGGTGTTTCTAATTTCTAATTAAAGATCTTTCATTTAACTTTGATGGAAAAATGTAAAACTAAGGTTCTATTGTCTCAATGAAATTAGTTTATTCGTTGAAAAACACTGTTTATTTGATAAATTTGAAAGTTCCAGTTTCTTTGCCTTAACTTTAGAAATTCATTTCTCTTTGGTTACTTGTCCAAATGAAACATGTTACCTATGGAATTAAAGCTCCAAATGTTTTCTTTAAGATAATAAAATTTCATAGAAAAAATCGTACATTTTCTATATTAAATTAATGTAACATCACTGCCTCCAGATGCTCACTTTATCTTAATTCCAAATTTTATCTCCAAATTAGAAAAATCATAGTAAATTGAATACTTAACCAATTGAGGCGTTCTTAGTGTCCATTTAAAGATCTATATCTTAGCTATGATCATACCAAATTTCAAGTTCAAAATAATTGATTAAGGCATCATAAACATCATCATAAAGCCACATCCTTAGAATACAACCACATGATCATACACTATGCATCTCATCATATCCTTCCATAGTGTCAAGTAACCAGAATGACTTATTATACAAGTTTAACCATCTATATTTACCATTTTTCCTTGAGATGTTCCAGCACCTATAACATGTTTATGCATATGGAAAGAATGAGATTTCATGGAAATCTCAATAACAAGTCATACAAACTATAATATCATGCATGATTAATTAGATGCTTAACATGTTATCATGAGATGGGAGCTACTTCATAATAATACTTAAGCAAACTCTAACATGCATATTGTTATGACATTAGTTGCAAGGAGTTGCAATCATTCATACTTCATCATCAACATGATGGCATAATCTCAATCTCAACCAAACATCATAACTAATAAGCAAGCATACAATCAAGCAAACATGAAACTATAGTTAGGTATTATTGCTACCTCTTAAGCTATCATTGGAAACATCTCCTTGAGATGGTTTTCTTCCTTCACAAATGTCAAAATCTAGCCATTACAAAGTACATCAAGTTACAACTCAACTTCAAAACAATTCCAAGACTAGGTTTTCACTAACTTCCATTCTTTCTCTATTTTATGTTTCATACATCCATCTTTCCAAAATAAATTCTCATGGTTCATTTCCACATAATTTTCATGTAGAATCCAAATATGAAACCAAAATTTCCAAAATAAAAACACACCATGAGCTGTTGTACAGAACCGAAGTGACACCCTTAGTTTCTAAAAATTCACATTTTGATTCCAATGCTTCCAATACTTGTTCTCCTACTTTATCCCCACACAATTTTTCATTTTAAACTCATTGGAAGCATCAAAATCATGAAATTCCAACATATGAACAGTGTTTTGTATAGTACAAGCCATGAACACAAAACCATAACTACATGCATACTTGGAATTTCCAAGCATATATTACTTGATTCTAGCTTGTTTAAGCTTATCTAAATTATCTATAACATAAAACTCATATTCTTATCACATATGGACAGCACTTCCAACAACACCCAAGTTGTGTGCTTCTTTCTTAAAACCAAGAATAAGGGAGTTAGTTACCTTGCTTGTTGCTCCAAGTTATGTGATTCTTTCTTACTTCAAATAAAATTTGGCTAGTGGTTCCCTAAGGTGCTAGGAATGCCACATCAAGTCTGGTTGTGGGGGTATTTATAGAAAATTTTGGGTAGAAATGAAAGGCTAAGATTAATTTGGTTACTATTTGATCTAATGGTCTATATTCCACCCTAAATCAAGCTTGCCCTAGAAGCCTTAGATTGACACCATGCATGACATCATTTAGGGTGACGTTTGGCTGGAAAAAGGTAGATATACTGATAGAAAAAATTTCAGTTCAGTCCAGTACCAATCAGAGCATTTTCACAAAAACCACACTATTTTATGTTCCTAATTTTTATAATATTCCAGAATATGTATGCTATCATGAAAACCAATGTCTATATTTTTCCTGCCATTAACATTGTTAGAATGAGTATTTATCTGCCAACCAGCCCTTGAGAAATAACCAAAATACCCTTGTTGCTCTTTCTTACATTATATTAACCTAAGGGCATAATTATCATTTGTCATATACTAAATTTTCCCTATCTGTATAGTACTGATAGTGGAAAGAAGCTTATAAAGGATTATGATGAAGATCAGATGAGATAATAAAGGTTAGATAAGTCTTAAAGAAAGAGAAGGACCTAAACGCAAATTAGAAAAGGTTAAAGGCCAAAAGTTAAAGTAGAAATAAATGTTGGGCCAAAAGTGGTAATTTCAAAAAGTTTAGGGACCTAAATGTAATTAAACAAAAAGTCAGGGACATAAACGTAATTATGGAAAAGTTTAACCAGAAAAGGCTTAGAACTGCCTGTAAGTATTTCAGTCCCACATTCCATCAGTAAACAGAGGAAGTCATGCTGGGTAATCTGGCATGATACAGAAATTTTATTAGGGCTCCATACAGCAGAAAATTATCTGATAGTCTAAAAGTTATCTGAATTTTTATCAGATTCTATGGACATCAGACATATGTGGGGGAATTACAGGAAAGTGTGCCCTACAGTGTCAGATGTTATGAATCTGACAGAACACCAGAAGAAGTTTTGTATAAAAAGTTATTTACATATTAATGAATTTTGACAAGAGTTTGATAACACCCGTGATACGATAATGGAACTTATCAGTATGTGAGCCTAGATGAAATGAGACTAGATAACCTCACATATAGGCCCATGATGATGCTATGAAGGGCCCAAAACCCAGGGTACAAGTCCATCAGTAGAAGGGGCTAGTGTCCAGAAAAAGTGTGAAATTATGAAAATGCCCCTTAATGCCCAGATTGTACCAGCGATGGATGAAGGGCATTTTGGTCACTTGGGACAAGTTAAAAATGTGGAACATGGTATAAATATGATTATTTGAGCCCAGATACATCCTGAGGCAGTATAAAGAGGAGTAAAATGATGATTATACCCTTAGGGTCAATATAGTGTAAGAAAGGACACCAAGGGTATTTTGGTCATTTCTCAAGGAATGGATGGTAAATAAATACTCAGTATAACCATGTCAAGGGTATGAGAAGCCTAGACATTGATTTCCAGGACAGCATACATATCTTGGTATATTATAGAAAAATTTAGAATAGAAAATAGTCCAGTTGTTGTGAAACTACTCCGATCAGTATCGGATTAGACTGGAATTTTTCTAGAAGGTTCATGGCATGGTGAGCATGCCACATAACCCCTTCAGGTGTCCCTTGATCTGTCCCACATGATGTCATAATTATTCTTTTATGAAAAACTAAAATCCAAGATTAAATGTGAGCCTTTAGATCAAATAGTAACCAAATCAATCTTGGCCATTGATTTTTCTTGGATTTTGGCTATAAATACCCGTCCATTCTGCATCCAAACCATAAGCTCATGGACCCTTGGGGAAACTCTTGCAAAATGAAAACTCAACCGAAGACAAAGAAGATTCAAGGTTCCAAAGTTCAAGCAAGCTAGAGATTAAAGGTAAGCAATCTCTCCTAGCTTATTTTCCTTTGATTTAGGAGTTTGAACTTAGGGTTTTAATGGGAGAAAAGATGAGTTTTCTCTAAGGGGTGGTGCTGCCCAAAGACCTTAAAGGAAAGGGAAAAGAAGAAATTAAAGTTAGAACTATATGATTGAAGCTTAAACAAGCTAGTTAAGTGGTTGGTTGTTGAATCAAATTGATATTCTTGACTTTACCATTGTGTGCCCTGTTTGGTATGCAATATTCATGAGGGAAGGAAATTGAATTTCAATGATTTAATGCTTCCATTGAGTTTGTATGATGATTTTATGTAGGATTGGAAAGGTTTTGAACCTTGGAAATACTAAAATCTCAAGGTTGTAGTCTTTAAGATTCCTTACGGATATTGTTCACTCACATGAACAGTGATTGGAATTTCATGATTTTGATGGTTCCAATGGTTTTAAAATGAAAAGTTGTGGGGGGTAAAGTGGAGAAACAAGTATGGGAAGAATTAGAATCAAAATGAGAATTTTTGAAAGAATTGGATGCTTATGTTCAGTTCTGTACAACAGGCCATGAAGGAGCTGGAATTTCATGATTCGAAGCTCATAAATGGATTCAAAAGATGAAATTGTGTGGGGTAAAGTCAAGACATCAATTGGTTCAAGAGCCAAGTGGATTAGTGAAAATTAGAGAAAGTTATGACAATAAAGAGTGTAACAAAGTTAGTCTTGAACATGGTTGGAGTTCATGAGTCCTAATTAGTTATGTTATGAATATGAATGTGTTTAGGACCATGAAACATGCAAGAAAATGTTGGGAAGTGATGGACATAAAGGCTTCATGGTTGGAAAGCTAGGGAGCAAGGGCCAAAGGTCAAGAGAAAAGCTTAAGTGCAAGGTAGTGAACTTACCTCTTTATGTGCTTGATGTGGTATGCTTATGTGTTGACATGTATATGTTATTTGAATGATGTTGTGACATGATAAATGATGTTGAATGTATTGTGAATAACATGTTTCCATGGCCATGCACTTTATGTAAAAGTATATAGCATGACTGCATGTCACTAATCAAAGAAAGTTAATGAAATTACATATCATGCATTTGTTAGAAATCGTGCCCTAGGGGTCAATCATTGTCTTATGAACATTATTGATTTATGAATTTATTAATTGTGTTATCATATTATTTGCATGTTTATTGTGATGACCATCCTTGGATAATTCATGATCTTATCCTAAATGTCCCTAGTCAGTCATCTATACGGGAGCACAGATGAAATAAGACCAGTATGACTTTGAAGATGTATAGAGATATAAATCAAAGTCATAGGCACATGTAAGAGTACAAGGTGTTGGACCGACCCGCTATGAGAGAACTGCATGGGTAACGTCATAAGCTTATCTCATATACAAACCATGTCAATATGCCCTTTGACCTGAGATCATCATGGATTCCTACATGACAAACGCTCAGCTTTGACCTAGTCAAAAGTCACTTTTGACTAGTGATCATAAAGACTATGTTCGGGCTTAGTGGTTTTTCATGCGGAGGAATGTGAATGGTCAAGATGGAATTTGTCCCTCACATTCGTAGAGAGATATTACTGGGCCCCTCGATGAGTGAGTCTAAGAAATGTATAGCCAAACTGTAATGGAAAGGTAGTTCCATTTCTATAGTCAGACTACTCAGGGATCGAGAAAGTAACGGTCAGGAATAGGAGGATGACATTATCTATGCCTCAACCATGACCAAAATATCGCGTGACAGAAGGGACATGATATGGTTGTATAAAAGGTTACATCATTTAACGATCCTCATATGATTTGGGTAATCGTTATGTCTTGCTAGAGACCGCTTGTGACTTGTGGGCTAGTATAACAAATGGCCCACTGCCAACTTCATATGGGCCTACAGGGTCACACACAAAATAGCCCAACACGAGCTATGATGTCCAGATTCATTGAACCTAAGACATGTCCAGATTCAATGAATGATCCAGGATAGATGTATATATATTTATTTATATTTATATTTGTATATATATAAATTCGTATATATACATTATAAATAAGAGATATATGAGATTTAATTTATAAGGATAAATTAAATCTCTATCATGTTTGAATTTGAAATTCAAATTGATAGGATATCTCATATAAGAGATATTTATAAGATTTAATTTACAAGGATAAATTAAATCTCTATCACGATTAAATTTGAAATTCAAATTGATAAGATATCTCATATAAGAGATATTTATAAGATTTAATTTATAAGGATAAATTAAATCTCTATCACATTTGAATTTGAAATTCAAATTGATATGATATCTCAAATTTGATTTATGAGAATAAATCAAATACAGTTCAGTCTTAGCTTTATTTTAAGTTAAATAAATAGGTGAATTAAATCTGTGGGACAGATTTAATATTATTTATTTAATTAGTTTCTTATCAAATTATACAATATATGATATTGTATTAATTTCAGAATTAATATAAGATTAACTCCTAAAATCTAATTCGGTAGAAGAAAACGCAGAGCATCCATATATCTAATATTAGGAGCTACGTTTTGCATAGAGATATACATAGAACACAGAAAGGCCGAAGGGGACTGAGCAAAGGGTTTGCAGATAAGAAACTGTCGAAATAGAGACAGAGAGGATGAACTCTTGAGAAAGCCCTGGAGGGACAAGAGACACTAGCACGTCATTCATGGTTGGAACGTTGTTCGTGTGGATACCAGTAGAGGAAGCCGACCTGAGTCGTCGACTTCTTGCGATCGGAAAGGGAGCACGAGCCGCGGAAAGAAGTTGTGAACATCGTGACCAAAATCTATGGAAGTCGCTGAGGCACAATAAGGGTAATGCTTCTTCCCACTTGACTTAAACACATACGGTTGATCCTGGCAAGGAATGGAAAAATTTTTAAATTAATTTCTGCTGCGTGTCTTCCAATTCCTTTCAGCATTAGCATCCATCTTGCATATTTAAGTGGTAATGTTTGCTAATGAGATTCCCTAGAATCTCACTCTCCCATAACCAACCAATTTAGGTCAAGCGTGATGGATAATGTATGCATGGAGAAGAGTTAAAGCATGGAAGAAGAAAAGTGAAGTATTTAAGATGTTAGCATATGCTATGCACTTTTTATGTATGTCAAAGCCATGTAAAGTATCTATTTATGTGATGAGATTGTATGAAACAATTATTGCATAACCCCATGATGTATATAAATTCACAAAAAGCAAAAGAGATGATTTATGTATGCTGGAACAATTATGGAAAGTGAAAGAAAGGAAACTGAAATGGTAAAAAACTAGGTCCTGAAGCAGTTTTGTTCTGGCTTCAATCTGACCTAGCAAATGAAGGAATTATTTCAAGAAATTTTATGAGCATGTAGTACACATGCATAGCTTTAAGTGAATAGGTAGAATGTTTTATTTGGATGTGTATATCAAGGGAAATGAATTTCCAAAATAAGGGACCAGAAACTGTTTCCAGAGTTTTTGACCAAATGAATAGTAAAATTCAACGAATAAACTATATCAATTGGATAATCATTTGGTCTGAAAATTATTTTTTCCTTAAATTTAAAGATGTTATCTTCATGTAGCTTTTTGAACCACTTTATTTTGAGTTTTTTAGAATTAATTATGATTTTTCGAAGTTCATTGCGTAATCTGGAATACCATATGAACAGTATCCCGAGAAAGAGTAAAATTCCAGATTTGGCTAATGGACTTTCAAGGTCTTGTAAGTGGTTCTAAATGCTACTGAATGGTCCCTATGACATATAAAAGTAAGGATGTTACATTATGGTATCAGAGCATAGGATTCTGGCTTAAGAAATACTTTGAATAGGTTATTTATGGATTAATATGAGATTATTCCTAGACCCTAACTCTAAATAGTAAGTATTTGGTTAAGTTATGGTATATTATGGGATAGTTAGCATTACTTAAATAAGCAAATAGTGCAAGAATAGATATGAGATTCTAAAAAGTTAAGTCAAAAGCTTCAGTTAATAAGGGAGACCCCAGGCTAGTAGTGATATATGGATATGGTATACATCTAAACTCTGAGCATCCCTTACACAATGAAGAGGGTTCAGAGGAGAGTATGGGGGACCAGTCAGGAAAGTCTACAGTGGAATATCCATAGATATTTCTGTAGACTCAAGCCTGTAGTCTGGATGTCAAGTAGAGATTCAGCCTGAAGCCTAATATACACCAATTGATGTTGAGTCTAGTGACTTTATACGGTATAAGTTTGCTGGAATGCCCTTTAACCCTGATATAAGCTTTATCCCTCTTACGAGATGATAGATTATAGCTGAGGAAGCTGAGTACTGGTACTGGATTATGGGTAGATCGTATATTATTCCTCCTCTACCAGAGTTTGAGGATAGATGTAAGATAATTAAGATACAACAATCCCCTAATTCATATATCTAGTCAGAGTTAATGATAGTTATTGTCCATTCCCGAAGTGCAAGAATATGTGACTTTATAGAGAAAGATCAGTGGGATGTTCCTAGTCCTAGTCAACCCCATCCTTCTTCATTAAAGACAGATAGTGTTGACCATAGTGGTCTGAAGAAAGCTGTGGAAAGTGAATTACTTAGTCTAGGTCAAGGGATGGACAAAAATATAGATTAAAAATAGTTAGTTATATGCAATTCCTCAATGCCGTAGCAGGAATGATAAACAGACATCTAGTAGAGGGAATTAACCTAATATACCTTAGAGGATTGGTATGAGATGATAGTAAGTCAAGTGTCATGAGACTAAAGATGCCAACCTCACTGAAGTCTATCAGTTAGAGATTTAGCACAGAGTATAGGCAAGTTAAACAGTACGAAGCACTAAGATATAAAAGATCAGTTTAAGAAGAGGTTCAACAGTAGATCCTCCATATGATCATCAGGAGTTGATCTATAGTACGAAAGACTTTGTGTAGCTAGTCTTTACAGAAAAGAATAATGAGAAGTTAGAATGAGACTTGCCTAAGAATGGTCTAATACATGGCTTGAGGATAAAGACGTGATGGTTAATAGATAGAAAGTTAATGTTCCCAAAGCAAAAGGATTCTATCACAAAGAGATAGTAACCTAATGCTCTGCTCTAGAGAACATAAATAGTAACGTTAAGTGATTAATGAGATCCAAGTGACATGAATTGGTCAGGATCTAGAGGCAGACCAAAAAAGAATCACAGTCTAGTCTAGAGTAGACTGAGATTGATAGACAGAAAGAGTTAAGAGATACAGAGAGGCACAGAAGTTACTCTATATGAGATGGAGAATTATCCGCTCACTTGAGAAGTTTTTCTCAAAAAGTTTAAAAGAAGCATTCCTCTCAATTAGAGAAAGGTGAGCATGAAGTTAAGGGTTAGAGTTAAGGGAAGAGAACTCTTTTGATGGATACTTAATCGAGTTCATTCATATGAACCTTGAGGCTAAATAAGAGTTACTTTCTCTCGCCTGTTAGTAATCCAGGAGGATAAGAGAAATGTAAAAGTTCGAATGGCATAATGATAGGAGCCAAAACTTTCCTCCGTTAGCTAAAAAAGACAGCTGACTCAGTTACGGATTGCAAATAGATTACAGTGAGGCCAAGGACACAGAAATCCTTCAGGTTAGAGACATAAAAGTCTTACAGGCGATGAGAAATGTTATGATAAGATAGCCTGATATGATAAGCTATCTCTGATTCCTAAATAAATAGGATATTGGAGATGTAAGCTAAAGATAAATTGCCTCATAAATTGTTTGAGGGTTAGTAGAAAAAGATATATGTAAGCTAAGAGAAAGAAGTTTATGAGGTTTAAAGAAAGTAAAGTAGCCACAGATTTAAAGGGAAGGTGACTTCCCTATTCCCTATATAAGAAAGAGTAAAGAAGGGTTGAGTCTATACCCTAATAAGAGGGTAATATAGCAGCCTAAGTGAAACAAGTAAATGACTCAGGTACCTGAATAGATGATCAAGACCTAGCAGTTAAGGTAATAAAGGGACAAAATGTTTTAAAGTCTACCTAGTTAATTGATTAATGGCAATGTGAGTATAAGGGATGGTTGAGCAAACTATGTAATGATGTATGGCTTATGTTGCCATAAGTTATAATAAGAAATTGCATCTCATTGCAGTTGTCATGTGATGATACACATACTAGAGAATGCTTAATTGATTGTATCTACTTACATATTATGCATGTTGAGTATGCTATGATAAATGAATACTCCCCTTATGCAGTACGTACTGGGTAGAGTATACCAAATGAGAAAGTTATGTTGCTCCCATGCCCTATGACATGCAATTAAATAATTCAAGTTAGCAAGAATGAAGCAATAGCAAAGTGCTAAACTAGAAAGTTAGCTACTTGATTCTCAAAAGATAGAAAGAGAATTTATGATCAGATTATGATAATAGAGAATGAGACGTAGTTATGAAAGATGATATGGCTCTAAGAAAGAGCAGTTTTTAAGTAATATAAGTCAATGTTTTTGCAATAGAGCTAGATTGCTCTTGCAATAGAGTAAAGTCCCTCTGATAAGATAAATAGATGATAGACATATGCATGGTAGAGCATGTGTAGCTTTCTGCAGTAATGGATAAAGTAAAGTTATAAAGATGAGAATGGTATATGAAGTTCCTGAGTGATAAAGGAAATGAGTCAAGTCCTAATAGATAATATTGGCTTATGTGATCATTTTTGGGGAATTATTTGTGGAGTTAACAACTATGTGGAAGTGACTAACCTTGTAACCTTGTCCATTGGTTTAGGTCTTCTAGAGATGAGAATACAGTACAACAGAATCCAGTAGATTCTGGAGGATTGCAGTTAGATCCTAGTATGCTCACAGGGTTGCAGTTAGATCCTGAAAGGCTTACGGTTGATCGCAGTAGACCAAGCCTATAGCAAGAAAGTAATGAGCCATAAGTACAGTATTTCTTTGGAAGGACAAGTAGCAAGGAAAAGTTAAGGTATAGAAGCTTCACAAGTTGATTAACTCATAACAGAGAGAGTACCCATGATGCTAGTTTCAGATAGCCTTATTACTATCAGGGACTAAACTCAGAATCTCCTTACACGTATCAGGAACTAAGTGATCAAAGTTAAAGCTATTAATCCTGAGTTCCAAGGATTTATGAGAATGTTTTATAAGATATGAGAAATGGTCAAATGAGAATAAAGAGATCCTTATGATGAGATTACAAAGACTAAAAATAAAGGTAAGTAGATCCTCCAGATGAGGACAAAGAGATTAAAAGGCCAGATGACCCAAGAGAGATAGTATAAGATGGGTCTAAGATAGTAGAGTATCAGGATTTGAGCCTATTAGCACCAATGCTTCAGATTTTTATCTGCACATTTCAGTTAAGCGTGCTTAGGCAAGGATAGTCCAATGATGGGTGACCCCTTGGGAAGTGATGAAAGAAAAGTGAATGCCACAAGAAATTGGCATATATGCACAAAGCTATGTAAAATGATAGAAAGAGCTATGAAAAGCTAGAAAGGGTTATGAACAGTAAGAGACTAGAACCCTTTCTAGCTTTTCATAGCCCTTACGCCAAGTCCAAATGAAATGGATTTGAAAGATGAACTATGATATAGCAAGATTTGGCAAGATATGCCATTTTATGTCATGAAAGATACGAAATGAGAAGATATGCCTTGAGAAGCGACTGTATAACTAGCTTTGTAAACAGATAGAGGGGCTTCCGTTTGAGAAAAGATAAGATGTTTGAATGATGAGCTACATGTGAAAGAGCAAATGAGAGCTTTGAGAGCTTCCACTCCTTGCATAGAATGTCAGGCCTTATGTTACGTTACATTATGTGATGTTTACAGAATATCCTAAAGCTCCGAATGTTAGAACAGTACAAGCTCAGAGTGTTAGAGCTATGCAAGCTCAGAGTGTTAGAGCTATGCATATTAAGAGAAGGAATGCTCGAGCTCCGATGTTAGAGCTTTGCATTCATAGGCAGGTATGCAGTCCCGCAATATGTTGGCCAGGCATTATGCATGTTAGAGTATATGCTCCTATATGCTCTTATGTGCTCCTGTTTAGCAGTAGAGCAATGAAAGAAAGAATAATGATATAAGTCCTCTCTCTGTATTATGATGAGTTTTTAAAGATGATAAGAATGTATGATGATATGAGAATGAGAGTTAAAGTTTGCGGATATTCAGAGAATCCCGCTAGATACTCAAATGAGCAATAAGTGATTGCACTAAGAAATATGATGAATAGTTAGTATAAGCTCCAGAATATAGCAGTATTCGAGGGAGTTTGACATGAAAGAAATGGACACTACTCACAAGTCCAGCATAGTGAGAAGTCCATATGTAGATAGATGCGTAGCAAGAAAGTAATAGAATGAACTGGAGTTCAACTCTGATTGAGTTGATTCAGAATAGAAGAATGACCATAGTAAAGATATGAAGAATTGCGGATATGAAAAGTACTCCGCTAAGATGTTTATTTTAAGAGATAGATACCCCAATCATTGACTGAGATATTGAGTAAATTTTGAGGACGAAATTTATTTTAAGGGGGGTAAAAATGTCATATCCTAAATTTTCCCTATATGTATAGTACTGATAGTGGAAAGAGGCTTAGAAAGGATTATGACGAAGATCAGACGAGATAATAAAGGTTAGATAAGTCTTAAAGAAAGAGAAGGACCTAAATGCAAATTAGAAAAGGTTAAAGGCCAAAAGTTAAAGTAGAAATAAATGTTGGGCCAAAAGTGGTAATTTCCAAAAGTTTAGGGACCTAAATGTAATTAAGCAAAAAGTCAAGGATATAAATGTAATTATGGAAAAGTTCAGCCAAAAAAGGCTTAGAATTGCCTATAAGTATTTCAGTCCCACATTCCATTAGTAAATAGAGGAAGTCATGCTTGGTAATCTGGCATGATACAGAAATTTTATTAGGGCTCCAGACAGCAGAAAATTATCTGATAGTCTAAAAGTTATCTGAATTTTTATCAGATTTTATGGACATCAGACACATGTAAGGGAATTACAGGAAAGTGTTCCCTACAGTGTCAGATGTTATGAATCTGACAGAACTCAGGAAGAAGTTCTGTATAAAAAGTTATTTACATATTAATGAATTTTGACGGGAGTTTGATAACACCCGTGATCCGATAATGGAACTTGTCGGCATGTGAGCCTATATGAAATGAGACTAGATGAACTCACATATAGGCCCATGATGACGCCAAGAAGAGCCCAAAACCCAGGGTACCAGTCCATCAGTAGAAGGGGCTAGTGTCCAGAAAAAGTGCGAAATTACGAAAATGCCCCTGGATGCCCAAATTATACTAGCGATGGATGAAGGGCATTTTGGTCACCTAGGACAGGTTAAAAACGTGGCACATGGTATAAATATGATTAGTTGAGCCCAGATACACCCTGAGGTAGTATAAAGAGGGGTAAAATGACGATTATGCCCTTAGGGTCAATATAATGTAAGAAAGGACACTAAGGGTATTTTGGTCATTTTCTAAGGAATGGATGGTAGATAAATACTAATTATAACCATGTCAAGGGTATGAGAAGCCTAGACATTGATTTCCAAGACAGAATACATATCCTGGTATATTATAGAAAAAATCGGAACAGAAAACAATCCGGTTGTTGTGAAACTGCTCTGATCGGTACCAGATTGGACTGAAATTTTTCTAGATGCTTCATGGCATGGTGAGCACGCCACATAACCCCTTTAGGTGTCCCTTGAGCTGTCCCACATGATGTCATAATTATTCTTTTATGAAAAACTAAAATCCAAGATTAAATGTGAGCCTTTAGATCAAATAGTAACCAAATCAATCTTGGCCATTGATTTTTCTTGGATTTTGGCTATAAATACCCCTCCATTCTGCAGCCAAACCGTAAGCTCATGGAACCTTGGGTAAACTCTTGCAAAATGAAAACTCAAGCCAAGATAAAGAAGATTCAAGGTTCCAAAGTTCAAGCAAGCTAGAGATTAAAGGTAAGCAATCTCTCCTAGCTTATTTTCCTTTGATTTGGGAGTTTGAACTTAGGGTTTTTATGGGAGAAAAGTTGAGTTTTCTCTATGGGGTGGTGCTGCCCAAAGACCTTAAAGGAAAGGCGAAAGAAGAAATTAAAGTTAGAACTATATGATTGAAGCTTAAACAAGCTAGTTAAGTGGTTGGTTGTTGAATCAAATTGATATTCTTGACTTTGCCATGGTGTTCCCTGTTTGGTCTGCACTATTCATGAGGAAAGGAAATTGAATTTCAATGAGTTAAGGCTTCCATTGAGTTTGTATGATGATTTTGTGTGTGATTGGAAAGGTTTTGAACCTTGAAAACACTAAAATCTCAGGGTCGTAGTCCTTGAGATTCCTTATGGTACTGTTCACTCGTATGAACAGTGATTGGAATTTCATGATTTTGATGGTTGTAATGGTTTTAAAATGAAAAGTTGTGTGGGGTAAAGTGGAGAAACAAGTATGGGAAGCATTAGAATCAAAATGAGAATTTTTGAAAGAATTGGATGCTTATGTACAGTTCTGTACAGCAGGCCATGAAGGAGCTGGAATTTCATGATTCTAAGCTCATAAATGGATTCAAAAGATGAAATTGTGTAGGGTAAAGTCAAGACATCAATTGTTTCAAGAGCCAATTGGATTAGTGAAAATTAGAGAAAGTTATGACAATAAAGAGTGTAACAAAGTTAGTCTTGAACATGGTTGGAGTTCATGAGTCCTAATGAGTTATGTTATGAATATGAATCTGTTTAGGACCATGAAACATCCAAGAAAATGTTGGGAAGTGATGGACATAAAGGCTTCATGGTTGGAAAGCTAGGGAGCAAGGGCTAAAGGTCAAGAGAAAAGCTTAAGTGCAAGGTAGTGAACTTACCTCTTTATGTGCTTGATGTGGTATGCTTATGTGTTGACATGTATATATTATTTGAATGATGTTGTGACATTATAAATGATGTTGAATGTATTGTGAATAACATGTTTCCATGGCCATGCACTTTATGTAAAAGTATATAGCATGATGGCATGTCACTAATCAAAGAAAGTTAATGAAATTACATATCATGCATTAGCATCCATCTTGCATATTTAAGTAGTAATGTTTGCTATTGAGATTCTCTAGAATCTCACTTTCCCATAACCAACCAATTTAGGTCAAGCGTGATGGATAATGTATGCATGGAGAAGAGTTAAAGCATGGAAGAAGAAAAGTGAAGTATTTAAGATGTTAGCATATGCTATGCACTTTCCATGTATGTCAAAGCCATATAAAGTATCTATTTATGTGATGAGATTGTATGAAATAATTATTGCATAACCCCATGATGTATATAAATTCACAAAAAGCAAAAGAGATGATTTATGTATGCTGGAACAATTATGGAAAGTGAAAGAAAGGAAACTGAAATGGTAAAAAACTAGGTCCTGAAGCAGTTTTGTTGTGGCTTAAATCTGACCTAGCAAATGAAGGAATTATTTCAAGAAATTTTCTGAGCATGTAGTACACATGCATAGCTTTAAGTGAATAGGTAGAACGTTTCATTTGGATGTGTATATCAAGAGAAATAAATTTAAAAAATAAGGGACCAGAAACTATTTCCAGAGTTTTTGACCAAATGAACAGTAAACTTCAACGAATAAACTGTATCAATTGGCTAATCATTTGGTCAGAAAATTATTTTTCCCTTAAATTTAAAGATGTTATCTTCGTATATCTTTTTGAACCACTTCATTTCAAGTTTTCTATAATTAATTATGATTTTTTGAAGTTCGTTGCGTAATCTGGAATACCATATGAATAGTATCCCGAGAAAGAGTAAAATTCCAGATTTGGCTAATGGACTTCCAAGGTCTTGTAAGTGGTTCTAAATGCTACTGAATGGTCCCTATGACGTATAAAAGTAAGGATGTTACATCATTTCATGCCTCTTTATACTGTATCAGGGTACATACTGGCTCCCACTAATCATGTTTATACTAACTTGGATATTTTTAGCCTGTCCATAATGACAAAAATGCCCTCTATCCATCACTGGTACAATCTGGCTATAAAGGGGTATTTTCATAATTTTACACTTTTCCTGGGTTGCTCTGGACTCTGGCTTACTTAACTGTCTCACCACCTTATTGGGCCTCTTGGGACGCCATTTGGGCCTTAGTATTATTCCATTACCTTTATGGCACAAATCCCAAGGTACCACTCCTGACCTTATTTATCGGGTATTTTTCTCCACTGTAAATTCCCATAAGAATTCTACAAGATTCCTTTGCTGACTCTGCCAATTTTATAAATTCTTATATTAAATATAGGAATTTACTATAAATTTTCATCTGATTATGAGGTCTAAAAAATACTGTAATAATTCTTCTTGACTTCAGGAATTCATATCAATTAATCGGGACCTCAAATCGAAATTATGTGTTGCGTTAAACTAATCAGAATAATTTTGTCTATCTACTGGTAAAATTTGGGACTAATATGATTATGGGCATTTTTGGACCTTTTCCGGTTTAACTTTCTCATAATTACATTTTTGTCCCTGAACTTTTACTTAATTACATTTAGGCCCCTAAACTTTTGATAATTAATACTTTTGGCCTAACTTTTGTTTCTACTTTCATTTTTGGCCTTCAACCTTTTTAAATTCTTATTTAGGTCCTTGAAATTTCTTTGGTTAATAATCCCTCTTTTTCCTTCCTCAATCTAATACAGTTTATTCCAAGAATCTCATGTCCATTACATATAAACTGTATATATATATATCATATAAGAAAATTGTGGATATGACATCTCCAACCAAGGTTGTATGTGTTGGAGTATGGGTCTCTCTTATGGTATTGATTTTCTCTACCTTGATAGATTGATACTACTTCTTCATATTGTCTATCACATGTACTTGTAGCATGCATGATTGAACCGCATGACTCACATCCTTAACTAGTGCTTGTGAGGTTCCCACTGTATGAACTTGCTTTTTGGAATGCAACTATCTTTCAATTAAATTCATCCTCTTTTACATTCGGTTTCCTAAACCTGCTATTTCTGCCAAAATCTCTTTTGAATTACCTGAAGATGATGAGGTCATTCTCCTTGGATCCTCAGTTTGATAGTCTTCATTAGCCATTTTTTGGAATAATTCCCAACTTGCTTGTGGAGTCTTAGCTCACAAAGATCCATTTGCTACTGCATTCAAGGACACCTGATTGTGAGGGAGTAGACCATCAAAGAAAATGTCTACTACATCAGCCTTTGTCATGTTATGGTGTGGACATCGAGCCAACAAGTTGATAAATCTTGTCCAATATTCATGTAATGACTTTCTATCCTGTTGCAGAATGTTTGTAATTTCCTTCTTCATCTTAGTTGTCTTAGAGGCCAGGAAGAGCTATTCTAAATATTTTGACTTCAACTGACCCTTGTAAGAGTTAATAAATGAGTTGGCAGATTGTATAACCACTCCTTAGCCTCCCTTCCAAAGTAAAATGGAAACACCTCCTTAAGACATCATCCAATGTAGTCATTGGAGGCTTCATCGAGGAGCAAAATATATGCATGGTTTGTAAGTGCCAATGTGGACATTCTCCTGCAAAACCATAAAATTTAGGTAAGGCTACAATTAAAGCTCCTTTAATTTCAAAATTGGGCTCTTAAGTGTAAAAACCATAAGGATCAGAATTCACATGCGAATGATTTTTTCTCTCACTCTTCTATTATCTTCTACATTTATTGGTATTTCATTTTCTCCTTCTTTATTATGCCCATCATGCCCATTTGGATTAATCTCAGCCATATTAGAAATTTCTAATGGAATCTCTAAATTATGTCCAATTTTAGAGCCCGAAGCACTAGAGGATGAACTAGATTCCTAAGTTGTCTCTCAATGTTAGGTTCAAAAGGCACTAATGGTTTAGTTCTTCTACACATGCAACTCAGGAACAATCAAGAATAACCAGGCAAGCAATCACAACCAGACACAAAAGTTTCACAGCAGAAAAATTCACTGGTTGTGACACAAGGGTGTTTAGGTCGCGACCCAGTTACATAAGAATAAAAGTTCTAAAAATTTGGTTCAGCATCGCGACTAATGTAAAATTCTCCTTAAAATAATAATAAATAATCACTTAAAATCATTTGTACCATAATTAGCTAAAATATTATTCGCTTTAATAACGGTACGATTTCTTCACAAGTTTCATGTCTATATAATACATAAATAACTAGGGACAGTGGATTTGATGGTTTGGCTTTAAATAAGATTCTTATAGAGCTGTAAGGGGTCAACTTTCCCTGACACCTAACTCCCCTATGACCTTGTCCTCTCCATCTATGGGGCAATTCTCTTTGCTAAACAGAGCCTCAATCCAATATCTTATTAATTCTAGAGCTTCTTCCAATATGGTGGACGTCTAGGCGTCATTTAACTATATACCAAAAACATAGAAAATATTCAATTTATGAGGAAAATATGGTTTCAAAATCACAAGAAAACCAAAACACTTTTGAATTTCCCATAGAGATCTTCATAAATGCCTCAACTATGGTTATACCCAGGTTCACAACGATAATTGAAACCCCATCGAAGTATCTCTACTCCATTTAACCATAAAAAACTTTTGGCTCTGATACCAAATAACGTGGAACCAAATCCACCACATCATTCTTGATACCATGCCACCAATACAAATGCTTCAAATCTTGGTACATCTTAGTTATACCTTGGTGCATAGTATAAGCAGAATAATTAGCTTCTTCAAGAATACAGACTCCTGGACTTGTGGCACATAAATCCTACCCTCATACCTTATAACACCTTCCTGATCAATCGTAAATTTTGTATTGCTTTAGTCTTGAACCGAATCCCATAACTTGCAAAACCATTATCTATCTTATTATAGTTGCCTGATCCATTATAGTCCGATCCTTGCTTTTCTAGCATCTTTTCTTCAAACTTCTTTAACCTCTCATCAACCGCACCTAATACTGCATCCGTAGGTGGAAGAGAGGATGGTATGGACTCGATCACGACAAAGTGCACCTAATGGTAGTAGGCCTCAGTATGATAGGTCTATTCATATTTTGTGCTAGTCAAGGTCCAAATTTCAGGACGTGACAACTAAAATGTAGTCTAGTGCGACCAAAAATCACAGAGAGGAAATTTTCCAGAACAATCGCTACCAAATATCACAAAGAGGAAATTTTCCAAAGTAGTCATGACTAGAGGTTGTTATTATTATTCTAATTAACTACAACCATTTCTAAGTTGGTCTTAGGATGAGAATAAGTCAAAGCATCAATTATGTAGAAATAGGAAATCTAACTTGGTCACTACTCATTAATCATCTACTAACCTAATTGCATAATTAACTACATCAACTCGATACAATTAAATCTGAATTAAAGAAACAATAAACTCCATATTTCAATGCAAGTATTTTGGTTCAACATTATCTCAAAGAGAGCACAGCTACTCTAGCCTTCCATTACTATCAAGACTTCAACAACAGTTGTAAAACCAACAGCAGTTATAGTGAATGTAGAAGGAGAAGATGAAGATAGAAGTGATAAGTGCCTTTGCTTTTCTTGCCCAGAATAGAACAAAATTGCAAATAAGGAGTGATAAATGGAGAGGTTATGTGAGATATGGATAGAGTGAGAATGGAGTGAAAAGTGTATGGCATGAAGAATAAATGGGATGAATAGAGAGTTAGAGTGGAATATGGAATACGTGACTAAAGTGAAGTCTGTGATCAGTGGTGAATGCCCCCAGAGTGTGCGTGAATGATTTGATATATAGAAGTGTGGAATAAGTGAGTATGTAGTAAATAGCAGCTGGAATAAATGTGTGATGCAAGGTGTGTCATCTGCATGATAGCATGTGCATTAATCTATTAGCCCACTTGCTCTCATTCTAGCTATCAGCATGTGCATTCAACCAACTGTAGCTCACTTGTTCCAATTAGCCATGTGCTTAATATGCTATTAGCTTCTTCAGTCCAGTACACGCCTAATTTCTTGTCCAGCTGTCAATTGATCTCCCTCTAATCTACTAATTGGTTACTGCATTCTTATAATATAAATTTAATAGATTATTTATCCAATTAATCACTAAAATCAAATCAATTAATTTCAACTTATTCCATTTTTATTTTATTAACTAATTGCTCAACATATTGATAAATAGAGCTAAAAATCAATAATAAAACTCTCTTTAAACACACTAAACTCACTACAATTATGAGTTTATCAACTCCCCAACACTTAGCTTTTACTTTCTATAACATCCTCATTTTCATACGTCTTAGGGACCAAACAGTAGCATCTAGAACCACTTCCAAGGCTGTTGAAGTCAAATTACTCAATCTGGAATTTTACTCTGGCGAGTATTATTCACTGTGCAAATTCCAGAGAAGTGACCTGACTTCGAAAAATCATAACTAATTCTATAAAAATTGGAATGGAGTGGTTCAAATTGATACATGAAGCTAACATAATAATATTTCAGGTAAAAATGACTCATTGACCACGCCTTGACCAGGTCAACGTTGGTCAACATTCTAAAATCACTGTTCATCCAGCGTCTTGTCCCTGATTCCAGCATTCTGGTCCCAACTTTGATAAATCATATCTTTATGTGTAGACATCCAAATGAGACATTCTATATATCAAATCGAAGCTTGGCATGTCTAATATTTACTGGAAAAATATCATACAATTCAATCATTTACTAGTTATAATTACAGCTCAAATGTCACTGTCTCCATCACGAGTTACTGTTCACAGTGACAATTTCTAGCAATTGTACATACATAAATCACATATCAATCATACTAAGCAATTAACATCTCTTCATGCATCTTTATCTCCTCTAGCTTGAGAAGACCTGCTGTAATTGGATTGATATGGAAGGGGTGAGATTTCTGGGGAAATCTCAGTAGCAAACAGCACTAAACAATGCATGCATTAATGTGAATACTTGTGCTTGCTTGTGAAAGTGTTAGCATTGCATAATGTGCATGCTTCCATGTTACATATGAAATACAATTGGCCAAAGTAATCATAGGAACAGAGCTTCATACATAAGCACATGTTCAACACAATTCAACAAAGCCATAGCACATCAAGCATAACATTCAATGCATACAAGTTTAGGATTAGTTTACTACCTGACATGTAGCTTTCCTTCTAGCTCTTAGCCTTTACTCTAAGGTTCATTCTTTCCATAGGTTAGATCCTATACATAGCATAATAATGTTGGAAATTGTGCCCTAGGGGCCAATCATTGTCTTATGAACATTATTGATTTATGAATTTATTAATTGAGTTATCATATTATTTGCATGTTTACTATGATGACCATCCTTGGATAATTCATGATATTATCCTAAATGTCCCTGGTCGATCATCTATGTGGGAGCACAGATGAAATAAGACCAGTATGACTTTGAAGATGTATAGAGATATAAATCAAAGTCATAAGCACATGTAAGAGTACAGGGTGTTGGACCGACCCGCTATGAGAGAACTGCATGGGTAACGTCATAAGCTTCTCTCATATACAAACCATGTCAATATGCCCTTTGACCTGAGATCATCATGGATTCCTACATGACAAAACGCTCAGCTTTGACCTAGTCAAAAGTCACTTTTGACTGAGTGATCATAAAGACTATGTTCGGGCTTAGTGGTTTTTCATGCGGAGGAATGTGAATGGTCAAGATGGAATTTGTCCCTCACATTCGTGGAGAGATATTACTGGGCCCCTCGATGAGTGAGTCTGAGAAATGTATGGCCATACTGTAATGGAAAGGTAGTTCCATTTCTATAGTCAGACTACTCAGGGATCGAGAAAGTAACGGTCGGGAATAGGAGGATGACATCATCCATGCCTCATCCATGACCAAAATATCGCGTGACAGAAGGGACATGATATGGTTGTACAAAAGGTTACATCGTTTATCGATCCTCATATGATTTGGGTAGTCGTTATGTCTTGCTAGAGACCGCTTGCGACTTGTGGGCTAGTATAGCAAATGGCCCACTGCCAACTTCATATGGGCCTACAGGGTCGCACACAAAATAGCCCAACACGAGCTATGATGTCCAGATTCATTGAATCTAAGACATGTCCAGATTCAATGAATGATCCAGGTGAATGTATATATATTTATTTATATTTATATTTGTATATATATAAATTCGTATATATATATATTATATATATGAGATATATGAGATTTAATTTATAAGGATAAATTAAATCTCTATCACGTTTGAATTCGAAATTCAAATTGATAGGATATCTCATATAAGAGATATTTATAAGATTTAATTTATAAGGATAAATTAAATCTTTATCACGTTTGAATTCGAAATTCAAATTGATAGGATATCTCATATAAGAGATATTTATAAGATTTAATTTTAAGGATAAATTAAATCCCTATCATGTTTGAATTTGAAATTCAAATTGATAGGATATCTCATATAAGAGATATTTATAAGATTTAATTTTAAGGATAAATTAAATCCCTATCATGTTTGAATTTGAAATTCAAATTGATAGGATATCTCAAATTTGTTTTATGAGAATAAATCAAATATAGTTCAGTCTCATCTTTATTTAAAGTTAAATAAATAGGTAATTAAATCTGTGGGACGGATTTAATATTATTTATTTAATTAGTTTCTTATAAAATTATACAATATATGATATTGTATTATTTTCGGAATTAATATAAGATTAACTCCTAAAATCCTTTTCAGTTAGGGAAAACGCAGAGCATCCTATATATCTAATATTAGGAGCTACGTTTTGGAATAGACACACACATAGAACACAGAAAGGCCGAAGGGGACTCTGCAAAAGGTTTGCAGATAAGAAACTGCCGAAATAGAGACGGAGAGGACAAACTCTTGAGAAAGCCCTGGAGGGACAAGAGACGCTAGCACGTCGTTCGTGGTTGAAAAGCTGTTCGTGTGGATACCAGTAGAGGAAGCCGACCTGAGTCGTCGACTTCTTGTGATCAGAAAGGGAGCACGAGCCGCAGAGAGAAGCTGTGAACGTCGTGACCGAAAGCTGTGGAAGTCGCTGAGACACACTGAGGGTAATGCTTCTTCCCACTTGACTTAAACACATACGGTAGATCCTGGTAAGGAATGAAAAAAAATTTAAGATAATTTCCGCTGCGTGTCTTTCAATTCCTTACAAATAATATCTTCATTATTACTCTATCAGTATAGCTCTATTTAACTCATGCATAGCTAGGGGAAATATCCTTACTCTGACATTCCTCTAACTTTCTCTCTACCTTTAGCTACTTTTATTAATAGAGATATTTCTCTATTCTAACTACTAAGAGCAATCCTATACTTTATTAGAGCAGGGACTAGATAACTTTCTTACCTCATTCCTAAGCTTTGCCCAGTCCCTCGGCTCCTTAGACTGCTCCTGGCTCCACCAGAACTCCTTCCTTTCTTTCCTTTCTTTCTTTCTTCCTCTCTTCCTCTTTTTCTCTCTTCTTTCTCTTCCTTTTCTTGCTAGATCCGTGGTGTGCCTTGAAATGGGAGGGGAGTGGCCTATTTCTCTTCCTCAAGAAGCTTTGCCTGCATCATCACGATGACATCACCCTCCTTGATGACTCACCACTCATGACATCATCTAGGACACCTCAAGGGACACCTTAACGGTATATGTGGCAAAATATGGGGCACTTGGGACACCTCACCAGCTGACTCAGCCTTTCTAGAGAGTTCCAGAGTCTTTTCCATGAATGGACGGCCGAGATCGTGCCACGTGTCCTCTTGCTTTTTCTCCTTTTTCTATAATCATGCCATGTGGCACATTGTGGGCCCTATTTATGTCCTCTCATGATTCCATATCACTTAACCCAGTTCTATCTTGGACTGGGTCACTTTTCTTTATTGAAAAAGCACTAACACATTATTTTAATGCCTCTTGGGCCCACATTACTCTTGGGCTATGTTTTTGGGCCTTTAAATATCATCTTGGGTTTCTAACTAAGCCCAAGTACTCTGGTGGCTCGGTTCCCAAGGAACATCCTTAGTAAATTACCAAAATGCCCTTACTACCTCTTTAGTACTTATAGGGGCACTATTGTCTTTTCATACCTTACCAGAGTATCTCTTAACCCTGGTCAACTATCCAGATACCCTTTATTAACTATCTAACCTTAGTCAAACAATCATAATGCCCTTTGTCTGACTCTAACTTAATGACACAATACAGTGGCATACCTTTAGTGGCATTTTCGTAATTCTTCATTTTTCTCGGTCTTTATTAGCCCTAGCCCAGATATTTATCTGAGAATATCATTGGGCCTATAAGGTGTCATTCTGGACCCTCTGTATGATCCACTATCTTCATGGGCTCAATTCTAGAGAAATTCCCCCAAACCTATTTATCGGGTCTTTTAATCCACTGTAAATTTTATAGTAAATTCTACAGAATTCCTTTTTGAGCTCTGTCAATTTCAGAAATTCTTATATTAATTATAGGAATTTACTGCCACATTTTATCTGATTCTGAGGTCTAGAGCATATCGTACTAATTTTCCTTTTCTTTAAAAATTAATATAAATCTTTCGAGACCTCATATCAAAACTTTGTGTTGCATCAAACTGATCATCATAATTTTCTCTATTTATTGAGACCTCTGCTCAACAGGGTCTAGTAGCATCCCTTTTTTAGGCTATATATTGGGCTTCTAAGCCTAAAAATTAGGATATGACACTTTCCAAGCGAAATTATGGATCAAAATTGAAATTCAAACACATGTTCAGCAAATTTGGCAAAAGAGATTTAGATTAAGTATATACAATCATCAATCTTTCCCCTTCGATTGGCAACAGTTTAAACTAATCTCATATCCATCAAAGAATCTAACTCATGCAATTAAATCATAGTAAGCTACTAGGTTGTGATTTCCTCTTAATGTGTAGTGTTTCACTCATTCTCTTATCATGGTAACTTTTACTCAACCATATAGCTCAGGCTTCCCATACGCTTGTAACCATCCTACATTTTTACCACTGTATGCCACAAGGTTTGTGAATCAGAGGGTTTTTATTAGGTTGTAATGTTGGAAAGGCTAGGTGATTAAATGGAAATACATGTCAATGATTAATAAAATACTGCACATGATCTGACTTCTTCAAGCTATTTCAATACTTAGTCACAATTTGAACTGTGCAACTGTAGAAAATTACAAGTCACAAAATATTTTTCTTTCATACAAGTTGAATATGGTCTATCTCTTCTTTCTTTCTTTTTTTCTCTTATCTATACTTTTTCTTTTCTGTTTTTCTTTTCTTTTAACTATTAAACTAGATAACAAATACATCAAAGTTTAGATATCCAACAAGTGATGCAACTTATAAGTTATTTCATAATTAAAACTTACTGTAGCAACAAATGTCTTGTACAAAATTCATTAATCAATGATGGAATTTTAAAAGAAAGTGAAGGTCTCAAAGGGGTAAACAAAGGATTAAATTTTTATGTGGCTACTATTTGGTCAAAAGGGTTTTGAAAGAAATGCCCTTATCACTTTCACAATTCCAAGAAGCTAATACGGTTTTGAATTAAGTATTGGGACAAGTTCTACAAAGTTACCAAACTAGATGGTGTCACCAATGTAAATGAGTATATGTTGGATGCTCAAATTTCTTCTATCTGGCTTACTCGCCGTAATCAACTCACAATGACAAGATTCCCTGAATTTTAACTAAATACATGAGATCATTCATTCATGATGCACAATTTCTAGTAATCAATTAATGAAACAAATAACTCATACTTCATCAAGCTTGGCAATGTTTAAAAGTATATGTTCAAAATTTAATTTTAAATCCATGACAGTAAATTCCATTAGACAAAGCAACAATTAGATGAAACAGAAGAATTTTTCAGCAGAAGATCAATTTTAGTCAACATAAAAAGGACTTTGGGTCGCGACTATTTTACATAAAGAAGAAATTTTTAAAAAACAATGAATATGGGTCATGACATACATGGACACTGATCGCGACTCATAATCATAGAGAGTAATCTTGTTAAACACACATGCTCAAGTCGCGACCCAAGTGTCAATCCAGTCACGACCAAAATTCACACAAAGTTACAGTCATGACAAAGATAAACACATATCAGGTCATATCCTATTTTTTCCCCATATGTATAATACTAATAGTGGAAAGAGGTTTGGAAAGGATTGTGATGATGAATATAAAGGAAAAACAATAATTAGACAAAGGTATAAAGATAGGGGCTAAATTGAAAAGTCTAAAAGTTCTATGGTGCAAAAATAAAAGTAGAAATAAACTTTGGGCCATTAAATATAATTATGAAAAGTATAGGGCCTAAAGTGTAATTTTCAAAAGTTCAAAGGTAAAATAGTAATTATTAAAAGTTAAGCTAAAAAATAGAGAAAACTATTCTGATCAGTTTGACACAACACAACATTTTGATTTGAGGTCCTAAAAAATTTATATTAAATTTTGAAGAAAGAAAAATTAATATAGTATTCTCTGGACCTTAAAATGAGATGAAACTTGGCAATAAATTCTTATAATTAATATGAGAATTTATAAACTTAACATAGCCTAAAAAGGAGTTATGTAGAATTTATTATGGAATTTACAATGGATTAAAACACCTGATAAATACGTTTCGGGGAATTTCTCAGGAATCTAGCCCATAAAGGTAGTGGACCATATAGAGGGCCCAACATGGTGCCTTATAGGCCCAATAATAATTTTAGATAAGTATGTGGGCCAGGGCTAATAAAGATCGGGAAAAATATAAAATTATGAAAATGCCATTAAGTGTGCCATTATGTTGTGTCATGAGCCATAGATAAATTAAGGGTATTTTGGTCATTTGACTAAGGTTAGACAGTAAAGGAGAGTTCCAAAAATAGTTGATCAATGTCAGAGAATACTTTGATGATGTGTGAAACGACGATAATGCCCTTTGAGAAATGAAAGTGAAAGCGGACTCCGATAAAAGGGTCTTGAGAAAATATAGGAAATTTTTATCAGGACTTCTAGATCTCAAAAATTTATGAGACTTTGCAGGGGATTTATTTTATATTAGAATGAATTTATAAAAAATTTAGAACTATTAAAAGAGATGTGTAACATTTATTTCAAAATTATGATATTTTAAGGATATCGGTATAAGGAAAGTGGATTAGGATTTGTGACAATTAGCTATTGGACCCAAGGAAGGCATAGGGCAGCCCAATATTTTGTCCTAGGGTAGCCCAATAAGTCCCAAAAGTTTTCTTGGAGCCCAAGTCCATTAATGAATAATTTTTGAATTTTTGAAAAAGAAAAGAAAAAAGAATAAAGTGAGAATTAGGATTTGCATATGGTGGGACCCACAAGACTTCACACATGCATACAAGGAAAGGGGATGAGAAGCTTTTTGTCATGTGATCTTATTTGAAATTGACTTGGTGGGCAAGTTTGATGTAAGAGTAATTATGAAGCATTAGATCAAATAGTGCACAAAGTGATCTTGGCCATTAATTTTCCATGGAATTTTTCTATAAATATCCCTATATTTTCTGTCCAAAAATGTGGCTTTGGAACCCTTGGGGAGGTGCTTCCCAAATGCCAACTCAAGCCAAGACAAAGAAGAATTCAAGGACCAAAGTTCAAGCTAACTAGGAATTAAGGTAAGCAATCTATTCTAGCTTATTTTCCTTTGATTTGGGGGCTTGAACTTAGGGTTTTTATGGGAAAAAGTTGATTTTTCTTTAAGGTGTATATGCTGCCCAAAACCGTAGATGAAATGAGAAAGAAGAAATTAAAGTTAGAGTTATGTGATTAAAGCATAAACAAGCTAATTAGGTGGTTTGTTGTTGAATCAAGTTGGTATTCTTGACTTTGCCATTATTGATACCTTTCGATCTACACTATTGATGATAGATAGAGATGGAATTTCAATGATCTAATACTTCTATTGAATTCATATGATGATTTTGTGCAGGATTGGATATGTTTAGTGTTGGAAATCGTGCCCTAGGGGCCAATCATTGTCTGATGAACATTACTGATTTATGAATTTATTAATTGTGTTATCATATTATTTGCATGTTTATTATGATGACCATCCTTGGATAATTAATGATCTTATCCAAAATGTCCCTGGTCAATCATCTATGTGGGAGCACAGATGAAATAAGACCAGTATGATTTTGAAGATGTATAGAGATATAAATCAGAGTCATAGGCACATATAAGAGTACAAGGTGTTGGACCGACCCGCTATGAGAGAACTACATGGGTAACGTCATAAGCTTCTCTCATATATAAACCATGTCAATATGCCCTTTGACCTGAGATCATCATGGATTCCTACATGACAAATGCTCAGCTTTGACCTAGTCAAAAGTCACTTTTGACCGAGTGATCATAAAGACTATATTCGGGTTTAGTGGTTTTTCATGCGGAGGAATGTGAATGGTCAAGATGGAATTTGTCCCTCACATTCATAGAGAGATATTACTGGGCCCCTCGATAAGTGAGTCTGAGAAATGTATGGCCATACTGTAATGGAAAGGTAGTTCCATTTCTACAGTCAGACTACTCAGGGATTGAGAAAGTAACGGTCAGGAATAAGAGGATGACATTATCCATGCCTCAACCATGACCAAAATATCGCGTGACAAAAGAGACATGATATGGTTGTATAAAAGGTTACATCGTTTAACGATCCTCATATAATTTGGGTAGTCGTTATGTCTTGCTAGAGACCGCTTATGACTTGTGGGCCAGTATAGCAAATGGCATACTGCCAACTTCATATGGGCCTACAGGGTCGCACACAAAATAGCCTAACAAGAGCTATGATGTTCAGATTCATTGAATCTAAGACATGTCCAGATTCAATGAAAGATCCAGGGTGGATGTATATATTTATTTATATTTATATTCATATATATATAAATTCGTATATATATATATATATTATATAAGAGATATATGAGATTTAGTTTATAAGGATAAATTAAATCTCTATCACGTTTGAATTTGAAATTCAAATTGATCGGATATCTCATATAAGAGATATTTATAATATTTAATTTATAAGGATAAATTATATCCCTATCACGTTTGAATTTGAAATTCAAATTGATAGGATATCTCAAATTTGATTTATGAGAATAAATCAAATATAGTTCAGTCTCATCTTTATTTAAAGTTAAATAAATAGCTAATTAAATATGTGGGACGGATTTAATATTATTTATTTAATTAGTTTCTTATAAAATTATACAATATATGATATTGTATTAATTTCAGAATTAATATAAGATTAACTCCAAAAAATCTAATTCGGTAGAGAAAAAAGTGCATAGCATCCTATATATCTGATTTTAGGAGCTGTATTTTTAACAATACACATAAAGAACACATAAAGGCCGAAGGAGAATCTGCAAAAGGTTTACAGATAAGAAACTGTCGAAATAGAGACGGAGATGATGAATTCTTGAGAAAGCCCTAGAGGGACAAGAGACTCTAGCACGTCATTTGTGGTTAGAACGCTGTTTGTGTGGATACCAGTAGAGGAAGCCGACCTGAGTCGTCGACTTCTTGTGATCGGAAAGGGAGCACAAGCCGCAGAGAGAAGCTGTGAACATCGTGACCAGAAGCTGTGGAAGTCACTGAGGAACACTGAGGGTAATGCTTCTTCCCACTTGACTTAAACACATACGGTAGATCCTGGCAAGGAATGGAAAAAATTTTAAATTAATTTCGCTGCATGTCTTCCAATTCCTTATAGTGGTATATGAGCCAAGCCATTTTGTGTTTAAGTTAGGCTTGATTGTTGATTCATATGATATGTGTTAGTCGTAGCCGATCACATGATATGCATTTTATGTGTGACATATAAGGGATCCGTATTATGTATGACATAAAAGGAATCTAAAAGGGAATTGAAATTGGTGGTGATACGTTTTGATTTAATTAATTAACGTAGATGGGGTCCAAGAAAACTGAATTCAGATTCGTGATTATTTATAAAGCAAATTTTTTTTCTCGGGGCGCTGCCCTAGACCCCGCTCGCTAACCGGCTAGCGAGACCGCCGTGGCTACCTGTTCGTAGCGCAACATAACCGTAACATATGTTATTTTGTGAATGTTTTAGATTTGAAACATTAATTGCCCTGCAATTAAATATGAATGTTGATTCTTGAATGCTTGGGTATGGTGAACAATATGGCTATAGATTGCAAGTGTTATAATTTTTTAAATACGGTTTGCGTGTCGTGCCTTCCTATATATATACTCTCAATATACCTTCTCTTCTCATCTCACTCCCCTCGAATGTTAAAAGAGGTTTCTATATATAATTTCCCTTTTCTTTCTAGAGAGCTTCTCTCATTGGCTTGAGGAGACTTAGGATAGGTGAGCCATATTGTATCACGTTTAATTATGCATCTTATGATTAAATTAGCACATGCATATTACTTGTATGAGATACAAACTGAGAAACATGCATTCGTATAAACCAGATAGTTAAATTAAGCCCTCTAAATGAAATCTTAAGTCATAAGGCCGTCAATTTATGAACATTAGTCAAAACCTCGATCGCTCAATTGTGGACTCCACCAAAGTGGGTGCTTTTGAGTTACTTGGGGAGATAAGCAAGAGTAATGGTGCTACTCTCACATGTTTATTATTGTTTGACTTAATTGAATATGTGGGGCGGATTTAATATTATTTATTTAATTAGTTTCTTATAAAATTATACAATATATGATATTGTATTAATTTCATAATTAATATAAGATTAACTCCAAAAAATCCAATTCGGTAGAGAAAAAAGCGTATAGCATCCTATATATCTGATTTTAGGAGCTGCGTTTTTAGCAATACACACAGAGAACACAGAAAGGCCGAAGGAGAATCTGCAAAAGGTTTGCAGATAATAAACTGTCAAAATAGAAACGGAGTGGACAAATTCTTGAGAAAACCCTGGAGGGACAAGAGACGCTAGCACGTCGTTCATGGTTGGAACGCTGTTCATGTGGATACCAGTAGAGGAAGCCGACCTGAGTCGTCGACTTCTTGCGATCGAAAAGGGAGCACGAGCCGCAGAGAGAAACTGTGAACGTCGTGACCAGAAGTTGTGGAAGTCACTGAGGAACACTAAGGGTAATGCTTCTTCCCACTTGACTTAAACACATACGGTAGATCCTGGCAAGGAATGGAAAAAATTTTAAATTAATTTCCGCTGCGTGTCTTCCAATTTCTTACATTTAGAACCTTGGAAATATTGGAATTCTAAGTTGTAGTTTTTGAAGTTCTTCTCTATTACTGTTGAATCATATGAACAGTGATTGGAATTTCATGATTTTGATGCTTCCAATAATTTTAAAATGAAAAGTTGTGTAGGATAAAGTAGAGAAACAAGTATGGGAAGCATTGGAATCAAAATAAGAGTTTTTTGAAGAATTATACATATTTTTCAAATCTGTCCAGAACAGTGCATAGGAGCTAGAATCTCATGATTCTAAGCTCATAAATGGATTCAAAAGATGAAATTGTGTAGGGTAAAGTCAAGATATCAATTGATTCAAAGGCCAAGTCGTTAGTTAAGATTAAGGAAAGTTAATGTAGTTAAATGAGCTCAATGTTTAAGAGAAAGTTAGATTGTAATGGATGCATAATTATGTGATGTTAGGATTTTATTGTGGACTCCAAAGAGGCAGCCACACATCCAAGAGAAGTAAGAAGAAAAAGGCAAAGCAAAGTTAAAGTAAGAAGAAAGTCAAGTATATGGGGTAGTAAACTTATCCTAAACTTGTATGTATTGAATGTTATGCTTGGTTGTGCTATGGCTATGTTGAATTGTGTTACTTGTGTATATGATTGAAGCTCTATTTTTATGATTACTTTGTCCAATTATATTTCATATGTTATATGGAATCATGCACATTACACAATGTTAACACTTTCACAAGCAAGCACAAGTAATTACATTAATGCATGCATTGTTTAGTACCGTTTGCTACTAAGATTTTCCCAGAAATCTCACCCCTTCCATGTAATCCAAATCCCAACAAGTTCATGAATGATGAAATAGGATGAAGAAGCATGAAGAGAAGTTAGGGATTGGATAGTGTAAATGTTATGTGAAGAAGTGTTATGTATAATGATGTTATATGACAAGTTGAACAATAATGTTCATGATGTAATGAAAAATAATAAATGATAGAGTAAATGTATAAAATTTTAGAGACATTTAGTTAACATTTCAAGATTTTTTTTACGCCAATAACACCTTATTTCAATGTTTGTACAAAGAGAACAAATTTTCCAAAGTAAGGGACCAGAATATGTTTTTAGAATTTTTGACCAAATGAATAGTAATATTTGATGAATAAAATGTATTAGTTGACAAGCATTTGGTCTAAAAATTATTTTTTTCTTAAATTTCAAGATGTTAGATTCACATATCTTTTTGAACCACTTCATTTTGATTTTTTTAGAATGAGTTATGATTTTTTGAAGTTCATCACTAAATCTGGAATACCATATTAACAGTAACCCAAGAAGAGTAAAATTCCAGATTTAGCTAATGGACTTCTAAGGTCTTGTAAGTGATTCTAAATGCTACTAAATTGTCCCTAAGACGTACAAAAGTAAGGATATTTCATATCACAACTACACATCACAGATAGGTAAACATAAGAAAATATGAACTTCTGGTCGTGACGAAAATAGGCATTAATCGCAACTAATTTTCACAGAGAAGAAACTTTACATATATGCAGACATTAGTCAGGACAAGAACAACATAAGTTCATGACCAAAAGATACAGAATCACATACTAAAGTGCATCCTCCCCCGCACTTAATTTTTACATTGTCCTCAATGTGAAGAAATAATGAAGCACATGCAAGGTAGAAATAAAGAGGACAAAACTGAACTAGAATCTAAAATAAATCATGAGAGTTATTATTATTGCTATCTACCCCTATTGACTTGGTCTCCTCCCCTACACTTAATCAACAAAAAATAGCTCAAGTATATAAGTAAACTGTAGAACAAACTATTATAAGTGGGGAAACAAGGAAGAAGACAACCTGAGTATCATGGGGGTCTAAAGTTCTCTTTTTACAGCTTCAATAAGTGGCCATTGATTTGAAATACTATACTATCTACTTCATCCTGCCTTGTTGATATAGCCTTCACCCATCTTAAGAGATAATCCATCACTAGCAGAATATAGGCATAGCCAATAAATAAAGGAAATGGTCTTGTTGATATAACTGCTCTATTATCTAGGTCTGCACCTATAGTGAAATTCTGTTGACGATGGATAATATTCTTCAATTTCTTCAGCTCTAAAATGTCTAAAAATTCCAAGTTAAATCCCTTATGAACAGGGTTAGAATGCGGGATATTATAACTATTAAATTGAAAATCCCTAGCTTAGAGATTCTAGCTTCTTGTCTCTTAAAGTATGCTATAATATCCTTGCCCTGCAATATGTTAAATCTGCCATAAACCTTTATAGATATTGTTCATCACTTAAAACAGTGGGGTTTATTCCTATAAAATAAATAGTAGATGAAGATGAAGAAAAATCATCCATAGTGGTAAGCCAGCCATCAACTTTATAATTAATGCATATCACATCACCATTGGATGAAGCAAAAGCAGAGAAATTAATAGAAGAGTAAGAAATGGAAGGTTCTTTAACTTCATCATCATTATCAAGCTCATGAATATTGTCACATTAATTTTCAAGTGATGCATCAATCATGTTAAGTCCTATGAGAGAATAATCCTGATGTGGGTGTCTATACATGTTAAACTGAATTATGTGCCCACCAAATTCTATTTTAATAATTCCATCTTTCATGTAAATCTTGGTGTTAGCTATTCTCAAGAATGGCCTTCCTAGAATAAAAGTACTATCATCAAGAGACTCATTTGACATATCCAAAACATAGAAGTCCATAGGAAAAACAAGTTCCTTAACTTGAACTAAAATGTCTTATAAAATTTCCTTAAGATTTATAATTCTCTTATCAGTCAATTGAGCTAACACACTAGTTGGTTTAATCAAATTCACTCTTAAAGCATGATAAACTGCACTAGGCATCACGTTAATATAAGCATCTAAATCTAACAAAGCTATAGGAACAATTATCTTGCCAATTGTACAAGGAATAGAAAATACACATGGATGTTGACACTTCACTGGAAGTTGAGATTTAAAAAGTACAGAAGCTTTAGGTCCCACTTGCACAAGTTTATTAGGTTTATATCTTTCCTTGTGTGTGCAACTGTCCTTCAAACACTTTGTATATTCTAGCACTCTTTGAACTCTCTTCATCATAAGCAAATTTACTTCAATCTTGATGAAAAAATCAATCACTTCCTTATTCTGCTCCTTTAAAGCTTTCTTCTTGGTACTCATGAATTCGCTTAGGATAGGTAAATCCTTTAGATTCACCTCTTTCTCAGCTAAGCTAGAAGTTGTTTCTTGCTGCTTGAGCTCTGAATTTACTACTGATTATATTTCTTTAGATGTGTCCACTATAGGATTTCTTAAATCAGGATCCATAACCCCAAGTAGCTCAGTTTCCTTGTTGTTTGGCTGCCTACAACCTTCTTAATCTTATGCATAATTGATTTGATTTTTTGTAACATTTTTCTCCCCAAGGAGTTGTGCTTCTTTCTTACTTGTAGACTTCTCGATGCTATTTATCATTAGACTACTAGAATCAGTGTCTACCTCATATTCCTATTAGCTTTTAGCATCTATAACTTGTTCCCCAACTTGCTCTTCACTTTTGAAACTTATAGCATTCACAGATTTGGGGTTAACAATTGTATTTGAAGGTAGATTTCCACTAATTCTTGCTTGAACATCACTTATTGAATTGGCTAGCTATGAGACATAGCCATTCATATTAGAAGCTTTAGTTTCCCACTGTTCTATTTTATTCTCTAAGGTAACAAATTTAGAATCTATCATTCCTAGGTTGTTCTCTATAGTAGATCTCATGTCCTTGAAGTTAGAGCTAAAATTTGTGTTTATAGAGTTTATATTTGCATTCACTACATTAATGCTCCTGATTGTCTCATATATACTATTATATTTATAGCAATAGGTAATTCTATAGCTCTAGACAATTCAGCTACTTGTCTACTATTGTTAAATATATTTTACCCAAAATTCATATATCTACCTGTATCCCTCTATCTGAGATTAGGATGATCTCTCTATCCTTCATTATATGTGTTAAAGTATGGATTCTTTATGGATATTGGTTTAGTTTGCCTTGATAGATGGCTTATACATCTGCATAGTGTGTATGTCAATTGATAGTGGTGTGCAACTAGAGCTTGAGAGTATGGGCTTTGAACATGTGAATTGCTCAGTTGAGCAGCTAGATTGTTGATCTGAGCATTCATAGCAACAATTTGAGAAGATAAGCTATTATGATCTTGAGAAGGCCTTGTAGAAACCTCATGGACTTGCCTAGTACTATAGCCCCATATGTTGGTCATTACTTACTATCTTCTCAATCAAGTTCCATGCTTCATTTAGAGTTAAATCATCAATGGAACCCCCTAGTAGCTGTATCTAAATTCTTTCTACATGCATAACGTAATCCTGAATATAAATACTGCACCAAATGCTCACTTGAAATATGATGATATGGACATCTAGCTTGTAGCTCTTGAAACTTTCCCCAAAACTCATGGAAAGATTCTTGATCATACTATTTTACAGAAAAAATCTCCTTTCTCAATATGGTAGTCTTGGAAGTAGAGAAATATCTCTCTAAGAAAGCAATCCTCAAGTTATTCTAGGAGTCCAAGGCTTGAGGTGCATGATGTGACAACATATAAAACCATTCCTTTGCCTTTCCTTTAAGTGTAAAATGGAATACTTATAGCATCCATGTCAGTACCTACAGGTTTCATGGATGAGCAAACCCACTGCATAGTCTTTAAATGCTCGAAAGGATCCTCACCTGCCAATCCATAAAACTTTGGTGAGGTACTTAACAAAGGACCTTTCAACTCAAAATTAACATCCAAAGTAGGACATGTGCGAAAAGGATCAAAGTTTGTATTAGACAAAGTTAGTTCCCTTATGTTCCTATATGATATTCTATTATTCATGTTCTTCTCTCCCTATTGTTCATTTTGATTATTCTGATTATGAGTATGCTTCTCCTTCATTAACTTGCTCTATGACAAAATGATTATCTAAGATATCACTTGATGCAAATTCAGTTTCAACTGTACTAGATTCACCAGAAGAACTAACTTCAGTAAAAGATGTAACACTAGTTTGATTTAAGATTTTAGTTTTCTTAATTTGCCTAAGTGTTATATTGATTTCTTTGTCCAAAGGAAATAATTAAGAGCTTCTGGTCAAGCAAATCAAACTCAACAAGCATGCAGGATATCAAGTATATCAAAGATATAGTAATTTAAGAAATTTAGCTTAAGTAATCGCAGTTTAAAACACTCAGGTCAAGATTAACAATCACAAAGAACATAGATCCGACAAAAATGAACTTCACGTCAACCAAATGTCACTTTGGTTGTGACTAAAAATTAAGAGAGCAATTGCTTGAAATTTTCAGTTTCTAGTTGCTACTAATTGTCACTCAGGTTGCAACTAAAATTCACAGATAGTAAATCTGAATTAAACACTAATTTTTGGTCATGACTAAGTGTCAATTTAGTTGCGACTAAAAATCACAGAGAAGAAAACTTGATGAAAAATATTTTTGGTTGCGACCAATAAGCACTCCAGTCGTGACTAAAAGATACAAAGAGCAAAGTTGAGTTAAAAGTGATTTCATATTACAACCAAAGGTGTGTCTGGTCATAACTAAAATGCACAGACTCTCAGAAATCAATTTAAGCACTTTGGTCGCAACTAGAATGGCAAATAGTCATAACTCAACAATATAAAACACTAAATTCACAGAAAAAATAAAACACCTATCTACTTTCTATGTTTTTTAGGCCCAGGAGTTTGCTTAGGAAACCTTAACAAGTAAGGCTCCTTGGCAACGATGCCATTTTGATAACTGTAGTTTTAATTATCAAACAAAACTAAGCTAACCAATAGTAAAGTGAAGCTAACCTAGTTAGATTCATAAGGAGCCTAAATGGATGCTAAAGTACCTAATTAATCAAATGAACCACAAATTAACAAGTTAATAAGATGAATTGTGAGATGAGATGTTTGAACTAATTCTGAATGTAAATCATATGCTACTGTTTATAATTTAGGTGTTTGTGATGATGAAATGAATCAATGAAAAGTGTGCTCCCATGGAGATTACCTTCCCTTCATTATCCAATGAATATTTGGAGTTAACTAGTTGAATTATAATATGTTAACTAATAACTCACTAGCTAAAATCTCAATCAAAGCTACAACTCACAGACATTGAATAAAATAATAATAATAATTCAACTTGAGATAGAAGAAGATGAATTAAATAGATACGAATGTACTCTATTTATGATTGCTCTAATTAACTACAACCATGTCTAACTCGGTCCAAGGATGAGAAACAGTCAAAGCATCAATTATGTAGAAATAGGAAATCTAACTTGGTTCCCTACTAATTAATCATTTACTAACTCTAATTGCATAATTAATTATAGAATTAACTACATAAACTCGATACAACTAAATATGAATAAAAGAAAGAATAAACTCCCTGTTTTAAAGTAAGGATTTTGGTTCAGCATCATCTCCAAGTAAGGTGGCTTCCATACTTTTTTGAGATACTAAGCATACTTTATAAGCTAGGATTGGAACTTCACTCTATCAATTACTGCATTACTAAAAATGCCCTTGGGCCAATTAAGGGATAAAAACAATGAATTAAGCAACTCCGTTGACTATTTAGATCATCACATCACATTAATCAAGGAAGGTAGTTTCCATACATTTTAGAGATTTTAAGGCTAATGTTTTAGTTAGTGGGACATATTTCAATCGATCGACCATTAACTTGCTAAACATAGGTTTATGGCCACATGAAGGATCAAACGAATAAATTATGCACCTCAATAAGCATTTTGGTATCCTTTTCTAAAATAAAGCAAGTAGGGTGGCTTCCATACTTTTTTGAGATACTGAGCATACTTGTTGAACCAGGATCCAGATTTTACTCTATCGACAATTGCCTTGCTAAAAAAGGACTTGGGACAATCGAGGGATCAAAACAATGAATTAAGCAACTCCGTTAACCATTTAGATCATCACATCACATTAAGCAAGAAAGGTTGTTTCCAGACATTTTAGAGATTTTAAGGCGAATGTTTTAGTTAGTGGGACATATTTCAATCTATCGATCATTAACATGCTAAACTTACATTTATGGCCATTCGAGGGCTCAAACGAATGAATTATGTACCTCGATGAGCATATTCGAATCCTCATGTAAAATAAGTAAGAGGGGAAGGTTCCACACTTTTTTGAGATATCGAGCATATTTTCAGAGCTAGGATCATAATTCCACTCTTTCCACTGACTATTTCCTTTCCAAAAATAGACTTGGGTCAATTGACGATCAAAAGAGTGAATTAAAATCATTATGTAACATTGAGCAATGAAGGTGGTTTCTAGACATTTTAGAGATTGTAAGGCTAATTTTCTTGTTTGTAAGACATATTTCAATCGATCGACCATTAACTTGCTAAACATGGATTTATGGCCATTCGAGGAATCAAACTAATGAATTATGAACCTTGATGAGCATTTTGGAATCCTCTTATAAAATCAAGCAAGTAGGGTGGCTTCCACTCTTTTTTGAGATACTGAGCATGTTTTCTGAGCCATGAGCCAAAATTCTCTCTATCGATGATTACCTTGCTAAAAATGCACTGGGGATAATCGAGGGATCAAACAAATGAATTAAGCAACTATATTGAGCATTTTGGATTCATCATGTAACATTAAGCAAGGATAGTGGTTTCCATACAGTTTAGATATTTTACGGCTCATTTTTTTGTCAGCCAGACATATTTCAATCTATTGACCATTAATTCGCTAAATATGTGTTTTTGGCTATACGAGGGATCAAACGAATGAATTGTGCACATTGATGAGCATTTTGGAATCCTAATGTAAAATCAAACAAGTAGGGTAGCTTTTATTCTTTTTCGAGATACTGAGCATTCTTTTTTTTTTAGCCAGAATTGGGACTTCACTATATCAATTATTGCCTTGCTAAAAACTCCCTTAAGCCAATCGAGGGATCAAAAGGTGGTTTCTAGACATTTTAGGGATTTTAAAGCTACTTATTTTGTCAGTGGGACATATTTCAAACTATCGACCATTAACTTGCTAAACATGCATGTTTTGGTGATTCGAGGGATCAAAAGAATGAATTATGCACCTCGATGAGCATTTTGGAATCCTCTTGTAAAATCAAGCAAGCAGGGTAGCTTTCCTACTTTTTTGAGATACTGAGCATACTTTCTGAGCCAATATCAGAATTCTACTCTAGAGAAAATTGCCTTTCCAAAAAAGCACTTGGGACAATTGAGTGATCAAATGAAACATCCTACTTTTACCACCTCAGAGTACGTATTCAGAAGCATATTTGATTAGTACAAACATTACATTAGCCCAAAAATTAAAATTTTAAAACTTACTTCTTCGAGATACTAAGCATACTTTCTGAGCCAAGATCAGAATTCTACTCTAGAGAAAATTGCCTTTCTAAAAAAACACTTAGGACAATCGAGGGATCAAATGAAACATCCTACTTTTACTACTTTAAGTACGTATTCTGAAGCATATTTGATTAGCAGAAGCATTACATTAGCCCAAAAATTAAAATTTTAAAACTTACTTCTTGGGTACTATTCACTTGATAATTTTTACATTTATAGTCCAACTTTAAAAATTCATAAGTAATTGTAAAAAAATAGTATGGAGGTGATCCAAATTTCTAATTGAATCCCTTTCATAGATCTTTAAGATAAAAATATAAATCTGGACATTTACCTTGCCAATTGATACAGTTAAATTGTTACTTTTTACTGTTCATATGGCAAATTTTATAAATTCCAGATTCTGTCTCTCAATTTTGGAAATTCATTTCTCTTGATATACACATCCAAATGAGGTGTATTACCTATGAGTTTAAATATCTGGATGTGTACTATATGCTCATAAAATTTAGTAGAATAATTTCTTCATTTGCTAGGTCAAACTGAAGCCACAACAAAACTGCTTCAGGACCTACATTTTTTACCATTTCAATTTCCTTTCTTTTACTTTCAGTAATTGTTCCAGCATGCATAAACCATCTCTTTTACCTTTCATACATTCATATATATCATGGGGTTATGCCATAATTATTTCATACAATTTCATCACATAAATAGACACCTTACATGGCATTTACACACATGCATAATTCATAGCCTATGCTAGGATCTTAAATACTTCACTTTCCTTCTTCCATTCTTTAGTTCTTCTTCATGCATACATTTTCCTTCATGCTTGAACTAAATTGGTTTCTTATGGGAGGGTGAGATTCTAGGGAATCTCAGTAGCAAACATTACCACTTAAATATGCAAGATGGATGCTAATGCATGATATGTAATTTTATTAAATTTTCTTTGATTAGTGACATGCCATCATGTTATATACTTTAGCATAAAAGTGCATGGACATGGAAAACATGTTATTCACAATACATTCAACATCATATATCATGTCACAACATTATTCAAGTATCATATACATGCCAACACATAAGCATACCACATCAAGCACATAAAGAGGTAAGTCCACTACCTTGTACTGAAGCTTTTCCCTTGATCTTTTGCACTTGCTCCCTAGCTTTCCAACCATGAAGTCTTTTGGTCAATCACTTCCCAACATCTTCTTGGATGTTTCAAGGTCATAAACACATTCATATTTATCACATAATTCATTAGGACCAAGAACTCCAACAATGCTCAAGACTATCCTTGATAAATTCTCAACTCTTTACTAACATAACTTTCTCTAGCCTTCACTAATTAACTTGGCCTTTAAACCAATTGATGTCTTGACTTTACCCCACACAATTTCATCTTTTGAATCCATTTATGAGCTTGGAATCATGACATTCCAGCTCCTATGCACTGTTCTGTATAGAATTACATAACACCCTCTTTTCTTTCAGAAATTCTCATTTTGATTCTAATGCTTCCCATACTTGTTTCTCCACTTTATCCCACACAACTTTTCATTTTAAAACCATTGGAAGCATCCAAATCATGAAATTCCAATCACTATTTATGTGAGTGAACAGTAATAGAGAAGGATTTCAAAAACTATAATCTTGGAATTTCAATGCTTTCAAGGTTCAAAACCTATCCAATCCTGCACAAATCATCATACAAATTCAATAGAAGCATTAGATCATTGAAATTCAATTTCCTTCCATCATGAATAGTGTAAATTGAAATGGCTCAACTATGGCAAAGTCAAGAATGTCAACTTGATTCAACAACCAATCACTTAACTAGCGTGTTTAAGCTTCAATCATACAACTATAACTTTAATTTCTTCTTTCTCCTTTCATCTAAGGTTTTTGGATATCACAACACCTTATAGAAAACTCAACTTTCTTCCATGAAAACCCTAAGTTCAAGCTCCCAAATCAAAGGAAAATAAGCTAGGATAGATTTCTTACCTTTAATCTCTAGCTTGCTTGAACTTTGGTACCTTGAATCTTCTTTGTCTTAGCTTGAGTTTTCATTTTGCAAGAGTGTCCCCAAGGTTGACATGCCATGGTTTTGCTTCAGATTTGAGGGGGTATTTATAAAAAAAATCTCATGGAAAATCAATGGCTAATATTAGTTTGTGCACTATTTGATGTAATGGCTCACATTTAATCTTGGATTTAACTTTTTCAACAAGGAGAATTCTGACATCATCCATGACATCATCAAGGGACAACTCATAGGGCTAGGTGGTAAAATTCCAATGGGGAAGCTTCTGGAAAAATTCCAATCCAATCCGATACTGTCTCTGTCTGATTCCCCAAAAACCAGACTGTTTTATAAATCTAATTTTTTTGAGATTTTATAATATGCTTTCTGACCTTAAATACAGTATCCAGGTTCTCCCTACCATTGACATTCTTGGATTGGACTAAAACTTAATTACAGATCCCTTGGGAAATGACTAAAATGCCCTTCGCCCATTGTCTTGCACTATATTAACTCTAAGGGCATAACTGTCATTTTACACTCCTTTATACTGTATCAGGGTGTATACTAGCTCTACTAATCACCTTTATACTAGCTTGGATGTTTTTGGCTTATCTAGAATGACCAAAATACCCTACATTCCTCACTGGTATAATCCGCCTACATAAGGGCATTTTCATAATTTCACACTTTTCCTAGATTACTCTGGACTTTGGCCCACTTAACTATCTCACCACCTTATTGGGCCTCTTGGGATGCCATTTGGGCCTTAGTATTGGTCCATTACCTTTATGGCACAAATCCCAAGGAACCTTTCTTGACCATATTTATCGGGTATTTTTTTCTACTGTAAATTCCCATAAGAATTCTACAGGATTCCTTTTCTGACTGTCAATTTTATAAATTCTTATATTAATTATGTGAATTTACTATAAAGTTTCATCTGATTATGAGGTCCAAAAAATACTGCAATAATTTTTCCTGACTTTAGGAATTTATATCATTTAATCGGGGACCTCAAATTAAAATTCTATGTTGCGTTAAAATGATCAAAATAATTTTCTCTACTTACTGGTAAACTTTAGGACTAATCTAATTCTGGGCATTTTTGCACCTTTTTCTGGCTCAACTTTCTCATAATTACATTTAGGCCCTCAACTTTTCATAATTATACTTAATGGCCCCAAGTTTATTTCTACTTTCGTTTTCCACCATAGAACTTTTGAACTTTTCATTTTAGTCCCTTTCTTCCTTCAAGACTCATATAACCTTTATTATTTCTTTTGATCAATGTCATAATCCTTTCCCAACCTCTTTCCACTATCAGTATTATACCGATATGGAAAAATTAGGATATGACATTTGTCGCGACCAATATTCCATGTTTTTTGAAAATTCCTTCTCTGTGTAAAATAGTCGCGACCTGAAGACCCTTTTATTGCGAGTGGACTTGATCTTATGCTAAAAATTATTTTATTTCATCTGATTGTTTCTTGGTCTAATTGAATTTACTAATATGAATTTAAAATTGAATTTTGAAAACATATTTTTTAACATTAGCAAATTTGATGAAGTATGAGTTGCTTGTTTCATTGATTGATTTCTGAAAATTATGTAGTATGAATGATTGATCTCATGTATTTAGTTAATATTCATGCAATCTTGTTATCATGAGTTGATTAGGGTGAGTAAGCCAGATAGAAGGATCTTTGAGCCTCCAACAGATACTCATTTATATTGTGTGACACTATCCAGTTAGTAACTTTGCAAAACTTGTCTCAATCCTTGATTCAAAACTCTTTTGCCCAAACAATAGCCACATAAAAATTAAATCCTTTGCTTAACCCCTTTGAGACCTTCACTTAGCTTTCTTTTAAAAATTCCATCCTTGATTAATGAATGTTGTACATGATATTTTCTGCTATAATAAATGTGCAAATTGCATCACTTGTTGGATATTTGAACTTTAATGCATTTGCTATCTTGTTCAATAGTGAAAGAAAATAAAAGCATAGAAAAGAGAAAAAGAAAGAAGAAAGAAAAGATAGACCAGAAAAAAAGTGATATTGATGAGGTGAGCAGATTGTCGTGGTCCGATCCATCAAAATAAAGTTAATTGCACCCAATATAATATAGTATAAGGCACAACCCTATCTTTCTTCTTGAGGAGCCTTTTATTTGGAAACCTACCAGATTGAATGCCAAAACCAACAACAAACCTGAGCAGGGATAAAATGATTTTTGGGGTTTTAGTGATTGATACAATAAAAGTAGGGTGTAGAAAAGTAAGTCTTTTTGGATTTTTTATTAAGATGAAAATGAGTTAGTTTGTTTGAGAAATATGTTATGAAAGACTCTTGATGATGAAAATGTATCTATCTTGCTCTCACGTTAAAATTAGAGTTTTAAAATCACTAAGTCTCAAAGAAAACCTCAATCGATTGATTGAGTCCAGAACCCTAATTTTCCTTAAATCCCTTTGATGAAAGCTAGTTTAACAACTATTAGCGAACTATCAAAGCCACTTACTGTGTAAGTTGAATTTGATGATGAAAATGCCCTAGAATGGTCTTCGATCGAAAAGCCTAGATTTCAAGCAATTGAATTAATTAACAACGATCGCTGGTAATAACCTAATTTTCTTAAAATCAAAAATGAAATATTATATTAAAAAGCAAACGGTCAAATCATCTGAATTCAATTACTAAGTCTAATTTGCGAATGATCAATCAATATTCAAAACTTACTTATAAGATGAAAACCCTAGATTTATCAGCAATCATAACATGAGAAGAAGCAAATTATAATAGTAAAAACTCCCCATTTCAGTCTATTAGCTCAGGATATCATATCCATCACCAAGAGACCAAAGATTTAGCCTCTTATGACTCCTGTTGTATTGTAATCACTGTTCAGATGTGATGGCATGAAGAAATGATGAGAAAATGGTAGATTAATGGTGTAGAGATATGGAGAAGTTTGTGTAGAGGTGTAGAAGGATGGAAGATATGGAGAAGTTGATCAGAGAGCGATCTAGTACTGTTTCTTAGCCTAATCAGGTAAAAAACCATCCTCCCCTCTGACGGCAGCCTCCTCTACTTTTATTTTTGATGACCTAATTCAAAACGCGCAATTTCAGCAATTTCACATTTTAGTTACGACCAGATCCATGTTTTGGTTGTGACCTATAAACACAGAGAGACTTCTAGAACAATCAAGGTAATGATCGTCGGACTCTTTGGTCATGACTAAAAGGTGCAGGAACGTGATTTCACTTTCATTGACTTGTGATTTCTTTTCTGGTCCTTGCTCTCTTCCAAAATACCTGTAATCTAACATAAAAGCTCATTGTAAAAGTCCAAATCAGTAAATAATAGAATATATGCAATTTATAAGAGTTAATTTATTATTTTACCCTTTAATTAGCACATTGCCAAGCAAAATCATGTAGTACCACAAAAGTACAATTTAAGGCATACAATGAATGGTAAAGTTGTCATAAAACTCTTAAAAATGTCTCATAAATGATATACAAAATATGTCTTATCAATTCCCCCACACTTGAACCTTTGTACTCATTGACAAAGAAATGAATCACATGTAGAACAACACTATTAAATTCCAGATAATAACATAATCCATAGTGTACCCTAAAAACAAATAATTTGTCATCTTTTGTGAATGCAAAGGTGATAATGTGAGCAATGCCAAGTAATCAACTACTAGGTGAAATCAATCTCAACTATATAAGCGCAATAGATCCTCTCAAAGGATGTAAGTGTTTAGCTCTCTATTTCCTCTCATTGTTAGGGTTTTTCACTTAGATTCAAATTGGAAAACACCCTACCATATGATTGTAATGGCTCTAAATCTTAGTAACTATATAGCACTTATGCAAAGAATCAAGAGGTCTTTTAGGGTTGAAATGATGGGGATAGGCCACATGGAATGGAATATGAAGAATAGAAAGTACTATATGCATTCAACAATGAATATGTAGCATGAATTCATGTCTCTAGGGATGTAGCAGTGGTAATTGTGATAATAAGAGTTGATAATGGTGCCCTCTTCTATTTTATTTTATTTTATTTTACTTTTGTTTTCTTTTTCTTACACTCTCTTTTTTTTTTAGTGCAATATGCTTCTTTTCTATTCTTTTATTTGGCACTTCATTCATGGAAGCTGCAGCACAATAACACAACAATAATGAATTTTTGACATGAATAAAAATTTTATTTCAAAATGATGTTTATGTACATATGACTTTCTGTAAGAATGATGAAAAGAAAAAGTGATGGGCTCAAGAGGGGGTGACTAAGGACGTAATATGTAGTGGGCTTGTGTTTGGAATAAAAGGGTTTAGAAAGAATGGCTCTATCATGTTTAATTCATAAATGCGCAAGTAATTCTAAACTTAGAGCCAAGAAAAAGTTATAGAGGATATAAACCAATTGAATAATCACTCAATATAGAATTTAAGGTCGAGAATCCTTCCAACAAATGTTTTGATCTAGATTCCTCATAAGCTAAAGTCTTAAACAATGTTCATCATTCACTAGGCATTAAAACACTTATCACAACTGAAAACCCTCTAAACGATGATTTAAAAGTTTAAAAGCAATCACTTAGAACCACGTGATAATCCAAATCTAACAGTAAAAGCTTAGGTGTTTCAAATTCAATTTCTAAGATTTTCCAAAAAAATTCAAGTGAGGCAGTGGTTTCTAGGAGCTACAAAGGTTTTGAAATAAGGGAACAATGAATCATTTGTGAAAGAATCTCAATAGTTCAAAAGAGATCCTTCTATACAGCTTTGCATAAGGCAAAGAGAAGGTAATTGGACATTTTTTCAAACATAGGTTGCGACTGAAAAAAGTGAATGTCGTGACCATTTATCACAAGGGTGCATGCTCAATATTTTTAAAACATTTAGTCGCAACCACAGAATGTACCTTTCACGACGCAAATACATAGAGAGTTATTATCGTGACCACTATGTACCTTAGTCACAACTATAGTTCACAGAGAGCATGTTAAGTCTAAAATTCTATTACAGGTCTTGACTAAAAACCATATATGTCACGACCAGTTTTCACAGAGACTACCAAGTGATAAGCTGTTGTTCTTTAGCAATTTCTGATTTCCCAATTTATACCTTTCTACCACTTATGAGATATATAGCATTCAGACCCCTCGGATTAATGGGTGTTTGAAGGTATGCTGCCACTGCTATTTCCTTGAATGTTACTCATTGTATTAGAGACTTGAGTTAAGTGACTTGTGATATTTGCATTCTTGGAACTTAACTCTTCAAGTTTTCTGTGAACATCTGCATTATCCTTCCATATACTTTGGAGAATTGAAGCAATAGAGGTGAATTGACTATCATTCTCTGAGCTTGTTGTCTATATTGGTCATTCTACCATCCATGTTATTTATCTACGTAGCCATACTCTTTAACAATTTAGAAGTCTCATTTGGCTTTGATGTTAAGAAGGTTTTAGGGTGAGTTGGAACTATAGACGTTGTATTATTTTGGAGGTTGCTCGAGGAAGCACTACCTCCTTGGAGTTGATTTGGCCTATTACCCCACCTAAAGTTTGGGTGGTCTCTGCAACTAGGGTTGTATATGTTGGAGTATGGGTCTCTCTTCTGGTATTGATTGTCTCTCCCTTGATATATTGTTGCCACTTCTTTATACTGTCTGTCACATGTACTAGTAGCATGCATCATTGAACTGCATGATTCACTTCCTGTAACCAATGGTTGTGAGGTATCACACTGCATGAACTTGTTTTATGGAATATAGCTCTCTTTTAATCAAATTCATCCTCTTCTCCATTCTCTTTCCCAGGGCTGCTATTTCAGCTAAGATCACATTTGAATTACCCGAAGAAGATGTGGGTATTCTCCTTGGATCCCCTGTCTGATGGTCTTCATTGGCCATTTTCTAGAATAACTCCTAACTTGCTTGTGGAGTCTTATCTCTCAAAGATCTATTTACTGCAGCATTCAAGGAAACTTGATTATGTGGAATTAGACCATAAAAGAAAATGTTTACTAAATCAGCCTTGGTCATGTTATAGTGAGGGCATCAAGCCAATTGTAAGGAATTGAAAGACACGCAGCGGAAATTATCTTAAAAATTTTTCATTCCTTGCCAGGATCTACCGTATGTGTTTAAGTCAAGTGGGAAGAAGCATTACCCTCAGTGTGTCTCAGCGACTTCCACAGCTTTCGGTCACGACGTTCACAGCTTCTCTCTGCGGCTCGTGCTCCCTTTCTGATCACAAGAAGTCGACGACTCGGGTCGACTTCCTCTACTGGTATCCACACGAACAGCTTTTCAACCACGAACGACATGCTAGCGTCTCTTGTCCCTCCAGGGCTTTCTCAAGAGTTCGTCCTCTCCGTCTCTATTTCGGCAGTTTCTTATCTGCAAACCTTTTGCAGAGTCCCCTTCAGCCTTTTCTGTGTTCTATGTGTGTGTCTGTTCCAAAACGTAGCTCCTAATATTAGATATATAGGATGCTCTGCGTTTTCCCTAACCGAAAAGGATTTTTAGGAGTTAATCTTATATTAATTCTGAAAATAATACAATATCATATATTGTATAATTTTATAAGAAACTAATTAAATAAATAATATTAAATCCGTCCCACAGATTTAATTACCTATTTATTTAACTTTAAATAAAGATGAGACTGAACTATATTTAATTTATTCTCATAAAACAAATTTGAGATATCCTATCAATTTGAATTTCAAATTCAAATATGATAGGGATTTAATTTATCCTTAAAATTAAATCTTATAAATATCTCTTATATGAGATATCCTATCAATTTGAATTTCGAATTCAAACGTGATAGAGATTTAATTTATCCTTATAAATTAAATCTTATAAATATCTCTTATATGAGATATCCTATCAATTTGAATTTCGAATTCAAACGTGATAGAGATTTAATTTATCCTTATAAATTAAATCTCATATATCTCATATATATAATATATATATATACGAATTTATATATATACGAATATAAATATAAATAAATATACATACATTCACCTGGATCATTCATTGAATCTGGACATCATAGCTCGTGTTGGGCTATTTTGTGTGTGACCCTGTAGGCCCATATGAAGTTGGCAGTGGGCCATTTGCTATACTAGCCCACAAGTCGCAAGCGGTCTCTAGCAAGACATAACGACTACCCAAATCATATGAGGATCGATAAACGATGTAACCTTTTATACAACCATATCATGTCCCTTTTGTCACGCGATATTTTGGTCATGGATGAGGCATGGATGATGTCATCCTCCTATTCCCGACCGTTACTTTCTCGATCCCTGAGTAGTCTGACTATAGAAATAGAACTACCTTTCCATTACAGTATGGCCATACATTTCTCAGACTTACTCATCGAGGGGCCAGTAATATCTCTCCATGAATGTGAGGGACAAATTCCATCTTGACCATTCACATTCCTCCGCATGAAAAACCACTAAGCCCGAACATAGTATTTATGATCACTCGGTCAAAAGTGACTTTTGACTAGGTCAAAGCTGAGCGTTTTGTCATGTAGGAATCCATGATGATCTCAGGTCAAAGGGCATATTGACATGGTTTGTATATGAGAGAAGCTTATGATGTTACCCATGCAGTTCTCTCATAGCGGGTCGGTCCAACACCCTGTACTCTTACATGTGCTTATGACTTTGATTTATTTCTCTATACATCTTCAAAGTCATACTGGTCTTATTTCATCTGTGCTCCCACATAGATGATCGACCAGGGACATTTAGGATAATATCATGAATTATCCAAGGATGGTCATCATAGTAAACATGCAAATAATATGATAACTCAATTAATAAATTCATAAATCAATAATGTTCATAAGACAATGATTGGCCCCTAGGGCACAATTTCTAACACCAATAGGTTAAGAAACCTTATCCAATACTCATGTAAAGATTCTCCATCCTATTACAGAATATTAGTGATCTCCTTCTTCATTCGAGTGGTCTTTGAAGCTGGGAAAAACTATTCAAAATATGTTGACTTCAGCTTATCCTATGTAAGAGTGGAGAAATGAGTTGGCAAATTGTATAGCCACTCCTTAGCCTTCCAAGGTACAATGGAAACACCTCCTTAAGACATCATCCAATATAGTCATTGGAGGCTTCATTGAATAACATATCATATACATGGTTTGTAAGTGCCTGTGTGGACATTCTCCTGCAAAACTATAAAATTTAGGTAAGGTTACAATCAAAGCTCCTTTAATTTCAAAATTAGCTTCTTCAATATAGAAACCATAAGGACCATAATTCACATGCGAATGATTAATTTCCCTCACACTTCTATTATCTTCAGCATTAATTGGTATTTCATTTTCTTAATGGCCATTTGCCCATTAGGATTAATATCAGCCATATTCAGTTCAGTTTCAGACTCTGGAATACTAGAGGAGGAACTAGATTTTGCTTCTTCTTCTCTAAATTCCTTAAACTCTCTATTTAGTTTCCTAAGTCTTCTCTAAATTTTAGGTTCAAAAGGCACTAATGGTTTAGTTCTTTTACACATGCAATGTATAAACAATAGAGAATAATCAATGTAACCAGTTAGAGTCAGTCATGGAAGTTGCACAGCAGAAAATTTTTAGTCAGTCTCAACCAAAGTATGTTTTAGTCATGACTCAATATCACAGAGAATAGTAGTCGTGACTGAAGATTTTAAATGTCGCGACTGGTTTTCACAAAGTAGTCAAATTTCACAGGGAAGCAATCAGGTCGTGACACAAATGGTGTTTGGTTGTGACTTAAAGTCACATAGAGTAATTGTCGTGACATAGGTTAGTTTAGGTCGCGGCTCACAATCACAAAAATTGATTTTTTGTAGAAACTCAGCAAAGTGCAGAATGCAATGCAATTTAAAAACTACTAAAAACCAAAATGCAAACAAAAACAAGAAAACTGACTCAGGTAGCTAATGAAATTGACAAACAATTACTAGGGAAACAATTACTTGGCTCCCCGGCAATGGCGTAATTGATGAGGTGAGTGGATTGTCATGGTCTGATCTATCAAAATAAAGTTAATTGCACCCAATATAATATAGTATAAGGCACAACCCTATCGTTCTTCTCAAGGACCCTTTTATTTGGAAATCTAGCAGATTGGATGTCAAAAGTAATGAAAAACCTGAGTAGGGATAAAATGTTTTTAGGGTTTTAGTGATTGATGCAATAAAAGTATGGTGCAAAAAAGTAAATCTTTTTGGATTTTTGATTAGTTGGTTTGTTTGAGAAATATGTTATGAAATACTCTTGATGATGAAAACGTATCTATCCTTGCTCTCACGTTTAAATTGGAGTTTTGAAATCACTAAGTCTTAAAGAAAAACTCAATTGATCAATTGAGTCCAGAACCCTAATTTTCCTTAAACCCCTTTGATAAAAAAAGTAGGATATGACAATCCCAATCCCAATCCCAACAGGTTCAAGAATGATGAAATATGATGAAGAAGCATGAAGAGAAGTTAGGGATTGGATAATATAAATGTTACATGAACAATTGTTACATGTAATGATATTATATGACGAGTTTGAACAACAATGTTCATGATGTAAGAAAAAATAGTAAATGATAGAATAAATGTATGAAATTTTGTAGACATTTTGTTAATATGTCAAGCTTCATTTTGACAGCAATAACACCTTATTTGATGTCTTTACAAAGAGAACAAAGTTTCCAAATCCAGGGACTAAAATCTATTTTCATAATTTTTGACCAAATGAAAAGTAATCTTTGATGCTTAAATTGTATTAATTGAATAAGCATTTGGTCTAGAAATTATTTTTTCCTTAAATTTAAAGATGTTATCTTCATGTATATTTTTGAACCACATAATTTCAATTTTTCTTGTATTAATTATAATTTTCTAAAGTTCATCGCCGAATCTGGAATACCATATGAATAGTAACTCGAGAAGAGTAAAAATTTTAGATTTAGCTAATAGACTTCCAATGTTTTGTAAGTGGTTCTAATTGCTATTAAATGGTCCATAAGACATACAAAAGTAAGGATATTATATTTTGCTATAAGAACAAAAGTTCCTGACAAAATATAAGACAGTCCCCATACCCTAACTCTAAGTAGTAAGTACTTTGTTAAGTTAGGATAGTTAGTATTGCCTATTTAAGTAACTCCTGAGGAAGTAGATATGAGATTTCATAATGTTAAGTCAGAGCCATTAGTTAATAAGAGAGACCTCTAGCCAGTAATGATATATAAATATGAAGAGAGTTCAGATGGCAATATAGGGGATCAATCAGGGAGGTTTACAGTAGAATATCCCATAGATGTTTATGTAAACTCAAACCTGCATGTATCATAAGATGTTGAGTATAGTGACTCTATACAATATGAGTTTGTGGGAGTGCCCTCTAATCCTAATGTAAGCCCAATTCCTCTGATGAGAGGATAAATTATGGCTGACGAAGCTCAGTACTGGTAGTGGTTTATAAGTAGACAAGATATTATTCCTCTACCAGAGTTTGAGAATAGATTTGATTTGAGTAACATACAGTAGTCCCTTAATCCAAATATCCTATTAGAGTTTACGATAGTCCCTTTCTATTCCGCAGTCCAGGAATATATGTTTTTATATATAAAGATCAGTGGGATGTTCCTGGTCCTAGTGAATTACTTAGTCTAGGTCAAGGGATGGATAGAAGTAGAGATCAACAGCAGTCAATTTATCTGTATTTCCTCAATGCTATAATAAGGATGATAAACAAATATACAATAGAGGGCATTTACCTGAATCAGCTTTACACTCTAAAAGATTGACATGAGATGGTAGTAAGCCAAATATTACCATATACTCCTATATGGCATGTAGAGCTAAGTGAGTTTTTGGCAAATGATTTGACAGCTGATATACAGGGGTGGCATTTCTATATTTAGAAGTACTTGCAGGTCTCCGTCCCCTAGAAAAAAATGTAAAAAAGTTTAGGGGTATTGTAAATATGTATATAGTGTAAAGTAAAGTAATTACATAGATGTATGATAGTTATAATGAACCCCGAATATGTAGTTATCATGCATGTAATATATGTACAAATGTTATGATGATATGGAATATAAGTTTTATCATATCTTAATTTTTATACATAGAAGCCTAGTATGTAGCCTAAGAGGTAGGCTACTAGGCCCTATTGAGTAGAAGTCCTAGAAGTATATAGATGACATTCAGGGACTAAACTACAAGTGAAAGATTATGGCCTAAATTGTAAATAGTGAAAGTCCCTTTGGCATAATGGTCATTTTGAAGAAAGAGAGGACTAAACTGAAAGAGATAAAAGTCCCAAGGCCAAAATGAAAGTAGATACAAGTTATGGGCCATTAAGTGTAATTATGAAAAGTTGAGGGACTAAAGTGTAATTTCCAAAAGTTTCTAAGGGCAAAATTGTAATTATATAAAGTTGAGCTAGCAAAGGCTTAGAACTGCCAGAAGCATTTTAGTCCCAAATTTCATCAATAGATAGAGAAAGTTATGTTAGTTAATCTATCATGATACATAAATTTTATTGGAGTTCCAGATAGCTGATATTTATCTGATAGTCTGAAAGTTATCTGAAATTTTTATCAGACCTTCTAGACCTCATATATAAATGAAAAGTTATAGGAAGGTGCATCCTATGAAGGAAGAGGTTAGGGAATTGACAAAACCCCGAAAGAAGTTCTGTAGGAAAAGTTATTCACGTTTTAGTAAATTTTGATGGGAGTTTGTGAACGCTCGATATCTGATTGTGAAACTTAAGTAGTAAGAATGCAAGCACTTAATGAGCTTAGAAGATGTCACAAAGAGGCCCATGATGATGACAAGTGAGGCCCAGGCCCCTGATATCAGTTCATCGGTTAAAGATGCCAGTGTCCAGAAATATTCAGAAAATATCCAAAATAATGAAAATACCCCTATATTATAAAAATAATTGAAGGGCATTTTAATCATTTTACCTAGGTCAAAAGGTCAAAGAGAGCTATAGGAGTAGTAGACTAGGGTCAAGAAATATTATGTTAAAATGTGAAAAGACAATAATGCCCATAGAATCATTAAAGTAAATAAAGAGCAACCAAGGGCATTTTTGTAATTTTCTATAAGGAATTGAAAGACACGCAGCGGAAATTAACTTAAAATTTTTTTCCATTCCTTGCCAGGATCTACCGTATGTGTTTAAGTCAAGTGGGAAGAAGTATTACCCTCAATGTTCCTCTGCGACTTCCACAGCCCCTCTCCGCGGCTGGTGATCTCCTTTCGATCACAAGAAGTTGACGGAGTGTTCCTCAGGTCGGCTTCCTCTACTGGTATCCACACGAACAGCGTTCCAATCACGAACGACGTGCTAGCGTCTCCTGTCCCTCTAAGGCTTTTTCAACAATTCGTCCTCTTCATCTCTACTTCAGCAGTTTCTTATCTGCGAACCTTTTGCAGATTCAGTTCGGCCTTTTTTGTGTTTTCTCTTGTATCTCAAAACGTAACTCCTAAAATTAGATATATAGGATACTCTGCATTTTTCCTCAACCGAATTGGATTTTAGAATTAATCTATATTAATTCCGAAAATAATACAATATCACATATTGTATAATTTAATAAGAAACTAATTAAATAAATAATATTTATATTAAATCCATCCCACAGATTTAATTCACTTATTTATTTAATTTAAATAAAGATAAGACTAGACTATATTTGATTTATTCTCATAAATCGAATTTAGGATATCCTATCAATTTGAATTTCAAATTCAAACGTGATAGAGATTTAATTTATCCTTGTAAATTAAATCTTGTAAATATCTCTTATATGAGATATCCTATCAATTTGAATTTTAAATTCAATCGTGATAGGGATTTAACTTATCCTTATAAATTAAATCTTGTAAATATCTCTTATATGAGATATCCTATCATTTTGAATTTCAAATTCAAACGTGATAGAGATTTAATTTATCCTTATAAATTAAATCCTATATATCCCTTATATATAATGTATATATACAAATTTATATATATACAAATATAAATATAAATAAATATATACATCAACCATGGATCATTCATTGAATCTAGACATGTCTTAGATTCAATGAATCTAGACATCATAGCTCATGTTGGACTATTTTGTGTGCGACCCTGTAGGCCCATATGAAGTTGGCAGTGGGCCATTTGCTATACTGGCCCACAAGTCGCAAGCGGTCTCTAGCAAGACATAATGACTACCCAAATCATATGAGGATCGATAAACGATATAACCTTTTATACAACCATATCATGTCCCTTCTGTCACGCGATAGTTTGGTCATGGATGAGGCATGGATAATATCATCCTCCTATTCCTGACCATTACTTTCTCGATCCCTGAGTAGTCTGACTATAGGAATGGAACTACATTTCCATTACAGTATGGCCATACATTTCTCAGACTCACTCATCGAGGGGCCCAGTAATATCTCTCTATGAATGTGAGGGACAAATTCCATCTTGACCATTCACATTCCTCCACATGAAAAACCACTAAACCCGAACATAATCTTTATGATCACTCGGTCAAAAGTGACTTTTGACTAGGTCAAAGCTGAGCGTTTGTCATGTAGGAATCCATGATGATCTTAGGTCAAAGGGCATAGTGACATGGTTTGTATATGAGAGAAGCTTATGACGTAACCCATACAGCTCTCTTATAGCGGGTCGGTCCAACACCTTGTACTCTTACATGTGCCTATGACTCTGATTTATATCTCTATACATCTTCAAAGTCATACTGGTCTTATTTCATCTCTGCTCCCGCACAGATGACCGACCAGGGACATTTAGGATAAGATCATGAATTATCCAAGGATGGTCATCACAGTAACATGCAAATAATATGATAACTCAATTAATAAATTCATAAATCAATAATATTCATAAGACAATGATTGGCCGCTAGGGCACATTTTCCAACATTTTCCAAGGGAAGTTTCTTGAGAATTGTGATATAAGAGTACTTGAGAGTGATCAGAGACCCAAGATGGCATTCCAAGAAGTACAAAAATGTATCCCAACAGTTATGTTGGTCAAAGTGGAGTTAAAATAATATTTTAGTGATTTTCAGTAAAGTATAATTGCCCAGTTGAAGTTATAACTCGGGAATTGATCAGATAAAGCTTTGGATTTGTCTAGAAGCCATGAGGTGGCATGACAGGTGTCCTCATGGAACCCACTAAGATGCCACATTGCATTAATATAGGGAAAGAAAAAATGCTAAGGACACGAGGCATGATCTCAGCTGTTTATTTCGGGATAAGACTATGGAATTCTATGGAAGAGCTGAGTCAGCTGGGGAGGTGTCCTAAGGGCCCCATGTAACATCCTTACTTTTATATATCTTAGGAACCATTCAGTAGCATTTGGAACCACTTACGAGACCTTGGAAGTCCATTAGCCAAATCTGGAATCTTACTCTTTCTCGGGTTACTGTTCATATGGTATTCCAGATTATACAATGAACTTTGAAAAAATCATAATTAATTCTAGAAACCTCAAAATGAAGTGGTTCAAAAAGCTACAGGAAGATAACATCTTTATATTTAAGGGAAAAATAATTTTTAGACCAAATGATTAGCCAATTAATACAGTTTATCCGTTAAAGTTTACTGTTCATTTAGTTAAAAACTCTAGAAATAGAATCTGGTCCCTTACTTTAGAAATTCATTTCTCTTGATATACACATCCAATTGAAACATTCTACCTATTAATTTAAATCTATGGATGTGTACTACATGCTCATAAAATTTCATCAATTAATTCCTTCATTTTCTAGGTCAAACTAAAGCCACAACAAAACTGCTTTAGGACCTACGTTTTTACCATTTTATTTTCCTTCCTTTTAGTTTCAATAATTGTTTCAGCATACATAAGCTATCAAATAAGCTTCTTAATATTCATATACATCATGTACATATGCCCTAAGTATTTCAAATAGTTTTATCACATAAATAGATACTTTACATGGCTTTGACATACATGGAAAGTGCATAGCATATGCTAACATCTTAAATACTTCACTTTTCTTCTTCCATGCTTTAGCTCTTCTCCATGCATACATTATCCATCATGCTTGACCTAAATTGGTTGGTTATGGGAGAGTGAGATTCTAGGGAATCTCAGTAGCAAACATTACCACTTAAATATGCAAGATGGATGCTAATGCATGATATGTAAGTTCATTAAACTTTCTTTGATTAATGTCATGGTATCATGCTATATACTTTTGCATAAAGTGAATGGACATGGAAAACATATGATTCATAATACATTCAACATCATTTATCATGTCACAACATTGTTCAAACATCATGTACATGTCAACACATAAGCATACCACATCAAGCACATAAAGAGGTAAGCTCACTACCTTGCACTTAGGCTTTCCTCTTGATCTTTAGCACTTTATCCCTAGCTTTCCAACCATGAAGCCCCTATATCCATCACTTCCCAACATCTTCTTGGATGTTTCATGGTCCTAAACACATTTATATTCATCACATAACTCATTAGGACTCATGAACTCCAACCATGTTCAAGACTAACTTAGTTACACTCTTTATAGACATAACCTTCTCTAATCTTCACTAATCCACTTGGCTCTTGAACCAATTGATGTCTTGACTTTACCCTACACAATTTCATCTTTTGAATCCATTTATGAGCTTAGAATCATAAAATTCCAGCTCCTTCATGGCCTGCTGTACAGAATTCAACGTAAGCATACAATTCTTTCAAAAATTCTTATTTTGATTCTAATGCTTCCCATACTTGTTTCTCCACTTTACCCCACACAACTTTCAATTTTAAAACCATTGGAACCATCAAAATCATGAAATTCCAATCACTGTTCATGCGAGTGAACAGTAACTATAAGGAATCCCAAAGACTACACCTTGAGATTTTAATGTTTCCAAGGTTCAAAACCTTTCCAATCCTACACAAAATCATCATATAAACTCAATGGAAATTAAATCATTGAATAGGGCACATGTCATATCCTTAATTTTCCTATCAGATATGTGTGTACAGTTTATATGAAATGGATATGAGTTTCTTGGAATAGACTGTATCAGATTGAGAAAGGAAAGGGAAAGATTAATAACTAAGGAAATAATAGGGACCTAAATGAAAATTGAAAACTTTGAAGGCAAAACGTGAAAGTAGAAGAAAAAGGAGGGACCTAAATGCAATTAATGAAAAGTTCAGGGACTAAAGTGCAATTATTCAAAAGTTGAGGGACCTAAATGTAAATATGGAAAAGTTGAGCCAAAACAGGCCAAAAATGCCCGGAGTTAGATCAGACCCAAATTTTACCAATAGATAGACAAAAATATTCCGGTTATTTTAACGCAACACAGAATTTTGATTTGAGGTCTCGATTAATTGATATAAATTCCTGAAGTCAGAAGAAATTATTTCAGTATTTTTTAGATCTCAGAATCAAATGAGACCTTATAGAAAATTAATATATTTAATATATGAATTTATAAAATTCACAGAGTCAAAAAAGGAACCCTGTAGAAGCCATACTGGATTTTACAATGAAATAAAATACCCGATAAATATGATCGGGAGAGTTGTAAAGTGAATTGGACCATAAAGGTAATACAGGCAATAAGCCCATAATAAGGCCCAAATGGTGCCATCATGAGCCCATTAAGGTAACTGGACAGTTATGTGGGCCATAGACCAGAGCAGTCCAGGAAAAGTGCGAAATTATGAAAATGCCCATGGATGCCCATACTGTACCAGTGATAGATGGAGGTCACTTTGATCATTCTGGACAGGCCAAAAACGTGGGACATAGTATATATATGATTATATAGAGCTAATATATGCCCTGAGGCAGTGTAAAGAGAGGTGAAATGACAATTATGCCCTTAGGGTTAATATAGTTCAAGAAAGGACACCAAGGGTATTTTGGTCATTTTTCAAGGGATGGATGATAGATAAATACTTAGTATAACAATGTGAATGGTATCATAAGCCTAGACATTAATTTTCTGGACATAATACATATCCTGGTATATTATAAAAAAATTAGAAACAGAATACAGTCCGGTTGTTGTGAAACTACACCGATCGGTATCGGATTAGACTAGAATTTTTCCAGAAGCTTCCTTACATGGGAAGCACGCCACCTAACCCTCTTAGGTGTCCCATGAGCTGTTCCAAATGATGTCATAATTGTTCTTTTTAGAAAAAGTTAAATCAAAGATTAAATGTGAGCCTTTGGATCAAATAGTAACGAAATCAATCTTGGCCATCCATTTCAACCCAAATTTCTCTATAAATACCCCCTATTCAGATCACTTCGGCATGCATGGTGAACCATAGGGAAACTCTTGCAAAATTTCCATTCAACCGAGAAAGAAGCAACTAAAGTGAAGTAACAAGCAAGGTAATCATCTCCCTTGATCTTGAGCTTGGTTCTAGTAGGTTAGCTCATGGTTTTAAGGGGCTTTTGTGCTATATTTCCCTTATGGTTGCTGCTGGAAGTGTTGCTCATACATGGTTAAAATATGAGTTTTATGTTATGGATAGTTTAGAGAAGCTTAAACAAGGTAGAATCAAGTGGTATAAGCTTGGGAATTCAAGTATGTTTGGATTTAGGGTTTTGTGTTCTTGCTGGTACTGTATGTGGTACTATTCATATTATGGAATTTCACGATTTTGATGCTTCCAATGAGTTTAAAATGGAAAATTGGGTGGGGATAAAGTAGGAGAACAAGTATTGGAAGCATTGGAATCAAAATATGAATTTTTGGAAAAAGGGAGATTCATTTCGGTTTGGTACTGTAGCAATTGGTATGTTTTCATTTTGGAAATTCTGATTTCATATTTGGATTCTACATGAAAAATTATGTGGAAATGAACCATGAGAATTTATTTTGGAAAGATGGAAGTAGGAAACATAAAGTAAAGAAAGAAAGGGAGCTAGTGAAAACCTAGTCTTGGTTTTGTGTTCAAGTTGAGTTGTAACTTGATATTATTTTTTAATGGCTAGGTTTTGAAATTTATGAAGGAAGGAGATCATCCCAAGAAGGTCTTGACCAAGATAGCTAAGAGGTAGCAAGGATACCTAACTATAACTCATGCTTGTTTAATTGTTTTGCTTGCTTGTTGATTATGATGTTTGGTTGAGTTTGAGCTTATGTCATCATGTTATGATGAAGTATGAATGATTACAACTCCTTGCAAGTTATGTCATGACAATATGCATGTTAGAGTTTGCTTATGTATCATTATGAAGTAGCTCCCATCACATGATAACATGTTAAGCATTCAATTATTCATGTATGATATTATGGTTTGTGTAACTTGCTATTGGGATTTCCATGAAATCTCATTCCTTCCACATGCATAACTATGTTTTAGGTGTTGGATCCTCTCAAAGGAAGAGAGTAAATATTGATGAATAAGTTTGTATAATAAGTTACATGACTTACATGACACTATGGGATGATGTGCCAGTATGCATGGTGTATGTTTTTATAACCCTGTTCTGAGGCAGTAGTGATGTGACAATGATTATGATGCCTAGATCAACGATTTTTAGTTTGAATTTTTGTATGATTAAAGTTACGATACAGAGCTTTAAATTAACACCAAGAATGCCTCATTTAGATAAGTATCCGAATTGTTATGATTTTACAAATTTGAAAGTAAGATCTAGAATTGAAATAAAATTAGTGCTGAGTGGTAGTGACATTCACTCAATGATTTCATATATCAAATGAATGATATTTTCTAGACATTCATGCAATGATATTAGATGAACATCTAGAGCTTCAAATCCATAGGTAACACAGTTCATTTGGATAAGTAACCAAAGAGAAATGAATTTTTGAATTTAAGCAAAGAAACTGGAACTTCCAAATTTTTACCAAATGAACAGTGATTTATAACCAATAAATTGATTTCATATGGACAAGAAAACCGAAGTTTCATATTTTGCCCTCAAATATATATGAAATAGCTTTCATTAGAAATTGGAACCACATTATTTCAATTTTTCTACAATTAATTATGAATTTTCAAAATAGGGTACATGTTCTGGAATTACCAAATGAACAGTAAATGTGAACAGTACCCGAGAGCAATTCCTTTGGAAATGGATGTTTTCAAAGTAAATGATCATGTAATTAGTTCCAATCACTTCTAATGGAGTATAATTGAGGTTAAAAGTAAAGATGTGATATTTTGGTATTAGAGCATAGGATTCTGGCTTAAGAAATACTCTAAATAGATTATTTTAGACTGATACATAAGTGAACCTATGAATGTACTTATGACAGTGAGGTTATTGTATGTGTGTATGTTATGAAAAGTCTATGTGATGCTGTTGAACTTGCTGTATGTTGTGTTGAGAATGAAATATGAATTGTGTTAATTATAGTATTCCTTTCCTATTTCATATTACGATAGTAAAATAAAATGGTAAGAACAAGAAGAGCTAGTTCTTCGGGTGAACCCCAAAAAGCCAGAGACATTAATCAGTTGATTCCAGAATGGCTAGAACAGTAGCATAAGCTGATAGAGGAAGTAAGAGCTGCTCAAGCAAGGAGTGAACAGGAAAGGGATGCTACCATAGCAGCGGCTGTAGCAGAAGCAGTAGTGAATTTACCTCTTTATGTGCTTGATCTGATATGCTTATGTGTTAACATGTACATGATGCTTGAATGATGTTGTGGCATGATAAATGATGTTGAATGTATGGTGAATCATATGTTTTCCATGGCCATGCACTTTATGCAAAAGTATATAGCATGATAGCATGTCACTAATCAAAGAAAGTTTAATGAACTTACATATCATGCATTAGTATCCATCTTGCATATTTAAGTGGTAATGTTTGCTACTGAGATTTCCTAGAATCTCACTCTCCCATAACCAACCAATTTAGGTCAAGCATGATGGATAATGTATGCATGGAGAAGAGCTAAAATGTGGAAGAAGAAAAGTGAAGTATTTAAGATGTTAGCATATGATATGCACTTTCCATGTATGTCAAAGCCATGTAAAGTATCTATTTATGTAATGAAACTGTTTGAAATATTGATGGCATATGTACATGATGTATATGAATATTAAGAAGCTTATTTGATGGCTTGTGCATGCTGAAACAATTATTGGAAATGAAAGAAAAGAAACTGAAATGGTAAAAACGTAGGTCCTCAAGTAGTTTTGTTGTGGCTTCAGTTTGACCTGGCAAATGAAGGAATTAGTTCACAAAATTTTATGAGAATGTAGCACACATCCAGATCTTTAAATGCATAGGTAGAACGTGTCATTTGGATCTGTATAACAAGAGAAATGAATTTCCAAAGTAAGGGACTAGAAACTGTTTTCAGAGTTTTTGACCAAATAAAAAGTAAACTTTAACGAATAAACTATATTAATTGGCTAGTCATTTGGTCTAGAAATTATTTTTCCCTTAAATTATAAGATGTTATCTTCATGTATCTTTTTGAACCACTTCATTTCAATTTTTCTAGAATTAATTATGATTTGTCAAAGTTTGTTGTGTAATCTAGAATACCATATGAACAGTAACCCGAGAAAGAGTTAAATTATAGATTTGGCTAATGGACTTCCAAGGTCTTATAAATGGTTTTTAATGCTACTAAATGGTCCCTAAGACGTATAAAAGTAAGGATGTTATATTTTGGTATCAGAGCATAAATTCAATAGGTCTTGAATCAAAAAGGGATACTAAGTGCATGATCAGGGGATTGAATGCTACCCTGAAAGATAAGATGACCCCTCAATAGTACCGTCAATTCAATAAAGTAGTAGAGGCTTACAGAATTATTGAGAATAGCCTGAATCACCGGATGTTGATGAGACCAGTAAGTAGAGAGACTGCTACTCATGAGAGAACTAATCATAATATGCAGCCACTGGCAGTGTCTATAACAAGAAAAGGAAAAGGCAGTGGCAGCAGAACTGGAAGCCTAACAAAGGAAACTATAGGGGTGACACAAATAATAGAAACCAGAGGTCTAGAGTGTGCGACAAATACGGGAAGAACCATGGAGACAGACCATGCTGGATGGGGCAAAATGTGTGTTACACATGTAATTTACAACTCTGATTGAGTTGATTCAGAATAGAAGAATGATCATAGTAAAGATATGAAGAATTACAGATATGAAAAGTACTCTGCTAAGATGTTTATTTTATGAGATAGATACCCTAATCCTTAGTCAAAAAGAAGACAAGGATATCTATCCAAGATTACTGACTAAGGTGCTAAGTAAATTTTGAGGACGAAATTTATTTTAAGGGGTTAGAAATGTCTTATCCTAATTTTTCCCTATCCATATAGTACTGATAGTGGAAAAAGGTTTGGAAAAGATTATGACGAAGATTAGAAGAAATGATAAAGGTTGAATGAGTCCTGAAGAAACAGAAGGACTAAAACAAAAATTAGAAAAGGTTGAAGGCAAAAAGTAAAGGTAGAAATAAATAGGGTACATGTTCTAGAATTACCAAATGAACAGTAAATGTGAACAGTACCCCCGAGAGCAATTCCTTTGGAAATAGATGTTTTCAAAGAAAATGATCATGTAATTGGTTCCAATAACTTCTAATGGAGTATAATTGAGGTTAAAAGTAAAGATGTGATATTTTGGTATCAGAGCCTGGAGCTGTCCCACATGATGTCATAATTATTCTTTTTAGAAAAAGTTAAATCCAAGATTAAATATGGGCCTTTAGATCAAATAGTAACCAAATCAATCTTGGCCATTCATTTTTCATGGATTTTGGCTATAAATACCCCCTCATTCTGCATCAAAACCTTGGCTTCATGGACCCTTGGGGAAACTCTTGCAAAATGAAAACTCAAGCCAAGACAAAGAAGATTCAAGGTACCAAAGTTTAAGCAAGTTAGAGATTAAAGGTAAGCAAACTCTCCTAGCTTATTTTCCTTTGATTTGGGAGATTGAACTTAGGGTTTTCATGGGAGAAAAGTTGAGTTTTCTCTATGGATAGAGACAGAAGCTGACTAGTCCCAGGTCAAGGGAAACTGCCATACGTTATGGTGATGATGATGATGAAGGTACCAACCTGGTTGAAGTTAATCAACTAGAGGATTGGTACAAAGCATAATCAAGCTAGATAGAATAAAGTAATGAGATATGAAAGATTAGACGATGTTCAGAAGTAGATCCTCTATGAGAGTAGATCTACATTACGAAAGGATTAAAATCAGATTAAAGACTTGCCTAAGAATAATCCTAGCACATGGCCTAAAGTTAGAGACGAGATGGGCCGCTAATGTTCCCAAGATAGAGGGACCATGTCACAATAGTAATATAGTAAGAGTACCCTAGAGAATATAATAGTGGTGAATAATCCATATGACATAAGTTCATCAGGATCACAAAAAACACTAGAAAAGAATCATAGTATAGTCAAAGAGCAGACTGAGACTGACAGATAAAAAGAGACAAGAGATAGTAAAAGAGATAAAGAAGTACTCCATAGAAATGGAGATTAATTCGCTCACCTGAGGAGTAAGTTCATAGATTGAACTCTATTAAAGAAGGGATTTTCTCAGGTAGTTATACAAAGTTCAACAGAGCAGTATATGTAAGATAAGAAAAAGAAGTTTATGATAAAGAAAGGTAGCCACAGTTACAAAGATAAAGAGACTCTCCAATTTAAGAAAGAGTATTAAGCCAAAGTTAGACAAAGTAAATGAAAGGTTGAGTCTATACCCTAGTAAAAGGGTAATGTGGCAACCGAAGTCAAATAAATAGTTATTTCAGATTCCTAAATGAATGTTTAGGATATTTTAAATGATGTGATAGAGAATGAGAATAAGATGAGGATTAATAGTGAATCTACAAATAAATGATTATGACGCTCAGGATATATCCCTTTAGTAGGGGTAAGGTATATGAGTGATATGCTATGAAATGAAGTGAGAGCATTTATGAAAGATGGTGCAGCTCTAAAGAAGAGCAATATCTATATGATATAAGCTAACGTTGTTACAATAGAGCTAGATTGCTCTTACGATAGAGTAAGATTGCTTTTAGAATAAAGCGAAGAGATTGGACAGTATAACTCAGATAGAGTAAGGTCCCTTTGATGAGATGAATATATGATGATAGATATGTGCATGATAGAGCTTGTGTAACTCTCTGCAGTAAGGGATATAGTAAAGTTATAAAAGATGAGAATGGTATGAAAATTCCTGAGTAATTGAGGAAATGAGTAAAGTCCTGATAGATAATATTGGCTTATGTGATCATTTTAGGGGAATTATTTGTTGAGTTAACAACTATATGGAAGTGATTGACCTTGTAACTTTGTCTGTTGGTTTAGATCTTCCCGAGATGCAAATACAGTACAACGGAATCACAGTAGATTCCGGAGGATTGTAGTTAGATTCTAGTATGGCTCCCAGAGAATAGAATTCCAGGGTCACAATTAGATCCTGAAGAGGCTTACGGTTGATAGCAGTAGATCCCGAGGGTCGCAGTAGACCTAGCCTAGAGAGAGAAAGTATTGAACCATAAGTACAGTATGTCTTTGAAAGGATGACTACCAAGGAAAAGTTAAGGTATAGATGCTTCACAAGTTGGTTAGCTCATAACAGAGAGAGTACCCATGATGTTAGATAGCCTTATTACTATCTGGGACTGAACTCAGAATCTCCTTACATATATAGGAACTAAGTGATCAAAGTTAAAATTATAAATCCTGAGTGACAAGGAGTTATGAGCAAATCTCATAAGAAATGAGAAAGGTTCAAATAAGAATAAAAGTCATATAGATCCTCCATATGAGGATAAAGAGATTAGAAGGCCAGATAGACCCAAGAGAGATAGCATAAGATGGGTCTAAGACAGTAGAGTACCAGGATTTGAGCCTGATACCACCAGTACTTCAGATTTATATCTGCACATTTCTGTTAAGCGTGCCCAGGCAAGAGTAACCCGATAATGTGTGACCTCCTGGGAAGTGATGAAAAAGGTATGAATGCCACAGGAGTTTGGCATATATGTACATAGAGTTATGTAAGAGGATAGAAAGAGCTATGAAAAGCTAGAAAGGGTTATAAACAGAAAGAGAATAAAACCCTTATGTCAAGTCCAGATGAAATGGATTTGAAAGGAAATGTTTAGAAGAATTCTCTTAAAGGCTAGAAACATTTTATGTTAAAAGAGAATGTCTTATGACAAGGCCAGATAGACTATGATATCGCCAGATGTGGCCAGATATGCCATGATATGGCATAAATGATATGTGATGAGATATGCTATGAAAAATATGAGAGATATGTATTGAGGAGTACAATATGAAGTGACTTTATAGCTAGCCCTATAACAGATTGAGAGGCCCTATTTTTGAAAGAGATAAGATCTTTAAATGATGAGTTACATGTGAAAGAGCAAATGAGAGCTTTCACTCCTTGCATAAAATGCCAGGCATTATGTTATGTTTATAAAATATGCTAAAGCTCCAAATGCTAGAGCAGTGCAAGCTCTATGTGATAGGGCTATGCAAGCTCCGAGTGTTAGAGCTCTGCATATTAAACGAAGGAGTGCTTAAGCTCTGATGTTAGAGCTTTGCATTCATGAGCAGGTATGTAGTCCTGCAGCATGCTGGTCAGACATTATGCATGTTAGAGTATGTGCTCATATGCACTCCTATATGCTTCTATATGCTCATGTGTGCTCCTGTTTAGCAGTAGAGCAATGAAAGAAAGAATAATGATATAAGTCCTCTCTCTGTATTATGAGGAGTTTTTAAAAATAATAAGTATGATGATATGAGAATGAGAGTTAAAGTATATTCAGAGAATTCAGCTAGATACTCAGATGAGTAAGTGACTGCACTCAGAAGTATGATAAGTAGTCAACAAAAACTCCAGAATATAGGAGTATACGAGAAAGTTTACTATGAAATAAAGGGACATTCTCCTCAGAAGAATTCTTCATCGAAGGATGAATAGAGATTTAACCTTGAAATTTCGAGGACGAAATTTATTTTAAGGGGAGGAGAAATGTCATATCCCAATTTCTAGGCCTAGAAGCCTAGTATATAGCCTGAAAAAGGGATACTACTAGGCCCTGTTGAGCATAGGTCTCAATAAATAGAGAAAATTATGCTGATCAGTTTGATACAACACAGAGTTTTGATATGAGGTCCCGAAAGATTTATATTAATTTTCAAAGAAAAGAAAAATTAATACGGTATGTTCTAGACCTCAGAATCAGATGAGATATGGCAGTAAATTCCTATAATTAATATAAAAATTTTGAAAATTGACAGAACCCAAAAAGGAGTTCTGTAGAATTTACTACAGAATTTATAGTGGATCAAAAGACCAGATAAATAGGTTTCGGGGGAATTTCTTGGGAATTGAGCCCATTAAGATAGGGGATCATATAGAGGGTCCATAATAGCACCTTATAGGCCCAATGACATTTTCATATAAGTATGTGGGCCAGGGCTAATAAAGTCTGAGAAAAATGAAGAATTACGAAAATGCCATTGAAGGTATGCCACTGTGTTGTGTTCTTGAGTCAGAGTCAGACGAAGGGCGTTATGATCGTTTGACTAAGGTTAAATAGTCAAGAAAGGGTATATGGATAGCTGACCAGGGTCAAGAGATACTCTGGTAAAGTATGGAAAGATAATAGTGCTTCTATAAGTACTAAAGAAGAACTAAGGGCATTTTGGTAATTTACTAAGGTGTTTCCTGGGAACTGAGCCACCAGAGTGCTTGGGCTTGGTTAGAAACCCAAGATGACAATCCAAGGACCAAAAACGTAGCCTAAGAGTAATGTGGGCCCAAGAGGTATTAAAATATTATTTTAGTACTTTTTCAATAAAGTGACCCGGTCAAAGATAGAACTGGGTAAAGTGATCTGGAATCATGAGATGGCATAAATGGGGCCCACAAGGTGCTACATGTCATGATTACTTTAAAAGAAGAAAAGCAAAGGACACATGGCATGATTACAGTAAAAGAAGAAAAAGCAAAAAGACACGTGGCATAATCTCAGCTGTCTATTCAGGGAAAAGACTCTGGAATTCTCTGGAAAGGCTGAGTCAGCTGGTGAGGTATCCCAAGGGCTCCACCATTATGCCACATACCCCCTAAGGTGTCCTGGATGATATCATTAGTAGTGAGTCATCAAGGAGGGTGATGTCATCGTGATGATGCAGGCAAAGCTTCTTGAGAAAGCAAGCAATCTGAGCCATTCATCACGAATCAATCTGGACCATTCATTCCACCTCCTCTCATCTATAAATACCCCACCCCTCCTTCCATTCCATTCATGTCCAAAGCAAGGCAAGAAGAAGAGAAAGAAGAGAGAAGAGAGAAAGAGAGAAAGAAAGGAAGGAAGAGAAAGAAGGAAGGAGTTCTGGTGGAGCCAGGAGCAGTCTAAGGAGCTGAGGGACTGGGCAAAGCTTCGGAATAAGGTAAGTAAGTTATCTAGTCCCTGCTCTAATAAAGTAGAGGATTGCTCTTAGTAGTTAGAATAGAGAAATATCTCTATTAATAAAGTTAGCTAGAGATAGAAAGAAAGCCAGGGGAATGTCAGAGTAAGAATATTACCCCTAGCTAAGCATGAGTTAAATAGAGCTATACTGATGGAGTAATAATGAAGATATTATTATACTATGTATAGGCTCTAGCCTATGGAAAGAATGAACCTTAGAGCAAAGGCTAAGAGCTAGAAGAAAAGCTGCATGTCAAGTAGTAAACCTATCCTAAACTTGTATGCATTGAATGTTATACTTGATATGCTATGGCTTTGTTGAATTGTGTTGAATATGTGCTTATGTATGAAGCTCTATTCCTATGATTACTTTGGCCAATTGTATTTCATATGTAACATGGAAGCATGTACATGACATAATGGTAACACTTTCACAAGCAAGCACAAGTATTCACATTAATGCATGCATTGTTTAGTACCGTTTGCTACTGAGATTTCCCCAGAAATCTCACCCCTTCCATATCAATCCAATTACAGCATGTCTTCTCAAGATATAGGAGATAAAGATGCATGAAGAAACATGAATTATTTAGCATGATTGATATGTGATTGATGTATGCATAATTGCTGGAAATTGTCACTATGAACAGTAACTCGTGATGGAGGCAGTGACATTTGAGCTATAATTATAAATAGTAAATAACTGAATAAATGTATGATATTTTTCCAGTAAATATTATACATTCCAAGCTTCTATTTGATATATAGAACGTCTTATTTGGATGTCTACACATAAAGTTATGATTTATCAAAGTTTGGACCAGAATGCTAGAATCAGGGACAGGACGCTGGAGGAATAGTGATTTCAGAATGTTGACCAAAGTTGACCTGGTCAATACGTGGTCAACAAGTCATTTTTTCCTAAAAGAGACTTATGTTAGATTCATGTAGCAATTTGAACCACTCTATTTCGTTTTTTCTAGAATTAGTTATGTTTTTTTGAAGTCAGGTCACTCCTCTAGAATATGCATAGTGAACAGTACTCGCTAAGAGTAAAATTTCATATTAAGTAATTTGACTTCAACAGCCTTAGAAGTGGTCCTGATACCAAAATGTCACATCCTTACATTAAACCTCAATGATACTCCATTAGAAGTGATTGGAACCAATTACATGATCATTTGCTTTGAAAACATCCATTTCTAAAAGATTTGCTCTCGGGTACTGTTCATTTTTACTGTTTATTTGGTAATTCCAGAACATGCACCCTACTTTGAAAATTCATAATTAATTGCAGAAAAATCAAAATAATGTGGTTCAAATTTCTAATGAAACCTATTTCATAAATATTTGAGGGAAAAATATGAAATTGAGGTTCTCTTGTTCACATGAAATCAGTTTATTGGTTAAAAATCACTGTTCATTTGGTAAAATCTGGAAGTTCCAGTTTCTTTGCCTTAATTTTGAAAAATCATTTCTCTTCGGTTACTTGTCCAAATGAACCATGTTACCTATGAAATTAAAGCTCTATATGTCCTCTTTAAGTTCACCAAATTTCAGAGAAGAATGCGTTCATTTGTTATATAAATTCATCGCATGAATGTTACTGTCTCTAATCGTTTACTCTATCTCAATTCCAGATTTTAGTTCCAACTTTGAAAAATCATAACAATTCGGTTACTTCCAATTAAGATGTCCATTTAAAGCTCTATATCTTATCTATCATCACACCAAATTTTAGACTAAAACGCATTGATTTACACATCAAAATCATCGTCACAACACCACGGCCTCACAATAGAGTTACAGAAACATTCACCATGCATGCTAGCATATCATCCCCTAGTGTCATGTGAGTCATATAACTTATTAGACAAACTTAATCATGAAAATTTACTCTCTTCCCTTGAGAGGATCCAGCACCTAAAACATAGTTATGCATGTGGAAGGAATGAGATTTCATGGAAATCCCAATAGCAAGTTACACAAACCATAATATCATGCATGAATAATTGAATGCTTAACATGTTATCATGTGATGGGAGCTACTTCATAATGGTACATAAGAAAACTCTAACATGCATATTGTCATGAAATAACTTGCAAGGAGTTGCAATCATTCATACTTCATCATAACATGATGACATAAGCTCAAGCTCAACCAAACACCATAATCAACAAGCAAGCAAAACAATAAACAAACATGAGTTATAATTAGGTATCCTTGCTACCTCTTAGCTATCTTGGTCAAGACCTTCTTGGGATGATTTCCTTCCTTCACAAATGTCAAAACCTAGCCATTACAAAATAATACCAAGTTACAACTCAACTTGAACACAAAACCAAGACTAGGTTTTCACTAGCTCCCTTTCTTTCTCTACTTTATGTTTCCTACTTCCATCTTTCCAAAATAAATTATTATGGTTCATTTCCACATAATTTTTCATGTAGAATCCAAATATGAAATCAGAATTTACAAAATGAAAACATACCAATTGCTACAGTACCAAACCGAAATGAATCTCCCTTTTTCCAAAAATTCATATTTTGATTCCAATGCTTCCAATACTTGTTCTCCTACTTTATCCCCACACAATTTTCCATTTTAAACTCATTGGAAGCATCAAAATCATGAAATTCCATAATATGAACAGTACCACGTACAGTACCAGCAAGAACACAAAACCCTAAATCCAAACATACTTGAATTCCCAAGCTTATACCACTTGATTCTAGCTTGTTTAAGCTTCTCTAAACTATCCATAACATAAAACTCATATTTTAACCATATATGAGCAACACTTCCAGCAGCAACCATAAGGGAAATAGAGCACAAAAACCCCTTAAAACCAAGAGCTAACTTGCTAGAACAAAGCTCAAGATCAAGGGAGATGATTACCTTGCTTCTTGCTTCAAGTTGTGTGCTTCTTTCTTGGTTGAGTGAAAATTTTGCAAGAGTTTCCCTATGGTTCTCAAGGCTTCCGCACATGGTCTGAAATGAGGGGTTATTTATAGAAAAATTTGGGTTGAAATGGATGGCCAAGATTAATTTGGTTACTATTTGATCCAAGGGCTCACATTTAATCTTAGATTTAACTTTTTCTAAAAAACTAATTATGACATCATGTGGGACAGCTCATGGGACACCTAAGAGTGCTAGGTGGCGTGCTTCCCATGTAAGGAAACTTCTATAAAAATTCCAGTCCAATCTAGTACCGACAGAGCAGTTTCACCACAACTGGACTGTGTTCTGTTCCTAATTTTTTATAATATATCAGGATATATATTTTGTCCTGGAAATTAATGTCTAGGATTCTCATACCATTAACAATGATATACTAAAGATTTATTTGCCATCCATCCCTTGGAAAATGATCAAAACACCCTTGGTGTCCTTTCTTGCACTGTACTAACCTTGAGGGCATAATTGTCATTTCACCCCTCTTTATACTACCTCAGGGCATATATTAGCTCTAAATAATCATATTTATACTATGTGCCACATTTTTGGCCTGTCCATAATGACCAAAATGACCTCCATCCATCACTGCTCTGGGTATCTAGGGGCATTTTTGTAATTTAGCACTTTTCCTTAACTGCTATGGTCTCTGGCCCACTTAACTATCCAATCATCTTAATGGGCTCATGATGGCACCATTTGGGCCTTGGTATGGGCTTATTGCCTGCATTTCCTTTATGGCCCAATTCACAATACAACTCTCTCAATCCTATTTATCGGGTATTTTATCCACTATAAAATCCTGTATGGTTTCTACAGGATTCCTTTTCTAACTCTGTCAATTTTATAAATTCTTACATTAAATATATGAATTTCTTGTAGGGTTTCATATGATTATGAGATCTGAAAAATACTGTAATAATTCATTCTGACTTGAGGAATTTATATCAATTAATTGGGACCTCAAATCAAAATTCTGTGTTGCATCAAACTGATCAGCATAATTTTCTCTATTTACTGAGACCTCTGCTCAATAGGGCCTGGTAGTGTCATATCCTAATTTTTCCCTATTTGTATAGTACTGATAGTGGAAAGAGGTTTAGAAAGGATTATGACGAAGATCAGACGAAATAATGAAGGTTAGATAAGTCTTAAAGAAAGAGAAAGACCTAAACGCAAATTGGAAAAGGTTAAAGGCCAAAAGTTAAAGTAGAAATAAATGTTGGGCCAAAAGTGGTAATTTCAAAAAGTTTAGGGACCTAAATGTAATTAAGTAAAAAGTCAGGGACATAAATATAATTATGGAAAAGTTCAGCCTGAAAAGGCTTATAACTGCTTGTAAGTATTTCAGTCCCACATTCCATCAGTAAATAGAGGAAGTCATTTTAGGTAATCTAGCATGATACTGAAATTTCATTAGGGCTCCAGACAGCAGAAAATTATCTGATAGTCTAAAAGTTATCTGAATTTTTATCAGATTCTATGGACATCAGATATTTGTGGGGAAATTACAGGAAAGTGTGCCCTACAGTGTCAGATGTTATGGATCTGATAGAACTCCAGAAGAAGTTCTGTATAAAAAGTTATTTACATATCAGTGAATTTTGACGGGAGTTTGTTAACACCCGTGATCTGATAATGGAACTTATCGGTATGTAAGCCTGGATAGAATGAGATCAGATGACCTCATATATAGTCCCATAATAACGCCAAGGAAGGCCCAAAACCCAGGGTACCAGTCTATCAGTAGAAGGGGCCAGTGCCAGAAAAAGTGTGAAATTACGAAAATGCCCCTAGATGCCCAGATTATACCAAAGATGGATGAAGGGCATTTTGGTCACTTGGGATAGGCTAAAAACGTGGCACATGGTATAAATATGATTAGTTGAGCCCATATACACCCTGAGACAGTATAAAGAGGGGTAAAATGACGATTATGCCCTTAGGGTCAATATAGTTTAAGAAAGGACACCAAGGGTATTTTGGTCATTTCCCAAGGAATGGGTGGCTGATAAATACTCATTATAACCATGTCAAGGGTATGAGAAGCCTAGACATTAATTTCTAGGACAGAATACATGTCCTGGTATATTATAGAAAAATTTGTAACAGAAAATAGTCCGGTTTGTTGTGAAGCTGCTCCGATCGGTACCAAATTCAACTGGAATTTTTCCAGAAGCTTCCTGGCATGGTGAGCACGCCACATAACCCCTTGAGGTGTCCCTTGAGCTGGCCCACATGATGTCATAATTATTCTTTTATGAAAAAGTGAAATCCAAGATTAAATGTGAGCCTTTAGATCAAATAGTAACCAAATCAATCTTGGCCATTCATTTTTCTTGGATTTTGGCTATAAATACCCCTCAATTCTGGTTCAGAACCATAAGCTCATGTACCCTTGGGGAAGCTCTTGCAAAATGGAAACTCAAGCCAAGACAAAGAAGATTCAAGGTTCCAAAGTTCAAGCAAGCTAGAGATTAAAGGTAAGCAATCTCTCCTAGCTTATTTTCCTTTGATTTGGGAGCTTGAACTTAGGGTTTTAATGGGAGAAAATTTGAGTTTTCTCTAAGGGAAGGTGCTACCCAAAGACCTTAAAGGAAAAGGGAAAGAAGAAATTAAAGTTAGAACTATATGATTGAAGCTTAAACAAGCTAGTTAAGTGATTGGTTGTTGAATCAAGTTGATATTCTTGACTTTGCCATGGTGTGCACTGTTCGGTATGCACTGTTCATGAGGGAAGGAAATTGAATTTCAATGATTTAATGCTTCCATTGAGTTTGTATGATGATTTTGTGTAGGGTTGGAAAGGTTTTGAACCTTGGAAACATTAAAATCTCAAGGTTGTAGTCTTTGAGATTCCTTATGGTTACTGTTCACTCAAATGAACAGTTATTGGACTTTCATGATTTTGATGGTTCCAATGGTTTTAAAATGAAAAGTTGCGTGGGGTAAAGTGGAGAAACAAGTATGGGAAGCATTAGAATCAAAATGAGAATTTTTGAAAGAATTGTATGCTTATGTTCAATTCTGTACAGCAGGCCATGAGGGAGCTGGAATTTCATGATTCTAAGCTCATAAATGAGTTCAAAAGATGAAATTATGTAGGGTAAAGTCAAGACATCAATTGATTCAAGAGCCAAGTGGATTAGTGAATATTAGGGAAAGTTTTGACAATAAAGAGTGTAACAAAGTTAGTCTTGAACATGGTTGGAGTTCATGAGTCCTAATGAGTTATGTTATGAATATGAATCTGTTTAGGACCATGAAACATCCAAGAAAATGTTGGGAAGTGATGGACATAAAGGCTTCATGGTTGGAAAGCTAGGGAGCAAGGGCTAAAGGTCAAGAGAAAAGCTTAAGTGCAAGGTAGTGAACTTACCTCTTTATGTGCTTGATGTGGTATGCTTATGTGTTGACATGTATATGTTATTTGAATGATGTTGTGACATGATAAATGATGTTGAATGTATTGTGAATAACATGTTTCCATGGCCATGCACTTTATGTAAAAGTATATAGCATAATGGCATGTCACTAATCAAAGAAAGTTAATGAAATTACATATCATGCACTGAGATTCCCTAGAATCTCACTCTCCCATAACCAACCAATTTAGGTCAAGCATGAAGAAAAGGTATGCATGGAGAAGAGCTAAAGCATGGAAGAAGGAAAGTGAAGTATTTAAGATTCTAGCATATGCTATGCATTTTCCATGTATGTAAATGCCATGTAAGGTGTCTATTTATATGATAAACTTTTATGTAATAATTATGGCACATGTACATGATGTATATGAATGTTAAGAAGCTTATTTGATGGCTTGTGCATGCTGAAACAATTATTGGAAATGAAAGAAAATAAACTGAAATGGTAAAAACGTAGGTCCTGAAGCAGTTTTGTTATGGCTTCAGTTTGACCTAGCAAATGAAGGAATTAGTTCACGAAATTTTATGATCATGTAGCACACATCCAAGGATTTAAATTCATAGGTAGTACGTGTCATTTGGATGTGTATATCAAGAGAAACAATTTTCCAAAGTAAGGGACCATAATCTGTTTCTAGAGTTTTTGACCAAATGAACAGTAAAATTCAACGAATAAACTGTATCAATTGGCTAATCATTTGGTCTAGAAATTATTTTTACCTTAAATTTCAATATGTTATGTTCATGTATATTTTTGAACCACTTCATTTCGAGTTTTCTAGAATTAATTATGATTTTTTGAAGTTTGTTGCGTAATCTGGAATACCATATGAACAGTAACCCGAGAAAGAGTAAAATTCTAGATTTGGCTAATGGACTTCCAAGGTCTTGTAAGTAGTTCTAAATGCTACTGAATGGTCCCGAAGACGTATAAAAGTAAGGATGTTACAGGTAGCATCCCTTTTTTAGGCTATATACTGGGCTTCTAGGCCTAAAAATTGGGATATGACATTTCTCCTCCCCTTAAAATAAATTTCGTTCTCAAAATTTCAGGGTTAAATCTCAATTTATCCTTCGATGAAGAGTTCCTATGAGGAGAATGTCCCTTTCTTTCATACTAAACTTTCTCATATACTCCTATATTCTGGAGTTTTTGTTGACTACTCATCATACTTCTTAGTGCAGTCACTTACTCATCTGAGCATCTAGCAGAATTCTCTGAATATCCGCACATTTTAACTCTCATTACGTACTTTTCATAGCATATCTCATCACATATCATTTATGCCATATCCTGGCATATCTGGCCACATCTGGTGATATCATAGTCTATCTGGCCTTGTTATAAAACATTATCTTTTAACTTAAAATATTGCTAGCCTTTAAGAGAATTCTTCTAAATATTTCCTTTCAAATCTATTTCATTTGAACTTGACATAAGCGTTCTATTCTCTTTCTGTTCATAACCCTTTCCAACTTTTCATAGCTCTTTCTATCATCTTACATAACTCTGTGTACATATGCCAAATTTATATGGCATTTACACCTTTCCTATCATTTTCTAGGGGGTCACCCATCATTGGGCTACTCTTGCCTGAGCACGCTTAACTAAAATGTGCAGATATAAATCTGAAGCACTGGTGCTATCAGGCTCCAATCCTGGTATTCTACTATCTTAGACCCATCTTATATTATCTCTGTTGGGTCTATCTGGCCTTCTAATCTCTTTATCCTCATCTGGAGGATCTATTTACCTTTCATTCTTATTCCTTGTAATCTTATCGTAAGGATCTCTTTATTCTCATTTGACCCTTTCTCATATCTTATGAAATATTCTCATAAATCCTTGTGATTCATAATTAACAATTTTGATTCTGATCCTTCAGTTCCTATTACGTGTAAGAAGATTCTGAGTTCAGTCCCTAATAGTAATAAGGCTATATGAATTTACATCATGGGTACTTTCTCTATTATAGGTTAACTAACTTGTGAAGCTTCTATACCTTAACTTTTTCTTGGTATTTGTTTTTCCACAGAAATACTGTACTCATGGCTCATTATTTTCTTGCTCTAGGCTAGGTCTACTGTGACCCTCAGGATCTACTGCGATCAATCGTAAGCCTCTTCAGGATCTAACTGTGACCCTGTGAGCTATACTAGGATCTAACTGTAATCCTCCAGAATCTACTGTGATCCTGTTGTATTGTATTCTCATCTCTGGAAGACCTAAACTCACAGACAAAGTTACAAGGTTAGTTACTCCACTTAGTTGTTAACTCCACAGATAATCCCCCAAAAATGATCACATAATCCAATATTATATATTAGGATTTTACTCATTTCCTTTATCACTCAGGAATTTCTCATATCATTCTCATCTTTTAATATCATTCTCTATCCCATTGACTATCATAGTTTGATCATAAATTCTTATTCCATTCTTTGGGGATTAACTGGCTAATTATCTTGTTCATTACTTAGGTTGCCACGATACCCTCTTACTAGGGTATAGACTCAACCCTTTATTACTTTATCTTATATTGGGGAGTCTTTATCCTTGAAACTGTGGCTACCTTTTTCTCTTTAAACTTCATAAACTTCTTTTTCTTACCTACATATACCGCTCTGTCAAACTTTGTATAATTACCTGAGAAAATCCCTTCTTTAATGGAGTTCAATCTATGAACTTACTCTTCAGGTGAGTGGAGTAATCTCCATTTCTATGGAGTATTTCTTTATCTCTCCACCAATTCAAAGGTAAAGTGACTTCCTTACTTTCTTTAAACCTCAAACTTCTTTCTCTTAGCTTACATATATCTTTCATAACTCATCATAACACAGAGATAGGACTTATATCATTATTCTTTCTTTCATTGCTCTACTGCTAAACAGGAGCACATAAGAGCACATAGGAGCATATAGGAGCACATACTCTAACATGCATAATGCCTGGCCAGCATGCTGCAGGACTACATACCTGCTCACTTACATAAAGCACATAAAGCATATAAAGAGCTAAGATGTCCCAAGATGGGTTGCTAAGATTTAGAGGGCGATCATATATTCCTAAGGCAATGGGATTGAGAGAGAAGATCCTAGAGGAGGCATATAAAAGCAAGTATACAGTACATCCAGGTATGACCAAGATGTATCATGATGTTAGAAGTTTATTTTGGTGGCCTGGATTGAAGAAAGATGTTGTAAATTATGTGTCCAAATGCTTGACATGTCAAAAGGTGAAAGTTGATCACTAGAAGCCAGTAGGGAAATTATAACCACTAGAGATACCTGAGTAGAAATGGGATAGTATTGCCATGGATTTTGTTGAAGGACTGCCCATGACTCCTACTAAGCATGATGCTATATGGGTGGTAATTGACCAGTTAACGAAGTAGGCTCATTTCCTGGCAATCAATAAAAAGGATTCTCTTGAGAAGCTAGCGAAACTATATGTAAAAGAGATTGTTAGACTATATGGTATTCCCAGTAGTATCATTTCTGATAGAGATCCTCAATTTACATCAAACTTTTGGTGAGCTCTACATAAAGAAATGGACACTACTCTCTAATTTAGTACAGCTTACCATTCTCAAACAGATGGTCAATCTAAGAGAACGATCCAAACACTTGAGGATATATTGAGAGCTTGTGTCTTGGATTTCAAAAGGAGTTGGGATGTCCTTCTGCCATTGATAGAATTTGCCTATAACAACAGTTAATAGGCTAGTATTCAGATGGCCCTTTTTGAAGCACTTTATGGATGAAAGTGTAGATATCCCTTGTGCTGGGTGGAGTTGAGCGAAAGGAGGATGTTTGGTCCTGATATAGTAGACTAGATAGAATTTGGGATATCCATCTACCATTGATAGAATTTGCCTATAACAACAGTTAACATGCTAGTATTCATATGGCCCTTTTTGAAGCACTTTATGGATGAAAGTGTAGATATCCCTTGTGCTGGGTGGAATTGAGCAAAAGGAGGATGTTTGGTCCTGATATAGTAGACTAGATAGCAGTACAGATCGATAAGATTAGAAAGAGGCTGTTAACGGCTCAAAGTAGACAGAAGAGTTGTGCTGATATTAGAAGGAAGCCGTTGGAGTTTGAAGAAGGAGATCATGTATTCCTTAAGTTGACTCTAACGACAAGAGTTAGACGATCAAGTAAAGTGAAGAAGCTGCATCCTAGATACATTGGGCCATTTCAGATCCTCTCAAGAGTAGGATCAGTAGCTTACAAATTAGCTCTTCCTCCACATCTCAGCAAGATTCATGATGAATTCCATGTTTTCCAGTTAAAGAAGTATATTCCAGATCCATCACATGTGATTGAGCAAGATAATATTGCACTGCGAGATGACCTGACTTATAAAGTTGGACCAGTACAAATTATAGATAGAAAGGTCAAGAAGTTATGAAATAAGTAGATCCCTCTAGTTAAGGTGGTCTAGAAGGGATTAACAGAGAGTGAATTTACCTGGGAAGCAGAGGAAAGGATGAGAGAAATATTCCCTGAACTATTTATAAGACCTTTCAGTAGGTCTTATACGTCTTACATTTTAGTATCATCCTTACTTTCATATGTCTTAGGGACCATTCATTAGCATTTAGAACCACTTATAAGACCTTGGAAGTCCATTAGCCAAATCTAGAATTTTACTCCTTCTTGGGTTACTGTTCATATGGTATTCCAGATTACGCAACGAACTTTGAAAAATCATAACTAATTCTCAAAAACTCAAAATGAAGTGGTTCAAAAATCTACGTAAAGATAACATCTTAAAATTTAAGGGAAAATAATTTCCAGACCAAATGATTATCCAATTCATACAGTTTATTCGTTGAAATTTACTGTTCATTTGGTCAAAAACTCTAGAAACAGATTCTGGTCCCTTTGGAAATTCATTTCTCTTCATATACACATCCAAATGAAATGTTCTACCTATGAACTTAAAGCTCTGGATGTGTACTACATTCTCATAAAATTTTGTAAAATAAGTTCTTCACTTACTAGCTCAAACTAAAGCTACAACAAAATTGCTTTAGGACCTACGTTTTTATTATTTCAGTTTCCTTTCTTTTACTTTCAATAATTGTTCTAGCATACATGAATCATCTCTTTTTCCTTGTATGAATTCATATACATCATGGGGTTATACAATAATTTTTTCATACAATCTCATCACATAAATAGATGCTTTACATGGCTTTGACATACATGGAAAGTGCATAGCATATGCGAAAATCTTAAATACTTCACTTTTCTTCTTCCATGCTTTAGCTCTTCCTCATGCATATATTATCCAACATGCTTGACCTAAATTGGTTGGTTATGGGAGAATGAGATTCTAGGGAATCTCAGTAGAAAACATTACCACTTAAATATGCAAGATGGATGCTAATGCATGATATGTAATTTCATTAAACTTTCTTTGATTAGTGACATGCCATCATACTATATACTTTCACATAAAGTGCATGGCCATGGAAAACATGTTATTCACAATACATTCAACATCATTTATCATGTCACATCATTCAAATATCATATACATGTCACACATAAGCATACCACATCAAGCACATAAAGAGGTAAGTTCACTACCTTATAGACTTGACTTTCTTTCACTTTATCTTGCTTCTTTCTTCTCACATCTCTTGGACATGTGGCTGCCTCTTTTGGAGTATACCAACCAATCCCTAACATCACATAACCATTCATCCATTACCATCTAATTTCCTTGAGCATTAAACTTACTTTAACTAACATAACTCCCTCTTGAACATTAAGCTCATTTACTTTCCTTAATCTTAACTAATGGACTTGGTCTTTGAATCAATTGATGTCTTAACTTTACCCTATACAATTTCATCTTTTGAATGCATTTATGAGCTTAGAATCATGAAATTCCAACTCATTTATGGCCTGCTATACAGAACTGAACATAGTCATGCAATTCTTTCAAAAATTATCATTTTGAACTTTCTTCATGGTCTAAGGGATGATCAGAGTCTGGATGTACACCATGTTCGTACATCACTACTAGCCTTGGGTCTCCCTATTAACTAAAGCCACTGACTTAACTTTATAAAATCTCATATATGTTCCTGCAATATTTGCTTAATTAAGCAATGCTAACTATCCCAATAAATACCCTAACTTAACAATGTGCTTACTGTTTAGGGTTAGGGTCTGGGAATAATCTCATATCAGTCCATAAATAATCTATTAAGAATATTTCTTAAGCCATAATCGTTTGCTTTGATACAAAAATAGCGAAGTGCTAAACTAGAAAGTTAGCTACTTGATTCTCAGAAGATAAAAAGAGAACACTTTTGATGGGGACTTAACCGAGTTTATTCATATGAACCCTGAGGCTTAATAAGAGATACTTTCTCTCCTGTTAGTAATCCAGGAGGATAAGGGAAAACTTAAAAAGTTTGAATAGCATAGAGATGTGAGCCCAACCTTTGCTCAGTTAGCTAAAAGAAGACAACTGACTCAGTTATGGATTACATATAGATTACAATGAGGCCAAGGAAACAGAAGTCCTTCAGTTTAGAGACATGCAAGTTTTACAGGCGATGAGAAATGTGATGATAAGAATGAATATGGCCTAGTAAGATAGACTGATATGTAAGTAAAGATATGCATAATTGACCTTAAGTTAATTATTGCAGGATACCAATGACTGAGTCTAGAACATCAGAGACTACAGTGAACTAGGGGGACCCTAGACCCACAGTCTATAGTTTTGATCAGGATGGTATTGCACTGTGAGATAACTTGACTTATGAAGCTGGACCAGTACAGATTATAGATAGAAAGGTCAAGCAGTTGCGAAATAAGCAAATCCCTCTAGTTAAGGTGGTATGAAAGGGATTAACAGAGAGTTAAGCTACATGGGAAGCAGAGGAAAGAATGACAGAAACATACCCTGAACTATTTCCGTAGTATATATGTAATGTAAATTCTGAGGATGAAATTTATTTTAAGGGGGTGAGAAATGTCATATCCCCAATTTTCCTATATGATATGTGTGTACAGATGATCTAAAATGGATGAGTTTCTTGGAATAGACTGTATCAGATTGAGAAAGGAAAGGGAAGGATTAATAACTAAAGAAAGAATAGGGACCTAAACAAAAATTGAAAAGTTTGAAGGTAAATAGTTGAAGTAGAAATAAAAGAAGGGGCTAAAATGCAAATAACCAAAAGTTCAGGGCCCAAAGTTCAATTATTCAAAAGTTAAGGGACCTAAATGTACATATGAAAAAGTTAAGCCAAAACAGGCCAAAAATGCCCAGAATCATATCAGACCCAAATTTTACTAGTAGATAGAAAAAAATATTTCGGGTAGTTTAACACAACACAGAATTTTAATTTGAGGTTCCGATTAATTGATATAAATTCCTGAAGTCAGAAGAAATTATTACAGTATTTTTCAGATCTTAGAATCAGATAATACCTTATAGAAAATTCATATATTTAATATATGAATTTATAAAATTGTCAGAATCAGAAAATGAACCCTATAGAAGCCATAAGGGATTTTACAGTGAAATAAAATACCCGATAAATAGGATCAGGATAGTTGTATTGTGAATTAGGCCATAAAGGCAATATAGGCAATAAGCCCATACTGAGGCCCAAATGGCGCCATCATGAGCCCATTAAGGTCACCGGACAGTTATGGGATCCAGAGACCAAAGCAGTCTAGGAAAAGTGTGAGATTATGAAAATACCCCTGGATGCCCATACTGCACTAGTAATGGATGGAGGTCATTTTGGTCATTCTGGATAGGCCAAAAATGTGGCACATAGTATAAATGTGATTAGAGTTAGAGCCAGTATATGCATAAGGTAGTACAAAGAGGGGTAAAATGACAATTATGCCCTTAGAGTTAGTGTAGTGCAAGAAAGGACACCAAGGGTATTTTGATCATTTCCCAAGGGATGGATGGTAGATAAATCTTTAGTATATCATTGTAAATGGTATGAGAATCCTAGATATTAATTTTGAGGACATAATACATGTCCTGGTATATTATAAAAAATTAAGAACAAAACACAATCTGGTTGTGGTGAAATTGCTCTGATCGGTACCGGATTGGACTGAAATTTTTCTAGAAGTTTCCTTAAATGGGAAGCATTCCACCTAGCCCTCTTAGGTGTCCCATGAGATGTCCCACATGATATCATAATTAGTTTTTTTAGAAAAAGTTAAGTCAAAGATTAAATGTGAGTCCTTGGATCAAATAGTAACCAAATCAATCTTGGCCATCCATTTCAACCCAAATTTTTCTATAAATAACCCCTCATTTCAGACCATGTGTGGCAGCCTTGATAAATATAGGGAAACTCTTTCAAAATTTTCACTCAAACAAGAAAGAAGCACACAACTTGAAGCAAGAAGCAAGGTAATCATCTCCCTTGATCTTGAGCTTTGTTCTAGCAAGTTAGCTCTTGGTTTTAAGGGGTTTTTGTGCTCTATTTCCCTTATGGTTGCTGCTTGAAGTGTTGCTCATATATGGTTAAAATATGAGTTTTATGTTATGGATAGTTTAGAGAAGCTTGAACAAGCTAGAATTAAGTGGTATAAGCTTGGGAATTCAAGTATGTTTGGATTTAGGGTTTAGTGTTCTTGCTGGTACTGTATGTGGTACTGTTCATATTATGGAATTTCATGATTTTGATGCTTCCAATTAGTTTAAAATGGAAAATTGTGTGGGGATAAAGTAGGAGAACAAGTATTGGAAGCATTGGAATCAAAATGTGAATTTTTGGAAAAAGGGACATTCATTTCGGTTTGGTACTGTAACAATTGGTATGTTTTCATTTTGGAAATTCTGATTTCATATTTGGATTCTACATGAAAAATTATGTGGAAATGAACCATGAGAATTTATTTTGGAAAGATGGAAGTAGGAAACATAAAGTAGAGAAAGAAAGGGAGCTAGTGAAAACCTAGTCTTGGTTTTGTGTTCAAGTTGAGTTGTAACTTGGTATTATTTTGTAATGGCTAGGTTTTGACATTTGTGAAGGAAGGAAATCATCCCAAGAAGGTCTTGACCAAGATAACTAAGAGGTAGCAAGGATACCTAACTATAACTCATGTTTGTTTAATTGTTTTGCTTGCTTGTTGATTATGGTGTTTGGTTGAGCTTGAGCTTATGTCATCATATTATGATGAAGTATGAATGATTGCAACTCCTTGCAAGTTATTTCATGACAATATTCATGTTAGAGTTTGCTTATGTACCATTATGAAGTAGCTCCCATCACATGATAACATGTTAAGCATTCAATTATTCATGCATGATATTATGGTTTGTGTAACTTGCTATTGGGATTTCCATGAAATCTCATTCCTTCCACATGCATAACTATGTTTTAGGTGCTGGATCCTCGCAAGGGAAGAGAGAAAATGTTGATGATTAAGTTTGTATAATAAGTTATATGATTCACATGACACTATAGGATGATATGCTAGCATGCATGCCAGCCTGGATATTTTTCCATAAATTGTCCCTAGGCAGCTGATACCAAAATCCATATATCACTACTAGCTTAGGGTCTCCCTTATTAAGTGAAGCCTCTGACTTAATTTTATAAAATCTCATATATGTTCCTACAATATTTGCTTAGTTAAGCAATGCTAACTATCCCAATAAATACCCTAACTTGACAATATGCTTATTGTTTAAGGTTTGGGTCTGGGAATAATCTCTTATTAATCTATAAATAATCTGTTCAGAGCATTTCCTAAGCCAGAATTATTTGCTCTGATACCAAAATGTAACATTCTTACTTTTATACGTCTTAGAGACCATTCAGTAGCATTTAAAACAATTTACAAGACCTTGGAAGTCCATTAGCCAAATCTGAAATTTTACCCTTTCTCGGGTTACTGTTTATATGGTATTCCAGATTACACAATGAACTTTAAAAAATCATAATTAATTCTAGAAAAATTGAAATGAAGTGGTTCAAAAATATAACTTAAGATAACATCCAAGAAGTTAAGGGAAAAATAATTTCCAGACCAAATAACTAGCCAATTAATACAGTTTATTCCTTAAAATTTACTGTTCATTTGGTCAAAAACTCTGGAAACAGATTCTGGTCCCTTACTTTGGAAATTCATTTCTCTTGTTATACAGATCCAAATGACACTTTCTAAATATGAATTTAAAGCTATGGATGTGTGATACATGCTCATAAAATTTTGTGAACTAATTCCTTCATTTGCTAGGTCAAACTGAAGCCACAACAAAACTGCTTCAGGACCTACGTTTTTACCATTTCAGTTTCCTTTCTTTCATTTCCAATAATTGTTTCAGCATGCACAAGCCATCAAATAAGCTTCTTAATATTCATATACATCATGTATATATGCCATGAGTATTTCAAATAGTTTCATCACATAAATAGATACTTTACATGGCTTTGACATACATGGAAAGTGCATATCATATGTTAATATCTTAAATACTTCACTTTTCTTCTTTCACGCTTTTGCTCTTCTCCATGCATACATTAGCCATCATGCTTGACCTAAATTGGTTGGTTATGGGAGAGTGATATTCTAGGGAATCTCAGTAGCAAACATTACCATTTAAATATGCAAGATGGATGCTAATGCATGATATGTAATTTCATTAAACTTTCTTTGATTAGTGACATGCTATCATGCTATATACTTTTGCATAAAGTGCATGGCCATGGAAAACATATGATTCACAATACATTGAACATCATTTATCATGCCACAACATCATTCAAACATCATGTACATGTCAACACATAAGCATACCATGTCAAGTACATAAAGAGGTAAGTTCACTACCTTGCACTGAAGCTTTTCTCTTGACCTTTAGCCCTTACTTCCTAGCTTTCCAACTATGAAGCCTTTATGTCCATCACTTCCCAACATCTTTTTGGATGTTTCATGGTCCTAAACACATTCACATTCATCACATAACTCATTAGGACTCATGAACTCCAACCATGTTCAAGACTAACATTGTTACACTCTTTATTGTCATAACTTTCTCTAATTTTCACTAATCCACTTGGCTCTTGAACCAATTGATGTCTTGACTTTACCCTACACAATTTCATCTTTTGAATCCATTTATGAGCTTAGAATCATGAAATTCCAGCTCCTTCATGGCCTGCTGTACAGAACTGAACATAAGCACACAATTCTTTCAAAAATTCTCATTTTGATTCTAATGTTTCCCATACTTGTTTCTCCACTTTGCCCCACACAACTTTTCATTTTAAAACCATTGGAACCATCAAAATCATGAAATTCCAATCACTGTTCATGTGAGTGAACATTAACCGTAAGGAATCTCAAAGACTACAACCTTGAGATTTTAATATTTCCAAGGTTCAAAACCTTTCCAATCCTACACAAAATCATCATATAAACTCAATGGAAGCATTAAATCATTGAAATTCCATTTCCTTCCATCATGAACAGTGTAGACATAATAGGGCACACCATGGCAAAGTCAAGAATATCAACTTGATTTAACAACCAATCACTTAACTAGCTTGTTTAAGCTTCAATCATAAGTTTCTAATCTTAATTTCTTCTTTCCCCTTTCATCTATGGTTTTTGGGCAGCACCTTCCCTTAGAGAAAACTCAACTTTTCCCCATGAAAACCCTAAGTTCAAGCTCCCAAATCAAAGGAAAATAAGCTAGGAGAGATTACTTACCTTTAATCTCTAGCTTACTTGAACTTTGGAACCTTGAATCTTCTTTATCTTGGTTTGAGTTTTCATTTTGCAAGAGTTTCCCCAAGGGTCCATGAACTTATGGGTTGCTGCAGAAATGAAGAGGGTATTTATAGAAAAATCTTAGTGGAAATCAATTGCCAAGATTGATTTGGTTACTATTTGATCCAAGGGCTCACATTGAATCTTGGATTTTACTTTTTCTTAAAGAAAATTGTGACATCATAGGGGACACCTCAACATGGGCTTATGTGACGAAATCTTAGGGGAAGGAAGCTTCTAAAAAAATTCTAATCCAATCCGGTACCGATCGGAGCAGTTTCACAGCAAACAGATTGTTTTCTGTTCCTAATTTTTTTTATAATATACCAAGATATGTATTATGTCCTAGAAATCAATGTCTAGGCTCCTCATACCATTGAAAATGATATACTAAATATTTATCTACCATCTATCCCTTAGAAAATGACCAAAATACCCTTGGTGTCCTTTCTTGCGTTGTACTAACCCTAAGGGCATAATTGTCATTTCACCCCTCTTTGTACTGCCTCAGGGCATATACTGGCTCAACTAATCATATTTATAATATATGACACATTTTTTGCCTGTCTAGAATAACCAAAATACCCTCATCCATCACTGGTATAGTATGGGCATCTAGGGGCATTTTTGTATTTCGCACCTTTTATAGACACTGACCCCTTCTACTGATGAACTGGTACCCTGGGTTTTGGGCCCTTCTTGGCGTCATCATGGGCCTATATATGAGGTCATCTGATCTCATTCTATCTAGGCTCACATATCGATAAGTTCTATTATCGGATCATGGGTGTTATCAAACTCCCGTCAAAATTCACTGTTATGGGAATAACATTTTGTACAGGACTTCTTCTGGGGTTCTGTCAGATTCATAACATCTGACACTGTAGGACACATTTTCCTATAATTGCCCCACTTATATATGATGTCCATAGAATCTGATAAAAATTCAGATAACTTTTAGACTATCAGATAATTTTCTGCTGTCTGGAGCCCTAATAAAATTTCTGTATCATGCCAAATTAACCAGCATATCTTCCTCTATTTACTGATGGAATGTGGGACTGAAAAACTTTTGTGTAGTTATAACCCTTTCTGGGCTGATCTTTTTATAATTACAATTTTGTCCTTGAACTTTGTACTAACTTTTATTTCTACTTTAACTTTTGGCCTTTAACCTTTTCTACTTTTCATTCTAGTCCTTCTCTTCCTTAAAGAATCATCTAACCTTTATTATTTCTTCTGTTCTTCATCATAATCCTTTCTAAACCTCCTTCCACTATCAGTACTATATGGATAGGGAAAAATTAGGATGTGACATTTCTATCCCCCTTAAAATAAATTTCGTCCTTAAAATTTACTTAACACTTAATCAAGGATTGGGGTATCTATTTCTTATCTTTTATCTTGACATATTAGCGGAATACTTTTCATATCCGCAATTCTTCATATCTTTACTATGATAATTCTTCTGTTATGAATCAACTCAATCAAAGTTGAAATCCAATTCATTATATTGCTATGCATCTATCTGCATATGGACTCCTCACTATACTGAACTTGTGAGTAGTGTCCATTTCTTTCATGTTAAATTCTTTCGAATACTGCTATATTCGGGAGTATCTGTTAACTAGTCATCATACTTCCTAGTGCAATCACTTTTTACTCATCTGAGCATCTAGCGGAATTCTTTAAACGTCCGCCAACATTATCTCTTACTTTCATATCATTACACTTCTTATCATCTTTAATAATTCATCATAATACAGAGAGAGGACTTATATCATTATTGTTTCTTTCATTGCTCTACTGCTAAATAGGAGCACATAGGAGCATATAGGAGCACATACTCTAATATGCATAATGCTTGGCCAACATGTTGTAGGACTACATACCTGCTCATGAATGTAAAGCTCTAACATTGGAGCTCAAGCATTCCTTCTGTTAGTATGCACAACTCTAACACTCGGAGCTTGCACTGCTCTAACATTCGGAGCTTTAGCATATTTTACAAACATAACATAACACAGTATAACATAATGCCTGGTATTTTATGCAAGGAGTGAAAGCTCTCATTTTCTCTTTCACATGTAGCTCATCATTCAAACATCTTATCCCTTTCAAAAGGGAGCCTCTCAATCCATTTATAGGGCTAGCTTTAAAGCCACTTCATGTCGTACTTCTCAATACATATTCCTCATAACATATCTCATTACGTACTCTTCATAGCATTTCTCATTTCGTATCTTTCATGCCATAACATGGCATCTTTGGCAAAATCTGTGCACATATGCCAATTTTTATGGCATTTCTACCTTTTTCTATCACTTCCCAGGGGTCACCCATCATTGGATTTCTCTTGCCTGAGCACGCTTAACTGAAAGGTGCATATAAGAATCTGAAGCACTGGTGCTTATAGGCTCCAACCCTGGTACTTTGCTATCTTAGACCCATCTTATGCTATCTCTTTTGGGTCTATCTGGCCTTCTTATCTCTTTATCCTCATTTATAGGATCTATTGGCTTCTCATTCTTACTCTCTATAATCTTATCATAGGGATCTCTTTATTTTCATTTGACCCTTTCTCATATCTTATGAGTAAATTCTTATAAATCCTTGGGATTCAAGATTAACAACCTTAACTTTGATCATTGAGTTCCAGTTACGTGTAAGAAGATTCTGAGTTCAATCCCTGATAGTAATAAGGCTATCTGAAACTAGGATAATGGGTACTCTTTCTGTTACGAGTTAACTAACTTGTAAAGCTTCTATACCTTAACTTTTCCTTGGTATTCGTCCTTCCAAAGACATACTGTACTTATGGCTCATTACTTCCTTGCTCTAGGCTTGGTCTATTGTGACCCTCGTGATCTACTGCGATCAACCGTAAGCCTTTCTGGATCTAATTGCAACCCTGTGAGCCATACCAAGATCTAACTGCAATCCTCCAGAATTTACTGCCATTCTGTTGCACTGTATTCTCATCTCTGGAAGACCTAAACCAATGGATAAAGTTACAAGGTTGGTCACTTCCACATCATTGTTAACTTCACAAATAATTCCCCAAAAATGATCACATAAGCCAATATTATCTATCAGGACTTTACTCATTTCCCTATCACTCATGAATTTCTCATATCATTCTCATCTTTTAATCTCATTCTCTATCCCATTGACTATCATAGTTTGATCATAAATTCTCTTTATATCTTATGAGAATCAAGTAGCTAACTTTCTGGTTTAGCACTTTGCTATTGCTTCATCCTTGTTAAGTTGAATCATCTAATTGTATGTCGTAGGGCATGGGTGCAACATAACTTTCTCATCTGATATACCCTACCCTGTATGTACTACGTGAGGGGAGTATTTATTTATCATAGCATACTCTATCATGCATAATATGCAAGGAGATGTAATCATTTAAGTATTCTCTAATATACGTGTCATCATATGACTACTACAAGTAGATGTAACTTCTCATCATATCTTATGGCAACATAAGCCATATCACTATCATATACATCTACTCAACCATCCCTTATACTCACATTGCAATTAAGCAATGAACTAGGTAGACTTTAAAACATTCTGTCCCTTAATCACCTTAGTCACTAAGTGCTGATCATTTATTCAGGAACCTGAATTATTTGCTTGTTTCACTTAGGCTACCACATTACCCTCTTATTAGGGCATAGACTCAACCCTTTTTTTTACTCTTTCTTACATAAGAAATAGGGGAGTCACTTTATTTTTGAATATGTGGCTACCTTACTAGGCCATATTCATTCTTATAATAACCTTTCTCATCGCCGATAAGACTTCTATGTCTCTAACCTGAAGGACTTCTATGTCCTTGGACTCACTATAATCTATCTCTTAAAATAAATATCTTAGCGGATAGAGGATATATTAGAGAAGGCTTTTATTTGACCCAGTGTTTCTCCGTGGGGTGCTCTAGTGCTATTCGTCAAGAAGAAGGATGGCAGTCTCATATTGTGCATTGACTATCGGGAGTTAAATAAGATTACAGTTAAGAATAAGTACCCTCTTCCCAGAATTGATGATTTGCTAGACCAGTTGGTTGGAGCAAGCTTATTCTCTAAGATTGATCTGAGATCAAGCTATCACCAACTCAGAATCAAAGCAGATGATATTTCAAAGATTGCATTCAAGACTCGCTATGGACATTTTGAATTCTTAGTGATGCCCTTTGGTTTAACGAATACCCCTGCAATTTTCATGGATTACATGAATAGAATCTTCAGGCCTTATCTAGATCAGTTTGTGGTAGTTTTCATTGATGATATCCTGGTGTACTCCAAATTTGCTGTAGAGCATGAAGAGCATTTGAGGATTATTCTTAGTACTCTTAAAGAGAAATGACTCTATTCTAAGATTAGTAAATGTGAGTTTTGGCTGCAAGAAATCAAATTTCTTAGTCATGTCGTATCCCACGAAGGGGTAGCTGTAGATCCTAGCAAAGTTGAAGCAGCTTTGTAGTCCTACAGCATGTTTGCCAGGCATTATGCATGTTAGAGTATGTGCTCCTATATGCTCCTATATGCTCCTATTTAGTAGTAGAGCAATGAAAGAAAGAATAATGATATAAGTCCTCTCTCTGTATTATGATGAGTTATTAAAGATGATAAGAAGTTTAATGATATGAAAATGAGCTAAAGTTTTACAGATGTTCAGAGAATTCCGCTAGATAGGCAGATAAGCAATATATGATTGCTCTAAGAAGTATGATGAATCATTAATTGAAACTCCTGAATATAGCAGTATTCGAGAGAGTTTAATATTAAAGAAATGGACCCTACTCACAAGTTTAGTATGGTGAAAAGTCCATATATAGATAGATGCATAGCAAGAAAGTAAGTAATAGAATGAACAGGAGTTCAACTCTGATTGAGTTGATTCAGAATAGAAGAATGATCATAGTAAAGATATGAAGAATTGCGGATATGAAAAGTACTCCTCTAAGATGTTTATTTTAAGAGATAGATATCCCCATTCTTAGTCACAAAGAGGACAAGGATACCTATCCAAGATTGTTGACTAAGGTGCTAAGTAAATTTCAATGACGAAATTTATTTTAAGGGGGTAAAAATGTCATATCCTAATTTTTCCCTATCCGTATAGTACTGATAGTGGAAAGAGGTTTAGAAAGGATTATGACGAACATCAGAAGAAATAATAAAGGTTAGATGATTCTTTAAGGAAGAGAATGACTAAAATGAAAAGTAGAAATGGTTAAAGGCAAGAAGTGAAAGTAGAAACAAAAGTTGGGCCCTTAAGTGTAATTTTTAAAAGTTAAGGGACTTGAATGCAAATAGCCAAAAGTTCAGGGGCCAAAGTGCAATTATTCAAAAGTTCAGGGACCTAAATATAAATATGAGAAAGTTGAGCCGAAACAAGTCAAAAATGCCCAGAATCATATAAGACTCAAATTTTACCAGTAGATAGACAAAATTGTTCTGGTCAGTTTAACGCAACACGAAATTTTGACTTGAGGTCCCGATTAATTGATATAAATTTTTAAAGTCAGAAGAATTATTATAGTATTTTTCAGAAAGCAGAATCGGATAAAACTTTATAGGAAATTCCTATATTTAATATAAGCATTTATAAAATTGACAGAGTCAAAAAAGGAATCCTGTAGAGGCCTTACAGGATTTTACGGTGAAATAAAATACCCGATAAATAGAATCAGGTAAGATTTATTGGGATTTGTGCCATAAATGTAATGAGGCCAATAAGCCTATACCAAGGCCCAAATGGCGCCATAATGAGCTCAATAAAGTAGTGAAACAGTTATGTGGGCCAGAGTCTAGAGCAATATAGGAAAAGTGTGAAATTACGAAAATGCCCCTAGATGCCCATACTATACCAGTGATGGATGGAGGTCATTTTGGTCATTCTAGATAGGGAAAAAACGTGGTACATAGTATAAATATGACTAGTTAGAGCTAATATATGCCCTGAGGCAGTGTAAAGAGGGGTAAAATGACAATTATGCCCTTAGTGTTAGTACAGTGCAAGAAAGGACACCAAGGGTATTTTGGTCATTTTCTAAGGGATGGATGGAAGATAAATCTTTAGTATATCATTGTAAATGGTATGAGAAGCCTATACATTAATTTCTAGGACAGAATACATATCCTGGAATATTATAAAAGAATTAGGAATAGAAAATAGTCTGCTTGTTGTGAAACTGCTCTGATCGGTACCGGATTGGACTAGAATTTTTCCAGAAGCTTCCTTACACTATGAGCACGCCACATACCCCCATGAGGTGTCCCTTGAGCTGTCCCATATGATGTCATAATTATTATTTTTAGAAAAAGTTAAATCCAAGATTAAATATGGGCCTTTAGATCAAATAATAACGAAACCAATCTTGGCCATTCATTTTTCATGGATTTTGGCTATAAATACCCCCTCATTCTGCATCAAAACCGTGGCTTCATGGACCCTTGGGGAAACTCTTGCAAAATGAAAACTCAAGCCAAGACAAAGAAGATTCAAGGTACCAAAGTTCAAGCAAGCTAGAGATTAAAGGTAAGCAATCTCTCCTAACTTATTTTCCTTTGATTTGGGAGCTTGAACTTAAAGTTTTCATGGGAGAAAAGTTGGGTTTTCTCTAAGGGTAGGTGCTTCCCAAAGACCTTAGATGAAAGGGGAAAGAAGAAATCAAAGTTAGAAACATATGATTGAAGCTTAAACAAGCTAGTTAAGAGATTGGTTTTTGAATCAAGTTGATATTCTTGACTTTGCCATGATGTGCCCTATTCTTTCTGCACTGTTCATGAGGGAAGGAAATTGAATTTCAATGATTTAATGCTTCCATTGAATTTAGATGATGATTTTGTGTAGGGTTGGAAATGTTTTGAACCTTGAAAGCATTGAAATTCCAAGATTATAGTTTTTGAAGCCCTTCTCTGTTACTATTCACATGCATGAACAGTGATTAGAATTTCATGATTTTGATGGTTCCAATGGTTAAAATGAAAAGTTGTGTGGGGTAAAGTAGAGAAACAAGTATGGCAAGCATTATAATCAAAATTAGAATTTTTGAAAGAATTATATGCCTATGTTCAGTTCTGTATAGCAGGCCATGAAGGATCTAGGATTTCATGATTCTAAGCTCATAAATGAATTCAAAAGATGAAATTGTGTAGGGTAAAGTTAAGACATCAATTGATTCAAAGACCAAGTCCATTAGTTAAGATTAAGGAAAGTAAATGAGCTTAATGTTCAAGAGGGAGTTATGTTAGTTAAAGTAAGTTTAATGCTCAAGGAAATTAGATGGTAATGGATGAATGGTTATGTGATGTTAAGGATTGGTTGGTATGCTCCAAAAGAGGCAGCCACATGTCCAAGAGATGTGAGAATAAAGAAGCAAGATAAAGTGAAAGAAAGTCAAGTCTATAAGGTAGTGAACTTACCTCTTTATGTGCTTGATGCGGTATGCTTGTGTGTTGACATGTACATGATGTTTGAATGATGTTGTGACATGATAAATGATGTTGAATTTATTGTGAATCATATGTTTTCCATGGCCATGCACTTTATGTAAAAGTATATAGCATGATGGCATGTCACTAATCAAAGAAAGTTTAATGAAATTTCATAGCATGTATTAGCATCCATCTTGCATATTTAAATGGTAATGTTTGCTACTGAGATTCCCTAGAATCTCACTCTCCCATAACCAACCAATTTAGGTCAAGCATGATGGATAATGTATGCATGGAGAAGAGCTAAAGCATGGAAGAAGAAAAGTGAAGTATTTAAGATGTTAGCATATGCTATGCACTTTCCATGTATGTCAAAGCCATGTAAAGTATATATTTATGTGATGAGATTGTATGAAACAATTATTGTATAACCCTATGATGTATATGAATTCATACAAGGCAAAAGAGATGATTCATGTATGCTAGAACAATTATTGAACGTGAAAGAAAGGAATATGAAATGGTAAAACGTAGGTCCTAAAGCAGTTTTGTTGTGGCTTCAGTTTGACCTAGAAAATGAATTAATTATTTCACAAAATTTTCTGAGCATGTATTACACATCCAGATCTTTAAGTGCATTGGTAGAACGTTTCATTTGGATGTGTATATCAAGAGAAATGAATTTCCAAAGTAAGGGACCAGAATCTGTTTCCAGAGTTTTTGACCAAATGAATAGTAAACGTTAACAAATAAACTGTATTAATTGGCTAATCATTTGGTATGGAAATTATTTTTCCCTTAAATTTCAAGATGTTATATTCATGTATCTTTTTGAACCACTTCATTTCGAGTTTTTTAGAATTAGTTATGATTTTTCGAAGTTCACTGCATAATCTGGAATACCATATGAATAGTATCCCGAGAAAGAGTAAAATTCTAGATTTGGCTAATGGACTTCCAAGGTCTAGTAAGTGGTTCTAAATGCTACTGAATGGTCCCTAAGACGTATGAAAGTAAGGATGTTACAATTTGGTATCAGAGCACAGGATTCTGGCTTAGGAAATGCTATGAATATATTATTTATGGACTAATATGAGATTATTCCGATGCCCTAACCCTAAACAGTGGATATTTTGTTAAGTTAGGGTATGTTATGGGATGGTTAACATTGCTTAATTAAGCAAATATTACAGGAATAGATATGAGATTCCATAAAGTTAGGTCAGAGGCTTCAATTGATAAAGGAGACCCCAGACCAGTAGTGATATATGAAGATCATCCCTCAGACAATGAAGAAAATTCAGAAGAAAGTTTAAGGGATCAGTCAGGAAAGTCTACTGTAGAGTATCCCATGGATGTTTATGTAGACTCAAACCTGCAGTTTGATGGTCATGAATAGATGTAGCTTGAAGCCTAATATGAACCAGTTAATGTTGAGTCTAGTGACTCTACACAGTATGAGTACATTGGAGTGCTCTCTAGCCCTAATGTAAGTTCTATTACTCCGATGAGAGGACAAATTATGGCTGAGGAAGTTGAGTACTAGTACTGGATTATGGGTAGACCAGATATTATTCCTCCTCCACAAGAGTTTGAGGACAGAGTTACTATGAGTAATATACCACAATTGCTAATTCATATATCCAGTCAGAGTTTATGACAGATCCTGTCCATTCCCAAAGTTTAGGAATATGTGACTTTATAGAGAAAGATCAGTAGGATATTCCTAGTTATAATTAACCCCAACCTTCTTTGTTAAAGATAGATAGTGTTGGCCATATTGGTCTAAAGGAAGCTACGGAGAGTAAATTATTTAGTCTAGGTCAAGAGATGGATAGAAGTAGAGATTAAGAACAATTAGTTATCTGCAGTTCCTCAATGCCGTAGCAAGGATACCTAACTATAACTCATGTTTGTTTAATTATTTTGCTTGCTTGTTGATTATGGTGTTTGGTTGAGCTTGAGCTTATGTCATCATATTATGATGAAGTATGAATGATTGCAACTCCTTGCAAGTTATGTCATGACAACATGCATGTTAGAGTTTGCTTATGTACCATTATGAAGTAGCTCCCATCTCAGATAACATGTTAAGCATCCAATTATTCATGCATGATATTATAGTTTGTGTAACTTGCTATTGGGATTTCCATGAAATCTCATTCATTCCACATGCATAACTATGTTTTAGGTAGTGGATCCTCTCAACGGAAGAGAGTAAATGTTGATGAATAAGTTTGTATAATAAGTTACATGACTTACATGACACTATGGGATGATATGCTAGCATGCATGCCAGCCTGGACATTTTTCCATAAATTGTCCCCAGGCAGCCTGGAAGAGAGTAAATGTTGATGAATAAGTTTGTATAATAAGTTAATGTGCTAGTATGCATGGTGTATGTTTTTATAACCCTATTCTGAGGCAGTGGTGATGTGACGATGATTATGATGCCTAAATCAATGAGTTTTAGTTTGAAATTTGGCATGATTAAATTTCAGATACAGAGCTTTAAATTAACATCAAGAATGTCTCATTTGGATAAGTGTCCGAATTGTTATGATTTTACAAATTTGGAAGTAAGATCTGGAATTGAAATAAAATGAGTGCTAAGAGGTAGTAACGTTCACACAATGATTTCATATATCAAATGAATGAGTTTTTCTATACAATTTTATGAGCTTAAAGAGGACGTCTAGTGCTTCAAATCCATAGGTAACACAGTTCATTTAGATAAGTAACCAAAGAGAAATAAATTTTTGAATTTAAGCAAAGAAATTGGAACTTCTAGATTTTACCAAATTTTTTAACCAATAAACTGATTTCGTGTGGACAAGAGAACATCAATTTCATATTTTTTCCTCAAATATTTATGAAATATATTTCATTAGAAATTGTAACCACATTAATTTGATTTTTTTACAATTAATTATGAATTTTCAAAGTAGGGTACATGTTCTGGAATTACCAAATGAACAGTAAAAGTGAACAGTACCCAAGAGCAAATCTTTTGAAAATGGATGTTTTCAAAGCAGATGATCATGTAATTAGTTCCAATCACTTCTAATGGAGTATAATTGAGATTAAAAGTAAGGATGTGACATTTTGGTATCAAAGAATTTATCTTGACCTAGCAAATGAAGGAATTAGTTCACAAAATTTTATGAGCATGTAGCACACATCTAGAGCTTTAAATGCATAGGTAGAACGTGTCATTTGGATCTGTATAACAAGAGATATGAATTTCCAAAGTAAGGGACCAGAATCTGTTTCCAGAGTTTTTGACCAAATGAACAGTAAACTTTAATGAATAAATTGTATTAATTGGCTAGTCATTTGGTCTGGAAATTATTTTTCCCTTAACTTTCAAGATGTTATCTTCCTGTAGGTTTTTTAACCACTTCATTTTGAGGTTTCTAGAATTAATTATGATTTTTTCAAAGTTCATTGCGTAATCTGGAATACCATATGAACAGTAACCTGAGAAAGAGTAAAATTCTAGATTTGGCTAATGGACTTCTAAGGTCTTGTAAGTGGTTCCAAATGCTACTGAATGGTTCCTAAGACTTATAAAAGTAAGGATGTTACATTTTGGTATCAGATCACAAATTCGATAGGTCCTGAATCAAACATGGATACTAAGTGCATGATCAGGGGATTGAATGCTACCCTGAAAGATAAGATGACCCCTCAACAGTACCATCAATTCAATAAAGTGGTAGAGGCTTGCAGAATTATTGAGAATAGCCTGAATCACCGGATGTTAATGAGACCGATAAGTAGAGAGACTGCTACTCCTGAGAGAACTAATCAGAATAGAAATACAGCCAGTGGAAGTAGCTATAACAAGAAAAAGAAAAGGCAGTGGCAGCAGAACTAAAAGCCTAACAGAGGAAATTATAGGGGTGACACAAATAATAGAGACAAGAGGTGTAGAGTGTATGACAAATGCGGGAAGAACCATGGAGAGAGGCCATGCTGGATGGCGCAGAACGTATATTACACATGTGGCCAACCTGGACATTTTTCTACAAATTGTCCCCAGGCAGCTGATAATCAAAAGCCTAGTACTCAAGGGCGAGTGTTTGCAATGACAAGGGAAGAGGCACAGAGATCACCCGAGATGATCCAAGGTATCATCCATCTCAATAATCATGCTGTGATTGCTATGTTTGATTCGGGTGCAAGTCATTCATTTGTTTCATATGAATGTGCTAAACGTTTGGGCCCTATAAATAGCAAGCTGCATTATGCCATATGTGTCATAACCCCTACAAATGCTAAAGTAGTTACATCAGATGTCTGCCTAAATAGTGTCATTCGATATGAATGTTGTTGCACTACTCTTGACCTAATATGCATGCCATTATGTGAAAATGATGTTATAATTGGATTGAATTGGTTGTCTACCAATAATGTAATGCTGGATTGTAACAACAAAACTTTAGTCCTTTGTCCACAAGTCCCAAATGTGAATCAAAAAGTAAAACTGAATTTCATGACGGAGGCTCAGGTAGATAGATATCTACGGAAAGGATGCCAGGGATATATGGTCTTCTTTTTTGTCCAAGCAGAAGTGGAAGAAGGAATTGAAGTGATTCTAGTGGTCAAAGAATTTCCTGAAATCTTTCTGAACGAGATTTAGGGATTGCCTCTAGAATGAGAAGTGGAGTTTGCAATTGAGATTGTACCTGGAGTAGGACCAGTATCCAAAGCCCCATATCGTATGGCTCCCAATGAGATGATTGAACTTAATAAGTAGATAGAGGAGCTATTAGAGAAGGCTTTCATCTGACCCAGTATTTCTCTAAGGGGTGCTCCAGTATTATTCATCAAGAAGAAGGATGGTAGTCTCAGATTGTATATTGACTATCGGGAGTTAAATAAGATTACAATTAAGAATAAGTATACCCTTCCTATAATTGATGATTTACTAGACCAGTTAGTTGGAGCAAGCTTTTCTCTAAGATTGATCTGAGATCAGGCTATCACCAACTCAGAATCAAAGCAGATGATATTTTAAAGACTGCATTTAAGACTCGATATGGTCATTTTGAATTTCTAGTGATGGCCTTTGGTTTGACCAATGCACCTGCAATTTTCATGGATTACATGAACAGGATCTTCAGGCCTTATCTAGATCAGTTTGTGGTAGTTTTCATTGATCATATCGTGGTGTACTCTAAATCTGCTATAGAGCATGAATAGCATTTGATGATTATTCTTAGTACTCTTAAAGAGAAACGACTATATGCTAAGCTTAGTAAATGCGAGTTTTGGTTGCAAGAAGTCAAATTTCTCGGTCATGTCATATCCCACGAAGGGGTAGTTGTAGATCCTAGCAAAGTGGAAGCAGTGCTAAGCTGGGAACAACCAAGGACAGTGACAGAGATAAGAAGTTTTCTGGGCTTAGCAGGGTATTACAGAAGATTTATTAAGGACTTTTCTTGAACTGCTCTACCATTAACCAAGCTGACCAGAAAGAATCAGTAGTTCAGGTGGGATGAGAAGTGTGAGGCTAGTTTTCATGAACTAAAGCAGAGATTAACCACAACTCCTGTGCTGATTATTCCAGACCCAACTCGGACTTATATACTCTACACTGATGCTAGTAAGCAGGGGTTGGGATGTATGTTGATGCAGTAGAGACAAGTGGTAGCCTATGCTTCTCGACAGTTAAAGCCACATGAAGAGAATTATCCTACTCATGATCTGGAGCTTGCAGCGGTAGTTTATGCTCTCAAGATATAGAGACATTACTTATACGGAGCTACCATAGAACTATACTATGATCATAAAAGCCTGAAGTACCTGCAAGATCAGAAAGAATTGAACATGAGGCAACGGAGATGAATGGAATTTCTGAAGGATTATGATTTCTAGATCAAATACCATCCAGGAAAAGCTAATGTAGTGGCTGATGCCTTAAGCAGAAAGATGGTGCAGGTTGCTAGTCTCATGATCAAAGAGCTAGAACTGATAAAAGATGTACGAGATTGGAGTCCTCTGTATCAAATGCAGACAACAGAAAGTTCTTATGGAGGAACGCAGATTAAAGCTTTTATTGAGGATGAGATAAAAGAAGCTTAGGAGCAGGATAGGCTCGCTGAGATTTTCAAGAGTAGGATGAAAATAGGGGAAACTAAAAATTTTAATGTGTCCCAAGATGGGTTACTAAGATTTAGAGGGCGACCATATATTCCCAATGTAATAGGATTGAGAGAAAAGATCCTATAAGAGGCACATAAAAGCAAGTATACAGTACATCCAGGTATGACCAAGATGTATCATGATGTTTGAAGTTTATTTTGGTGGCCTAGATTAAAGAAAGATGTTGTAAATTATGTGTCCAAATGCTTGACATGTCAAAAGGCGAAAATTGAGAACCAAAGGCCAGCGGGAAAATTACAACCACTAGAGATACCTGAGTGGAAATGGGATAGCATTGCCAATGATTTTGTTAAAGGACTGCCCATGACTCATACTAAGCATGATGCTATATGGGTAGTAATTGACCGATTAACAAATTCAGCTCATTTCCTAGCAATCAATAAAAAGGATTCTCTTGAGAAGCTGGCGAAACTGTATGTAAAAGAGATTGTTAGACTACATGGTATTCCTAGTAGTATCATTTCTGACAGAGATCCTTAGTTTACATCAAACTTTTGGCGAGCTCTACATAAAGAAATGGACACTACTCTCAGATTCAGTACAGCTTACCATCCTCAGACAGATGCTCAATCTGAGAGAATAAGCCAGACGCTTGAGGATATGTTAAGAGCTTGTGTCTTGGATTCCAAAGGGAGTTAGGATGTCCATCTGCCATTGATAGAGTTTACCTATAACAACAGTTATCAAGCTAGCATTCATATGGCTCCGTTTGAAGCACTTTATGGACAGAAGTGCAGATCTCCCTTATGCTGGGTGGAGTTGAGCAAAAAGAGGATTTTGGTCCTGACATAGTAGACCAAACAGCAGCATAGATTGATAAGATTAGAAAGAGGCTGTTAACGGCTCAAAGCATATAGAAGAGTTATGTTGATGTCAGAAGAAAGCCATTGGAGTTTGAAAAAGGAGAGCATGTATTCCTTAAGTTGACTCCAACGACAGGAGCCGGACGATCAATCAAAGTGAAGAAGCTACATCCTATATACAGTGGGCCATTTCATATCCTCTCAATATTAGGATAAGTGGCTTATAAATTAGCTCTTCCTCCATATCTCAGCAAGATTCATGATGTATTCCATGATTCCTAGTTAAAGAGTATGTTCCAGATCCATCACATGTGATTGAGCAGGATGACATTGCACTGCAAGATAACCTGACTTATGAAGTTAGACCAGTACAGATTGTAGGTAAAAAGGTCAAGCAATTGCGAAATAAGTAGATCCCTCTAGTTAAGGTGGTCTGGAAGGGATTAACAGAGAGTGAAGCTACATAGGAAGCAGAGGAAGGAATGACAGAAACATACCCTAAACTATTTCCTTAGTATATATGTAATGTAAATTTTGAGGATGAAATTTACTTTAAGGGGGAGAGAAATGTCATATCCCCAATTTTCCTATCATATATGTGTGTACAGTTTATCTAAAATGGATATGAGTTTCTTGGAATAGACTGTATCAGATTGAGAAAGGAAAGGGAAAGGTTAATAACTAAGGAAAGAATAGGGACCTAAACAAAAATTGGAATTTTTGAAGGCAAAAAGTGAAAGTAGAAGAAAAAGGAGGGAGCTAAATGCAATTAATGAAAAGTTCATGGACTAAAGTGCAATTATTCAAAAGTTGAGGGACCTAAATGTAAATATGAAAAAGTTGAGCCAAAACAGGCAAAAAATTTCCAGAATCAGATCAGACCCAAATTTTACCAATCGATAGACAAAAATATTCTGGTCAGTTTAACGCAACATAGAATTTTGATTTGAGGTCCTGATTAATTGATATAAATTCCTGAAGTCAGAAGGAATTATTTTAGTATTTTTTAGATCTCAGAATCAGATGAGACCTTATAGAAAATTCATATATTTCATATATGAATTTATAAAATTGACAGAATCAAAAAAGGAACCCTGTAGAAGCCATACTGGATTTTACAGTGAAATAAAATACCCGATAAATAGGATCGAGAGAGTTGTAAAGTGAATTGGACCATACAGGTAATACAGGCAATAAGCCCATAATAAGGCCCAAATGGTGCCATCATGAGCCCATTAAGGTAACTGGACAGTTATGTGGGCTACAGACCTGAGCAGTCTAGGAAAAGTGTGAAATTACAAAAATACCCCTAGATGCCCATACTCTACCAGTGATGGATGGAGGTCACTTTGATCATTCTGGATAGGCCAAAAACATGGGACATAGTATAAATATGATTATACAGAGCCAATATATTCCCTGAGGCAGTGTAAAGAGGGGTGAAATGACAATTATGCCCTTAGGGTTAATATAATGCAAGAAAGGACACCAAGGGTATTTTGGTCATTTTCCAAGGGATGGATGACAAATAAATACTTAGTATAATAATTTCAATGGTATGAGAAGCCTAGACATTAATTTCCAGGACATAATACATATCCTGGTATATTATAAAAAAATAGAAACAGAACACAGTCCGATTGTTGTGAAACTGTACCGATCGGTACTGGATTGGACTGAAATTTTTCTAGAAGCTTCCTTACATGGGAAGCACACAAATAAACAGTAGATATGAACAATCCCGAGAGCAATTCCTTTGGAAATGGATGTTTTCAAAGCAAATGATCATGTAATTGGTTCTAATCACTTCTAATAGAGTATAACTGAGGTTAAAAGTAAAGATGTGACAGCACACCATGGAAAAATCAAGAATATCAATTTGATTCAACAACCAACCACTTAACTAGCTTGTTTAAGCTTCAATCATATGTTTCTAACTTTAATTTCTTCTTTCCCCTTTCATCTATGGTTTTTGGGCAGCACCACCCCTTAGAGAAAACTCAAATTTTCCCCATGAAAACCCTAAGTTCAAGCTCCCAAATCAAAGGAAAATAAGCTAGGAGAGATTGCTTACCTTTAATCTCTAGCTTGCTTGAACTTTGGTACCTTGAATCTTCTTTGTCTTTGCTTGAGTTTTCATTTTGCAAGAGTTTCCCCAAGGGTTGAGAAGCCACAGTTTGTATGCATATTTGAGGGAATATTTATAGAAAAGTCTTGGTGGAAATCAATGGCCAAAATTGATTTGATTACTATTTGATCTAAAGGCCCACATTTAATCTTGGATTTAACTTTTTCTAAAAAGATAATTATGACATCATCATGACATCATAAAGGACAGCTCAAGGGACACCTCAAAGGGGTTATGTGGTAAAATTATCATGGTAGGAAGCTTATGGAAAAATTCCAGTACAATCCGGTACCGATCGGAGCAGTTTCACAACAACCAAACTGTTTTCTGTTCCTAATTTTTTATAATATGCCAGGATATGTATTCTGTCCTAGAAATCAATGTCTAGGCTTCTAACACCATTGACATACTTGTACTAAGCCACAAGTTAATTACAGATCTCTTGTGAAATGACCAAAATACCATTGGTGTCTTTTCTTGCACTATATTGACCCTAAGGGCATAGTTGTCATTTCACCCCTTTTTGTACTACTTCAGGGCATATACTAGCTTAACTAATCATATTTATACCATGTGCCACGTTTTTAGCCTGTCCCAGATGACCAAAATGCCCTTCATCCATCTCTGGTACAATTTGGGCATCTAGGGGCATTTTCGTAATTTCACACCTTTTCTAGACACTGGCCCCTTCTACTGATGAACTGGTACCCTAGTTTTGGGCCCTCCTTGGTGTCATCATGGGCCTATATATGAGGTCATCTGATCTCATTCTATCCAGTCTCATATACCAGTAAGTTCTATTATCGGATCACGGGTGTTATTAAAGTCCCGTCAAAATTCACTGTTATGTGAATAACTTTTTATACAGGACTTCTTATGGGGTTTTGTCAGATTCATAACATCTGACACAGGCACAATTTCCTGTAATTCCCCCACTTATATCTGATGTCCATGCAATCTGATAAAAATTCAGATAATTTTTAGACTATCAGATAATTTTCTGCTGTCTGGAGCTCCAATAAAATTTTTATATCATGCCAGATTAACCAGCGTAACTTCCTCTATTTACTAATGGAATATGGGACTGAAAAACTTCTGGGCAGTTATAACCCTTTCTGGGCTGATCTTTCTATAATTACAATTTTGCCCTTGAACTTTTTACTTAATTATATTTATTCTAACTTTTTTCATATTTATATTTAGGTCCCTAAACTTTTGGAAATTACCACTTTTGGCCCAACTTTTGTTTCTACTTTAACTTTTGGCCTTTAAACTTTTCCAATTTTTCGTTTAGGTCCCTTAATTCCTTCAAGACTCATTTAACCTTTATCATTTCTTTTGATCTTCGTCATAATCCTTTCCAAACCTCTTTCCGCTATCAGTATTATACAGATAGGGAAAAATCAGGATATGACACCCCACCATTATGCCACCAAAGCATGTGAGGTTTCCTTTGATGATATCACTTTGATGAGTCATTGAGGATGATGATGTCATCATGTTGATGCAAGCAAGGCTTAGTTAGGAAGCTAATTGATCTGAGCCATCCATCAAGATTTAATCTAGACCATTAATCTACTTTCCTCCACCTATAAATAGACCCTTCCCACTCACTTCATTCCACACTCACATCTAAGAGCAAGAAAGGAAGAGAAAGAAGAGAAAGAAAGAAAGAAATAGAAATAAAGGAAGAAAAAGAAGGAGTTATGGCCGAGCTAGGAGCTTAAGGACTTAGTGAACTTATGAATAAGGTAAATAATTTATCCTAGTTCTTGATCTAATAAATTAGATGATTGTTCTTATGAATTTAATATTTATAATAGAGAAATGTCTCTCTCTTGATAAGGTTATCCGTGGATAGAAAGAAAGTTAGGGGATTGTCGGATTAAGGGTATTACCTCAAGTTAAACTTGAGTTAAGTAGAGCTATACTAGATAGAGTAATAATGAAGATATTATTATGCTATGTATAGGCTTTGATCTATGTGAAGAAGGAACCACAGAGCAATGGCTAAGGACAAAGGAAAAGCTACCTAACAGGTAGTGAACTTACCTACTTGTATGCTTATGTTGCTTGGATGCCTTATGTGATGTTTACTTACTTTGATGATGTGAAGCATGTATGATTAAGTGATACTCTATTTCTTTTTATGATATGGCTATATGTTATAATTAAGGGACATGGAAGCATGTAAGTATCATTATGCAAGCATGATCATTAAGTGCACATATAGTAACATCAAGTATATAGCTGCATACATTGTATGGTTTCCATTTACTACTAAGATTTCCCCAAAAATTTCACCCCTTTCATATCAATCCAATCCCAGCAGGTCTTCTTAAGATAGAAGAGATGAAGATGCATGAAGAAAATTTAAGAATTATTTAGCAAGAGAGATATGTGATTGATGTATGTCTGTAATGTTGGTTGCTAGAATTTGCCACTATGAACAGTAGCTCGTGGTGAAGCTGTCATATTTGAGCTATTATTAGAAATAGTAAATGGTTGAATAAATATATGATGTTCTAGTAGTAAATAGCAGACATACCAAGCTTCACATTGATATATAGAATGTCTTATTTGGATGTCTACACATTGAGATATGATTTTTCCAAAGTTGGGACCAAAATGCTAGATTCAGGGGAAGAACGCTGGATAAACAGTAAAATTTTGAGCGTTGACTAAAAATTGATTTGGTCAAGGCATTGTCAATGAGTTATTTTTCCTAAAATAGAATTAAGCTAGCTGCATGTAGCAACTTGAACCATTTCATTTCAATTTTTCTATATTTAGTTATGATTTTTTGAAGTCCGTTCACCTGTTTGGAATCTACACAGTGAACAATACTCAGTAAGAGTAAAATTCTAGATTGTGTAATTGGACTTCAATGACCTTAAAAGTGATTCTCGATGCTACCGTTGGATGTGACAAGTTTTGATGTGATATAATGAAATAATAGTTGGTTGAACGTTTATGTGAGTATGTTCTCTATTTAATGTGATTATGGTACATAGATATGTGAGTTTCAATGGACTCAAGCTCTTCAAAGTCTAGAACATGAATTGGCCATTGCTAGATTAGAGATTGGACAAAGAATATTAGAAGAAAATATTTAAAGAAAGCTATGTCCAACTCGCGATGTGAAGATATTTTGGTTGCGACTAGTAGTCACAGAGAAGTAAAGTTGCGACGAGTTAAGACATGGGTCACGATAAAGATTTACAGATGTATTTTGGTCATGATAAGTAAAGACCATTGGTCACGATGGGAAGTTCTAGAACTATCAGGTCATAATGAGTCCGGTTATAGGAAGCAACAAATGTGCATAAAGCAGTTCAGGTAGCGACATGAAAAGACCTTTGGACACGACTGAAGGGCACAAAGCTGTTAAGTTGTTACACGTAGATTGAGATGGTTGTGACTAAAGTTCACAGTGGATATAAGTTATAACTAGCTAGTACTCAGGTCATGACTAGAATGCATAGAGACATGATAACGAGAATGAAGATGCCGACCTTACTGAAGTTTATCAGTCAGCGGTTTAGCACAGTGCTCAAGCAAGCCAAATAGTATAAGGTACTAAGATAAGAATATTAGTTTAAGAATAGGTACAAAAGTAGATCCTCTGTATGATTACCAAGAGTCGATCTATGTTGCAAAAGATTTTATTCAGCTAGTCTTTACTGAACAAAATAATTAGAAGTTAGAATGACACTTTCCTACAAATAAGCCTAATACATGACTTAAGGTTAAAGGCGTGATAGTTAATAGATAGAGAGCTAATATTCTCAAAATAGAGGGATCCTATCATACAAAAATAGTAACCCAATAGACCTAGAGTAGAGCACACCACGGAGCAAAGGTAATAGTACTAGATGATAAATGAGATCCATATGACTAAGTTAGTAAGGATCAAGAGAAAGACTAGATAGAAACAACAGTTCGGTCATGAATAGATTGAGACTAATATATATAAAGAAGTTAAAAGATATTAGAGAGATGTTGAAGTTACTCCATATAGATAGAGATTGATCCACTCACCTGAGAAGTTTTCTTGAATAGTTTTATGAGAAGCATTCCTCTCAATTAGATAGAGATAAGCATATGACTAAGTGTTAACACATGAAAAGAGAAACCCTTTGTTGAATAATTAGTCGAGTTCATCCACATGAATGATGTACCATGAATATGAAATAAAATGAGTCACAGTTATGAAAGATGATACAACTCTGAGAGGGAGCAATGTCTATGTAATAGAAATTAATGTTCTCACAATATAGCTATATTGCTTTTACGATAGACTCAGATTGCTCTTGAGATAGAGTCAAGAGAATAGACAATATAGCTCATGTTAGAGCCATGTCAAATAGATAAGATGTATAGATTATGACAAATATATGCATGGTAGAGCCTGTGTAGCTCTCTACAATATTAGATTTAGGAAAGTTATGAAAGATGAGAATGATATGAAAAATTCCTGAGTGATAAAACAATGAGTAAAGTATTAAAAGATAATATTGACTTCTGTGATCATTCTTGGGGAATTATCTGTTGAGTTAATAACTAAGTAGAAGTTACTAACCTTGTAACTTAGTCTATTGGTTTAGGTCTTCCAGATATGAGAATACCATACAACAGAATTGTAGTAGATTATGGAGGATTGCAGTTAGATCATAGCATGGTTCACAGAGAATATAATTCTGGGGTTGCAGTTAGATCCTAAAGAGGCTTACTGTTGATCACAGTAGATCCCGAGTGTCATAGTAGACCTAGCCTAAAGAAAGAAAATGAATGAGCCATAAGTATAGTATTTCATAGGAAGAACGAATTACCAAGGATAATGTTAAAGTGGGGAAGCCTCAAAAGTTGGTTAACTTATAATAGAGAGAGTACCCCTAATGTTAGTTTCAAATAGCCTTATTATTATGGACTGAAGTCATAATCTTCTTACACTAAAAAGGAATTAACTGGTTAGAGTTAAAGTTTTTAGTCCTGAGTAATAGATATTTATGAGTATGTAGATAATATGTCTAGGGAAGAGAAAAAGAATATCTTATAAGATATGAGTAAGAATAAAGAGATCCCTAAGATCAGGTTCTAGAGAATAAGAATGAGAGATGAAACATCCTTACTTTCGTACGTCTTAGGGACCATTCAGTAACATTTAGAACCACTTACAAGACCTTGGAAGTCCATTAGCTAAATCTGAAATTTTACACTTCTCGGGTTACTGTTCATATGGTATTCCAGATTTGGAGATGAACTTAAAAAATCATAATTAATTCTAGAAAAATCTAAATGAAGTGGTTAAAACATATACGTGAAGATAACATCTTGAAATTTAAAGGAAAAATAATTTACAGACTAAATTCTTAGTCAATTAATACAATTTATTCGTCAAATATTCCTATTCATTTGGTCAAAAATTTTGAAAACTAATTCTTGTCCCTTACTTTGGAAAATTCGTTCTCTTTTTACATAAATTTAAATAAGGTGTTCTTAGTGTCAAAACAAAGCTTGACATGTGACAAACCCATATTTTTATATATTAATTCATATCATTTTAGTGGGCTTTTGTCAACATTGTGGTCCTTAATTTCATTATTTGTGTACTAATTGAATTAATATGACTTATATTGAATTAGTACTTAATAGGGGCATAATTGTCATATATTTATGATTTCTCCTAAATAATTATTTTTGAAATAAAAGATATTACATTATTGTGATTTTATATTTCAGGAATTTAGGAGAAATCAGAATTCACAAATGACAACAAATGACTATAAAACTAGAAATTACATAATATGACCTATGGGCCAAACTTTGCAGTTTAGCCCATTAGGTTTGACTTGGCTTTTCAAAAGAAAAGCAAGACGCAAGAAGAAAGTGGGCTGGGCGGAAATTGAATGGGAGAAAATTGAAAAGCAAAATAAAAAAAAAAGACTCACACACAGCTGGCCGAAGAGGGAATTGATTGCGAAAGAAAAGAGAGGACGCCACAAGGATTGAGAAGGGGGAGAGAACAATCACGCACACGGAGGAACTCAGGTGCCGCGACTTCAACGCATCATCCTTCTATCTCCCACCATAATCTTCGACACCCATCTTCACCAGCTCCACCTATCTCCTGCTTCTATTCTGATGGCACAAAAGCAGCTGGCAGCAGCAATATTTTAGCGACAGTAACCGTGAGGCAGCGACAGAATATGGGTGTTCGTGATATCTTGATGATGGCGTCAACTATGCGTGGCTAAACATCCAAATTCTCTAATTCAATAGGAAAGGCATGAGTTTGGGATCTCAAAGGGGAGTATAAGTTACTCTAATTCTCTACCTAATAATTATATTATGACTCCTAGGTCTTAGGATTAATTTTATAATTATTAGGAATGTTTAGAATAATTTATTTGTATTTATTGAGGATTATTGTGACTAAATTTTTGCTTGACATTTGACATTAATCTTTAATTAACTTTAATTTCATTTACTTTGATCTGCGTCAGACATTGTATTGAGATTATCGTGAATATTTTGTGATTTTTTAAGGTAGCTTGAATTATTGGATCGTTGTGTCTCTTGTTGGTTTAAATTCTATTTTATGAATTATTGAGTTATAATTGAGCATTGGTTTTTAATATCTTTAGTCCTATTTTATTATTCTGGTGGCAGTTAATAAATTAGGACTTCGAAAATATTTTGTGACAATTCGAGGTGGCTCGATTGTTGGATTAAAAGCTTAATTATAATTCTTAATTCATTATTTATAACTCCCATATCTTTTGAAGCTATGATTGCCTGTGTTATTGAATTGGAGAATTGTTTTTTTATTATTAATCACCTTTGATTTATTTCTTTCACTCATTATCACTTATTATTCCTTCGTTCAAACCAAAAATACCAAAAATATTTTCTTTAAAACTATTTTAATTCATTGCATTTAGTTGTTAGTCAATCAAAACAAATCCCATTTTCTAATTTAGGTTGCATTGCATTTAGTTACTTAGGAATTTTATTTCACATTTTGGCTCCTCAGAGAGAACGACCCGAGGTTGCACTATACGCAATCCTTGGTTTAAATTTTTGAAGTAACCCCAAGGCGACATCGGTCAAAGGTTGTTTCAAGTGGCGCCGTTGCCGGGGAGCCAAGAAATTGGTTCCCTAGCAACTAAGTGTCAAGTAACATTTTTTGGGATTAATTCAATTGCTGAGCCAGTTTTAGTTAATTTGCATAACATTTGCATTTACATTGTTGCTTGCATTATTAATTCAAAAAAAAGTTCATTTTCTTTGGTTTTTCTTTTATTTTAGATTCTTTTCATCTGACTGCTACTGTTTATGCCTAGGAGTGATCAAGCTTTACCTCTGATTCCCTTAAATCTTGAAATTGGAAAGTCTATGAAAAAGTTTAGAAGAAAGAAGAGATTAGAGGGTATAAGTCAAGTTATTGTCGAGGAGGGGCATATTTCACAAGAGGCAAGTTTGTCATCTAGTGAACAAGAGTCTAGTGAGAGAGCTACCTCTAGTGAACACGTGTCTGTTAGTGCTTTTGAATTAGGACAAGAAACCATGGATGGTCCTAACGGTAATGATGGTTATAATGGTCCTAATGGGAATAACGGACATGGTGAGAATAACTTAGGAAATAATGGTGAGGATGATAGAAGCATGAGGGAGATTAATAATTCTAATGTTGATTATGATCCTTATGGCTTTTATACTGATAATGTGAACTTTGAGATTAAAGGAGCATTAATTTCTTCCTTACCTAAATTTCATGGCTTTGCAGGTGATGATCCACACAGGCATTTGAAGACTATGCATATGGTGTGCTCTTCCATGAAATCACCCACGGCTAATCTTCAAGATGTATTGAGGAGAGCATTTCATTTTACTTTAGAAGGCAAGGCTAAGGAGTGGCTTTACACGCTACCTCAACATTTTACTACATTGACTTGGGATCAGTTGAAAGGAGCATTCTTGGATGAATATTTCCCTGTATCTAAAACTTCAAGGCTAAAAAAAGAGATAACTAGTGTGGTCCAAAGAGATAATGAATCTATGCATGAGTATTGGACCAGGTTCATCACACTTCTAGCTCAGTGTCCACACCACAATATTTCAAAGAATGATCTGGTTAATTCTTTCTATGAAGGGCTACTTCCACATCATAAGCCCTCAATTCATGCTGCTGCAAATGGTTCTCTGAGAGAATTAAGTCCCAATACTGCATGGGACCTAATTCAAAAGATGGCTACCAATGACTCTCAATCTGGAGACACAAGAAAAGTGTATAATACCTCTTCGGTTTCTTCTCAAGATATTCTTGCTGAAATTGCTGCTTTGGGGAACCAAATGGAGAAAAGACTCTGTATTTTGGAGAATAATGTGAATGGCAAGCAGGTTAATTCAATGGGTCACTCTCAAGCTATAGTTGCTGGTTGTGAGTACTGTGGGTGAATGATGCATGCCTCGAATACTTGTTCTCGATATGAAGAGGTTTCTTCCCTATACCAAAATAGGAATGGTCCATATCAAAAGAGGGATCCTTACTCTAACACTTATAATTCAGGTTGGAGAGATCATCCTAACTTTAGATGGGGTGGAAATCAAGGCAATCCTCAAGGAAATTTCTCAAATCAAGTGGTACCTAATCAAGGGGCATCTTCTTCTTTGTCTGGAGGTAATGAACTTGGTATGATTGTGAAAGGTATTACTGAGCTCAATTCAAAGTTTGACAATCAGAAGTCACAAACTGAGGCTAAGTTACATGCTATGGAGAATAAGATGGATTCATGTCTACAAAATGTATTCTCTAAATTGGAGCAAATGGAGACTAAGCATGAGAATTTGAATGCTTTTGTTTCGTAATTCTCCAATAACTTGAGTGAACAACAAGCAAAGAGTAGTGGTTCTATACCCTCCAACACAGTGATAAATCCTAAATCTTTGAATGCAATCACACTGAGAAGTGGTAAGAAAATTGGGCCAAAGAATGTACAATTCAAAGAACTTGAAGAGGATGAAGAGCAGGTTGATGAGGAAATAGAAGTTGAGTCTCCTCCTGCCAAAACTACTCAAGAAATTTCCCAAGCTGAGAAAGAAGCTTCTATCCAATCTGAAATTCTACAAGAAAAGAAGCTCTTGGAGAAGTGTCTGAAACAACCAATGGTGCAAACTGATGAAGTGGCAACAACTATCATAAAGGGACCAATGGAGAAAGGATCACCTTCCAACTCTAAAGGTGATGAGGTAAATATTCGTGACTTGCCTTTTCCTAATTCTTATTTGGTTAGTAAAAAGATTGTTGAAAAGAAAGATAATGATGAATTGTTTGAAATGTTTAGCAAACTTGAGGTTAATGTGCCATTGCTTGAATTGATTAAAAAGATGCCCAAGTGTGCTAAATTCTTGAAAGACCTATGTACAAACAAAAGAAAGTATAGGCATAATGAGAGAATCCAACTGGGGTTGAGTGTTAGTGCCTTATTTAAGCCACAGTTGCCTATTAAATGTAAAGACCCGGGTTCCTACACTATTCCTTGTACCATAGGTAGAACTACAGTTTCTCATGCCCTACTAGACTTAGGTGCAGCAATTAATGTCATGCCAACCTCTGTTTATGAGACCTTGGGTATTAAAGCTTTGAAAGACACTAGTGTAGTGCTTGGCCTAGCTGATAGGATGGTGAGATACCCTAAAGGTATTCTTGAGGATATTCTTGTGCAAGTGAAAAGTCTTATTTTTCCAGCTGACTTTTATGTTCTTGATATGACTAATGACCTCCCCACTGAGAGTACTTTGATTCTAGGTAGACCTTTCCTTTTAACTGCTGAGACAATAATTAACATGAAAAATGGTCTTATCACTATGGGGATTGGGGATCAAGAAGTGCAATTTAATCTTTCAGAAGCTATGAATCATGGTTATGAAGATTGCTCTTATTTGGGGATTAATTCAATTGAATGTCATGACATGGACCACTTACATGAGACTAATATGAATGTACCTCACTTGTGTGACATGGTTGTGAAGCATGATGATGCTTTTACTTGTCTATCTTCTTCCCACTCTTCTCATGTCTGTGCATGTGAAGGTGGCATATCTTGTGCCTATTGTTTAGAGATAGATAGTTGGCTTTCTTCTGCTCATGAATTCGATGTATCATGTTGCTTTGACTTTGATATTACTGCTGATTCTACACTTGATAGCCTTGAGAAAGGAGTATTGCTTGATTTTGTAGGAACTGATGATAAGGAGGAGGATGCACAAGCTATGAATATAGCTTCCCCATTGAGTAGTGCTGGAACATTAGAAGAGGATAGCAGTGATTCTGCTACTGCCTTAGTCCTTTCTAATCCCACTCTCTCTTCTAATTTATTTTCTTTTTCTATTGATCAGACTGACCCTAACTCTCATATTTCTAGGTCATTTGATGGTGGCACTGAGTCGAGAAGTGGAGGAAATACACACCACACTGAGCTTATATCTCCTTCCCCAAGCCACATGGACACACCACTCGCTTTGAATGCACTTGATATAACAAAGATGATTCCATCTATTGTGCAACCCCCTAATTTAGAATTGAAACCCCTCCCTTCTAACTTGAAATATGTCTTTCTTGCTGATGATTGTAAATTGCCTATTATTATTTCCAGTTCTTTGAGTAGTTCTAAAGAAGAGAGATTAGTTTCAGTGTTGAAAAGATATAAAAGGGCTATTGGTTGGTCTTTAGGGGACATACCAGGGATTGATCCCTTGGTTTGTACACACAAGATCCTTTTAGCTGAAGGGTCAAAGCCAGTTAAACAGCCACCAAGGAGGTCGAATCCTCTTATTCATGATGTGATTAAAAAGGAGGTATCTAAATTACTGAGTGCTGGGATCATATATGCAATTTCAGACAGTGAGTGGGTGAGCTCGATACATGTAGTACCAAAGAAGAGCGGTGTCACAGTAGTGAAAAATGAGAATAATGAACTTATTCCAACAAGAGTTCAGAATGCTTGGAGAATGTGTATAGACTATAGGAAGTTGAATGAAGCGACTAGGAATGATCATTTTCCATTGCCTTTCATTGATCAAATGTTGGAAAGAATATCTGGTAAATCTCACTATTGTTTCTTGGATTGTTTTTCAGGTTATTTCCAGGTACCAATTGCACCTGCAGATCAAGACAAGACTACTTTTACATGTCCTTTTGGCACCTATGCATATCGAAGGATGCCATTTGGGTTGTGTAATACTCCAGGCACTTTTCAAAGGTGTATGATGGCGATCTTTAGTGATTTATTGGAGCATAATATGGAGGTTTTCATGGATGACTTCACCGTATATGGTGATAGCTTTGATGATTGTTTACTTAGTCTTGAGCATGTTCTTGGTAGATGTATTGAGAAAAAGTTAGTCTTGAATTATGAAAAATGTCATTTCATGGTAGATAGTGGTATAGTACTTGGTCACCGCATCTCTCAAAAGGGAATTGAGGTTGATAAAGCCAAGATTGAAGTAATTTACTCACTTCCCTATCCTACTTGTCTTAAAGATTTGAGGTCTTTCTTGGGGCATGCTGGGTTTTATCGACGCTTTGTAAAAGATTTTAGTAAAATTGCTTTACCCCTCTCTACACTTTTGAGAAAAGATGTTGATTTTCACTTTGATGATGAGTGTAGACATGCCTTTGACTCATTGAAATCCTTACTTGTTTCACCTCCTATTCTCACTGCACCTAATTGGGATTTAGCTTTTGAATTGTCCTGTGATGCTTCTAACTTTGCAGTAGGTGTTATGCTTGGTCAAAGGGAGGATAAATGATCTAGAGTGATAGCTTATGCCTCCAAGACACTTGACCCCGCTCAAGTGAATTATACCACAACTGAGAAGGAACTTTTTGCTATAGTCTTTGCTTTAGATAAGTTTAGACAATATTTGATAAATTCTCAAGTTGTTGTTTTTACAGATCATGCAGCAGTGCGTTACTTGTTCAAGAAGCCTCAGTCTAAACCAAGATTACTGAGATAGGCTTTATTGCTACAGGAGTTTGACATTGAAATTAGAGACAGAGCTGGAGCAGAGAATCATGTGGCTGACCACCTTAGTCGATTACCTGAAGGCACCAAAGGAGTTGACTCCTCTGATCTTACTGTTGATTCCTTTCCTGACTCTGCACTCTTTGCCTTAGCTGTTCAGGAGCCTTGGTACTCTAATATTGTTAATTATGTTGTCACTAAACTTGTAACACCTTCTATGTCTAAGTTTCAGGTTGATAAGCTGAAGAGGGAGGCAAGATATTATATCTGGGATTCTCCAATTCTTTGGAAGCAATGCAGTGATCAGATCATCAGACGATGTGTTCCTAACAATGAGATTCACTCTATCCTTACATTTGCACATTCTTTATCTTGTGGGGGACATTTTAGTGCTAATAGGACTGCTAGGAAGGTTTTAGAATGTGGATTTTACTGGCCTACTTTATTCAAAGATGCTTATGTTTTCTGTAAGTCTTGTGATAAGTGCCAAAGGTTTAGAAGTTTAGGTAGCAAGCATGAAATGCCTTTAAGACCTTTGCATTTTTGTGAAATTTTTGATGTCTGGGGCATAGATTTCATGGGTGCTTTTCCTCCATCATTTGGGTATTCATATATATTACTTGCAGTAGATTATGTGTCTAGGTGGGTAGAGGCAGTGCCAACTAGGAAAGATGATGCTTCTATTGTTGCCAGGTTCTTACGCTCTCATATTTTTTGTAGGTACGGCATTCCAAGAGCAATCATCAGTGACCAAGGAACACATTTCTGCAATAGGATCATAAAGTCTCTACTTGCTAAACATGGAGTTAATCACAAGCTGGCAACTTCATACCACCCTCAGACAAATGCATTAGCTGAAGTCTCTAATCGAGAAGTCAAACGAATACTAGAAAAGATTGTTAAACCATCCCATAAAGATTGGAGTGAAAGGCTTGAGGAGGCACTGTGGGCTTATAGGATTGCCTATAAAAACCCTATAGGCATGTCTCCTTTTCGGTTGCTCTATGGTAAGTCTTGTCATCTACCTATGGAAATTGAGCACAAATCTTATTGGGCGATCAAGGCATGTGATGCAGACCTTGAATCCTCACTTGAAAACTGAACGATGCAACTCCAAGAGCTTGAAGAGATGAGATTTGAATCCTACGATAATGCTAGAATCTACAAAGATAAGCTGAAAATGATTCATGACAAACAGATTTTGAGAAAATAATTCCATGAAGGTGACAAAGTTCTAAAATTCAAGGCCCGATTGAAGTTGATGCCTGGGAAGTTTGTCACCAAGTGGGAGGGCCCTTTTAGAGTTACCCAAGTGCATTCTTTTGGTACGGTAGAGCTGGTGGATGAAGCAACAGGTCATATTTCACAAGTCAATGGTCATCTGCTTAAGCACTACCATGAGAATCAGAGACCTCCCTAATTGCACAGTTGTTCCTTTCCACCTTTCTCCTTTACTTTCTCTTGTATTGCTATAATATCTGTTTGCTAAGATAGTTAGGAGCAACTGTGGGGGAGGGACCATCACAGTAGTTTTAGATTTATTTGCTTTCTATCTTTTAACAAATTCTTAGAATAGGTTGCATTTTAAAGATTTCTTAGTTTAAGGTTAGTTTTTCTTTGAATAAAGCTTCACTTTTAGCTCATTACTCTAATCATTTTCCCTTCTCCCTTTGATATATGCTTTAGTGATGCATTGAGGACAACGCATGGTTTAAGTGTGGGGAAGGGATTGCTTTTGCTAATTTATGTTGCCATTGTTTGCATCACCAAAATATGAACAATTCAAAATTTTGAACTTGTTGAGCTAAATTGATTGGATTTTTCAATGCTGTATGAGCGGATTGTTTCTGTGATTCCCACCTTCCACTTGACTTTTGCAATCATTGGGCTTTATTTTCAATTCCTTATTTCTTTATGCATGTGAACATTGGCATATCTAGGTGAGAATATAGTTTTAACTTGTGTAGTTTTTATTCTTAATTAGTTAGTTAAGTGGAGTATCTTTGATGCAATGTTATTAACCTTGTTCGTAGCTTGATTTTAGGGATGAAACATATTAGAGAAAGCCTTGTTGGAAGGATTATTGAGCCTTACTTTTCTTTCTTAACTTGTGTGACTTCCACCTAGTTTTGGTTAACCTCTAGAACTTGTTTATATTCTTTTTCAAAACTACATTATTACCTGGATTTATGAGCATGATAGGGGCATTCAATTCTAAACCCTTTTACCCAAACACAAGCCATCTCAATTAACCTTTGCTTACCCATTTGAGCCCATCACTTTCATTTCATTCCATTAATTTTGAACAAGTATTTTGCATGAGTTATATTATGTTCGTTATGATTAATTGTGTACTATTGAAGTTACTATCTTTATTTTTTAGTTAGGTTTGCCAAAAAAAAATAAAAAAAAAGTAGCAAAGAAATAGAAAAGACAGAAAAAAAGAAAAAGAAAATGTGCAGAAAAAAAAGAAAGTAGTTGAAAAAAAAGAGAAAGAGAGAAAAAGAAAAGGAAAAGAAAAATTGGCAATAAGGCATCCTTTAGTAGTTGAAGATTAAAGTTTATTGTTCATTTGATAGTCACATGTTATCTTACCTTGAACTATTTCTGAATACTCATGCATTAAACTTGTTCTACATTTATTCCATCCATTCATTAGCCTTTCACCAACATTACAACCCAATAAAGCCCCCTTGATCATGAGTTTATGGTATGTTAGTAGTGGAGATAGTAGAATCTTTACAAGCCTATGGTAGGTGCTAATCTAGGTGGATTGAGTGAAAATTCCCTATACTTGAGAGTTGAGTGAAACACTTATACCTATGAGAGATCTATTATGTTTCCCTTCCTCTATCTTGCTATGTCTTGTCTTACTTTCTTTGCATCGAAGCATTCCATCACTATTGATTGATTAAGGATAGAAGTTGCTGGAGTTAATTATATATTCTTGCCTTGATAGTTTTATGTTTACCTACATTGATTATAACTATTGGGATTCCTTTGAGTGATATTTTGCCCAGGAGTGCAAGAGGCTAAGTGTGGGGGAGTTGACAAACCCATATTTTTATATATTAATTCATATCATTTTAGTGGGCTTTTGTCAACATTGGGGTCCTTAATTTCATTATTTGTGTACTAATTGAATTAATATGACTTACATTGAATTAGTACTTAATAAGGGCATAATTGTCATATATTTATGATTTCTCCTAAATAATTATTTTTGAAATAAAAGATATTACATTATTGTGATTTTAATTTTCAGGAATTTAGGAGAAATCAGAATTCACAAATGACAACAAAGGACTATAAAACTAGAAATTACATAATATGACCTATGGGCCAAACTTTGCAGTTTAGCCCATTAGGTTTGACTTGGCTTTTCAAAAGAAAAGCAAGACGCAAGAAGAAAGTGGGCTGGGCGGAAATTGAATGGGAGAAAATTGAAAAGCAAAATAAAAAAAAGAATCACACACAGCTGGCCGAAGAGGGAATTGATTGCGAAAGAAAAGAGAGGACGCCGCAAGGATTGAGAAGGGGGAGAGAACAATCACGCACATAGAGGAACTCAGGTGCCGCGACTTCAACGCATCATCCTTCTATCTCCCACCATAATCTTCGACACCTATCTTCACCATCTCCACCTATCTCCTGCTTCTATTCTGATGGCACAAAAGCAGCTGGCAGTAGCAATATTTTAGCGACAGTAACCGTGAGGCAGCGACAGAATATGGGTGTTCGTGATATCTTGATGATGGCATCAACTATGCGTGGCTAAACATCCAAATTCTCTAATTCAATAGTAAAGGCATGAGTTTGGGATCTCAAAGGGGAGTATAAGTTACTCTAATTCTCTACCTAATAATTATATTATGACTCCTAGGTCTTAGGATTAATTTTATAATTATTAGGAATGTTTAGAATAATTTATTTGTATTTATTGAGGATTATTGTGACTGAATTTTTGCTTGACATTTGACATTAATCTTTAATTAACTTTAATTTCATTTACTTTGATCTGGGTCAGACATTGTATTGAGATTATCGTGAATATTTTGTGATTTTTCAAGGTGGCTTGAATTATTGGGTCGTTGTGTCTCTTGTTGGCTTAAATTCTATTTTATGAATTATTGAGTTATAATTGAGCATTGGTTTTTAATATCTTTAGTCCTATTTTATTATTCTGGTGGCAGTTAATAAATTAGGACTTCGAAAATATTTTGTGACAATTCGAGGTGGCTCGGTTGTTGGATTAAAAGCTTAATTATAATTCTTAATTCATTATTTATAACTCCCATATCTTTTGAAGCTATGATTGCCTGCATTATTGAATTGGAGAATTGTTTTTATTATTATTAATCACCTTTGATTTATTTCTTTTCACTCATTATCACTTATTATTCCTTCCTTCAAACCAAAAATACCAAAAATATTTTCTTTAAAACTATTTTAATTCATTGCATTTAGTTGTTAGTCAATCAAAACAAATCCCATTTTCTAATTTAGGTTGCATTGCATTTAGTTACTTAGGAATTTTATTTCACATTTTGGCTCCTCAGAGAGAACGACCCGAGGTTACACTATACGCAATCCTTGGTTTAAATTTTTGAAGTAACCCCAAGGCGACATCGGTCAAAGGTTGTTTCAACATGTTAACTAAATGTATGTAAAAATTCATACATTTATTACATTATTTACTATCTTTTATTACACTATGACCATCATTACTTACATTGGTCATATAGAAACATTAAATATAACAATTCTTCACATAACATATATACTATCTAATCCCTAGCTTCTCTTTGAAACATCCTCATTTTCATTCATCTTAGGGACCAAATGGTAGCATCTGAAACCACTTTTAAGGCTATTGAAGTCAAATTACTTAATCTGGAATTTTACTCTTAGCGAGTACTATTCACTGTGTAAATTCTAGTGGAGTGACCTGACTTCGAAATTAAATAGTTCAAATTGCTACACTAAACTAACTTAATGCTCTTTTAGGGAAAAATAACTTGTTGACCACGACTTGACCAGGTCAACATCAACAAACATCCGAAGTTTACTGTTCATCTAGTATTTTTCCCTTATTCCAGCATTTTGGTCCTAACATTTGCACTATCTAATCCCCAGCTTCTCTTGATGCTTCTTCAATCCTTTTGTAACATACCAATGGGATTAGGATTACATGGAAGGGTGTGAGATTTTTGGGAAAATCTCAGTAGCAAACATAAACCATACAATGTATGCAACTATATGCTTGATATTACTATGTGTGTACTTAATGATCATGCTTGCATCATGATAACATACATGCTTCCATGTTACTTAATTATAATATATGGCCATAGTATAAAAAGAAACATAGCATTACTTAATCATACATGCTTCACATCATCAAGGTAAGAAAATATCACATAAAACATCTAAGCAGTATAAGCATACAAGTAGGTAAGTTTACTACCTGGCGTGTAGCCTTTCCTTCTAGCTCCTAGCCTTGTCTCTAAGGTCCCTTCTTCTCATAAGTTAGAGCCTATACATAGCATAATAATATCTTTATTATTATCCAGTATAGCTCTACTTAACTCATGCTTAACTAGGGGTAATATCCTTAATCTGACATTCCCCTGTCTTTCTTTCTACCTTTAGTTATCTTTATTAATAGAGATATTTCTCTATTCTAACTATTAAGAGTAATCATCTACTTTATTAGAGCAGGAACTAGATAACTTACTTACCTCATTCCTAAGCTCTGCCCAGTCTCTCAGCTCCTTGGACTGCTCCTGGCTCCACCAGAACTTCTCCTTTCTTTCTCTCTTTCTCTTTTCTATCTTCTTTCTCTCCTTTATGCCATGCTTGGCCATGACATTCCTTGAGGGAGGGGTGGCCTATTTATAGGTGAGTGGAGGTGGAATGAATGGCCCAGATTACTTAGCTTCCTTAAGAAGCTTTGCCTATATTATCACGATGACATCATCCTCCTTGATGACTCACCAACATAACAACATCCAAGGACACCTCAGGGGACACCTCAGGGGGTATGTGGCACAATGGTGGGGCCCTTGGGATACCTCACCAGCTGACTCAGCCTCTCCAGAGAATTCTAGAGCCTTTTCCTAGAATGAGCGGCCGAGATTATGCGACGTGTCCTTTTTACTTTTTCTTATTTCCCTAATCTCTTGACATGTGTCCTTAACTTTTCTTCTTTTCCTGTAATAATGCCATGTGTCACCTTGTGTGTCCCATGTTCATGCCACCTCATGGTCTAAAGTCATATTTGATCACTTTTCCCAGTTCTATCCTTGACCGGGTAACTTTACTTTATGGAAAAGCACTAAAATATTATTTTAATGCCTCTTAAACTCCATAATCCTTGGGCCTACGTTTTTGGGCTTTAGATTGCTATCTTGGGTTTCTAACCAAGCCCAAACACTCTGGTGGCTCGGTTCCCAAAAAACACCTCTTGCTTTTCCATTATGCCCACGGGGACTTTCACTATTTTTCCTAAATTTTTACTTTCTTGCAGTTAAGTTCCTGAATATCATTTGTATACTTCTGGGACTCCTGCATAATAAGTCCTAGTAGCCTACCTTCTTCAGGCTATAAACTGGGCTTCTAGGCTTAAAAATTAGGATATGACGCTCTTCATGCTTCATCATCCTCTTTCATCACTTATAAACCTGCTAGGATTGGGATTACATGGAAGGAGTAAGATTTATGGGGATTCCTTTTTGACTTATGTCAATTTCATAATTTTTTTATATTAATTATAAGAATTTATTGTCAAATTTCATTTGATTATGAGGTCCAAAAGGTATTGCAATAATCTCCCGACTTCAAAAATTTATATTAATTTTTTGGGACCTCAAATCAAAATTTTGTGTTACATTAAATTTATCAAAATAAATTTCTCTATTTTATAGTAAAATTTAGGACTAAAATGCTTCTGAGCAATTTTTGCCATTTTTTAGCTCAAATTTATATAAGTACCATTTTGCCCCTGAACTTTTGGAAATTGCACTTTAAGCTCTCAATATTTCATAATTACACTTAATGGTCCAAAGCTTATGTCTACTTCCATTTTACACCATGGAACTTTTAAAGTTATCACTTTAGTCCCTTTCTTTTCCAAAATGACCATTTAAAACTTTCACTAATTGTAATTTAGTCCCTAGACTTTTTCTAAATTGTAATTTAGCCCCTTTTTCCTTACAAGTTTATACCTTCTCTATATCTTTGGCTTAACACTTATCGTAATCATTATCTTTTCTTCTGATTACCATCTCAATCTCTTCATAACCTCTTTCCTCTATCAGTCTTGTACAGATAAGGAAAATTTGGGATGTTACATTTCTACCCCCTATAAAATAAATTTCGACCTCAAAATTTACTTAGTACATTAGTCAAACTATCTTGGATATATCTCTTCTTTATATCCCTTCTCGCTTTATGTCTAAGGCTTGGGGTATCTATCTACTCATACATATGGACAACTCACTATACTGAACTTGTAAGTAGTTTTCATTTCTTTTATATTGAACCCTCTTAAGCTTTACTATACTCTGGGGTTTTTGTTAGCTACTTGAAATATTTTTCTATCTATCTCTTTTTCTCTATACTTTTCTTCTTATATAGTTCCTCTATTTGGTCAAGGCGTGGTCAACGAGTTATTTTTCCTTGAAATAGCATTAAGTTAGCTTCGTGTAGCAATTTGAACCACTTTATTTCTATTTTTCTAGAATTAGTTATGATTTTTCAAAGTCAGGTCACTCCACTGGAATTTACACAGAGAATAGTACTCGCTAAGAGTAAAATTTCAAATTGAGTAATTTGACTTCAATAGCCTTAAAAGTGGTTCCATATGCTACCATTTGGTCCCTGAGATGTAAGAAAAAAAGGATATTTTATTTTGGTATCAGAGTAGAGTATTCTAGCTCAGAGCATAAGGGTTTGGTACAGAATCGAGAGGGTTCTAATACAGAGCAAAGGGTTGTGGCACATAACATAAGATTCTGGCACAGAACATAAGGTTCTAGCTCGATGATGCTCTGGTATAGTTAGAGATTTGAACTAAGAGATTCTCCCCTAGTAGAAAATATGGGGATGGTGTTCACTACTTAGAAACAGTGACACCCAGATAGATAGAACAATACCCCATACCTTATAGCTTTATGAGGTAATCTTCAAGGAAGTAGTTAGTCTTAGTTAGCCATTACCGCCAAGGTCTCGTGTTTCTTAGCATGATGTGGTTGGATTAAGTAGGATAATGTATATGGAGCAGTTTTCTCTATGGATAAAGATAAAAGCTGACTAGTCCCAGGTCAAGGGAAGCTGTCAGACATTACAGTGGCAAGGATAATGAAGGTATCAACCTAGTTGAAGTTAATCAACTAGATGATTAGTACAAAGCATAATCAAGCCAGATAGTATAAAGTAAGGAGATATGAAAGATTATATGATGTACAGAAGTAGATCCTCTATGTGAGTAGATTTACATTACGAAAGAATTAAAGTTAGAATGAGACTTTCCTAGGAATGATCCTAGCATGAGACAAGATGATTAATAAATAGAAAGCTAATGTTCCCAAGACAGAGGAACTATAGTCTAGTCCAGAGTAGAATGAGACTGATAGAAAGAAAAAGTTAAGAGATAGTTAAGAGTTTCATGACTAAGAAGTTAGCTCATGGATTAAATTCTGTGTTACAAAGAAATAATTTTATAATGTTTAAAGAGAGAAAGGTAGCCACAGTTTTAAAGATAAAGTGACTCCCCTATTTCCTATGTAAGAAAGGGTAATGAAGGGTTGAGTGTATACCCTAGTAAGAGGGTAATGTGGCAGCCTAAGTTAAATGAGTAGTTATTTCAATTCCTAAATGAATGTTTGGGATCTGGAAGATAAGGTGATATAGGAAAGAATGTTCAATTGCAATGTATGTATGATGGATGGTTGAGGAAATTTATGTGATGATGATATGGCTTATGTTGCCATGAGTTATGATGAATAGTTGCATCTCCTTGCAGTTGTCATATGATGACACGCATGTTAGAGTATGCTATGAATACTCCCCTCATACAGTACATGTAGGGTAGAGTTTATGATAAGAAAGTTATGTTGCTCCCACACCATACGACATGTAATGAGAATATTCCCAGGATGAGAGACAGTCTCAGTAAGAGAGACAATTGTTATAGTATGATTGGGGTTACTCAGGTATTTCTATAGACTTATGAATACAGTACTCAAGGCCATTTCTTATGTTAGGGTTATAGCAAGTACTAAGAAGGTGGTAGTGTTATAACTCTATCAAAAGAAATGGTATATAGAAAAGGCAAAAGATAATAGTAAAGAGATTATTTTCATATCACTCTTCAAATAAGAGTTGGATATGAAATAGATAGCTCTCAGATAGAGATAGATACAAGATGAGTTCATATCACTCTTCAGATAAGAGTTAGATCTAATACAGATTACTCGCAGTTAGAGCATAGTTCAAATGGCTCGCAGTTAGAGTATAGTTCAAATGGCTCATAGTTAGAGCACAGATTAAATGAGAAGTTATGATGAGGCCATAGTAGCTGAATGCAATGGCAGGTGGTTAGACCATAACTGGTAAACCATAATAGAGTGAGAAAGATGAGAAGGAACTCCTGAGTAAGTGGGAAATAAGTAAAGTCTGGGTAAATAATATGGGCTACTGAATGTATTTTAAATTTTCTATTGAGTTATCAACAAGTGGAAGTAGTTAACCTTATAACTTAGTCTGTTGGATGAGATCTTTCAGAGATGATGATACAGTATAACATAATCACAGAGGATTATGAAGGGTCGCAATTAGATCCTAGCATAGCTCAGGGGTCGCAGTTAGATCATAATAGCTTCATAGTCGCAATTAGATTTTGAAGAGGCTTACAGTTGATCGCAGTTAGATCTCGAGATCGCAGTTAGACCTAGCCTAAGGAAAGTAAGGAGCCATAAAGAAATGAGAACAGTACAATATCTCTATGGAAAAATGAGTACCAAAGACGAAGTTAAGGTAAGGAGCTTCACGAGTTGATTAACTCATCTAGAAAACTTATTTATAGCCTATATTATATACAGACTGAACTTAGTTTACCCTTATGAAGATGGAGTCCAAGTTCAAGTCTGAGTGTTGGTATTCAAAAAGTTGTTTAGAAGTATGCTTGAGGAATAGCGAAGAGTATTGGAAATCGTGCCTTAGGGGCCAATCATTGTCTTATGAACATTATTGATTTGTGAATTTATTAATTGTGTTATCATATTATTTGCATGTTTATTGTGATGACCATCCTTGGATAATTCATGATCTTATCCTAAATGTCCCTAGTCAGTCATCTCTGCGGGAGCACAGATGAAATAAGACCAGTATGACTTTGAAGATGTATAGAGATATAAATCAAAGTCATAGACACATGTAAGAGTACAAGGTGTTGGACCGACCTGCTATGAGAGAACTGCATGGGTAACATCATAAGCTTCTCTCATATATAAACCATGTCAATATGCCCATTGACCTAAGATCATCATGGATTCCTACATGACAAACGCTCAGCTTTGACCTAGTCAAAAGTCACTTTTGACCGAGTGATCATAAAGACTATGTTCGGGCTTAGTGGTTTTTCATGCGGAGGAATGTGAATGGTCAAGATGGAATTTGTCCCTCACATTCATAGAGAGATATTACTAGGCCCCTCGATGAGTGAGTCTGAGAAATATATGGCCATACTGTAATGGAAAGGTAGTTCCATTTCTATAGTCATACTACTCAGGGATCGAGAAAGTAACGGTCAGGAATAGGAGGATGACATTATCCATGCCTCAACCATGACCAAAATATCGCGTGACAGAAGGGACATGATATGGTTGTATAAAAGGTTACATCGTTTAATGATCCTCATATGATTTGGGTAGTCGTTATGTCTTGCTAGAGACCGCTTGCGACTTGTGGGCTAGTATAATAATTGGCCCACTGCCAACTTCATATGGGCCTACAGGGTCACACACAAAATAGCCCAACACGAGCTATGATGTCCAGATTCATTGAATCTAAGACATGTCCAGATTCAATGAATGATCCAGGATAGATGTATATATATTTATTTATATTTATATTCGTATATATATATAAATTCGTATATATACATTATATATAAGAGATATATGAGATTTAATTTATAAGGATAAATTAAATCTCTATCACGTTTGAATTTGAAATTCAAATTGATAGGATATCTCATATAAGAGATATTTATAAGATTTAATTTATAAGGATAAATTAAATCTCTATCACGATTGAATTTGAAATTCAAATTGATAGGATATCTCATATAAGAGATATTTATAAGATTTAATTTAGAAGGATAAATTAAATCTCTATCACATTTGAATTTGAAATTCAAATTGATATGATATCTCAAATTTGATTTATGAGAATAAATTAAATACAATTCAGCTTAGCTTTATTTTAAGTTAAATAAATAGGTGAATTAAATCTGTGGGGCGGATTTCATATTATTTATTTAATTAGTTTGTTATCAAATTATACAATATATGATATTGTATTAATTTCAGAATTAATATAAGATTAACTCCTAAAATCCAATTCGGTAGAAGAAAACGCAGAACATCCGATATATCTGATATTAGGAGCTACGTTTTGCATTGAGATATACATAGAACACAGAAAGGCCGAAAGGGACTGAGCAAAGGGTTTGTAGATAAGAAACTATCGAAATAGAGACGGAGAGGACGAACTCTTGAGAAAGCCCTGGAGGGACAAGAGACGCTAGCACGTTGTTCGTGGTTAGAACGCTATTCGTGTGGATACCAGTAGAGGAAGCCGACCTGAGTCGTCGACTTCTTGCGATCGAAAAGGGAGCACGAGCCGCAGAAAGAAGCTGTGAACGTCGTGACTAAAAGCTGTGGAAGTCGCTGAGGCACACTAAGGGTAATACTTCTTCCCACTTGACTTAAACACATACGGTAGATCCTGACAGTGGTATCAGAGCCATGCTATTTTGTGTTTAAGTTATGCTTGATTGTTGATTCATATGATAAGTGTTAGTCGTAGCTGATCATATGATATGCGTTTTATGTGTGATATATAAGGGATCCGTGTTATGTATAACATAAAAGGAATCTAAAAGGGAATTGAAATCGGTGGTGATATGTTTTGATTTAATCAATTAACATAGATGGGGTCCAAGAAAACTGAATACAGATTCGTGGTTATTTATAAAGTAAACTTTTTTTTTCTCGGGGCACTGCCCCAGACGCCACCCGCTAACCGGCTAGTGGGACCGCCGTGGCTACCTGTCTATAGCGCAACATAACCGTAACATATGTTATTTTGTGAATGTTTTAGATTTGAAACATCAATTACCCTGCAATTAAATCTAAATGTTGATTCTTGAATGCTTGGGTATGGTGAACAATATGGCTCTAGATTGCAAGTATTGTAATTTTTTTAAATACGGCCTGCGTGTCGTGCCTTGCTATATATATACTCTCAATGTACCTTCTCTTCTCATCTCACTCCCCTCGAATGATAAAAGAGGTTTCTATATGTAATTTCCCTTTTCTTACTAGAGAGCTCCTCTCATTGGCTTGAGGGGACTTAGGATAGGTGAGCCATATTGTATCACGTTTAAATTATGTATCTTATGATTATATCAGCACATGCATATTACTTGTATGAGATACAAACTGAGAAACATGCATTCTTATAAATTAAACCCTCTAAAAGAAATCTTAAGTCATAATGCCGTCAATTTATGAACACTTGTCAAAACCTCGATCTCTCAATTGTGGACTCCACCAAAGTGGGTGCTTTTGAGTTATCTTGGGAAGATAAGCAAGAGTAATGGTGCTACTCTCACATGTTTATTATTGTTTGACTTAATTGAGATTAACAAAACAGTTTTGGGTTTCAAGGCATTAGATGGGATTAAAAAATGCCAGATCATATGATGATAGGATCCCATGAACATCTAAGAGTTACATTTGATGTAATTGGTAAATGTGTTACCTACCTAAATAACTTAATTTAAGCATCCTGCCAAAGCGGACTTAAGTTTGAGCCAAATATGGATCTTAGCCCACTAACTATTGCATTGAGGGTTGTTTATTTAGTGGGAGATTACTAATTAAATTGCATATTTTAATTGTAGAATCATGACAACTAGTAATACTGCTACATTATTGTTGTGATCAGTCCTTGAGAAGGACAAACTCAATGGGACAAACTTTCTTGACTGGTTTAGGAACTTGAGAATTGTTCTCAAGCAGGAAAGAAATGCGCATGTCCTAGATCAACCCATTCCTGAGGAGCCAGCGGCCAATGCTCCTAGAGCTCAGAGAGATACTTACACGGAGCATAAGGAAGACTCTGTCGATGTGGGATGCTTGATGCTAGCCATAATAGTTTCAAAGCTCCAAAGAGATCTAGAACACATGGAGGCTTATGAGATGATTGTGCATCTCAAGGAAATGTTCCAGCAATAGGCAAGGCAAGAGAGGTATGAGACCACTAAGGCCTTACATTCCTGCAAGATGGCTGAAGGTGCATCAGTCAGTACTCATGTCTTAAAGATGAAGGGGTACATTGATCACCTTGAGAGGCTTGGATTTCCCATAAGCCAGGAGTTAGCTACGGATTTGATCTTGAACTCACTCCTAGAAAGTTATGACCAATTTGTCATGAACTACAACATGAACAACATGGAGAAATCTATTTCTAAACTACATGGGATGCTGAAAACTATTGAGCCGAGTCTTAAGAAGAAGCCCAGTAGTGTTTTGATGGTTCAGAAAGGAAAGGGTATGAAAAAAAAAGGTAAAGGCAAGGGGAAGGGTCATGGCTCATCAGGTAAGACCAAAGAGTCAGGCAAGCCCAGAACCAAGCCTGCACCAAAGAAGGCAAAGCCTCCGAAGGAAGGAGTCTGCTTCTTCTGCAATGAACCTGGTCATTGGAAGAGGAATTGCAAACTCTACCTTGAAGATTTGAAAAAGAACAAGAAGGATAGTGGGGCTATCACTTCAGGTATTTATGTTATAGACATTCATCTTTCTACTTACACCTCATGGGTATTAGATACTGAGTGTGGTTCTCACATTTGTACAAATATGCAGGGACTAAAGGATAGTAGGAAGCTGAAAAAGGGCGAGGTTGACCTACGAGTTGGAAACAGAGCAAGGGTTGCTGTGTTAGCTGTAGGCACTTATGAATTAGTTCTACCCACTGGGCTTTTGTTAGTTTTGAACAATTGCTATTATGTTCCTGCTTTAAGTAGTAACAATGTTTCACTTTCTTATTTGGATAAGGAATGTTTCACTTCCATTGCTGGGAATAGTAGATGTTCTATTTATCGTAATGATGTTTTCTATGCTCATGGTGATTTGCATGTTGATCATTACATATTAAATTTAGAACAACCCAATCATGGAAATATCTATAACATAACCGCCAAAAGGGTCAAACCAAACGATTTGAATCCCACATACCTCTGGCACTGTCGTCTGGGCTACATAAATGAGAAACACATTTCTAAACTCCATCAAGATGGATTTCAAAACTCATTTGATTTTGAATCATATGACACTTGCGAGTCTTGCTTGTTAGGAAAGATGAAAAAGTCACCTTTTACTGGGCACAGTGAGAGGGCCACTGATTTATTGGGCCTCATACATATAGATGTGTGTGGACCAATGAACACAAATGCCAGAGGAGGTTATTCGTACTTCATCACATTCATAGATGATTTCAGCAGATATGGGTATATCTATATGATGAAACATAAATCTGAGTCTTTTGAAAAGTTCAAAATATTTCAAAATGAAGTACAAAACCAGCTTGGAAAAACAATTAAAGCCCTTCGATCTGATCGGGGTGGTGAATATTTGAGCCAAGAGTTCGTAGATCATCTAGGAGTTGTGGGATAGTCTCACAATTAACTCCTCTAGGAACACCACAATGGAATGTCATTTCTGAATGGAGAAATTGAACACTATTAGATATGGTTCGATCCATGATGAGTCAAACAGATCTTTCGCCCTCCTTTTGGGGCCATGCCCTAGAGACAGTTGCGTTCACACTTAATCGTGTTCCATCTAAGGCAATTGAAAAGACTCCGTATGAGATATGGACTGGGAGGATGCCTAGTTTGTCTTTTCTCAAGATTTGGGGATGCGAGGTCTATGTTAAGTAACAAGCCTCAGACAAATTAGCGCCCAAATCCTCAAGATGCCTTTTTGTGGGATATCCTAAGGAAACCAAGGGATATTACGTCTACAACCCTACTGATAACAAAGTGTTTGTTGTCAGAAATGGTATCTTTCTCGAATGAGAATTTATCTCTAAAAGAACCAGTGGGAGTAAGGTACACCTTGAAGAAGTTCGAGAGCCAGAAGACAACACAGAACTGCAGATGGAAAATAGAGAAGACTCACAACAAGTTGTTGAGACTTCTCAAGTCACGCAAGGTCCACAAAAATCTAATAGGACACGACTTCAGCCTTAGAGATATGGATTTCTGATTTCTGATAGTCGTGATGTGTTGCTCATTGAGCATAATGAGCCGATTACCTATCGAGAAGCTATAGTGGGACCAAACTCTGAAAAATGGCTTAATGCCATGAAGTCTGAGATGCAATCCATGTACGACAATAAGGTTTGGACCTTAGTCGACCCGCCTGAAGGTGTAAAAACTATCGGGTGCAAGTGGGTTTTTAAGGAGAAAACTGACATGGATGGCAATGTAAATGTCTTCAAGGAACGACTGGTTGCAAAAGGATTTACTCAAACTCATGGTGTGGACTATGATGAGACCTTTTCCCCCATTGCAATGGCCAAATCAATCAGAATCCTCTTTGCCATAGCAGCATATTATGACTATAAAATATGGCAGATGGACATCAAGACAGCCTTCCTTAATGGAAAGCTCTTTGAGGATGTGTACATGACATAACCTGAAGGGTTTGTGTATTCTGAGGACTCTGGTAAAGTGTGCAAGCTTCAAAGGTCCATTTATGGATTGAAGCAAGCCTCTCAGAGTTGGAATCATCGTTTTGATGAAGTAGTCAAAGAGTTTGGATTTCTTCAAACCATTGATGAACCTTGTGTGTACAAGAAGGTTAGTGGGAGCATAGTTGTGTTTTTGGTACCTTATGTCGATGACATCCTACTTATTGGGAATGATATTCCTACCTTGCAGATTGTTAAGTCTTGGTTAGGAAAATCTTTCTCGATGAAAGACTTGGGTGAAGCCACCTACATCCTAGGAATCAGAATCTATAGAGATAGATCTAAAAGACTTCTAAGACTCAGTCAGAGTACATACATAGACAAAATACTGCATAGGTTCAGTATGCACAAATCAAAGAGGGGTTTCATACCCATGTCTCATGGTATTCACCTCAGCAAAGATATGTGTCCTAGTATATCTGATCAGCGAGGTTGCATGAGTAAAGTTCCATATGCCTCGGCCATAGGATCTATCATGTATGCCATGTTATGTACTCGACCGAATGTCTCGTTTGCCTTGAGTATGACTAGCAGATATTAACAGGACCCTAGTAAGGGCCATTGGACTGCTGTCAAGAATATCCTTAAGTACTTAAGAAGGACCAAGGACTTATTCTTGGTCTATGGTGGATTGGATGATGAACTCTGTGTAACTGGTTACATAGATGCAAGTTTCCAAACTGACCAGGATCACCAAAAATCGCAGTCTAGATATATATTCCTCCTCAATAATAGAGCAATAAGCTGGAAGAGCTCTAAGTAGGGCACTGTAGCAGATTCTGCAATGGAAGCTGAGTATATAGCAGCATCTGATGCAGCTAAGGAAGATGTTTGGATCAGGAAGTTCATCACAGAACTAGGGGTGATACCTACCATCTCAGATCCAATAACTTTGCTCTGTGACAATAGCGGTGCCATTGCACAAGCCAAAGAGCCTAGGTCACATCAAAGGACCAAGCATATACTCAGCCGATTTCATCTCATCAGAGAAATCAATGATAGAGGTGATATAAAAATATGCAAAGTAGCAGGAGAAGATAATGTTGTTGATCCTCTAACAAAGCCACTTGTGCAGGCAAAGCATGAGCGTCATGTTAGGTCAATGGGAATTAGTCAAATTAATGATTGTACCTAGTGCAAGTGGGAGGTTGTTGGAAATTGTGCCCTAGGGCCAATCATTGTCTTATGAACATTATTGATTTATGAATTTATTAATTGTGTTATCATATTATTTGCATGTTTATTGTGATGACCATCCTTGGATAATTCATGATCTTATCCTAAATGTCCCTGGTCGGTCATCTCTACGGGAGCACAGATGAAATAAGACCAGTATGACTTTGAAGATGTATAGAGATATAAATCAAAGTCATAGGCACATGTAAGAGTACAAGGTATTGGACTGACCCGCTATGAGAGAACTGTATGGGTAACGTCATAAGCTTCTCTCATATACAAACCATGTCAATATGCCCTTTGACCTGAGATCATCATGGATTCCTATATGACAAACTCTCAGCTTTGACCTCGTCAAAAGTCACTTTTGACTGAGTGATCATAAAGACTATGTTCGGGCTTAGTGGTTTTTCATGCGGAGGAATGTGAATGGTCAAGATGGAATTTATCCCTCACATTCGTAGAGAGATATTACTGGGCCCCTCGATGAGTGAGTCTGAGAAATGTATGGCCATACTGTAATGGAAAGGTAGTTCCATTTCTATAGTCAGACTACTCAGGGATCGAGAAAGTAACGGTCAGGAATAGGAGGATGACATTATCCATGCCTCAACCATGACCAAAATATCGCGTGACAGAAGGGACATGATATGGTTGTATAAAAGGTTACATCGTTTAATGATCCTCATATGATTTGGGTAGTCGTTATGTCTTGCTAGAGACCGCTTGTGACTTGTGGGCTAGTATAATAATTGGCCCACTGCCAACTTCATATGGGCCTACAGGGTCACACACAAAATAGCCCAACACGAGCTATGATGTCCAGATTCATTGAATCTAAGACATGTCCAGATTCAATGAATGATCCAGGATAGATGTATATATATTTATTTATATTTATATTCGTATATATATATAAATTCGTATATATACATTATATATAAGAGACATATGAGATTTAATTTATAAGGATAAATTAAATCTCTATCACGTTTGAATTTGAAATTCAAATTGATAGGATATCTCATATAAGAGATATTTATAAGATTTAATTTATAAGGATAAATTAAATCTCTATCACGTTTGAATTTGAAATTCAAATTGATAGGATATCTCATATAAGAGATATTTATAAGATTTAATTTATAAGGATAAATTAAATATCTATCATATTTGAATTTGAAATTCAAATTGATATGATATCTCAAATTTGATTTATGAGAATAAATCAAATACAGTTCAGTCTTAGCTTTATTTTAAGTTAAATAAATAGGTGAATTAAATCTATGGGATGAATTTAATATTATTTATTTAATTAGTTTCTTATCAAATTATACAATATATGATATTGTATTAATTTTGGAATTAATATAAGATTAACTGCTAAAATCCAATTTGGTAGAAGAAAACGTAGAACATCCGATATATCTGATATTAGGAGCTACGTTTTGCATTGAGATATACATAGACACAGAAAGGTCGAAGGGGACTGAGCAAAGGGTTGCTGATAAGAAACTGTCGAAATAGAGATGGAGAGGACGAACTCTTGAGAAAGCCCTGGAGGGACAAGAGACGCTAGCACGTCGTTCGTGGTTGAAACACTGTTCATGTGGATACCAGTAGAGGAAGTCGACCTGAGTCGTCGACTTCTTGCGATCGGAAAGGGAGCACGAGCTGCGAAAAGAAGTTGTGAACATTGTGACCAAAAGCTGTGGAAGTCGCTGAGGCACACTAAGGGTAATGCTTCTTTCCACTTGACTTAAACATATACGGTAGATCCTGGCAAGGAATGGAAAAAAATTTTAAATTAATTTCCGCTGTGTGTCTTCCAATTCCTGACAAAGAGAACCCCATATATTTTGAGAATAGAAAAGTATGAATAGATAGATCCTTCAGATAAGGATAAAGAGATGAAGAGGCTAGTAAAGACCTAAAGAAGAGGGTCTAAGATAGAGTAAAGATAGAATGCAATTATATCAAAAAGGTGTAAATGCCACAAAAGTTTGGCATAGATACACAAAGTTATGAAAGATAGTAAGAGAGGTTGAGAAGAGCTAAGAAAGTTAAGAAAATGTTATGAAATGAAAGGGACATTCTCCTCAGAGAAAACTATTCATAAAAGAATGAATAAGGGTTTGACCCTCAAATTTCGAGGATGAATTTATTTTAAGGGGAGGAGAATGTCATATCCCAATTTTTAGGCCTGGAAGCCCAGTATGTAGCCTAAAAAAGGAAGGCTACTAGACCCTATTATGCAAGAGTCCCAAAAGTGTACAGATGATGTTCAGGGACTAAACTGCAAGAAAGTGAAAATTCAGGGGAAATAGTAAAAGTCCCTGTGGGCAAAATGGAAAAGTAATAAGTGTTTATCGAGAACCGAGCCACCAAAGTGGTTGGGCTTGGTTAGAAACTCAAGATGACATTTAAAAGTCCAAAAACGTAGGCCTAGGGAGTTTGAGAGGCATTAAAAATAATATTTTAGTGCTTTTTAATAAAGTAAAGTGATTCGGTTAAAGATAGAACTGGGGAAAGTGATCAGATATGACTATAGACCATGGGGTGGCATGAAAGGTGTCCTCATAGGACCCACAAGGTGGCACATGGAATTATTACAAGAAAAGCAGAAAAGTTAAGGACACATGTCATAAGATTAGAAAAATGAGAAAAAGTAAAGAGGACACGTGGCATAATCTTGGCCACTCATTCTAGGAAAAGGCTCTGGAATTCTCTGGAGAGGCTGAGACAGCTGGTGAGGTGTCCCAAGGGCCCCACCATTGTGCCACATACCCCCTGAGGTTTCCCCTGAGGTGTCCTTGGATAATGTTATGTTGGTGAGTCATCAAGGAGGATGATGTCATCGTGATGATGCAAGCAAAGCTTCTTGAGCAAGCTAAGCAATCTGGGCCATTCATCACGATTTGATATGAGCCATCTATTCCACCTCCCTCCAGATATAAATAGGCTACTCCCCTCCCATTCCATGCCATGGTCAAGCATAACCAAAGAAAAGAAAGAAGAGAGAAAGAGAGAAAGAGAAAGAAAGGAAAGAAAGGAAGGAATTCTGGTGGAGCCAGGAGTAATCTAAGGAGCTAAGGGACTGGGCAGAGCTTAGGAATAAGGTAAGTTATCTAGTCCCTACTCTAATAAAGTAGAGGATTGCTCTTAATAGTTAGAATAGAGAAATATCTCTATTAATAAAGTTAGCTAAAGAGAGAAAGAAAGTTAGGGGAATGTCAGAGTAAGGATATGACCCCTAGTTAAGCATGAGTAAGTAGAGCTATACTGGATAATAATAAATATATTATTATGCTATGTATAGGCTCTAACTTATAAGAAGAAGCGACCTTAGTGACAAGGCTAAGATCTGGAAGGAAAGGCTACACGCCAAGTAGTAAACTTACCTAATTGTATGCTTATAATGCTTGGATGTTTTATGTGATGTTTTCTTACCTTGATGATGTGAAGCATGTTTGATTAAGTAATGCTCTGTTTCTTTTTATACTATGGCCATATGTTATATTTAAGTAACATGGAAGCATGTATGTTATCATGATGCAAGCATGATCATTAAGTACACACATAGTAACATCAAGCATATAGTTGCATACATTGTATGGTTTCCATTTGCTACTGAGATTTTTCCAGAAATCTCACCCCCTTCCATGTAATTCCAATCCCACAGGTATGTTAGAAGAGTACTTAAGAAGCATGGAGAGAGGCTAGGGATTGGATAGTACAAAGTTGGGACCAAAATGTTGAAATCAGGGGAAAATATAGGATGAACAGTAAACTTTAGACATTGACTGACATTTACCTGGTCAAGGCATGGTCAACAAGTTATTTTTTCCTAAAATAGCATTAAGTTAGATTCGTGTAGCAATTTGAACCACTTTATTTCGCTTTTTCTATAATTAGTTCTGATTTTTTGAAGTCAGGTTACTCCACTGGAATTTACACAGTGAACAATTATCGCTAAGAGTAAAATTCCAGATTGAGTAATTTGACTTTAATAGCCTTAAAAGTGGTTCTATATGCTACCATTTGGTCCCTGAAATGTAAGAAAAGAAGGCTGTTTCAACAAAAGTATACAAAAGTTATGACTAATTTTTCACAGAAACAAAACCTAACATATATGCACTCATTAGTCGTGACCAGCATATCGAATCTCAGCAATTATCTAATGTTTATTTACCTATTTTTCACACTAAAGTTCATACTACTCCCCCACACTTAAATTATACATTGTCCTTAATGTGAATAAGTAATGAAACACATGCAAGGCTGAAGTGATAAAGACAAAACAAATCCAGAATCCAAGATGAACTTACTATAGTTTTACCTGCCCCTACTGACTTGGTCTCCTCCCCCACACTTAATCAACAAATATAAGCTCCAGTATATAGTAAAATAGTTGAAAATAGACTATTGTAAGTGGAAAAATAAGGAAGGAGACAACTTGAGCATCATTGGGGCTTGAAAGTTCTCCTTGTACAGCTTTAATAGGTGGCCATTGACCTGAAATGCTGTACTATCTGCCTCATCCATTAATTGAATTATTCCGTAGTCATGCACTTTGGTCACCACATATGGACCATCCTATCTTGCAACAAACATTCCAAGTTGGAAAGCATATCTAGCTTTAAATCTCATAACCTTATCTCCAACCTGAAATTCCTTACACAGAATCTGTTTATCATGAAGAAACTTGGCTCTTTCCTTGTATATCCTAGAATTCTCATAAGCATCTAGCGTTATTTCTTCCAACTCTTGAATCTATAACATTCTTTCTTCTCCAATAGTGTTAAAATCCATGTTGCAAGCCTTGACTACCCATAATGCTTTATGCTCAACTTCTATTGGCAGATAGCATGATTTACCATAAACCATTCTATATGGGGACATCTCAAGTAGGGTTTTATGAGCTATTATGTATGTGCACAAAGCTTCATTTAACCTTATACTCCAATCCTTCCTTAAGGGTCTTACTATCCTTCTAGAATCCTCTTGATAGCTTTGTTGGAACTTTCAACTTCACAATTCGTTTAGGGATGATAATCGGTAGAAATCTTGTGCTTGATCCCAAACTTGGCAAATAACTTTCCTAAAATTTGATTACAGAAATGAGAGTCTTGATCACTTACTATAGCTCTTGGCACACTAAACCTTGAGAAGATGTGCGACTTGAGAAATTTGGAAACTATTACTACATCATCTTTCCTTGTTAGTATGGCCTCCACCCATCTTGAAAGATAGTTCACAACTAGTAGAATATATGTATATCCAAGAGATGGTAGAAATGGTCCCATGAAGTCAATGCCTCATACTTCAAACACCTCACAAAATAGCATAGGTTGCTGAGACATTTCATGCCTTTTGTTCAGTCCACCAAACTGTTAGCACCTATCATAAGCCTTGCAAAATTCATAGCAGTCTTTGGATAATTGTGGCCAATAAAAACCAACATCAAGAATCTTCCTTGATGTCTTCTTTGCGCTAAAATGGCCTCCACAAACAGAAGAATGACAAGCTATAAGAATGTTGTATACTTCTTCACTTGGCACATGCCTTCTTATAACTTGATCACAACACATTTTCCATAGAATGGGTGGTTCCCAAATGTAAAATTTCACCTTATGCCTGATCTTCTGGCCCTAAAAATGAGATAAGGAAGGTAAAATTAAACCAGTAACAATATAATTCACTATATGGCATTACCAAGGTGTAACTATAGAAATTACAGAAACATAACAATCTCTAAATGTATCACAAATAAGGTTAGAATCTAATACGCCCCTTATATTTTTAGGCAACCTGCTGAAATGATCAGCTACCATATTTTCTGCTCTAATTTTATCCCTTATCTCCACATCAAATTCTTGGATTAACATCATCCACCTCAAGAGTCTAGGTTTAGATTGTGGCTTCTTAAACAAGAACTTAACAGCAGCATGGTTAGTGTATATAATCACTTTAGAACTCAAAAGATAAGATATGAATTTATCCAATACAAACACAATGGCAAAGAGTTCTTTTTCTGTGGTAGTGTAGTTCTTTTGAGCATTATCGAATGTCTTAGAGGCATATGAAATGACTTTAGAAAGGTTACCATCCTTTTGTCCTAACATTGCACCTACATCTTCATTTGATGCATCACATGAAAGCTCAAAATCTAAATGCCAATTAGGTGCAACAAGTATAGGTAGTGTGATAAGCATAGCTTTGATAGTGTCAAATGCTCTCTTGCAAGTATTGTCAAAACAGAACTCTATATCTTTTTGCATGAGTTTAGAAAGTGGAGATGCAATCTTGCTAAAGTCTTTAATGAACCTTTTATAGAATCCAGCATGTCCTAGAAATGACCTTAGTTCCTTCAAAGATTTGGGATAAGGAAGAGAATAATAACCTTAATCTTAACTTTAGCTACCATGATCCTATCTTTAGATATCAAATGTCCTAGAACTATGCCTTTATCTACCATGAAGTGATATTTTTTAAAATTCAGTACAAGCTTTTTCTCAATGCATCTTGTTAGAATTTTCTCCAGACTTTTGAAACATTCATCAAAATCCTTACCATACACTGTAAAATCATCCATGAATACCTCCATGTTATTTTCTAAGAATTCACTGAATATAGATATCATAGCTCTTTGAAATGTTCCAAGAGCATTACGCAGTCCAAAAGGCATCCTCCTATAAGCATAGGTACCAAATGGGCAGGTGAATGTGGTCTTCTCTTGATCTTCCGGTGCAATTGGAACCTAAAAATATCTTGAAAAACCATTAAGAATAGTAATAGGATTTCCTAGCAAGTCTTTATAGCATTTGATCTATGAATGGTAAAGGAAAATTGTCCTTCCTAGTTACATCATTCAATTTCCTGTAATCAATACACACTATCCATGAATTATGCACTCTAGTAGGGATTAGTTCATTCTTTTCATTCCTTACCATATTTATTCCACTTTTCTTTGGCACAACATGAACTGGACTTACCTAGTCACTGTCTGATATTAGGTAAATAATGCTAGCATTCAACAGCTTAGTTACCTCTTTCTTGGCCACATCAGATATTAAGGGGTTTAACCTTCTTTGTTGCTATTTAATAGGCTTGGCTCCTTCCTTCAATAGAATTTTATGTGTGCATACAGATGCATCTATACCAGGTATATTAGCTAGAACCCATCCTATTACTCTCTTATGTGTTTTTAAAACTAAAATCAAATTTTATTCCTTAGAAATAGAAAGTGAGTTAGCAATTACAACAGGTAATGTATGATAAAGCATGTTATAGCTTTGGAAACTAATAAGTTGGTTCAATCAATTGACCAACCACCTGAGTTGGAACTTATTAGTTTCCAAAGCTATAACATGCTTTATCAAGTCTATCCTATTAGGTTCTATGTTGTTCAGTTCTGTCCCTATAATGAGAGTTCCAGCAACTAGTTCTCCTGTAATTTTATCCTGATGTTTCTCTTCAAATCCTTCATTCAAAAAGTTAGTAATAGATAAAGATAAAGATTGTAGGGTAGAAAGTAAGCTATCAACTGAGATATAGTTAATACTTGACACCTCACCACTACTATCCAAAGAAAATATAAAAGAAGAAGAAATTTCATATTCAAGCAATTCACATTAAGCTATATCAGATTTCAGCATATGCTTTTCATGTTCCTCTTTAGCCTCTTCAATGTATGCATCAATTGCACTTAAGCCTAACAGTGTGTAATCTTCAAATGGATGTCTCATTCTTCATAGACATTAAAAGTTATGACATTATCCCCCACTTCCATTGTTATGCTCCCATTTTTCATACTTATCACAGTGTCGACTGTTATAAGGAATGGCCTACCTAAGATAATAGGTCCTTATGAATTTGACTCATGTGACATATCTAAGACATAAAAATCTGTAGGTATAATCAAGTCCTTGACATTAACCAATATGTCCTTTAACAGTCCCTCAGGTTTCCTAGTGGTTCGATCAACAAGTTGTACTATTATAGATGTTTCCTTAAGTGAGCCTGTGCCTATACCTAATGATGTATAAATAGAAGTTAGCATTACATTAATGGTTGCACCAAGATCTAACAGAGCACTAGCACACTGAAATTTACCAATGGTGATTAGGATTCTAAAGGAACTTGGATCATCAAATTTAATAGGAAGTTGTGGCTTAAACAAGGCTAACACTAGATCCTACTTGAACCATTTCATTTGGTTTGCATATTCTTTTATTAGTATAAAGTTCTTTCATGAATTTTTCATACTTGGGTATGTTTCTAATCAGATCTACAAGTGGCATATTAACTTCTAATTTCCCTAATAGAATCAGAATATATTGTTCCTGTTTATCTTTCAAAACCTTCTTTGGACATATGTATGCATTAGGGAAAGGTAGGTGTTTAATGCTTACTTCTCTATTCTGCTGTTATACTCTGTGTTGTTCTACATGTTCATGCTCCTTCTTATTTTGATTTTTGCTTGGTTTTAGAATTGCACTGCTAGAAGTAGCCATTATTTCTAGCACATCAGATGATTGGGCAGCTTCCTTTAATGTAGTTTGCTCAATATTCTGCTACAACATGTTCTGCTCCTTCCTACTTTCTGATTCGAGAGTGGATGAAGGCTTTTCTCCAATCACTTCTGCAGCTCCATATCTGTTAGGCTGCTCAATTGCTTCCTTATCCCTTGCATCCTCTTTTGTATCTACTTTCCCTACTATTTTTCCACTTCTCAAGCTTATAGCATTTACAGATTTAGGGTTAACAACTATGTTTGAAGGAAAATTCCCCCCAATTATGGTATGGACATCATTTATTGAGTTTGCTAGCTATGATACATAGCCATTCATGTTTGCTGCTTTTGTCTCCCATTGTTCCATTTTACTCTCTAATATAACAAATTTGGCTTCTGTTGTTAGTTGGTTAATCCCATGGAAGCAACTTGAGAGGATAAACAATTATAATCTTGAGAAGGCCTTGTAGAAATCTCATGGACTTGCATAGCTCACATCCCCTATACTGCTGGTCATTACTTACTATTTTCTCAATCAAGTTCTATGCTTCATCTGGAGTCAAATCATCAATGGAGCCTCCAGTAACTACATCCAAATTCTTTCTACATGCATAGCACAATCCTAAATGGAAGTACTGCACAAAATGCTTAGTTAGAATCTGGTGGTATGGGCATCTAGCTAGTAGCTCTTGAAATCTTCCCCAAAACTCATGGAAAGATTCTTGATCATACCATTTTACAACAAAAATTTCCTTCCATAATGTAGTTTTCTTTGAAGTAGGGAAGTATGTCTCTAGGAAAGTAGTCCTCAAGTTGTTCCAAGAGTCCAATGCTTAAGGTGTATGATGTGGCAGCATATAAAACTATTCCTTTGCCTTTCCTTCAAGTATAAAGTGGAATACTTGTCTCTGCACAGTATCCATGTCAGCACCTATAGGTTTCATGGATGAGCAAACTCACTGCATAGTCTTCAAGTACTTGAAAGGATCTTCCCCTGCTAATCCATAAAATTTTTGTAAATTACTTAACAAAGGACCTTTCATCTCAAAATTAACATTTAAAGCAGGTCAAGTGCGGAAAGGATCAAAGTTTACATGAGAAGAGGTCAATTCTCTAATGCTCATATGTGCTCTTCTATTGTTCTTGTTATTCTCTCCATGTTGCTCATTTTGAATATTCTGATTATGTGTATGAGTTTTAGTTTCACTAACATGCTCCATAATTAAATGATTATCTAATATAGTACTAGATGCATAATCAAATAAGTCAGACCAAATAATCGCAGTTTAAAACAGTCAGGTCATGACTAAAAGGTCATTAGGTTGTGACTAATAAGCATAGAGAATGGAGATCATGACAAAAATGAACTTCACGTCATGACTATCAGCCACAGAGAGAAAAAATTCTTAATCAGGATTTTTGGTCACGACCAAATGTCACTTTGGTTATGACTAAAAATCACAGACAGTAAAATGCTTGAAGTTTTCAATTTCTGGTTTCGACCAATTGTCGCTTAGGTTGCGACTAAAAATCGCATAAAGTAAATATGATTGAAATGATGATTTTTAGTTGTGACTAAATGTCAAACTGGTTGCGACTAGAAATCACAGAGAATAAAATTTGATGAAAAATATTTTTGGTTTCGACCAAAAAGTAGTCAGGTCACGACGAAAAGTTACAGAAAGCAAAATGACTTGAAAACAAATTTTTGGTTGCAACCAAATGTGCTTCTAGTCGCAACTAAAGTTCACAGAGACGCTCAGAAATCAATTTTAAGCACTTTGGTCGTGACGAGAAATGCAATTGGTTGCAACTCAATAACACAAAACACTTAATATACAGAAAAAACTGAAACACCTATATACTTTTTATGATTTTAGGCCTAGGAGATTGCTTAGGAAACCTTAACAAGTAAGGCTCCCCAGCAACGGTGCCATTTTGATAACTATCATTTTAATTATCAAACAAAACTAAGCTAACCAATAGTAAGTGGAGGCTAACCTAGGTCGATTCATAAGGAGCCTAAATGGATATA